>OX375881.1:67668156-69090209 GCA_947359465.1 Metellina segmentata
CACAGAAACAAAATCAAATATAGAATGAGAAGATAGACAGACATACACAACCAGTTCAGTCAGGAAATGAATATAAGTAAGTTTTTATAAATATGTATTCAACCGTTCGGACGTTACACGGGTACATATATAGATACAGACAGATGGATAGATAGACACAAAACGAGTAAGAGACGGATTTTGCATCAACAATAGGGTCCAAAAACGGATAGAAAACATGAAATGGGTCGAAAATATTCAATGTACAACAATAAACTATGTTCTCAGTTTCTCAGATTTATCGAAGTTTCCTGAAATCTGATATGTGATTACTTACGAACTAATATTTTTGTTACAACAAATATTTATTAAGATACAGTTGCGAAATTCAAAATATATTCTGATAGATAATCTACGTTTAATAAAAGGATAAAATATAAAATAATTATATTAAATTTAAAAAGAATGTCAAATGTAAATTGTCCTATTTAAATCGACTGAAAAAATAAATACTTTTTGTTTATACATAGGTTAAAAAAAGTGTGTATAATTTTAGTATTTCTCCCATTACCAACATTATGTTAAAAGATCCATTATTAATGTAAGTTCTACATATTTCAAAATATAAATTAGAAAATACAGTGCAACTATAGAAGAAGACGGTAGACTGTCATTTTGTACCCGACTTTTCGGATTTCAAAGTAATGCCCACTAATATCGAATGCCTCCAAATAAAAAAAGCCTGTATATCTATTATCCAGAAAAGAGGTAACCTTTTTATCTGTTATCTAATTCATATGATTGCTTACCCTGTCAAGCTATCCACTTTCATTCCAGGTTAAACTAGCCGTTTGCCGTAAAGTAAGCTGTAACGGCAGCTTCTTAGAAGAGGTAGATATATAACCTACTGAACTAAAACTAAGTCTGACCTTTCGATTCACTCAGTGCTTATAAGGATTTAATGGTTGATAAATTTCATGATTTGTTGTTATAATCCGTGGTAGTTTACGATTGCAGGATAAATTATTTACCTTTGAGGTAATGCGTTAAAGAGACAAGGTAATGCCGTATTGATTTTACTTTAATGGTATTCGATAGCTGGTGTTGGTGGTATTTGTATTTATTTCGGAATGGTGTTCGATTATAGTCAAATTAATTTTAATTTAATAAATAATAATTTTATTTTTGTCTACATTGATTATATACATGTTTCAGTTGTAATATAAAATCCCCTAGAAACCCTTACATGCAGTACATAAGTGTGCTCACTAAACTCTTTAGCTATTGTACGTTATTTAACGTCTCCAGAATGTCTCGTTTAAGTCGTGAGCCATGGTAGTAATATATTTAAGAAATATTCACAAATGCGTTTTCATTACGCTTAATGAGGTGTTGTCCTCGGATCTTTCTCTTAAGGTACTGATCCCGGACCGTCGCCAATAGCCTGTTGTGTTGCTCTAGTACGACGTTAACTAAAAATTATCATTACCATTACCATTATGCATAACAATTATAATAATGAATGAGCCTAAATGTCTGTATGCATTGAAAATATACAAATACTTAGAAATTGTAGAGATTATTTGCATTTATTAATTTGAATTCAAATTTCAGTTAATATTCTTAACTACCTACTTCTTAATTCATTGGGTGCTTAAAATATAGTGTACTAAAACACATATTATTATAAATGCACAGTACATAACACATGCTATCAAAACAATATATTTCATTTCATTGTGTTTCGTATTGCGAAAATTATGCACCCACCACCACTACTGCTCAAAAATAAGTTGAAAAAAGTGTTACAAACTTGTAGTAAGGATATCAAATAAAATTTGATTAACACACTGTTTACTTGTAAAAATTATAATACAAATTTATACGCATTGCATGTGCATAGCACTGCTCAAAAATACAGAAATCGTTGGCAAGAGTTCAAAACAAGTGGGACGAAAGAAGATGAAATATAATTTCATTCACAAGTCCCCTTCTGATAAAAATTATCATAAATATTCATTATTCGTCACCTCTAAAAAAGAATTAAGGATGTGAACACATTTTATGTACACGTAGTTTTATTATAAAGTTACTTTAAAATTATTCGCAGTACATGTGTACTACTAATAAAATATAAATAATTATTTGAAAAATTGTACAAGAAATCTAATATATGAGGCAGAGTTGGTGTCAGTTGTCTATAAAAATATGCACATCTGACCAATGCACACATAATTTAGTCACTCATACCTTAAAACCTTGTGGTAAATGTTGGCTTCATATTAATACACATTCGATTTATCTTGTGTACTGGCAGTTACATTAAATTCGATATATCCATAGGAATAACAGTGAACATTATTTCGATCACTGCTAAATCCACACCATATTTGGTACACTTATTCTTTTGTACCTTGCGGAAAATTCGGGCAGCATATTAATCCCCCTTCAATTTTTTCTGTAGTGCAGCGGGCTTAAAATCAATTTAAGATCCCCTTCGAAATAACATTGAGTAATATTAAGGTAATATGCAACCAATTAAAACAAATAACTCAATTAGAAAAAAATAAAGAAAGGAATAAAACTTCGTATTCTTGTAGTCAGCTATGACGATCGATACAAATTACACTTTGAAAATTTAACAGGCTATGCATGAATAAAAGTAAATAGTATCCCTTAAATTTCAATTTCAAATATACATTGTTGAGAAAATGGATATACCTATCCATTTTTAAGCCTAATAATATTGACATAGGGTCTAAATTTATAAACCTTTTAATTTCGTTCCTTTCCAAGCTGTTCTACCATAATGACTTGAAAGGAAAAATGTTCCCGAAACTGTCCAATGGGAAATGTTTCTTCTTGTTGTTTTCATTATTGGTTACCTCAGTCAGTAATACGCTTTGTCGAAGCCAATTTGCTGATAGTCCAAACGGGTATCATAAGAAAGGCTGACAGATGAAGCAAGTTTTGTGAATGTACTGCTTCGTAAAGAAGAGTCATCAATCAATTTAAGCTCACCGAAAGACGGAATTTTTTTGTCGAGTATTTATCCTAACAAGTTTTGCTAATGATTCGTGTTGTACCTTTTACTAAAATGAATAGATTTCGCTTTGGCTTTCTTCGTGGGATCACAAATTTGGGAAATGGAGAAATTAATTGGATTTAATTTAAATTGTTTACTTTTTGTTTTTTTCTGGAAATTTAGTTGAACATTGCAGAAATGAATTCGAGAGGACTCGGAGCGTAATGTATCACAACTTTAGTTTGCATTTGTGTATATGATTCGAAACTGGTATCGCACATTTTAAATGTTTACAAGGGAAAGATGTGAATTTAAATGTTGTTCATAGAAATTCACATGCAAATGAGTAGAGAAAAGGGCAAAAATGGACTGAAATAAGATATTGAATATAAGTAACGTAAATTGTCTAAAATAGATATAATCGAATAAAAAAGTTAAGCGCACATGCATGTGTAATACTTCTTTCATTTAGCTTGTTTGATCAGTGCCAACTTCATTGAATAAAATAATACGAATATCAACCTTGAAAGCGAATAATACGAATGTGATGCAGTTTCGATGTAAACTTCTAGTGTTATCATATCGATGGGTGACCAAACAGAGCGTGATAATTCTACTAACTTAAGTAATTTAATTATTTTTCGATAGCCTAAGAGGCGAAAATAGTTTTTTAGATATTCATTAAATGTTTAAATCGCGTAACAACTTGAAAACAGAATCTAATTTGTTTCCAAGCCAGCACATTCCTTGCTTGGATTGGGTGAAAAGTGGCGACTCTGCGTTACCTCGGAGCACCATGGGAGGTGCTGCCACACAATTACCACCACAAAGTTATGGGAGCTTGTTCCAGGTGCAGTTTCGTAAGAATAACATCTTAACCCCTAGGCCACTGGTGAGACAGAAATCGTATTTGGTTAGCATTTAGATTTTAAGTTTTTTATAGGTACGTATTGCTCATTTAATCAACACAGTAATTTTTATAGAATATCAAATATGCTGTTAAAATATTTTATATTCTTAATAATATTATTTATTGATTAATATGATATAGAAAATTTATAATTGATGTATTGCAATATATTGTGTTGTTGTGTGTTGTGTGTACAATGTGTTGCAAAAATGAATTTCATCACATTTTACTGACGATTAAAATTATACAGTATTGCACTGACGTTTTACAGAGAAAAGTGCACATTTACACATGAAACAGGAAAATGTCGCCCTCATGGAAATAAGAAAAGAAAAGAATTAAAAATGTATATAAAGATGTATGGCTTTACTATGCTGCACATTATTCCTTAGAACTACGTGTAGTTGGTTCGGAAAATAAAACAAAGTTGGTAATGGAATCGTCATTTTTTGGGTGGCAAATTATGACATTCTACTGATTGAATCACGATACACTGTCACGGTACCGTAGATGGATGATATAAAAAAGTACCAAGTAATCCTTTACGCTTTATGTAAATGCGTAATTGTAATCCAGGTGGTGAATCAGCTGCTTCATCATAATGTCGACATCGAAGGGCACGTTGATTACTTCTTGAATTAGTTTCGCAAATGATGTATCACCAGTCAAATCAGCCGCTCAGTGATAGTATTTAGCCCCGTCAAGACAAATGTTTCATCAGCGCTCTTGTTATTAGCATTGTTCTAGGCGCACCTGATATACCTGTTGTGGGCGTCATACTGCCTTGATCCAATCAACTCATTTGTCAGGTTCATCACTACCGCATCCACGTTAGTGAAATAGTCCTGTATCGCGTTGTCAAGAAATATATACAATGTAATGAAAATGTCCATTTTTTGCCCGTTGATACGTGTCTTTTACAGGTTATCAAACCTTAACCACATGTCTTAGCTTTGACGCCAGCACTTCAGTCCGTATCTCCTACAGTGAGATTGTCCTGTATCGCGTTGTCAAGAGAACGAGAAGTGGATGGTTGAAGTTCTGAGGTAGCACGAGTCGAAAGTTTGTGCCCACCTGCGCCGATTTCTCAAGGGTACGCTGCTCACACTTTCGCTCAGCAGGTGTCTTTTCTGGGATCATGTGAATTCAAGAGCCCTCGTTTGTTCCAAAAGTGAAGCTCGTTGATCGTTTTTGTACTTTGCTCCATATTAATTTTGGCCCAACTGTTAACTTGATGATACATTTTTGGGTTCCTATCTCGGTTTAAATTTAGCTATTCTTTTCGCTGTCGAGATATCCGGCAGATAGTGAGGCTCTTTAGATACGAACTGAAGTGCTGGCGTTAAAGCTAAAACACATGGTTAACGTTTGATAACACGTAAAGAGACATGCATCAACCGGCCAAAAATGGACTTTTCATTACGGTATCAGCTTGCCCTAGCTCAATCGGTAGGTTTTGTTTACTTTCTGTGTTGGTTCGTATATCTAACGGTCCATGCACCATCTTTTCATCTGCGAGTAGTAGCGGAGAGTGTGGGTTGTATTTTTTCATGACACGTAATAACGAAGAGAAAAGTGTTATTTTACATTAAAAACAAATTAATTTTATAGCAAAGTTTAATTCCATTTGTTAATGTAGGTAGATATGTTTAGATCAAGCAAATGTAAATCTCAAATAAAAGTAGCAAATTCTTGTAATTAGTAAAGCATTAAAAAGTTAAATCGCTTTATTTTAAGGCAAGACGTATCACTATTAAAGCTTGATATGCATTAAAATTGAAACAAATTAAGCTTTAGGATACGTGTGGATACTTAATAACGAGAGAGAGAGAGAGAGAGAGAAATTTTTATTATCAAAAGGTTATTGGAAACTCTCTAATTAACTGCCAAAGTAAAATCACTTGCAATTATATTTCAGAAAGTCGTTGCTTAGCAACCTAATAAAGACAATTTAAGATACGTAACTTTTGGCATCTTATTATTCTTGTTGCAATATCTGGAGAAAGAGAGTAAGTTCGAAGTAAAGAAAATTGCTTCAATACATATTGTACCCCGGCAAGAAAAGTGACACAAGTCAAAAAATAAAAATTATGATGTTATGTCATTGAACAATATGTGTAAGGTGCCCCAGCATGTTACATTACTATTCTATAGAACGTAATAACAGTTACCACCATAAATTCTTACCTAAAATTTTAAAGATGCTTGTACTATTTCAATATACGTTTTATAGTATCCTTTAAGTTGATGTTTCTAAAATTCTGCAATTTTGAGTTGTGTAGTTTTTTTTTTTTTGTGTTTGTGGGCGCGAGAGATATGTTCTATATTTTACTCTTTCAATACATTGCATTTCTTTTTGCTTAAGTATACGCATAATTTTTCTTCTTAATTTAAAAAAAAAGTTATGATTAAAAGCTATAAATCATCAAGATTAGTTTATTGAACTTGCAAATGAAACATGTGCAGAATAAGAACATAATTAAAAAAAATTGACAGCAATAATATCGTTACTATTCAATTAAAAATTTTAATATTGTATCTATAAATATTAATGATTCTTGACTATGCAGAGTAATAATGAATACACACCAAATTCTTTATTACACAGCTAACTTCTCAAAACATAAATAATTCAGGACTATACATATAATTCCTGATTACACAGATATTTCCTTTTTACAAAATTTTTGTCTTAAAAGGGTTCTGTTATCATTTTTGTCTTTTCAGGACGTTAGTTAAGAAAATCTTTGATATGGTCAACTCTGTTCAACTGAGCAGATGAGTTTTTGCTGCCTAATAAAACGAGGTGAATAATGCTAGGTCAGCATAATTTTTTTATAAAGAAGGCAAACTTATTCCTTCCGTCTTGCTTGGAATCTTATTTACTTCTTCCTTCTTCTCCCTCTTCCGCCAATTAATCCATTATAATTTCGGAGTTGCTCAATGTTTTTGCTGCTACAACTTGTTCATCGTAATGAAGTTATAAGGTATTATACCGAGAACAACTTGTTCACAAGCATCCTCTACATTTCCATGGATTTCATTTGATTCATTAGGGTATTCCACTCGTTTCTATCTAAAATTAGAAACAACAGCCAGCTTTACGGAAGCAGTTTTGACTTTATGCTATGTTAACAGTACTCCATGCACTTCTCATGATTTCAACACTTGCAATAAATTTATATCGAATAGCATTTCTTTATCAAAACACTATGTGGCTTGTTGTACCATCTCCTTTCTACAAGGAAGCTTCAAACATTGGATAATTCCTTCGTCATATAGTTCGTTTTGGAAGTGGTTTTGGAGATTAAAAAGTCATTCTATGGTTTTTAATCGAAATACTTCACAATTAGAAATGCATCTTTAAATGATCAACCTTCTTTTTTTCATGATGAGATTTTTGTTCAAGTCCTGTAACCACTGTGACAACACAGACCCTTCTATTGAATCACATGACACAGAAAGAGAGTGGAAACTATTTTTGAACCGTGATTTTATATTGGTTGATTACAAGCAGAGGTTATTTATCTGCTCGATCCAAGTTGCAGACTACCATTAGCCTACGAATTTTCTTGCTACAAAATCCACCAGAACATTTATGCTGAGTACTGTTTCATCAGCATTGTAAGCATTAGCAATTATTGTAATTGCTTTAACACTAGACAATTTATCCTTAAAGGATTTCTTCATTGCCGCTGTATTAACACAAGCAACCTCCCAAGAGACCTACTTCTGTCGGTACGTGAATCTTAGAAGCCATCCATTGTTAAAGTGTTCAATGCTCAACACATCAGGGAAGAAACGAGCCTATTTTGCAAAATTGCTCTTGTTAAAATCATGTTTCAACACACGTTCTCTAATCCATCTTTGTATCCACTCCATCTTTCTTCGCATTTCTCATTCGCTATCTTTTGGGTTCAAACTTGCTCTTTCCACATGTGGCTTCAATTTTATTTCTATTTTTAAAAATCGTAGATAACGTACAAGGAATACCAAAGATATCTATATATCTGACTTGTATTTTAATTCATCCTCCACTTAATTTAATACCTCTTGTTACATCAAGGCTACACAGTACCCTTTTTCAAAAAACATTTCTACAGGCAGTAAAATTAAAAATAATTAATTACTTTTTTTCAGATTATACTATTAAATTGAATCCTATAAAAAAAGTCAGTTTAGCAAGGACCATTATTTTAAAACTTAAAAAAATTGAAACTTTTAAAGTTTTTTTAAATTCTTATAAAATATTCAATTTGTAATATTTTTTAGTTATTTCAAGTGATTTATATTTTTTGGATAATTGGGAACAAAAGTTAGTTTGGAATTGACCATCAGTCTCATTGTGGAATTTTAATAATTATTTTTGTATAGCTAAACCTGAAAAAAACATCAAAATTCTAAAAATATTAACTTTGAAATTTTTTTAAAACATTAATAGGACTCTCAGACCTAAATCCATACTAACTTTTATAGTACAGATATATGAAAGTATCTTCAAAATATTTCTAGACTGTATCTTGTACAAAAAAAAGCATTGGGGAATTGAAAACACTTGTATCCACAAAAATAAAAGTCTGAGAAAAATGCATTTTAAGTTTTTGCAGTCATAAAATAAAAACTAATAATGCTTGTAGAGTTTTAATTTTTTAATATGTTATTTATCAACTTATAAAATGCACTAAAACACTAATTTAACTCAATGTAATTGAATATATTTTTTTAAATTCAAAATAATGTGTTTTCATGTGATGAAAAACATTTGTTTCGGCAGTGACAAATTATTTATGTTATTCCTAACTTAATATTTTCATATAAAATATTTACCAAATTTTGATTGTAATATATTATATATAACAATCGTAACCAAATATTGCTTTTGAAAAAGACTTTTTAATGAATATTGATTAGCTACTAATGAGACTCGGAAGAGAACTTAGAACATAAACTAACAGATACGATTTTAGTAGTAAAAGTTGAAGATAATAGCCAATTCACCTAAGAAATTGATTTGTTTCAAAAATATTTTTAATTAATTCTAAGAATGTAAAATTACATAAAAAAAACGAATTTAACCACGCCCCTCCTTATGCTGTCAAATTTTGACACTGACAACACTCAAAAAACTTACTTAAAAAACAAATATCTTTAAAGCTAATTTGATAACAGATCTAGAAATTTTAGGCAAGCTTCCCAACTGTATGTGCCCTCAAAAAATGCAAAACAATTTTTTTCGATAATTTTGTCAGTTTTAGGGTATTGTGTAGCTGTATAGGTTTTTTCACGTTGATAGACATTGCAAGAGCATTAAAACCATAAACATAAAATGCTACTTACAACAAAATGCTACAACTTCATAGTAGCGTCCCCTCATCACGTCATTAGTAAAGTCTGTTATTGCATATCATATAAAGAGATAGACATCTGTGGAAGTATTTAGACATATTTCCTTCGTGAGAATGGAAAGGTATCACAATTTTAAAACATGCAAATCGTTTTAACAGCTGAAACTTATGACACGTGTCCATTTCAGTAAGAAAGAAGTTTTAAATTCCTTACTTTAACTCTTACTACATTCTTATTCTTATTCTTACATCAACTTTAAAAGTGTACTGTGGCTGTAACACTAAAACCCATAAGTTACCTAAACAATGTGGCTGTAAAAAAGACTGGGTTATCAGAATCAGTGAAATAATCCATTTCATTATTTTCCATGCTGCTATATCAAAGTAGTAATAATCGAGAAACGGTATACCACGAAATCTGCCTTTTGTTCTGGATTATTTTCAGTTATTTTCATTGTTCATTCTGCAATTCCTTTCACATCATGAAGATACATTTTTTACTAACCATAGATACAATTTTGAGAAGGTAAACAACGGTTACTAAAAATTACCGTAATGACAAGAATATGCAGAACAAAATAAATTCAAATTTTTTAAATCACATTAATATTGTTATCTACATCAAAATACTCAGTAACGTGCGCTCTTTAAAAAGGTACAGTTACGGAAAAAAAAGTAACCATACTTTTCATTCAGACAATTTTTAGAGAACAAAAACTTCCAAGATGGAGTTTGACAGGAACTACAGTCTTCTATAGATTCATATGCTTAAATTCGCATAAGGGGCCGTCTTCATATTAAATTGAGTACATACTTCATAATTTATAATAGGAACCTCCTATTTTGACACATAATTTCGAAACTATACCATAATTTAAATTCAGATACCTAATTTAATGTAATTAGGTCTTACCATTTCGAAGGTAGGACTACAGAAAGATTGGAGGTCCCTATGTTAAATCTGTTTCTTATCCTTTTATGCATATCTTTCTATTTCTATAGTGGTGATATTTGTACCAAGTTACGGTTGAAAAACCTAAACAAAATCCTCCTAATATTTTGTTTTAAAAATAGTTTTTAGTATGCAATAATATTAGTTAAATTAATATTTGAAAAAGTTATAATTGGAAACTTATATTAAGATGAGAACAAATTAAAAAATTCTTCTTGTATGGCCATGCAAAATTTCAGCTCATTCCGATAGTTAATTAATGAACTACATTGCATTTTCCACATTATTGCGACTTTAGGGGGAAATTAAAAGTTTAGAAAACATTTGCCAAACCACGGATTGTAATTCTAGGATCTTTGGAACTTGTATAGTACTAGGGGGCTCCGCCCCCTGCTCGCTTACTCTCGCCATCAGTACTTTCCCGGGAAATCGTCTAAGAATCGAACTAAACAACACAGTTTTCAATCCTGCGGCGGCGACGGTAACTTTTTTTTAAATAGAGAGATAAATGTAAAAATGTAACTCTCAAATCGTTTGAACTTACATACTGAATATAATAATTCTAATATCGTTAAAAATGGGTTTGAAATTGTGTTCAAATTTAAAATTCGAGTAACTAAAAACAATTAAACTCGATCTACGAATAGTAACTTTCCATGTTGAGATAATCCTTGAAATCTACACTGACTTTAAGAATGAATATCTCGGGATATAAATGTAGTAAAGTCATGACATTTCATATTTGGGCAAATTTAACGATACAAAATCTGATTATTGCATCAAAACATGGTGTCTCCGTTAGAAATTTTGTTGTTTGCAAACAATTTTATTTGATAACCTCTTCTTATCCAGTTTTTTGTATTTGAATTTGTATAGGACGTTATTCCCTATTGAACAATATCTTTGAATTTGCTCTGTGTGAATAGTGCTCGAAATAAAGGTGGTGGCTCGTTTTTGTTTCCATGCCTACATTCGAGGAATAAAACCGAGCCACTCCACCTCGTTCAAACAATTTTTAGAGTAGAGTAAATTCAAAGACATGTAATTATAGGCTCAATAAATTCATATGCATTTAATTAGTATAAAGGACCGTATTTAAATTTAATTCAGCACCAACTACATAATTTCCAATTGCAACCCCTATTTTGAAACAGAATTTCGAATCCATCTCATAATTTAACTCTTCTTTGCGTGATGGTGGAAATTTCCATCATAACATTGAATGCCCAAAAATTATATAAAAGAACAAGTTCACTTTAAGTTGATCGTGTCTGGATATCTTTTTAATGTCCATTGCATAAAAAAAAATCATAGCTGTAAAAAATAAGCAAGTGTCACTATCAGTAAAACGAGCTTGAAGTTGTCATTCCGCTGTTTGTTGTAGTTGCAATAAACGTATGATTTCGTTTATAATTTTGTTTTATCATATTTGAGTTTCTATTGCTAAAAAAGTGAAAATGAGTGGAAGAAAGGTTTGTAACATGTGTTTCTGTTCTTTTTAGAGCAATTTCTGAAAAAGTTTGCGTTTGATTTAAAAAATACCACATGATACCATCATATTGTTTTTTTGCTAAATTTATACTATAAATATATACTAAGATTTTTTTAACCATTTTTTCTTTAATTCTGAACATGAATTATATCACCTTGATTTATTCCACCAGCAGAGAAAAATCATGCAAAGAAGGGTTAACTTCAGATACCAAATTTCATATCATTCATGAATGAAATTACAAAAGTCATATTAGTTTTTCCCCAAACATTTGTTGATACCTAGATAGTTATTGTCTTATAGAGCTGATATTTTAACATGCTTTATTAAGGTACCCAAACAAGTGAATATAACAATAATTTAATTTTTCAAACATTTTTACACTGTAGAAATAATTATTAAATTATTGTTGGGGTAGTAAACAATCGTTTAAAGAATAATGACGTTTAATTAGTTGATGATCATGAAGTTATTTACATGATGATAGGAAGGCCAAAACAATGAAAGTAAATTCAATGTTGTTCGAGGAGATTGCACAGTTCAAGTATAAAGTCCGTCATAATTAAGTGACAATTATCGGCGCTAGTCGTTCCTAGCCGCTCGTCGTCGAGGTTCAGCTCACGCGCACACGTCTTTCAACTAGCTTCGTTGTCTAGCACCTGAGTCACTTCTGGATCTCGGCGTTGTACGGTGTGGCTGCGCAGTGGTCGGAGATGACATCAGCGCGGAGATGCCCTCTAGTGACAGGCTGAGACTGGCACCACATTATTAATATTTCAAAACATTATGCACGGTGAAATTTACATATTTTGACAGAAATATATTACCAAAGACTTATAACCCTTAACTGATGTGTCACAAACCGTCTCGTAACTAGTGTGGAGGGGTCTCTCAGTCCTCGATCACTAAAGTGCGTATAAAAATGACTAATATAATATATTAATGAAATATTATTTAGATAGTTATTATTTATATATTTTAAATTTAGATAAATTCAATTCTCAACATTAAATACATTTTATATTACTATATAAGTTAAGTAGATTCCACGTATATCTTCAGGCTGAGCTTTCGGACCTAATTTTTCAGGACGTTTCAACCCTGGAAACTGTAAAACTGTTGTGTTTTGGTGTTCTAACGGCACGATTAGGTTCCCCCCCCCCCCCCGGGCATCCCATTTGAAGTTATTTTTTTCCGTATAAATATTAGTCTTGTGCAGACGCACTTGAAATGTCTTCATGTTCACCTGCCTAAATTTCTGAATCCGTTTCGTGGTCGTTTTTAATAATCTTACCTGAAATTTCACTGTCCCAATAGTCTATTTCCGACCAATTATCAACATTATCCTGAATTTCTTTTTGTGTAAGATGCACAGGTCATTTTTTAGTAAAGTTTACTGCCATTTTAGAATACTCTTACATACTTTTAATAATTTTAATACTTTTACATACTCTGCCGAATTTCCTTACTCCAACTTAAGACGATTTCGTTCAACAAGAACGGTAACTCAAATGCTGTGAAGGGGTATAAGTGATCACGCGGGAAATGCAAATAGTGTAAAACACGAAATAGTTGGGACAGCCAAACCAGTCTTGGAATGTAGCTTCTGTTAGACGTTGTAGAAAGGTACTGAATAGGACAGGGACCAATTTTCACTTTAAGGGGTGGAAACGACGTGTCAAAAATGACTCGGGGTCTATGAGACCCGTGACAGCAGTTAAAGGTTAATATTACCATAAAAATTCTTAGCTCTCTCCAATAGATAATTACACTTACAGTTTCGTCACAACGGGGATTTTAGTAGGCGTGCAAAAGTTGAAAAATATTTCAACAGCAATGAGTAAATTTTTAAAAATATTTGGAAACATCATTTAAGTAATCTAATGTAATTGACTTCTACCTATCATCTGCAGTACAACTGAACATTTCTTAATATAATTTAATATTAGAATTCTGCTTTACGATATTTTTACAATAACAGTCTTAAGGGCTACTGCTAACATGCGATAACAGTTATTATTGACTGTTATTACGTAAGACTTATATAATAGTTACTCAATATACGTTTAACATTGATCACTAACTGTTAAAAATTGAAGTTCACGGTAACATTCAGCTGTAAATTTTGATTTTCATACTTTCCAACTTTCTCGTCCAAAAAGTTTGGTCAATTTTCCTAATGAGATACCTTGTTGAGACAGTGGACAGGATAGTTAAGGTTCTTTGAAATCTTCATTTAGTCAAAGAACTAATGAGCAGCTCTTTATTAACTACAAACGGGGATCTCTATCTATGAATAGTGACTTTCAATATGGAGATCTCTGAAATGGACGACGACCTTAACATTGATTATTTACACTAATTTGACGATGTAGAATCTGATTGACATCGAAACATGGTGTTGCGATTGGAAATGTTGCTGTTTATGCAAATTGTGATGGGAATATTTCCTCTTATTCAATGTGTTTGCATTTTAATTCATGGAAGACATTGTTCTGAACTGAATGGTATCTTTGAATTCGTTCTATTTAAAACAAGAGGGAGCGTTTTTACCCCACGACTGTACATTTTGCGAAATATATGCGATTGGATACTTATCTGATTCCATTCGGCTCAGAAACCTGATTGTACCGTGATATTCTAAGAAAATATTTCTTGCCAACGCTTTCTACATATTTAGAATTTTACAAGCATCATTAAAATTCCGTGTAACTGGGCCAACGACATATATCTTTATTTATGATGTTAGGGTCCAAAGCTTGATGAACTAGATGCCTCGTCATCAAGAATTATTGGTCATCACACAAAAAAATCCATATCGTGTTCACGAGATATCTCATCAATAGCAAATTTGGTCTGAGTCAGATCTTGATGCATAAAACATATCGTCAAAACCACCTTACAGATTAACCCTCCTTGTGGATGATTCGACAAGGTGTCACTTGCAAAATTAGTCAGATCTTGATGTCCAATATGTAGCGTTGAAACCACTTGAAGTGTGATGAATTTAGCAAGCACTTATGCATAAAGCACCATCAAATGCAAAATTCACGTTGAGGACCCCGCAATTCCTATTCCCTATCATTGGGATTATTTTAAGAATCTATATTTCAAGCATTGCCATAAGACCCTGAAACTCTTGTGTTACTTTTATATGTTACACATATATCGAATTGGACTATCGAATTCCGTATTAGGATATAAAATATATTTGTCAGGGTAGATTTCTATGGCCAGCTTCTATTCTTTTACGTTTACGACACCTATAAAAAGCCCTTCCACACATTTCTGTACAGTTTGGGGTGCATTTATATTTAGAAATCATGATCGCCATGCCTTTTTTCCGTTTCATTTTCTGTCTTTCTTTGACTTTCCTCTCCTCGGCAATTTATCTTAAGCGCCGAGAAGGCAATTTTTCAAGGGTGTCTCGTTCAGCGAAGGGTGTGTTTTCAGCGATGGAGATTTATAGTGCTTCGTGAAAGTGTCCTTTCTTAATGTCACATTGTTCATATTTTTCTCGGGAAAAGTCACGTTTTAAGATTCCGCCATAGGGTGTTTGCTCAAATTGATGCAGGAGAAGCGTATTAATACATATGCATGGAAAACCTAACGACTCTGTGCCAAATTGAGTTATCAGTCATGATTTTAGATGCTAGAGGCATGTATATACTTTGACTATTTTTTCGGCATCAGTAAAAATGCAAGTAAAAATGTAGTATTGGTTATAAATTTAGCTGTAATGTCGTCGCCCCAAAATAGTATCATGACAACAGTACGAATCGCACACGAGGAGAAGAAATCCAACAGCTAACATATTTATGTTCTTATTATTCCAAGAAAATATACATTATTTACATCAACATAATTACACCAATACATAAATGTGTGTATCATCACAGTCCATCACGGTCTCCAACCGTCGCACTCTGCCTCTCCTAGAGGTCTAAGCAACCAAGCATTATTCATGCAATGTATTTACAAAAAATTCAAAACATCTCTTACACCCATAATCGATTTTAAGGTTCGCACCCCGCGAAAGTTAACAGGTTAGTAACGGAAGGGTTGCGGTGTGGTATGGTGTGAAGATTTTTGTTGAGTTGGGTGCCAATTTAAGTATGAATTTTATCATCGTTATTCAGAATGACGAAGTGCTTCTCTTTGGGATGGATTCTGGACAGTCTTCAATAGCCCGTTGGGGTGTGTCAAAGCTACGATAATTCAACTACATACCAACCTGTAATTGGTCAGGTTATTTAAAAGCAATTTAATGAATAAGTATTTTATTGGGGAAAATAATTCTAAATATTATTTATTTTCCCACTGAAATTGGTTGGTGGTTCTCAAATCTAATAATAGTGAATATTACTTAGCAATTTATCTGTGTTGGATTTGCTTAAAAACCAGAGTGTCATGATTCCTTAGAAGTAACAAGTCTACAGATTTAAGGCTTAATATGATTAAGAAACATAAGACTATTTAATTTTGTTATTAAAAAGTCTCATAATGAAAATGTTTGTGACGAGAGAAATAAGAATTACAATAGTGAAAATGAGATTCGGTAATAAAAATTAAAAGACATAATTTTAGTTTATTGGCCAGACGTAACGAGAATACGCAACAGAATTTCATTAATATAGTGATTTAAAACAAATTAAAATTTAATTTACATTTGTCATCGTGTCACATCTTGTACATAAGTGTTCTAATACTCTTTAAGCTCATGCCATAATTAATAAAGTAATTTAATACGAGAACTTACAATAATTTTAAAAGTATTTACAAGACATTCGGTGGTATTAGGTCCTCATATTATAAAATTTACTGGGCCACAGTTTCGCAAACGTTGAGAACCATTCTAGAAGAGATGACATCTAGACTCTATGACATATTAACCCTACAAGCGGTTTCGACGACATTTTGCTTTCTGTAAGATCTGACCAATTTTGCTAAAGTAAAATGGCGATATCGTCATCAATGCTTCTAGAATGATGAAGCACACTATATAGTTTTTCTTTACATGAAGGTTAAATTTCTGAGTGGAAACCACTTAGTGATTAGAAATTTCAATCTCATAATTGTGTTTTGACTGTGTGTGTGTTTGACTACGATTTAAACATATTAGTTGAGTTCTATCTATCAAAGGTCTACGGTAATAATTTGGAGTGATTTAAAATTATATCGTATAGTAATTTAGATTTTTGCGAATTATTTATTCCATGTTAAAATACCATTGAAGTCATGTACTGTCTAGTGTTTATTTCTATATTTCCTTATAATACTTCAATTTGACACACATATAGTTGAAGAATTCTGTTTCTTCGAGAATTAAACCATTTAAAATAAAACCTTTTACAGTAATACTGAGTTATTCGTACGTTGTAATAAATTATTAATTTAGTTTATAAATTCTGACATCTGTATCTTTTAAAGGACAATACAAATCGATAAAACATGCATTCAGTTTCAAATAAAATCATTGAGTTTTAAAGTCTATAAATAAACTAACATTGCTTGTTCTTAGATATGAATTTGACTCTTGAATCACATTGTACTGTGGATGTTATCCTCTTCTTAAGTGACCGCTGGCATAGATCACCATTTACGAGATGTCAGTGACTGACCTTCAAAAGGGTTCCTCCTTTTGTTCGGTACCCGACACTGTCAACCGTGAGGTGTGAACGCTTTGGGGGGAATGTCGCTCCTATTATATATATATATATATATATATATATATATATATATATATATATATATATATATATATATATATATATATATATATATATATATATATATATATATATATATATCATGCCAAACGATACGCCACACAATACTATGAAAGGAAAGCGTCAGTTGTAAATGCCACTCAAGGCTCTATCCCTCAAGTTAGGTAATTAGGTAATGGGGGTTGGAACATTCTGGTGAAAGAGCCGTTCTGTGAAACGATTGAAAAAATATTAGCGCCGCAGCGTAGTTTAACAAATTCGAGCGGATCATTTTTCCATTCTTTCTACTGAATGGCTAGTTAGACAGAAGCCCGCGACTAAACGATACACTATGGATTAAATGATTTTCATCTTCCATTTTCACATTTCTTCCATTTGTTGAAAAAAAAAGATCTAATAACAAATATTAACTCTTTATTTTGGTGCTTTGTATGCCTTTTTTGAGGCACAGTAAATAATTTGACCAATAATTAAAGAAAAGCAGATTTAAAAAATATATGAGCAGTCAATTTCATTACATTTCATTACCGCGATTCGAAACCAGAGTATCTTGTGCCTAGGAACAGAACCCTCTCGAACAACAAGGTAAATTTTAAATCTTTTATAAGAAATGAATATTTAAAATAAAAGGAATTATTAATGCAAAACAACTTTTATCTTTTTTGAGTGTGGTTAATCACACACATATTTTCGAGTCAAAGCAAAATCTTTTAAACGCTAAATTACACATTCAATTTTTAAAATATTTTTCACTCTGCTTCACATTGAAGCTACAAACTTTCAACTGTATTGAATTTAGTGTACCTTACGCCAGTACATTTCAACCATTACGAATAAAGTTTGGTTTGTAATTGCACGTGCTCTTTCGTTATGCTAAAAATAAGGTAAATGATTTTCTGAAACTAATTCAGATGATCCATGAGATTCAGATAATGCAGTGTAAGCAAACAAACCAGATGGAATGTGCGGATTTTGCTTCCACCATTAAAATGTTCTAACGTGATGCATATTACGATTATCTTAAAACGTAGTAATAAATCGTTTTTGCGATGTTTGATGTATAATCTATATTGCATTGACCAATAAACTATTGCATATAAATTATGAATTCCTTCCTTGGGATTATTCAAGCTCTGAAATTGTATTCTAAAAACAAATCGAGTAACAATACGTTCGGAATACGTGAAAGGTACTTATTTCATTCCAGAAATATAACTGCCGGTTACATTCCGTTGGAAAAAAAATGCCTCTCATAAATCACAGAGGAAATACAAATTATGAACATAAAAGTCATTATTTTTTCCCTGCTACAGGGCTCCGCTCCATGTTCGCTATCGCCCGATGATTGGCTACGCAAACATATTTAGTTCGATTCGCTAACTATACTGAAAAAAAAATTACATAAATAAGACATAGTAGTTTGGGTACAAAGGATCCTTGTAAAGTTTTCCACACAAAATAATTATAAAAAAAAAGACACTAAAATCTATCCTAAGGAAAAGAAAATAACAATTGTTACAGATAAATCTTTAAGAAATAAATATTAAATATACAACATTAAGGAGAAAAAGTACACTAAAATCTAAGGAATAAATATTAAATATACAACATTAAGGAGAAAAAGTACACTAAAATCTAAGGAATAAATATTAAATATACAACATTAAGGAGAAAAAGTACACTAAAATCTAAGGAATAAATATTAAATATACAACATTAAGGAGAAAAAGGACACTAAAATCTAAGGAATAAATATTAAAAAAATATACAACATATTAAGAAGAAAAAAAAGTCACTAAAATCTACGGAGAAAAAAGAAAACCGTTTCTCCACTACCGCATAGAAATACCGAATCATGGATATGTTTTAGATGATCCGTGTTGTTTGTTGTAAAAGTACTTTTTAAGATTTTCATATTCGACTGTTGCTATGGAAACGGTGACCGAATTTGCCGGTTGTTCTGAAAACATTGCAAACTGTCTAGCGCGTACTCTCAAATTTTATGCATGAATTATTTAAAAAATATATGAATTAATTAAAATATATATCACTATGTTTATGATCTGCGTGTGCTCCAAATTCATTAGCCCGTTGAAACACAAGACTCGCTATCACGTGACTTGCTATTTACCAATCACAAAACGAATAAATCTGAAAAAAGATGGAAAGATTTTATTTTATAATACAATGATAGAATTGCTGTGCATCAAACACATTCGAAAAGTATGGACAGTTACTTTCTAAACAAAATTTGAAACTAAATTTTCCATATAGCATTGACAATGAAAATAATCTAAATTTACTGAAGGTAGCCACAACAATAATACTAAAAAACATTATAATTCAACGTGAATTGATAAGTAAGTTACGCCTTATTCTAAACTTAAAAATAAATTTATTATTTGTTTGGATGAAGTCGACATCTATATACGTACCAATAAATCTTTAAACCACTTTCAAATTAGTTTCAACAAGATGCTATGCTGAAATAGAAAACATGAGTTATATTTCCTCACTTCTTTCGACATAAATTTATTTCAAACTTCCCAAAACAATCGACACAAAGCAATTACTTCAAAACTTAAAATTTCAACGATTGTTTTTGAAGCTTGTTAGAAAGACAGAATTTCCTTCTCTCAAGCATTTTTCTGAATTTATTGTTTCATTCGGGGAAAAGAATAAATAAGTACTAGACAACGAGATAAATTCATTCCTGTCTTCCGTTTCTTGTGCAGCGTTATGAAGAGAGTTTTTGGATTTACCCTTATTTTAGAAACCATCTCTCTCTCTCTCCATCTCTTCCATGAAGTTTAAAAAAATTAACATTTATCGGGATTCAAAAGCACCATTAATCGAATTTTACCCCCATAAAATAAATATTTATTTAGTATAAAAGCTGACAGATTACAATGGGTATGAATTTGAGAATTCAGTTTTTATTCACTTCAGTATTTGAGGCAAGTTTGTGTTTACAAAATCATTGAAACTAAATCTGTACCTTGATAGAAAAGAGACTAATGGTCCATTTGAATTGTTTTAGGTTGTACAGCTGATCTGTAACAGTTTTTTTATTTTTAATAACATTTATTTTATTTTAAATATTTTTTATTTTGTTTTCAAAATTATTTATTTTATTTTAAATTTATTTTATTTTTTAATTTATTTTATTTTTAATTTATTTTATTTTTGATTAATTTTATTTTCATTTATTTTATTTTTAGTGTTATTTATATTTTTAATATTATATTATTTTAATATTATTTATATTTTAATATTATTTATATTTTTAATATTATTTATATTTTTAATATTATTTATTTCATTTTTAATACAGATTAAAATATACCTGGAATATACCCTTCATTCATAATACTACCAGTATGCCTTTTTTATATTAAAATTTCATTACTTTGAACCGATTTAAATTCAGATTTACATACTCATAACGCATGTATGCATAAAATTGCTGTTTGAAAAAAAAATTGTAAGATGACTGTGCATTTAGTTTTTCAAGTGAGGGCTCAGATTTTATTTCTACTCAGTCTAAAACAAAATATTTTTACACAAAGTCATTAAAAGTTCATCTACTAGTTTTTTAAATTATGATATAATTTATTGTGACTAGTAAAATTGTATTTTAATTAGAATACCGAAAATACACCTTTGTGTATCCACGAAGGGGGGATGCGAACATTGAAAAAAATTTACTTTAACATTTGCAGTGGAATGAAAAATTACCTTACAATAAACGCTGAATCATACCTTTGAGGCAATTAGGTTTTGTTACGTCATTTAAAAAACAAGAAAGTAACTTTACAAAACATCCTTAATTAATAGCACTGAAGGATATACATTTTAATTAAAAATACTTTATTTTTCATCAAATCTGTGTTAGTACTATTCCAGAATAAGCTCATTAATGAAAGCAAATAAAATAATAGAACCCTAAGAAATTAAAAAAAAAATTCCATTATTGTTTCTTAGTAAACAGGGCAAGCATTTCTTGTTCCCAAGAACACTCCAGAAAAGCCGCAAGGCATTCCAAGAATTTAGAAGTGCCAGTATTCTTCTATGAGTGATCTGCATTCTAAGGAAGGCATTCGATTAAAATTCTTGCTGCAAAGATAATGAGGGGATAAAACAAGAACTTAACTGAGATAGGATTTTGCCTGCGCTATCGTTTATTAATTTATTTTTCTTTTGAATTTCGAAGCAGTCTGCGTGAAATAAAGTACCAAGACTAAAATAAATATTGACTTCTGTAAATTCTGATATTAGACGACATATATATATATATATATATATATATATATATATATATATATATATAACCTAGGACATAAATGTTTATGATTAAGCTTCGGATGATTTTGAATATATGTTTTTCTTGTCCTCTTCTCCATTTAAAATATGTGCACGTGTTTTTAAGTTTCCTAATTTAAATTATGTTCGTAAAATAGCTAATATTGGCTTCTTACTTTTTAGTCAGATTTTAGCTCTATCTTCTGAGTATGATTGATTAGGGTATTGTCACATTTGTGTTCTGGAAGTCATAATTTTTAAACCGTTTCACTGTGTAAAGTAATTCAAACACAGCTACTGCACACTATTTTACTTGATTTTTCTATGAAAATATTGTCTTCTTCAAAGCATTTTGAATTTCAAAACAGTCTGCGAGAAACAAATTATACAGATAAAAGTAAACATTGACTTTTGTAAGTTCTATTATTAGTCCTGAATATGTAATACTAGAAACTATCTTCAGAGGTTTTGATGCTTGTATCGTGTTTCTTTTTGTATTTAGAAGAAACAGGTTTTTATGTACCCTGATTGATTTAAGTTCGTGAAAGCTGTAACTTGCCTTTTAGTGTTTTGTCATATTTCAGATATTTCTTATAAATATGTTAAATTATAGTCGCATATACTTTTTATAAATTATAACTTGTATACGAACTCTATTTTTGATCGGTAGTTGGAAGCCAAAAACCATTTGGGTTTCAGGATTGTTTCCGAGTCTTTCGTTTTAGTAATATATTTTTTACTGTATTGTATGTCCCAGTAGTTTATATTCCCGCCATTGGAAGTAAAAGAAAATAATGTCTATAACATTTTTCTGAGTGAAGTACTTCGAACACAACTATTGCAATCTGTTTTCAATAGTTGAATGCTTTCATAATTATATCAGCAAATATTAAATAAAAAACAGAATGGTCAAAGCATATTTATTTGTTTGGTAATCATAAATGATCAAAAGTTTTGATTTGCTTTAAAACTGGAGGGCACACGCACAATTGCTTGTTATAAAGTTGAACTTTATCTTTGTAGAAAGTACTCAGAAAGGATCTAAATTGATGATAAAAGTATTTTAAAATGTGATATAACATTATTTGTTCAATTTCTTTGCAACGCTGAATTTGTTGACAAAGTTTCGAATCCCGATTCACAAAACTATCCAGTTTTTACAAAACCTCTTAATATTTCCATAAAGAATATGATTTACAGAAATTATCCACACTCTCTTTTTTTTTACTTCTAAGGAAGACATGTTTACAGTCTATAAAATTTTGCATTAATGGTACCATTAGCTAGTTTAAGATGATTGTGTGTGTATGATGATCATGAAACTTTTCATTACTGCAGAGGGAGTAGATGTATTTTATGTTTAAATGATCTTATGGCTGGTCCAGCAATGATTTATTTATGGTTTTATAAAAAATAAAGCATGTATTACGCCAAAGTTCAGTAAAAGGAAATTGTCTCTAGATAATTCGAAAAATGTAAGAATTCTTTTCAGCAAGTGTAATAAAATGGAGAAATCCTTCAATTGTGTTTGCAATGTGCTTTTATTATTGACTCATACGCTCTGAGGTTTGTCTCATTAAGAAACTTCTATAAATCACAATTTTTTAATAAAACTAGGTTTTATTTGTTTTGTATATAATCTAAATGCAGAAAACTTTCCTATAATTAGAATATAATTAGAAATTTATTAGCGATTCTGAAGAAGCAAAAATCATCTGAGACTTTCATTAAAAATTTTGATTATGTTAACTAAATGATTTTCCTGGAAGACTAGTTAGCTTAGTACTTGAAAAAATTCGATTTTCTGAGAATGTTCTGTTACGATTAAACAAATCCGAATAATGATGCGTAAGTCAAAATAAAAACGTTTCTTTACGTATGAACTAGCATGGATTTATCCAGACTCATTTTCCATGGCATTGGCAAATATTTAAATAACTAATCACTGCGTAGCCAGCTCCGCGTTGAGCGTCACAGTTCTTTTCGAGGGGTCACATGTGACCACTACTCGCTAACCCCCCGTGATTTCTACGAATTCGTAGTCCATTGGATAACAGCCATCATGGCGTTGCCCGTGGCGTTTGTTTGCTTCGCAAACCAAATGGAAATTCGTACCTTATTGGAATGAATTCCTTACGAATTCCCATTTGGTTTGCTATACGGTATGAATATTATGAACTTTGGTTTGATTTGCAAACCAACACCACGGGCAATTCAGTGATTATCTCATATATGTCAAAATTCGGCCAAATTCCAATTGCGAAGATAAATCTGCGTTCTGATCTAATCTGCGTTACGTCACAATTTTTTGCAAAAATGTAAATATTTAATTGTAAAATTATTTATTAAAAGAAAATTAAATGCAAGGTATAGATCTGGTGTATAGTTTTTCGAAAAATTCATATCCGTTGAAATTTTCAATCTATCTTTAACGATACCGATTTTACAAAAGAAAACTAAACAATGCCAGACTTTTTTTTTATTACTTTTGCCGAGAGCATGAAATGAAATCTGTGATTTCTTGAATCTGGAATCAAACGAAGGTTATTCTGCACAGTGATGTTCGTATTGGAAAAAATATAAAAATGATTTATTTTAAGAAATTTATATTTTTAGGTATCGATCTAATGTGAAATTTGGCGCAGATTTTAAATCCGTTGACATTTTTACTGTATCTTTAACGATCTGGGATATATAAAAATAACTCAGTTAAAATTTTTTTTTTTTTTTAGTTTGCTGACAAATCGTTCCTCTGCAAAATCAAAAGGACCCTGAAAAAATAATTTTAGAATCTGCGATCTTTTATTTTGTTGCCATTCCAAAGAAAACAATAGTAATCAACTATCTCATTAAATTCATTTTTAAATGTTTTGAACTAATTTTATTAATTCCGACTTTGCACAAAAATTGCAAAAAATTCAAACTACAACTGTGCCAATCTCATTACTGTAAGTGTCATAGATTAGTCACAACAATCACTACACACACATAAACACTTCCTTCGATAACAGTAGATATGTGTTCTTGCCTTATCATTAAGTAAAGTTGCGAAGCTATACATATTTGGAGGTATGTTTGTGTAGTCTTAATGATCATGTGTGTTATACCACAAAGTAATATGAAGAGGATAATTTTATTTTACTTCAAGGTTTATCACATGGATACAATTAAAAAGAAAACAAGACGGCGTGGTGTTACTGTATAGTTTATGCTTTTACGTTGTGACGTCTGCCTAATACTGAACAAGGTGGCAAACATCCTGCAACATTGAGTGTGGACAAAAAAAAACCCTATTACGAGGCTAAATGAAGAGAAACATATTTTATACAATAATTCTAAAAATAGATATCTCTCAGCACCGCTATGGGATAACAAAGTGTAAAGTGGGACCCACCCTACAGCGAGGCTAGGAAAGATATCTCGCTACCATAGACAGGTGTCATCGAGTCTAGACGCGACGACGGGGAGACGGAAGGGATGGTAGCTTTGTTCTGATCTGGCATCTATGAAGTTTTTTTGGAAAGGCTGGAAGCTCTCGATGTAAGATGATCGTTTAAAACTTGAAGAGAACAACGTTTTGTTCTGGCCTAACCCTGGGAAACTATTTGCTGTAGAACCTCTACCAGAGTTCGTATAATGAACACTTTTCTCGGATATCCCAACCTGGAATGAGATTTAATGTGCTTTGACCAACGTCATTGTAGCCGAAGTGTGATCAATTAAGCTTTGTATATAAATGTAAATATAAACGCATTAGTCGAAGAGTTTTGGTTAAATAATTTAGTGCCAAACGCTACAACGTATGAGATGTTCTTCTCTCTTAGTCAATAACTCAACTCTTAAAATAATAACAATCTAAATTGAAAAAAAAATGGACTTTCAATAGCACTAAAAAAGACACTTGTGAGAAAAAGTGACTACCTATGCATCATCCATTTACCGAGTGGTTTCGACGAAATAATTTGTCAATAAGGATCTGATAAAATTCACTGATATCGATACCTCATCATTAAGATATTACTGACTTTTGATGATGACGAGATCAATATCTCATCAGTTTTCTTCGTATACCTCGTCCATTAAAACCGTATCAGTTGATGTCATGAGACGACTTTTCGAGACGACCATCAAGAGGGTTAATACACATTTAGTCCATCCAACCATCCACACAACCGTCCAAACAATCGTCCACACAACCATCACTTAGCAAAGGGCACATAAAGCTAACGTACCTCTACTATGCCAACAAGTTATCATTAACTGATATAGACATATGGAATGAATCGATACACCTTTAACCATCTGTAGAGATGGAGGTTTGCTTCAACCTAGACTTAAATAAGAAAATGAGTACTTCGCATGGATAGTGAGTGCTACCATGGGGATCGAGAAGGTGACTTTGAGAAATATCTTTAAAAGTAATATTCTGACACACCTTCAAGTCCTAGGAATTAGTATAACATTCAGTGGTAAAATTATTTCGGTTTTACACAACTATTGGCGATTATTGTTTAGTTATTAATAACCCAAACTGCGCAACCTATCCAAATATTTAAGGTGTGGTCAAGGGGCAATCAATATGATTAACAATCATTTAGAGGTCCTCAAGAACCCCAGCCCGTCTGACAATTTTCGTAAAGGCACCTACAATATACCAGTACGAAATACTTTTAACACTTTAAAAAGTGGTTTCGATGAGACATCGCGTCCATCAAAATCTGATCGATTTAGCTGATGACGTGATATCTCGTCCATCAAGGTCCAACGATTTCGTTAATGCACAGGTGTCTGGTAATCAAGGTATGATCGATTTCTCTAATGATATATCTCACCCATCAAGATTCGATTGATTTTTCATGACAAGATATGTCTCCCATCAAGATCCGATCAATTTTGACAATGACGAACTATCTTGCTCATCAAGACCCGATCTATTTCACATCAAGGTCGCAACCGATCGAGACATTGATGCATCAGATCCAACAAGGTCTGATAGATTTCGTTAATAACAAGATATTTCGTTCAGCAAGGTCCGATCGATTCCGTTAATGCTGATATGTTTCGTCACCAAGGTCTGATTGATTTCTCTAATCATAATGTATCTCATCCATCAAGATCCAATTGATTTTTCTGAGGACGACATATCTCTTCAATCAAGGTCGAATCAATTTTGACAAAGATGAAATATCTCGCTCATCAAGATCCAGTCAATTTCGCTTTTGACGAGTTATCTCGTCCACTAAGCTATGATCGATTCTGCCAATTACAATACATATATTCGAGACAAGTAGAAAGTACTAACTGTCTCTTGTTCGAAACTTGTAAAGTGAAAATAGGTTGGTTTTAGACAAGGTTGTATACCGCCAGGAGAGTTAAAAGAATGTAAATGTGAAGAGAAAACAAATGATTTGTTTCCATTATAGTTACCATTTAAAAATAATATATGCTCAAAATCAAAAAGCCAAGTTGCTGTTTTAAAATACATTACTTCGAACGTATTTGTTCACGGAAAATATTATTTGATAATTACGATAAGAGCAAGCATAATATGTCGATTGTTATCTAATAAATATAATACTATTCACTGTTCTGACAGTCACTAAGTTGAACAAGTATGTATTTCAAAGTTTATCAAATTTTTATGCACAGAGAATGTAACATATTGAATTAAAGTGAAATAATAACATTAATTGATATTTAATAAGGACCAATTAAGCTATAATCGATGAACTAAGCATTTTCCTTACTCTCATTAGTGTATTCTCATTAGCGTTTGATAGGTAATTTTGGGCTTTGGTAAGTAAATTTTCGAGCTTTTGTGCTATGACTTTAGATTCTTGATTGTAGTTGAGAACATATATCCTGCATAGGACAGTTTATTGTACGCGTTGATATAATCGGAAGTTACATATTGCTAGATTTTAAGTAAGAATTTCTATATACAGAGGCTGTTCACACATTTTTTAGACAATGTATATTGTATTCACAAAACTAAATGACCTCAAATTCTTGTGTTTTAAATGTTCTATTTGATAGCCCTTATTCTGAACTATCTTTCGACACCGTAATTTCCAGGATAAAATGCCTTTTGAAGTGTCAGAAGAGGTATTCTATCTCATTCCTCCTAAACACTTTCCAGAGTCCTGTAAGGGCTGTGGGATGACGTTTGGTTAATGCAGATTTTAAAATTCCGAAAGTACAAAAAACCAAAGGTGATACATCGGGAGATTTAGTAGGGATATCAGTGAAGGGTACGGCCTTGATACCGGTTTTTTGTTCCATTTCTTTTAGGAAATTTACAGTGGATTTTGATGACTGATGGAGTTTTTGTCTTGATGGAGTTCCACAGATTGATGGCACTGTTGGTAAAGCGATGGTATTTTTCATTCAGAAAAATTGGTAATAAATATGTTCCTGATAGTATTTGGATTAATCTTGACATTTCTTTCTACTCTCTTTATTTTTAACTTGCCACTATATGAAAAACCTGCAAGAATCCCTTAGAAAAACTTTCTTTCGATTCTGTGAACCATGTACTTAAATTTTTTTCTCCCCTTTTATGATAATAAATGGCTTTTTTTCCTGCAATCATTTAAATACACCCATGATTCATCTACTGTGACAATTTTTTTCAATTTTTCTTTGGATAAGTGTTTCTCATATAGAATTCGACAGCGTGTCCTGCGTTCCGCGATATGCTTTGGAGAAAGATGATGAACATTGCGTTTTTTCGCTTTCTTAAGATTTAAATTAACGTTTATCATTTTGTTTACAGTAACACTGAGCATTTTAATAATTTTGCAACTGTCCTTTGACTAGGGGGATTTTCTTTTAACATTAAACAACGTACCTATGCAATAGTCGAAGATGTCCGCTTCTTCCTTGGATACTTGTATGGAATTTTTGTCACACTTGAGGCTCCAATTTGACGTTTTTTTCCCTTTCTTGTTGACGATATTACCTATCGACTCTTTAGATATCACAAAACCATGACTCTCACATCGTGTTTTGATAACGGAATATGAATATTTCTCTTCGGAAAGAGCATAAATATAGTTTTCGAACCACTGCTTCGTTAAAAACGCCATTTTGAATAATAACAAACCTCTCAAGCCCGAGACGATAATTTCGACTTTTAAAAACATAGTACAACTGCAATTATTCTTTTGCAGCAAACGATTTTTTTATTACCGCTAACCAAAATCGTCAAAAAAATGTGCGAACACCCTCTGTATTAATTAAAAATGTGAGATTTTTATTTTTATTCCTATACTCCTAAAACATAGATGTTTTTTTCTGTTCATTTTGACTTGAATATAAAAAATGATAAAATGGTCACCGATGAAAAAATTCGTGTTTAAATTACCAAAATGTATCTATACATAGTTTTGATACATGTGTTAGGATTGTGAAAGAACTGATTCGTTTGATGGATTGGGAATTATTAAAAACACTGAGCTTTCATGACAACACGTTTATTCCTTGCTTATATGATGACATTAAAATTAAATCTAAACATATGCAACTAAAACTCTAGTGTTAACATAACCGGATCAGGGTACAACACATCCACCCTGCTTCGAGCACAAACAGAAAGTCCCTTTTCTCCCCACCTGTGTAGCTTTACGGTTGCAGTTAGGTGTGGTGATCTCACAACATGGATATGTCTCTACGACACAATAGCTTTATTTGACCAGTATGCGTCATCACACATTGGTATTGAACCTATTATCATGAAAGATGCATTGTACTTCATGAAAATTTGCATGCAAATAATGATTGAATCAATATTTACGGAATTGAAGCATTGTTTTACCCACGAATACCCTGTTTTGTCGAAATTATTCATTGCGAAATGTCACTATTCTTATACTTTTCCCTAGACAGTTTTATAAACAATTTTCACTTCTCTATGCGATTGTAACTGAGAAAATAATTGTAGTAACTCAAACTGCTTTCCTCACAACAGACATTCAATTTAGTAGTTTCATATTTATAATATACTGGATGGAAAACTAATCAAGTAACAGAGGCCTTCACTGAATAGATTCGAGCTCATGTTTACATTGCTCTCTAATGTACATAATGTGGATGCTTTAGAAACGATGTTTGAAAATGATCAACACTGTATACCCTACTCTCCTGTATTAATCCCGTGTTTAGTTTCATAACTCCTTTCAATATCTACGACAAAATGATTTGTATTCCTCATTTACTGATGCTGTGATCAAATTTCACAGGGAAGTTCAGCTTAAGTATTTAGAGAACAAAGAGTACTTAGCATCTGAGTCTACTGTTACTCTATAAAATACCAAATGTCATTATCTGAGTACTTTGCTTAGGAATAGAATTAAAGTAAATCTGAACTCACGATGCAATGCCAGTTATTATAAATTCGTTATATCTGTTAAAATTTCGAAGACCGTTAAACATACGATTGTTAAACCAAAATGAGATTAGATGAATTTTGTGTCGCATTTGGATTTTTAGTGCAAATAAACAAATCTGACACTACGAATATTTTACTTCTGCTTTCCAAATGCTGTTGCATCATACATATTGGGGTTAACTTAAGATTATATCATTGCCGTTTTGGTAACGTTTGGCATTTAATCGATTGGTGGTGATCCAATAAATTGTCATATATGAATTCGAAATGTATTCTTTTGCATTTTTTTTTCTCGAAATGCATAAATTGTATTTGAAAATAAGCCAAATGACGACGAGATTATAAAAAAAAATTGAAACACTACCGCCACCTATAGTTAGCTTTTCAGAAAATACCTTTCATACAGAAATTTCGGTCTTTCAGATAAGTTTGCATTATTAGAGTTTAGAAACCAAAGTGCATTTGCATAACCTTAAGTTATATTGTTACTTTTGTAAGAAGTATCTTATATGATTATTTACAACTGTAGACCCATACTTATCATCTGCTAAAGTTTCTTAACCGCTTATATTTATTAAGGATAGGGATGTCACTCACATTTCATACCTTATTTCAATCCATTTATAAGGATGTTAGAAACCGCTATCCACAGTTCATCTCTCTCTCTCTCTCTCTCTGTCCAAATAAAATAAAATTACTAAAAAATATATTACTGCATTTAGTTTACATTAAAAAAAAGTAATCTTACTGGAGTTAATTTTTATTTCTAATTTTATACATATCAAAAGATACACCTCAGCCATGGTAATCACCACAATATGTTGCTTAACACTTGTGGTGGATGTCTTGGGGAGGTAACTCGGCATTAGCAAAATTAATCTGATCATTTTGTACGAGATATCTGGTCAGATATATTCCTATCTGGTATGAACTAAATATATCGTTGACACCTCTAGTAGGGTTAATGTTCCCATCAGCATTACTTATCGTAGTAAAGCCAAAGTATAGCACTGGATGTCAAACTATTCCTGGTACAATTGTGTCGACTGTACAATAATATTGACTGTACAATACTGTTGACTGTAAAAACGTATTGACTGTACAAACTTGTATACTGTACAATCCTATTGAGTGTATATTCCTGTCGACTGTACGATCCTGTTGACTGTAAAAACGTATTGACTGTACAAACTTGTATACTGTACAATCCTATTGAGTGTATATTCCTGTCGACTGTACGATCCTGTTGACTATACACTCATGTCGACTTACGAAAACTTCACATGTAGGTTAACATGTTATAGGAAGAAGCTCGAATTGACGATGGTCACGGCCAGATATTTTCAGGATGTGTGTATGGAACTGAGGATGTAATGTAAGAGAGCATAAAAAACTATTTATACAGTGAGCACTGACACAGCAGTATTAATATGAGAGGGTTAAAATTAATGTAAAAATGACTAATCTAAAGACTAAATTAACAAAATATTAAGTGAACTATGTTGAAATACAAAATGGTAAGATTTTAGACATGACATAGATTAACCCTCTAATCTGGAGGCACCCGGAAGCTCCGTACAGTTGTGTTCTGGGGTTTGTTTACTAATGAGTCTGTGAAATGGACTGGCCCATTTTCACCACTGTCATGGGTGGTCCTTAAAGCATCAATGATCTATAGTGGATCGAGTGTCAATTTCAGCCTCTCCACCCCTAATCAAGGAGGAAGCATAGAGGAGAGGTCAAGGTACAAGCTAGTGCGAAAGAAACGAAAGGGGGTAAATTCTGTCTGGTTGGGCTGTTTCTTTCTCTCCGATATTCCGTCAGTTACGTTTCAGTTGAGTACCTGAAGTTCTGTTCTTTGTTTTTGTAATAACCGCTTATTAAGGAATCGTTATAGCACATTTACTTACGTACTTTTACTCACCACTTACGTTTGATACTTTTCAATTGTTTGCACCAGTTTCAATCTTCTTACTTTCAGTCGGTCTAATAAGCCTTCGTGATACAAAAAATTATCGTACAGAGACGAATAAAAGTAGTTAACTTTCAGTGATATATATTGAGTAGTAGTTTACAGATATTAAATCCGCTTATTGTTTGCAATATCATATCTAATAATTATTGACCTAAATAGAAGGTTTCGATTGTTTCCATAAATTTAGACTTTCACTTTAACTAGACTTTAGACTTTTACAAGTAATAAATGTTGATAATCGTTATTCGATGAAAATGTTTCCAATAAATTTTAATATTTTACTCTAAAAATTACAAATTTTGTACTGGCTGATTTTTATCCGATTTACTTAAGAGAATCTATCAAAGATTGAAAAATCTTTAATTTTCTAAGCGTATTGAACATTAAAATTGCAGCATTCACGTTTCTTTAATCTAAATGAAGACTTAACTCTTCACTGTCAAAACAAAATGGTAGAATGGAACGATGTTTGATTTATATATAATTAGTCTAAAATTATACGAGAGAAATATTCCAATAATTTATTTTTACAAGCTTGATTGTAAACAATCTTTCAATAATAGATTTAGACTGACGATTGAATTTTCTATGTTCTTGGGTCAAAAGCTCTTTATCCTCAGATAGCCAAGTTTTAAGTTCAGAATGCGATAAGGTCAACCGAATAACCTTTAGCGCTAAGCCGTGTAACAAAATCTTGGGCGTCAGGTGATGAAAGTGGATGTAGTTAAAGTTGATTCTGTTAAAAAATACCCTACAAAGGCCATATCAATTCAGTAAGATCTTAGAAAATACCAGAGTTCAAAATACCAATGACTACGGAATTTAAAAACGTACAAGAATCTAAACAAGAATTAGGAAAGGAAAAATTTTAAAACATAATAAATTAGATATCAAAGATTAAATTATTATTTACAGTTTTAGCAGATTTAGAATAGTTGTTGGTCTATTTTTGTTACTGGTCATATCTGGGGATTTGCGTACAGCTGAAATTTTATTGCGATGGAGGGAGCGAGAAAAGTTTTACTTCTAGTTTTCAATCATCTTTCGAAGCATGACCGATGACATTATCAATGTTTATGCGGGTAAATATTAATATAGAAATTTATTATTTACAATAACCAAAAATAATATTGTAAAATCAAATGGGAACTTCACTTCAATGCGAATACTAAAAGCAGGTAAAAAAATATTAGAGACTAGCGATATTAACGAAACTTGATAAAAAAAATACGATGGTTACTTAATGTCTTCTTCTTATCTAGTATAGAATCATAAAACTGTGATTTTTAAAGTGAATTAACATATTGGAAGCAAGAAAAAGAAAAACCCATACAGCAAGTACTTTCCCTACAAGAATAATTTCCAATATATTGCGTAAGGATTGACAGGAGTTTTATTTAGCTCAAAATATTTTGAAAGCTGATTTTTAGATTTTTCATAATGTATTGAGCTTATTGAATTGTGTCGGTAAAGCAAATATTCATTTCTCACATAGAATGCAATACAAAAGTATTCATAATTTTTTTAAATTTGTTGAAGTCTGAGTTGCATGCTGATGAATATTCTGGACATATTCTTACTACAAAAAAATTATTTAAGATATTAGGAGTTTCGAAAACGTATACCGTTTTCAGAAATACGTTCTAGAAAACACGTATTTTCCAAAAATTTATGTTATAAATGTTGCTTCTTGGTTGAGAAGATAACAATGTGGAAAATAATTGCTATAATTTATAGATAATAGAATCATTTTTATAAACTAAGAAGATGTTGTAGTTAAATAATTAAAAGATTTAAGCAAGCAAATGCACAGCATTATTATAAGGAGCTATTATGATTTAAATGGGTATCTACAGTTTAATTAAAGCGTGTAGAAGAATTTTGTATAATCAGAGAGAGAGAGAGAGAGAGAGAGAGAGAGAGTTAGGCGACACTAAGCCGAACGTCTGCAGTTATCACACTTTAGGAAATCAAGTAACGTTTTACTAAGTTAATCTCAAGGTATTAGAATGTCAACAAATCATAACAAATCGCCTAGAAGTAGAAATTTAGTTGATGGATAAGATAATGAAGAATAATTAATTATATATAAAACGTTATAAGCCAGGTACTGAAATGTTTCTGATACAAAATATGAGGTAAATACAGCATTAAATATAAAAACCACAAGATTAATCACTGAAAGGAAGTTCACTCGTATCGCAATGTCAGGGGAATTTAAACAGCTTATTTTATAAGAGTAGCCGACCTACCGGTATAGTGGTTAAGGTGTTAGCCTCTAGATCGGAAGGTCCCCGGTTCGAATCCGGGTTCGGGCATGGATGTTTGTAAGCGTGTACCAGCTTAGGTGTTGCTTCGTCATCTGAATATGGTTCATAATTACGATGTAATTGTTAGGGGCAATGATGGCCCTCCCACTGGGTGCTCCTTCACAAGTGGCCATCACTTCCGGCCTTGTATTGGCCAATGACTTCGGTCAAAATGTGCCCGCCATTAGAAAAAAAAAATTTTTTTAATAAAAGTACAGCTACACTTAGATAAATTCACTTGAATTAATGTTTGTCACTTTTTGCAGGCATAAAATACTTTTAAAGTATTGCTTTCGATGCCAATATTAGTGTCAGTAATTTCTGATTATCAATTAAAGTGGTTTTCTTTTATTGCTCTTATTTATTATGATTATTGGGTTTGTTTCAAAATAATTTAACCTCCAAGAATCGTATTTTCATTTCTGAAAAAAAAAAACCGATTAGAAATCTCTAGCTGGAAAATATTCCAAATAATCAAAATTTATATTATAAAAATATACAATTAATTCATTCTGCCCAGTCGTTGGTGTGTACAATTTCCGGAAACATGTACTAAAATATATGTTTTTCTCACAGAAACTGTTTTTGGAAAGCATTTTTTTAATGATAACACTTCAAGTACGTCAATTGATGGAAATATACATCAATCAATAACAATGAAAATTTAATAGAATATAATTCAAATATTGTTTCCCTTTTCTAGTGTTTACACCACCATCTCCAGGATACAAGAATCAAGTAATTCAGTTTTGATGTTTGAAATAAAATAAAAGACAGTTAATCAAAAATCCCAGTTCAATTTATTCTCACATTTTTCATTAACTGATAGATAGAGTTTGTGTTAAAATATTACCTAGTGTTTGCACTAAATTTCGCATGATATCAGCTTTATTAATTCAAATGAATTAACGTAAAATGCACCAATTTAGAGTTACCTATCTCCAGGGCCGTATTTCTAAATAGGCTAAGTAGGCTGCAGCCTAGAGCGGCAAATTTTTCAGGGGCGGCAGTTTGACAATTTATTCAAAAGTTGAAATGAAGTATTTCAGACGTTAATAATATTTTCCGCACGAATTTAAGAATACATGTAAATAAAATTTGTTTTAGTCCTTATACGTAGCCTACTTCCTAAAAAATATAACATAATACAAATTCACAGCACGTAATCTTGTATGTGTAATCTTGTACACTGGCACTAGCGCAGCGATTCGATCTGACAAAACTGTAGCCGATCTGGCACAACTGTTGGTGGAAGGCCCAGTGGCTCCGCTGTCAGTAGTGTAGTGTCTGTCTAGTCTTGAGTCTGACGCTGTCATTCATGTCTATCGGTGTGCACAACGGGATCGTTGATGATTGTGTTAAGCGAGGCGTGTTCGTGTTTGTTACGATTCAGCCTTATAGTTTAGAGTATTCCAATACATAACATACAGCTTTTAACAAGTCAGCACTGCCTACTAGCTACTATGAGTGACGGTAGGAAGAGACTCAGTGGCGCTGAATACAAAATAAGAGCAAAACTGAAACTTCAAGAACAAGAACGTGTTCTGAAACAAACAAAATAACTTTTTTTAAAAATAAGATGAAAACACCAATGAACTCTATCCTTTTATTGTATAAAACAAATGTATTAAGTAAATATGAAGTATAGAGGAGGCGGCAAATGGACTTCAGCCTATAGGCGGCAAATGGACTTCAGCCTATAGGCGGCATACTCTTAAATACGGCCCTGCCTATCTCTTGTATTCTGGTGACTATATATAACTGTTATTTGCAGACGATTTGAATTTTATCAAAAGTAAATGAGCATAAAAGTACTGGAAAACAAGATAAGACTCTAATATCATTCGCAAAATATTCTAGACTCGGTACATCATGTAAAAATACATATTTTAATACCAAATCTAGTTTATAAGAGAAATGCTCAGAGGAAGAACATGAACGTCAGTAGCAAACTATTTGAATGTAAAAATATTTCAATTGCTTTTCAAACTGGTAGCAAATTGTTAAGATTCGAAAGGTCAGTTAGAGAAAAGGTAGCGTCATTTTTAAGCAAATATAGCTATTTTCAAGCAAAGTCCATAACCCGAAAACGACAAAGTATTGTTGAATTGTTTCGTTGAAAATAATTTAGCTTCAAATATTTGAGGTATCAAACTGACGTGAACAAAACTCAGATAATTTCTGTTCCTATCATCCTTACCTTATTCACGCTGAAACATGCATATGGCGATTGTGATGCACAATCCGAATCGAAAAGTCAGCTGTAACATATTGTCAGTAGTTTCAGTTCCAAACAGTAGTAGCTATTTTTACGCAAAACACAAAAAGTGTTAACATTAAAACCAATGACGAGTTGAAAAACGTATTTTCAAATTTCAGCAAGGCATGATTAAATAATGTTTTAGCTTAAAATATATAGACAGCGAAACTATGAGAACGAGCAGTCGAAACCTTATCCACACGATTAAGCAGCATCGGGCGATTATGAGCAACAACCAAATATTCAATAGTCAGCTTGAGAGAAGATAGCTTTTCGATGACAAATTTCAAATAACTATAACTCGTCTTATTTAAAGAGTGATAAATAATCATATTACGACCAACCAGGTGTTCAGGAAACCTACTTTCAAGGTTAAGTAGTGCTTCGTTCTACAACATTTCAGCTTAAAACTTTTTGCAGTGAAACTATACTAACAAACTTTCGGAAACTTCTAGCCCTAATAAACTTGGTCGTAAACACACAATTGGTGATACTCATTGGGTGATAATGAGCCGCAACCACGGATTATAAAAATCAGGTTAAGGTCTCTAGTATCAATTCCAAACAAATGTCAATATTTCAATGCAAAGTGTGAGAAACGCTCGCAGCACTACCAACGACGAGTTTAAACTTAGTTTCACCTATTGAGCACTCAATTCAATAAAATTTTAGCTTAAAATGTATACATAACGAAAGGATGAGAACGAGCAGTTGGAAACTTACGACCCTAATAATTTCCATCTTATCCACACACTATTACGCATTGGGCGATTATGAGCGTCAACCAGAGATTCTAAAAATTAGGTTAGTGTCTGTAGTATCAATTCCAAACAAATGCAGATATTTAAATGCGAAGAGTGGTAAACCTCCACAGGCCCGACCAACGACGAGTTAAACTTATTTTCACTATTGAGTGCTCAATTTAATAAAATTTTAGTTTCAAATATATAGACAACGAACCGATGAGCAGTAGGAAACTTACAATCCTAATAATCTCCTCCTTATCCACACACAATTACGCATCGAGCGATTATGAGCCACAACCAAATAATCAAACAAATTTCATTATCGACGACCGGCAATCCTACCGCTAGTATTGACCGCAAAGGCAATCCAGCCCTACCTTATTGGTGGCGGCCACAATCCGAAGCCAATGTCTTTGACGCAATTAACAACGCTGCAGCGAATACGAAGCGTCAGCCCGTAGGAATTCGCTTCCCCTAATTGCTATGGCATGGACTTTCTTCGTTCGATCAACTGCATTCATCGAAGCGATGACTACTTGGCGATTGAAACAGGGGTAGGGGGGTTGTTAGGTGTGTTTCGGAATCGCTCCTAATTTGGCTATCAAAAAGACCAGTGGACGATGATCCTCTTGAAAGGATGTTGAGGCGTTGTAGTGACCGTGTGCACTGTCTAATAGTGGGAAAAGAGAGAAGGTGGATTGATTGAATTTGCGAGCAAAAACCTGGGGGTAATATTGGGGTAGTGCACTGATATAAAGTGGTAGCGTAGTGTATGGTAGTACACCATTGTTTTCACTTTAAAACACACACGGTGAATAAATAGCCACCTTTATTGATTGAAAATGATGCAAAATCGCGGATTTCTCAAATCGAATTGGTTCAGTGGTATTTATTGATCTATACAAAAATGACGATTAGAGAGATTCTTCAGTTAAATTAAAGTTAAATTACTATTTACACACATGGAAAAGATTACATATTAACCCTTCTTTGTATAATGGTGGACATTTCCATCATAACATTGAATGCCCAAAAATTATATAAAAGAACAAGTTCACTTTAAGTTGATGGTGTCTGGATACCTTTTTAATGTCTATTGCATAAAAAAAACATAGATGTCAAATATAAGGAAGTGTCACTATCAGTAAAACGAGCTTGAAGTTGTCATTCCGCTGTTTTTTGTAGTTGCAATAAACGTATGATTTCGTTTTTAATTTTGTTTTATTATATTTGAGTTTCTATTGTGCTAAAAAAGTGAAACTGAGTGGAAGAAAGGTTTGTAACATGTGTTTCTGTTATTTTTGGAGCACTTTCTGAAAAAGTTTGCGTTTAATTAAAAAAATACCACATGATACCATCATATTGTTTTTTGCTAAATTTATACTATAAATATATACTAAGATTTTTTTAACTATTTTTCTTTTAATTTTGAACATGAATTATATCACCTTGATTTATTTCACCAATAAAGAAAAAAATCATGCAATGAAGGGTTAATGCAAATCGAATCAAAATCAAATTAAGAATACTTAGGTTTATTCGAAACCGATTCAGGGGTCAAACTTCAACCAATCAAATGACTAAAGCTGCAGGTGTGGGAGAGCAGGAAAGGCGCATGACGTCAGCGACGCCAGCGCAATCTGAGATTCAAATAATTTCCACACACTCCCCACCTGAACTCTTCCAAGAGCTCACATTAATTATCCATCATTAATCAAAGACAGATTTTATCAAAATGTTAACAAATGCAAAGTAATTATTTCAAAAACAGTTTTTGAATTGAAATATAAATAAAATCAATATATCTAATACAAATATTATTTCAATGTTAAAATTAAAATTTATGTTTACTAAAAAAGTTTAACAAATACTGAAACTAATACTAATGTCAAACACAATGCACATAAAAATTACTATATCAAGTATCCATAAAACATAATATAAAGAAAGGAATAGCCATACACTAATGAAAATACAAAGATTTAAAGTTCAAAAGGGTAAAGTAATTGGACTGGTCTTTTAATTGTTCCGTTTGCAGTTTTTAGCTCGCAAGAACCAACTTTGACATCGCGACCAGGATAGACTTGTGTCAATCTACCGCATTTCCATAAAATTTTGCACTTAGAGTTGCCTTCGATCAGAACAAGATAGTCTATTTTCAAATTATCATAAGAGTAAGGATTCTTTAGTTGATGAACTGTTCGAAGGTCCATCAAGTACTGAATTTTCCATTAGACCCAAAGTTGTTTCACTAACATATCCTGGTATTGCTTCCTTTTGGTCAAGGAAGACTTACTCGAGCCACTTTGAATAAGGTCGTCAAAGTTCATTGGGTATGTCGAATTCTTTCGTCCAAAGTTCAGGATGTCGACTGGTTTCAGTAGTAGAGGTTCCTTGTGTTCACCGTACACATACGTCAAAGAACGATAATTTAGGACTGCTTCAACCAGTGTCAATATCGTTGAGAGTTCTTTCGTAAAAACCTCCCCACCATGGGACTCGTTCAATTTTAAATTTCCATATAACTCTTTCATTTGCGAGAAAGTCGTGGAAGGTATCGTGCGATAGGATGTTTGAGAAACCTTCAAGTTCCTTTTTCCCTTTTTTGAAGGTCTTAGCATTAGCAGAGTAAATTATATGATAATTTCCTCTTCTAGAAACAAATCTCTTTTAAAAGCCATAATGAAAGACTGTGTTGAGAGATTTGGTACAAGTTCAATTTGTATAGCTCTGGTGGTTGCGCAAGTAAACAGTGCAATGTAGGATTTATGTTTTTCTTCAGAATTTCTTACGTAAATTGGATCCGTCTCATTGACCCTATGTTCTGGAAATTGTGAAGTAGTCTAGTGAGCAGGTTTAACCGAATATGTTTTACAAGTGAGGGATCTATTTTTCATCTTTTTCTCAATTTGGGATCCCAAAATAACTGATAATCTTGTTCATGTCAACATTGTAGCTAGAAAAATAGTATCGAGGAACGGTGAGTTAATTCAACGTTGAAACTGCACTGCATCATTCTTTCCATTTAACATACAACTGTTCAGGTAGTACCTCATTCCAATCAAGAGCAAGACTCCAAACTGTTTGGATTATGATTTTGGCTCTAATTGCAAAGGGTGTCAAAATTACTATATGGTAAAAACGTCCAATTGCTTGCAAGACAAAGCGTTTTGTATGAATATTCTTTGACAAGAATAACATTAAATTTGTAACGTCGAAATAAAGCAAGTCTCTTTCATTGTCCCAGGCGACTCCTAGCACTTTAACTGCAGGATTTTCAAGCCCCAAAACTTAAGGAGACTCTTCGGATACAATGTCTTCTTTAACCCACAATTCGTGTAGTTCTAGTGAATTGGTCCGCCCATTTTTGCATAACCATACTGGCATCTTTAAAAATGTCGATACATTCTAAGGAGGTTTTAAAGGCACGTTCAATATATCAGAGGCTTACAACTATTTCGTCCACATAAATATGACCTTGTAAAAATTTATAAGTATCTGGATAGGTTTCCTCATAACGTTTCAAATAGTGTTCAATAGTCGCAATTAACCCGGGAAAGCCTAGCGGTACTATATGGTACCAGAAATAAAGGTTTAAAAAAAAAACAATTTTCTTCGTTATAATGCAAATATTTTGTGTGTTTGTTAGTAGATGGCACCACACAAGAGAGTGAAAAATTCTGTCTAGGTAATAATTTTAGTGAACAACTTGTCAGATTTTTACTTTGACCGAAAGAAGCAAGAACATTTTTGGGCTATGACAAAATGACGCATCGAAAAAGTAAGTACAAACGCTCTCTCTTTACTGATACATATATAAATAAAAGTTTGATACAATATTTATAGTTTATGTCTAGATATTACGTGCACATTGTTTCATAAAAAATATAAAAATATTATGTACATCTTTTTTGTATTGGAATTTTACTGGTACCATATGGTACCGCTAGGCTTTTACACTATCTTTTCGTCATTGCTGAGATTTTTATTGATATTTGCTCTAGAAAATATAAAAATGGTTTAAAAGTGTATAATTAAATTTTTTTACAAAATATAATAGAATAATTAAAAAATAAATGAGTATAAAATAATTATACAAAAATTTTGCATTAAAAAAAAAACAGTATTTCTATTGCTTATTTCATAAAAATAAAAAAGCCAAAAGTATAAAATGGAGAGGGAGTTGTAGGTTAAAATGCAGTTATGGAATTAAAATGTGTCTTTGACTATATTTTTAAACACATTATTTCTTATGGCAGTTTTTATGTATATATTTAAATTATGTGTATATTTTATTATTTTGAAATACAGTTTCATTTTTCAGAAATATTTAACACTAGAAGAAGCCCTTCTGCTATTTGAAGAATTGAACTCAGAGTCGGACTAAGAATATATCTATATTGAACCTCCTGATGTTGCAGTAGTATCACAAATGAAGACTCGGCAGAAGAAGATGAAGGAGAACTTACAGATAAATTATCTGTTCGTCAGTTACGTGTAAATGTAGAAACTTCACGGAAAAAATCCACAGAAAATATTATTTAGATTTAGGTTCAGAAGAGAGAGGGTCTGGCAAACTCTGCTAACGAAAAAAAGTAGCAAAAATAATCAAAAAAAAGTAGCAAAAATAATCAAGAAGTTTGGTACAAATAAATTAAAAAGAAATTGGGTTCAAGATGTGCTGCTATAAACTACACTAGTCGAGTTCACACTATGTGCGTAAAATGTGACGTAGGGCTTTGTATTTTTTTTAGATTTTCACTCAAAATAACATTGTAAATAGACCATGCAATAAAGTTATGGATTATATTTCATAAAAAATGCCAGTATTATTGGTAATATTATTGGTATTACCACTTGTCTTGTGCTTTCAGGATAGTAAAAATTTTCTCTTCTTCTCTTAGGATATTTTTTTTACTGTTGTATATTTATCAAAATGTGTTCTTCTATGCCATACATTTCTATTTTTGCATTAATTTCAAATCATAAACTGGTAAAAATTTATTAAAACCGCTTGCGTCAATATCAATAAAAAATTGCATTACTTACAATTTGCTCCCTTAAAAGCCTAGCGGTACCATATGGTACCATGCATTTTTGAGAATATTATTGAAATTTTACAACAAAAAAAGGCTTTTCCTACATAAATAGCACCCTATCAACAATATACTAGAAAGAAATTGATATCTCTCTATATTAAAAAAAGTTACCGCCGCCGCCGCCGCCGCCGCAGAATTGAAATTTTTGTTGTTTAGCTCCATTCTTAGACGGTTTCCCGAGAAAGTACTGATCGGAAAAATATGAAATTAACATGCTTTGTTCTTCATCGTATTCCCTGGATAATTATTAAGATTTTTTTCCGATGCGGCTATTAGTTTATGTTTTATTAAGTGTTAAAGTTGAAGAAGTGAAATTTCTTCCGCGAGTGAGCAAAACACATTCAAAATTTCAGTCTTTAGTCGTGAGTTTTTTTTTAAGAGTACCTCTCAACGTAACTTTTTGCAGCTCGTCGAGTTTTTTTTGAAATTTAAATGTGGTTCTTGATAATATTTTTTTGAAATTCGGGAAAAATCGGGACATTTTTGTTACTTTTTTTTAAAACTGCCGTATCTATATCTAATTACTATTAGTTTTTAATTTTCAAAATATCGCAGTATACCTCAGAATATACTCTTTCTTACGGTACTATTATTTTTGAAATCGGTTAATAATTAAATTGGATGCGATCAAAAGTTCGTGATACAAAATTCGGAATCTTCGGATATTTTCGCTACGTTTTGTTAAAACCGTTATGTCTACGGCAAAAACCATTATTTTTTAAATTTGAGAACATCACTGAATACACTACATTACACTCTTTCTTATGGTACAATTATTTTTCAAATTGGTTAATAAACAAAATCGATGCAATTAAAAGTAGGTCATACAATTTTCGGAACTTTCAGATCGTAACTTCCGATACAAAACTAAAATGGTCAGATCTATATAGTATTACTGTTAGTTTTTAATTTTAAAAATATTGCAGTATACCTCACAATGTACTCTTTCTTACGGTACAATTATTTTTAAAATTGGTTCATAAATAAATTCGATGCAATCAAAAGTTGGTGACACAAATTTCGTATTTTTCAGTTCGCATAGCTGGTTCGGCAAACAGCAGTGGGTTGCATTTCTACTATCGGGTTTGCCAGATATCAAATTTATCGTAGCAACAATTGCCATAAAAACGATTTATTTTTATTTGGCGAGGAAAAAGGCTCGCTTTTTTCCCTCTGTTCTCAAGACAGTTTACTGACAAAGTACAATGTATTGATATTAACACTGTTTACTTAAAATTGTACAGGGAACAAGATACAGAAGATTTTTTACTGATGCGGCTATTAGTTTAGGGTGCATTAAGTGTTAAAGCAAAAAAAAGTGAAATCAATTGCGAAAGAAGTATTGGTTTGAGAAAGCAAACCAAACGGGATTGCGTAGCAATCCCCGGGGTCGGCGAGCGTAAGCGAGCAGGGCGCGAAGCCCTCGCTGTGACGTCATGTACCGGAAAGTGAAATCAGCATAATACGAATTATTCAGATAGTTTCACTCTGTGAAAGGAATGTTGGTTTGCGAAGCAAACCAAATGACATCTGTGAAAGGAGTGTTGGTTTGCGATCAAACCAAATGGGATTGCGCAGCAATCCCCGGGGGTTGGCGAGCGTAAGCGAGCAGGGGGCGGAGCCCCCTAGTTGGAAAAAAATAATTAATTCAGGCTTTGCCGGGTTAATAAGAACAGACTGCAGTTCACCCCAAATATGACACGGTGAATAGATATTTTTTGAGATTTTGTTAGTCATTAAATGGGTTTTTATCAATTAGAAACCGTGATACATCTCTGTCTCTTTCATCCATTTCCATCTGTAAAAACGCTTGTTTCATATAACTTATCAAATCTATGGTATTAAATCTGACGGACAACAAAAGTCAAAAAATGTCTGGATATAGGGTCGGACCAATTGTGTAAAAAATAGTTAAGTGAGATTTAACCAGATCCATGTGAAGACGTATCGAACACGATTCATATCTTACTAGTGGTTCGATCATGGTGAATGACTTCTCTGTGTGGCAAAAATATATGTAACTTGATTTTCACTGTCGAAAGTATCTGGTGCTAATTCGATGATATTTTGCTGTAAGTAATCTTGAAAAACAGCTTGATATGAATTGAACAGTTCAGGGTTGATCTGACATCTTTTCTGAGCCTCAAAAATCGTTGCAGTGTAACTTGTCTATTGTTATGTAACATATATCTCTTATCGGGTTTCCATGGCAGCCTAATTTTTAACGAGAATTTTCGTATGTAATTTCTGATTAAAATGTTTTCATAATATTATCTTCTAACGGGTCAGGAGATTCGTTTTTGGATTGTATGCCTAAACTTTCCAGTTTCCAAAATTTCTTGAACTTGGACATTAAATACTGCAGAAGTGTAGGGTGTAATTTCACTATCGGGAAGACCTTTTAAACACCAACCGAAAATTGTTTCCGCAGCTACTAAATGTTTACCTAAACGCTTTAAATTTCCCATTACTATGTTGTAATAGTAGTCAGCCCCCACAAGAATAGTTACTAGGTCCTTACAATCGTAAGAGTCTGCGAGTTGTAAACACCACAGATTCTCATCTACGAAATGTTCACTCAAATTGGGAGGCGGTTAATCAGAACTTGAAATTTGCTCTGTTACTAGAGCTTCAATTATAATTTCTAAGTTTTGTGTGTCTATATCCTAATTTTATCCTATCCACATCGAATGTCTTTCTAATGGGAGTGTCATTTCGAAAGTAAATACTAAGAGCGTTTCTTTTCGAATAACAGGAAGCCTTAATTTATCTTCAATTTCTTGTTTTAAAAACGTTCTTATAAAACAATTGTCTAATAACAATAGTATCGGAATTGACTGCACTTTTGTTTTCAACATCACACAACAGGTGTGAAGCAAAATGCCATTACGTTTGTCAAGAGAAAGTGTTGAAAGAACATCGTTCGATTTCTCTCCACTATTCTTTTTTTCATTTTGTTTTTTATCACCCCTAAAACAAATAGAACGATTATGCCTACCCTTGCATTCTGTGCATAACATATTCGTTTTGCAATCCCTGATTCTATGTCTTGTTCCGAGGCATAAAAAACATCTACCCTGTTTATGTAATAAATTTCTTTTTTCTTCCACTGTTATATACTCACAAAGTTCTGAATCATGCTTCGCTTTGCAAAACTGGTAACTATCGTCATAAACGCTCTTTTTGTTGATATTATTCGCGGGCGAGTTCTCATTCACTGACGCCAAACGTTAACAGCAGACGCAACATTTTTTCTTTGTCACTTCGAACGGGAATGCTCGTGAATAGTTTCAGATCGTAAGCCAGATGTTAAGAAATAATATATATCCCTGTAGTTGATATCCTTTCGAATGAATTCTAATAATTTATCGATATCAAAAAAGGATGTTTCGTTCGTTTCTCGATTTAAGTCTATACTTAAATCGGGTGGCAATGTTTTCATTAAGATGGGAATTAACATGTGACTGTATGCTTACGGTTTGACTTCTAATGACCGTAGGCTACGTACTTGTATTTTTATGGTATCACACAATTTGCGAAGTTTCAATACGTCACTAGAATTAGTTACTGGAGTAAGGTTAGTGAGTTTTTGCATGTGAGAATTTAACATAATGTCCTTTTTACCGAACCGATTTTCAAGAATTTAAACAACTTGATCATAGTTTGCTTCCGAAATTTCCTTTCAATTGAGTTCGCTTTCTGTTGCCGCTCAGGTATGATTTCAAATAATTAAATTTTTCGATTTTGGACAAAGATTCATTATCATGAATTTCAACTTTAAAAGAGTTCCAAAAACTTGTCCTGAGTATAATCACCATAATATTCATTGATGGTTAATTTAGGAAGACAATTTAAGAAGAATCTAAACTAGTATTTTCATACATGTATTCAGTGTCTTAAATGTGTTAAGTAATGGATCTTAATAAAGCACTAATCAATTTAATAATTTAATTAGCGTCGGCGAAATTAATAGTCTTTAAGCCACGAAATAACCTTAGTGACAAGCTCCTCTTTTACTTTGATTTATAAACCCCATGTTAAGTAGGTCTTTTTTGTTTTGTAAACTTTATTCCATTACAAATTTTTACCATAAGCAAGTATTAATATTTATGTATTCTTTTCCAATACGCAAACTTTTATTTTTAGGAAACCGCGTGCAAGATAAACTATCATAAAAATCCCTGTAACTTGGAAAAATACTAACACCCTAACTTTTCAATATCTAAAATAGGCTTATGATTAATTCATATGTTTTAAAGAACACTGTTTCTGTGGCAGTAGTAAGGATTTCTCTTCAAATTTCGTTTGTTTCTCCAAGCCACCTATATAAAATCAAGACTTCTTTAAAGTTCTAAAAGAAATACCATTACGTACATTATATTTTTATTCCACCATATCCTTGAAGAAGAATTTACTTCAAAATAACAATATTCAGGTCTTTTTAAAAGGAAAAAAGTGTTTCGTCTCTCAAAAACATTTGTTAGATTTCCGAAATGGAATGAATTTTTCATGACCAGAGAGTTCCTTAAGAGATTTGAAACATTATATTGCTCAATATTCTTCACAAAAGTGCGACATAGAAGGCGCAAAGTAGTCCTTAGCACGTGAAGAAAATTCTGCAAAAGCAATTTGTATTTATTGAACTTCGTTGTTTTTACAGGACATACTGTAGAACAATGGTGCTGACGCAGCGTAGAGTTGGAACTATTTGAGTTTTGCAGTCAAAATGATAATTCAGAATGGTTGTGGGAAATTAAATTGTGTTCCAAGAGGCCAAATCACTTCGATTACTTCTAAGTGATTATTGTTTTATTGTTGAGTTTTGAAATAGTTTATTCCTTAAGTAACTTCACCACTTTAGTTGGATGTATTGTGAAAAGTGACTGATAATATTCAATATTTTCTTTTACATTTCGTGTGTTTAGGGAATTTATTACTTACATAAAAACTTCCTAGAAGATTCCGTTTTCCCCCTTTGTTAAACGTTTTAAACATGCTATAAATGTTTTAATTTTTACTTTTAGGGTTTTTATTAATACTTTGTTTACATATTCTATATAAATAATAAGCATCAAGTTTAAAGAAAGAATAAATGTGGCATTATTTCTTGCATATGCATATTAAAGACTATTTTTCTATGTTATGTACGTGGAAAAGCTCAAAACAATTGTTTATGTGTTCACCCCAATTACTTCTTGGTTTATATGTCCATAGTCTTTTACTAAATTCTACTCTAGGTTTTCATTTATGCTCGTTCATGCATGTTTGCACCCTCACATATACTTAAAATCTTCATATGGTCTTTAATCTATATTGCTACACTGTGACGTTAAAATACTGCATTAGCTTACTTGTTACCAAATATTTTCCTACGTTTTAGATTATTTTAGCTCCTGCTTCAATGAAACTCGAGTGATATTTACATTGTGTTTTGCTGTTAGAAAATAAAATAATTATTAAGCTCACTGCATTAACTACTTATGAAGTGCAACTTTGGAACACATCGAATACAAATTACAATGCTCTAATTGTGCTAGAAAAATAATAGAGAATTATTTCCTGTCACGGCAGAAGATTAAAATACTGGGACTGCTAATTACGCTAATGAGCGATGGATAATGGGCACTACTAAATCCATTTCATATTCTTTAATTAATGACTCCCAAAAGAAAATCTGCATCTTATGTCATTAAAAGTTAGCTTTTCGCAAATAGTATTTACTGTATAAAACTACCTAAAATTTGTTAATTGGTTTGATGTCGCATAGGAGTTCCTTATAGGTGAAAACTAATTAAAAATAAAATAACTTGGAGCATTTTATAGCACAACATAAGTTTTATATGAATTATTCATGGTTGTGACAAGGTATTTAAAAATGACATGATTGGCAAAATGGTTGTATCGGCAACATTTTGACATTTTTTGTTAACTTATGTTATTTTGTATCATAATTATTACTTCAGATGCTGATTTAATGTCATTTCAAATTTTGAAGAACAACTATATTTTAATATTGCATACAGTGTTGATAAATATTAATCGGATTTAAATTATCGTAATACAACTGCTAAAAATTAGTCATGATTAATGATTGATTTAATTTTCGGTAAGCCATATTAAACATTTGGAACCGAATGTTTTACCATTAAAAATATATGGGCTTGTGTGAACGTTTTCAACAGAATCTCTATCTACAGCAGGATGTAAATTGAAATAAAATAAAGAGGGTAAAATGAAGAGGATGATATTATTTATTGATTTATATTTTACAAGGTAAAAATATTCACATAGCACAGCAAAAAATCAAATTACAAACATTCAGTGAAATAAAGGATCAAAAGCATGCAAGAGTGTATTAAAATTGCTTGTTCAATTGTGTAATATTTATTTTTAAATTTTAAAAGTCTTCTCTAAAAAATTAGAGAAAAGGTGGATGACAATTAGTGGTAGTGATTATTTGTGATTGTGCCAATTATGGTTAGAAGTTGAGTCCTGATTTCTTAAATATATGAAGAGGATTTCCGAAGCAACAACCTGAGGCTTCCCACTAAAAAGATGACTTGTTAAATAAAAATTAAAATAACAAAGAAGGAATACAACCTGTAGTTCTGAGATGACATTCATAAGAGTCCTTATGAAGAGATCTGTGCAGATATTTTTAGAATATTCATAGTTCCTTTCTGTAGGTTTCTCCATATGATGGGGGAATATGAGACTTGAACCAGGATACTGAAGTGCGTTGCTCCCTAGGAAAATTGGAGGTATTGCGGGGACAGTGGAAACGACGGCAACTTCTCAATTTTATGTTGTAAGAAGAAGGGTAGATCATGGGATTTAGATACTCAACAAGATGAATCAACGACTGTTGAAAGCATACTTGTGAAAATCTTGCAACAACAACAACAACTTGGCAAATTGAAGAAGGACGAATAAAATACTTCCCTGTCCAGAATTACATGTGGTAGTGTGGATAGTTGGAGAATGATGACAAGGTATATAAGAAGCACTTTCTTTCTTTTATTGTATCGGAAAGAAACAGCAACACGCGTTCCTCATCTCAATATCGGATATTATCAAGTCCATTATTACTATGTAGGTAAAGTATGTCTAAGCAAAAACCAGATACAACCATTACCCGGACACTTGGTAACCGCTCAGGGACGGGGTTGTTAAGGTTCGGACTCCACAAAGATGAAAAAGGTGAAGATAATCACAAGTAAAAATATGTTGCAGTAGGATTATCGGGATGGATACACGGAAATCAGCCGCCGCTCCTGGACGGTATTCTCGAAAATCCAAACTCCTCGAAGGTGAAGAAAGGTGGAGGTGACTACGGGATCAGCAAAAAATTGGAACAGAAAAAAAACGTTGGTGGAGAGTGATCTTCCAGGACAGTGGATCCGTAAGATGTTTGCTTGCCTCGGCTGAACGTTTCCTTTCCCGTGCGATCCATACAGTCACCCCTAAAAATCCAGACAGCTAAACTTCAGTCTTTTTGAGCGGAAGAACAGTGAGAGTGTGTCTAATTTCACCCCAACATCTAGTTTTGTACTTTGGTCCAGACCCTCGACTTTATCGCCAATTGGGGCGCCAAACTTCCATATTTGATGGTTCCTCTCCATCCGAAATCCATCCAAATACCGCCAAGCGGCAACCCCACTTCGCGTCCCCTTTGGGTTCAAATTAATACAAACGCTAATATCATAGCGTTACATTTCCATCGTATCTAACGCACGTCTGTAAGCGTCAAAGACCTGAAAATAACCCCACTCGTAAATTCACCCCTAAGACGCTCCAGACATCCACTCTGAAAGAACACCTTCTACCAAGAGATAAAACTTTATATTGCTTACCCCACATGCCAGATAGCAAAAAAAAGTCAACGCGTCCGGTTCGAAAGGGGATGTCTCTTTGTCAACAAAATTAGACCTGTTCTTTAAAAGTAATTAACCCCCAAAACCATGCTAATTTCTCCATTTTTTATTGTAGCCATTTGAAATCACTGTCAGAATATTCAACTGAATCAGAAGATAATTTTGGTTGTGGTTTTGAATCCCTGCGGCATGTCACAAATGTAATATCCGGGATCATTCAAGTTTATAACGAATCAGAGAAGGAACGCTTTCAAGGGGGGTTGCCGGGAGAAATTCTTTGGTGTTTTTTTAACGGAGATGAAGGGTGAGATCTAGGGGAACAGACCCATTTATGGCAGATTTTGTGGATGTTTGGGACAGGCGACCAAACTTGTTGCAAAGCAGATAACGCCAGACTCTCACCTTTTTCCTCATGCCGTGAGGACGGTGGGAGGTCTCGTCCAGTTTTTCTGGCGGGGGAGGCGACCCCGAAGATTCGTTCAGAGAGTCCATCGATGTGCATGCCCTGCTCACCCCTACCTTGAAGCCATTTGAAATCACTGTCAGAATATTCAACTGAATCAGAAGATAATTTTGGTTGTGGTTTTGAATCCCTGCGGCATGTCAAAAATGTAATATCCGGGATCATTCAAGTTTATAACGAATCAGAGAAGGAACGCTTTCAAGGGGGGTTGCCGGGAGAAATTCTTTGGTGTTTTTTTAACGGAGATGAAGGGTGAGATCTAGGGGAACAGACCCATTTATGGCAGATTTTGTGGATGTTTGGGACAGGCGACCAAACTTGTTGCAAAGCAGATAACGCCAGACTCTCACCTTTTTCCTCATGCCGTGAGGACGGTGGGAGGTCTCGTCCAGTTTTTCTGGCGGGGGAGGCGACCCCGAAGATTCGTTCAGAGAGTCCATCGATGTGCATGCCCTGCTCACCCCTACCTTGAAGGTGACATCTGGGTTTTGTTACGTCAGCGGATATGGTCGTCTCTCTCGCATCTTCCCGTGTGAATGCGTCGACAGGATATGAGATGATTAGCTGTAAGTCTTTAGCCGTTTTTTCTGGTTTATCCATCGAAGGGAAGGTACAGCTACACTCTACGTTTATGAGTGATGGCAACGGCTTGGCGATTTTTTTTGGCGCACTTCTAGTAACGAGTTACGATAAATTAAGGCAACCCATCTTTCGCTGCTGTTGTTGTGGTTTTCATGGCAACCTCGGCAAACGGAAACTTTTAATTTTCATTTTGAATATTCTAGAAAGTTCTTCCAAAATCTGATAAAATCGTTTGATTTCATTGGTTCGTTTGAAATTTTTTCTTTCCTCCCATTGGTTATTTTGTTTTTAAAATATCCTTTGATTTCATTGATCCTTTTAAATCGTTTTATGTGATACCATTGGTCCTTTTATTTGTATTTTGACAGTTGTGGAATTTTTATTTTGTTATAATAGCTTTTTTTCACGACAGGATTAAGAGTTTTGTTTTTTTGACCATTTTCGTTTTCATTATTTTTTTACGAGAGAATTCTGACTTTATCAGGTATTAGTTCTTGCTTTTTTTTCTTTTGTAAATCTTTTTCCTTTTTCAACATGCTTACTGTATTTAGTGTAATTGATAACTTTCAGGTTATTCTTACCATTCGTAGCTTAGTTTCTCTGCTAGTTCACAAATGTGTTTTGATATGTGCTTAAGCTTACTACTTTTTGTGAATTTTTTTTTAAAATATACTTTTTAAAACGTTCTGAAATATGCTTAAAAAGTGTGTTGTAAAAAGAAAACAAATTGTGACATTAAAAGAGTCAGAAAATAATTATTTCCTTGGCGACTTTAGAAATGCGCCAAAAAAACCGCCATAGCCGTTGCCATCACTCATAAACGTAGAGTGTAGCTGTACCGAAGGGAATGCCCCAAAAATCCCGACAACCTGAAATTTAATTTTATTTTGTATACGGATAGGACAACGGAAGACGTCAGACAGTAAACAGTCAATCTCTACCTCGAATGTGATCAGACAACTCGATTTTTATCGCATCCTTTTTTTGGAAAATAGTTTTATCATCGAAATCATCATTCCATCGTCGCCTTAGTGAATCTCCTTAGGTAAACATCGATTCAGAATTTTGATGAACTGAATAATTTAAACATCGACTCCAATGTTTGGTTGACTAGTCTCTCAAAATGCCAAGGCTGATTTTTTTCTGATAGACTGAATAACTTATGGATATCATTATCCTTTTTATGTATGAGGAGAAAAATTATACCGATCACGATCCTGAGGTGAGTCCGGTACCGAGCCATCAATTCCTATCTTTGAAGATTAGAATAAATAGTTATTTTTTACATGTGAAAAATGTATGGAATTATTTCTCATTTTTGAGACACGACATGGACAACAAATTTTTAGTAATGATCTTTGAATCTTCCCTTCACATGGAATGAGATACAGACCTGGAGTCTATCATCTGATATCATTTACACTTCGTTTACCTGAAAGACTTACCTATCGTAAACCACGATGTTTTTGGAATCGAATGAACTGTTAATATTTGTCTTTTCTATCTTATGATTAAGAAAGAAAGGCATTTTTCAGATGTTTCTGTTACTCATCCATGATGTTGATGCATAACTTTTCCAGTAATATGTCAGTGTTATATTTCTATCATATACTAACGTGGACTTTCCTTATAACTTTTATTGTAATTCCTTTTTTTGATCGCATCGAAATACTTCGCATATCCTTCATTGATTAAAACATATAATATAGCATATAATATAGCATATAATTAAACATAAAATATAGCATAGCAATCTTGACTGTCATTCGTTAATTGGGGAACCTGTGGTTGTTTCTTGGTGGTCTCCTTCCTTGTATTAATTATAAGGAACGGGAATCAACCACCAACAATCATGACACTTCCTCAATAATGCTAATCACTATAATTTCAATAATGCTAATTACTATTCCAATATATTTACTCCAATCCTAAACTTCATAACAATAAAAATATTTACTACAAATAGTAACGAAATTCTTGAATCTATTCGCGATCCAATGGTAATAGTCAAATGGTAATTGTACAGTCTTTACATATTCTATGTCAGACACACACTAAATACGAAGGAAGTACTTCGAACTAAAACGCTATAGCATAATCATGTCAGGAAACATTTGTTTGTTGTATAATTTTGTAAGTATAAAACTCTTCGTTCTTAAGAAGGAATAATGCAAATAATGAATATGCCTTATCATCCTCCTGAGGAAACATGTCAGGTAATTGAAATATAGATAATTATATAAGTACACTACCCTGTAATAATGGACCAGACAGCAACATAGTATAAGGGAAGGAATACATGCTTTAATAGGGGGATGGCCCCCACGTGCTGCAATAACACTAGTAACCCTTTGGGCATACTTTGAACAAGGTTTCGATACAGAGTTATGGGTATTTGTATCCATTCCTTCTGCAAGAATATCACCAGCTCAGCTGTAGATTTCGGATGTGGTTCCCTGGTCCGTAAGAGTCGCTCTAAGTCATTCTACAAATGCTAAATTGGGCTTAAGTCGTGACTCTCAGCAGGCCAGGGAAGACGTTTTACATCCATATCTTGATACCACTGCTTGACAGAGGCTGCAACATGACATGGAGCGTAGTCGTTTTGGAAGTAAAATTCGTCCATTCCATAAAATTTCCAGGGCGTAGAAAAATTCTGATTGTCCAAAATGTTCATGCAGGCGTGGGTATTCAATTTACGAGGAACAACATGTAAAGGTCTAAGGCCATACCACGAAATCTCAGTCGAAAATAATGTCGGATTTCATACAAATCCGTTGGTGTCTGGTCCATTATTGTAGGGTAGTGTATGTTATTTAGTAAAAAGAAGATTTGAAAATTTCATAGCAATCTAATAATATTTGCAAAAGTTTGGTATGAAAGTGTCCCCTCTATTCTCAAAAATCAAAATAATTTCAATTCCTATCTCTCTCTCTCTCTCTTTCTCTCTCTCTCTCTAATTGAAGAGAAGATAAACCGTGGAGGGAGAGCCTCACCGATCTTCCGAATCATCAGACGAAAATGGCTCGTGGTGCTTTCCGTTAAGTAAAAACTGAATGAAAAAAAATTAAACTTTGTTATACTTTTATGTTTAGTCTAGTTTCTTCTAGTAAATACTCGTAGACAAAAGTTTTCTCTGAAACTTTAAATGCCAGATATACCTTATAAAATCCAAATCCAGTTTTGATCTTTGAACTAAAATACTTTTAACTAAAAAAAAAAGTTTTAGCTCTAAGTGAGATCAGTTAACATGGCTGTTAAAAGGTTCGTGAAAATTCCTAGCCTTATATCTATATTGACGGGTATAAACTAGGGGCTTGGGGAGAGGTCGGTGCTGGAATCGTTTCCCCATTAAATGCCGGAGGGATTAAATAACACTGTTTTCGATGGTGAAGTTACGGCAATTGATACTGTGCTGCTACATATGAATAGTTCCAGAATCACTTTTATCCTGGCAGTGATTTTCGTCGGAAAGGGCTATGTTACAAAACTGCGTGTAGAATGTAGAGTGCACTGTATATGTGAATCGAAATAAGAATCATTCATGGTCATATTCGTTCCATTCTGAAATCACCATAGTAAAATCTAGTGTACCGCTCGAACAGATCTGTTACACGCTTCGTGTAATAACTTTCGAATGAATCGCTCTTTTTGGACGAAACTTTATACATGCGTTACTTAGTAAAAAATTAACAGCCTTGCAAAGCAATCCAATATTAACGGTAAAATTTGGTATGAAAGTCTATTTTTGTCTAAATGCGAGCCTTTCATCGTTTATGCTAACTGTGGGAAAAAGAGAAAAATACGACTTTTTTTATGTTAACTCACTTCTATGTTGAATTTTGTACGAATGGCTGTGTTTTTAATTGCACTTGTGTAAATAAGTTATCTGCTCTTTTTGTTCAAATATACAGGGTGTCCATAAAAGAATATCCCAGTTTCAATTGTATAATATAAATTTCAATTTGGACTATTTACAACAAATCAAACAAAGTTCTTTTTCGCTGAACTCCACGTTCACCTGACATAACGCCGCCATGCGATGTTGTCCTTTGGGGATTTATAAACGATCGTGTCTACGTTCTGACGCTACGAAATGATTTGCCAGAGTTGAGACACAGAATTGAAGAGGCTATTGCTCCGGATTTGTTAACCAAAGTGTGGGGAGGATTGAAATTTAAACGATTCTAGATTTCGGACTTGGTTCCCTGGTCCGTAAGTTTCGCTCTAACTCACCCCCAAATGTGCCATGGGGTTGAGATTGGAACTCTGAGTAGGACTTCGAAGACATTTTACATCCATATCTTGATACCATTGCTTGACAGAGGCTGCAACATGACATGGAGCTCTTTCGTCCTGTAAGTAACATTCTTCCGTTCCATAAAATTGCCAGAGCGTAGGAAGAATCTGATTGTACAAAATGTTGATGTACGTGTCGGCGTTCACTGTACCAGGAACAACGTGCCTTTCATCGTTTATGCTGACTGTGGGAAAAAGAGAAAAATACGACTTTTTTTATGTTAACTCACTTCTATGTTGAATTTTGTACGAATGGCTGTGTTTTTAAGTGCACCTGTGTAAATACGTTATCTGCTCTTTTTTTCAAATATACAGGGTGTCCATAAAAGAATATGCCAGTTTCAATTGTATAATATAACATTTCAATTTGAACTATTTACAAAAAATTATAAATCATGTTGAAGGTTAACTCACCTAAATTTTCTTAAAAAAGTTCAATATGTGCACCTTTAGTCTTACGGCACACATCCAACCTAAAGTTCAATTCTTACCGTAACAGGAGTGGCTTATTTGGAAATGTTGAAAGAGTTTCTCTTTCTCCAATTAGTTGAGGATGAACCTGTAAACTTTACTTGGTAGCAGGATGGAGACACTCCCCATTGGAATCTCTTTGTACGAGAGTGGTTGAACGTCGACGTCCCTGACCGTTGGATTGGTCGTAATGGTCGTTACGACAAAGTTCTTTTTCGCTGGACTCCACGTTCACCTGACATAACGCCGCCATGCGATGTTGTCCTTTGGGGATTTATAAGCGATTGTGTCTACGTTCTGACGCTACGAAATGATTTGCCAGAGTTGAGACACAGAATTGAAGAGGCTATTGCTCCGGATTTGTTAACCAAAGTGTGGGAAGGATTGAAATTTAAACGATTCTAGATTTCGTACTTGGTTCCCTGGTCCGTAAGCTTCGCTCTAACTCACCCCACAAATGTGCCATGGGGTTGAGGTTGGAACTCTGAGTAGGACTTCGAAGACATTGTACATCCATATCTTGATACCACTGCTTGACAGAGGCTGCAACATGACATGGAGCTCTTTCGTCCTGTAAGTAACATTCTTCCGTTCCATAAAATTGCCAGAGCGTAGGAAGAATCTGATTGTACAAAATGTTGATGTACGTGTCGGCGTTAACTGTACCAGGAACAACGTGCCTTTCATCGTTTATGCTGACTGTGGGAAAAAGAGAAAAATACGACTTTTTTTTATGTTAACTCACTTCTATGTTGAATTTTGTACGAATGGCTGTGTTTTTAAGTGCACCTGTGTAAATACGTTATCTGCTCTTTTTTTCAAATATACAGGGTGTCCATAAAAGAATATGCCAGTTTCAATTGTATAATATAACATTTCAATTTGAACTATTTACAAAAAATTATAAATCATGTTGAAGGTTAACTCACCTAAATTTTCTTAAAAAAGTTCAATATGTGCACCTTTAGTCTTACGGCACACATCCAACCTAAAGTTCAATTCTTACCGTAACAGGAGTGGCTTATTTGGAAATGTTGAAAGAGTTTCTCTTTCTCCAATTAGTTGAGGATGAACCTGTAAACTTTACTTGGTAGCAGGATGGAGACACTCCCCATTGGAATCTCTTTGTACGAGAGTGGTTGAACGTCGACGTCCCTGACCGTTGGATTGGTCGTAATGGTCGTTACGACAAAGTTCTTTTTCGCTGGACTCCACGTTCACCTGACATAACGCCGCCATGCGATGTTGTCCTTTGGGGATTTATAAGCGATTGTGTCTACGTTCTGACGCTACGAAATGATTTGCCAGAGTTGAGACACAGAATTGAAGAGGCTATTGCTCCGGATTTGTTAACCAAAGTGTGGGAAGGATTGAAATTTAAACGATTCTAGATTTCGTACTTGGTTCCCTGGTCCGTAAGCTTCGCTCTAACTCACCCCACAAATGTGCCATGGGGTTGAGGTTGGAACTCTGAGTAGGACTTCGAAGACATTGTACATCCATATCTTGATACCACTGCTTGACAGAGGCTGCAACATGACATGGAGCTCTGTCGTCCTGTAAGTAACTTTCTTCCGTTCCATAAAATTGCCAGAGCGTAGGAAGAATCTGATTGTACAAAATGTTGATGTACGTGTCGGCGTTCACTGTACCAGGAACAACGTGCCTTTCATCGTTTATGCTGACTGTGGGAAAAAGAGAAAAATACGACTTTTTTTTATGTTAACTCACTTCTATGTTGAATTTTGTACGAATGGCTGTGTTTTTAAGTGCACCTGTGTAAATACGTTATCTGCTCTTTTTTTCAAATATACAGGGTGTCCATAAAAGAATATGCCAGTTTCAATTGTATAATATAACATTTCAATTTGAACTATTTACAAAAAATTATAAATCATGTTGAAGGTTAACTCACCTAAATTTTCTTAAAAAAGTTCAATATGTGCACCTTTAGTCTTACGGCACACATCCAACCTAAAGTTCAATTCTTACCGTAACAGGAGTGGCTTATTTGGAAATGTTGAAAGAGTTTCTCTTTCTCCAATTAGTTGAGGATGAACCTGTAAACTTTGCTTGGTAGCAGGATGGAGACACTCCCCATTGGAATCTCTTTGTACGAGAGTGGTTGAACGTCGACGTCCCTGACCGTTGGATTGGTCGTAATGGTCGTTACGACAAAGTTCTTTTTCGCTGGACTCCACGTTCACCTGACATAACGCCGCCATGCGATGTTGTCCTTTGGGGATTTATAAGCGATTGTGTCTACGTTCTGACGCTACGAAATGATTTGCCAGAGTTGAGACACAGAATTGAAGAGGCTATTGCTCCGGATTTGTTAACCAAAGTGTGGGAAGGATTGAAATTTAAACGATTCTAGATTTCGTACTTGGTTCCCTGGTCCGTAAGCTTCGCTCTAACTTACCCCACAAATGTGCCATGGGGTTGAGGTTGGAACTCTGAGTAGGACTTCGAAGACATTGTACATCCATATCTTGATACCACTGCTTGACAGAGGCTGCAACATGACATGGAGCTCTGTCGTCCTGTAAGTAACTTTCTTCCGTTCCATAAAATTGCCAGAGCGTAGGAAGAATCTGATTGCACAAAATGTTGATGTACGTGTCGGCGTTCAATGTACCAGGAACAACGTGCCTTTCATCGTTTATGCTGACTGTGGGAAAAAGAGAAAAATACGATTTTTTTTATGTTAACTCACTTCTATGTTGAATTTTGTTCGAATGGCTGTGTTTTTAAGTGCACCTGTGTGTGTCCCAAGCCATACCACGGAAAACACCCCCCAAAAAATAATCAGATGTAATGCAAATCCGCTGGCGACCGGTCGATTATTGTAGGGTAGTGTATATATCGTCTTTACAAGTTTCTGAAATGCTTGAAATTATAAATAGGGGCGTTATAAATATGTATGTGAAAAAGTATTACAGTTCACTGATATTCTTATGCATCCTCTAAATGCTCTTCAACGTCTAATTCCTTAATTTTTTTCATCTTTCATAGATTTGTAAAGGGGTGTATTGCCTTCACGTTTTGGTGCTTTAGATGCTTCATTCAACCTTACTTAATGTGTTGCTTCACGGAGAGTTTTCGCAAGATTTCCGTGATTTAGAATTATGCAGTTACTTTTTTCTAACGACGGATACATAGACTAAAATTATCCATCTATAGGTTGAAATATCATAGGTTGAAATAATATAGGTTGAAATAGTATAAAAAAGGTTGACATGATCTTGGAAAGATCAAATCTGTGCTCTGATGGCAAAAAGGTTATACGTCACTTTTCCCAAAAAATTGCCCATCCTGGAGTATTTTTTTTGTTAATGTTTAGAAGGTGGCAAAATGTAGTAAGACTTTCTCTTTTAGTTTATGAGTGGTGCTGTGGGAAAATTGTAATAAATCGAAAACAAAAGCACCACATGTTGAATCTTGAATCTTAAAATTGCTGTCACAAAAAATTAAAAAAGTGACTTATAACATTTTGCCATTTGAACTCAGAAGTGTGGTTGGGATTCACGCAGGAAAGACTGCCCGTTGTGCAACGGATATATGTGTGTAAACCCCTCTGATACAAGGGAATTCTGAATCTATCCAGCATCAATACTTAGACTTAAATTCGAAACCGAATCTGTTGGACCGAGAGCTAGAGTGCTAATCACTCGGCTACCAGTCAGGCTTCTCATCTGATAATAATCATTTACCAAATAATTATCTCATTTTCATAACAGTACTATTGCAAAAAGTATTACTAGAATTTTACATACTTCTTTTTATAAAACTACTACATAGCCATTTTACTGGAATAATACCTAATTTCCATAGCTTTACTATCGCTAAACCGCACAGCCTTTTTTGTAGGACAATATCTCACTGTCATCGATCTGCTGCATAGCTTTCATAGCCATTTTACTGCAATAGTATTTCATTTCCGTAGCTCTATTAAAGCTAAATCAGATAGCCATTTTACAAGAACAATATCTCATTTTAATAGCTCTACTAATGTTAAGCCACATAGCCATTTTAATAAACTAACACATAATTCCCAATGGCATTGCCATTTCACTAGAATAATACGTTATTTTAATATATCTACTAAAAGTTAAAACTTGTTTGTCGCATAGAATCGTAATAACTTTTGTCTGAAAACCGGTGTATGGTTAGAAAGCACAGGAAATTGGTAATTGTCCCTTTCAGGAGTAACGGCATCTTATAAACTAGTCTCTACCTCACAGATGTCTGCAAGATCTCCCCTCATAGTGTTGAGAATCGGATGGGTGAATAACCTGTCGTTGTGAAAAGAAGCAGATTGTGCTTTTTAGAAGTTAAAGAATGAATAAACAGAAATAGGATCATATTTTTTTATTCTAAATCAATCAAATCATTATAAATAGTAATGCATTTAACGGTTGTATTTCCACTAATTTATGGATATGGAAATAACGAGTGGCAGGGACTGACAAAAACACGAGATATTCAAATGAGTTTTTTTCACATGCTATGTTTATATTTCAATCCACGATGTGTATAGCGGAGGTCTGATGAAATGGCTGTTCTTAGGAAGCCCCGTTTATAGAATTGCTGATTAACAACCTGATAGATGCGAGTTTGAGACTCGATCTACCAAAGGTGGTCATATACATGGGGACTAACACGTGTGGCATGGTGTTAAGTGTTGTCTCATTTGAATGCTGTGAAAGTTAAGCGAGTGGAATGGCAGTTGTCGTGTTGACCTCGTCATTTGACGGTGATTTCTAATCGAGAGGTGTCTTCCTCGATTCTACCTCATTGGGGATTGATCTCTGCAATTGCCCATATTGCTGCTCAGGTGAGACAGTTCAACTACCTACCGACTAGAGTCAGAAGACTTTTAGAAAGGTGTGAAATGTCCTTAGAAGGGCTTCCATTCTCGAAAACATGAATAGTTTCCCTCCGTCACCTCGTTATGGCTGCTATCATTTTCTGTCCTTAATGATAAACTTAGAACCAGAATTCGCGCTATGGTCGCCAAATGTGACAACGTTTGTTTGTGAAACAACCTGCCACCTAACTCACAGAATAGACTCCTCCAACTCGACGTGACTCAAAAGACAATTTACATGTGAGAAACTACACTGATTGTCCAACATGTTTATCACAAATTGTTAAAATATGTTAAAAATTGTTAAAATAAAATTATCATCACGAAATTGTATTTAAAAATTACGAGTTCTAAATTTAACCATCTTAAAATAAACTAGTTACAGTTTAATTCTGACGCTTTTACCGGGTAAGACATAGAACTTTCTGTAACAAGTTAGGATTTATTTATTCCGAATAAGTATCATGTGTAACATTAATAGTTTTCTTTTTTCCCAACTGAAATATTGATAGAGGTTATACGAATGCAGAATGACTAATTAAGGCCGAAAAGTTTCCCACCATTCCATATTTTAATTTAATATAACTGAATAATTAGTGACATTCCATAGCTAACACGGATATTTTGCTTTGCTCTTCGCACAAAAAGGCAAAACCCCTCCAAACTTGTTCAGAATATCTTGCCTGGTATTAGGGATGTTGTTTCGTTAAAGGTTTAGGTTATTTCCCAAGTGCGTTCCTTTCATTCGTAGAAACAATCCCTCCAGGCCAGTATGCAAATTTTATCTCTAGTATTCTTCAAGATTCAAAGACGTTCTTGGAATTTCCCCCAGGTGAGGTTGCTGTGTGTAGAGCATGATTTGGTATGCAGTGACGTTCATGCGTTATCCAGGCAGGTAAAACAGCCGTTGGTAAATTAAATGTTACCGTTTCTGGCAAAACTTAGAAAGTAGCCTGAAAAGAGAAACGGGCAATGTAAAATAGGATTGAGTGAGTTTCAAATTTGATTTAAAATGTAAAAATCAGAAGTATTATATTTTAAAAGTGAAATATTCATCAAAATATTCGAAATTGATGTCTCAGTTCCAGTTCTGTACTTGTAATTTATGTTTTCCTTTTTTCTCCAGGACAGGTTTCTGGAGTACCTCATGTTTTACAATAAATATACGTACATTTAAGAGAAGTAAAAAGTAATCTGAAAAGAAGAACGTGTGATGTAAAATGGGATTGCTTGTGCTACAAATTTGATTTAAAAAGTCAAAATAAGAACTATTACAATTTGAAAGTGAACTGTTTTTCAAAATACTCTAAATTGGTGTATTGTTTTATACGCTTACCTTCTTTCTGCTTCCTCCAGGTTAAGCTGCAGGCTCAGAGTGCGATTAGGAATACAACGGTTATATGTGTAATCCTGCGCTGGTAAATCAAATTGATGGTGGGTATTTAACTATTCTATACCGTCAATTCTGTTTATTAAACGCCCTGTCTAAGTTTCAGAAACAAATTTCAATGTAAATATGTGTTGATAATTATACCAGAAAGCAAATGAAACGTCTATTATAAGCTGTAAAACCGATATTCAGTCTCATCATGGACCATTTGGGATTAAAAGTGTATGTAGCTAAATGTATCGGTAATACATTTTCGGATGGGCAACAAATGTATATCTATCACCAGTATTCACGATCGCAATGTAGAAATTCCGGGAGAAAGTGTCATAGAGCCGTAATATTTGTTATCATATAACCTTGGGATTGAACAGTGGAAGAACACGGGGAAAATTTGACGTGCTTGTGAGATCTGTTTCTTATTGCGTGTATAAATATCTTAATAGGTCTCCTGGATAAACAAAAACTCTGAAAGTAAGTACGTCATGGAACTATCGACATTGTCATAAAAGGAATAAATAATTCAACCTACTGATCACCACTGTCTTATAATTGGTCATGGCGTTGTCTGTGACTCTTCAATGATTGAAATAAGCTCATTGTGAGAAACTCTTTTGTACTTGACCTTTAGGAAGGATAATATTCAAGGCAGGTGTGTGCTCCTTTGTGTCATCGGAATGCCAAATACATTATTATTAGTTATTGTTTGGCAGCAGCTGCTGTTCTTTCGTCGCGCGCTTTACAAAGCCTTGAGAAAAACAGGTGAAATAGAACGTCCTCTGCAGCTGGTGTTCTTCCAGATAATATCTGATTGGTTTTCGACTTTTACATTGGCTTTCTTTTTGGACTGTTAGTAGTTCATGTTGGGGACAATTACAGAGAGCCAGAGGAAGGGATGACGTTTGGTCACCGTACTTGAATGTAAGAAAACATACTTTTATGTATTGTTGTAATGATATTAATGTGATGCTGTAAATAATGTATATTTTTCTTAATGTTCTTGGTGTAATAAGAACTTAACTATCTTAAATGTTGGTTGTTTTCTCCTTGTGTACGATCCCTACCATTTTTACGATACCACCATCAAAGTTAATTAAAATCCTGAATTGTAATTTGTAATATTTCCACTGAACTTTCAAACTGTGCAATGAATTTCTACTAAAACTACGAACCCCAAATTGTAATAGCAAATTCATTTATAAAAATTAACTCTTTAATGTATAATATAATTTCTTACACGCAAACACAACGTTTGTATATCACCATTACAGCCTTAATTTTCTGAACCACCGATTTAAGACTACAACGCATTGCAACATTATTTCCTTTTATTTCAAAAAGAAAAACAGATATGTAGAAATTAAAGTTAATCCTAGTTAAAGATACTGGTTGTACACGGGCCTGATTTTAGAGTACTATGAAAAAATCTGAAAATAGTGTGTAACAACCAATTTAAACAATTTAAAACTAAATGAAAAATCTTGTTCTCTGTTAGTAGAAATACACATCACGTTTTATTCAAATCTTGCAACACAATTGATTTTCGCTTCAGAGAGTAAAACAGAAATTAAGTTGAGATGGGTTAAATGTTGAAGTCTTTGGAGAGACGAGAAAATTACGCTTCTGTTTTTGGTTCAATTAGCGTAAGGGATAAAAAAGTAACTTGCTAAATATTAGTTTGTTTTGCTCAATGAGCTCTAAGGACTGAAGTGATTAAAAAAGTAATTTTCATCTCAGTCGAAAGCATCTCACTTTTTTTTATTTGCAATTTGCACAGAAACGTCATCTTTCCTTGGAAAAAAGTGCCAAGTAACTCTTTAAGTAGCTTATAACTTTGGAAGCATTTCCAAAAAAAGTTTTTGGATGACAATTTTTGAAGCTTTTTAGCATAAATAATTATTATCATAGGTAACACTGTACACGAATACAACTGCATCAAAATACTAGAATAATCTAATTCATTCGTGGTTTGAATACATTTTATTTTATGCAAAAGAGAAAAATAAACTATATCTTTTTAGTTTTAAATATTTTCAATATATTGGAATCCTTGAAAGAGATGGATACATATAAAGAAAAAAATTATAATTGGTTTTGAACAATGTAAAATAAATATATTTACTTGCTATTGGATTGTAAACTGAGTTGGAACACGTGCCATTTTGTTCATTTCTTGCTAAACATGCGTAGCATGAATGACATAAGGGATCTACGAGACTTCAAACTTTTTAATTACATATGGCCTTATTTTTACATGTTAATGCATGTCACTTGAAATGCTCTCAAACAAGAAACAGCAGACTATTAATACAATGTTCTGACAGTTACAAACTTTAAAATAATCGTATTAATGGTCGTCAAGAGCCGAAAAAATAGTTTTGAGATGATAGAAAGCTGAAGGATGTTGTTACGAAAACTATATTAGATGTGAACGGTACTTGTACTGGAAGTGAGTAGAACATGGACTAGTAATTTCAAAATCAACACGTCTGTTGATATGTTAATGATTGATTTATCACGTCTGTCTATTTATTAATTTGTCATTTCGTTCAAATGTAGTATCGTTTACGTGATAGAACGAGAAAAAAATATTCAAAACACGAAGAGATCACTACTCTGACAGAAGTCGTCAACAGTCTTATGAAAACAGGGTCATTTAAAAGGAGATATTTTAAAAATCAGAGGCAAGCAGATAATTTAAGTGAACACGCAAATCGTTGAATTTCAAAACATTGAAATCTGAATCGTTTTCAAACAATGTGAAAGCAGCTTTTTAATTAAAATTTTAATTTACATTAATTTTAGGGAACATTCTGTAGAATTATTTTTAAAATGTGACGGAATTACATATATTGCGTCATACTTAATACGAAAATATGAATTGAACATGAAAAACAATTATAATACCATAAATTAAATTTCAATTTTCAATTTTTGACTCATTTTTATTTCATTAGAAAATATATAAAAAATGTTATCAGGAAAATGCTGCAATTTACCGGTATATCACTTTCTTTTTAGATTGCTTATGATGTAGGTAGGTATTTTAATTTACGTTTTACTGGTGCCCCAATACGGGCTAATGCTGCGGGATCTATTCCAACTGGAAAGATACGACGACGCATCACCAGTCAGATGACGAATAGTTTATATCAAGAAAGGTAACATTTGTAAATACCAAGTTATTTTAATAAATTACATTCTTTAATATTGCTTTACCACTTATCTCAAGAAAATCTGTCTAGAAGAAACATATATATACATATATATATATATATATATATATATATATATATATATATATATATATATGTAATCAATACTCATGTACGTAGAAAACACCATTTTGTGTTGTATGGTTTTCAAATTGCTCTGACGTCACTTTTAACTAAAAATTGCAGCCGCTGACGATTCTTGCCTGTGACGTTATAGTACACGATTTTCCCATCGAGCGTTTCTTATACTGTGTTATCTCTATGGGTTTCTTTTTAGTAGTCTTCTATTTACAGATTTTTGATTAATTCAGCAATGGAAGTTTCGAAAATAGTTAAAAAGAAGAATTACAAATATTGTATTGTTCCGTTTGTGTCATAATTCAACGATTAAAACACCAAAAAAGTATTTTTTGTTGTACCAAAATATGAATAAGTTCGTAGAAGATGGTGCAACGTTATGGAAAGAGATTAAAAGAAAAACAAAAAGCTATGTTCTACTTCTTGATTGCATTGCTGGCAAGATCATTTTTAGTAAGTTTAAAAAATACCAAAAATTATTTGTATTTTTAACTTTTTTTAATTAAGAATTGTGTGATTTAATCTTGTGGATAACTACTAGTGTTTTTGCTAAAACGAAAACATTCTTTCTGTATCAAGTCACTCATAATGCAGAATTTCTTGTTTCATTAAAAATAATTTAATAAATAAATATAGGAATAGTATATATTTATAAATCAAAACTGGTTAAAAAAATATACAGAGAGCTAACATCAATAAACATTGAATTATTATACTCATGATAATTAATTTGAAGTTGGTAAAACTGTGTCATATTTCTTCTTTAAACTGAATGATAAGTATTATAGAATAAGTGTCATTAGAATTAAGATTTATAGTTAAAAAATAGTTCTTCTAAATTTGAAATTTAAAACTTTAATATTTTTTTACATTACATAATGTATATAAATATAATTATTTTAAAAGTGAAAAGTTAGAATAAACGTAAATATAATTTAGTAAAAAAAAAAGCATTGTTCAAATAGTTCTATTAAAAATAAGAAATTAAAGTTAAAAACTAGTGTTAACAAATTTTGATAAAATAGTGTTACAGGTAAAAATTTTTAATTTAGATATAACTTTATTTTATAGTTGGAGAATGACATGAAAAACTACTGGGAGCATGGTCTCTCTTGCTGTACGAAGCAACATAGCTTTCACCTCATTTGTTTTGCATTAAAACTAATAGTTTTAAACAATTACGAATTTTGTTTTAAGTTTGCATAATTTTATAAAATTGCAAGGCTTTAAATTCTTACAATTTTAATCAAATTATCACTTCATGGTTTAAAATGTTGAACTACCAAATGTTGTGTTCAATATTTAATGCAGTTGCAATTCTCGCAACGAGTTTCTCTACACATGTTAATTTTGGATCATCCTTTAGTGCATTACGTTTAACCGCTTAAATATATTAAAAAAAATATTGTTCATTAACTAACAAAAATAATGTTACTAGAAAATTAACGTAGAAAATTAATTTTAAGTTAGCTTTCAAAATTCACTATTTTAATACCCCAACAATTTTAATCTACTTTGAAATTATTTTCTTAATATAAAGCTCTTATTTGATATACTATTCTAATTATCTATATAAAAAAATCTATTTCAGAATGAATTGTGTTACTTATTAAGGAAAAGAGAACAACTATTAATATTCTATTTTCTTAAGTACAATTTTTGATAATAGCACTACTATTTAAAAGCAATATAAAAATACATGTTTTTTATAAATAAATATGGTGTACAAAATATTATCATACTCTTCGCTTTTACGCCTTTCATTTCTACTCCCATAAAATTTGTATGGTTTCCCAGAAAAGAAAACATTGATATAGCATCCAATTTAGGTAGATTAACCGACTGGCCTTTCACAAAGCCTTGTTCTACAGTCGTCATTTTTAAAGAAGAAATCTGTATAATAATAATAATATTGTAAAGACTATAATTCAACACAATTATTTAAAAAATAAAATTAGCGTAAAATCAATGAAAGCAACCTTAAATAACATGCAGCCGGCGAATGTAACGATAGATTTTATGTACTATGACGTCACACTAAGCTCCACCCCGTTTTCATTCACGTGACTTCGACGCGTTTTTTAATCGCTTATTACGCTTAAATTAAACTTTTTTGTGTTTTTTAAAGTTGATTTTCGGAATGTTCATGATCAAATTCGTAAAAAAAGTATCATTTTAGGACGTTTTGTGACATAGTGCATATTCCCTATTGACATGTTTTTGATTGACAGTTTCAGCACATTTTCTATCAAAATTTGGTATGGTTTGGTTAAATGGTTATGGTTTTGTTGCTCAAGTGCCATGATTGGCTATGCTCCAAATACAGATGAAGGCATTCCAAATTGGTATATGATTTTTGGTTATCCAACGACAGTTAGACTATAGGCAAAATCACACCAAAGAGGCGATAGAAATATTTTAAGTTAACATAGATATGAATCCTGCAAAATTATTATTTGGGTAGTAGAAGATAAAATATTTATGTTCGGTCTGATTTGTTTGCTTACTTTGAAAATCTATTTCATACGCAATTATTAGGTTTAGATGATTTCATGAAGGGAAGAATAATGGAATAAGGGTTAATACGTAGAATAATTATATAATAAGTTACCCTATAAACGTTCAATGTACTTAGTTTCTATTAAGGAAATTGATTTATAAGTGTGGGGGTGTAAATATATATACATTAAATATCTAAAAAATATTTACTCATACAGTGTTGATTGGTAGACTATCTTCCATTTGAAATATTTCATATTATTATATACAATAAACCACTATATCATAACATTAAAAAGTTGCTCGAAAATACTTACCAAGCACAGTCAATAGCTTAGCAGCAAAGACCATTCTGAATTACAAAATGTATTTATATGTTAAGCGTTTCAAGAATTATTAAAGGCAGAAAAAGCATCAGAACACCAAAATTCACGAATAAAGATGGTCGCAAGAAATTAGAAAGAATCTTCCAACAGTACTATAGGACAATAAGCAGAAAGAGTTAATAATGCATTACACATGTGTAGTTAAAATAAAGACGCTATGGTTTGCAGCTATTTTTATAGACTATACACTATACAATTAGAACAACTATTCAAAAATTAAAAAAAGATGTGTTGCTTATGTGGTTACGAGAATTGTTTTAATAGATGGAAAATAATCCAAATAGGTTTTTCCATAAAAATATCAAGTCTCTTAAAGTGTATCTTTGGAATGCATGAACAGATTAAGACAAAAAAGAATCTTAACTCATGGTAGTGAATGACACATAATCAAGATCCTGGCAGTTGTTTCATTCATGTTTATCAATGTAAACTGATATTGGTCTTACGATCATAATTGCTATGGTAGATTAAGTTTTTTGAAATACTTGAAGAAATTGTCCTATTCCTAATTCAATTACCGCTAGAAGTGTATGTGTTGAAGGAAGTTCTGCCTTCCACCGCGTTGATTTTGCAGAATTAAACATTTTGCAGAACAATTAAAGGTCTTTAGGGACCTTTAATTGTTTCATATCTTGATCAACTACGTTATACGGTTTATAGAATATAAATTTTAAGTTCAAGTGTAATGTGGAAGTCTTTGTTATAATGTCCCATAGAATCTTTCATCACCATTTAATTTGAAATGACGCATTGAAACGGGGAATAAATTTGAGTCCAGTAAGTGTCCTCCAGTTAGAGTTCGAAACAATGAGCGTATTAGTTCAGAATTTAAAAGTAAGAAGAAATTGGAAACAATTCAAAAATATCAACGCCATTACTTTTTGACATCGCAACATACACATAAACAAAGCTTTGAGTTTCTTTATGGCCCTTTTCTGTCATCATGAAATATAATTCTAGAAGCATCGCGAGCCAGTTTAGTTTGAGAGCCAATTATGATATTTTAATGCTTAAAATGACTGTAGTTAGTCGCAATTCTTCTTGGTAAGTTGTTCTTTATTGCTGCTGCTCTTATGGATGAGGATACATACTTAATGAGGCAAACACTTATAAACTAAAAGGAACAGTTCTTTGTCTTTATTTTATCTGCTCTAAGCACAAAATAAAGCTAAGTTAAGAAGATAAATGTTGAAATGTAGCGATCCGAATTAAAACTATTGATAAGATTTTGTATCATGGATCGAATTTTATCTGAATGTTCCGAGAAAAACACATTTGATCTGTTGCAAACAAACAAATTGAATTTTAATATAATATACTTAGCTCAAGGAAATAAAGTATTTTGTTTTCAATTAATACATTTTTTCTTTGGTAGCAATATCATTTAATATATTTTATTTTGTGAAACTAAGCAAAACTATTTAAATAAGTAAGAGACATTTATATGGTTGTATATTTATTTTATCGTTAAAATCTGTAATAAGGTTGAGAATGCTTTATTTAAATTCTAGTACTTTCAAAATAACTTTAAAATTAGGTATAAAAATTCTAGCTTTAAAGTCACAAGCTTTAACATTGCTATTGAAAATGCATATGTAGTTCTCATATTTCAATTCTTGGAATTTGTATTTCAAGTAAATGAAAAGAAATCTTTAATAAAACGGTAAGTTGTGAAAATATTAAAAACATTGAATACGAGACCATAATGCTTAATACAATACAATTTAAATTTAACACTGAATGTTTGGATTTGTACAACGTAGAATCATGGAAGATAAACGAATTTGATAATAATATGAGAGAGGCCACTTTAACAAAAGACTGAAAAAACTTGCAATAAAATCATGCATTAATTTCTTGATACTTTTTGTTGTAAGGTTGGTTCATTTTATATTGATAAATATATGTATTTATACAATTTGTTGAACGCATTTAAAACGTAGATGACTACCACTGCTTGTTTTGTATAAAATGTATGCTATCTAAAGAAATTTATTTGCGCTTTTATGGTTTTAAACATATATTTCTAATCTAATTATATAAAATTTAAGATACCATTCCCCTACATAGATACATGATATTCACGTTTTTTTGATTAAAAAAGAGCTGTGTACAAATGGTAATTAGTAGAAGAGAAATGTCACAATTATAAATTCATTAATTGTTTCTTATATAAGGAAATAACTATCCCGTTATACAGACAGATTACACTAGGCAACTAAAAATCATATAACATGAACTTTAACGGATTTGAATTTGTGATCCATGCATTACACTAATTATTCAAGTTATACATTGGTCAGTTATTTGGAGACGTAGAACTTACTGCACTTTGTTCAAATAATGCGAGTTTAGAAATATGACTAGAAGATCTTAAAATTGTTGAACTTGAACCTAATTAGGAACCGACTAATTAGACACTCTGACCAGGGAGGTAATCTTCAAATCGTAATATTCCTTGGAATTATTAACAGTACTGGATTTCAAAGACATATTAACGATTTCTGGGAAGTTCAAATGTATTTCACGAAAAATTAGGAGTACCTACTGGAAACTTAACTGCTTAATTATTACTGTATGGTACATCTCATTCGTATCTCCGAAAATGTTGGTGGGACATCAACAATGTTGGAATATCAACATATAGCATTTGAAACCTGTAATGTACCTGAATATACATTCTAACTTATTCCTAAACAAATCGATAGTAATGTGTTATTTATAAGTGTGTGTGGGTGTCGGATGTATATTATCATGCTACAAACAAAATATTATCTCGAAGAAACTATTATTAAAAAGGCGAAGAAAATGTAAAGGTATATTTGGAAAAGAGAAACACCGAAAGCAGGAATGGCATTACAGAAAACGAGAAAAATGAAATGATAAATACATAATAATACACGTTATTATCATATAGTAAATATCGTTTGAAATTCTGTGATTTCGCAAGATATTTCTTAAAATTCTATTGTTATGGAAAATATGAGTACAAGCTATAATAACAAAATAGTGAGATGGGAAAAACATTGTCTGCATCAAAGTCTTGCGGCGTATTTGAACCCGGAACTTTTTTGTCTTCTTTCTCAATTATATATCTTTATCAGTTCTAAAATGACAATATAGTACACAAATGGATGTGACTTTCAGGTCTTCTTAAATTTGAAACAACTTTCCATACGTAAAGCAAAACATCTGGTGACGATGTTCAATGAACGAAAATCAATACTGAAGACTTTCATGATCTGAACCAGATTTGAGCCATATTCCCAGATTCATGAACTATATAATTTCGCTCTTCGGTAAGAAAAGTGACGCAACTCAAACTTGCAGAATTTGAAAAACGTTAATTTAAAGGATATTATAAAACTTATAGTGAAATCGTATACGCTTCTTTTGAATTTTAGGTAAATATTTATGATTGTAACTTCGATTTTATTCTATAGCAGGCCTCGAAATAGATTTTTTAATACAGGTGCACCTTTCGGACCTACGTTTTTAATTTAGGTGCACATATTATATTTCAGGTGCACATTTAAAAAAACGTAATGTAAGAGCATTTATGTAATGTAAACTACTTTATTAGGTGGACATGTTTGGATATGTTACAAGTAGATAGTAAATGACAATATTTAAAAAAAAAATTTTATCTGCGAAATTATTACTTACAAGTAAGTATTCAGTCATCATCAGACATTGGTGGGAATCAGAAACGTCTACGTTTTTGGCAGATCTTTACACATAAGGTTTAGTGTCCATCCTTCTGTTTATATTTTTCCTTCATGCAACATAGCATTTTCTGGATTAAAGTTTTCGCATAGTGTGTATTTAGAAATTTTAATTACGTTCCTTTAGAGCGAGAGAAGTCGATACCAATATTTTGTTCAGACATCAAAATAACATAAAATACGTTTCCCCCACTTTTTTCAACGATAGGTGCACTGCGTGCACCAAGAGTGAAAAAATTAGGTGCACAATTTTATTTTCAGTTGTACAATACACCTGTGCACCCGGGTATTTCGAGCCCTGTTCAATAGAATAGTAATATAACACGATGGGGCACCTCATGCATATTTTTCAATGACATAACATCAAACGTTTTATTTTTTGACTAGTGTCACTATCTTGCCGGGTTGCGATTTGATGAATTGTTTGTACGAACCACTATAACGCGCGTGTAGATACGAAATTTAATTAACATCAACCTGGAACAAATACAACGGGCCATTGGCGAAGATCACTGTTAAACCCGACATGAAATATCAGGGCAACACTTATTTCTGAACCAAGGTCAGATGACAAGGTCACACCTGAGCAGGCACCCCACTCTCCAATCTTCAACACCATGCCAACGTGAGAATATTTGAGGCCACGACATATTTAATGTGCACCAGCCTCCTTTGTACACAACGATCATTGCTAGGATTCGAACTACCAACCCTCCGTTTGCTAATTCATTGCTCTTCCAACAGGGAAACCGTGGTCCAACAGGTTTGACGGTTCTTATGCCTGCAGTGTAAGTAACTTTAAGGTTAAAATTTGTAAACCATCAAAGTTTGATCTAAATTTTAAAAAATATATTTTTGCCTGAAATAATACCGTTGTACACGGATTTTGGCACGATTCATAGCAGCATATTTCAAGTCAATTCAAATCCAGTAAAAATTTATTAACGCAAGATTTGAGTTCATTGAAACTGAATTTTTCGAATGCTGGAAGAATAAAAGTTTGTAACCATTTCAAGAAAATTATATTCAATCATCTTGCTGTAGTATCAGCTAAAATTTATAGTCCATTAGCCTTTCTATTCCTGTATAGCCCGTTCAGGTGGTTACCCTAATCATCTCTATTCTATTTTTAAGCGTGGTTTGATTGTGAAATGACTTCTCTTGAAAGAGTTAGATGAATTCTCTATTTCTTATATTAACTCTATTCCGGAATCTTTGAAAGTCATTTTCTACTGGATTCAGATTGATTCGTTTGTACCCGGATACTGTTGATCCGAAGCTCCTTAATAGATTAACTAAATACTCTGATGGGTCTCTAGACTAGAATTTATTATTATGATGACATTTCTCTCAACAAGCGATTAATATACTGTCCAATATCTAAGCAAATTTATGAGATAGATTTTTTCCATCATTGTGTCAGAATGTGAAATGTTCCTTCATTAGCTTTTCTCAATTTATAACAATAGTGTCTTTAATCCTTGACAACGTAGAACATTTTGCTTGGGAAAAATATATGTAGTAAAAAAATGTTTACATTTTACAAACTGTGTAAGTTAGAAATGGGAAATGCATAAATACAAATTTGATTGGTATCCATGGTTTTTTTTTGTATTTACCTGGTCAGAGTATTTACTTAACCAATATGTATTTACACAGTTCACATCAAACTGCAATGCTAATAAACGTCATTATAGTTTGGTTCCATGTAAAGCTAGACTTTGCTTAATGCATTTGTTTAAAATTGAATTTTCTTCCAGGCTATTGATCCAACCATAACGACATTATAGTTTGGTTCCTTGTAAAGCTAGACTTTGCTTAGTGCATTTATTTAAAATTTAATTTTCTTCCAGGCTATTGATCCAACCATAACTGATTCATTTCAGTACCATTTCATCCAGATATGGCAAGACAAAAGAAATATGAAAAAGGAAACAATATATAACATAGATAAGTAATAGAAATTGAATACAATTTGGATCAACCATGTGCTCTTTATGAACATCTCAATATTACTAATTACATAGTAAACCCATAAGGTGTGCGTAAGACTAAAATTTTTTTTTTTTTTTTTAGTTTTAGCTTTAAAGATACAGTTTTAACACTGTAGGTCATTGTCATGCTTAAAACCATTTCTGTGCGAAAAAATTATATTAAACTAGTTATTAGTTAGCTAATTTAGTTATAATGAGCTGATTAGCATGTTTTCTAAGCAGTGATATCTCAAATTCTAATTTGTCTAGAAAGACGATTCTAGTTGGAAATTAGTTCCAATATTATTTTTCAGACTCCAATATTATTTTTCAGACTTTTTTTTAGACTCTCAATCAAGTTGCTAGAGAGAAAAGTTTTTCTGTTGCAATTTTTTTCTGACACGGTTGCATAAAAAATCAAGATTTTTTTATAGAAATTCAGGATTTAAAAATCCATTAAAAACCTATTTCGTAACTAATAACTCTCATTGAAGGAAGGCCAAAAATCCACTGTGTTTATTAATTTATTGTTGAGTTATCACTGTTTGGACAAAGTATACTATTGCAAAGACTTGTTTCTTCAGAAATTGTGTTTAAAGTTTTGAAAACATGTTTGTTCATGGCGAATCTTGGCATTGTTTGAAAGCTAAAGAATTAAAGAATATTTTGAATAGTTAAAACTAATTCATACTTTCTGATCGATTTTCAGGATTTCTAGTGTGTACATACATTAGTACATACAGTACAGACATTAGCTTTTCAAAGATAGGTTTTATATACTGTCACATAATTTTGCTTTGAATAAAACTGGGCCAGCGTGGCCTGAAAAGGTCAACTCAGCCCACTTGGAAGAGCAACGGATTAACAATCAGAGGGTTGACAGTTAGAAACATGGTCCAAAGAGTGACTTGTATACGGTGGCTGGTGTATGTTAAATATGTTCTGGCTTAAAATGTGGAGAGGTGGGATACCAAGCTGAGATGTGTACGTCAACATCTGACCGTAGTTCAAAATTACTAAGTACCCCCCTTATGTCCCTCTAGTGTCTCGTTAATTAAGTACCTATTTATCTACTTACTTTAGAATAAAAGGGTACTAAACATAATTTAATTTCCTTATTGATCCTGGTTTTTGTGAAATAGCAATCTCTCCCCCTTAAATTGCTTCCAAAAGAGTTCTAAGTATAGTTTTTCTTAGTAATTTTACAAACTGAAAAAGTTGTTAACAGGAAAAAATTTAATGGCTTCAAAACAGAAAAATATGTTTTTTTTTTTTTGTATTACTAAGCATAAAAAAGTAATGGAATACTGATATATCCTTTGACATTGCAATATCATGAAAATAATTATGTACTGTCAAGATAATTTTTAAAACATGAAAAAATTGCAAGGAGAGAAAAAACTGAATTTTACTTAGATTACAATTCGTTCCGAGAAATTTTAAATCGTGAGAGTATTAAGAGAAAAATTACATTTCCAAAAGCGATTTCTTTAAAACTAAACTTCAGTTTTTCAAATAACAATTCTTCGAATTTGCTTGGTGTCAATTACTAGGATTGAAAATCGCAAGACGGTTCCAATGGCCGTTTCTAATAAACTCGAATGTAATTTTAAGAAGGAAAAAGAATATTGAATCCAACACTTTACATTGCCAAATTGCTATCTTCCTCCATTTTAATGTTTCTGATCCGATTTAGTCATTACCAAAAATAGCATAAATGAAAGAAATATTTTCCCGAAGTTCCTCAACCGAGTAATTTCCAATATAAGAATTCCAAATTCGAGTTGATCTTTCTTTTCTCTTTCGTTTTCCACCAAGTAATAGCTACACTTCTTCCCTCAGTTAAAGTGAAATATATTTCATATTTTCTATCTTGATTCCGGTAAAATGCAATTAGATTATTTCTAGCCGGCGAATTTAAGTGAGTCTGGAATATATTTCATAGCTTTCGTATTAAGAAGGCTTTGTTCCTAAAAATCCTTCCGAAACTGAAGCTTGACTTATTTCTTTCGATAAGATGGATTTTTATTACATTTAATTTTCTTGGGTAAGATGGAAACGTCAATTACTGAAACTGATAGAGCATGTAATTTAATTATCCGTCTCTATTCAATTAAAAATTCATATTTCTTCCGGTTTTTAATTTGTTAGATGAATTGGACTGAACTCCTCATGAAAAGTTTGAAATATCACAGCTGAGAATAAATTATCATCTGTGAATTTATATAATTCCTTAAATCTTATTTTTTATTTAAATGCTTTTAGAGGTAAAATTAATAATTAGATTCAGCCTTTTTTTAGTATTTTATTTACTAGTTAATGACATAACTTATTACAGATTTATCTTTTATGATTGGCATTACTTAAAACCAATACATTTAAATAAAGCTTTTATGCTGCTTAATAATGCATCGATTATTTTTACTGTCTATATTTTAGAGATGGGATCATGCGATAGTTCAATTAATGAAATGGGTATCTATGTGAAAATGGTATGTCAATTTCGATATCTTTATTTAAGGATTCTTTGTTGTGTAAATTTAAAAAAAACCAGAGCATTAATTAAGCTAATACATTTAAATAAAGTTTTGTTACTGCTAAATATTACATCTATTACTTTTACTGAAGATATTTTAGACATACGATCATGAAATATTTCCCTTAAGTAAATGAGCATTCACTTGTAAGAAGTATGGAAATATCTATATCTTTATGAGGGTAGTTCAGTTCCAATTTAAATACAACCAGATAATAAAAATATGAAATAGAGTGATAGTCAATTTCGGATAAAACCTGAAGGGAAAGATCCGAGGACATCCGTAATTTTTAACCATGATGAAATTTTAGAAAAAAAATTTACGGTCAAACTTACATTGATGAATATGCAGTGATGTGAAATATGATTTTAGCACCTCTCAAATATAATTTCACACCTCAAAATTACATAGAATGAATTATTAGTTGATATGCTATAATTTTTTGGAATCTATACGTCTCAAGTAGTCTGTTAAACTAGATATCATTCTTTAGCTGCATTAATGTTTATGTGGTGACGCCAAATATGATTTCAGCACCTATCAAATACAAATTGCATAGAATTAATTCCAAGTTGATTTATTATAATTGATTGGAATCCAAGTTGATTTACCACAGTTTATTGGAATCTATATGAGAGTTAGACTGTTCAACTATATATCTTTCTTTAGCTACATTTATGTTTATGTGGTGATTACAAATATGATTTTAGCTCCTCTCAAATACAAATTCCATTTCTAAGTTTAGATATTATAACTTATTGGAATCAAAGTTTTTATACTATAATTGATTGGAACCAAGTTGGTATACTATAATTGATTGGAATCCAAGTTGATCTACCATAATTTATTGGAACCTATATGAGACTTAGTCTGTTCAACTAGATATATTTCATTAGCTACATTAATGTTTATGTGGTGATGTCGAACACATGATTATAGCACCTTTCAAATACAAATTCCATTGAATGAATTACAAGTTGATATATTATAATTGATTGCTCAACGCTAATTATATTAAACGCCAAAAGCCAATAAAATGGTGATACAATACATTTTCAGTAAAATCGGATATCTAACATTGTTGCACGCCGGTACGAGATTAAATAAAATAACTTAGTTGTCTCTGCATAGCAACAGTCTTGTGTAGGAATCGTTAGAAAATAAATGTTGATGTTGTTCTTTCAAATATACTGAAGTTGTGATTTATAATTACGTTTACGCGAATTAACATCTGGTGCCGAAATACTCATACGAATCATCGACTTGGAATTACGCAGAAAATACTGGCATTTTATTTACGAAACTTTTACTATTGCGAACTTTGATCTCCACGGAAGAAAAATGGCGACGAAAGACGAACAAGTGTTGCAATTGAAGCGGAAACGAAAAAGTATTCGAAGTAACATAACTCGTTTCTCAACTCAGATTAATAACATGACAGACGTTACTTCGAATGAAGATGTGTTATATGCGGTAAGTCGTTTAACAACCATCTTAAATGAAATGAAATCGGTTGATAATGAAATCCATGTTCTTTTTACGGATGACGAATATGAACATGACATTCCCCAATGTGAAACTTATATAGAAAGTGCTGAGCGCGCAATTTTTAAAGCCCGAAAAATCATCCAACATAAATTATCGCCAACATGCTAAAGTATTTGAGTATAAAAGTAAAGATCTTCTATTTTTCCTACCGACATGTTTGTTTGCACTGAGATTACCTCAAATATAATTTGAGTAAGGTGATGAAAATATCTGTATCCTTCATAAATGCATGCTTCCTGACACATTCAATTATATTGATATCACGCTCTCATCACCATTCTTCTGAGGAACTTATGCTTCTTCAATGACGACTCTGGTTTCAAGAACCATTTGGAAACAACTTCTCCCTACTTATATTTGACTAATAAGCTGATCGAACAGATGTAAATTCAATGGCAATAACCATCATTTTATGGTAACTCGGATCGGTATCATGCCACAGCATTTGAGTAACGAAAGTGAAATTTTCGCATTTCATCTGCTGTGTTTCGTATATAAACATCTTTCATTCAGAGGGAATGTCTCTGTATGTAACATACGTATTATTCCTTTGACATTTATTACATTATAATCGAGTGTCTAGCGTTTAGTCAGTTATCATAAGCGATACCTTTGTAGTAACTCTATTTTAACTTTGCAAAATTTGAACCCGAAAATTACATTTAAAATTTTTTAATTTTTTTACATAGCATTAAACTTATATAATTTCACCATTTCCCATGTCTTACAAACACAATCACTTCTTATCTATTAAATCATAATATCAATCGTCTATCAAACATAATTTTATAATACAGACATCATAATATTAGATTTACTATTTTCATAATTTTAAATAAAAAGTTCCACTTTCTATCTTTTTTTTTCATATTCATAAAATTAATTTTAATATACAGTGTCGTGTTGCATTGACTATTTGCTTGATACTCTTATCAATCTTAATGGATTTTATTTTATCTTGTGATTTCGACAGTACATCTGTATAGGTATCTTGTGCCGTTAACTCCCCATAACCATCGGGCTTGTTTGGTTGCACTGAAAATCCCTCTCATATTGAAGAAAATATGGTTGAACACGAACTACTCACATTCCAAATAAAACAAACCGCCGTTGTTTTTTTCGGATGCTACATTTCAACCACGCCTCAGTAAAGTGTATACACGCAGCAACAATGTCATTCCACTTAGCAGAAAAGCAAGCACCTTTGTATATCCGACGTTAATCGACCATGGACGCATTACTTTAATTCCGCAACAGAACACCCTGCTTTACAACAGAAGCGTAAGTATTATCATCTCGTGGGCAAGGCTAAAGAGAAAGAAAAGCTGGGGATATCAAGAACATTCAGCAATTCCACGCGCCGGGGTAACAAAAGAAAAGAGATGGGGTCATAACGCGGGGGTGGCGGGACGGGAAATAGGACATGGAGCCAATGGTCAATGTATGGCTTATGGTAAAAGGTAACTGTGTGGGATGCAATTACGTCTTTAGACCAGATGGGTACCCTGTCTAATCAGGCCGATGAGCACAGACAGAGGAGAGGATGATGGGTTAGTCTAAAGGTCATCGAGGCTATAACAGAATGTGAAGTAGGGTACTTTTCGTTATTCTTATATAAGCTATGGGGAATGGAATCTGAAAAAGAAATGCAGGGGGCGTTTTTTTTGTGATATTTTAATCAGTTCTGTTTGCGAGAAAAACTGAGATGTTTTGCAGTTTATGAAAGAAACCTTCTGAGGGATTCGCATGCGATATTGCATCTTTTATCCAACAGTCTTCCCGCGTGACTTACAAGCAATTTTGACATACTTGACCTATGTAATTTTTCAATATGATTATATTCTAGACAAAAAAAAATCATTTAAATTGAATCCATCAATGGAAATTACCAATTGAATATTTCCAAATGGTTACACTTGAAGTAAAGGACCCATTGAATCTCTTTCCAAACGTTAAAATAATCATACGTTTATTTCAACATAGTTATAGCTGTAGTATTTATACATCTTGGATTTAAAAGTGTCAAAGCAGACCAAAACATACAATGAGCGTTATATTTCCTTCGTATGTGATATTCCATCTTGCAACCAGCAATTTTCCCTGTTTGACATCCAAGCAGTTTTGACCTTTTTGACCTATGGAATTACTCCAAATGAGTATAATTAGTCAACAAGAATACGAAATCATTTAAAATGAATCTATCTCATGGAAAGGATTAATTGAAGCTTTTCAAATGGCTGTACTCTCGAAGAAAATGATCAATTGGATCCCTTTCTAAATGTTGAAATAATCAATAGATTATTTCAACATCGTTACACCTCTGGGATCTATATGTCAAAGCAGACCAAAACACACAACAAGCTTTATATTTTCTTCGCATGCGATATTTCATCTTGCTACAAGTAATCTCTTCTGCATGACGTCCAAGAAATTTTGACCTTCTTATCCTACGTAATTCTTCCAAATGATTATACTCTAGAGAACAAGAAAACGAAATCGTTTAAAATGAATCGATCTTATGGAAAAAACCAATTGAATCTTTCCAAATGGGTATACTCGAATGAAAGGACCAATTAAATATATTTCTAAATGTTGAAATAATCAATTAATAATTTCAACACCGTTATAGCTTTGGGAACTATATACAACTTGGATCTCTATGTGAAAGCAGACCAAAACATATAATTAGCGTTATAATTCCTTGATTGCAGTTTTTTTTATTTCCTGAAAATTTTTCATCCCCATAAACACATCTTGTAACCTGCATTTTGCTCATATGATATTTTAAATAACTTTTGACTTTCCTGACCAAAATAACCTTATCAAAGGATTACAATCCGAAGAACGAATCCATATAATATTTCCAAAGGATTCTTAGGATTCCCAGGAAACAAAATTATTTTATTATAAGGACAGGAAAGCCGCGAAAGCTCGGTTGACAAGCAACGGACGAGCAACTGGAGGGTTGTGAGTTCAAATCCAACTCCAGACAGATGTGTACACAGGAGGCTTCAGCACGTTAAAAATTTCGAGGAAGTTTGTAGAGTGGGGTGCCAGCTGTGACTTGGTCATCTGAACCTGATTCAAAATTATGTGGTGTGTCGTCGGATCTTTCCCTTCAGGGATCAATCCCAGACCGTCGCCAATAGTCCGTTTTGTAATTCCAGTGCGACGTTAATAAAAATACCTACCAATCTAAGGAAAAGAGAAATTGAATTTTTCAAAATGATTATTATATAACGAAATGACCTATAGAATTTTGTTATAAAGAATTATGTTCCAAGTGTAGTAAAAATTGAATAATTTAAAATTATTCTATTTTTCGGAGAAAAATATAATCTTTTAAAAAGGAAACAAATCCATGGTATATATAGAAAAATCTGGTTATTTATTTATGAAACGGTTGCGGTTTAAAAGCAACACAACACCCAAGGACAGAAAGATGGAACAAGTGTTACAGACTAAAGTCCAGCCCTTTGAGTGTTATAAAATTTCCAGGTAGCTTTATAATAGTACCCAATATACACATAAAGACTAAATAAGTATATATTTTGATTTGAAAAGCATAAGAACAATTTTATTTGTTAAGAACATCAAAGCTTGGTATAAGTCCAACACTGATAATTCAAGGTAATAGAACGGGTATGTACGTATGACAGCCTGAAAGGGTAAATCGCATCTAAATTATTTTAAACTGTATTTTCGGGTATTGTTTCATTTGCGTTGTTCAGGTTTGCTAACTCCAGCAAGATGTACTGCAACGAGAGATTAAGGAAATGTGAATAACATATTTTTAATTATATGAAACATTTCAAAAGGTAAAAAATCTTCTAAGTACATAATTTACTTTATTCTTCGAGAAAAAGGAAGTGAGTTGAAACTCAAATTGAAAATTAAATTCCACATACATTGAACAGAACCATAAATTTTTTTCAAGGTATCACAATGAGAAATTTCTAAGGAACCAAAAAGATTTCTTCGGGCATTTGCGCATCTAAAAATTAAAATAGTGTAATGCGCTTTTTTAAAAATATGCTTATTCCAAATTCAGGGAATTTAATATAAAATGTAAATACTAATGACGTGGTAAAAAATGTTACACGACTAATGAAAATGTGAGGAGGATAAGTCATAAGAATTGGTAAAAAGACATTTAATTTATTTTTTGTCTTTTATTTACTTAAGTGCGCCTTGCTTTTGAAAAAAAGGAACAATATTACAAAAGCCTTCGCGCAGAAAATCAAACTTTCAGAGATTTTTTACTGTATGCTCTTTTTTGATGGATATTTGAATTCTTCCATTGATGAATGTTTCTTATAATTAGGATTATGTTCAAATTTATTTTTAAAAGAAGGTGCCGCTTTTTTAGATTCCATTTTCCAAATTTTTACTTTTGATCGGACGTTTTAAAAAGACCATAATTTTTTATTACTTAAAAATTACTCAGATCAATGAAAGACTTGACGATTTTAGTGGAAATACTAAAAAAAACCGTAGAGATCGTACTTGGAACAATTACCTCTTCAGTCCATTAGGGATTCAGACAACCGTGAAAGCATACTTAAAGTAATTTTTATTGTAAGTGAATTGTGCAGATACTAGGTAAGCCTTAAATTCTGCAAAGTATGCTGTAGACTTAATGAAAAGGAGAAAAATACAAAATTTCTACATTTCAAAAACATTATTTTAAAGTAAAAAGCAAATTACTTTTTTTACAAAATGTTTCGTTTTCAATTATTAAAATTTTTTGTGTTCAAAAGCTCATATCAAGATCCGATAAATGTTTAAATTTCCAAAGGGACTACTTAGAAACGTAATACCAGGTATTAAAATGTAAAGTAAAAAGTGTGGTTGAAAATTTTAATTAGTCTGTATTTTTGTTTAAAAGCGTTTGAATAATTGTTACTATGTTTTGTTAATTGTTACTATCCGAACAACCCTGGTATATATGTATGTACCATAATATTTCAATATAGATCTACCCTGTAACATTTAAATTTTTTTTCGTGTAACCGGCAGCCAAACTTGTGAATGTTTGTATACGTACTTTAAAGTTTTGTTTGATTGTCACCTAATTCATTCAAAGCCATCTTACATCTACGATGTTTTTTATGAAGAATGATAATTTGTGAGAGGATATAGTAATGCTAGTTTTTTGCATTAGGGAAGAAATTAATTTCCATCTGCTTTATCTAAACGATTTTGCAAAGATGTAAATTTTATTAAGGGTTGGCATTACACATGTATGGATTTAATATTCGCTTAGGGTACTTTTGAAATAAATACAAAAATGTACTACAATATTTTTTTTTATAAAATCAGAAATTATATTTTTTGAATACACATAAATGTATATACTATCATTATAAATGTTAAAATTGTAACACGCATATTCTTTAATAACAATTTGGACAATTTTTTTTATGTCAAACCTCGATGAAACTGACATTCGTAAAAATAGGAGCTTTTTCCATTTGCACCTTAGAAGTAGAAGATTGTTCATAGAAACTAAATTTAACGGCACATTACGAAGGACAAAAACTACTTAAATGAATATATAATATGTGCTAATTGAATCGGTTGTTTGAGAAACCTCATAAGTCAGGTGAGAACAATTTTTGGGAAATTGAAAAAAAACTGTTTCTGCGTTAACCGACAACCTCTATATTAATGTTTCGAATAAATTATATTGTTTGTAGCTAAATACAATCGTTGTGCTCAACGGAGGTCTCGAAAAATAAATAACTAAATTATTATGGATTTTAAAGTCAGTTGACTTATGGGGTATCTCAAATACATATACTTTGGCAAATATATACTTTGCATTCTATATACTGTTTAAAATAAAAAGTACACTTAGTACACCTCAAATATACATTCTAAAACAAGAAATATTAAATTAATATGAAACACAAATAAGATTATTTAGTTCTATGAATAAGAGTGGTATAAATGGTGAAATAAAATTTATTCATCAGTAGCGTAGTTCTGTGGCAACTGATAATAAGATGTACCTGTAGAACACTGGAGAACTCTCTTTGTAGAATGCTTGAAAGTTTTATTCATTTAGGATGTATTTCATCAGTTTACTTATGTCTTCAATTTATTTCCTTGTTGATGGGTATTTTCCCACTTGGCTATACTGGTTCATTTGGGAGTGTGATAGAAGCAGCTTTTTATTGTTACTAAACCAAAAAGTGTGGCTGCAAAACCCATCATTAAAAGGTTTGGCGATTTCAACATCCTAATGTTTGAAAGAGTGTGAAAACTGATTAAAAGCGACTTTTTCTTCCTTTGGAACTTTAAGCCTTTAAGTGACTTTTTTCTCGAAATCGAGTTTTCGGTAAAAATCTATTCTTTATAGGTAGACGCATCTTTTAGAAGTGAAAAAACCACGAGTCAGGTCATTCTACATAGGGTTGGCCCATATGAAAGTTTTTGTTTATTCGAGAAAGCCCATAAGTCAATGACTTATTGGCTTTTTCGAATAAACGAAGCCCATACGTCACTGACTTATGGGCTTTCTCGAAAAAACGAAAACTTTCATGCGAGCCATCTCTATATAGAATGAGCTGACTCGTGGGGTTTCACTTCTAAAATATGCTTCTACCTCTAACGAATATATTTTTACCGAAAACTCGATTTCGACAGTAAGTGGCTTACAGGGTTACTCAAACAACCGATTCAAATGGCCCGTGCTTCAAATCAATTTAAGTACTAACTTTATATATTTCTTTAAAAAATTGAAAATTTGTATAAAAAATAATTTTAGTAGATATGTTTAAAGTAATTTTGAAAGGGCGTTAAGGGATCCGAGGATAAAAAATGTGGAGCTTCTTACGTTAATTATTTACTAGGATTTTACTAACATACTTAACTACTTACTATAATTTTTCGTCTGCGTTGATAGTTTGTACTACGTTACTATTAACACTCCCACTGGGTGCTCCTTCACAAGTGGCCATCACTTCCGGCCTTGTAGTGGCCAATGACTTCGGTCAAAATGTGCCCGCCATTAGAAAAAAAAAAAAAAAAAACTATTAACACTCCTGGTGGTTGTGTTTACGAGATATCTCGTCCTTAGCAAATCTTAGAAAATCTTGATGAACAGCATAACTTGTATATCTATCATCATTATAAGAAAACTGTCGAGATCATAATATCGTAATTCTCAAAATACTAATCTTGAACACGAGATATCTCGTTACTCACAAAATTGGTCAGTACGTGATGGGTGAGATATTCCACCGAAAAAAATTAATCACCTAAAAAAATTATGCTCAGGGTTTTGAGCAGTTGTTAAGTATGAAATATTGATTATGAAATTATATATTGCACTAACAGATCAGCACGGCGTTGTTGACTATTCTTTTCGTGTCCTTACTGATGCTGAAAACATTAAAAAAAATAATAATAAAATAACTTTAAGGATGAGTCCCACTTCCAAAAGACATGACGTGGGTTACATTTGAAAAATTATTTATTTAAAGAGAATCTCATTTAAGGTTTAGATCTGGTGAAAAATGTTCACATATGTCGAATCCGTTGAGATTTTCATTCTATCTTTAACAATCGCTAATATAAAAAATCTCAAATAGTCCTTGACCGTGGCAATGTAAAAATCGCTAGTAAAACAATTATGCTAATGAACACCGTAAATCAAAACGCGTTATAAACGGAAATTTGTAAGAAAAAAAAACTAAAGCTGTTTTTTTCGCTCAAAACGTGACGCCATAACTTGGTGTGGTTCCAAAGGCATTTGGACGATAAACGTAAAATGTGTCCTTTCCTCTATCGAGAAGCAATGACATCAACTCCGCGAAATAATAAGCGCAGGGGGAATCAACTAATAAATGAACTTTAAAAAATTCTAGAATAAATTTTGAAATTCGGGCTGAACATAAATGTCGCATAAAATTAGGACTAACTGTGTGCCAAATTTTACTATTGTAAGTTCCATAAATTTTTCAGAACACGCCACACATACATACACACAGACACTTCATAACTGAGTTTGATTTCATTGATGGTTCGTTGATTCATATTGCCAAATTAGGGTAGGTTTGTGTGGGTACACAATCAAATCGCTTAAAGCATGAATCCATCATTTTGTTATTTGATGAAATAATATTGATGATAGTAAAATTGTAATTCTTTCTATTTTCATCGTTTAATGTTTTAAAGTTATCACATTCCACGTCAATATCAGGTGGCGTCCTGATTGAAGATCTCGCGCCAATCGTTGACGCGCTTGACTTTTGTATACTCTATCGAATCTGCATCGTGCAGCATTTGTAAATTTGGGCTTTTCTAATAAATTTTTAATTTTACTTTACAATTACTTAGGTTTGTATCCTTCTGTTTATGTTTAATTTGCACATTTTTTGACACAATGAAAACCTTCTTCATCTAAATAAACTTATAGGCTTAAAAATGTTATTTAATCCATTCTTTATTGCTGAATAATATTATAGTTTAAGTTATTCTGTACATATAGACACACCGATTTCAACGGCCTACCTCTTCATTGCACAAAGTTACATATCAAAATCGCCGCTTGGATCATTCATGTGCAGTTTTCATGCACAAGTCCTACTGCTCTAACCACAATTTTAGATACGGAAATTATATTTTATTTCAATACAATTTAAAAATTCTATACCGAAGAGAGGGAGAGCGTTTTTTGTATTCATATGGTGAATTGATTACAGAACTACGCACAGATTAATATCCACTTCCTTTTTCAGTTAAGGGCATTGGTAGTCCAGTTCGAAAAACAATAGATAATCATCCGGAGGGTATCGATTTCGAAATAAGGTTCAGGCAAAGAGGATGATGCACGTTGAAAATACCGTAAACTAAAATATCCTCACGTTAACGAGGTTGGAAGGCTGAAATTGTGTGTGGGGTGCCTCGTTTGTGTTGGACTCGTCATCTGACCGTGGTTCAATATTATCAGGCGTTGTCTTTGGATCTTTTCCTTTGGATCGTTCCCATATTGATTGTTCGTCACCAATAGTCCGTTTTGTTACTCAAGTTTGACGTTAATTAACTGTCTTACCTTACCTTTTCTAGTCAAATTTCTCCATCAGTAAACAAAGAGTTTGTATGCAAGAAAAACCATGGATTCAAATCATATTAACGTAAAAGGCCTCGTCCAATCTATTACCCCTCAATCCACAAATTTCTCAAGTACAATATTTCCGCAATACTTCCAAATATATGTATTGTATTAATTATATTTATTCCAATCAACTTTTTACTGTTGGCTTTCAGAACGATTTTGGGGAAGCCATTTATCGTATGTTTTATTTCATTAAGTATAATTAATTTTTACGTTACCAAATGTAACGTATTTTACTTTCAATGGCATCAAACTACTACAAATAATCGTATTAACACCAAATACCCAAGAATTCGCTTATGCTCCCATGTTTTATCCAAAATACTTAAATTCCATAGTAAGATTCGTGCGAGAGATCTTATTTTGTACTTAAAGAATCAATCAAAATTGATTACAGCACCCGTACAAATAAATTAACTTCCTTCATAACTAGTGAAATTTTATCCTACAAAGAATTAGTTTTCAAGAAAACATTCCACATAAATCACATTAGCTACAAGAACTTGGAACGATCCAATATCTTCTCTACAAGTTTTCCAAACATAATAACTCCTTGATTATTACGAATCGATATGTTGTACTACTTATTTTAGCACTAAGGAAAAAAACCTTTTACTTGTTGACTTTACAAAACGATTTTAGAAAAATAAACTATATCATTTAACAGATTATCTTACATTGAGTTTTATACATTTTTGCCTTATCGAATTTAACGTAATTCACTTCCATGGCACAAAACTACTATGACTAATCGTATTAACACCTAATTCACCAAACTTCAGTTAGATTCCCATGTTATTTTAACAAAACACATAGATACGGGAGATCTTATTTTGTATTCAATGAACCGCTCTAAATTGATTATAGCACACGAACAACTAAATTAATTTCCTTCTTAACTAGTTAAATTTTCTCCTCCTTCCACAAAGAATTAGCCTGCAAGAAAAACCATCGGCACAAATCACATTAGCGAAAAGAACCTCGGCTCATCCATTACCTCACAATCCACGAATTTTACTAACAGAGCAGCATTTTCTGAGAAATGCCTTCTTCGATGCTGCATCCTCAGCCGGTAATTAAGCATCCAGAGTCCAGCAGGGACGTAATTTGACAGATATTTTATAATTAGTGTTTCATTAAGTCATTTATCAAACAGCGCCATGACGATAATCAGCATCGTAAGTGGGAAAGATGCTTATCGTACGTGTATCCCACTCGTTAATGGTAAATTAGTCGGAGCAACCTTAAAAGCTTCCTAAATGTGACAGTAAAGATAAGTAAGACATTTTAATGAGGGCTCGAAGTCCGTTTTTTTTAGTACGTCGCTCTCCGGACGTTTCAAGGGAGCCTTAAGTGCGTTACGGAAATGGATTGAATGGGATGTTGGAGATGGTAAACAGTTCCTGTTTGTCAGGATACTGTTAAGTTGCATTCATTAATTTGAAATGTTTTCAATAAAGCGAAGGTAGGTATGAATATTTATTTCTGTTCTGATTATTGATGGATTGGGTTTGAGTTCATAAACTCTTTATTTAATATTAAAAGTGAAACTGATTTCTAAACACCGTTAGTATCATATCATGGAATTGCTGTCGCATCGTAAACCTAATAAGTGCTTCAAGATTTTATTTCATGTATTTATGGTTGTAGTAAAAGGCGGAATATATCGATAATTTAATGTCGTTTGCTGCAGTTTGATCAAAGGCCGTGGTTATATGTAAGCTTCTATCGCACTGCTTTTTTCACGCTGCCTTAAGCAGTTTTCAGAAAAATATTATAACTGAAAAATATATAGTCAATATTTAGCAATCTAGAACGTGTAATTCTTATCAAATTGTAACATAGACGCCACATATAAATAAACAGCGCATTTATGACTGTCCTGTAAAAAAATGACTTGGTTTGCTGATTTCGTAGCTTGTTGTCTCATTTGGAGATATAACATCTTATGAAAGGATATGTGTGTGAATATGCATGACTGACAAAGTGATAAATTTGCCAAACTCTACTATTATGCCGTGCTGTCCAATCCGATGAGAAATAAAATGATAAACATCTCGTCCAGTGGACCAATCAGATGCTGAATGTTTTTTCCAACAAACAGACGAAAGTAATCTAAGGATCTTGATGCTGCTACTCTAAAAGGTTACTATAGATCACTCTACATTCATATTTCCTCTACGAATGAGACAAGTACGTCGTAGTCACTACAGCTTCCGTTGGGTATTTTCTTCTTTTCTGCCGATGAAATTTCTATAGTGTGTGTATGTCCATTTTTCATATATTCTGTCCTGTGTTTTATCAGCATGTATAAATACGACCTTAGCAGTATAAAATCCAGAACCTATTAAGCTACAAAGCAATGTTTCAACGTCCATGTTATACGTGTCAACAAGAACCAAGCAGGTCATGAGAGTTGTCCGCTGTAAAGATGTTGTATCCGAGGCATGCTTTGTTGCCAAGTAATTTTTCTCGTCAAATGAAGATGGAAGCCATCTTGGCGATTCGATTTGTTCTATATGGAAGTGAAAATGAGGAATGCACAAACAAACAAATAAAGTAAGGAATAATTTGAAGGAAATTTTCTGATTCGGTAAAACCAAAATCTAACTGAACTTTTCCGGCATAGGATTGCCATAAAGCTGGATAAAGACATCAAGATTACCATGTTTGGCAATAAATTGTCTTTGCCTTGGATACGACATACCCACTGAATCTACAATACCCTAAAAGAGATTAACGAAACAGCATGATAGGATTTGATATTCCTGTTATTGGGAGTCAACAAGAGATAAAAAACAATATTGCAGTGACTGTAATGAATACCAGTTGAATCAATCAGAAAAAATTAATGAACGAGTACCTATCACAGATTATGGAGAACTCAAGAGAATAATTTTAATATTAAAGCACACCTTGCAAGGAAATGTGTATGATGAACAAATAGTTATAGCCAATATGCAAAACTGTTGTGAAAATAAGACTTGTTTAGGCAAATATATTAGCGAATAGAACAGCATACAATTCGTTTCGGGAGTTGGAACGTAGTTTGTGTCATGCCTCATCATTGGATATTCCCTTTGAGTTACCCGCTGACACGACCAATAAAGCAGTTCGCAGAGACAAAGAAGGCCATTAAAAACCGATTTGGCTCTAAATCCAAGCATCACTGGACACTCAGGGGAATTGGACCACAATTGGGAAAGATACCTATGAAAGTGCTAGTGCTATATCCAGATTGGAGACGAAAAAAAAGGAAGAATTAAAAATTAACTCTTCTACATTAATGATTGCTGATATATATATTAGCAGCAATAAGTATTCAATACGTATTTTTAATCTGATATAACTGCTATTAATTTAACCTCGCAGTTAACATTTATGTTATTAGAATTAGAATTTTAAAATGTGTATTTTGTGAAGTATGCACTGCAGGCGTGTTTCACGCTAAGGAGGGATAAATGTAACAGTACTTTTTCTGGCTATCATTGTCAAGTTAGGATTTATACCTATTGGTTAAGTAACGATTTCTTTCTGTAAAATGTTCTTATTTTATGAATGAATATAAATATTTTACGAATGTATCTATATATACAGGGTGTCCTTTAATTCATGGGCTAAACTTAAAGGGTAAGTAAAATACATATAAAGAAGCATTTTTTGTACAGCAACATGGGGTCGTAAATGAAAAGTGCAGGTGGAAAAACAAGAAATGCTGAGGAAATGATAAAAAGCTCTTTAATTACATAATATTTTTAGAGCAGACTATAGAAAATTTAGTGACGTAGCTTAAAAAAAAGATGAATTTTTGGGAAGAAAAATATTGAATAGTAGAAGTTTATTTAGTCTGCGTTATCAAATCGTCTGCAAAACAATTTTACTGAGTTTGAATGACATTACGCTAGTGCAAATGATTCTTTGATGACATTTTTGTGTGATGGAGCAATTTACCTTTTCTGAGAAAGCAGACATGCATCTTATGTACGGGGTTGCTATTTGTAACGGAAGATAGACGTTAAGGTTGTACCATGAACGCTTCCCCAGTAGAACAATGCCTGATCACAAATTTTTTCAGCGTTTACACCGCAAGCTTTGCGAGAGCGGTTCATATTTCACATCAAGAGACCGGATGAGGTCGCTGGAGACATGTACGAGATCCAAAAATGGAAGAACGTATTCTGAGAGAGTGTGAAGATATTCCAAGTATTAGCACAAGATCGATTGCAGGAACTACAGGCTTGAGAAAAGCACTGTTTGGAAAATTTTGCACGAGGAAACACTGTTTCCATACCACTTACAGAGAACGCAAGCACTGAAGGCAGCTGATTATCCTCGGCGCGTAGATTTCTGTCGCTGGTTTTTGCAGCAGAGTACATTCATTCCGAGCTTCTCTGCAAATGTATTTTTCACAGATGAGGCCAGCTTTACGTGAGACGGAATTTTTAATTTGTACAATTCCCATGTGGTGGGCTATCTTTAACCCATATGCTACATATCTGCATGCTTTCCAGGAGCGGTTCTCTGTTAATGTGTGGGTGGCCATTGAGAACGATTTTCTTATTTGCCCATACTTGCTCCCAAATCGTCTTAACGGCAGAATGCATCTGATCTTTCTCCAAGAGGTATTAAAAGAATTACTTGATAGTGTATCTGATGTATCAGACCGCACTGGCGTTATAGCAATGATGCCGCACGTTGAAAAACCGGATGTGTGCACCGGGCCTTATTATAAATATGTATTATTTTTGCTAATAAATCTTTGTTGTCTTTATCATTATTGTTCGTCTTGTGTCGAATATATTCATGAAGTTGAAATTCAACACGTTAGAACAGATTTTGTTTTTTTCAGAATTCTGGTTTTTTTCCCTCAAGAGAGGATATGAGTTTTGTTTCTGTTTGTTTTTATGTGTTACGGTATATTACCTACTGTAGACATATTATTTAGGAGTTAGATTTTAATGATTTATTTATTTATTGCAAAATATCACTACACATGGGTAATTTCTAAGTGATATCTGTTTATTTCAACCAATTTTCTTTAAATATTTGCTTAAATACGCAATAGTGTGTTGATTTTTTTTTGCTGTATCATAAAAAAAATATATATATACAAATCAAAATATTTTTTAATTGTCTAATTTCTTATTTTTAAATGAGAAATAAATTAAAAAAAATAATTTTAAATAAGATGGGTTACATTAAATTACAACGGGTAGTCACACATTGTAGTTCAAATATACACTGGTTTCCAAAAATTAAGTAAAAATCACAAAAATAGCGATTACTCAAAAAGTTACATCCAGAATTCAATGAAACTGAGCCACAGTATACAACACATAGTAAGGTATAAAATAACATGAAAAATAAAATAGCAGACAATTATGGGGCTTTAAAAATTAGCACATGTATAAAATTAACAAAATGAATGCGTCAGTTTGATACAGAAAAAGTACGTCTAATATGGAATATGATCAAACCTAGAAGCACTAAAGCACACACAGCAATGTGTTATACTATCAATTATGCGATTGATGAGTAAGCTGGGAAGTGCGAGCCATTGCTCTTGAAAATCAGTTGTAAGCATGGCAAGGGTCTGAGGATGGGGATTGAGAGCAGCAAACCTAAAGCATCCAAAACATGCTCGATGGGATTGAAATCCTATAATCGAACTGGCCATTCCATGCGCTGAATTGTAAGGTGCTGAAGATAATCTTCCACTATACGAGCCCTGTGCGATCTAGCATTGTCGTCCTGTAACAGGATATCCTTACCTATCGCATCCGCGTAAGAGCGTACATAATCATCAAGGATGTCATCTCTATAGACGTGAGCATTCACGGTTCCACGTGGAAAAGACATGAAGGTCTGTGCTTCACCCAAAGAGATACCACCCCAAACACAAAAATTGCTTTCTTCGTATGAATATCTTTCACGAATGTTTGATAGATTGTAACGTGTTCCCTGTTCTCTCCAAATTAAATAACGCCTACTATTGCTTTGAAGGCTAAACCGTGACTCACCCGTGAATAGAACATGCTTCCATTGATCAGCCGTCCAGTGGTCATGTTGCCGTGCCCACCTCAAACGTTCCCTTATGTGACGTGAGGTGAGCGGCACACAAATGGCTTGTCGCCAAGTGTAAAAACCACCTTCGTGAAGCCTTCTGCGCACGTCAGTAGTTGACACCAACCTTCCGGTGGCTCCAGCAAGAGAGGCTCTAAGATGGAATAGGACTGTGGATCTATTCCTTTGTGCACATAACCGCAAATATCGGTCATCGGCGCTTGTCGTAGCGCTTGGCCGTCCTTGACTGAACCTTCTGGATGCCGAACCAATGGTATTAAATTGTTGGCAAAGTCTATGAAAAGAATGTCATGTTCTTTTCATAGACATAAAAAAAATGTTTTGTTCTTGACATTTTAAAAAATGTCAAGAACAAAACATCTCATTTCCACATAATAAAGGAAATATTTTAGCATAACATATTGTTAAAATTCAGAGGAAATCTCATAATTTTAAATGTTTTAGCTATCCGTGTTGTAAATAGTACTGTTTATTTTTTCATATTCGACTGTTGCTATGGAAACGGCGACTTAATTTGCGGGTTTTTCTGAAAACATTGCAAACTCTCTAGCGCGTACTCTAAAATTCTGTGACTGAACTAGCAAAATACCCGACCTTAATCGGTTTGAATTGGTTGGATTTCAGAGATGAACAAAATATACAATGATTTACGTTTTACGTAGAATAAAATAATATTTTAACACCTTTCGCCATCTTTATAATTTCTACCCATTACCTAGGATACAAATCCTACACATGCATATTCAATCATATACATAATACATTTCACATACATTGCATCCTTGCTGTATGACAAAGATACAAAATGACGAAAGGTGACATTGAGGTTACTACTACAAAAGACGATTTTAAGGGAAAGTTGGAATTCCCTCTCTTTCTTAAGTTCTTTTCATGTTCAACTCAATTAATAAAAACGATGATTTATGGTGAAGGCTCTTGCACTCATACTCAACAAAACAATATTTTTGCACTTGTAGCACTCTTGTATCCGGCATGCGACATTGTGGAATTTCGCAATCTTCTCCTGTTACTATGACAAAGAATGTTTTAACGTTTGTAAAGTTCTAGTTTGGATTTTTTAAACTTTTTAATCTATCAATAATGGCATAATTACATTAAAAATGCGCCTTTATTCTGACTTACCTTTCACTTTAAGTCGAATACTTTGTGGTAGTGTTGCGTGTGATGTAAAAGAAACACAATTTATTGAAATAATAAATATTTAAAACAGAAAAAAAAAACAGCGAAATAAAACAAACTAAAAGGCAAACGTAAAGTTGTTCTAAAGATATTAATTTGTGATTCCTTTATTTCTCTTAATCTCTCAGTTGCCACAACTTACGACTAAAATGTGCACAAAATTTAGAAATTCAGAGCGAAAGAAACACGAGTTTCCGTTTTATTCCCGTTCGTTTAAATATATCGTATGTTCCAAATATTCGAAAATCGTTTACATTGCGCAAAGAATAAAAATAAAGATAACTCGACATAAATGAAGTATCAGAGCTGAAATTCCATAAAAAAATATTTGTTTAAAAAATGATTAATTTTTCAGCAATATTGGTAAATTAAATAAAAGCTATCGTAATACTCAATATACATTCCAATTTTTCCAAAACTACGAAATTATGGTTGATTTAAGTGTACTTACTCAGGTCTTTTAGCGTGAAAATCATTTAAATATAATTATAAAGAAATTTTTAATATTGGATTTACTACAGTTCATTGAAAATGTATAAAATAAAACAGATTGTAATCAAATATCTGGAACAAAATTTATGTGATGCCTGCACAAACACACAAACACAAAATCGAACATAGAACAGAAAGACGGACAGACAGACATTCGCAACCAAAAGCACTCACTAAATGAAGATAAGTACTCACTATATACAAATTTCTATTAAAATTTATTAAACCGTTTGGACGTGTATAGGGCACATACAGACAGACAGACACCAAACGCGCAAGATGCGGATTTGGCATAGGAAAGGTCCAGAATGGATAGAAAACTTGAAATGGGTCTAAAACATTCAATGTACAAACAAACACTCCATTCCTATATATAGAGAGATTAACTAAAAAATATAACTGTGTTTGTCGTCTGCGCGTGCACCAAATTAATTAGCCCGTTGAACCGCACAAGACTCCCTATCACGTGACTGGCTCCATTCACAAAACATTTAAACCTGAAAAAGACCGACAATTTTTTTTTATAACAGATAGATAAATATGCAAATTTTATACTGATTGGTTTATTTTTAAACGAACTATCGCTCTTTTTGTAATTTTTCCTTAATTTTTGGAAACCAGTGTATTTTAAAATTTTGATATTAGATTTCATCTGATTTTCGTGTTTTATGCGTGTTATTCAAAGATGTACTATAATGTCAACTACATCTACATTCTAAATAAGTACGTGGTTTCCATTTATAAACGGAATATCTGAATTTAAAAACGTACCAAAATGGTTCGATTGAAAACTGAATGTCTATTGGAGAAAAGCGAATTTTAAACAAAACTTTGTTGATCTTGAAATATTATTACAATTAGAAATCGTGAAATATAGAAATATTTTGTCTTAAATGACAGAAAGTCGATGTTGCTTACTTTGCACATTGAAGCTGTTCTTACGTAACTTAGATACATGTGAATCATTCGTTCAAAGCACTGATCTTTTTTTGTAAAAGTCCTCTAAAATCAGCCTTTTGTTTATTAAAATATTATAATCAATTGAGTTTAATTTCTCTATACTGTTCACATTTATTTCCAACACAAGCGGCATTTAAACGGCATTTAGTGCGTTTGCTTCAAACTAAATTAGTCACGGATGGTGAAAATTTAATTTACCATCCTCTGATATTGATGACGAAATTCGAAAATATCGCATACTAGGTGCAACAATGCCACAAGTTAGACACATTCATTAGAAACTAAGTGCAAGACCATCCGCCAAAAAATTCGCAATTTTTACTGAAAATTAATGCACGGGAAATATTTGTAGTCACTCCAAAGCTCAAAATCAATTTCAGTAGTCACCTTAGGAAAAAAAACTTTCAGCGGAGGTGCGACGAATATCGAATGGATTATATGGATGGATACAACATGTATGCATATTTGCGTCATAAGTTTATTGTAGAAGCGATGGAGAAGTTCAAATGGATATTAAATTGGGGATATTATGGCCCAGCCAATACATACACTAGAAAACTTCAAGTATCATACATTCACATACAAGGAAACTTTGCGAATATACAAGAAAGAAATGAGCTCAAAGAGCGATATGAATCCAATCTACTTCGCCAACAACTTTCAATTTGCTACTGCAGCAAATAATCCAGTCAGCTAATGAAACCTCTTCTTTGCAAACATTTAGGCGTTTTAATAGTCATAAAAAGTTTGTGTCTGGAAGCTATGAACTCCATACTACCTTACAGTTTGGTTTGGTATATTTGGATCAATTTATTCTGTGGAGAAGGTTCAGTATAACGTTGCATACTTTGGGGTGAATATTAAGACGACATGAATATCTATTTTCAATTTACTTAATATCGATTTATATTTCTTACGATTTTAATTCCTGTATATTTATTACTAGCCACTGCGTGGCTAGCACGGCGTTGGCCGTGCTGTACTTTGTGGGGTTAGGTGTGTTAACAATTCAATTACTCAACGTAGTCCTCTCATCGGTCTTTACTCTCACTAAAAAGGTGACCTCGAACGAATGAAAAATCAGGGAAATGTTTGATGCTTCCTGGAAAAGTGGTTATTTTAGTCGATGTTTTGACTAAACAATTTGTAATTATTTAAATCGCTTTTAGTTTCTCTTTCATAAAACACATTTAATCCAATTAGAAAATATTTTAGTTTGACATTTGACAATGAATTAAATATATTATTTACAAATAGCAAAACTGAACAAATTACTAGAGTGACTTATCCAAGTAAGTGAAGGAGACCCGAAAAAAATAAGGTTTTAGCACATTAAAATAATGTTGTATTGTGTGGTGCCCGAGTCGGCTACTATTCACATGAAAAGACTTTATTCAATTTTCCTGTCATCAATTTCTCAGTGATATGTTAAATAGTTGTAGATTTGCAGAACGATGACAATATATTTTCAATTTCGAAAAAATCTTAAATAAAATAATTGTGAAAGCAACGTAGACACATTTAATATTTATTAGAAAAATAGTTTAACCTTGGGGAAAGGAAAACAGGGCTTTATAGAAGTAGGAAAAGAGACTTATTAGCTTAAAGAAGTAAAAGAGACCAGTCTAGCGTCATCATTGCTTGACGTTGTTGAAAATGCGCATGTTCACATCACGCCTACTAGTCACACATTTAGCAAGAAACATACAAGATAGTGGAACTCAGTCTACCAAACATAACTTTAAGATGGATTTGCGACACACTGCGTTATTCTGCTATATAAAAGCTAATTTTTATGTGATGGGATAAATTTACCATGTTATTAATTATGAACGAACGTATATCGAACGAAGATCTTGATCAACTGCTGCAACATAAAATGTCTCTCTCTCCCACCTGATCCTTTCCTTAGAAAAAAATATTTCAACCCCTTAAAGAGTTAAAATAATAAATATTAGGTACCATAACTTGTGATGATGCAAAATGCTAAACAGTTGCAAGGTAGTTTATTACATTGTCATTTAAAAGTGTACATTTTTCCAGTTTCTGCTCTAGCTACCACGGGCAAAAAAAAAGACGATTCACCTGAAATTCCTTATTCCAAATCATTGGCAATAGAAGAATATGAAAAATATACACTGAAAAATAACAAGGAAAGTTCATTTCGTTTCTACTAGTAGATGTAAATAACCATAAATACGTTACAGACAATACTTCATTCAGAAATGATACTATCTTTGGGATGTTATTACGTTTTCCAATGTACTAACTTTATATAATCCTTTTTACAAACTTTTTCCCTCTTTGTTATCAAAAGAGTACCTCAAATCACTTTCAACATGTCGATTGATTTTGAAATGAGCGATTTCGTCACTGGTGATCTATTTATTGTCAAGAACCAATGACAGTCTAAAGCCGAGATGTCTGGAAATATGGGGAAGTTGTCTCCAGATGTTCATTTCCTTTGAAGACCTTGATGTGTGTAGTCTGACATTGCCATGATGGAGATGAACTTTTTCACTAACCAATGCTGGCTGCTTCTGGCTCAATGCAAATAATACATGTTGCAACCTCGTTGAGTAAAATTGAGATGTAATGGTTCTCACCCTGTGGCAGAAGATCGATTCGTAAACTTCCTGAGATGGTCCAGCAAAAACTAAGGATCACCTTTTCTTCGTGGCTTTAAAGTATTTGACAACACAAATGGGGAGAACGCTCCTTCTTGTATTGTATCCATGACTTATTTCTAAATGGCTAAGTTACTATATACTGAAGTTGTGATTTATAATTACGTTTACGCGAATTAACATATGGTGCCGAAATACTCATACGAATCAGCGACTTGGAATTACGCAAAAAATACTGGCAATTTATTTACGAAACTTTTACTATTGCGAACTTTGATCTCCACGGAAGAAAAATGGCGACGAAAGACGAACAAGTTTTGCAATTGAAGCGGAAACGAAAAAATATTCGAAGTAACATAACTCCTTTCTCCACTGAGATTAATAACATGACAGACGTTACTTCGAAAGAAGATGTGGAATATGCGGTAAGTCGTTTAACAACCGTCTTATATGAAATGAAAACGGTTGATAATGAAATCCATGTTCTTTTTACGGAAGACGAATATGAACATGACATTACCCAATGTGAAATTTATACAGAAAGTGCTGAGCGCGCAATTTTTAAAGCCCGAAAAAACATCCATCATAAATTATCGCCAACTATTAATTTGGGTACTGATAATGTCAATTTAGCGACTAATTCGTTTATTAATCCATCAATTGCTGGTCAGATAACACCTGTTACCTCAATGTACATATTTCACGATTAAGTTAGAACCATTTGGAGGTGAAATTGAAAATTGGCAAAGCTTTTGGGAACAATTCTAGTCTTCTGTAGACTCCAATCCAAACCTTTCAACTATCGACAAACATGTGTTCTTAAGAGGTTATTTGCAAGACGAACCAAGACGTTTAGTTGATGGCATCAGTAGTGTTGCTGCCATATATGAAACCACTAAAAAGCTCCTTATGGATAGATATGGGAACAAAGATATAACTATCCAAGCACATTTGGACTTTCTGGAAAATCTAAAACCACTACGCAAATCCTCGGCAACAGCCCTAAATGAAACCTACATTGAATGTAATAGATTGCAAGCCTTACGCGTACTTGGTGAGGACATTGTCAGTTACGGTCGTGTTGTCGTTTCCAGACGACACTTGTAAACAGTGGATCATTCATGCCCAAAGAGAAAAATTGGCTGAAGGAAACATTACGAAAATGATGGAGTTCTTATCACAAGAAGTGCAAGGAGCATTAACTACGTCAAAAATAAAAGGTGATGTTATTGAACCGTTTACTACAACTACTGCCTTTAACGTGAATACTAAGTCCACTTCTGTACACAAGAAAAATAATTATACCCCTTTTTGCCCCTTTTGTGAATCTTCTGGTCATTGGGCCCAGAAATGCGAAACCATAACTGACTATGACACTCGCATACAAAAGCTAAAAGGCTCTAACCGTTGTTTCTTGTGTACTAATAGTGAACACAGAATGTCAAATTGTCCTCGTAAAGACACTGCTCGCTGCACAAAATGCAAGAAGAAATACCACGTATCCATTTGTTCGTCTGCTCTAAACACTGCGATCCAAAATAGAGAGGTTCATCACATTAACATGCCTAAAACTAGCTTTACCCATTTACAAACTGCACGCGTGTATGTTACTGGCCCCACAGGTCTAACGAAGTTAACCCGATGCATTTTGGATGGAGGTAGCCAAACAAGTTTTGTCGATGCAAACCTCATTGACAAACTGAAACTCCCAATTGTAAGCACTGAGCAACTAAATGTACATGCTTTTGAATCTCCCAGTACTTCACGAAACATGCGACGATGTGTGCAACTTTCACTTTCAAGTTTGTGGAACAAAAACTCTGTTTCTTTAACATCTTTCGAAAGCTCCAACAGATATACCTCACACCCTGCTGCCCCTGCGGACGTTGTTCGATTTGCTCGCAGCCGAAAACTAACACTTACAGACCCTCCAGGAGACGACAACTTACCCATCGAATTGCTCATTGGTGGCGACTATTATTGGCATGTGGTCACTACGGAACCCCCGATTAAAGTTACAGAATCTCTTGCCATAGTACCCACTAGTTTTGGATGGGTACTTAATGGGTCAAGAACACACACCACCATCAAACATGATTCATCAGTTCACCATGTTTATGTTCAAATTTCTAGTGATTGTTTGGACGACGAAGTGCGTTGCTTGTGGGAGTTGGATTGTATCGGTATCAAAGAGGCTCAAATTAGGAACAAGACTGTTCGAGAGAATGAAATTATGAGAGAATTTCACGAAACCTACCAAACTGAGGGAAATCGTAGAGTCGTGTCTCTGCCTAGGAAGCCTACAACATCAATTTTGTCTATTAACATAGCTACTACCGAAAAACGTTTGGAGTCTCTCCAGAAGCGACTTGCATCTAATGTTGCTATGAAGAAAAAATACGATAATTGTATGCTAAACTACATTGAACAAGGACACGTTGAAGTTTGCGAGCTAGAGCCTCAGAATTTAAACACTGTATTTTACCTACCCCATCATGCTGTCAAAAAAGTGAAACTTAACGAGACCAAATGGAGGATTGTGTTTGATGCCTCATCACATGATCCAGGAATGCCTTCACTAAATGACACTTTAGAAATCGGTCCAAATCTTTTACCTGAGACGATTGGTTGTCTACTCAGACTACGAATGCACAAATTTGCAGTCACAAGTGACGGAAAAAAGGCCTTTCTACAACTAAACCAACTCGAAAGAGATAGAGTTTCCACAAGATTTTTCTGGTATAGACTATCACAGGACAAAAGTAACACAACTTTCACGGACGAAATAATTACTTACAGATTTACTCGTCTACCTTTCGGACTAGCATGCAGCCCCTTTGTGTTATGTGCTGCAACACGCGAAGTGGCTTCAAAGCACTTACATAAATTCCCGATTGCTGCACCCATGATCGATAAACATCTTTACATGGACAATTTTGTTGCTAGTGTTGAAACAGAATCTGAAATCACCACACTGCATAAAGAAGTCAAATAATTGATGCAATTGATTGAAATTCCAATGGAAAAATGGGCTACTAACTCCACAATGCTTCAGAACCCAATTACGAGATCAATATGAAGGATTCAAAACAACTGTTAAAGTTTTAGGCATAGAGGGGAATACAGAAACTGACACCCTAGGAAATTCTTTCAAAACCTCTCTCTGCGCTTTTCAAGACAAACCACTGACAAAGAGATGGCTACTCCACTGTATTGCTATCTTCTACGATCCTTTAGGACAGTTTTCTCCATTTGTAATCTTTGGAAAAATTCTGTTTCAAGATACATGGATTCTAATAATCAAATGGGATGAAATACTCCCCTCTAACTTGGCAAATTCATGGAATGCTGCTGTTGTAGAACTTGTGTGTGTGTGTGAAGACGTTTGCTCTTTTCAAATTCCTCGATTTATAGGCGTTTCATCAAACGTTCCCTTTACTATTCAAGTGTTTTGCGACGCATCTGAACGAGCCTATGGAGCAGTTCTATACATAGTTAGTTCTCAGGGTGAACAAGCAAACGTGCATTTAGTGTGCAGTCGTAAAAGACTTGCACCTATCAAGAAAGTCACCTTGCCCCTTTTGGAACTGCTAGCGTCTCTGATGGGAGCTCGATTGTTGCGATACTTCTGTGCTGAGACTATTCCTATGTCCAATGCAACATTGTGGATTGATTCCCAAGTTGTTTTGGGTTGAATTCGCAGTGACCCAAATAAATGGAAGACATTTGTTTGCAATCGAGTAACAGAATTGTTTCTCATACTAATCCTTCCCAATGGAGACATTGTCCTGGAAAGGACAATCCTGCTGATATATTATCAAGAGGTACTTCACCATCAACACTGAGACATCTAGAAATATGGTGGCATGGTCCTAAGTGGTTAATCAAACCTGGAGACTGGCCTGATTCTAACAACACTTACGAAGATTACACTCACAACTTAGAATTAAAGAAGAAAGTGCAGACTTTTCACACTGTCTCTACTCTGCCAATTATCAATGCTGGAAACTACAGCTCTTACTTTAAATTGTTACGAGTGACATCTTGGATTTTTCACTTTATTCACAACTGCAAAACACAAGAAAAGATGGTTGGTGAATTGAATACCACGTAACTGAATCAAGCTCGCAACTAGTGGATACAAACCGTTCAGAAATAATCATTTCCTTTAGAATATGTAGCCTTGTCGAAATCAAAGTCACCTTCCCAAGAACTCAAAGATAGAAAAATTCAACCCACTTTTTGACAACAACTTATTACGTCTTGGAGGCCGACTGCAATTTTCAGACTTATCAGAGTCGGAAAAACACCCCATCTTATTGGAAGGTTCTCACCCTTTTACAAGCTTGCTCATACGCCACACACACTTAAAAATGCATCATCTAGGTGTTAGGATTGTGCTTTCTCAGCTTCGTTCTGAATGATGGATATTAAGAGCAAGACAAACCATTAAAAAGGTCATATACATTTGCCTTCTATGCAAGATACTGAAGCAAAAGCGTGGTGAACAGATAGAAGCTCCATTACCTGCTGAAAGAATTCAAAAGTCGACCCCATTTGAAACAACTGGAATTGACTTTGCCGGGCCCCTCTATGTCAAAAACGCAAAATTGGTTACAAAGGCCTACTTAGTCAAATTTACGTGTGCTGTAACTCGAGCCATCCACTTGGAAGTAGTGTCTAATTTAAGCACTGATGTTTTCTTACTTGCACTACAACGGTTCGTATCTCGACGCTCCTTTCCTCATACTGTTTACACAGATAACGCCACTACATTTTGCGCTGCAGACAAGGAGTTGAGGTCCTTGTGGGGCATCATATCCTCTTCCAAAGTACACAAGTTTTATGCTCATCGCAACATGAAATGGAAATTCATCGCCTCACGAGCGGCTTGGTGGGGAGGGTTCTGGGAGAGAATGATTGGTACTATCAAACAGTGTCTGCGGAAGACCCTTGGTAAAGCTTGCTCAGACACTACCGGTCTGGTCACGGTTCTATGCGATATCGAAGCCGCCGTGAACAGCAGACCAATTGTCCATGAATATGGTATTGCAGACGATCCGGACGAAGCACTGACATCCTCTCACTTTCTAATAGGAAAACGACTCACAACTGTCCCTTCTGGCCCATCGAGTTCAGACTCTGATTTAAATCGTATATGGAGAAGTCGTCAACATTTAATGGACTCCTTTTGGAAAAGATGGCAGAGGGAGTATTTGATGGACTTGAGAACGTTTCACCATGTGAAGAACCCACCTCAAGGAACTGAAATCCGGGTCGGAGATGTGGTCTTGTTGCAGGAGGACGTCAGACCTCGGCACACCTGGAGGAAAGCACGCGTCGAATCAGTGATCTTAGGCCGTGACAACAAAGCCCGTACATGCATGCTGCGAGTAAATGGACGGACAATTTCCCGGCCCGTGCAGCTGGTCATTCCCCTGGAGGTCGACCAGGGCGGGGAGGATGTTGCACGCCGGTACGAGATTAAATAAAATAACTTAGTTGTCTCTGCATGGCAACACTCTTGTGTAGTAGTCGTTAGAAAATAAATGTAGATGTTGTTCTTTCAAATATACCGAAGTTGTGATTTATAATTACGTTTACGCGAATTAACACCTTTTCTTCGTGGCTTTAAAGTATTTGACAACACAAATGGGGAGAACGCTCCTTCTTGTATTGTATCAATGACTTATTTCTAAATGGCTAAGTTATGTGGGTTCCTTTCCGCTCGTGTGGATCTCACTTGCTCAGATTCCATGGTTTTCTAAACCGATTCAAATAGGTGGGTATGATTTCGTCGTTCACATTAGACTGTCTTCTTAAATTTTGACAAGTTTGATTTAAATTTGACTCGATACATTTCTACATCTGGATCTCATCAAGGCCAAATGGTCTGGACAGAGTATCTTCAAGAATTTGAACACGCGATACGAATTTCTGAAACCAATTTCGACCAAAACATCCACTACCTGTATCATCTCCAAATGAAGAAAAAGCGTTTAGAACTTATTTGCCCAATTTGATTTCATAAAGAAAACAAAACTAAATAATTGTCTTTGGCACAGTTATATTGAGATGACTTCTACAAAATTTGAAGTTATTAATTCCGAAAATATTACATGCAGTGGTAAATTGCTAAATTGTTGTTGCACACTGGTAAATGAGTTTTTGTTTATCTACCACAATTGTAATTGATAGTTAACGCATCCATGGTTTAAAATGGATTATCAAAACAGAAACGTCAAACTGTTTTATTTCACATTCTGATGAAAACTAACCACTAATGAAGTATTTCGTATACTAATTTAATTTTATTAATTTAATTTTATAATATTTAGTCAATTGGTTATAACATATAGTACACAACTCATACATTTGATGTATAAACATCGTATCAGTAGTTATTTAGTATATTATAGTAGTCATTTAGTTAAGTTTGATAAAACTGTCATCACATTGCGAATAGAATTCTTCTGAGCTTGGGTTATATCTAATTTAACGAGTGAAACTGGAGGCAACGTGACTTCGAAACGAATCAATTATATCACAATACTTTATCTTAAAACCTATTCTGATGCGAATGTTGACGGAGCAATGAATAATGATTTCTCATGAACAATGAATCAATTTAATTAGATTTTAATTATATACTGTTTCACTGCACCTGATAATTTAAGGCCATTTCTAGATTTAAATAGAGTTTATAGATCAATGTAAGCTGTTAAGTAACCTATGGTCATTTATTTTCCGTCCCAACACTCTTACTGAATGGTTATTTATCGTTAAAATATAATTTCATTATCTCCAAAACAGTTATTTCGTCGTTTGGTTGAAGCACAAAAATGAAACTAAGCCGATAAAAGTTTTAGATGATCAATTACTATTTGTACACGCATATATAAATAAGAATGGAGCATTTGTTTGTACATCGAATAATTTCGACCCATTTCACGTTTTCTATCCGTTTTGGGCTCTTATACAAAATCTGTCTCTTGCGAGTTTGGTGTCTGCCTGTCTGACCATGCTACTTCAAAAATTTTGAATATATATTCAAAAACCTTTGTCTAGTATGAATAGTACTTACAATTACTCATTTGTTATATAGTTGAGAATATTTGAACAAATATCACAAAAGTTGCATGAAATATATAGTTGTGTACAATACTCTTAATTTTAAACTAAATTTTTAAATTTAGGGCTTGCGATAGTAATTTGTGTTTTACATATTCAGAGTTACGTTTCAAGCTAAACATTAGAGTAGCTATACTTCAATCAACCATAATTTGGTCTTTTCGAAGGGTCCGAAATGATTATTGAGAATTGTGATTACTTGGATTGTTTTACCAGCACTGCTAAAATAGCAATTATTTATTCCAAAATGTTTTTTTCAGAATTTCTATTATAATGCTTTATTTATTTCGAATCTCATTTTTGTTCCCTACGAAAAAAAAAAGATTTCCGAATATTTGGGACAGATATTTGTCAATGAACGAGAGCGAAACGGAAACTCGCGTTGGTTGATCACGTGCAGTAATAATTTCGGTTTTTTTCGCTTGGAATAAATGTAGCATTTCTAAATTTTGTGCACTTTTTAGTTGTACGTGGTGCAAACTGTGTGAGCCCAAGAGATAAAAAATAATCACGAATTAATATCTTTAAACAACAATTTCCGCACAACTTTCATTGTGTTGTTTTCTGTTTTAAATAAAGATTGTCTTAATAAATTCATTTCCGTTTTATCACAGGCAACAGCCTCACAGTATTCGATTTAAAGTGGCTCGTAAGTCAGAAAAAGGAAAATTTTATTTCAAATTTTTCCGTTATTAAAAGAATGCTAGTGTTAAAAAATTTCAAACTACAACTTTTGAAATATTAAAATATTCTTTGTCATAGTGACCGGAGGTCATGGGGGATTATTTACTAGTTTAATCTCTATTAAAGCAATTTTTTTAATATATGTTAAAAGATTATTAAAACAATGATTTTCTTTAAAAAACTGCCAAATACATTTACAATTTAAAAAAATATATAGTAGGATACCTTTGTAGATATGTACTTAGAGATTCATGATGCAAAGTATTCCTGATAAAAGATGGCTCAAGTAAAAAATATTATTTTGTTGACTATGCGTGGGAGAGCGATTACTCGTCGTAGATTCGTCATTTTTATGAATTGAGTAAGCATGAAAAAACTTAAGAAAGTTTAATTCCAAATCTCCCTAAAAATCGTCTCTTTGAGTAGTAACCTTAGTGTCACCTTTTGTCGTATTACAGATTTGTCTTTCATCATTTTATTGCTATTTTTAATGAAACTAGGGGGCTCCGCCCCCTGCTCGCTTACGCTCGCCAGCCCCCGGTAATTCCAAAGCAATCCCATTTGGTTTGCTTCGCAAACCAACATTCCTTTCGCAGAGTGAAACTATCTGAATAATTCGTATTATCCTAATTTCACTTTCAGATCCATGACGTCACAGCGAGGGCTTCGTAACCTGCTCGCTTAAGCTCGCCGATTGTAACTCTGATTCAAACGTTTTATTACAATGTAAATATCTAAAAAACACACTTCTCAATAATAAATACCCTTATTCATTCTTTAATAATATTTTTCAAAGATTTATTAATATCAACAGCTCCGCACCCCATGAATAATTGTTTTTCGTAATTTCCTCAGAGCCATGTGAGTTGCTTTTCAATTTTATTTTACCGTTTATGAATATCTTTTTGAATAAGGGTTGGTGATTTTATTATTATTTTATTTTTATTTTTCTGCTTTTTGTATTTATTTTTATGGACTCGTTGCAACAGAAGTATGGTGTTAGCATTTAGTTGGATTGTGTAATTGGTGGCATTTGGTGGTAATTCTTAGGCTTGTTGTTGTTGATTTCCCGGCTGCGGGTTTGATTTCGTTTAATTCCTGCTATGTTTTGGTGTTTGTTTTTGTTTTAGTTGCTTTTCGGTGGTGTTTGGGAGAGTGTATGAGCTATTTTTTCAACCTAATGCTGCTCATATATAGTAAACACCTTTTTATGTTGTCTGGGTCAGGATCCTCCCTGATGACGCCCTGATTCACCTACGTTTCTGGATTTCTTTTCATTTTTTAAGACTGTTGTTGTAATTTTTTTGGAAATTCCTGGGATCTTGAAATTATATTGCATACCATGTTATGTCTGAAGCTTCAGCGCGCTTGCATGGGTAGTTTTGAGTTTCGGTTTCTGGTCAATGCACCCTGGCCGTTTGGTTATTTTATTTTTTACCCTTTATACTCGGAGCTGGGATTTTTTCAATCGCATGTCCTCCGCGCCCCCCTTAAATAATTACCTAACTTGAGCGATAGAGCCTTGAGGGTGCTTAAGACTGACTCTTTCCTTTCATAGTATTGAGTGTCGTACTTCACCAGAGCGACCATCTGCATTTTCTCCAAAGCGTTCACACCTCACGGTCGACAGGGTAGGTTACCGGACAAAAGGAGGGATCCTCTCGAAGATCAGTCGCTGACAGCTCGTAAATGGCGATCGGTGCCAGCGGTCACTTAAAAGGGGAATAACATTCACCGTTTATAAATTGTGTTTTGAAACTCATGGGCAAAAATGTAAGGGGTGATAGAAAACATCTAAACAAGAAATTTCCACCATACAATGCATGGGTGGAGAGCAATCGGTGAACTGCTAGGAGGTATCCGCCACTACTGTCACGTGGAAGAAGGAAACATCAAACGGATATAGGAGGTACTAATAAATTTTATGGACAGCATGTGTGACAAAATTACAGAAACTGTTAAAAATAAAAACCACCTGCTGTAATGCAGGCGTTACACCTGCGACGTAGCTAGCGGTGCAATTTTTCAAATACACCCGGCATGTCTCGGCCGGCACCGACAGCAACAGAAATCCTGGCAACTAGGTCCTGATCGGAGTCGATGGGGGCTTTCGTAGACGAGACTTTTCAAATGGCCCCACAGGAAAAAGTTCAGACAGGAGAGATCGGGTGAGCGTACCGGCCAAGGTGTGGGCCTACCCCGACCAATCCATCGCCCTTGGAATTTAACGTCTAAAGCGCTCCGCACATCCAAGCTGTAATGGGGTGGTGCTCCGTCATGCTGGAACCACATACGTGCTTGTATGTTGTCTGCAACAGGTTGAAGTAAGTCTGGCATTACCCGTTGTAAAAATGTGAGGTATGTTCTGCCATCCAGTATGGGCCGATCAAATGGTCACCCAAAATTCCATTCCCAAACATTTACGTTGAAACGCTTCTGATACGCATGAGGACGTGTGTCTTACGAATAGTTATATGCCCACACATGAAGGTTGTGAGTATTAGAAATGCAATCACGAGTAAAGTGCATTCATCCGTGAATAACACATGTGCACTAAAATCAGGCTACGCTGCTAGCTATTGCAAAAACCAACGTGCAAACTCGACTCGAGGAGCATAATCTGTAGGTATCAAGGCTTGCACTTTCTGTGAATGATAGGTGTGTAATCCTTGGTCCCGTAGTACTTGCCAAACAATCGAGTGGGGCACATGTACGGCACTGGAAACATTTCGTGCTAATATCAGGATCATATTACACTCTTTGCAGAATGTCCTCTACATTTTGTGGAGTCCGCATACTCCAGCCACGCCCTATATCATGCAGGCCAGTGACAAGGTATGCCGTTTCGCACAGGCACCGATGCAATCACTCGAACATTTTTTGGTCTGGCACGCGTCTACTCGGGAAACGCTGCCTGTATAATCTTTCGGCTTCCAGAGCATTCCCATTCTTAAGATCATATATAAAATGAGTGTCCGCCTCTTCCTGATTAATGTACGTCGCCTTGCCTTCTGAAATCGACGGTAGAAAAGACGATGTGTAAGAAAACTCACGCTTTATGCTTTCCATTACAGCAAGTGCCGACTTCTGGAGTAGATTTTGAAATAGAGCAATTCGAAAAAAGACATATTGTACATTCTTTGGAGAGTAATATGTTTTTCCGTTTCGGATTTTCTTGTTCCATCACAAAACGTAAGGCATGCAAAATTAAATATTTTAAATATTATTTCTGTATTAATCATATATATATATATAATTTATTTACATCATAGAAAGAAATAAAATGTCAGTTCAAACATCAATATTATAATTTAATTTGTTTTAACAAAAAATATTCTTCGATTTTTTTTTTGGTTTTGTTCTGGTAAATCAATATGCAGCAATAACAACTGAAACGTACTGAATGCATCTGAAATTTTATAATAGTTAGCCTATTTCCGCACTTTGCTAAAGTATAAGTATACCACATTTGGTGGATCATCAAACGGTGAAGATTTGTACTGACAATATACATACATACATCCCCTACACACATCTTTTCAATATATATATATTTAAAAGATGTGTGTAGGTATGTATGTATATCCTATATACAAATCTTAGCATCATACAAGTGATATCCAAATCACAATATACTGAGTAAACGAAGGGGAACAATTTTCTTCTCACTAAGGTATACTCACTAAGTTGGCTTCTTCAATAACATATTTTTCATGTGCATAGAAAAACATCAACTTCTTGAACTTCACCAGTCTAAAGATTACCTCCTTTTGATCTGGAAAGGATAAAAAACCGTGTACCTAGAACATTTTGATATGGAATGCTGAAATTATAAGGTGACGATTAAATAAATGTATTTGGAAATGTAGAAATATGCATCAAGAATAAGTAAACAACACAAATAAGTTTTAAACATATCGTTCTGTTAAAACATTAAGCTGTGACAGTCTAGGGTTGAACATTGGAATAATGTTCCACCCACGAACTTGGAATGATGTTTAGTCCTCGTTATAACAAGAAACTTGTCTCTGAATTCTATTCTCGAGGGTGGTCATGGTGATAAAAAACATACACTATACGTCTTCGAGGATAAAGTCTTATTGAAGAGAGTATGGGAACGTACAGGGTGTTTTGCATGGGATTTCAGTAAAATAAAAAAATAGTATATGTTCTTTACTTTCCATAATTTATTTCTAAAATTTCTTTCAGTACATACTTGGACTCATAAATTTATTTTTCAGGTCTAGAGCATTTCAACATACGCATCATGTACTTATCGTCATTCTAATATTTTCTTTCAATGTTACAAATTCTGTTATTATATTCCCAGGTGGAACACTCTGCATTTGTGATATTTTTGGAAACTATATCCCTTAATATGGCGATCGGGAGTTATTTGGTGATGAAAAACTTTTTATTATCGTTGAGACAGTAGTGTTTAGACGAGAGTCAAAATGGCGAATGAGACAAAAAGCGAAAGCAAGAAGATTTAAGGTGAATAAAAAGGGAATATCTTAGACATAATGTATAGGAGTGATATTTTTTGCTTTCGTAATTTGCTTTTACAAATATATAATTGAATTATTCATTTCAAAATTAACTAAAGAAATTTGAACTTTCTGAGGTTCATGGGATTTCCAAGTTGGGTAGAGGTGATTTTCGCCACATAATGACTCTATAATCACATATATTGATTGAAGGAATCATAGGATGGATTGTATTGGCCTACATGTTTAAACAGGTTACAGGATTATTGAGTTTTATGATGGAACGGCCGTATTCGGTCAAAATGTGTCAAATAACTTCAGTTAAAAAGGCAAGTGTAAAAAACTGTACAGAAGATATACACATAACCTAGAAAAGCAAAGAACCTAATTAGAATCGAACCTGAGACACCTACAACTTACAGGCTAATTCAGTGGTCTAACTCACTGACAAACAGACTCCAAACTGATTGGAAGTCATACGGTGAAGATTGCAACTGTGTAGATGCGTTTGAGCCTCCAGCTATTACGAAACACAGTTTTTGAAATAATCGATTCAACTATTTTATGTAAAAGCTAATTTATAGAATAAAATGTTCGTTGGCTCTAATGACCCATAATTTTGGAAAATTTGCAATAATATGAGTACCAGTTTCCGATAAAAAAAAGTCAATACTTCTACATTTAACCTCCTTTATATCACATATACCAACACTCCAGACTGTTCCAAAACATTACAACGTTTCAAAACGTGTACAAAGGCAAGTTTTTTTAACCATCGCAAGATATAGGTAGCAGCTGAGATCACATTGATGCAACAGCTGTCAATAAAGTAAGGGCGGTTGTAGGGAACAAAAAAACCAACAAAAGTTACAGATCCAATATTCGGACTCTTTTTTCTTAGGCAACAGTTTTTGACATCCAATGATAAATTACCCGGCTCCAAGCACGCTCGGGTTACACCTTCCTTCTTATATCACATTAAGATGATGTTCAAATGTCAACGAAAGAGATAGGTCAAAATAAAAAAGGCCACAGGAAAGAACAGGAAAGTAAGCCCAATGTCCGTAGCTAGCGAATAGAAAAAGTTTGTCACAACAAGCTTAACGCTGACAGAAAACAGGAACGTGCAACGGATTGCATTTTTTCGCATTTATAAAGCAGGTGGGTTTGGGCTTTTCCAACTTGTCAACAGCCACTACTACATATATGAAGAATCTTAGGTTTTAGAATAAATATTCTTTCTTACATAAGAAGGTATTCTCTTGTCTTGGAGGCTAAGAAAAATGATACATACGAAGAATAACAACAATGAAATTTTAACAAAAATATATTTACTTAACTGTGTTGTACGGTTGTTAATTAAGGATATCTTGTTCTTAAACTGTTTTTTAAACTATTTTATATATGTATACTGTTCAATATATATATACCATATTAACTATTTTTTAATTGTTATAATTTACGTGCATTGCTTAATTGGTTTAATTTCCGTGCAATATAATCATTTTCAAACGTTCTACTGCTTCTTTCATATAAAAGAATGTTTTAATTAAATTATCTCGGTCAGGAAGGCCAAAATTGTCAATAGTCATGCTGGAAATTTACAAAGGGAATTATGCGTGATTAGTCATCCGCCTTTTTCAATACCTTTAGCTGTGCAGTTCGAGACACGCAGCCTTAAAGATTTATGAACTATTAATTCGCATTAATGTGGTCTTAAAATGTAATTTTAGAAGTAAAAAAATTAAAAACTAATAGGCCTTTCTTATCCTTGTTAGCGTGAATTTTTATTGAAGAGTTTATAATTTGATAACTTCGCTCTTAAAATTATGAAAACAAAAATATGTATTATAAAATATTTCTTCTTTCTGATTTTACCTATCACTATCTACCTGATTCATCCATGCCTTATATCATCAGTATGCATGCACACGTACACACACATCGCACTCTTTCTCTCTCTTTCACCCCCATATATATATATATATATATATATATATATATATATATATACATGGTTTGGTCACCTAGAACGACAGCCTCTTGGAGTTTGTGCGAGACCTAAACCTGACCATTAGGTTGTACTAACAGGAAACGTAACGGTTTGCATAACACTACTTTCTACCAGTCATCTATGGTTCTTTACATGTGTTTGTGAGCCCAGCGGATGATGTGCTGTGATTAAAGGCAATTGAGTCGGTCGTTTGTTACAATATCTCATCGATGCCAAATTTCACGGAAATCACATACACATCTCTAGTACGTCCCTGATTGAATGTGGCATTCAGATCACGCAGTGACGTTCATCTGTTAGCACTCACGTTTCTTTCAGACTTTGTTTGTCTCAATAAATCAGAAGTAGGCCATTGTGCTGTCCGTTTTCTGAATGCGTTTGGAAAGTAATTCATTCCATGAGGTACTCTCAAAACAGCCATGACACTGTGCAGAGAGGAGTCGTAAAAGTATCAAGAACTTCCGAAATGCCATGCCCCATAAGTCGAGCTTCAACTATCATTCTACGTTCAAGCTCGGTTAATTCACGTCGGGTATCCATTATTACGTTACTAAGCGTTTTACAAGACATTGAAGATACCAACAGACAGCATTGATAACCATACACATCTTTTATACATTTAAATGCGATGCAAGGGCCACTTGTAAATTTGTATTCTGTGATCTCATGACATTTGGCACGTCGATAAATATGTATAAACCCAACCAATTTATACAAAAATTTCACAGTAAATAGTTACTTATAATACATATTTTTCCTGATGAGCACATAAGTGAAAGTTTAGTAAATTTGCCAATACTTTCTAGCATAAATTATTTAGGCATTATGTAAATTTAAGAACTAAATTATATTTACATTTTTTTACTGAAAGGAATTTATATTAAAACCAATCAAAGATAAAGAGATGATTTGGTATAACGAAGATGAGATTCACATTATTTCAAAAAGTGGTTTACATCTGTTTTGGTGTATTTTGGTGTGTAATCGTACTGGCATTAACCAATCAACTATTTGATATATAATCAGAATTTTGCAAATTTCAAAAGCAAACGTATTTATATTTCAAAAAGAAACCATGTAATATCACGTTCGGGAAAATTTTCTATTGCAAAAAAAAGTAAGTATTATTGTTTCTTTACATGTCGCACCCCGGCAATAATGTGACACTAGTCAAAAAAAAATTTTGATGCTATGTCGTTGAAAAATATGTATGAGGTGCCCCAGTGTGTTATATTACTATTCTATAGAATATAATAGAAGTTACCACCATAAATACTTATCTAAAATTTTGAAGAAGCTTATATACTGTAAGTTTTATAGTATCCTTTAAGTTCATACTTCTCAAATTCTTCAATTTTGACTTGCGTCACTTTTATTAACTGGGTGCGATGTGATTGATCAATGCCAGTTAAATTAAAAGTCAAAAGACGCCAAAATCAGGATAAAATAGAATTTAAGGTAATACCTATATTTGTCATGCAAAAACATTTGAGTATTGGAAGTAAAATCTTTCCTTCCAATTTGTTTTATTCTCGGACTAAAAATACCTATTATTAACCTATCATTTTATTTTAATGTTTATATCTAAATATTCGTCAAAAATAAGACTTTCTCCATTATGTACTGTTTTAAAGATGATTGTAAACAGCAATTAATACGCAAAATAATTGTACTGTTTTTTGTCTGCGATCATTTTAATTTTTATTTTGAATTGAGCCTTGTATGCGATGTATTACGAATACGATTTATAGAAAAAATACAAAAGTTGAAAGTAGAAATCATTAAGTATAATCTTTCATTTCAATAGGCCACAGCAACATGTCATATGATAGACTCCAAAATAAATTATCAAAAGATTGTAAAACAATTCTGTAAATTGGGGTCTTAATGTGATAAAAATTGATTGAAAGAAATAAAGCAGTCAAAAAAAATTCAAAATCGTCGAAAAAGAAAACTTAACATTCTACCACAATTTCGAACATCGTAATTAAAGTACTTCGTTCACTTGGAGAGGGGGGGGGTATACTTCCGTTCAAATTAAATTGTTTCTCCGAAATTAAAATACCCGTGGTTCATTTTTTCAATCATACTCTGAAGCATATACTTCAAAAAAATGAGACAACGTCTGGCATATTATTAGCCCATCTGCTATTTCCCCAAATCTAAATTACAAAATTCTGTTTTCGGAGCAAGAGCCATAAAATGAGCGATGTTTTTAAACTCTTAGGCTTATGAGAAGTAAAGAGAATTAAAAACTGTCTAATTACTCCTGAATACTGTCTTATAATGCAGAATAATTAATTTTTTTACTGCTTGAAATGAATAAAAAATAAGTCCAAATTGGCCACACCATGTTCGGTTCTTGAAACTTTAATTTTTAATGAGTCGTTTAAAGTTGAACACTGTATTCAGGAAACTAAAAATACAGTACTTTAATTCGAAATGACTTCTTAGATGTTTTTAGAAAATTATTTTAGAGCGTGATATTTTTCTAATTATTAATGGAATAAAGCAAGTTTTTTTTTATGAATTTTGACTCAATGATTATTCATTAATTTAGAATTTGGAATGCTAAGGTTGGATGAATTTGGGTTGTTATATATAGAGGATTTTAACTTTTGCATTTAAATTCTTTTGACGTAAAGTATGCTGAAACATATAATTTTGAATTTGTTTGATCAAGATATTGGTGGAATATAATTAGGATGATAGATGGGGTTTACTAAAGTTTCGGGACTGCATTTAAAATCCGTTTGTTATTGACAAGGAACCGAAAGCTGTTTTGACTAATGTTTATAAATGTGTGACATCAATGTAATCTGATATGTCAGGAAGCATAAATTGTGAAGTAGATAAATATTTTATCAGCCTCCTCAAATGATGTTAAAAGAGCTTCCTGCCTGAACAAACTTTTCAGTTATAAGCGAATGTTTTACTTCCGCTAAACTAAAATACGATTCCATATCGACCTTAAAAGGCAGAAAACTGTTGTTTTGGTGACTCTTGGCGTTCAATACACTTGCCGTTGGACAATGAACTATCATTTATTAACTTGGAGTCAGTTAAAATTTGTTTTAATAGGGGCTGAAATCGTATTCGAAAAACAAGCCCATTATGTCATGTTCATAATACGAACAGGGAACAATTTTTGCTGCTAAAAATCTATTACCACCTTTATTTAGTTTTCCAGGAAAACCTTCTCTTATAGTGTATGTTATACGAGTTTTATATGGAAGTATGAATTTAAACTCTATAAAATCTTACGGATAATATACATGCATGAAGCGAAATTCGTAAATTTTAGTCTCTACATTGCGCTTTATGTTTCCATAATACAAATTATATTCCTAAGGATTGAATATTCCTTTAAAATACTTGTCTGTAACTGTTACCCACAAATTATTCAAAAATAAATGTATTGTCAACCGAATACACCATTAAGAGGCGTGTCTCGGGCTGAATTTACGGACCTACGGCGAATAGTCTTATATTCAGTTTTCCTATCAATAATTCAACTTGCAGCATCACTATTTTAACTTGCTCTTGTTTCAGAGATGTAATCCTTTCATATGCCACCATATTTTACGAATGGATGGTAAATTAATTACATTGAATTTTCATGATTTACCTCCCTCCCTTATATATATATATATATATATATATATATATATATATAAGACATCATTTACACAAAAAAGACATAATTTGTTATAGCGTTTTAGCAACTCTGTACGATTCTTCGTTTACCACGAAGCCTCGGGCCTCAATTGATTTTATACCGTTATCGGATAAAACTTTATTGAAAAAATAGTGAATATTTGTCGAGCATGTTGCAGCGTATAATAGAAATCAAAGAAGGTGAACCAGACGAGGTAATAAAAGTTAAATGAAAGTGATGCAAGACGTAATGTCAGAACTAAAAGCAATCGTAGGAAACGTGCATGCTTGAGTAGAGGTGCTCTCATTTCGTTTAAGGAATATGAAGACAAGAGAAATACTTAGATTGATATTGAAGAACACAATATCGGTTTGAATACGGAAGTTCGTAACCTTTGTGAGGCGAACTTCTGGGAATGAAAAAAATACTTCCGGTAGATTTACAAAATGTAACTGCACTACAACTTTCAGCAACAAACTCAATAAAAACGTGTATGGGTGGCTTGAGTGCTGGGGAAATATACACTCAAACAATATGCTTAGTATCCGATTTCCTAAGCAGGGCTCACATTTCGAGTCTAAATTTTCTCAAAGTTTTTATTTGAATTTTAAATTGTTCGAGTTCTGATTCGAGAGCTACTGTATAAATTTTCTGTAATAGAACAAATTATTTTTGAAAAATATTTTTTGGAATATCATATTTTATAAACATTTCCTTCAGCTAGGACACATGTCTTCAATGATTCGAGCGACACAACCAAGGTTCGAGCAGCGAATCAAAGAGGATTGCAAAGGGTTGGCGAGATGTTGGCGAGGGTTGGCTGATGAAATTTTATTGAAAAAAATGAATATTAGTCGAGATGTTGCAGGTTTCCAAAGCAGCGCTCACATTTGGAGTCAAAATTTGCTCAAAGCTTTCCTTTCAATTCCAAATTGCTAGAGTTCTGATTCTAGAGGTACTGTATAAATTTTCTGTAGTAAAATAAATTTATATTTGAAAATTTTCTTTTTAGAATATCATATTTTGTAAATAAAGTCTTCATTGATGCAAGCGAAGCGAGCAAGGTTCGCACAGCGAACCAATGAGGATTGCAAGGCAATCCTTCGGGGGTTGGCAAGCGTTAGCAAGCAGCGGCGGTCCCCATAGTTAATTTTTTTTCAGCATATACACTTCTTGAAAGTAATATTGAATGCCACATGAAATAATAAGTTATGTTTAAAAATTAAGTATTTGAGTGGGATATTTTTTTGTAAACCTAAAAATAGTGTGATAGTGCTTTGTAGTAGAAACAGTAAGTATCATTCGTCTTCCGATTACTCGTTTCTTTATACTGTAAATATCCTGTTCCTACGCAGATCAAATGTACGTTTTCAGAAAACGAAGGTCGATTGACAGTATTTTTTGTAAGAAAATCACTGTTTTAAACATACATCTTACAGGTAAGATGCATCAGAATAGCTTCAACTCGAAAAATATGCATTAAACTTTGGTCGTGAAGATAATGTTTTTCAAGTTTTAAGAATCGGTAGTATATATATATTTTTCAATATTAGTAACCTTATGAAAACGGTAAGGTGTCATTTAAAGTTTTCCTTCTTTCATTGAAGAAATCTAACTTGAAGAAAATGGAATTAAAGCAATAAAAGCTAGATCCATATGTTTCATTCCTGTAAATCTCTCAGTTTCGTTCCACAAGAAAAGTTTTACTTGGGCATTTATTCGATTTTGTATCACTATAAGGAAACTAGTAATTTGAAGTGAAGTAAACAATATTTATCTGACAAAATATACTTTTTCATAAAATAGATATTACTTACTTTTAGCGACATTCACACAAACATATAATTGTAAAACTGTGTACAATATGTTTATATGGATGGTATTTACAACGCTAACAAATTGCTGAAGTAGAGTAAATTTGGAGGATTGCCGTTTCGAAGATGTTAGCAGTTAATTAGTAACATAAAAGTTATGCTGATGTTGAAATCTAGAAATGCCTATCAAGTTACCAAACGTTACGAAAATGGTTACTTCAACACTATCGCCCTCAGAAATTAGTAACTTAAGTTCAAGAACGCTGTAACATCGTCAATTTATAATAATTTTCTATCGTCAAATAGCGATAATTTTGAAGGTATACCCCATTCTAGTTACGAATTTGGTGATGACCGGTATTATATTGAAATGAGTTTCACCAATTTACTATACAGGAAATCTCTAATATAGCGATGTCATAATTTTCTTGAAAGGTTAAATTGCTTTTGCATTTGAAGCCCAAATGCAAAATAAATCTTTTAAAACATTCAATTTTCATACAGAAGTGTGAAGAAATACATGTAAGCAAACCGCATTTTACTATTTACTCATTCGTTGACGGTAAATTACAATATAAACATAGGCTGTAAAATTGAGACATTTATACTATGTACTAGTTCACTTAATTGTCTTACCAAAAATTCCAACTGCTGAACTAAAATACCCATTCATTAGATTTGAGGTTGAAACTATTCACAAAGTATTTGGTAAACAAAAAGGTGCAAATCATTAGGGCACAAATAGGTTTTAACATTGTCCGCCACTCCATTCAGAAAATAGTTGGAGCATGCATTCACAGGGCTTAGAGAAGTGCAAATAAGAATGTCAAACGTAAAGTAAAACACATAAAAGCATTAAGCAGTTCTCTTGGAATTTACGCTCTAGTAGTAAGCGTAACAATTTATCTTTTCAACGATTTCATTTATTTTTATGAAAGCGCAGCAACTATTTAATCCACTCCAACATTGCTCGTAGAAAATTGATCACAAATAGTTGTTACGACTTTAAAGAATACGAGACTAAGTAGCAGCGAAAGTGCCATCAATTATGTTAAGGACGATTCTTTCGAACACGATGGTTTTGTCCTTTTTACAAAAGTTGCGTTTGTGCAAGCAATAAACATATATTTACTTTTCTTATTTTCCTAAAACTTTAATAAATCGCTCAGTAAAGCGTACATCAAATTTGTTTCCATTGTGACTTTTATTGCAAAGCATAAGCGGTGTACTGTGGTAACATTAATTCACGTATTTCTATTTTTTCAGCGGATTTACTAGCTATTTACATTTAGTGAGAATAAATTTATATATATATATATATATATATATATATATATATATATATATATACCACTATTCACACATTAATAGGGGTGGGAAACACTTAATGGGATGTATTATTACATTTTACTTGGAATATATGGAAACATTGTAGTTTATTTTAAACTATGCACACAATGAGAAATTGACGATGGTTAAGCACGAAGAGAAAAATCGTAGGACGATACCTCTCGTAGTTTTCAACCACGGTCAGATGACGAGGTCAACGTCTGAGCTGGCTCTCCACTCTTCAAACTTTCACGCTAACGTGAAGTCATTAAAGGCAAAAACAAATTTGATGTACACCATCCTCAGGTACACTCAATCTTTGTTTAATCGAGTTTCGAACTCGCAAACGTCTGAGTTCTAATTCTTAATACCAACATGGCTGCTGCGGCCCTGAAAAATCCTTAAAAAGGAGAAAATATATAGCTGTAAGTAAAAATCAGTCCATCAGGAATGGCATTTCAGTTTTAATGTATCAAATATGCTCTTTCATTGTATAAATTGCATAAATGAGGAATTTTTTGTTCGCGTTGTCAAATTTCAGAACTATCTTTTGACTGTATCGTTGAACAAGTAATCCTCACTTAATGAAGTACTTTTTTAACTGAGCACACAAATTAAATATACGATCAGCACTTGTACACGTGAGACATGGGTAATAAGACAGTATATTCTCATACTGGCTTATAGAACATTGAACTGTTACATTATGGTTGTTGTCTCTGAGGAATTTCGTAGTTAGCAAAACGGTCCACATCATATTGGATGAGATATATAGTGATTCGAAGGAAATTGCGCTTTAATATCACCATCATCGAGAATTTAAGCGATCTCGGCATCATAAAAATATCGGCAATATATTGGTAACAAAATGTCTCCTTATTAACAAAATTGATCAGATGTTGATGGACGAGATATATATTCAAATTCCCTTAAAGAATTAAACTGAGAAAGTAGCACTTGTCGCGGCTCAACCAAAATCGTATGCTGTGATCAACTGCCTGAACTAGGCTGAAGTGGTATTCTTCACGAAACATCAAACGCTACTTTCTATGCGTTTCAATCAATCTCGGCCCATCATCACTCTAAATACAAGCAACGATGCTCTGCAGGCATCTTCAGTTTATTGGGCGGAAAAATGAAGCACAAAACGCATTCACATTTTTGTTTTTTTCTCAAAATCAGTTCAAACATAAAAAGAAAAAAATGGAAATCGCTAATTACGCAAATATTACAGATGTGGTTTTCACCATTCTCATTTATTAGTAATTATCTCCAAGTGAAAATAAGTTATTGCCACTTGTGAATCATCAGAAAACGTTCTTTGAAAAGAAAGGATTGCCCTTTATTTCCCCAAATACAGCATGTGATATACGGAATGCTATCAGTCCAAACGTAACACACTCTAAAAAATTGAAAAGAGCGTGGGAGTTTCAATTTTATCCCTGACACGTCTAGGTGTCCAACTTCAACATTGTCTTAATGCAGTCGGTCAAAAAAGTAATCGAATACCTGAATACCTCCTCCTATTCACATCTCTGGAATTGATCAGTCGAACCAAAAATGTCATTAAACTATATAATACTTACTATAAATAAATGGGCACTTTTTTGTTTAGATATTATTTCAAATATCTCAAGTATAATCATTCTTATGCGATCAAAAATGTTATTTGCAAAGATTTCAAAAATGCTATTCCAAATATGATCATAATTGACGAACGTAAGAAATATATATTCGAATGCCCTTTCAATATGTAAAGGTATTGAATATATGTTACCTATATATGTAAATGCTTTTAGTTTACTTGCTAATCTACTCTCGATTCTTCAGTTTCTTTGACTTTATCTTATATTAATTATTACAAAGTTTTATAACAATAAAATATCCAGCGATATATTTGAAAAATGTTTGGATTGTTATAATGTATAGTTATTAATTAATCAATAACAAAAATTTCAGAAAGTAAGAACAACAGTTTCATTTGATTAATGTGAGAACCTCCATTATTGAACACTTCGCAAATAAGGAATTACAGTGAAAGTTATGTCTTACTTTTTGAACTCGCTGTTGCGTGAATCAAACAGTTCACGTGTTTATGACGTTAAATTATGAACCTCGTGTTAACGTCAAACACCTCCACCGGATCACAAGTGGCAGTTCTAAATAAATCAAAACGCGATTGACTTATATGAATATATAGTTTGGCCCATTAACACTAACTTTCATTTTAACCCCCAAAATCACTGCTGAGATACTGAAAGAATTCACGTGTATATTGTATAAATAATCACCAGATTTTGACGATTTGGACCTACTAGAGCTGTATCCAACATCATAAATGAACATTATCATTGTGCATAATTTTGAGATAGAAAAATGTAGATGGACGTGTGTTATTCTAAAAAAAAATTGTACATAAAAAATTAAATTTCACACAGATTCAAAACTACACTTCAGGACGATCTCGAATTTAAGTGAAAAGGATAGTTTTAAATAAAGGAATATGTTAGAAACTACAGATTTAAACACAGCTCGGCCGATTGTACTCACATTTTCTGAACATTTTAACTAATATTTTTAAAGTATAAATTAGTTAATAATAATTCGAAAATATTGCTTTGAAAATGATAAAAGACGCGTTTTTTTTTTGTTATTTATATCCAATTAAGTGAAAATTCTTTGTTCAGGGATTGTTTATGTAGCAATTAAAGAAAAAACTGAAAAACCCATTTAAAATTAGGCGTTCTGAATTTCCAAAATACTCATAATTCTTTATACCTATATTCTACTGAATTAAGTGTTGTATTCTAATTCTCCGATACTGTGCTATCCATGAAATTGGAACTGTATCCACTATAGCAATTTTTAATCCTTTTAAAAATTGATAAAATATTGATGCGAAAATGAAAAATGATTCAAGTTTTAACATTTGAAGACATACGTTTCTTCCAAATCTAATGATACTTTCAATTTTTCTTTGCAACTAACTCCAGGGAATAACAAGAGCTGGTCGTATACCTTTCAAACCAAGGCAATACGTATTGACCAAATGGAATACCGGGTAAATATATAGTTGCATCCACGAAAAAATGAATGATAACAACAGTACAACCGTGAAAATACGCCCTGTGTTATGGGTAGTATATAACATGATTTAAAGGAAAATACTATGAAACAGATGGCGCATGCAACTTAAACAATATTTTTATCTTGATACTAGGAGAGATATTTCAGTTTTTCGTATAACGCACTTGAAACATTACGGAATTCAAACAGGGAAAGCGAAACAAGAAAGTTATCGGGTCAGTGGGAAATGGTGATGAATTTGGAGGGTTGAAATACAAAATAAAAGCATTTGAAAGGACCCATCATTTATCACACTGCAATTCTTGAACAAATAACTCGTATTAGAAGAGTGACATTACAGTCCGAAACAATGTTCACCGTTTTGTGTTTTTCCGTTATTTTTGTGTGAAATGTGACAAGATAAGGGTGAGTGGAATCATGCAATCCTGACCAAAAATCTGATATCTGAATAAATTCGACCAAAAACCGTTATATACACCTGGGCTGGTGCACGTCAAAAGTGCCTTGGCGTCAAGTGTACTCACGTTGGTGTAGTGTGGAAATTTGGAGAGTGGAGTGCCAGTTCAGGAGTTGTCTTCGTGACCTGACAGTAGTTCCAAATTGCGAGACGCTATCCTTGGATCTTTCCCTTAAGGATAGATCACAGTCTGTCGTCAATTGTGTTGTATAAGTGCGACGTTAACAACATACCTACCTGATTAGACTCACTGGTATTAATCAAAACATTAAAAATCACACTGAAAGCTGTCTTAAGAAGGAACGTCATAGCAAAGAAAATTGCAAAATTCCGTTCTTGGATAGGACAAAGTATAATGGATGAATTTATTGATTTTATAAGACCGGTGTGGTTCTGATACTTTAAGAGAGAGAGAGCTTGAGATAATTTACTCGTCGTGGAATACCGTCATTAGATCACTCCAAAACCAAACAACTATCCAGATCACTCTCCTTTAATTTTTCCCGAAACTTACCATTGTCTCTACTTTATTAACTCAATACGTAAAATAATTTATAAAGTTAGGCATCCTTCAAATAATTAACACCACAAGGACAAATGCTTGCATTCGTGTAAACTCATTTCCAACGATTATAAAAGTTTCTAAGGAGTGTGAAAGGATTGTTCAATTTATATTAATCGGATCATTTATGAAACACTTAGAGAACACTCAACAGAATTCAATACCATGACATATGTGTTACAAATTACTTTCGAATCTTCTGGAAGTTGTCTTGACGAGATACATCGCTAAAAGCACAACTTACAAGATCTTGTTGGACAAGATATCTTGACATTAGAAGAAAAAGGCATCACCATTATTTGAAGAAACTAACTAGATCTTGATATTGTCATCCTACAAAACCCCCAAAAATATCATCATGATTAGATATCTCAACATCAGTAAAATGGGTTTCAATCTTGATGGATGAGGTTTATCGTCGAAATAACTGAGTGGGTTATTCTGATTCGTGGGTGTATAACTTTACATATGTTTCATAAGTTTTACTTCAGTAAAAATATAATATTCATCCATTCTCTAACTTTTTGATTAACCAAAGATGATGTATTATAATGACATGCACCTGTCTCTAAAAGCCGCTAATCTACAACTACCCATACAGGGTGTTTCAGTGAACCGTTTCAGAACTTCTAAGAGGGGTAGGGTACATCCTGACGAACCAAAATCATATACGAATGGGCAGTCAGAAATGCTTTCCTGACGCGGTAGATGGCGTTGTGCGAAAATCCCGAGCTTTCGAGTAGGGAATCTTCATTTCGCACAAGAACGCCACGTTAGTAGGATGGATGATTACACGATCGCAGAGTTAGCCGATATGTATTTGGCGTACGGGGCTGCAAATTGTAGTGGGCCAGCCGCACAGCGTTTGTACGCAGAACGATATCCGACGAGGCGTATCCCCAGTCATAATTTCTTTGCAAGACTGCACCAGAGGTTAGCTGAGACAGGTTCATTAGAAAGAGCTGACAGGGACAGGGTAAGAACAGCACGGACTGCAGACGTCGAACAGAATGTGCTGCAGCATGTACAGGGGAATCCAAGAACGAGTACACGAAGTGTAGCAAACGCAGTCGGGGTTTCCCATTACAGCGTCTGGAGGATTCTCCGAGAAGAAGACATGCATCCGTTTCACATGCAGCGTGTCCAGACACAGCAACCGGAGGATTATGCACCTCGTATTGCTTTCGCACAGTGGTACCTTGGAAAATGTGCTAAAAACCTCCTTTTTTCTGCTGAAGTGTTGTTTTCCGATGAGGCATCCTTCACAAGGGAAGGAATTTTCAACACGCATAACGACCATATCTGGGAGGTCGAGAACCCGCATGCAATACGACGTCGTGCAGCACAGATTCGATTTTCGGTCAATGTATGGGCCGGTATTATGGGAGATCACTTCATCGGACCTTACCTGTTACCGTCTCGTCTAACCGGACCTAACTACTTGCTCTTTCTGCAGCAAATATTGCCACAACTTTTGAGAGATGAACAGATTTCTGCATCGACGCAACAGACAATGTGGTTCAATGGAGCCCCTGCCCATTATAGCGGAGATGTTCGTAACTACCTGGATGTCACATTTGGTCAGCAGTGGATCGGACGTGGTGGTCCCGTGCGTTTGCCTGCTCGGTCACCCGACCTATCATGTCTTGATTTTTATTTCTGGGGTAATCTGAAATCGCTAGTTTATGACACCCCTGTTGACAATGTTGAGGAGCTGGTTGCAAGAATTGCAGTAGCTGCCGGAGAAATTCGAGATATGCCTGGAGTATTCCAGAATGTTCGGATGTCCATGCGTCGGAGATATGAGGCGTGCATTGTAGGCCGTGGAAGAAACTTCGAACACTTATTTTAATCCATGTACCTTTTGCTTCTTTTCATGTATTATTAAAACGATTTCTCACTTACGGTCTCTTTTCTTTACGGTGCTTCTGTGTACAACACCGCTTCAGGAAAGCATTTCCGACCCCACATTGCTATATTATTTCGAGTTGTCAGGATGTACCCTACCCCTCTTAGAAGTTCTGAAACGGTTCACTGAAACACCCTGTATATTTAACCCTATACCTGTGGTCAAGTGGAATAACTGGATGTCAAAATTTGGAAAATTGAGGTATGTGCGTCTGGTAGTGGATTTTCATTGGGGCCTTACGCGTTGTGGAGAAGTTATGTGTAAGAGAACACAGTGTAGAAATGTTCATGAAAAACACCATATTAGTTAATTATAAACGTTTATTAGTACACCGAGGACAGTTGTACGATTGGAACGAATATTTAAAGTTAAAGAAACCATTAAATAACATCTGAGAGTTACATCTTAGCTAGAAACATCTCAACACATCTTATCAGTGTGACATCTTAGCAGCTATCTAAAGAAGTAATGGCTATATAGAGGGAGCTTTAGGAGGGAACTCCTACTGGCGAGACGGGTTTTGGCGGAAACCAATCCCTACAACTCGGCCGTCCTGCAATGGTTGCGACCTCGCCTGTTAAGAGCTGACGCTCAAATATGACATGACACTTAAGAAAAATTAACACAATAAAATCTAACAACATAATTACTTCTTAAATGAATCAGTAATTAAAAAATAAATATACACTTAAATGCTAAACAACACTTCAATACAATTTGAAAAACAAATTAAATAAATATTAGTTATGAATGCATAAAATACAGAAAAGTAAAACTCTTATAATATAGCACACTGTTAATCAGATAAAATATGGTGATACATCTGGATAATAACTGACTAAAATCCTGAAAACACAAAATATAATACAAGCAGGATCGATCACTCTGGAATGAAAAGCGAGAAAGGGGGAAAAACATTTAAAAAGTACATTACTGATGAATCAACAAAACGAGAAATCAAAACTAAACAAAGGAAATAATAAACATAAATTCGAAACAGGAAGTCATGAAGTAAACATAATGAAACAAATCCATATGATTTAAAGATGGAAACAATCAGAGCCACAAAAAAAATACATAAATTAATATTATAAATTATTATAAAAATATTAATATATGTACAATAAAATAATGAAGATATGAAAAAAGTACTAGGTAAAATGATGACACAAATAAATGTTTCATCTGAAAAAAAAAGAAAGACAAATGTTTATCGATGAAATAAAAAGAATTAGTTCAGGTTATTAGTCCATGGCTTAATAAATTCAGCTAGTGTAGAAGTTCGATTAGGTCCATCAAAGGTCGAAAGTTTTTCTACGTCATAGTTACCATTTGCTAGTGGGCTAGACACTTGAGCTAAGGTTCGATGAATTTGGAAAATACCAGGAGAGAGCATTCTTTTGATGGCAACTTGATCATCAATTTTATATTTCTGAGATTTATTTCGTCTGAAATTATAAGTACGTCGGTTTTCATTTTGAACTTTGCAAATTTGTTCTGTAGCCGCTTTTTGGAGATTGTTGGGTAAATTTGGTTTGATTGTGTTTCTGAAGAAGTTGCTGAATGTTCTAATCAGATCTTGACTTCATTGTTACACCAAAAAAGAGTCCAAATGGCGTCGTGTTTATACTACGCTGAAAAGTGGAGTTGATGACCTATTGAACCTTTGGGACAAATTTATACCATAATGCCGATCATCTTGCAACAGCTTGGAAGTAACCAAAATAATAGTTATGTTCGTTCTTTCAATCTGTCCATTCGCTCGTGGAAGTCCGGTAGTATCATGATGCAGCTGAATATTCTCCTCGGGGCAGTATTTTCTGAACTCTTCAGATGTAAATGTTGTACCACGGTCTGTGAAGATTTGAGACGGATTACCAAGAATAGTTTTATGGAGTTCTAACTTCACTAGATGTTCAAGATTTCGTCGGATAAAGCAATACAAACTGAGTGAAGGAATCGGTAACTGCAATAATATGTTTGTTATTTTTATTGGAACTGGGTAGGAAGCCGAGATTACGTATGTGATAAGTACGAGGAGGAGTATCTTCCTTCGGCAAAGGATGCAGGACACCTTGTTTACTACTCGTGCAATTTGCTAATATGCAGGTAATACGATTTTTAATGTATTTTCCACTTTCTTAGTAAGTTGAGGAATGAAAAACTGAGGTTTAATATGTTCTTCTGTTCGTTTCACAGCAAAATGTCCTTTGTCATAAACATTCTTATTTATTTCTGTCTGCATAGAAGATGGAATAACAAGTAGATCTGCACCATTAATGAATTTGTAAAGGATGTCATGTTGAACAACATAGTGTTGGTTTCTAAGGATTTCAATTGAATCAAAGGTAGTATGAAATTTTGGTTTCTAAGGATTTTTTTTATAGCACGGAAATCTCTCTCTTCGTCTTGTGCACGTTGTATTTGAAGAATGAGGGGATCAGGTGATGTTAAGGTGACCACTTGAACACAGCTGAGGGTGTCGACATGTGACATTCGAGAGCCACATCTCTGTTCGATTTGATAATCATAGTCCTCTTGCATAAAAGCTCATCTGGCGACTCTGGCACTGAGTTCTCGTTTAGTCATAGTTTCTTTAAAAAGATCACAATCAGTAATAATTTTCAAGGGAAAACCAAGAACAAACACACGGAATTTTTTTAGAGCTTCGACAATTGAACGTTGCATTAAAATGGCTGGAAGACCGTCAATGGAGACATCTGTATGAATTTGAGTATTTCCATTTTGGCTGTAGATATGCAAAACAGGGTTTTGGCAAAGTAATTTTTTAAGGTGATTGAATGCAAATCGTTCGTCGTCACCAAATTTAAATGAGCCATCTTTACGTAGAAGGTTACTAAGAGGACGAGAAATAGTGGAATAAGAAGGTAAATATTTTCTGAAATATCCTGTTAAACCTAAATAGCACTGCAATTCTTTAGTATTTTTAGTTCTGGGTTATTGACAACGGTAGCTATTTTCGAAGGAGAATTGTAAAGTTTGCCATCTTCAACAATATCGTCAAGAAACTCAATTTTCTTTTGCAAGAATTGACATTTTTTAAAATTTATCTCTAGACTATATTCCCTAGCTACTTTAAGAACTTCTTTGAGACGCTCGATACCTTCGGTTTTATATGTGGCAGTGATAGCAAAATCGTCCATGTACGGCAAAACAAATCCCTGAACAATCAATTTACGAAAAACAGTAATTATAAATCTCAAGAAATAATGAAGAGGATTTGCAGAGACGTTATGGCATACGTAAAAATTGCTATTGGCCGCTATTAGTGACAAAAGCTGTATAGGGACGACTTTTTTCGTCAACGAATACATGAAAAATTCCATTCTATATATCAATTGTACTGGGGATTCGCGCATCTTGTAATTGATCTATGTCAGGAATTGGGTAATGATCTTTTTCTATAATCCGGTTTAAGGGTCTGTAGTCAATACAAACTCTATGATCACCATTTTTCTTTTTCACCACAACTACAGTACTGGTATACTCTGAAGAGCAGGGTTCTATGATTTTGTTTGTGAGTCATTCGTTAATTGTTTCTCGACTATGGCACGTTCGGAGAATGGTATACGTCGGGGAGGACGGAAAAGAGGTTTCTTGGTTTCAAGAGTAATAGAGATCCTAAAGTTGGTACTTTCGTTTTGTTAGGTGCATACTGAAATATTAAATTCCAACTTGTGACTCTATGTCGAGGGTAACAACGGGTGCCATGTCATACTCAGGTGAGTCATCATTAATATCTATCACAAATGGTTCGTCAGGAGGATTATCGATGGGAAATTTCGTGAAATGTATACCTGTAGGAGTTATAGTTAGTTGAGCTTGGTTAATTAAGTCGCACCCAATAATTAAATCAAAAGACATTGGGTTATTGGGAACCCCACGAACAGCAGTTTTGAAGGCATGATGATCGGCAAAGCAACGCGGTCCCTTTCCTTGATGTTCACAGTTGCGGGAAATATGATTTTTGCCACTACATAAGTAGCACCTTAGATTACTGATCCATTTGTTTTAGTTGAGTGATTCGTTCGCGATAATTTTGTGAAGAGTCCACACTATAATTTGACTGTCGTTTTGACGTTTCTGTATGTTCATTAACATTCTTTGAAATCATGGAAAATAAACGCTCGTACGAGCAAAATTTTTCGAAAATTAAAATTTTTTACCTTAAGTCAGCAATTGTCGTACATACATACAGTACTGTTTAATTGCCTCGCTGTTCAGGAATAACATTTATGACGTAATTACAGAGGACAGATTCCTCGATATTACACTTAGAAGTGATTTCAGACATCGCAATTAAATATTCAAACAATGTTCCGCCGTTGCGTGTCGCGCACGTAAGAGATTATGAACATCAGTACTGTTCAACTGCTCACCAATTTGGGATAGTAATTGGTCTTTCAAAACATTCCACGTATGGCTATAAATTAAAGAATTCAATAGTTTAGCTGCATGTCCTCGTAAAGCACTTATAGCTAAGGTTAAAGTTTACAGATCATTTAATTCATATAAAGTTGCCAGATCGGAGACGTTTGATATAAAAGCTTGAACACTGTAAATGCTTTGACCAGAAAATGGTTTAAGAGAGTCTAAAATTTCACGCATAAAGTACATCGCGTTATTCATTTCGGGTAATAAACACTGATCTTTACTTGAACGCACTTGAAATGGATTATTGTTGATAGGTTTTGTTTTGGTCTGCGTCCGTTTCGAAAGATTAGATAAGAAAGTGTTGTTCTGGAGCCGAAATCAGCGATTCGTTATTGTCTTCCTCCTCAGCCTTCTGCTGACTAAAATGCGAGAAGCCTTCATGTAAACATTCGTCAATGATTTTCAACAGCTGTACGCTATCCTGTGTGTGGTCGATATTAATTCAAAGGATAACTTCACAAATTAATATTAAATCAGAAGTGGTGAATGCAAGAATCTGTTTTTCCCACTCGGAAGAACAAACGACAATAGAACTAAAACCACTGAACGATCTTAAATTTGACCTATTTTTTCGTTGCTGGTCGTTTTCCAAAACAATGAAATGTAAATTCTTAATCGTTTTGGATGAAGCAAGATTTTAATATACTTAGCATTTGAGGGATTTCACTTAGAGTTGACATCTGGAGAAGTTAACTGTTCACAATAGCGAAGAATAGTAATCAGTTGAAATAGCTTGAATGAAGTACTGTTGACTTATATTCATCAAAAGGGGAAAGAAAAAATTCGTTAAAAGAACTTAGGACCACATGAGTTGATATGTATCCGTGTATCCAGTGCAGACACGGAAACAGTTGAAAAGTCACAGTTTGTTTCGTTTCAGCGAAACGCATACACAGTACGTTTGAAACCACAAAATCGGCACACAAGATCAGCACAGCTCTGCTAGGGGTATAATTTAAGTAAACTATCATAACTCATCAGAGGGGAAACCAATAGTTAAAAGAAACCAGGAGGCTGAGCCCCCATAACTGTAGAAATATTCAAGCAGAACACTAAATCAGTTAATTATAAGCGTTTATTAGTATATTAAGGACAGTTACACGAATGGGACAAACATTTAAAGTTAAATAAAACATTAAATAACATCTGAGAGTTACATCTTAGCTAGAGACAGATTAACACATCTTATCAGCGTGACATCTTAGCAGCAATCTAAGGAAGTAATTTCTACAAAGAGGGCGCTTTAGGAGAAAACACAAGATAGATTTTTGCGCAAACCAATCTCTACAAGAGTAACAAGGAGTGGAATCAAAATAAATTATTACAAAAGCTTAATTTCCAAGAAAAGGGCAAATCTTTCAAATGCGCTCCTGAAAAATAGTTTTTAGTCTTATCCAGTTATTCCCTTTGACCACATATATGATTACGTAATTTCACAGAAGTGTATTGTTTATAATTTTGTAAGATTGAAACACATTTTGTTTGTGCATTTCTGTTGCATCAATAAAATGTCCCTTGTGCACGCACAGTACTTCTCATTGTATAATATTGTGTTTGACACAGATTGGCCAAGTGAATTCATAAAACATAACCAACTTACCTTCACAACGCATTTAATGACAGTATTACTACTTTATTATTGAAAATAATCATAAAATATTCAATTGATGGAAATGGTTAAAACTGCTTTGAGAGGGGGGGGGGCGTTTAAGAAAATCAGATGTTCACACAGCGTGATAATATATGAAAGTCCACGCACGTTACGAACCCATGAAATGCGATGATTACTTTCCAGATAGATGCCTCAGGCAAAAAAATATCCTCTTAAAGTAGAAACAAATCGCTATAATATTCAGATATTTATCTCTCTGACCATCATTAGGTTTGTCATCAGCAAACAGCTACACTCTACGTTTATGAGCGATGGCAACGGCCTTGGCGATTTTTTTGGTGCATTTCTGAGGTCGCCCAGGAAAGAATTATTTCCTCTTTTCCTGTCACAATTTTTTTTCTTTTTACAACACACTTTTTAAGCACATTTCAAAACGTTTTAAAAAGTATATTTTTAAAAAACTTTCACAAAAAGTAGTAAGCGTAAGCACATATCAAAACACATTTGTGAACCAGCAGAGAAACTAAGCTACGTATGGTTATGAATTACACTAAATACAGTGAACATGTTGAAAAAGAAAAAGATTTACAAAAGAAAAAAAAGCAAGAAATAATACTTGGTAACGTCAGAATTCTCTCGTAAAAAGTAATGAAAACGAAAATGGTCAAAAAAAAAAAAACTCTTAATACTGTCGTGAAAACTATTATAACAAAATAAAAATTCCACAACTGTCAAAATACAAATAAATGGACCAATGGTATCACATAAAACGATTTAAAAGGGCTAATGCAATAAAAGGATATTTTAAAAAGAAAATAACCAATGGGAGGAAAGAAAAAAATTTCAAACGAATCAATGAAATCAAACGATTTTAACGGATTTTGGAAGAACTTTCTAGAATATTCAAAATGAAAATTGAAAGTTTCAGTTTGCCGAGGTTGCCATGAAAACCACATCAACAACAACGAAAGATGGGTTGCCTTAATTTATCGTAACTCGCTACTAGAAGTGCGCCAAAAAAAATCGCCAAGCCGTTGCCATCACTCATAAACGTAGAGTGTAGCTGTACCGTCATCAGTTTATTATTCAATTTTACTCACTGCAAATTTAATGACTGCTTTGTTTATTTATTGGTTGGAAGTATCCTTAGAAATACGCTATTGGAGAAAATAGCTAAAACTGCAAGACCAATACCAGGAAAATAGCTGCTTTCAGAGCGAGATAATACACGGAAAACCCTTAGGGTTAAGTCTCATGAAATAGATTGTTTACATCCTAAATAGATGTTTCAAGTAGAAATACGTTACCAGGGTACAGACTCTACGTTTCGCAAACATAAAAATTGTTTTCGTAGTGGTGTTCCTTACACTTAAAGTGGCCTTGTCATATAGGTCTGACCTGTGGTGTACTCCAGGTTATTCATTATTCACCACTCTGAAAGTTAGGAAATAGACTAACAGACAAATTGAATTACAAGTGTTAAGTAAAGAATTCTATTTACGCTTTATTAGATTAACCTCTTGAAGAACTAATTACTTGATATTGTCGGATAGAAGATAAAAGTTTCGGAAACAAACAACTTCGAAACCTTATAATTATCTTATAAAGTTTTATTTACCGCAATAACAACTAGTTTGTTAATCACCTAAAGTATTGCATTATTTAAAACAGTGTTAAGTAATTGTTAAGAACAGATCCTCTCTTGTTCTTAACCCGTGAATCTTTGTATGATACTTAAGCAATTATTCAGCTAAATCAGTTTTAATCATAACGTAATTAGTGTAGTTGCTAAAGCCAGGACTTAGTAACTGGTTTTAACTAAACGGAAGTTATTTTATTCAGCATTAAACTTGTAGTTTCTTTCTAGATTAAATATTAAATATGCTTAATTTAATATTAATGTTATATTCTAGTATGTACAGTAGACAATGCAAATACAGTATAACAAAGGTTACATTATCATAATGACATGCAAGATTGTAATTTTATAAATACTGAAAAAAAAAATACCATTTAAGGGGGTCCGGGACACATTGAAAAAAAAATTTTTAACAATTCATTTAGAATTTTGAATTTTTTTATACTGATTACCCATCTAACTAATAAGCGAAATCACAACACAAATTTTTTCCAAAAGTTCTTTAAAAATTTTAAATAAAAATTTTTTGAAAAAAAGAGGGGTCATTTTAAATTGCTAAGGCTCAAAATATTCTTGATCAATTTTCAAAATTCTTGCAGTAAATTATTCACAAATTTATTAGCTTTAATTTCGATTCAGCAATTTAAAAAATATTAATTTAATAAAAAATAAAAAACATTTGAATGAAAATTTGCGAAAATTTTAAGGTACTTTTTTTTTAAATCATATTTTAAAAGTAAATATTTGTTTTAAATTTGCTGAATCAAAATTAAAGTATAATGTTTGAAAAAGATATATTCCAAATTTCAACCCTTAAACATTATCGGTTTTCGACTTATAGCAATTTGAATACAGGAAATCTTGAAAAATTGCATCATGGAGAAAAACGCATTTAAAGTTTTAAGGACAGATGTTGTTGCCATGACAACTGTCAAGAGCGTTTGATTTTTCAAAACAACGCATCACAAAAATTACTATATCTCTAGTTCTAACTAAGATAGAAATATGATTTAGACGTCATTTTAAGCAGAAAAACACAGAGAATTTCTTAAAATAATAAAAAAAAATTTCGAAAATTTGACTATTTTTGTGTCCCGGACCCCCTTAATTGTGATATGTATACACGAAATATCTATGCTATAAGTAAGTCTGCAAGATCAAACAACTCTGCTTTATAAACTCTTAAATATTTTTCTCTATCAGATAGGGTCTGACTCAAATTGTAAAAATTACAAATTATTTATATTAGCTGTGACTTATTGGAAGACTGGAAACTAAAAGTGGAAAATTCTTAACAGATAAACTGAATTCCGCTTGAGTTCATGAATTATTTATGTATAGTTGTATTTGATACTTGTATTTTTTTTAAATACGGTAACCAAAGCGTTATGTAATTTGATACTCACTAATGTTTAAAATAAGCATTATAGCTTTATAGAAAGACGTATTACCCAATTTAAATTAATTTGTTCCCAGACTATAATCCTGACAAAACTAAACGTTTGCTACTGATTTAGTATGATACAAAAATGGAACTTATATTCCTTTCGCACATCCTGCTTACCTTCACCACTAAATATATCTTCGAGACTAAAGAATTTATGTACCCAGAAATATTCATCTATAACCATGAAGTTTGATTTGCAAAATGCTCAGACATGCAGATCAGTAATGTTTGGACGTCAATTACCGTCCCGAGTATTCTCTGGAGCGTGCCTCTTCAGAATTTATTGAAGAGTTTTCAGACTCTAGCTGTGAATATTCTGGTTTTCGTGCTGACGTAGGATTCCAATGAGTTACAACCAAATATCTACACGTCTGGGATATTCTATATAACCAATTGCTACAACTCTGGAATATTAATATAGAATACAGAGCATATTACATCAAGTTAAAATATTGCTTATGATGATGATGATTATAAACGCCTCAATGCCATGTTTGCTTACAGTAACATTGAAAATGAAACTCACAAGATATCCTCCTATCAAAATTATACTGGTAAATAAAACACGCGTAGGTTGGTATTTCGTGAACTAAACATCACACTGTACCAACCCAACAGACTATTGGTGACGGTCAGGGATCAATTAGAAAGGAAAGGTCCAAGGACAACAACTTGTAATTTTGAAGCTCGATCAAATGTCAAGGTCAAAACTTGAGCTGACGCTCCACTCTTCAAACTTCCACACCACGCTAATGTGAGGGCATTTGAGGTCCCGACAGATTTAGCGTGCACCAGTTCCCGTGTATAGGACGCAGTTTGGCTGAACCGAGTTCTGGGGCAACTCTCCGGTGGCTCTTCCAACTGGACCATAAAAATGAGAATTTGAAGTTATTATATTAATACAATCCTCAAACTTTCTGATATTTTAGTTTCGTAAAAAGTTCAAAATGTAATAAAAATAAATTTTTATTTCATAGAATAGTATTTATCATCATTGTTATGGAATTTGTGAGACTAGATTGAATTCACCTCGCATTGCAAGTAGTACCTACATAACAGTTGGCACTATTAGCCGCATGATAGCATAATTGTATTATTTAAAGCCATGATTTATGATGACATACAATAATAAATACAATCCATGATGACATATAATGACAATTTACGGAAGTTTACAACTTCTCAAGTAACACTTCTGATAATAAGGTGTAAATCTCTTGTAAAGCTAACTGAAAATTAAATAAGGTTAACATAAAAATCTTTTATGTTTTGTTTAGAATATTTTTTTAACCGTTGCAATTAATAAAACATACTGAAAAATAATACTGTATCTATTAGTATTTAAAAATTGATAGACATATTTATTTGTGTTACGATTTTGATTAGAATAAACACATCATCAAAAATATTCATGAATTTAAATTGTATATCATTGGATGCCTGACGTAGAAGTACAAAAATATGTTAAATTATTAGCATTTGAGCTAAATAGTATTTTCTCAAAAAACGAAACTCCTTTCAACTGTAATATTTCGTTTAAAAATAAAAGCAACTTTCACAAAAGATTGACTGTATGAAAATTATATCCAAAAATCAAATAAGGCTACAGAATTAAATTCTTTAAAGATTTGAAACGAGAAAATTACTACTTAACAATTTGGAATTTTTTCGTTCAAATACAATACGGTATGCGTACGTGTGTGAAAAAATATTAAAGCATCTAACTTTTAAATATAGAAAACATTTCTTGAAATTGAATCTGTTGTTTGAGAAACCCCATAATTCAGATGAGAGCAACTTTAGGCAAATCGAGAAAAAACTGTTTCTGCGTAAACCGTCAACCTCCATATTATTATTTTCAATAAAATGTATTGTTTGGAGCTAAATACAATCGTTGTGCTCATCGGAGGTCTTGCAAGATAAATAATTAAATTATTATGGATTTTAAAGTCAGTTGACTTATGGGGTTTCTCAAATACATATACTTTGACAAAAAGTAATTGCATTCTATATACTGTTTAAAATAAAAAGTACACTTATTACACTTCAAATATGCATTCAAAAACAAGGATAAATATTAAATTAATATGAAACACAAATAAGATTATTTAGTTCTATGAATAAGAGTGGTATAAATGGTGAAATAAAATTCATTCATCAGTAGCGTAGTTTTCTGGCAACTGCGAATCAGATGTACATGTAGAACACTGGATAACTCTCTTTGTAGAATGCTTGAATGTTTTCTTCATTTGGGATGTATTTCATCAGTTTACTTAAGTCTTCGATTTTTTTTTCGTATTGATAGGGATTTTCCCATTTGGCTATACTGGTTCATTTGGGAGTGATAGAGGCACCTTTTTATTGTTGTTTTACCTCGAAAAGTGTGACTGCACATAACCCAACAATAAAAGGTTTGTCAATTACAAGGTCCTTATGTTTGAAAGAGTGTGTAAACTGCATGAACTGCGAGATTTTAAAAGCAACTTTCGCATTCCTTTGGAACCTTACGCCTATAAGTTACTTTTTTTGTGGAAATCGAGTTTCCAGTTGAAATCTATTCTTTAGATATAGACGTATCTTATAAAAGCGAAACCTCATGAGTCAGGTCATTCTACACGGAGTTGGCCCATATGAAAATTTCGTTTATTCGAGAAAACCCATTGATCAGTTAGAAGCCAAACCCAACGAGTCAGGTGTTTCTACATGAAGTTGGTCCGTATGAATATTTTCATTTATTCGAGAAAGCCCAGAAGTCAGTGACTTATGGGGTTTCTCTAAAAAACGAAAAATTCGTACGGGCCAACTCCACGTAGAATGACCATCATAAAAGATGCGTCTACCTCTAAAGAATAGATTTTTACCGAAAATTCAATTTCGAAAAAAAGTGACTTATAGGGTTTCTCAAACAACCGATTCAATTATACTAGATATTTTTGAATATATACGCTTCAAACTCAATGATACACCATAAATGAATGATGACTATTTTAAAGTATTGAAGACGCAGCGTAAAGGAAATGTTACAGTCAAGAAATATTGAAATATATGGGCGAACATGTATCCTAAGAATACCCTCAGAGTGTAGTGAACCAGTTGGTTGAGTAAATGAAATGTCAAAAATAGTTTCCTTTAGGAAAAAGTAAACACATTCGCAGATTTCCCGCTATATATACATTGTACATAAACAACTTTTTTATAAATAAGTTTCAGCAGAGTTTATTCACTTTTTACCTTGAAAAATGACATCATCATATTATTATTTTTTATTTCCATTAGGTAAATATTGTTCGTTTTAGTAAATATTTTAACGTTTAATTTCAAATCCCCTTAAGTTTGATAGCATTTTATTTAAATACTGAGAGAGAGAGAGAGAGAGAGAGAGAGAGAGAGAGAGAGAGAGAGAGAGAGAGAGAGAGATGTGTGTGTGTGTGTGTGTGTATTTCTTTTATATTACGAAGTAAAGATTATACGAAATTTATCTCTTCGTACGAAATGTATTGAATTGATATGAGTTTGGAACTAATTTTTAAAATTAATATCGTATCTAATATAGTATATACTTGGTTCAAAATTGCTCAGTTTATTGTTTGTAACTTGACAGCTGACGTATAGAAATTTAGTATACAACTAATAAGTTTTATTTTAAAAAGTAAATACGTCTTTTAATTCGAAAAAAATTCTGGGAAGCATGCTTGATAAGTCTATAGTTACGAAAAAGTGGTAAAATTGTTTTGTCTTATAATTTCAGAACTAGAAGAACATCCAGAAGATAAGTCTATAACTATGTAGACAAATACTATTCATACCTGACGTGACCTTCGGATTAAGAATGCAGGCTCTCTTAGTGCTCTAATATGGTCCTTAATAAATCGAAATTCTTAGGTTCTGGTTAATATTTCGACTAGTGCAACTTTGGATTGTGTGGGGTGAGGGCTGTGCAAGTGCTGCTATTCGAAAGTTATCAAAATGTTGTATAAATCATATTAGACAAAATACATGTATAAACAGCATCACTATCAAACTGCACTTAAATCTTTCAAGCTGTAAAATAAGGGTTGAAGATTCACAATAAGCAATTGTTTAAACTTCCTATGGCTGCTTCATTCATACCAGAATACAACATCAGGCCCGAGTATTCACGGCAAAGCTACGGTTTGTGTTCGCGATACTAACTACCATTTTTTTCTTATGAGCGTGCGTCGTTACGAGGTACATACAATTTGTGGGTTTTAAGAATACTAGCCTAATACTTTATGAAATTTAAAAACTTTGGCACAGCTTCAGTCTACGGACTAGTTTTTAGTGCACTTATAGTAGAGCGTTATTGTAGGTTAAGGCAACCCATCTGTATTACGTTTATTTCGTTTTTCTACGTAACCTCGCCAAGCGGAAAGTTAAAATTCTCATTTTGAATATTCTGTAAAGTTCTTTCAAAATCCGTTAAACTGTTGTTTGATTTCATTGATACTTTTTAATGTTTTTTTTTTTATTTCATTGATCCTTTTAAATTTTTTTCTTTGCTTTCATTGTTTTTCACCAGCTTTCTAATTTTCTTTCATTTTAATTTATGCCGCGGTACAGTGCTGTCGTCTTAGGGCGCCTTCACACGAAGGAGATCGATCGCTCAGACCGGTCTGAAGGCGACGGAACTTACATAGAAACCATAGGAGCACTTCACACGAGAAGACTATCAGGAGACCGGTAGAGAGACTAAAAAATAGTCGCCCAGGAAGTTCAGTCGTCGGCGACTTTTTTTGTTTGAAGAAGACGGATGTTACATTGCGAGGTATTGCGTCATTCACACGAGAGAGACTATCGTCTGTCGATTTTTGATTCCTAGCGATATCACCTGCCGATCTGGATTTGTTTTCCTTGTTTCTTTGTATTATATTTTTCTAGTAATGGAAAGTTTAGGTATTGATAAGTCAATTACTGCTTTGCAAATGCAGCTTGCATTGTGGGACAAAACTCACGAAGATTATGGGAACAAAATAAAAAAAAGAAAACGTATGGAGAGCGGCGATGGTGTTTATTTATGGCGAAGAAATGCAAGAATTGTGATAAACAAAAGAAAAATGTACTTAATAAGTTCTTTATTTTTTCTTACAATAATTTAGCATTAATTTATGTTGACAAGCTATAGTAAAAATACGTGGTACAAAAAAATAAATGACAAAACGATAGCTTGATAATATTTTAAATAAGTTACATTAATTTCTAAAAAATTTAACATAAATTTATGTTAATAAACTAAGAGTAAGAATACGAAGAAGTGAAAAGTAAGCGACAAAAAACGGTAACTTGATAATATTTTAAATAAGCTGTTGCATTATTTTATTATATTTTCATATACTGCCATGGAAAATCGCCTTCACTTACAAAATACTGTCCGAAATTATCTCGAAGAGCTGTTGGCTCAGGTCCAGTCTAACCATTATAAACATTATTATCATCGTTTTCCATCAAACCGGTGTGCGTTAAGGTGTCTTCGTGCGAATAACCATACCTCGTTCGTATGAAATTATGCAAGATTACACATGCTTTTATTATGTCAATTGCAAATCTATATTAGAGTTCAATGGCCTATAGAAAATCCTCCACTTATTAGTTAAAATCCTCCATTCAACAAACTTGCGGTCTATAGAAAGACGGTAATTAAATATTCTTTCGTTCTGTGGTAAATTTTTTTCCATCATACTAACCTCAATGTTAACGACAACCTTTCTCGTGGTGGTATGCTGTCTCTCATATTTGTTTCCTGCTTCTTAGGCTCCGTTCACATGAGGCGCGTAAAATGCGCTTTTGGTGAGGCTATCAGGATCCCGCTCTTCAAGGTCGCAAAGAAAGATACTTGAATTATAGGAATAAATAAACATAATTTAATGGCGGGACCTCGCTAGCCTCGCCATACGTGCGTTGAAACGCCTCATGTGAACGTGGTCTTAATGTATCCTGCTGAAGTGTTCTCTAAAAGAAGCTACTGACACCCGGAACTAATTGAAAAATTTAGTCGAGTCGTCTTCCAGTTCGCGATACAGAACTTAGTATAAACCTTTCTGCACACGAAATTTATCGATAGGGTGTACCCAATACTTCATTTTGACATTTTTGTTTTTCTTGTGATTAAAATACCATACTGCATGCATTTCCAGCTCATTCATTCTGAAAGAAGGCAGGATTCCAAAGGACGTAAAAGTCGTGACGTCATTGTCTATTGCGCCCATATTCGTACTGCCAAAAATTCAAAAGTTACAATTGAAAAATTAGTTATTTAAAGAAAATCAAATGTAAGGTATCTATCTCGATTAAAATTTTCCGCAGATTTCAAATTCTCTGAAATTTTCAATCTATCTTTAACGATGCCGATTTTACAAAAAAGAACTAAACAAGGCCGATAAAAAATTTTGTATTGCTTCTCTTGGCTCGAATCGTTTGTTTGCAGGAAATGAATCAAAACGACTATCACAGGCGACCGTCGTGAGCGATCGATCTCCTTCGTGTGAAGGCGCCCTTAGGGTACGTATACTACAGAACCTGGATGGGCGCATGCAGCCTAGCTGGTCTCAAGGCCTGTTCGCATGTAGCCTAGAAGGTAACCTAGTATTAAAGCGTGTAGTATAAACACAACGGAGCTGAGCTTGCGGGCGTAGAGCCTGTAGACAACGAAGTTGCGTATGTGCACATAGAGCCTTTCAATTCTTGTTTGTTTACTTTTGCAGATCGTAGTTTTTTTGGTCGTGCTAATAATTATGGAGTTTACTAGTGACAATGAAGAGTTTCTGAGTGACGATGAAGAGTTTCTGAGTGACGATTAAGAGTTTCTGAGTGACGATGAAGCGTTTCTGTTGTTAGAAAGCAGTGCTACATAGTGGTTTGTGTTGAACAACGTCGTGGACAGTGAATATCCCGTACATTTAATAAACAAAGAATGGACCGAGTTTGGTGAGTTCCCTGACTTGTATACTATGCTAAGTGATACCTATAGATGTTTTCCCAATATTTGAGGACGAGAGTTGAAACATTTGACTATGTTAGAAATTTGGTTTCCTCTAAACTGCAAAAAAACTGTCAGAAAGGTCTTTCAAAACCATTTCTTCAGGAAGAAAGACTAGTAATAATATTAAGGTACTTGGCGACAGGTGCATCTTTTAAACACTTGTCTTTTTCTTTTAGGATGGGAGTCTCTACAGTCAGCAAAATTGTAAGGAGACTGTACATGTATTGTGGGATGTGTTGCAGCCATTGCATATGCCTGTAGCAGATTTTGAAAAGATTGCTGACGACTTTTTCAAAATGTGGAACTTTACAAATTGTATTGGCTGCATTGATGAGAAACATGTCGAGATAATTGTTCCAGCGCATTCCGTTACTACGTTTTATAACTACAAACATTTATACTAGGTAGTTTAACAAGGTGTTGCTGATAGCAATTATAGGTTCATTGCCTTCAATGCAGGTGGTTATGGAAAACAGAGTGACGGTGGAACATTTAGAACGTCAAGCATTTTTAAAATGATCGAAGATCAAACATTAGAAACACCTAAATATAAGTGTCTTCCCTCAACAAACAAAGAAGTGTCTTTTGTTTTTATGGATGCTGATGCATATTCATTATTCAAAAACATTACAAAGTTTTACAGTAACCAGCATCTCTTACCTGGCGAAGATACATACAACAAACGACGGTCAAGGGGCAGAAAATCAGTCGGGTATGAATTTGGAATTTTCTATTCGAAATAGCGATTATTTTCCAAAGTATTGAAGAATCTGTAGCGGACAATTTTATAAAATGATGTTGCGTATTGCATAATACCATAATTGACCGAGAAGGTAGTGACCATAATTTAAAAGACATCACCTTTTTCATAGCAAAATGACATTTTTGAACGCAAAATGTGCAAGGGGTCGTCAATCTTAATGTGCTAAACAAGTTCGAGATGTTTTTAAAATGAATTTTTCAACTAATCCTATCATTTACAATGACTAGGAATACATTTAACTATCATGTTGTAAGACATTTAACCTTCAAGTATTTAATGGGTAAATTCTAAAGTTTCCAAAGACAATTGAGTTCATTGTTAGTTGTTTTTATTTCCTCCTAAACGCTAATCAAAATTTATAAAAATATCACTTACACTAAACTAGTCAAATAGAAAGAGTTAATTAGCCTTTCTTCGAAACAAAGTTTTTTCTAACTCATATCCTATAACTATAGTACTTACATTTGGGCTGTATTGAAGACTACAATTTTTTACACATTTATTCTTAAAAGAAAAAAAAATGAACATTTAAAGATGTTTTATTTCATTTATTGATTAATATATTAGGATGTGTCACACAAACATATATTATATACTGTATTTAATATATATTTGTAGCTGAAGTAAAACACATTTAGTTTTTTTCCCGTCTGTTAAATATTTGGTACAGCAACAGTCTACGAAAAATTTTATTTTTAAAAAGAAAAATTAAGTCTGGAAAACACATTTGAGAACCTTTTATAAAGTATATTTTTAAAAAAACTTTCACAAAATGTAGTAAGTATACAAACATTTCAAAACACATTTGCGAACTAGCCAAAAAACTAAGCTGTGACTGTTGGGTAAGAATACCCTGAAACTAATCAAGTGCACAAAATACAGTAGGCCTGTTTGAAAAGAAATAGTTTTTTCAAGAAAAAAACTAGAAATAATATAACCTTATATGTCAGAACTGTGTTCCGGGAAAAAAATATTAAAAACAAAAATTAAACAAATGGCTAAAACACAAAACTCAGAATCGTTTCGCAAAATATTTTTTATAAAATAAAATTCCACAACAGTAGAAATACAAATAAATGAACCAATGATGTTACAAAAAAAATTTAAAAGGACTCAGCAATCAAAGCATATTTTAAATCAAAATAACCAATGGAAGCAAAGAACTCAAGCGGATTTTGGAAGAACTTTCTAGAACATTCAAAATGAAAATCGAAAGTTACCGTTTGCCGTAAGACAGATAAGACCGTAAATACAGATGGGTTGCATTAATTTATCGTAACTCGCCACTAGAAGCGCGCCAAAAAATCCCCTAGACCGTTGCCACCCCTATAAACGTAGAAAGTAACAGTCTCGATGTTCCCGTTCCCAATGTAGGCGTAATTGACGATGACGCTTGGTCAACGGAGGCACACGAGTGGGACGTCTGCTGCACAGATATCCAACAGTATCCGCTGAACTGTGTGTTCCGAAATACTTCCGCATAGACCTGCCTTGTTTTGGCTGTCAGCTGAGCCACTGTACCACGCAGATTTTGCTTTACCAAGCGGGACAGTCTCCAACGCCCGTTTTCTTTGATAACAGGCGGACGACCAACAACTTGGCGTCTACTGCTGGTGTCACCGTCATTTATACACTTTGCATGAATACTAAGAAAAGCAGATCGTGAACAACTTACCAGTCGTGCAGTTTCGGTGATATTCGTTCCTAGTATTCGGGCCATTACCATCTGCCCTCTATCAAATTCGCTTGGATCAGCAGCCTTTCCCATCACTCGAAAAGTAAGTGCAAGAATGATTAGTGACCTTCTCCATCAGCAGTTAAATACCATTCTCACTTAATCACGTGCCCTTCACGTCATCCAGACGAGTTCATTGAAAAATGTGGGGATGGTCATAATGTTTTGGCTCGTCAGTGTATAATTCTGAAAAAATGCATGAAATGCTATTAAACAATTATTTCATCAATCAAATCTCGAATAGAAAAGTCCCAAAACGATTTGATTTGAACTTGCATGTCAGTTGTATAAATGAACATTTGACTGTTTCAAAATATAAAGAGTGTTGAAACATATACAAACTTAGACTTAGATCTTCAATACAGAAGATCGATACTGCTTAGTCTACAACATAATGGTATTCTTATGCAGCTTACCTGTAAATAATCGCTGAAAACAGTGATTTTCGTACTAAAAATGCTATTAATATCTAGATTTCCTGAAATTTTTAACCAATAACCTTTCGTTGGTCAAGGCGGAGTTTCAGTACAAAAAGCGAACTTCTGTAAATTTTATTTCTGTATACCCATATGGTGACAGAATCATGTTCTACCGCAATACAGCAGCACCATCAATATTAAGGTTTACAAAAAAATCCCTCATTCGAAATTCTTAATTTTCATTCAAGCGCTTTGTTATTTCGCGTGCCAGTGAATATAAATTTAAAGATATGTATTTGCTTCGAAACAAATTGATCATGGATGTCGTATTAAATTAATATTTCATCCATACGTTAATGATGGTAAAATTTGAAAGTATTAAATCCATGACGCACAAGTGCCCGAAATTAAAATAATGGTAAATATGTAAGGTTTGTTGTGTATGGAAGTGAAAATGAGGAATGAATCTACACGTAAACAAATAAAAGTATAGAATAACTGGAAGCAAATTTAGTGACTATATGTAAGTAAAATCCTCCCGGTGATACCTTGCATACATGGAAGTGAGAACATAGAATGTACAAATATTGATTCAAAGAGACTTTGGATGTGTTCTTGGGGTACAGCAGACCAAGCAGCTTCCACACGTTGCCAAAGTTGATCTGGTGTGGCAGATGGGGGTAATCTGGGTCAATCGTTGAGCAACCATGTACCACATGTTTTCTATCGGCGAAAGATCCGGAGAGCGAGCTGGCCAGGGAAGCAATTCAATCTGGCAATTGACGAAAAACCCTTGGACAATGCGTGCCACGTGTGGTCGCGCATTATCCTGTTGAAATATGGCTGTGGGCAAGCCCTGGAGGTAAGGAAGGACAACTGGCTCCAACACCTCGGAGATGTAGCGCTGGCTGCTTAAAGTACCGGCAATGCGTACTAGAGGAGTGCGAGAGTGATATCCAATACCACCCCATACCATAACACCCGGAGCAGGACCAGTGTGGCGGTGCATAACGCAGCTGTTCAGCATCCTCTCTCCACGTTGTCTCCAGACTCGAATCTGACCATCGTGGTGTTGCAGACAGAAGCGTGACTCGTCAGCAAAGACAATTGCATTCTATTCTGCCGTCCACATCCTTCATCGCACCATTGGCGGCGGAGACGTCTGTGGTTCTGCTTCAAGGGTAGTCGAAGCAATGAACTTGCAGACAGACCACTCTACTGTAAACGGCGTCGAATAGTACGCTCAGACACTGGATGATGCGTTACAGACTGAATGTGCTGTGCCATGGTTCGTGATGTGGCTGAGCGATCCGTCACTGCCATACGCACAATAAGCCTGTCATCACGTGAAGTGGTGCACTGAGGTGGATGCGATCGAACACGTCGGTACGTCGTACCCTCCTGCATCCAACGATCACATATCCGCATTACGGTTGTTTGGTTTCATCCAACACGACTACCGATTTCCATGAAATATAATCCACAATCTCGGTAGGCAACTATCCTTCCTCTGTCGAACTCGGATACTTGAATCAAAAGATGATCGCTGTTTTCTACGAGGCATAATTGATCGTTTTTTTGAAAAAACCACAAGAAAAACACAGTTGCCGTAATTGAAATCGTCGAAATCTCCAAGCCTTAAATAGCGCTTTGAAGTGGCGCCACAGGCGCGCGTAATATGCGTCTGCGCTGAAATTCTAATCATTTGCATATCTCACCTCCGCTAATGCATGTTGTAAATTTCATATTATTTGCATGCTTCCTTCAGGGTGTTACATTTATGGTGGCCAGCAGTGTATGATATGATTATAGAAAACTAAAAAAAAATGCCTTTAAAGAGTTTCTGGGTTTGAATCCAAGCGAACTTCCCAGGCTTAGGGTTGCCTTAAAGCTGAACAAGACAACAAGGTTAGTATGTTTGGCAATACATCGCCGTTGCCTCGAATACTACATTTCACCAAAAATAATAGTGACGAAATTAAGTAGAAGTGCATTAACTATAGGTACGTAATTTCAATTGAGCAACCCAGGGTAATTTTATACTAATTTGTACTCTAATGTCAAGTTGGAACCATAACACTACAACCTTTTTTTTTTTTTTTTTTTTTTGTAAAAACTCTCCTCATATTTAGAATAATGCTACAATTTGCTTCAACTGAAACGTTGAAGATACTTTTATAGTTCCGTCAAGTAAGGTAACTTTGGTCCTTGCTGATAACTTTGGCCCAACAAACGATAAAAGATTATATGTTCTGCATCTAGACAAAGGAGAATAATTATGACTTATTTATAGCAAGGGTCAATAGGTGGCAGTACTGACCTGACCTTCTCGTAGTTTTGTCTTGTAGTTACTCAATTTACGACCACTACATTGCTGCTCCAATTTGGTATCACTTAAATTTATATTGTGGCTGTCTTCCCCTTTTTCCTTGTAAATGTGATTGAGTACGTGATTCAGACCTGGTAAGGGAATTGTCTCAGTTTATTATTAATTAATTTAACTATTTTTAGTATCATAATCTTGATTTATTTCGTGGTATACAAACTAATGAATATTTATTACATCAGGCCAACTTTATCCCAGGTCTGGGGATAACTTCGGCCCAGCATGCCGGTTGACACTTAGATAGTGTTAGAGTCTGATGGCATAAGTGAAACCTTCTCTGAGTTTGAAAAAACACTGGAAGAATCTGGAGAAGTCAACAACAGTCCTTACAAGCAAGTATATCCCAAAGACTGCTCTAGATGATACTGCAATTGTGAAGTACGATAGTGCTAAATATCCCGGAAAGATTTTAAGCTTCTCAGACAACGGACTGACTATGGAATGCATGGAAAGAAAACTCAAATGTTGGCGTTGGCCAGAAAACAAGACAGTATAAGTTATTAGTGATACGAAGTGTGCGGGAAAATCAATTCTCCAAAAATTGTGTCAAAAAGGTAATGGTAATGGTAATTTTAATTAACGTCGAACTAGAGCAACACAACGGTCTATTGACGACGGTCCGGAATCAATCCCCTAAGGGAAAGATCCGAGGACACCACCAAGTAATTTTGATGTGTCAAAGAGGAATCAGTTTAATGTTCCAAAAATGGATTATGTTTATTTCTAGTATGGACTATATATTTCTAGCATGAACTATATATAAAAAATAAGACTGTTATTTTAATGTTTACTTGCTGTATTACACAGTATTCTTTAAAAATTCCACTTGTATTTTTAAAATAATGGTAGTTTTGCATATAAACAAGCTTAATTTATTGATTTTTTCCAAATTTTTTTTTTCTAATGGATTTTTTCACATTTGACCTGAGTCATTGGCCTCTACAAGGCCGGAAGTGATGGCCACTTGTGAAGGAGCACCCAGTGGGAGGACCATCATTGCCCCTAACAATTTATACTTCGTAATTTTGAACCATGTTCAGATGACGAAGCAGCACATGAGCTGGTATACGCTTACAAACATGCATGCCCGAACCCGGATTCGAACCGGGGACTTTCCGATCTAGAGGTTAACACCTAACCACTATACCGGTTGGTCGGCATTTTTTCCAAATTAAGTTTGAGATTAACTCCAATGAGGTAAGATATTATTGATAGGTAGGTTGCCAATACTTGTACATGATATGACATTGACCAAAGCTATGGCAACCATTTAAATGTTTGGTTTTCAAGAGCTGGGTCAAAGTTGCCCTAATTCAAAGTATCATTAGCATAAAAATGAAAAATAAATAAAAAATTGTCTTAAGGTTGTATGTATACTTTAACAATGGCTTATATTATAGTTAAATATGTTTAAAAAATAATATAAACCGCTTACCATATAAAATTTTAATTGGTTTACAGCTATTATTTGCTTTTCCTGTGAATTAAACATGGAAAATGGGATAAAGTTACACCAGTTGACGGTTTCATGTTAGTTATAAATATATTTTAAATTGGTTCCATAAAATAATCTCCGTTCATCTCATATGGTTAGCTACATTTCAAATTATTTTAATACCATCAGGAACTTTGTAATCGCTGCACCTATTACGTCATGAATGGAATGCCGTGTACGTTGACTGATTGCATAATGTCACTTACATGGTCTCGAAAGCTCTTCATTCTGGGCTTTGTCAGCAGGCAGACATATTAATTACGACAAGTTTGCGAATCTTGTCTCAAGTATGTGCCTCATCAATTGTTATGTCATTATTGGATTGATTCTAAGATTGTAGAACTTGCAAATTGATGCCATGTGGCTTAAAAAGAGCTTGTCTAACCTCTGTACAGTCTATGAACTTAAAACAGTTATATGATATTCATATCATTGTGAAAACATGTGTATTGTCGTGTTAAAATTATATTAAATATAAATTATACTACATAATATTAAATAAAAATTAATGATTTTAAATATTCAAATATGTACCTCGCATAGAGGTATGATTTATTTATTTGCACATACTGATGCTCAAGAAAAGGCGTTATAAATAAACGTTATTTATAGTGTACGGTACTACGGGAGAAACCAGATGACCTTAGGGGAACCCATTACTATGAAAGTTGTCAAGGCTTCCAGAGAATGGGATGATACTCAAAAGTGTATATAGTGTTCTCCATAAATGGAATTTGCTATACCTTCTCGTAATTATTGCTATCACTTTCAGTACCAAACGATTAACCTTTCCAGGGATAGCTTTGCTTAAATTTAACATGCCCCCTATTTTTAAGAAATAACTCTTTCGAAATAACGCAATTGAAATACCATCTAACTTAATAAGGGTAACAAATAACTGGACTTGAGGTTCAGTGTCTTTGTATTTTGTTTTAATACTTGACTACACAGCATGACAATCTTTTAAACAACTATTTAGTTCGACTTAAATTCAAATTTATTTTTGAGAAGTACAAACAATAAACGAAATGTATAATTTTGAGTGGTTTCAAAGTTCGAAGTTTATATTAATAAATGATACCACACACTAATATGTTTGGAGCTCTCAGAATAAAGGATTTTCACCAAAGTAAAGATGACATTCCAGCATATGGTGATATCAACAGGTATTTGGATATGAATTCGGTTGAATATTATACAAGCCGTCGAAACAAAGCTGCAAAAACTTTCAGAGTGCTATATTTGGTAAACATATGAAATATGTTACTGAAATAATTTTCAGTATTATTTAAAAAGGAGCACTATTTCAATTTTATATACTTTTCCTTTTAAATATATACTGAAAATAAATACTACCAAAATTATAATTTATAGTGTTTCACACGTGTCGTATGACCAATTCTTACAGCAAATCAATCAACAACCTCATTATATTTTTATTTTCTTGATGTCCATTAGACTTAATGGTTATGTCCTTACTGTTTTAACAAAAAATTTACAAATCAAGTATAGTTATTTATGCCGGTAGATAATAGTAGCCGTCCAATTATTTACTTACACGATTGTATAGATTTAAAAATCAGAACTGGTGACTAAATGATATTATTTCAGACTAATTTCATTATAATATTTCAGAATACTTTCATTATAAGATTTCAGAATACTTTCATTATAATATTTCAGAATAATTACATTATAATTTTTCAGAATAATTTCATTATAATATTTCAGAATAATTTCATGATACTCTTTCCGAATATTTTTCATACGATATAGCTTTGCGAATATTGTACAAAAAACTGTTCATCAAAACTTATATCATGTTGGCCGACCTTGGGTCAATCGCAACAAAATGCCCCGGTTTGTATATTGAGTTTTTCGAATTTGTTTTTTGGCATTCCCAATCGCTCACGAATATTCCTTGTGACTTTCGGAAGCTCCATATAAGTGTTGCAATTGGCACTTGAGAATGAAATCGCCTGTGTTCATTTATTGACAAGTATTATCCGGAACACAATATTAATAGCATACTCTTGTAATTGTTTTAAGGTTTTTATTATTTCTATCAGTTATATATATATATATATATATATATATATATATATATATATATATATATATATATATATATATATATATATATATATATATATATATATATATACGAGATTTCATTTACAGTTATCTTATTTTTACTTGTTGCTACTTTTTACGAGTTATTTCATTGTAATCTTTAGGCTCAGCTATTTTGAATGTACAAGGTTTAAGTTCTAAAGTTTTTAAACATTTTAACTTTTGTTTCCCCAGCAGGTACTTTTTTAATCAAGAATACATTTTGTAGCTACAGATATAGCTTCATTTCTTCCTTTTTACACCAACCAACATTTTCCCCTTTCTAAAATATATTATTTACAGAAAAAATTATTGCGAACTCTGATATTTGTGTTAAAGTTTTACAATCAGTTAAAAAAATGCCACACATTTTTAACTGACCCTATGTCAAACACGTTCGTACATAGTTATAAAAAGGTTTTACTTTCAAATCATAGTTCATATCTTAAAGAATTATTTATCACGCGTACCATAAGTACCGCTCTTTTTGGTAGGCACGTAGTAACGTTTCGTAGTTCGTACATAGTTATAAAATGGTTTTACTTTCAAATCATAGTTTATATCTTAAAGAACTATTTGTCACGTACCATAAGTAACGCTCTTTTTGGTAGGTACGTAGTAACGTTTGGTGGTACCTATTAACATATCAATGCATTAACACAACAGGCTATTGGCAACTACTCTTTTCCGGCAAGCAGTTATTAGGAAAGGTTAACTCCACATGTTTCTATACTTTCTACTGCAATTTCAAATGTCTCACGAATATAGGCCGGCAGTGGAAATATTACCACACTGAAGCTACATAGAAAACAACTAACGATGACCCGGGATCAACCTTGATGGGAAAGATCCAAGGACAGCACCTCGTGATTTTGAACCACGATCAGATGATGAAGTCAACACTTCAGCTGGCATATCACTTTCTAAACTTTCCTACCACTTCAACGTGGGGCATTTGATGCCTCGACAGAGTTACACCCATCAGTTCCCAACTACACTACCATTTTCGGATTAAGTACTAAGGATAAGTCCTATAAATATCTCTCATAATTTCTGTACACAGCCATAGCCTTGATGAAAACGTTTTCTAATTTTAGTACAACAAAGTTAACATCATTAGATTTATAAAAAAAAAACAGTTATATTTTCTTATTAAATTTAAAAGATAACAAACAATTTCTGGTGTTGCTAGAGAATTTAGCAAATTATTTCTCCGTTACAAAATCATTGTTACAATTTTAAAACGTAAATTATTCTGAAAATGAGATGATTCATAATCATGAACTATGAAAAGATTATCATTACATACGAGCCTGAAGATACACTTACTGATAAAAACCATTTCTCTTAATGATCAAGCATAGTTAAACAACGCTTTATAATAATAACAATCTTTTAACTATCTTGTGAATTTATCTATAAAAAATGCAATCAGTCTGAAGCTTAAATGCTCTGTCCTTCCCCCCAGGGGGACTGCTAACTGCCGGAAATATTTACAATCGTACACTTAGCTGCTATCAGCTGTATAGATAAAGAGTTAGGATTTAATATGTCTTTAACGTCCTTTCACAGGAAAGTTTTTGTACAATTAGATAGAATATAAAATAATCTTAAAAAAAGTCGTTGAAATTCTGCTCCATTTGATTATGTTGCTTTGGCTCGTTTTAATGAGGTCTGTATTATTTACAGAAACTTTTATCTATAGGAAAGTCTTTAGAAGGTACACGATCTCTAAACTTTAAAAGTAAACAGTTTATTGAATTCAGTCATAGAAAACAGTGTTCAATTCCTGAAAAAACAATCCGAATCGCAACTATACTTAATGTTTAATCCTCCAAGTGGTAACGAAGGGATATCTCGTTTATCAAGATTTTACCAACCTTTGATAATGACGTCATATCTTGCTATCAAGATTTGACTAAACTTTTCTACTTACGTGATATCTCGCCATCAAGATAACTTTTTATGGTTAGAACAAGATCTGATCACTTATCTTCTACTTCTTCTACTAACGATATATCTTATCGTTCAATGTCTGGACAACATTGCTAATGAGATGATATATCTATCAAGGAGGGTTATTGTTATAATATGTCTTTAAATCTATTACATAAAAAAAATTTCAAGAATATGTGGAAATATTTTAAAAGGAGATTAGGAAGTGACTAATCTTAATTATTTACGATTATTTTTATCAGATATTTCTTCAACTATTTAGCATTTAAATAAATAAAATATAAATTAATTTAAATGAGGATTGAACTATTTTATTTTGCATTAGAAAACTACAATTTTTAAAGTGTTTTGCAAATGCATTCAATTTATTTCTAAGCCATTCATTCTGCTATATATTTCTATCGGCAATGATTAGTGTACTTGCTGATACAGAATTTTACAACTTTGCTTAAAAATTATCTTTTATTTTTTAAACATGTTCTGGTCCAAACATTTTGAGTTGTAATTTTTTTGAAGAAGTATCGTAAAATTTAGTTTAGAAGTATAATAAACTTATTATTAACGCTTATTCATAAGTGCTTACATTTGTATAACTGACACAAAGTGCTTTAAAATGAGTCTGGAATATGCATAATGGCAGGAAATTATTAAATTACCCTTTAATTAGTCGCCTCGGTGAGCCACAGACAATAAAATACTTTACTGTCCATTTAAAACGAGCATTACGACTAGGAAATGGCTTGGGTTATTCTACTCCATTCCTGAATAAATTATTGCATTTGACCAAATCAGTTGACATAAAAATATTTAAACTTCAAACAGAGTGCACTCCACTAAATTAAATACATACATTTTAAGAAATTTATTTCCTGTATAGACTTCAATTTTGAGTTTGTTGTTTCATAAACGTCTGGTAAAATTTTCTTGTTATCGAAATTAATAACCCCATTACTCTTTAATGGTGTCTTAAGCTCTCACGATCTCTTCCTTTTGCAAACAGCTTAATGCCTTTGTCTGTCATTCTAATATATGTTCACTTAACTCATATAATTTTACGTAATTATAATACAATTTACTCATAAGCCTTAAAGGGGATTAATTAGTTTGTTTCGTAATAGCATGAAAGGTTGAGGTAGTTTCATAGAGGGTATAGCGAGAGAACACGTAACCTTGGTGTGCTACTATACGAGTGATGGAATATAACTTTTTAGAGAATAGAGTTAGGTCGAAAGAAACTATCCCAAAGTACCATTGTATAAGTTCTTAGCATATTTCTAAACTTTTGAAGTAAAATTAAAATATTTTTAAAGTTAATTGCTTGTTACTTACCATTTTTCTTCTTAGATCATTGGAATTTTCAGTTTTATAAACCTAATTAAATCTTCCTTAATAAGGAAACCAAAACGAATATACTCACGAAATTGTTACCTTTCGTATTCGGTTGCCAAACCATATCAGGGACAAATGTACACCTTATGGAACCTTCGTCTTTCACACGAACAAATATGAATCAATCTCACATATATCAAACCAATGTGAATATATCACATATATCAAACCAATGTAAATATATCACATATGTCAAACCAATGTGAATATATCACATATATCAAACCAATGTGAATATATCACATATATCAAACCAATGTGAATATTTCACATATATCAAACCGTGAATATCTCACATATATCCAACCAATGTGAATATCTCACATGTATCAAACCATTATGAATATCCCACTAATATATAAACTATTCTGTATGCATTTCGGGACTATTCACTCCATTCCTCGTAACACTCCCAAATACAATTACGTACCTTTCTTAACGAGGCTATTCTAGAGCCTACAATGAACCTGAAAAGAAGTGGGTGAATACATTCCGTGGGTGAATCTTAGCAAACACTACCAAAGTTAAAGTAGGGTAGTTCGAGAAAGTGACTGTCGGAGGCTTTAACTCTCGTGGTGGTAATCTCCATCAGATATTTCATCATTAGCAGAACTGACCGGATTCGAATAGACGAGATATTTCGTCCCTAAAAAAAATGAGATCTTGATCTTACCATCTTCAACCAATTGGCAATGCCTTGATGACAAGTGAACGAGCCATCTTACCGAATCCACTTGGAAAGTTACAAGGAATAAAGTATACCAAGTACGTGAAACGGCGTTTCAAAGATTAAACTATTGCTGAACAAAATATTTTACGGTCTTCTAAACACTAAAAATGTACACGGCACTTCAGTGAAAAATCGATTTTCTCTATTAGACCTTCTGTAATTTTTAGAGTCATATAAACCTCAGTAAAGCTTCCCAGAGTACATGAAAAGGATGGATTTATACCTGATCCCTTTCCTGCTCGTATTCTTCAGGCGGAAACGCTACCTTTCGAAGCTACTAGCCAAAACAAGCAAGAAACAAATCCCACCCAATAGCACCTTCTCATTTCACGCGAACATATCTGGATCAAGCCTAGTTGCACCTACCGAAGCGATCTGCATATCCCACTACGACCTGCACCCATCTGCGTATAATGCATTTCAGAAATAGGTTTTTTCACACCCCATAACACACACAAATATACTAACACTTTGCATAGGATGTTTGTTCGACACCTCTACGAGTTTTTTTTTGTTCAAGTCTGAAGCGCCAGTTTGGGAGGAAAAAGGAGTCGGGATGAATTATTCATGTCTTCGGGGAAGAGAATTTGGTAGTAATGCCGACACCCGCATGTTTAGACTTGAGCTTTGCTTTTACTTCGCGCTCTGGGACGACATATTATTCCGTATTCTGTTAAGAATTGAGAGTTTGAGGTGAGTTTTGAGATTCGGGACGGGACAAAATAAATAAATGAAAACGCGGATCGCCCTGTTGTTACGTGGTATTGGAGATAAACACAACTTCGCAATATAATTCGAATTTCCGAGATTCATCGAGAAAACTTTTTGGTTAACGAAAATGTATTTCAGTACCACAGTACAGAGGTGTATTTACATTGAATTGAGGAAAACATCTTGGGATTTTACATTCAATACGATATATGCGTTCGGCTTATATTGCTATATTTACCAATATTTCATAGTCGAAATTATTGCAAAAGGAAAAATATTTTGTTGTGTAAATCTATAATAATATCGCAGGATTTCATTATTGGTGATGATATGCTATGCAATGAATAAAGAACGCCTAATGGGTAATTTTACAATTTTAAATCCCGAGGCAACATTACATAATTCTCCATCTAATTTTAGTTGATTGATTTTGACTTTTCTGGAGCGAGGACCATGCTTGGTAAAGCTGCATGAAACACACGATGTCAAGTAATGGAAAAACACAAGGAAAGTCTTACTGACGCAGAATAATACATCCAAGGAGTAATGGTAACTACGCCACCTTCAACTCTAAGATTGTTAGCGCAGTTGATAAACCCACTGAGACATCAGCACATTTACATTTCGTTTTTACTTCTTTCTAACTATTAATGGATGAAATATGCTAACATTCTGTATAGACATGGTATCACTCTGGATAGACATGCTAATATTCTGGATAGACATGGTAACATTCTGGATAGACATGGTAACATTCTGTATAGACATGCTAACATTCTGGATAGACATGGTAACATTCTGGATAGACATGCAGACCTGCCAACTCTCAGGCTTTTTGGTCAAATCTCAGGTCTCAGGCTTTCAGAGTCTTTTCTCAGGCTTTTTCGCAAAATCTTTTATTTAACTGTCAGAAATTATTTTGTCAAAATTTGCAACTATATGTTTCTTAAATTTCCTTTTAAAAATGATATTTTGATTATTGCTGAAGTTAGTAACTTAGATAATATTGCCCATTCTTCTTTTTCAATCATTAAGTTTCTTGCTGAAAGGTACCCTGTTTTGTTCAAAGTTTTGGGTGATAATGATAAGGGCTTGTATCTTGATACTCTACAGTCTCAGTTCTGTGGTCTACAGTGTGAGGATATTTCTGAATTACTAGTATCAAAAGAAAGAATTGATTCCAAATGGTTTGAAATTGGAAAAATTAATAATTCTGCTTACAAAAAATTAACAGATTTTATGCTAGCAATTTTGACTTTACCTCATAGCAATGCAAGTTGTGAAAGAGTATTTAGTTTTTGTACAAAAACACAAACCCAATTCAGAGCATGTCTTAACATACAGAATTTGGAGAATTTAGTTATTGTTAAGGCCAATCAAAAACATGTTTGTTATGAAAGAAATTTTGATTCCACTTTTTTGAAAAATGCTAAGTCAGCAACTGTTGCAACTCTTAATAAATAAAATATTTAATACAAAATTTGAGTATTTCTTTTTAGTATGTGTATTTCTTAGTAAATTGTAAATCCCTTACCCGTTTTATAGTGTGATCATACATACGTTATCATAGGTAAAATAGGCCGTGATGTCGATAAAAGTCTCAGGCTTTTTGAAATTGCCAGGTTGGCAGGTCTGGACATGGTAACATTCTGTATAGACATGCTAACATTCTGGATAGACATGGTAACATTCTGGATAGACATGGTAACTTTCTGGATAGACATGCTAACATTCTGGATAGACATGCTAACATTCTGGATAGACATGCTAACATTCTGGATAGACATGCTAACATTCTGGATAGACATGCTAACATTCTGGATAGACATGGTAACATTCTGGATAGACATGCTAACATTCTGGATAGACATGGTAACATTCTGGATAGACATGGTAACATTCTGTATAGACATGCTAACATTCTGTATAGACATGTTAACATTCTGGATAGACATGCTAACATTCTGGATATACATGCTAACATCCTGGATAGACATACTATCCCGTAGACATACTTCATCCCAACCACACTTATTTAAACTAGTGCAGTGTCTCACGACACTACGTACAGGAATATGTGAAGGTGGTTAGTTACTTCTTCCATAAGGTACAGCAAAACTATTAGGCTTCCATGTGTTCAACACTGGATCAAAACTTCCATACAGATAATCCCTTACTAGATCAACGCAGGTAAGATACCTTGGGTAGTAGCATGTTTAGCATAACATTTTAGTTTTGAGAACCTTATGACCATGAATAAATCATAGTGATCTGATCTGTCCTCTCACAAGTCTAGAAAGAGTAATCTAACACTTTCTCTTACCAGTTTATTTACGCGTTACTCTAATATACTCTATGTGGTACAAAACACAAGGACGTGTCAAATTTTCGTATTTGTGCTCTTTCTTATAGCGACTAACTCTTGATACGTAAGTAGGTAGGCTCTGTGATAATACTCAGCCATGGCCTTAATCGATACTCTATCTGCAATTTTGATTTACATTTCAATTTTTTATTACATCAGAAGATGTTTCAAATGAATAGTGTTTTAATTAGACTGGTTACTCTACAGTGCATAATAAAACATATGTGTTTATTTCACAGTAGGTACTCCTGTTATGTTACATAAAGTGGATTAAGAATTTGTGAAGGAATGTGATTGAAATATCGGTTAAATGTTTTATGATATTTCAAGTTTTAAATTATATGATTAACTAAAATATATATTCGATGTTCGGTTTAGTTCGTTAAACGTTGATTCAAAGTGTACTTAAAAAATCGCCTTCCTCTGACGTAAAAAATGCAATGTAGAAAAAATTATTTTTTTTTAAACCCCACAACTTTGATATTTTTTAAGTTTTTTCCATTTAATTTGGACACATGCTTGCTGTTTCCATCCAAGTAATCAATCTCGCATACATCACACTATAGTGTAAGATAAATAAAATTACAATAGGTGATAGTGAGATGATAATTACAGAAGTTATTTTAAGACTATGATAGAAATGTTTTTTTAACAGAGCTAGGATATATATGACTACAAAATTACTATAAAATGTCCATACAAATGCAATGATTACCCTAAAAACTAAAACGTGGTCTAAAAAGGACAAAAATTATAGTTGTTGCAAAAAAAAAAAGACGTTTTTCAAACAAGAAATTAATCTAAACACTTTCCATTAGAACGCAATTCGACCTTTCTTTCTTTCGTTTTACGCGTAGAAACTCAAATTGAAGAAAATAGCAACCAAAACGCACTGAATTCTCTGTAGAAAAGTAAATGTGAAACTTCTTCAGATGCTAAGTCTGGCCCTAATGGCCCAGTTGGCACTTCCTCTTAGAGACCGTGGTTCACGGAATTTAGATAGGAAATCAACACATTAACTTTTCAGCGTCAATCCTTATTTTACCGAAACACTTTGAGTGGTAAACTGCGCACGCCAAGCCAATATTTAATTAACACTGACAATACCTTTCCCCTTTTCCATTCATTGCCTACACTGAAATGTTTACAACTGCATTTCCAACCCAAAGAGCGGATGGGATTTCTGGAAATTTCTCTAATGGTGGCTTTGGGGAAGAGAAATGAACGGTAGCACTTCTTAGCAACAGTAAAAAGTTCCAGGCAGAGAATTCCCATAGGATCCCTTAAAGATTCGCCTTGGGTTAGCTCTGCTTTAAGGAATAAGATAACTTCAGTTAATCGGATGAAAAGGTTGTGGAGACTAAGGAAAATTTTAGAGTACGTCTTCCTTTATGTAAAATTTAACGAATCGTCTAATACAAAGTTTGCTAGAACCGCTTTTAGGGGCATTTGGGGGGTGGGAACCTATTGAACGAATCGTATACGATGGTAGATCTACCTCGTTCCGGGTAACATTGACTTTTATTTTTATCAAGTACCATTAAGCTTAGAACAGAACAAAAAAAATCAAGGAATGTTTCTTAACAAGTGAAGGAATTAAGTTTACCGAACAAGTGAAGGAATTAAGTTTACCGAACAAGTGAAGAGCTGGCCAATTGGTCAAGATGTCAGGGTTCTAGCTGCTGGGTTGAAATATTCCTGATTGGAATCTGAGTGCAGGTATGTATGTTTGTTGGTCTGCAATGCATGTGTGGCCTTTATTTTAAAACGATGTCTCAGAAACGTGTGTTATACATGTAACTTAAACTACCTCTAGTGGTGCACTTGGAGAGCTCAAAATGGCTCAGGGCTTTTAGTGAAGTAATAAATAATGTTTAATTTAATTTTATTTAAAATTCCATTTGTATATTATATATATATATATACACTGTATGTATTATATATATATGTATATACACTGTACACTCATAGCCATAAAAATTTGCGCACCAAGAAAAAGTTGTCAAAACGAAACGAAATTTTACACATGTAAGTACTACTTTGATGTAAGTAAATGATTAGAAAATCAAAGAAAACGGATCATTTATTGCAGAAAAAAGTACAAATGAACGGAAGCTTTAGTACTCTGTTGGACTCCCACTAGCGCGAATGCACGATACGATACGAGCGGGCCTTGAGGCATACAATTTCAGTATGATGTCCTGAGACATCTCGTTGCAAAGTTGCTGTAAACGCGCCTCTAGTTCGACTAGTCTTCTCGACGACTGGTCTGTCGAGGGCGTCATGACCCTGGTCGACGTGTAAATGACGTCTCTTCTGTCCACTGGTCCCAACGCATCCTCACAGTAAAATCAGAACGGCCTACTTGACGAGGTACTCTCCGAGCTGACCACCCAGCTTCCATCAACCCGATGATTCTTCCCCTCTCGAACTCTGACAGCTGCTCATATTGTCTTCGATGGAGACGTAACGGCATGTCTACCTCATCGTTTCCTTTGCAAAAGATAAGTACCCTTAAAACCAGCTCTGCTTACCAGTTTTACACTCCAAGGAGAACGAAGTACAACGCCCTCTAGTAGCATTACGCAATGAGCAATCACGCTGCATTTCTAATCATTTGCATATATGGCCGACATGTACCTTCATGCCTAGTTTCGTTACGATCCCACAATTATTTCTTGGTGCGCGAATTTTTATGGCAATGAGTGTATATATATATATATATATATATATATATATATATATATATATATATTGGACCATCTTTAGCACGAATAACGGCTTTCATTCATCGTGGCATTCCTGCATTGAGCTTCCTCATCGCGTCCATTTGTATTTTCGGCCACTGTTACAACAATAGGTCTTTCAAAACCTTGATGAATCAAGGAAGAGTGGAACTTGCCTTTAAATCGTTTTTGAGTATGTCCAACAGATTCTCGATGGGATTGATGTCTCGACTTTACGGTGACCAAACCACGTGTGTAAACGATGTATCCTGCTCACTGATCCTAGTTTTCACAGCGCCAGCTCGGTGTACCTTGGAGTTATCGTCTTGAAATACACCATAGCCGACAGGGAAGAAAAAGTCAACTGCTGACACAACCTGATATTCCAAGATGTTGAGGTACTGTTCATACTTCAATTTATTGATGCACAATGTTGCGAGGCCCAGTCCAGCCGAACAGAAAGAACCCATATTATTATACTGCCTCATGACGAGTGCACAGTGGGAACAATACATATAGGGTCCAATGCTTCCGTCTTCAAACCCTGATGAGTCCTTCGTTTTGAAGAAGCATAAATCGTGACTCATCGAACTACATGACATTTCCTCATTGCTGAGTAGTCCAATTTTTGTGCTCCTTTGCAAATTGCAGTCTTTTTTTTCGATTAATGGCGCTCACAAGTTGCTTCCTTACTGCAAGACAGCTTCTTAAATCCGCTTTTTTAAGTTCTTGTCGCATTGTGCGTCTGGAAACTGTTTTGTTTTCGTTATTGAAGAATGCTGTGAGTTTTACAGTCCATTTCTTGCGTTTTGCTTCCACTAATCATTTCAGTGATCGCCGGTCACGTTCGTTCAGGACGGATTTTCGACCGCACATTTTTCGCAAAATGGATGGTTCACCGCCATATTTCCAAGATTTAATCATGCGTTGCGCAGTTCGCAATCCAATACCACAAATTACAACAATGTCTTTACATTTCTTCACAATTTACTGCAGACCAATGATTTTCCCCTTTTTGAAAACTGTTACATCGCTTCCTCGCTTTCAGCAATGCTTACTTCGAACTAAACAATCATAAGGCGTAACGACGAAATTTCGAGCATGCATTGCGCTAACAGTGTATCTATACACAGTCCAGTAACATTAATGTGACCACCACCTATACTTTCGACGTCAACGTTAAATAACCAATCACAAAAGGCAAGTGGCAGTACACTGCAGTGGAGTGTATATAAAGGACGTCCTAGGGCATCGGAAAGGTATTTCAATCGTTGGCGTAATGCAGAAACGTAGCGATTTATCCGACGTCCAAAATGGGATGATTATTGGCTTTCAGGCCAAGGGTGGAAGCATTTCGGAAACGGCTAATTTTGTGAACTGTTCGTGTTTCGCCGTGGTAAAAGTATACCGTGCATAGCAAAATGGCACTATCCAAAATGAGCGGCGTGGCACATGTGGTGCACCACGGGCTATTGATGACAGAGGGGAACTAAGGCTACGGAGATGCGTTCGGGCGAATAGACGTGCAACTGTTGAGCAACTGACCTCCCAGATGAAACAAGGGGCTACCAAGAGTGTTTCCTCAACAACGGTTCAGCGAACGTTGCTGCGCATGGGACTCCGCAGCAGACGCCTGGTTAATGCACCTATGCTGACAGCTGTTCATCGGCGACGAAGGCTGGAATTTACACGCCAGTACCGCAACTGGACGTTCACAGAGTGGCGACAGGTAGCTTTTTCCGATGAATCACGTTTTATGCTCCATCGGACAGATGGACTTTGGCGTATACGGCTTGAAACGTCTGAAAGCAAACACCCTGCAACAATTGCCATGGATCCTCAACCGCGTAATCTAGCTCAGCTGGCCACAGCACTGGAGTCGGCATGGCTCAACATCCCAGTGAACACCTTCAGAAACCTATATGACTCTCTTCCTGCACGTCTCGCAGCGGTCCGCTCTGCCAAAGGTGGTTATTCTGGCTTTGCAGGTGGTCACATTAATGGGACTGGACTGTATATATATATATATATATGTGTGTGTGTGTGTGTGTGTGGGTAGTGATGAGTCAGGGAGACGTTTAAATAATGTATTTACTGGTATCTAGGGGTTATTTACAACAGGGGTAGTTTAGAATGATAACAAGTAAAGTTAGCCATTAGCTGTAAAAATCAAAGGCAGCACCGCTGGTGCAAAATCGTCCTTCATCGCCGCTCGTCTATCACGCACTGCCAGGTCACAGTTAGCCGTAATTCCCCACAGCCGGTCTTTTCCCTCGTGGTCACTTCACTTCAGATCGGGTGCGTTCCGGGGTATGCTCTCTGCATGTCACTTCGGGATGTGTTCTCTGTACGTCGCTTCGGTGAGTGCTCTCTGCGTGTCATCTCGGGGAGCGCTCTCTGCATGTAACATATATATGTATATAAATTTTCTAAAACAAGAGGAAATTCAAAGAAAAAACCAAAGGGATATTGCTGAAAATGAAAGTGTTGGTGGATAAGCTGACCCAACAACAAATGGTATTTTCTACGTACATGAGCAGCAAAACGATACGAATTGCTCATATACTCCCCCAAACACTATTATAAAGCGAACAAACAACTGTTTCAATTAATTTAAGTTAAAATAATAAGAAAACGAAATCAAACCAGCAAAAGCAGTCGAGAGATCAACCACACCAAGCCAGAAGATTGCCAAAAATGCCGCTAACCACTCCGTCCAACGAAACGCCAACACCAATTACTCGGAGGAAATAACGAAATATAATTAATCATCGGTTGCGTAATTGTTGATACCAATATATTCTTAATGGAAAGTAATAAAAAAATAGAATGGCATTTATTTTTGCACAGTGAATTTTAAATAAAAAGCCAACAGTGACTTATTGCGTGATTCAGTTGGTCGAGACACTGATCACCTGAAGGGAGAAGACTGAATTAGCTCCAAGTAAATGCTGATATTAACTGGGCAAAACAAACCCATTATATAACGGACCGCCATATATATCCACTATCCCCACTTTGTCCAACAAAACTCTAACATTAATGACAGTTAAATTCTTGTTGCATTGAAACTATAATAAATAAAAACTGTAATGTTCGTATAAGAAAATATATTGTTCGTGTTTAGTTATTGAGAACCGATAGTGTTATGATTAATGATGCCCTGATCCACCAAAACTTTCATTTACGAAAATTTCCTAAACATTATTTCATTATTTCTAACTGTCCATTTGTTTTTAAAATTATATTGTTTACCTTGTCTGCAACTTTATCGCGCTTAAGTATCACCACGTAAACATTGTCATCAATTCCAGGGATTGCTGCTTGTTACTATTTCAGAGAGCTTTTCAATGCATTTTAAACTATTAAAAGGGTGTATGAAAGATGATATAATTCGAGAGAACGTACAAAGTACATCATCCAATAAAAGATACTCAATCCGTATAGAATGAGAAATCCTAAAATACTTATAGCCTTATTTTTACTGCTGTAATAATCGTTACAAATACAAAAACCATACTCTAGGAAGATATAAACCTGCATCTGTAAGAAGTTTATAAAAAACTTTCTTTAAAAATATCGTAAGAACAAATTAGGTAGCATGTAGGACATAGCTTCTTTGATATTGCTTTTGATCTTCTGTTATGATCTTCTGTTACATTACATTTTTTATACAGTTAACATTGCAAACTATTGCTTTAACTCATATTTATCAATAGTTTTGGGAAACTTATCTGTTCCTCATTTATCAACTGTAGAGAAACGAAACCAAAAAAAACTTGAATAGTTAACTATAGAAATAATTTTCAATAAATATTTTGCTTCACCCATTGTTATTGGCATCACACCATAACTGAAATGGATTAAATTATGAATGGATTAAGGCACTTGATGTGTTTTGTATCAACATAAAATCGTTCTAATTTGATAGCTGAAACTTGTATCAAGAAATATGTATTTCTTAAAATGCGTGTAATTTTTGTAATGTACATTAATTCATGTCAACCATGTTCCTAAGGTACCTTTCACACCAATAGAATTCGGATCATTCAGAATCAATCTGAATCTAGGATTAACGAAGATTCGGGATAGCATCTTTCTATTCATAGTGTACCTTGTTTCCTTGTTTCTAGTATCTAGTATCCTAGTGACACAAGAGGATCGAGTTGCTTGTCATACTGCAAAACATATACTGGACTGGTTTTCTGAAAATGAGGTGAATTTGCTTGACTGGCCTGTTCAGAGCCCCGATTTCAATCAGGTCGTCAATCACTTGTGGGACAAACTTAAGCGACGAGTCCAACACCGCCATGCACCTCCGTCTTCACATCAATCTCTTTTCACAGCCTTGCAAGAGACATCGCGAGCTATTCATTCCCAGACTTACAAAGAACTTGTGAAAAGTATGATTTGACGTGATTCATTTATAATGCAAGGAGAAGTAGGGCTACATAAAGCTATAATAAAGCAGAGGTAAGCCATAATAGAGCATCTTTTCTGAAAAACATGCATTGCCCAAATACTTTTGTCCATATAGTATATTTCAGTTTTACAAAAAGTATCAAAATGGAATAAAAATGCATATTACTTCATTTCATATAATATATAATATGGCTATTATCAGCATGATCATAGCATATGATAACCAATATATCACCCTCGAAATATAAGAGCTCTGGAGCATCGCCTGAAGAATGCTTGACATTATTCGCTACAAGTTAACATACATGTTTTGCTTATCTCCATGTCATGGTCCTACATCGGAATACATTCCATCAGATGTGACTTTAAATAATATTATTTTAAGGACTTTTCTGACTTATTTCAAAAAGTAATAAATACTCCCTTATGGTGGCTTCACACCAACGGCGACAGCAAAAAAGACAGGCAACATGTTGTTGCTTGTCTCTGTCGCTGTTAAAAAAACCTTCACACCACGAGCGACATGAATTTATTTGAGCATGCACATAATCTTTACGAAAGCAAAATATTTATTTGATTATTTCTTCTTCTTGAAAGATGTCTGACAGATCACGTCCGCATTTAACAAAACTCCTTTTACAGTGAAGACGATTGCCAAAGAAATTAAAATTTCATACATAGTTTTTCCGTATATTTCACTGAAATAGTTCGCTGAAACCAAAGCTATAGAGAAAGCTTAGCTAGAACGTCAACAAAAACAAAAACGCTGGTAGCGAGAGTCACAATCTTTATTCTGATTGGCTTTTGGCATGGCGACAGAGACAAAAGTTGAACTTCTTCCAAGACTTGAAAGCGCAGCGACAGAGACAAACCGGAAGAAACAAAATTTGTTTGTAATACGCATGCGCAATAGCGAAGAAACATGTATTTTGTCACTGTCGCCGTTGGTGTGAAGCCCCCATTAGATGTGATGGTTTTCGGCTTAATTTGCTGAATTATGCGTTTTGTTTGACTCCTTGTTACACTATGTAAAGACACCAGAAGAGGCTTTGCATTTCATCATTTCTGATATAATGAGGTATTTTCACCTTTTTTGTTTCAATTTTACTATATTAGAGGATAAAAATCCATGAAAAATGACGCATATATTATTGAAATTGGAAAACTATTCCCCGATATATTAATTTTTAAATTTCGTTTCCGGTATTGGCTGGAAAAACAGGAATTTCGTAATGGCTGCTCTGTGACGTCACAGCGCATAGTAACCCCACTGCGCCGGCGGTGCTATGGTTGTTTACATTCGTTTTCGTTTAATCAGAATTAATACAGAATTAATTTGCTTCCATCTTGATTGTTGCATTTTTCAAAATGTTTATAATTTGGACAAGTTCAGTAATGATACTTAGTGTAAAAATGCTTTATGCATTTCTAGAACCTTTTACAAAATTCTTCGAATATTTCTGTTCTGCATAATATTTTAAATTATTAATTGAACCTTTCACTTGTTCATTTTTTATGATTGCCCTTTTGTAAACAGTACATATGTGTACTAGTGATTTGTTGGTTCATGAAGTACTTTTTATAAACAGTTACTATCTTATTTACTGCTGCTTATGAAATAAATTTGCGAATCAATATAGACCCGTGTTGATTTCATACAAGAGCAATTGCGAGTGTACATGAAGCATAGATGAGACATGTAAACAAAAGCTCAGCTATGCACAATGACGTCACATCCAATGGCGGCCTGTTTTCGGATCAAGTGACTTTGTTTCGTTTTTAACAAAATTAAAATTTATTTTATAATCATTTCAAAATTATTTTAAAATTTAACAATATTTTAACAAAAGTTTAACGCAATATTTAAGGATTTTTAAACTTAGAAATACTAGAAAAGATCATTTGTAAGCAAAACCCTCGCACATGCAAATACCTCATTTTGTACAGGCATTTCTAATGTAATTTTGTAACATAACAATAGAATCCTTCACATTGATAATTTCTTAACCCATTAGTGCCTGAATTTTTTTTTCGCTTCAATAATTTGTACAGTGCTAGCATATAGTGTGAAATGAATAGGAAAAATAGTAAAAAAAATAATAAGTAAAGGAAATTGAATTTATTAAAAAAAATTGAAACGTCCCATTTATGGGACGCTAGGCACGAGAGGGTGCATGTTTTTTCGAATATAACATATATATGATTTCTTCCAGAAATTGATATTAAAGTGATCTTAGCATTTTTATAGGTATATTTAATTCACTATATACATTGCAAAATTTAAAAAAAAAATATTTTTTTAAATTTTAAATGGTTAAGATTTTATTTGCTGTGGAATTCTCTGAAACATTTTTCATGCAAACCAAACATACATTTGCTGCATTTTCTTTTCAACTTATTTCCACAGTTTGCACATCTTACTTGTGTTGGATTTGTAACAATATAATGGTGAAGGCCATCATATATGATGGATTCTAACACTCTGCAATTTTTAGGTTTCCCAAGGTGTTTACCTGGGCCAAGTTGTGATGGACGTAATTTGAAATATGTTTTGCATATTTCTCGCCTGAAATTTAAAAGATCCAATGGTTTTGAGTTCGAGAAAGGACATAAACGATATATTTGCCAAGCATTTTGAAGTGCAGTTTCCAAGCTGAATACAAGCAAGGACCACAACCACTTTTTTGAACGAATAGAACTACGGTAGCTGTTAAGATTTTGATCCATCGGGTCTGTGCCTCCCAAAAATTTATTATACTGAGCATTTGGTTGGTCTATTTCCACAATTGTTTTGTGTGCACTAGACCATCTTTTTGCTTTTACTAATGGATGAACTCCGTGTATATTTGAACCAATAGTCACTAAACTATTATCATTCCACCTTACTAATATTAGATCTTGCTTCTTGTCAAACTGATAGTCAAAACTACTCCTGTCTCTTTTTTTTGAAAGATTCCACTCCATCTAGTGGACATCTCTCTGTTCGGTTGGGACGTACGGTTCCTGTTCCGCCAATACCTTTCTTTGGCAAGTGATCAATAAGCGCAGTGCTTGTGAAAAGATTGTCAAAATACAAATCATAAGGCAAGCTCTCTGGCAATTCAGATATTAAATCCAAAACCTCATCACCCGATAAGTCTTCCAGCATCGCTAGTGCTTCTTCCAAAGATAAACTAAAAAAATCATATTGTAACTAAACAGTCTGTACTGTTTACAATTGACATACCAAAAAATATTATGAAAATTTTTAAGTCATTTAGGCAAATAAATGTTTTAATTTAATTTGCTGTTGTGGAATATTTTTTTTCCTAGGTTAAATCATCAGCTTTTGTTTTTAAAATATATGCTATATATTTATACGCCTTTAAAAGTTTAATATAATATAAAAAACATTTATACTATTCACAAAAGTACATGCTTTTGGAAGAGCAATATATTTAAAATTTTTTTCCCATTTTAAAAATGCATAAACTTTTGTTCTTGTTGCAATTATAGCAAAAATAAACAATATAAATTGAAAAATAATATACATATGCTAGTACATACTAATCAGAGCAGCGTCGGTAGGGAATATCGGGATATATCTCTACAAAATCCCCAAGTACCAGATCTGCAATATGCCAAAAACTTTCAATTTTTATACCTCTTTCTCAAATTTGACATCATACCTTCACCCCGGAAAAAATTACGCTCCCCTGTTGCTATCTTACATTATTTCAAAATTATAAACAACAAAATAAACAGTTTATGACGTAAAAGATTCTCAAATAACCTCGTAAAACAAATATTCAACAACCTGTGAGCATGGGGAACTACATGCACCCGTTCGTGCCTAGCGTCCTTTTTATGGGACGTTAGGAAAACCCTCAAAAGTTTACTAAAAAAAATATATATGTGAATTAGAAAAAATACGCATTTATTATAAATGTATTTCCTAACATATATATGAAATACAGACAATTGGAGAAATAAATAAATAAAATATTTTACCTTTTAGGCTTCGACATTGTGATCCTCTCAAAACAACGCTAACACTGATTTTGAAAGGTCACATGACTCATAATATATTGGATATATACTGCCATTTAGTGTCAATTCTGTAAAGCAAACTCTTGAGATTGATTAAATATAGCATAGAAGTCAGTGAACCTTTTCTATGAAAAAGAGGATTTTTTTTTGTTTACCGTCCCATTTATGGGACGCTAGGCACTAATGGGTTTCTCTTCATGTACATCGCACAATCTATATTTCATTCCTATAGAAGTTTTCCTTCTGGGAGTTTTTATCTAAAATTCAATTTAAAATTGAAAAAAATATATATTCGAATAAATTAATTTCAGTTTTTAGAATTCAAATGAGTGTGGAAACCTCAATGATGGGGAAATCTAGACTGGGATCTTGACATAAATCACCTACATGATTAAATGTTAACATTGAGGAAAGGGCAGCACGTGACACGAATCACTTTCTAGTTTGTAATTAATGACATCAAACCTGTCCTAAATTGGAATAACTCATATGCTTCCGATCAATCACGTGGATGGGTATTTGGAAAGTATGAACTCTCATTTAAACACTTGTCCCTTGTCCCACACAGTTTCCTTGTAACGTTTCAATAATCTCGAAACAAATGATTCAAATTAATTAAATGGTCTAGAAATTCAAAAATTATTTAACCCTTAAAGCTACTAAAAAACCCAGATATATTTTAGTTTCTGAGGTATAAATTGTAATGTTTAGCCCACCGTAGTGCAACATAAAAACTACCACAATTAAGTAATATTAACTTTCTATGAACTATCAATGCAATGACCCGTGTGTCTCATTTAATAGCATTGCATTTATAATGATTCACTCCCTTACATTAATTACGCATTTATCAAGGGCCCATCTGTGGTGTAAATTGGGTTAAAAAAGAGGTTAAATGAATGGAAAATAAAAAGGTTCGAGATAAAATTCCTACATAGGTTATCTGGATATAATATATTTTTTTGTAAGTGGTTGACAAAAATTGGCTCTAGAAAGGCAAAGGCAAATTCTGTTAAATATCTTTCGTTTAAAAAGAAGAATTTATAAAGGTAGACTCACCAGATAATGTTTTTCGCCACCTCGAATTTCACGCAGTGGGATGTCCTGTACATTGTGGATTCAACTACGAATGAAATACGATAAATTGAAGAGTCAACATATTCTATATTGTTCTTCTAAGGGACTGCTGGTCACTGTGATCGAGTTCGATGCTGGAATTATGGAAGAGACCTCCTTAGTTCCCTCAGAGAGTGTCCATGGCTCCTCATCAGGAGAAAGGGTCGGTTACGAGAACCCGAGATCGACTTTGAGGTATTGGTCGATTTCGTTAATTGGTCAAAGAGGAATTGTTTCATAAGTATTCCATGAAATCTAACAGGGGAAGATCTGGAGATTTCCGTGGCTCGCAGAACAGCAAAGTTGGACTAGCGATGCACGCGAGGACCGTCAATTATCGACCTCCTTAAGGGGGTCCAAGACACAAAAATCATCAAATTTTCGATTTTTTTTTTATGATTTTAAGAAATTCTCTATGTTTTTCTGCTTAAAATGACGTCTAAATCATGTTTCTATCTTAGTTAGAACTAGAGATATAATAATTTTCGTGGTGCGTTGTTTGGAATAATCTAACACTCTTGACAGTTGTTGACATGACAACAAAATCTATCTTTAAAACTTTAAATGCGTTTTTCTCCATGATACATTTTTTCAAGATTTCCTTCATTCAAATTGCTATAAGTCGAAAACCGATAAAGTTAAAGGGTGAAATTTGGAATATATATTTTTCAAACACTACACTTTAATTTTGATTCAGGAAATTTGAAACAAATATTTACTTTTAAAAATAGGACTTTTTTTTAAAAAAGTACCTTAAAATTTTCAAAAATTTTCATTCAAATATTTTTTATATTTTATTAAATTAATATTTTTAAATTGCTGAATCAAAATTAAAGATTATAAATTTGTGAATAATTTACTGCAAGAATTTTGAAAATTGATCTAGAATATTTTTAGTTTTAACAATTTAAAATGACCCCTCTTTTTTTCAAAAAATTTTAATTTAAAATTTTTAAAAAAACTTTTGAAAAAATTTTGTGTTGTGATTTCGCTTATTAGTTAGATTGTTATCAGTACAAAAAATTATAAATTAGTTAATACAATTTTTGTTCAATGTGTCCTGGACCCTCTTAAAGTGTGAAGTCGAATCAAAGGTCGTAACACTTTTGCACACTCATCTTGATTATGTCACAGCAGTATATACTCTCAAATTAAGACGAGACGAGAAGATCATAGTTTTTTTGGGGTGAAAGAACCGCTGCAAACCTAAGGAGTAGGATCACTCTATCTCAAAAACGAAGACCATAAAATTATAATTTCTGGGGTGAAAACACCGCCGCACTCAAGGAGTCGCATCCTCTCTGTGACTCAAAATGGAGACGAGAAGATCACAAGTTTTGAGGTGAAAACACCGTCGCAAACCCAAGGAGTCGCGTCTCTCTAACTGAAAAAAAGGGGTTCCTTAGCAGAGAAAACCAGTCCCTTCGTCCTTTTTCTGGGATCGCCAAAAACGAATGTCACCCCAATGGGAGTGGAAAATTAACGACAATAAATTACGTATAGCATAGAGAAAGACAACCGGGGTTATTCCTTTATCCCAACGGAATGTTCAAAAACCTCAGGAAGAAGAGAGCCAAATCACGCCAGCATCTCCCGGTAGTTAAGAAGTGTCACGTTGAAGGTTATAGTGGGGTGGATTTGACCTTGGAAGATCACCAATTGTCCAATCAGTGTGGGTAAAGTAGAGATGAGACAGTGTGAAGGATGAGGAGTTGCTTTCCCCTTATCAAGAAAGCACTCAAACCAGAATTCCAAGAAGGGAAAAAGCCTGAAAAAAAACAATCTCTACTTCCAAGATTTTCGTTGTTAAGGAACCGGGAATGGGATCGAAAAAAACAACTATACAGGGAATCTAATTAATGCTCTCATTCCTTTTCCAAAAAATCCGGGGTGGAATGAAAAATAGTTATAATATGTGGGAAAGGGTAAGCCTTCACCACAGCACCCAACAACTGTCCGTGTTTCATTGATTGCGTGTGTGAATTGAAATAAAATCAATCACAAACTGTAAAAAATATTTTACCAAACTTAGGCGCAAATTTGCATTTTACCCATAGCCTGATTCAGTAAATACAGGATCATTCATAAGTAAGTATACAATTTCAACGCACTATATAACAGTGATAATGTAAGATATTTTATGTTACCTGTAACTGAAGTGTAAGTGAATGTTAAAATTGTTTTTAGAGACATTCACATATGTTCTATGCGTGCACCCTTAGTCACACTGCACACAACGAACCAGTAACCCATTTCTGCCCAGACGCGTGTTAGGGTATCTGAAGCAAGTGCATCGATAGTGGTTGCGATACGCTGTTTCAACTGCGCTTGATCAACAGGAATTGGATGGTTAAATACGTTATCCTTTATGTAGCCCCAAAGAAAAAAGTCACATGGTATAAAATCAGGGCATCTGGGTGGCCATTGGGTTAGTGGAATGCTGTAATCTGCAATTTGTCCAATCTATCGGTGAAAAAGATGTTAATAGAGGTAATTTTACATGTCACTTGACCAGTGTGGTGGTACAAATTCCAATTGGAGAGTAAAGTCTTTCGACTTTAAGATCCAATTGGATGAATAAAGTTTTTGACGACATCTGCCGATACACACACACAAGCTCGGTCGTCCTGGCCTTGGAACTTTGTACAAACAGCTCGTAGTTTCAAATTTGTTAAACTAATCGTAAATTAATTTTCTGGTTGGAGGTTCTTTTGCAAATCGTGATCGAAAATGCCGTTGCACAACAGTGACAGTTTCCGTTTTGTTTAATTTACGAACACAAAAAGCCATCTCCACTGACTGGCCACGTGACAGGCTTACTATGACCTCCGTCACTTCGCTCTGGATGGGGACACAACCTTTATGAGTATACCTAGCTAACAGTTTGCATTGGGGGACCGTGTCTTAAACTATTCCTGTTTTACAGCATCTGGAAACTATATACTTATTTATGAATCACCCTGTATATTGACACCAGACAGCCATTAGAAACAAGTACCGTCACAATTAATTAAAAAAAATCACATGTGTATTTTATTTAATTCTCTTATTCCTTATAATTAGGTTCATAGCTTGTATATCTATATTTCTCACAGTAAAATTGTAAAAACCTCTTTTTATTCTACATTCCCGAGAGCTTAGACTCGGACCGTCATCAACAGTATGTTGTGTTGCTCCGGTTCGACGTTAATTAACTACCTACACAGTTGCTTGATAAATATAATTTTGAAAAGCACCCATATACCACAGTAATCATCACAATTTGTTAACAAAATATTAAAATTTCATCTATTTTTCAATTCTTTATTCCTTATTAGTATTGTCTCTAGGGTGACGTACATTCAATTTCTAACCTATATAATTTCTTATAGTACTTTATAATTATTCCTATTAGTTATGTCTTATTATTATCCTTATAGTAGTTCTTTATTATCATTCATTATAGTTTTTATTATTATTATTATGCCTGTAGTAGTTCTTTATTATCATTCCTTATAGTTTTTATTATTATTATCCTTGTAGTAGTTCTTTATTATAATCCCTCATAGTTCTTTATTATTTTTATCCTCATAGTAGTTCTTTATTCTTATCCTTGTAGTACTTCTTTATTATTATTATTATTATTATTATTATTATTATTATTATTATCCTTATAGTACTTCTTTATTATTATTATTATCCGTATAGTTTTTCTTTATTATCATTCCTTATAGTTTTTTTTTATTATTATTATCCCTGTAGTAGTTGTTTATTATCATTCCTTATAGTTTTTATTATTATTATTATCCTTGTAGTAGTTCTTTATTATAATCCCTCATAGCTCTTTATTATTTTTATCCTCATAGTAGTTCTTTATTCTTATCCTTGTAGTACTTCTTTATTATTATTATTATTATTATTATTATTATCCTTATAGTACTTCTTTATTATTATTATTATCCGTATAGTTTTTCTTTATTATCATTCCTTATAGTTTTTTTTTATTATTATTATCCCTGTAGTAGTTGTTTATTATCATTCCTTATAGTTTTTATTATTATTATTATCCTTGTAGTAGTTCTTTATTATAATCCCTCATAGTTCTTTATTATTTTTATCCTCATAGTAGTTCTTTATTCTTATCCTTGTAGTACTTCTTTATTATTATTATTATTATTATTATTATCCTTATAGTACTTCTTTATTATTATTATTATCCGTATAGTTTTTCTTTATTATCATTCCTTATAGTTTTTTTTTATTATTATTATCCCTGTAGTAGTTGTTTATTATCATTCCTTATAGTTTTTATTATTATTATTATCCTTGTAGTAGTTCTTTATTATAATCCCTCATAGCTCTTTATTATTTTTATCCTCATAGTAGTTCTTTATTATTATCCTTATAGTAGTTCTTTATTATTATTATTATCCTTATAGTACTTCTTTATTATTATTATTTTTATTATTATTATTATTATTATTATCCTTATAGTACTTCTTTATTATTATTATTATCCGTATAGTAGTTCTATATTATCATTCCTTATAGTTCTTTATTATTATTATTATTATTATTCCGTATAGCTTTTTATTATATTCTGTATAGCTTTTGTTATCATTGCTTATACTTATTTATTATTATTTCTTATAGTTAAGTTTATAATGTAACCCTAACACTCACATTATGTTGCAAAGTGCATTTGCTTTCTTTCACAATTGCTTGACTCGATAAGTATATTTGCGGCCAACCACTACCCGAATCATCACAATTTATTAACAAAAAAATTACATTATGTCCTTTCATTCAATCTTCTTATTTCTTATAGTTCTCTACAGTGAGTAAAGAAACTTTGCGGGGTGTTACGAAGACATCACATAAATGTTTGCTCTATCACACATTCCCTACTGTACCGAGAGATTTCCTACTATCTTTCGCTCCCTGAGAAGATCGCTACTTCCGGGATTCCCTCACGGTATTGATGGAATCCGGAAGGAAAGAAAAGAAAGGACGTATGAAAAAAAGAATAAGAAAGTAGGCACAGAAGAATTTTAAAAATAAAGTCCTTCCACCTTTTTCGTAATCGATAATCGATGCTGAGACATTAATCATCGAATTTCTCCAAGAGCGTAAAGCGAAGTCTGGAAAAAAACCAAATTCAGGTTTTTGCTTCACATTTCAACGGTTTCCAGTGTTTCGTTTTTGAAGTGTGTGGTTAAGAATGTTTGCAATTTCGGCCAGTCCCGAGTGTTGTCTTTCAAGTACTGTAAAGAGACATGTCAAACCATTCAAATTCAATTAATACTCTTAGCGATTCCAACTCACATATCTGCTTTAGACCCTGCAGTATTCCTTGAGTTATTTCTAAGCAGTTTAAACATTCTTGATTGATTGAATCTTTCTAATAATTCTTTAGTCCAATCGTACTGGTTATTTAACCATTACGTTTTTTGTGGGGTAGCAGTAATGATACACAATACAGAAAAATACTGACGCCTATTGCGATACTATAAAAATGGAATTGGATCATTATACACTCTAAGACAAAAACAGTAGCACCTGGAAGGAGTAGACCGTTATAAAGGACATTTGGAGAAGAGTACATCTGAATTGGAGATGCAAATGATTAAATTTTCAGAATCGGTTGAGCAATCGCCACGCGCAGGGCAGCTCTCAAACAAGCTGTATACCGGGACATAAAAGGACATCCAATGGCCAAGCAAATTCATTTAGACTCATGCTGTTGTGATGGTTGCATTGTTTCTCATTGAGGTATGCCTCGGAAAATAGGTTGCAACCAATTTTAGCAACGGGGGCAGTTTGACGAAAGTCAAGTAATTGGCCTCCGAGAAGGTGGATGGCCTGATCGACCGATTGCGCAACATATTGGTTGTAGTGATGTTACTGTTGCACTCTGTTGGCAGCGATACAAAAAAGCCAGCGTCAACTAGGTTCAGGAAGGCTTATGGAAACTGGACCGAGAGAGGATAGACGTGTTGTAAGACATGCGCGTACTTATTCAACAGACACTGTTGCAGACATCCAACGGGCAGTGGGAATCACTATCGATCATCCAATAAGTTATCGCACATTTTGTCAACGGCTTCACGACGTGGGACTATATTTACGAAGACCGTTACGACTTTTATTCTCAATAAATTTTGCATAATTCAACCTCAAAGTTTAATCATTTACTCATTCAAAAGCACTTTAACAACCTTGTAAATTTCCTTACATTTTGAGAATTCCTTCTAGGTACAATTTATTTTGTCTTAGAGTGAATATTGAACCGATTGAGATTTTCAAAATGTGTAGGATGGCTACCTATCCTCAGTGCACTAAGTAATGGCTTAGTTACCACATCTATTAGATGAAAGAATTCTAGGAAAGTTTCAAATGGTTTTGAAAATAGAAAATGTCTTCTTGTAAGGAATGGAATGGTAATTGGAGGTTTTACGGCGCAAGGTCCAAATACGAACAAGTTGTGCTATAGTCATGTAGGGAAGGCTGCAGGTTGAGATCGTATATATGGGTGGGTAACATTCAGAGGAATAGGACACTAACCATTTTCTCAATGTATATATGAATATCCAATGTTACATATTCATGCAGTTAAATCTCGAATAACTGTAATGAAACGTATTGGGAAAGAGTCTATCTCTTACTGAATTATTAAGATTCGTAGAATTGCAATGAAGCGTTTTGAGAGGCTATCCAACGAAGTTGAACGCCAAATAACTAGTCTTGAGAAAGAGTCAGTCTTATACTATAAGAACAACTGAAACCTCACACAAACACGACGAATCTCTTCGAAAACCAGTTTGTGCTGAAAGTTAAAACTTATGTTTAAGGTATCAGACTGAAGTAATCTTTGCAAAAATCAATCGTATACTAAGTTAATGGATTGCTGAACCAATGATCAGCTTTGCAGAAATTAGGTTTGAATAAGTACATTTAAGTATGTCAGTATCGCAACAAACTTTAGCTTCGTCTTATAATGTGTTTACTATAGTGTGTAATTCAGTATTTTCCTTTATTGTAAATGCTCTAAGAGATACTTGGCACTTTTATTCATAACTTTAAGTTTTTTAATATCATTAACTAGTTATAAGCAATATTACTAGTCATTATAACCTCAACTACATACTCTTACGACAGATATATACAACAGTGCGATCAATTTCCGAGGATAACATTAGGATAATAGTCGTAATAATGATATTTTTACTACCAGGTCTACTTTTTCTTAAGCCGCGTATACATTTGCGAACCGAAACGTTCGCGAGCCTCTACTTGTCATGAATTGGACGGGGTTTAGGGCGCCCGACGAGCGGCTCGTGAACCGTTAATAGCGATCCGCTTCCTGTCGGTTTTTCTACGAACACAAAGGCGTTCTCTGTTCAGATTTGGACGGCGTCCTGATTTGCTTTTCTTTATGCTCGCGAGCCTCCATGCTCCATCGTTATCATCGGTGGCAGCCAAACTACTGCCTGGTGGTTCGCGTGAAAATAATTTCAACGAACTGTTCGTTCACGAGTGGATTTCGATCGGTTCGGATCGCAAAAGAATATGCACCTTTCAATAAACTCAAAAATGTCATGTAAAATCGGGTGAATAGAAGTATTTTGGCGAACAAATTTGTGACATATAACATTACTCTGTTGAACGTAAAATTAAAAAATATATACATATAGTAAACTCGATATAAAAAAATGCACACATCAAGAAGGTGTTGTCCGATTGCGATAAAATTTGGTGGATGCATGAAAAAGAAACGATTAAAATTTCAGAATAATTGAATGGTTTATTTCAGAGTTTGAAATTTACAAAGGGAGGAAGTCAAAAAGATGTTGGTCCATAGCTAGCCTGTATGCCAATTATGAACTGCGTGGCACCGACTACGAACTTTCTTGCCAAATTGTCTCCAACTGTCGGGTTAAATGGTCACCATTCCGGGATGGCTGCAATCGCCTTCCGATATAATCCTAAATTTGTTCTATGGAGAGAGATTAGGAGACCTAACTGGTCAAGGAAGTGTTGGGAAAGCTTGAAGACAATTCATAGCTACACGTGCCGTGTGCAGACAGACTTTATATTGTTTAAGATCCTCCACCTACCGAGTCACCCGTTAAGGTTTTTTAGTCTTTGGCTGGGAGGGGGTAGGACTTCCAGCCCATGCAGTAAACCCAATGGGGCCCACGCCGACCGGACGACCATTTATTGAGTATCTAACCCTTCAAGCGGCAAAACCAGAGATAACTCGGAAAACTTTTTGTACTGAAAATGGCAAGCCCGAGTTATCTCGGAAACCAAAGGCAAGCGTAAGCGTCAACCCCGAGTATTCTCTAACGGTCGCTTTTCCGTCCCCTAAACCACCCGTGTGTTCTGTTGAGAGGGCGTGACTGGAGTCCTTTGTGTGACGCGTCCTGATGGGAACTTACGATAACACTAGAACAGCCGGATTTTAGACTTACGATTGAAAACAGCCGTTGGGGGTCAATTTGACCCTCATAAGAAATGTGAGCCATATCAAGCTGAATTTGTTGTAAATGATAAAGGATGTTGAAATGACAATGTATGAGAGTTTTTATAGGGTTTGATTTTAGTTTTTAGAGTTAAGTTTTTTTAAATAATTTTTTTAGTTTTTAGAGCATATACTTTTTGTTTTGCAGAAAAGTTATTCTTTGAAATGGCAACAGAAAAAAAGATAATATGTGTCAATATATAATGTAATGCATAATTTTACACAATATTATACGTTGCATTATACTACATTGAAATGTATAATATTACAGAACATTATACATAAATTATACTATATTGGAATACATAATATTACACAATATTCCTTTGCATTAGTATGTGATAAGAAAACAAACGAAAGATACAAATGCAAACATTATATATTGGCACACAACATGTTTCAAAGTGAGATTATATAAAAAAACATAAACAATGAATAAGCACAATGTGTTCCAAAGTTCAATAGACATTAGTGCAGGTGGAACATTATGAACGCTTGACAGTGACATTAATAAATTTACCACAAATAGGTTTCTGGCATCCTTCACAACTGGCAGAAGTCTTATACTGTCGCTTGCACAGTTCAGAGGCACATTTATTTCGTTTTCGGAACTGTACTTTGAACAATTGGGGGTATCTGTTGCGCAAAGCACCATTTGTACGTCTTCCACAAGCGCAAGAATAAATTATCGAAGTAAAATTTTGGAACCCGGGATTCGTGCATATGGTGCTAAGAATCGTGACATTATTGTGGTAAACACACACTCATATATATATATATATATATATATATATATATATATATATATATATATATATATATATATATATATATAACAAATAAATCGACGCACCAAGAAGGAATCATCCGATTGCTTTGAAATTTCGTATGCAAAAATGTTTTGACCAAATATGCAAATGATTAAAATTTGGTGTACAATCAATGAATAGTGCGCTCTCCAGCGCATCGGAACTGCGCATCCAGCAGATGTATAGAAGGAGTTGTTCTTGAACTGTTGTTAAAAATTTCTGCTCCATTGCGATACCTTTGAACAACTGAAAAAATGCGTCGCCGCAGAATTTGAGCTCATTACGAGCAATTTTCAGAGTTTGAAAGAGGTCGTATCATTGGATTGAAAGAGGCAGGTTGGGCAAATCGGAGAATCGCTCGTCATGTGAGTCGACGCGATGCGGCGATTAGAAAATGCTGGCAAGAGTGGGTGGACAATGGCAGATTTCAGCATCATGATGGTAGCGGTTGAGGTAGGGCCACTACAGATCACGAGGACAGAGTGATTGTCAGATGAGCTGTCACAGCGCCTGATTCATCGCTATCAACCATCAGTCGTACGACCCACACACGAGTGTCCACCATGACCATTCACAGACGGCTGAGAGAGCGAAATCTACGCTCATATCGACCGTTACGCCACCTGTCACTCACGCCTGCACATTTTCGAGCCAGATTACGGTGGTGTTTGGCTCGATCAGTCTGGAATGATGCTGACTGGGGACGAATAGTCTTTAGCGACGAATCCCGCTTCCAACTGTGTCCTGACGATCATCGAAGACGGGTCTGGAGACGCCCAGGGCAGCGTGCCGATCCTGCTATCACTATTGCACGCCACATGGGCCCTCAACGAGGAGTTATGGTCTGGGGTGCCATTTCCCTTGATAGCCGGACCCCTTTGGTCGTCACCAGAGGTACACTTACTGCACAGCGGTACGTTGACGACATTCTGAGACCTGTTTTGTACCGTTCCTTTCGCAGTACCCTGGGCTTATTTTTCAGCAAGACAATGCCATACCACATATGCTATGAACTGTCTATGTGTTGCCATGAACTGTATGCAAGCTTGTCAAACACTTCCTTGGCCTGCCAGATCACCAGATGTCTCTCCCATCGAGCATGTCTGGGATATGATGGGAAGGCGACTGCATCCGGTAGGGAATGTTGATGACGTAGTCCGACAACTGTAGTAAATTTGGCAAGAAATACCGCAGGAGACCATCCGGGAGCTTTATCGGTCTATGCCAAGCCGTGTGGCAGCTTGCATCCAGGCTAGAGGCGGGTCAACACCTTATAGAGCTCGTTACTGTAACTCTGAAATAAATTATTGAATTGTTCTGAAATTTTAATAATTTTTTATTCTGTACAAAATTTCCTATCCACCAATTTTTGTCTCCATCGGACAACTCCTTCTTGTTGCGTCGATTTTTTTGTTATAGAGTATATATACATATAGATCTATGTGAACCACTGATGTCTCTATCTAACGGCTGCAAGAGGGCAAGGGCCTCATGTTGACTCAATCCTCACGATATTGTGTACACCCAAAAATGCTTACACACTGGTCGAAATCAAAAACTCCGAGAACACAGGTGTGGAAAGTGGTGTAGAGTTTCATTCTCGATAGTAGCTGTAGAAGGACTGATTTCCCTCCAAAAGTTCTGTAGCGCTAGTAGGATGAGAGCGCATTTCAGAGAGCAGACAGAGTGCTTAGAGCGAACCAACTAACCTTCACGATAGTCATCGCAATAAGAGGTGCATGTTTCCACATGTGCATAAAACAAAAATGAGGCATCGGGAATTCGAAAACAGACATTCCCTTGAAAATCAGGCCTTTTTTCTTATGAGGGTCAAAATGACCCCTGTTGGCTGTTCGAGGTATTTCTTCGATTATTTATTTTAATAATTGACATAGAAATATGAAAATTTTTCACAGTATAATTGCAAATATTTCAAGAAAAGTGAAAAAATATGAGCTTCGAAGTTCAACTGCATGGTCAAGTACCGCAAGTGAAATAGGGAAAAGGGTCACAATGACCCCAACGGCACTTCTAGTGATAAGGTACATACAATGTGTGTATTTGTGTTAGAAAGAGTATCACAATATTTCTGTCTCTTTTAAGCTACGCTTTCTAACATCTTCGGATAAAAGAAGTTGAATTGAAAATTTGGAACCACAATCTAGCGTTTTAAAACGGTATTTAAAAATTCTTCAACTGAAGTACGATTAAAATTTACGAAGCTGACAGGAAAACAAAAAGTAATGATGTAACAAGAATTCAGAGATATAGGTTTAGTATTTTTGATGCAGTCAAAACCACGTAAGATTCTCTTTAAACTACGCACAATTGTTCAATTTAATATATCATTACGCATTGAACACTTGATACGTACGATAATTGGCAGAGTTTGAATTGGTTTGGTGAAGCGGGCGACCTGTGAACATCGATGCGGTAAATAATTTTAAAATTTCAAAATGGTACTTTGGTACTTTCTCTCAAATATTAATTATCAGTGCATAACCAACACTTATAAATAAAATTGAATACCATTATAAAAAACACTTATAAATAAATTTGAATATCATTATAAATAAAATATGTTTTGCAAACAAAAAGAAACTATGGGTTAAGACCTCTCCTCGTATGTGAATGCAATTAGCACAAATCAAAGTTTAGTTTATTAAAAAGGGGGGGGGGGTGATGTGTATTTCTATATCTCCTTTAGAGCAACTCCTAGATATTCCACTATCGAATGGGAGAATTTATATAGTCATAATACACCTAGAACATCAATATACGGATCTTTTACTATTTGAAAGCGATGAGACGTCTCACCGTTCTAAAATTGTAACCATTTACCAGCCTTGCACTAAATACATATAGAAACTACTCTTAATTTATTTTTAAGAAACTAAATGTTCCATTAACTCACATTCTAGAATGTCTTTAAAAGGAATTTAATCAATGTCTCACTGAAACACAGCGGTCTATTGGCGGCGGTCAGGGATCAAACTTAATGAGAAATATCCTAGGACAACACCACGCGATTTTTAACCATGGTCAAATGACAGCTTCGCACCTGAGCTGGCACACCACGCTAACGCGAGGACATATAGGCCACAACAGATTTAACGTGCACCACCTCTTTAGACGACAGTATTTGGTTGGATTCGAACTCGCAACCTTACGGTTGCGAATCTGTGACTTTTCTAACCGGAATACAGTGGTCCTTATTTAATCAAGTACAACCATGTATGTGCAGTCAGTAATAAATTCGGTTGATGAGGTACTGAATGGCATATTCAGAATCCAATAAATGAATCTGAGTGATTGAACCAAAAAGTTGGTTATTTACTTCTTTAACGCTACCATACTGTCAGCATGACAGGCTAAATTTTTAAATAATCATAATTACTTAGCTTTTCTTATTTTATATGTTAAACATTTAATTTAATTATAAACATTTCAAATAAGAAAAAAAAAATGTTTAATACACAAAATAATGTATAAAGGGGATAGACCATATATGTTATATAAATATATCATTAACTGGCCCAACTTATTTTATCTGTCTTATTTTAAGAATACGACGAGTCAATTTGTTAACAGAAAAGAATAATCATTCGTGTAATAGTCAGCCTTTTCGCTTGACGTTTCGTAAATACAACAGTTAGGCCTCGTTCACAAGAGGCGCATTTGGCGTGGCTATCAGGGTCCCGCTCTTCAAGGTCCATATAGATAGGTACTTGAATTAGAGGGATAAATTAACATAATTTAATAGAAGTACTTTGCTAGCCTCGCCATCCGCACGTTGAAACGCCTCATGTGAACGTGGCCTTAGACATACGATCTAAAATATTTTCCCTTAGGCCCGTCATTGTCTCATATGATTTATACTGATACGAAACGTGTAACTATTAATTTTGGTATAAAATGGTTTTCAATAAGTCCGTTTCGGTGAAAATCAAATTGGACAAATATGTTCCTTTTCGATTTTCTTACTGCATAGAAGATGTACACATCTAACTTGAAAAGTAATATAATAAAAAAATTGCTAATCTTTTGGATCTGATCAATATTTGTTTATGTCAACTGGAGGATCAGGCTCAGAAATGAAGTCCCCCTAAAAATCCTGTATGTTTCCTTTCCAGCAGTTTCGGATGGTTTTTGATTGAACCAAACGCCAGGCATCAACTAAAAATTGGCAAACCATTTTAATGTCTGCAAAAATTGAATATCAGTTTCTAAATTCAAATGAACACGTCAAATAATCTGAGATCTGTAATGCATTTTCATACATTTTACTATGCCCAATGTCTAAAGGATGCAGTTTTGATGTAACACATTTTGATAAAAAGACTTACTAAACCTTCCCAAATAACCAATCAGCTTGTTATGTACTCTGTCTTGTAACATAACAAGACAAAATCACAATTGCCCTCTTATATCCGTTTACAACTCAAGGTTAAAACACGTGACCATAGTAACCAATAAACAACCAACAAGCATAACCTCTTATCCTACGTTTCTCGGAAATTTTTCTCCATTGCCTGTCTTGTCTCTCGTTTTTGTCGTCCACAGTTGGGGAAAAAAAAAAAAGGAGGGGGGGGGAGGTTGGCAGAACCCAAAACTTCGCAGTATCCGATGTCCACGCTCCAATACTTCGCTATATGCGAACTTTTTAGCACTATTTAATATTGGAGTTCCATTGGGACGGAAAAAAAGTCGCAATAACCGATATTTCGCTGTATCCAAGCTAGCAATAAGTGGGCTCGACTGTACATAAATAATCGTAATAAGCTACATCTTTGATCATAAAAGGTAAAATGCAATATATATCTTCAGAATATTAATCAAAGTACTTCATCCTACTGAAAAAAATATCCTTAATGTTTGTGAATCAAGCGTTATTTTTTACAAAAATCCGTCTATTACAAGAAATTACTTTAATTTCAAATAACGACTACGTTTGGATAGAGCCAAAAAACCAATCTCATATGAAAAAACGCCTCACATCTGTAATCGGAAGAATAAGAAGCAAAATTTTAGGCACCGGAGCTAATGGCGTCAGCTAAAATGGCTAAATCGCTTTCGGTTAAAGAACTCGTTTACTCGGATCGGCAGAAGCAACTATTAGGAGAGGCTTAGCCTCTAATGAACGAAGCGAATTCCCGCGTCTCTGAAAAGAACATTTATACCACCCTCATCGACTTCGTAATGTAATACCTTCCAGTGTCAGGTGCTAGGGAAAAGAAGATTCCAATTTCGCGTGCGATCGATATAAATACGAGTGCGATAGCCACTGCTTTGTTCTTCGAAATCTGGGATTTTTTCCCTTATCGGCTAATCTTTTTTGAAAGTCATTATCTTAATAGAGAACAACTGAATATAATATTCATTTCGAGTAAATTGCAGCTCATATCAGTTTTTGTTTGTTTCGATGAGAAAAATACTTAAGCGCAATGGGTTAAATGCGTTTGACAAAGATTATGCGTTTGAATTTATGTTCAGTGATACTAACGTTTTGGAGAGTGCATTTGGTATAATACATTTGCAAAGAAAAACAAATGAAAAGTATGGGTTTATGTTTAATCCAATTGAAAGTAGATTGGGCATGTGTAATAAACCTTTATTTTTAATCGTACTGACGTATTTAAGTCGATTGAGCTTATGAAAGGAAGAAAAAATGAAAAGAACACTTGAATTTATGTTTAATCATACTATCGTATTGGGAGTAGACTGGGTACATGGAGTAGAAAATGCATATTTATGTATAGTTACGATAGTAGATTGGGCATATGAAAAATTGGATATTTAAATTTATGCATAGCCACGCTAACATATTGAGAGTCGAGGACAAGTATATAAAAGAAAGGTGAATAGAAATAAAACGTTTGGATTAATTATGTTTAATCGTTTTCTCTCCTATTTAGAGAAGACTGAACATATATAAAGTAATGAATATGAAGGAAAGCATTTGAATTTATGTTCCATCGTACTAACCTATTAAGAGTAAAACGGGTACACAGAAAGAGCGATTTTATAAATCAAACTTATAGTCTACTGTATTGAGAGTGAATTGAGCATATGGATAGGAAACGAGAGAAACGAACGCGTTTGCATATTTGCTGAAACATAGTAAACTACTTGGAGTTAGTATATAATACTATATAAAAATTAGTACTATATATAGTACTAGGGGGCCAGCCCCCTGCTCGCTAGCGCTCGCCAACCCCCGGAGGATTGCTTTGCAATCCTCACTGGTTCGCTGCGCGAACCTATGCTCGCTTCGCTCGCATCAATAAAGACATGTGTCCTAGCAGAAGGGATTGTTTACAAAATATAATATTAAAAAAAAAAAAAATTCCCCCAAATCTAAATTTGATGTTTGCAGAAAATATATATACAGTGCCTCTGAAATCAGAATTCAAATGCAAACTGTGCAAATTTTGACTCGAAATGGGATCGCTGCTTTGGAAATTGAATACCCAGCATGTTGTTTGTGTGTACATTTCCTCAGCACTCGAGCCACTCACTTTTTCATTGAGTTTGTTGTCTAAAGTTGAAGTTCAAGCGTATTGTTGAACTTCAATTGTTGGCCCTGAAAAGATACCCCGTTTTCTTTGATTTCTATTACAAACTACAACAGCTCGACTAAAAATTTTTTTTTCAGTAAAATTTCAACCGATTACGATATGAATTCAATTGAGGCGCGAGACTTCGTGATGGTAAACAAACAATCGCACAATGTTGCCAAAACGCAATAACAAATAACGTCTTTTTTGCGTGCCACGTAAGAGAATTATATATATATATATAGTTAGTACTATATAAAAATAAATTAATATATAGTACTAACAAAATTATCTGACCTTCCTCGGTTAATAACCCACCAACAAACTGAATGGAGAAAAACACGATTTCTTCTCTCATTTTTATTTGTCTGCAATATGATTTAAGACTATGAAAAGTTATTTATCAGTGATCAATAATACGTTATTCTGTAATTTTAGAAGCTTTCATCCAGCGTATTTCAAAAAAAGCAAAAGGTCATAATTAAAAGGAAAAAAAAATATTTTCAAGATTTTATGGGTTATTCCACTCTTACTCTCTCTCTCTCTCTGAGAGCCTCATATAATCACTTTTGTCTTTCATAAAATAAAATTATATTTTAACTGCTTTTAGACATGCTTAAAATTTGTACAACTTACTTTGAAATCCTATATCCATCCATGTTATGCTTTTAACATATATTGCATTCCCGCTATATGTTAAATCTACAAAATCACAAAAGGTGACACTGAAGTTACTACTATCAAATACGATTTTTATTGAGATTTGGAATTCCATTTAAGTTGTTTTCATTCTCTCCTCACAAAATAAAAACGACGAATTAACGGCGAGAGCTCTCGCACACATATTCAACAGAACAATATTTTTTAAGTGTCGCATAGTTGCAGCAAGCTTGCGACTTTGTCGAATTTCGCCATTTTTAAGGGAATGAGGACAATTTAATTTGATAAGTTAGTCATCACTAACTTTTTCTAAGTCAAAAATAATTTTTTTTTGAAAATTACGTTTATGGTCTTATGAATGCCTTCAGTACACAACTACTAAGGTAATTACCATTTAAAAGAATCAAAAAACAATTTGACAGTTTATTTTAAAGAAAATTATTGTTTTCAATCAATTTTTAACATAAATAAATTTAAATATAGCTTAAACTCGTAAAATAATAAACCTGACCTCCTATAAGTATGACGAAGAATTATTTTAATGTTTCAAAAGTTCTAATTCGAATATTTTTAACAGGATTATTCATTGAATAATGCCAAAATTACACTTAAAATTTGCTTTATTCTGACTTACCTGCCACTTTAAGTAGAATATTATGAGGTGACTGTGCGTGTAATGAAAATCAAATGCAACTAAAATAAATGCCATTTTTGTATTATGGCGAGGACAAGATCTGGTCATTTCTCCTAGATATCTCCATCAAGATCAAGGCAGTTTTTCTAATGACGCGATTCTTCGTCGAGACTAATTAAGAGTATCACTTAAAATATAATATCAGTTAAAAAGTATTACCAATAACCAAATTAAGTTCACCCTCTTAGAATCTTAAATATATATTAATGTCATCAAGATTATTATTTTCTGCTCGTTAAGCCAATTTTCAACTCGACAGTACTTTAATTTGAGATTGAATGTAACATAAGTTACCAATATAATTTAATACGAAACAGATGATATTTTCTCTGGTTTGTAAGAGATACATGTATTGTTACCACACGCAAGCAAGACTCTTATACTCATTACCAGGAAACGAAACATTTACTAAAAGGACCTATCGTCACAATCATCTAAAATTTTATAAACTATGTATCATACAAAGCTTTTATATGTAGACAATACATTCTTAACCCTTCTCTTCTGTCATCTTTGGTTACACTCCTCATCTAGATTCATGCTTAATCCCTTGTCGGTAAGTTCGAAAACTGAATATTCCGCCTAAATTGAACTTACAATTTGCATAAACGGATGGATTATTTCTTACAGTTCTCGGAAAAAGTAATTATGATAAAGCTTTTCGACAAAGCTTTGCACTCTGCATGATTTTCAATTTCTAACAAGGTCAAACCTCTACGCATTGAACAATACTAGCTGGAGTCATTAAAATTCACATCCGGACATATGATCTGTTGTTGCAAAGGCACGTATTTGTATCACTATTTGGGGTTATGCACATATTAATTTGCGATTATGAAGGGAGGTCGAGTTTCATACTTTGAATATTTACACTTAAGTGACCTGGGACAACCTAGAATTAATTGAATTAGGAAACAAATGAATGGTTTGTGCAGTTGTATGGTATACATGTTATACTGTTCCTAAGAGCAATAAAGTCGCGCAGATTCATTACCAGGAGACATCATATACTAACATGACTAAAGGAGTTAATCACCCAATCGTTTTACAATCAATTCATCATACAGACTCATACTTGAATAATCCATTATCCCATCACTTCTGTCTTAGCCATATATTTGGTAATACTCCTCAACAAGATTCATACATACTCCCTTGTCCGCAAGTTACGAAAGCCGAAGAATCAGTGTAAACTGAACTCACAATATCCGTAAGCAAGTGAAATATTTATCAAAGTTTACAGGATAATTAATTTTGACAAAGCTTTTCGTCAAAACTTTGCATTTACATTTCAAACATGGTAAATCCCTGTGTATCTTCGCATTGATCAATGCTAGCAGGAAAATTAGCATACATACATATCTGTTGTTGCGAAGTCACGCATTACAAGCTCTATTTTAGAGTTATTCAAATATAAATTCGGGATTGGGAAACGATATAGAATTTCATAATTCAAATCTATGAACCTAAATGACATATGATAAGCTACAATTAATTTAAATAGTAAATAAATGAATATTTTCTATGGTTTGTATGATAAACATGCAATAAGGTTACCACAAGAAGTCAAGACGTGTAGATTCATTACCAGGAGACTCATCATTTACTGACGTGACTAACTTATAATCACCCAATAGTTATACCAACTATACATCCCATTTGTTACCTCCATACAATCCATTCTTATCCCTTCACTATTGTCTGAGTAACGTCGTAGGTAATACTCCTCATCCAGATTCATACTTAATCCCTTGTTTGTAAGTTACGAAAACTGAAGATCCCGGCTAAATTAAACTCGCAATATCCATAAACGGATGAAATATTTCTCACAGTTCTCAGGAAAAGTAATTATAATAAAGCTTTTCGTCCAAACTTTGCACTTTGCGAGATTTTCAATTTCTAATATAGTCAACCCCTTACCCCCTTGCATTGAACAATGGCAGCAGTCATTAGAATTCACATCCAGACAGATCTGTTGTTGCGGAGTCACGCATTCGTAGCACTATTTTGGGGTTATTCAAATATAAATTCGGGATTGCAAAAGGGGTAGAATTTCATCATACAAATCTGTCAAACAACGGCTATTTGAATTTGTTATGAGCGTAAAGGGCGTTAAACTCTGACGTTGCTGACGAGGGATTGCAATCGCGAGTTTGGGTTTTCTGCATGTTTGGACCTGCACTCATCCGAACTGCAGAATTATCGGCATTACGCTAGAACACACGTGGGAATTAATGAATATTAATTCGAGATTCGTTAGTGGGATGAATTAGCTGTTAAATTTTCAATATCAAGGAAAGCTGTACTTTCACTCCGGTGGCTAGTATTGAGGAGATTAAAAGTTTTACCCCTGGTGGAAGTTTACGGAGAGATAATGCAGGTTTGGAAAGTCATTGATTTTATATGGGGCTGCAAATGGAGATCATTAAAACCAATTTGAGGAATGAGTTAAATAATATAATTAAATTATATTATACTGATGCGATAATATACACGAGTAACACATAAATTAGCAATACAGTTATCCCCTTTACATAAATGCCAAACTTGATGTTGAAGGACAAAACTATGACACATCTAGAATCTAATCTTGGAGAAATAATTACCTTCCTCAATTTATAAATTGAAAGAAGAAAAGGTAGATACATTATTTTGTTAAGCCATTATATGTGCTTTGTTAGGGTCATTACATTCGTGATTAGTATCATTTTGAGACACAAAATTAAGTGTAAGCGATTAAATGCTTTTAAAATTTTATTAAGTTTAACTATGAAATATGAGGCTATACGTTTTATTATTTGTATAAATAAGGCTGGTTCCTATACATGTCAAGCTAATGTAAAACGTTTAAGGAATGCGACAAAGATAGGGCAGTTTGAGAACGTAGTAGTGTGAATATAACGAACTAATTGAACCACGGCAACGAACTTTAGAATGTGTTGACCATTGTACCATCATTGTCTAAGATTTGAAATATTCGAAGAAGTCTCCAGAAATATTGGGTTTTTCAATACCGACTTAATGGCAGATTTATTACCGTGATAACATTACATGAACTGCGAGATGGCTAACATGTAAATAAAACATGAAGTTGCCAATTAAAAGAAAAGAGATTTTCACAGCTACAATCTTTGAAAATAAAGAGCTTTTCAAAGATTGTATCTTGAACACTGCCCAATAACCACGGTTCTCTGAACCTTGTGTAGAATGTCTTGTTTAATTCGTTGAGTGTTACAACTTTTTGGCATACCAGCATTACGCCTGGTTACAAAATAATTTATATATTAAGTTTTACACAACTAGCTATGCAAAGGTTATTTCGTTTATGATTTAGCCCTCACCTATTGAGAAAGTGATTGCTGTACAATCTTGGAGCAGTTCTTCTATTACCATCGGCAGCATAATACTTTATATATGTTGGAATATCTATAAAAATGTCAACCTTACCCTAATTTTGGATTGATAGCTCACTTGTACTTGTATTAGAACTACGAATGCGTGTCAAAATACACTTTCGAACTTGTTCCTATGCTGATATAGTATTCATTGTTGTTTATTTTTTATTTGCTTAAAGGAACAATGTCACAAATGTATCATCAGGTACAAATAATTCAATTTTGAGTAGAACTTAGCGAAGTTTCATAAATATAGAGATAGGAATTTGTCGATCATCATGATATCGAGAGCCTTGACCCTGACGTCAATTTAGAACCTATGGCGCACTATTGAATGATCAGTAAATGCTTCTGACTGACTTCCATGAAACTAAGATGAATTGTGCGCTCTATTTAATACTATACGGTCGATAATTCCTCAGACATTGCAGACGAACGCTCTTTGTCACTTAATTTAGTAGAATGTATCGCACTGAGGCCATTCAATCATTGAGTCAGACGAATTACTGCTATGTGCATTTAAATTAATGTAGAATCGCGCAAGATTAGAAAATGTATTTACAATTCCAAGTCACGTAAGAACAACGAAGCTTTATTAATGTAAAACTGAATATAAAAATGAAATAACATCATACAGTTTTAGTATAAAATTTTTACCTTCAATCTAACAAGAGTAATTCAACGTTTATTTCAAAACAGCTAAAATGATTACAAATTGAGCATTTTAAATGTCAAACAAACCTAAAGCACTTGAATAATGTTCAGTGTAATGGTCATATACTGTCCTACCCATATTGCTACATTATAATATTGATCAGTATGTTATCTTGAAAAAGTACCACTGAAAGAGTCATTGAAAAATTCATACCTACTATGATAAAATATTTCCCAGTCATGTTTGAAATCAGTAAAGGTACTGTGTTTTGTATTTTTCTTTTCCATGTTGAGTTGTAAACCTTAATGTGAATTTATCTGTTGGTTTAGATATAGAGTAACTTCATAAATTACATCAAAACTATACGGTTTTATCATTATCATTTATTATATCAAAACTATATGTTACACATCAATACAATATATGTTGTATCAATATTATATATTCTATCAAAACTATAGTAAATCATACCTATAAATTATGGATTTCACGTTCACGTTATATAACTAATTTGTATCCTTATTTTTCTTGATGGACAAGAAAATTTTGCTTTTAACTTAACTTTTTGTACAGTTAAACTTTTTTCTTACTTCTTCGTAGAACCGGGGACTTTGGTCTAATGTACTTTGCCATGTACGTTATGAAACGTAAGTAAAGAATATATTTATCTTCTAAGCAAAAATATTCCGAGTTGCTCCTATGCAATATCACTTGATATTGGATAAGAACGAAGTTAGTTCTGTTGTAACAATACACATTGTGAACAAAATAAATAATTCCACATTATGTCAAGCTACTATCAAGCTTATATTTCTAGAAGCTGTCAGATGCTCTCCTTGGGATAGACTGCATATTTCCTGCAATGTTCACGCAAAGTCTCAGCTGAAATAAGGTAATATGTGCATTGCAATCTTTATGACATATCATAGCATTACTAACGTTTGAAATAAAGTCAGATACGTTATTGAGGTTTTTATGCTTGTAGTTTCCTGCATAGGTTAATTGAATATATGTTTCAACACTCCAAGTAATAGTAAACCGTCCTAGGCTACTGTCTTTGTGAACTTGTTTCATGGCTTAAGCATAATGAGGGATCTTAAAGTGTTTAAAATAAATAAATATATATATATACTAGGGGGCTCCGCCCCCTGCTCGCTTACGCTCGCCAACCCCCGGGGATTGCTGCGCAATCCCATTTGGTTTGCTTCGCAAACCAACACTCCTTTCACAGATGTCATTTGGTTTGCTTCGCAAACCAACATTCCTTTCACAGAGTGAAACTATCTGAATAATTCGTATTATGCTGATTTCACTTTCCGGTACATGACGTCACAGCGAGGGCTTCGCGCCCTGCTCGCTTACGCTCGCCGACCCCGGGGATAGCTACGCAATCACGTTTGGTTTGCTTTCTCAAACCAATACTTCTTTCGCAATTGATTTCACTTTTTTTTGCTTTAACACTTAATGCACCCTAAACTAATAGCCGCATCAGTAAAAAATCTTCTGTATCTTGTTCCCTGTACAATTTTAAGTAAACAGTGTTAATATCAATACATTGTACTTTGTCGGTAAACTGTCTTGAGAACAGAGGGAAAAAAGCGAGCCTTTTTCCTAGCCAAATAAAAAGAAATCGTTTTTATGGCAATTGTTGCTACGATAAATTTGATATCTGGCAAACCCGATAGTAGAAAATGCAACCCACTGCTGTTTGCCGAACCAGCTATGCGAACTGAAAAATACGAAATTTGTGTCACCAACTTTTGATTGCATCGAATTTATTTATGAACCAATTTTAAAAATAATTGTACCGTAAGAAAGAGTACATTGTGAGATATACTGCAATATTTTTAAAATTAAAAACTAACAGTAATACTATATAGATATGACCATTTTAGTTTTGTATCGGAAGTTACGATCTGAAAGTTCCGAAAATTGTATGACCTACTTTTAATTGCATCGATTTTGTTTATTAACCAATTTGAAAAATAATTGTACCATAAGAAAGAGTGTAATGTAGTGTATTCAGTGATGTTCTCAAATTTAAAAAATAATGGTTTTTGCCGTAGACATAACGGTTTTAACAAAACGTAGCGAAAATATCCGAAGATTCCGAATTTTGTATCACGAACTTTTGATCGCATCCAATTTAATTATTAACCGATTTCAAAAATTATAGTACCGTAAGAAAGAGTATATTCTGAGGTATACTGCGATATTTTAAAAATTAAAAACTAATAGTAATTAGATATAGATACGGCAGTTTTAAAAAAAAGTAACAAAAATGTCCCGATTTTTCCCGAATTTCAAAAAAATATTATCAAGAACCACATTTAAATTAAAAAAAAAACTCGACGAGCTGCAAAAATTTACGTTGAGAGGTACTCTTAAAAAAAAACTCACGACTCAAGACTGAAATTTTGAATGTGTTTTGCTCACTCGCGGAAGAAATTTCACTTCTTCAACTTTAACACTTAATAAAACCTAAACTAATAGCCGCATCGGAAAAAAAATCTTAATAATTATCCAGGGAATACGATGAAGAACAAAGCATGTTAATTTCATATTTTTCCGATCAGTACTTTCTCGGGAAACCGTCTAAGAATGGAGCTAAACAACAAAAATTTCAATTCTTCGGCGGCGGCGGTAACTTTTTTTTAATATAGATATATATATATATATATATATATATATATGTGTGTGTGTGTGTGTGTGTGTGTATGTTTCGAGTTCTTTAAACACTATGATATACTTTAAGAAACATAAAAATTAAAACTTAACTCATAATCACTGTAAGGGAGTTCAAGCAATCCATGATTTCAATTTTCATTATGTGTGCAACGTATGCAGTTGTGTATGTTACACTGTTATTGCATTGATATCATTTAGTGAACACACTGAAGCTATAATATTAATAAGATTATTTTTATTTATGCACGATAACCATAATACAGAATGTGATGAAAAATTAAATTTGGATTGAAGGAGGGTCAAACAAGAGTTTATTCGTGTTCGAACAATTTTTGTCAGTAATTATTCAGTTCTAACTAGTTGTGTCAGTAATTATTCAGTTCTAACTAGTTGTGTCAGTAATTATTCAGTTCTAACTAGTTTTGTCAGTAATTTTTCAGTTTTAACTAGTTTTGTCAGTAATTATTTAATTATAATTAGTTTTATCAATAATTATTCAATTTCAACTAGTTTTGTCATTAATTATTCAGTTTTAACTAGATTTGTCAGTAAGTATTCAGTTCTAACTAGTCTAACTAATACCAGAATTTGTACTGCAGAGGGAGGGAAAATTGTACCACAATGCAGATTGGCATGCTGAATATAAACATGCTGAAATAAAGGCAGTAGTTGGCAACAGTTGGTTGAGAAACCTACGGATGATAATTATGCTGAAAGAAAAATGGAGGTAGATGTGTTAATTGTGTATAAAATACTGACGATAACGGAAAAAAGAAATGTTAATAAGGAAAAGCTTCAGTAAGGAGTGAGATGGTTCAGGGGCATGCAATGAAGTCCCGAACACATTGTACAATAATTCACGATTGTAGACGTAAATGCATCAACACGCAGTAACTATGTTGATGAATGTGTTGTAGCGAGCAACGCCACCACTACAAAAACTAACTTAAAATAAAGTAGTATATATCAGTTTAACCCAACTCTACCATGGAGTACTTTTAGGTACATATGAAGTTGCACTGCTTCACACCAGCCTGCTAAATTGGTTACTTACGGGCGTTGTTTGAACACGCTAAAATTTACAACTTCGGTGGTTGATGCACGACGGATATTTGAATCGCCAATGCGAATCGCTTTGAGCAACCACCTGAGACTCTGTGATAGCATACACTGCCACTACTTAATAGCTGCCACAACTCTATCATGGTTTCACTCAATACATTGCTACTCAGCCTTCACTTCACAAGGTCACTCACACTCGGCCGTTACAGGTAACACAGCTTAAATACAACTATGATCTTAATACAGCTTTCAGAGTCTCACACAAATGACAATCATGCTACTCGTGGCGTCATCTATCGAATGTTGACTACCACTAAATTGTACAAGGGGAGTAGTGCAGTGAGGTTAGCCACCATTGCAAAAATTAAGTGCAGTTAGTATGTATAACAGTGTAATCCAATTCTATGGAGTACTCTTTGGTAGATACAAAGTTGCACTTCACACCAGTTAGCAGGTGTAAAGAAAGACATACAAGAAAACAAGCCGTAACATGTAATCCAAATTTTATGCACCTAGCACTAGTCACATGGGATCAAGTATTCCAGTATTTCTGCTTAGAAAGAAAAGTGGTAATGTTGCGTCAAACCTGACTTATTTGCTGTAAAAAACTCTAGATATATTCAACGTAGAAAGTAAGGGGAATAATCAACTTGTAATTTCTTAATAAACTAAGCTAACTATAATTATTATTAAGCTTAATTATTAATATAATTGAGCTTTTATTTGTTAAAACAAGTTGAAAATGTCCCTTACTTTCTACGCTGAGTTGGAAAGCATATGCAAATCTAAAATGGAATTCAAAGTTTCAGATAACTTGGTCCAAACGTTAATATTGAACGAGTATGAACTGTGTTAATATTGGAATATAAATTGGTAAATTAGTTTCTCAGTTTATCGTTAAGTTACTAGTAAAGAACAAAAATAAAATTTAATTTAAGTGTTCGAATCCATATCTATATAATTAAGAATGGAGTGTTTGTTTGTACATTCAATATTTTCGACCCATTTCAAGTTTCCTATCCGTTTTGGACCCTTCTGATGCCGAATCCACCATTTTCGCGTTTGGTGTCTGTCTGTCTGTATGTTGTGCCCTTTACACGTCCACACGGTTTAATATATTTTCATGGAAATTTGCATACAGTGAGTACTTATCTTCATTTAGTGAGTGGAATTGGTTGCGAAAGTCTGTCTGTCCGTCTTTCTGTTCTATGTTCGATTTTGTGTCTGTGTGTTTGTGAAGGCATCACATGAATTTTATTCCAGATATTTGATTTCAATGTGTTTTATTTTATACAGTATTTAATAGTTTAGTGAATGCAATATTAAACATTTCTTTATTGTTATATTTAGTTGAGTTTCATGCTAAAACACCTGAGTAAGTATACTTAAATCAACGATAATTAAGTAGTTTTGGAAAAATTGGAATGCATATTGAATATTACGATTACTTCGATTGCTTTACCAGTACTGCTGAAAAGGTAATTATTCTTCAAATAATTATTTTTTATGGAATTTCAGCTATAATATTTCATTTATTTCTAGTCTTATTTTGTTCTTTGCGCAATGAAAACGATTTCCGAATATTTGGGACAGACGATATTTTTCAACGAACGGGAATGAACAAAATTCGTGCGAGCAGTGATATTTTCTGTTTCTTTCGCTCTGAATTAATTTCACATTTCTAAATTTTGTACACTTTTAGTTGTAAGTTGTGGCAACTGTGCGAGATCAAGAGATAAAAATGAATCACAAATTATTATCTTTCGAACAATTTTTTCCGACATCTTTTATTTTGTTTTATTTTGCTGTTTTCTGTTTTAATTATTTATAATTTTAATAAATGTGTTTTCCTTCTCATCACACGCAACACCACCACAAAGTATTCGTTTTAAAATTAGCAGGTAAGTCAGAATTAATTTTCAGTGGTTATGCCATTATTGAAAGAATAATGCCTTTTTGAAAGAATAATGCCGTCATTGAAAGAATAATGCCGTTATTTAAAGAATAATGCCGTTACTGAAAGAATATGCCGTTATTAAAAGAATAATAATGTTTAAAAAATCCGAGCTGGAACTTTTCAAACATCAAAAAATTCGTTGTCATAATGACAGGAGAAGATTACAACATTTCACTATGTCACATACCGGATGCAAGAGTGCCACAGGTAAAAAAATTGGTTTGTTGACTATGAGTGCGAGAGAATCGTATTTTTTATTAATTGAGTTGAACATGAAAATAACTTAAGAAAGGGAATTCCAAATCTCCCTCAAAATCGTCTTTTGTAGTAGTAACCTTTCGTCCGTTCGTTTGTAGTAGTAACCTTTGTAGTGTCACCTTTCGTCATTTTGTAGCTTTGTCATACATGCGATGTATGTGAAATGTATTACATGAATGGATATGAATGTGTAAGGATTTGTGTCCAAAGTAAGTTGTAGAAATTATAAAGATGACGAAAGTTATTCAAATAAATTTTTATTCTACAAAAACCTTAGGCCTTATATATTTTGATTATCTCTTCAATTTAGAGTAAACGAATTCAAACCGAGTAAGGTCGGGTATTTTGCTAGTTTTTTATAAAATTAATTTTCGATACACTTCTTATTAGGAAGCTTCCTAAATGTCAATTTACATCGATTCATAAGAAGACTTCATGAACTATTACAAAATTGAAATCGATTCCTCCTAATAGAAGTCAGAAAGCCAAGAAGTATCAAGTCATTTATTTTACCAATAAATGATTGAAAATAACGGAAATTAAATTTTCTATGGAAAAAAATACTATTGTAAAAGCCATAACCGGATTTATTTATATAGTAAAAGAAAACCTGCATATAGGTTTCCAGAAATATAAATAAAATTATAATTTCAAACTTTTTTCGCATTCAAACTATTGTAATTATTATTATTGAATGCTAAAATATACTTTAAATAATTATTACTTAGGTTATATTTGTGTTTTTTAATATTAATATAATAAAACATTTCAACTAATAAAAATATTTCAAAATATATAAATGTGGGATGCTAATTTAATAAATATTTATTAGCACTAAATTATTGCAACTCATAATCCACAAACGGTTGAACTAAATGACGACTTGAAACTTTACACTTGAAATAAAATTTATATTTCGATTCAAAACCTGGCATCAAAATATTTTGCTTTTATTTCGCATTATGAGATCAAATATAATTTGAAAAAGAATATATCCGTTAAATTTTTTTATGCATTTATCTAAATTGACATCTGTTTTTTTGTTGGAAAAAGCCTTAAAGGGAACTGTACAAATATCTTTCATAATATCGATTATTTTTTTATAAATTGGAATAAATGTTTAAACAATTCTGTTTAAAATGATAATTTATTTATAGATATACTTTGAAAATAAATGTTTTAAATATTTTTTAGAAAAAACAACTGAAAGTACCTGAAGTAAATTTTGTGCTTCAAATTTCAATACCTCATAAGGTTTATTCCATAAAAGGAATATTTATTCAAAGCCTATTCAATCAAATATAAAACAAATTGATTTTAATGTATAACAAAACCTATAGCATATTTTAACGCAAGTATTCTTTATCTGCACAGAAAAGTTCATTTTGTCTGTTGAAAAGTATGAAAATTGGTCACTTAAAAAAAAACAGGAGTCTAAGGTAAATATTTCAAAATCCCTGTGTTAAAATGTTTAAAAGTGTCTTCATAGTCTGTATAAAAAAATCAAATCAATACGCATAAAAGATTCTGACAAAATTTTCCTTAAAATCTGATCATTTAACATTACGGAGATAGAACTACACATGTCCCCTTAATGTTCTCAAATTTGCTCTGCGAGAAAAAAGAGTATATTGTTTACATAGATTTGGCAATTCTCCACTTTGTTTTGAAGAAAAAAGGAAACGAATCCCTGAAGGAGATATTCAGACATGTGTTTTGAATACATATTACTTGGAAAAGGACCAATGAAACCTATAAATACAGGCTTACCCAAAATACAAGAAAACTTAATGAATATTTCATTCATATATAACCATTAGATCATACACAAAATTGTCAAATACCTGTTCCAGACTGTTCGACGGAAACACAAAAGAAATTTTTTGACAATAGATGAACGGTAACACTAATATTCCGGCATCTAAAATATTAAATGAAACATTAAATCCCGTAGAGTAGAACCTTACTTTCATAAACATAGGGAATTACAGAGGCGCAGTGTGTTTTCCCACAGCGTTAGCAATACGCGAGTGGTAGGCATTCCAGATATGTTTCCTCCTTGAGCGTATCTCTCTTCTTTCCCAGTAAATATTTATTTGGATATATGTACATTTATTTCAAGTATGTATAGCTAAGAAAAATATTTCCCTAGTGGACAAATATGCAAGCTAGGACAAATATGTCTAAATATTACAAATAACCCAACAAATAAACCTACCTTAAATAGAAGAATCATCATTGTAAAAATGTAACTGTTTCGATACCTACGCATCCCTTCTTTGAAAGAATAAATCTGATTGTGAGGGCAATAAAAACCCTACTTCTGATAATATATTAGATACTATATTATCTGTAACTTATGTATTGGCTTAGATCAGGCCTCAAAAGAGATTTTTTAATACAGGTGCATAAGGTGCACCTAAGTTTTTAAATTAGGTGCACAGATTATATTTTAGGTGCACACTTAAAAAAACGTAATGTAAGACCATTAATGTAATGTAAACTATTTTATTAGTTGGGTATGTTTAGATATGTTACTAATAGATAGTAAATAAAAATATTTAAAAAAAAATTTTATCTGCGAAATTATTACTTACAAATATTCAGTCATCATCAGATATTGGTGGGCAATCAGAAACGTCAATGTTTATGGCAGATCTTTACCCATAAGATTTAGTGTCCATCCTTCTTTTTGTATTTTTCCTTCATTGCAACATAGCATTTTCTGGATTAAAGTTTTTGCATAGTGTGTATTTAGGAATTTTAATTATGTTCCTTTAATGCGAGAGAGATCGATACTAATATTTTGTTCAAGCATCAAAATAACATAAAATACGTTTCACCCGATTTTTTAACGACAGGAGCACTGCGTGTACCTAGAGGGAAAAAATTAGGTGTACAATTTTATTTTCAGGTGCACTGTGCACCTGTGCACCCGGGTATTTCGAGCCCTGGCATAGATGATAACGGGTGTGTACTAGTTATATTACAACGAGAACTTTAAATTCAAAGAGGCCAGTGATTTGTACTTTTCTAAGTATTTACTCGTGTAAAAAGAGCATTCAACTTGGAGTGGATTCCTTAAAGACCATATCCTCCATATTTTTAAGGTTAAATGTGGGTTGAAAAGATTCTGGAAAAATGTAACACCATTAGCCTTTTCTAAATCCTATTCTAAGAAAATTACTCATGACGCTTGAAATTCAACCGAATTTTGTCTCCCCCAATTAGACAACAATGAAAGCTGATAGTTGCACCCAGTAACAACCAAAAAAAAATATGCCTTATAATTTTTTGTTCAGCCATCCATTAATCAAAGGTAGACTCGAGCAATTCTTCTGCAGAATTTTTATTGTACATATTCCAACTAAGGGAAAAAACTGACTGAAGATAAACAGCTTTTATCTGCTAAATACACATTCTCCATTGAAAAAATTCTGGAAATGGGAAAAGCAGAAAATGGAGTTGGGACCTTATTTTTTCTTCGTTTGTTTTTGTCTGAAAAAATATCCCCCGCTATTTGACAGGACAAATTCATCACTGCTGTATTAAACAAAAAGAGAGTGTTTTAGATTAGTATTGTGAGAGCAAAAATCGATTAAGACAATTTTAATGGAAAGAAACTGTACTCGAAATGCATTAAAATATTGCATGGATCTAGTATTTCTGTGAAAGTAAGATACCATTTGAGCTGGTAAGAGATAAATAAGAAACACCTTTTCCAAGAAAAAAATCAATTTTCGCCAGAATTCCATTTATTCTAGTAATTTCCACTTTGATAACATTCATACTTAGATTTCCATTATTCCCCATACCATTCTGAAAGCTAATCTTTTATCTTCAGGAGTTGCAATTCATTTGCATTTGTTCAGGAGTTTTGTTTTTCTCTTAAAAATCACTAAATTAATTAACCCTACTCTCATTTTTTTCTAACTTAATTGATTAAAATAAAATCTCGCTAATTATTCATGCTTTTATTCAATTATTAAGGTATTCTTGGCTTACGATTTGACAAAGTAAAAGACATTAGGTTTGTGAGAAAAGGTATATTTATGTATTGCCTCACATTACAGTATGATTAATAAAAATCGTGGAACGCGTTTTTGGCAAATAGTTTGTAAAAAAAAAGTATGAAATATTTTATGCGTAAGGTACTATACAATGTGAGGTAGTACTAAAAGATTGAAATTGCATAATATTTCCTAAAATATTTGAAAGTTTTTAAATGATAATAATTTAAAATTATAACCTTAACCTGAAAGCACAATTTGCTTTAATATTTAGATGATGGTTGTCGAGGTAAGATATCTTATCATTAGAAAAACTGTCCAGATCTTAATGGACAAGATATCTTGTTTTAATAGAATTTTGACCGATTCTAGAAAGACGAGATATCTCGTCATTAGAAGGAATATCATCATGTCTTTATCTCGTTATCATAACAAAATGGCATTATCGTGATAATCACATCTCGTAACTGAAAAATTGGACAGATTTGTTGGACGACAAATCTGATATATCGTCATTAGAAGGAATATCATCATGTCTTTATCTCGTTATCATAACAAAATGGCATTATCGTGATAATCACATCTCGTAACTGAAAAATTGGACAGATTTGTTGGACGACAAATCTCGTCAAAACTATTTCGATGATTAATATGGATAGGAGTACCTATAATTTTAACATGAATATTGTCACTCTGGCCTCCGACTGTCACCTGGAAAAAAGCCAAACATTTAACTGAAAACCAAATATATATAAACAAATAAATCTAAAACATAATAAAAAAACATAATTTAATCAAGAATGTAATTCAATAGAGTTTGTTTAATTATCTATATTATATCCTAGGTTATAGCCAAATAATCAGGTAAAGGAAGTACGACTTGCTTGGGATGCTGTGATGAGAACATATGTGAGTATGCTATGTGATAGGTTAGATAAAGATCCAACTGCAACACCTCATAAGTTTAACCCATGTCAGATAACAAGAACAACCCCTGATCTCGCACACCATCCTCCAAACTTCCACACCACGACGCTGTGAGGACATTTGTGGCCAAGACAGATTTAAAGTGCACTAGCCACCTGTATAAGATATTAATTAGTTGCCCTGAGTTTCAAACTCTCAAATCTCAGGTGGCTAATTCGTTGCTCTTTCAACTAGTTCGAAAATTACGTCTACTTCTATCGATGTAATTATGTGGATACAATTTTAATATTTCATAAATTGATTACTAAACACATATAAATGTTTCAAAAATCAAAATAAATCCAAATTTTTTTTATCCATGTACAAAATAGTTAGTAGGAAGCTAACATTTTTCGAAATATCTTGTAAGTAGTTGGGAAACAAATTGTCAAGTATTTTAAAGATCTAATGTTGTGGGGTTCTACTGTTTGACATAAGATGAACCAACTTTTCCTTCTGAAGCATGTGAACTTCGTCTGAGCGTGTTTCTTTGTTTGCCAAAAGGTGGAAGCAACAACATTCTGAGACCAATAGCATCGAGCCTGGAACAAACAACATAAAACAAAGACTTCTAAGTCCAAGTCACAGAGACTACAAGTCGGTGTATGTACCTTTATTTCAAAACTTCACCACGGGTTCAGTCCTTTACATCCTTAAAATTGTTTAAACCTAATAGCGTCAAAATATTTTCGAATAGTGTAATATTCACTTAACCACACAACAAAGCTTATGACTAAATGCAAGTTCTATTGATCATTTACTTAGAAAATAATCCATTGGAACAATTCAATTGCTTATTTCATTGAAATATAATCCTTTGGAACGATTACATATGTATATTTTGTAAAATATACTTATTTTAAAATAATCGTAGAACGAAATTCTTTAGAGGAGTAATGTAAGAAAGATTACAGGTTGCATGTGTGTGTGTGTGTTGAAATTCTCTCAGAGGCTAATCAATAAAGACACTAAATTTTCAGTATATGTGATTTCAATTTTATTTTTTACTATTTATGAATATATTTTTGAATAGGGGCTGGGGATTTTCATATTATTTTTATTTATTTTTTGCTTTTTTTGGACTCGTTGCATCGGAAGTATGACGTTAGCATATAAGTTAGATTGTGTAATTGATGGCATTTGGTGGTAATTTTTAGGCTTGTTGTTGTTGATATCCCGGCTGCGGCTTCTGGTTTCATTTCGTTTTGTTCCTGCTCTGTTTTTGTATTTTGTTTTACTTGCATTTTGGTGGTGCTTGGGGGAGTGTATGAGCAATTTTTTCAGCCTAATGCTGCTCATATGTAGAAAACACCATTTTATGTTGTTTGGGTCAGGCTCCTCCCAGATAACGCCCTAATCCACCAACATTTCTTAATTTTTTATTATTTTTTAAGACTTTTGTTACATTTTTTTGGAAATTCTTGTGTTCTTGAAATTATATTGCTTACCATGCTATGTCTGCAGCTTCAGCGCGCTTGCATGGTTTTTTTTTGTTATTTTGTGTGTGTTATGTTATTTTGTACATTTTATGTTATTATATATGTAGGAATACTAAACAACGGTAGTTGTCTACTAGTCTGGAAAGAACTCATTATAAGAGCAACGAGACTGGTAGGAGTCAGTTGCATTGTAGTAGGAATGCAAGGCAAGACTGTCACGAGCCATTCACATTCTGGTATTCAGTTACGAGAAAATTAATAGAACAGACACTTTTTCCCCTGGACGCCATTGAGAGCTGACGTATTTTTTCCGAGCAGAGACGACTGCTGCCGATAATGACGGAACTTTTTTGAAATATAACTCAACTGTACATAATAATTGTATATATTTATTCATTAAATGTCAATGTGCTGTAAGATTCGAAGTCTTTAATATAGACCTTACCAAACAGAACAACACGAATCTTACATATATATATATATATATATATATATATATATATAATATTATTCTTATTTTTTTATTTTACATTTCTTTCAAGTGTTTAGAGGTGAATAATAATTTCTTGCTCAACTGAACATATACTGATTATTCTGCAATTCGTTTTATACACCTATCGATAACAGGATGGATTACTACAACTACATACAATATACATGCATTTACTATCTGTACCACTACTGCATTTTAAATACAAAAAAACTCTATGCCATTTTATGTTGTTTGGGTCAGGCTCCTCCCTGATGACGCCCTGATCCACCAACATTTCTTCATTTTTTATTATTTTTTAAGACTTTTGTTACATTTTTTGGAAATTCTTGTGTTTTTGAAATTATATTGCTTACCATGCTATGTCTGCAGCTTCAGCGCGCTTGCATGGTTTTTTTTTTGTTATTTTGTGTGTGTTATGTTATTTTGTACATTTTATGTTATTATATATATATATATATATATATATATATATATATATATATATATATATATATATATATATATATATATATATATATAATATTATTCTTATTTTTTTTATTTTACATTTCTTTCAAGTGTTTAGAGGTGAATAATAATTTCTTGCTCAACTGAACATATACTGATTATTCTGCAATTCGTTTTATACACCTATCGATAACAGGATGGATTACTACAACTACATACAATATACATGCATTTACTATCTGTACCACTACTGCATTTTAAATACAAAAAAACTCTATGCTTTAAATTATTGTAAGCAAATGAGTTTTCAAGTTGGAATTGAATAAATACTTTGAAAGCTATAACTTCAGGCAATACGTTGCATGCGCACAAGTAGAAGTGATTTTACAATTGCAGCCATATTGCAATTTATTTCAGAAAAGGAATATTTTAAATCCTCTTTTGAGAGACATTTTTGAATAGTTACGCAGAAATATTTTTACTGTCATGATAACTACATTTAATTATGGAAAATATGCCTTAGGATTTTCCGACGTATGACCTACTTTGATGTATAAAAGTTAAAAGAAGTTTCACAAACACGTTTCGAATGGTTAAGTAAACTTTGCATTTCGGAAACAATAAAAGCATATTTTAATAAAAGCAATTTCTCGGAGATTCATTTGATTGCTGGTATAAATCAAAAGTACTGCTCATATTAATTCTACAAATACCGAATATAGGATGATTAGGTTTTAGATTTTAATGTCATAAATGTGTCAAAAATGTACAGAAAGGCTGAACTTCTGTGGAGCATGTTTATTTAATTATTTACGTGTACCAAATCAGAAGTAACAATATTTCAGTTGTGTAACTTAAATATTGGAATTATGTAGATAATGATTTGAAACGACACTTTAATCAAAAGCATGTCCCTGTCAATCAAAAGCTTCCAAGCCGGCCTTGGAATTTATAATTGTAAATTTTAAACTTACTGTTATATTAGTAGGCATTAATGTTAAGAAACGTAACGTTTACTTACAGTTTATATCTCATTTTACCTGAACGAAATTTCAGTATTCTGATATTCTCAATGTTTTGTGCTTTATTTAATAGCAAACTAATTTAAAATGCCACTCACAACTAAAAAAAAATTAGAAATCCAAGCATAAAATTCTGTTATCCTTTAACGATTTTTTTAAAACTGTCTTTGTGTGTGTGTCCTTAATATGTACGTTTACCTGATGTCCCAACAAAATATCATGTATATTTTGTTTTATACTCTTATGTCAACAAGTTAAGTACGTAATTTTTTATTTGAAAATAGCATGTATTTTATGACTGAACTGATATACTTTAACTATTAATTGAACTATTAATATCTCATTAATCTTTGCACTAAGAAGTTCTATTAACTAGTTTTATTACATAATTCTATCTAGTGTACTATTACATAAATCTGCATAGAAATAATTTTATACAAAAGTTACAGCTATTCGTAGATGGTTGTAGAATAAATGGACAGTTACCCTATATACATCAGTATGGATTACTTTCATTCAATGGATGCATTGGGCTTCACAGTATATCCTATCCGTACGATGACATAACATATTTAGGAGTATGTTAAAAAAACTCCTGTGGTGAATTAACACATTCTTCACATAGTTTGAGGATACCTGTTGCGTTTTGAAAGGAATTTTGAACACAAACTTCTTTCTATCCGTAAAACTCCTTACATGTTTTAAGGAATGTGGTCAGAGATCGTAACATGAGGTGTTGCGTTGTCATTCATGAGAAAAACAATTCGGTAGCACCATGGAAATAAAAAACCTGACGTTAAAGAAACTTACTGCAGTATTGTTAACCATTACTAGACCCACTTTCCTGCATCTCTAACTTAGTGTATACATTATTCATGATATCTCTTTACAGCAGAATCCCAGAAACGCCGCATCTGCTCTGCAAATTCTCTTGATAGAAATCGGAACTATTTCCACCGCCGATCAGCGGACAACTAAATCTTGATGAAAATCTCGTCTATGAAGAATGCTTAATAGTAGTCACTGGCCACATTAGATGCACTCTGATGTCTTTCTATGTACACAATTCACCCCCCCCCCCCGTTGGAGGAAAGAAAACTTCTTATTTATTTTTCGCAAGTCTATCTGTGATAATTTATTTTCTTTGTATGTATTGTGTAGAGTATATTTTTCAACAAACATAATTTCTGTGGCCAATATCCTTTCTTCATCTGTCTATTTTTATGTCTATTTTCTTCGAACATTTAAAATAATGTACCTGCACATTCGGTTCACTGAAGTGCAAAACTGAAGGAACTCTAATAATTTTAAAGGTTATAAGCTTTTAAAAATGAATATAGAATGTTTAACTTAGTGAGGGAAATTAAGCGAATCAGTCCAAATCATTCTGTATAAGCGATGATATTCAACAGGACGTTGGTACATATTCACATTTTGGAATCCCGTTGTCAAAAATTCTGACAGAGAGAGTGAAATAGAGAGTGAAAGATAGACAAACAGAGAGAGAGAGAGAGAGAGATGGGTTCTACAACCAAAACTGAGATCATCCCAACATCAGTATGCTAACACCGTGGTAAGTGGGAAGTATATATTAATGTTAAATGGTGTTATGCAGCATTCTCTGAACCTATTCTCTTATTCTACCACACAACTCTCTTTAGATAAGTCTTCAAGAACTTAAGTGCAGTATCACCACTTAAGTTCTTTAAGATTTTTTTTCTATTCTTGTTAACGTTTTGTTTTCGCTGTATGGTGCGATAACTCTTCATGTAACTTTTGTAACATCCGTATACAGATAATTATTAAAAGTAGCAAATGAAAACTTTTCTTCTGATTAAATTTGTACACCAGTATAGAAATAATTTCGCAATTAATTATTTTCTTAAACATATCAACAATATCAAATAACAAATATTTTTAATATTGTGTCGTCCCGAATTTTGAGGCAACCAAAGTTGCGTTTCGATTTGATATTTGATTATATGATAAAGGCCTCTACTCATGCTATTTTCTGAATCTTTAGACATTTCCTGACAAAGTTATGTTTATCAACTAATCAAGCCACTGTAGTAATCATCCCCTTGCTTCCATCTTTATTAGCTCCAACATCTTTCAAATTGAAATAATAATCGAAAATCTTCCAGGCTAAGTAAACAGATAAATATTTTTGGCATTCAAAAAGGCTTTAGTGGTCCTACTACACGTCAAGGAAATTCATCTTACAAATCAACGACATTTTTAATGTTTTACCCCGGTGTGACCTTTACCACCTACCAACATCCAGATTCAGTGTCATTCAATTTCCTAATAAATTCTGAATTGGATTGGTATTTTACCCTGTCCTGATTGTATGTTTCACTAGTTGCCATTTTATAAATTGAAATTTGTTTGCTAAAAATATTATAACATCACTCATTACAAGAACAAACCTAAATGGAATCCACACATCACGAGAATTCCATTCAAAACCGATGTTAACTCCTTCACAACATACTGAAATAAAATACATAAATAAAGTCGTCTACCGATTTCCATTTTCTGGAACCTATAATCTTATGCCAATTTTAGACATTTTCCTTTCATAACATACTTCGAAGTGGAACTATTGGCCTTGGAATTTATTTTTGTTAATTTCAACCTTCCAGTTCTTTCGTATGACAAATTCATTAATTTTCGAGAAAATATTTATTTCATTTTATAAATTCCTCATGATTCTTCAAGTTACATTAGAGCAATATAGTAAATGTTGGTGCAAACAGTACTGGGGACATACATGAAGAGTCTAGCAATACTAAATAAGATTACATATGTTTTGTCTTGTGATTTCAGATATAGAAGAAACATCCAGAATATAAATATAGAAGTTTAAAGACGAAGCATGTCTGTACCTGATATGATCTTCGCATTAAGTGCTCAAGGGCACTTTGCACCTGGATGGGTTTTTTCAATATATAGGGGGTTTGCAATATTAGTTATTTGCATAAAACATACAGATGTATGTAATTGTATATTGGTGTAAGAAATTAAGAGAATTTCAAGACTTAGTCGATTATTTCTAGAACTACTATACCGATTTTAATGAAATTTGATATGTACATACATTGATACAATACAAAACAAATAACCATTCAATAATTGTAATAACCATTCAATAACACACGCATGATCGTGCGCAACACTCATAGGAGCGGTTGCAGAATAAACAAAACAAAATTGGGTTAATAGGGGGTATGGTCCCCTCTTACAGATATACAGGTCTCGCAGCGTGATTTAATACTTGAAATAAGGCAGTTTATCATTTCCTGTGGCAATTGGTCCCACGGGGTCAGAACCGCTGTTTTCATTCCCTGGATGGTTCTCGGAGTGGGGTTGCAATTGCCCTCCCCAGAGTGTCCCAGACATGCTCTATAGGGTTAAGGTCTGGAGATCTGGCTGGCCAATCCATCCGGCAAATATGCTCACTCTCTTGAAATTCGTTGACCAGAAGAGCTCTAAGTGGCCTCGCGTTATCGTCCATTAAAATGAACTCAGGGTCAACTGCACCCCTGAAAAGTCGAACATAGGGCTCCAAGACCTCATCCCTATACCTCACACCAGTCACACTGCCTCTTTCAAAGACATGGAGAAGTGTGCGGCCATCCAATATGATGCCTGTCTAGACCATTAAACGTCATCCGCCATAATAGTCGTTTGGCGGACATTGGAGTGTAGGTAGCGGGTCCCTGGTTCTCTCCATATTAACATACGGCGATAATCGGTGTTTTGTCTGAACCGTGACTCATCATTGAAGAGAAAGGTCGCCCATTGATCCATACTCCAATCTCTATGCTCTCTGCACTATTATAAACGGAGCGGGACGCAAACAGCAGGTCTTCTTGCGAACAACCCTCTCTCATGAAGTCTTTTGGAAACAGTCACCCTTGATACACGGGTTCCTGTGGCTGCATAGAAGTCACGAGAGAGCTGAGAAGCTGTAGCACTCCTGTTACGCCTCACTATAATCGACAAATGGCGATCTTCTCTGGCCGTTGTGGCTCTTGGACGACCTTGCCCAGGCTTTCTCTCTATGGATCCGGTATCCTGGAACTGTTTCCATAAGTTAAACACGACGCTGGGCGTTAAATTAAACTCTCTACAAATTTGGACTTGAGATTGGCCTGCTTCTAGCCTCCCCACAATTCGCCACCTCATTCCATCATCTAAACGTTGGTGGTTACTCATTTGTGCTGTTACAATTTGAAGTTAACCGATTGTTGCAAAATAACACCAAGAAATTCGCCGAGGTGTGCTAACGAACGAAATGCGTCTTAACTTACGCGCGCTTATAAAGCCTGTTTCTCTACTGGCTCCGTCTACACACACGCTTACGTATTTGCTGTACAAAATTTGCATTTTTGTCTAGAAGCAGTGGTTTTACATTCAGTTCAGTTCTTTTCATGAAATTCGATAAAATATGCAAATTCTCTTAATTTCTTTCACCAGTGTATTTACACCGCATTTTAATACGGGTAATTAGAAAAAAATAGTCAGTAAAGTCAAAATATGTCGAATAATTTAACTTGAAACTGTACTTTGGCTTATTTAGGATTTGTTCAAATGAATCGCTAAATGTAAAAAGGGGGTCAAGGGTCAATTTCTAAAGTTTTTAGAAGAGGGGAAAAGCATGTCCTCTCCATTAGTGCGTTTTTAGTAAAAAATGTAATTGTAGTGTGTCTTGCGGAATACAGCCACATCTAGAGGCGGCTTAACCTGTTTTGCCATTAAACGACGCCTTGACGTCTCTATTACACGAATAAATCAATATATGAAACTTTTAAGAAATGAGACATAACCCCTTTTTTTACATTTAGCTATTCAAATTAATTGAATGGCTGTGAAACCATTGGAAAGGTGAGAGTTGACTTTGGATATGAAAAGATGCAAAACCTTCATGTCCCTTTCCACCAAACGCATATACATATAAACGATTGAATCTCATTAGGTAGGTAGGTATTTTTAATTAGTGTCCTACTGGAGCAACACAACGGCCTATAGACGACAGTCTGGGATCAATCCCAACGGGAAAGATCCGATATTAAATATCGGAGATGACCCGAAGACCAGCGTTATCTAATTCCTTACAAGTAAAGAAACTGGTAAAGGTTGTATTCATGATGGAAATGAAGTCTACATGATGTTTCGAGATTTCATTTTTAATATTCATTTTTAAAATTACAACTTTTCAAGAGCTTCCCTGCAGTAGATAATTTTTAACATGAAAAATAATTTCTCTACTAGCATAAGTTATTTTGATAGGAACGTTTCTGGAAAGCAAATGGTTGAAGTTGACGAAATTGTTGTTTTGATCTTGTCACAAGTGGCAGTGATGTTTAGGTTCATGTGTTTTAATGCAAATCATTATTTTTAGATTCTCTTCAGAACGGCTTTGGTTGTTACAATCACATGGTTCTTTCAGTTTCTCTCGAATACTCAGAAATGTTGATGCTACATAGAATTTTCTTGTAGCGTTACATTGCACAGGCAGTGTAATTTTTCTCCATTATTACAACTAATAAATTAGTCATTGTAATTTATACATTGTAATACATTTTAAATAGGCTGTATATGATGCAAGAGATTATATGCTACTGACAACATACCCTAGCCGTATCACTTCATTTGAGTAGTTTCCCTCCCCTTTTTTTGGTGTCTTGTGATTTCATCAGTGCTTCCCCATCACACCATCGGATATACTCGTTACTCGTTTTCGTTAAAAATAAAAGATTTTTAATATGGAAAGTGCTTTTAGTCTTCCTTAGAGGTATGTGGTTTTTATTATTACTTCCTAGGTGATCTCATGGAACAAACGAAGAAAAGGACTCCTGGTTATTGTCAACTCTTTGTATACCACTATCGATCAGTCTTTTTTAGGACACACGCGATTAATGCAAAGTTTATTCCAAATTAATTTCTAACGGTATTACTTTCGCATCTATCCCAAGTTCATACGACAAACCACATCATCTATTACGTATTAAAATACTTCTAAAACATAGGCAATGGTATAGTCCTGGTTCCCATTTAATCCATTTGAGTGCATTTCAGAACATGCATTCTTCGCAAAGTGCAATTGCAAAATACTTGAAAATAAAGCTCTACTAACTACTTCCAACATCTCTTGCATGAAATCTATAAATAATTATTTTAACTCTCTCCGAAGTTTATCATTCTGTGAAAAACCTGAAGTGGCCAGCCTTTCGTGCAGATATCTGTTTGTCATCATTTCAAGGCAAGGGTAGTTTGTTTTACATACTCGGGCTTTCATTCCCCTTGGGACAATATTGCGGTTTTGGTTCGACGAGGTTTCTCCGCATTTGCAAAATTGACAACTCTTTTACGAGACATCACTTCAAAACACTTGAATGTTTCAGATTTGGAACAGGTTTCGTTTCTTTACTACATACCTCTACGTATATACCTTGGCATGCCCATACATTATTTTAATATTTTAAAAGAAACCTCAAAAGAGTTCATGGAGAAAGATAATTATCTTTATCCTTCAAAAAATTTTCTGTTAATTATCACTTAAGGTTATGATATAATTAGTCCCTTTCCATCAACGTGACCGTAAAGAGGAACACCAATTAACTGCTTCACCCACCAAAACTTTAAAATTTGCATGTGAATTAGCATGTAATTAAATGTAAATCGCTGTTTAGAATCGATGGAGAAAAATTCCGTATTCCGATGAAAATTCGTATGATTCAATTTTATGATATCATTTATCAAACTTGGCTGTACTTTTCACTAGGCTTTTGATTGTTATTTAATAACTGAAATGTTAACCATGATATATTACATAAAGATACCGCTATTTTCATGTAAGATAAGCAAAATACAACGTGTCAATAATTAATCATAAAATCCCAGACATTCTATATTTGATAACAATATGGACGCATTGTTACCATATGTTAATCCATATTTTTCGCATTATAATAAATAAAACCAGTCTAGCTTTAAATATTTATTATTGTCGTCTTGTATAGATGTACAACTTATGTATATATCATTTGCAGATATATCCATCTTCTGTATACAATAGTCATGGATATAACAAAATTAAAATGCAGTATCTTACTAATGATATAGTTTGTCACTTTTTTAACTACGCTTCTAGAATGCATTTTGTAGGTCGATTGAAAAATAATACATTTCCAAAATTCCTAACCAATTTGACCAGACTTAGCACATAGTAATGATAAAAGGGTTAAGGGAGAACACATCTTTCAAAGACCTGAATACGAGCGTGCTTGATAAATGATGCTCTTTTATACGGATTTTCTTTGCGGTAGGTGGAATAAACCTTAATACGTCAATGCTACTAAATCAGAATCAAATGTAGAAACATTCTTTCCAATTGTATGCGGGCTATTATTTTCAATTTAGGTATAAAGGGGTTTTAAGGAAAGTTTTAAAAGCTGAATTTTGTTTAGAATGATGTAAGCATAATTAACATACAATTTTGTTTTGTCATTCAACTGTCATTTATTGGAAAACGAAGGATAATTAGTAATTAGATAAATACTGTTATCAATTGTTGTTTAAAAATTTTCTATTTTACTGTTGTAGCTCTTGGGAATATAATTTAGAAATCTAAGTTAAAGTCTTGATGAAAGAATCCCCCTTCATGTTTTATGTCGATTTGTTTGCCTTTTTTTCCAATAAAATATGAAGTTGCCATAAAAGGATTTTGTTATCAATGTCATTCCTCATTTTAGTATAAGTCGATATATATATATATATATAATGTAATTTTATTTGTGTTCATTACATACAAGTGTAGTACATATGTTTTATTTAAAAATATGCGAAGGTTTACTAGGACATTAATAATATTGCTTGACGTATTGTTGATATTAATACCAATGTTAACTTATGCATTCCGTACGTATGAAGTATATGTAATACTGGTTATTGCTCCAAAAATGAAATTTACCTGCTTAGCGCAATATTTCATATAGACCTTTTAAATATTTGTGTTAAGAAAAATGCTCCTGTATGTAATACGAAGCATACATGTCATATTTTAATGAATCATATCTTTCAGATCTTGACAAATGTTACTCTTATAATTTACTAATATGCTTAGCCAGTCAAAATTGGACATTTGCAAGTCATGATGATCACTAACATAAAAACTGCCAATAAACAATGATAACTGTCGTAAATCAGTACGAAGAAAGGAAATTAAATTAATGCATTCATTAGAGTCATGGTACTCCTCCAAAGAAATGCATACAAATTAATCAGAAACTTTACTTTTTGACAAATATTGTATCGTGCTGTTATAAATGATTCATGGAAGTAATGAAAAGGCCCTGGGGATAACGTGCCAACTTTTGCTAGTACTTCATACCCGATTCATTTTACAGTTTCCCGATTCTAAATGTGTACAGTTTTGCACGTCATATTTTAATTTTTCGGTTAATTTAATATTAGGTCATTTTTTAGATTCTTATAGCATCCTTTTTTTTGTCATTTTTCGTGAGTTTTTGTGCATTTCTGATCATTTTTCGTACTCTAGCATATATTCTTTAAATCAACTTTTTGTTAAAAACTATGCATTGTCATTTGCAAATTGCTTTTTATAACAAAACTCATGAGCAGAAAGATTTAAGCAGATTGTAGGCTAAACCTTTTCATAGAAAAAAATATAGTCAATCAATGTTGCAAAACTTGATTTTTCTCCTGAAAACTGTATCTATGAAATAGCACGCAACAATACTTAATTTAATTAAACCATAATATAGATATTGTTGAATAATTTTACCTTCAACACTTAAAATGTGCGTAGTTTTGATAAATGTTTACGAGGTTCATCCATAAGGTATACAGCCATGTAATATGAAACACGAAAAATTATACATATGGAATTTGACATTAAGTGACACAAAAATAATTTTTTAACACTATTTTAACTTTTCCTATTAGATTTGTTCATTGTCAACATTGTCAAAGTTAACTTTGAAAGAAATGTGAAACTAGAAAAATCATATATAAGGGCATTTGACATCAAGTTAAAAATAAATTTTTGAACTTGATTTTTTAACTTTTCCAAAGTTTCAACAGCTAACTTTGGTAGGACATACGTATATATGATGTATCAATCTTTATAATACATTTCACATTCATAAAACGCTGACCGAAATACGAACTGCAAAAAATAACTAATGTGACAACTAAAGACATCAATTTGGATATTGTATTGAATGTAAATGCCCCTTTATTTCATTTCCTGTGAGAAAAAAAACCTTCTGATTTGTAGTCTTACACTCAGTTTTTAAATCAATATTTGTTTTACCTGTGGCACAATTACACCAGGGATTCGCAACATTTCACTGTTTTAACTAGTATATTAATTCAGAATTCTATATTGAATTTTAAAAAAATAGTATAATCTTGACGTTTCCAGATGTCGAATAATAAAATTGTACTTTTATGATTAATGGGTTTTCGCTTGGTTGTTCGAGTCGAATATAGTCTTTTCCTTAGAAAAGTTAAGTTAAATAAAATTGAACGTTTTTTACATGCTTACATTATCAATCAAATATTCATAAATTATTTATATTTTAGATGAAAAATAGTTCAAGTATAAAGCATTAAAATTCAAATTCTGTAAGAATACTTTTATGGGAAAAAAATTGCTTTTGCAACAGTATTGCTGGTATAACTGGTATTTTACACCCAGAAAAAGTTCGAACGGGTAACAATGAGTGAGTAGTGAGCATATTGTCCTCGTTCTATACAATACGTTCACCAAATTTGGCCTTTTTTGGTCAAACGGCGTAGATTTTTATATTAAGCAGACATACAGACATTAAATCAGCTTTATAGACATGTATTCTCTACAGTAAAGTCATTTCAGTTATTAAATGTTTGAATCTACTACCTAATAAGTTATGTTAAGTTAAGTATGTTAAGCTTTTCGTTTACGTTATATTTCGTTTCAACTACATTTTTCAAAATTCATTTCATGTCACATGTCTTTATTTCACATGAAGACATGTAAATTCATTCCACATGAAGACATGTAAATTCATTTCACATGAAGACATGTAAATTGATTTTACATGAAGACATGTAAATTCATTTTACATGAAGACATGTAAATTCATTTCACATGAAGACATGTAAATTCATTTCACATGTAAATTCATTTCACATGAAGACATGTAAATTCATTCCACATGAAGACATGCAAATTCATTTCACATGAAGACATGTAAATTCATTCCACATGAAGACATGCAAATTCATTTCACATGAAGACATGTAAATTCATTCCACATGAAGACATGCAAATTCATTTCACATGAAGACATGTAAATTTATTTCACATGTAATTTCATTTAACATGAAGACATGTAAATTCATTTCACATGAAGACATGTAAATTCATTTCACATGAAGACATGTAAATTCATTTCACATGAAGACATGTAAATTCATTTCATATGGATTCTTGTAAATTGATTTTTAAACTGACTACAAACTTTAAAACTGTTGCATTTTATTTTAAGTTATGCTAATGTTTCCCTATCAAAATGAACTTGAATGAACGCAAATCGCCATCATCCAAAAACGGAACATTAACTTTCTCAAATAGAAGATCACATTCTTATCATTTACCACCACGGGAAGACAATGATTTTTCCGAAAACAATCTCATCTATTAAGACTGGGCTTCATGCAGTTAGTCCACCATGACAAATTAAGGCAGTCTGTCTCCCCTGCCGGATAGCTCGGATTATAACAAATGCTCTATTCCCCATACAATAGCAACACCATATGTCGAGGAACTCCATGTCCAACCGGTCGACTAAGCAGGAAAAATATCTCGGCGTGGGTTATAGCTAGAGAAACAATCGTTTCGCCTGTGTGCTGGATCTTGTTTTTATTAATGTTCCGGGTGGTGATTTTCCATTGGATTTACACAAAGAGATTAGGCGGAAAGGACTTGCCTCTAATTGGCGGAAGCTGTGTCAGTGTGCAAACTTCTTGAACCTAAGTATAAAGACGGAATAAATGAAGGTAATTCATCAAATAGGGTTTACATGTAAATGTCGGAGTATTTTTAAAGGGTATCCACAACGATTAGTTCTTCAAATTGTACCATGTCAGGTCATTGAACATTTTAATACAAAAACTACTGTATTCATTTTGAAATGAAGCAGAAATATCGCTGGCGTACACTAACCCTCGGAGGATTTAACACACACGTAACCGATAGCAAATAACCGATGTGTTTATAAACAGTTAATTGTAATGCTACGCTACTCGAACATCTGTAGTAACCTGGGCTGACCTTTTACTTTTAATTATTTAGATCGTGTGTCAGAAACATCGGTAGTGATATGACAGGTCAATCTTCATTTCCATTTCAGTCACACGTACTAAATTTCTTTAAAGTATATTCGATGTGGTAAAATAAATTATGAACCATATGTGAAGCAGCTAATAACTAACACTGACAATAGTGGTATTGAAAAATTGTAAAATAAGTATAACATTTCTAATACACGGATGCATTTTTCATTAATGAAATTTATCCGTACATTTATAATTAAATTGCAAAGAATAATTCTCTTTACACAAAACTTTAGAGCCCTATGGATATTTATTACCTGCCACTTTTAATTTGCATCCTATTCATTGTCCAATCTATTCTTTTCTTAGTTATAGTTCGACTCAGTTTTTTCGCATTCGAGTCTTGTGGTTTTAAAACGATTTTATTCGAACTTTAGTACCCAATGGTTATTTATTATGTGCCACTTTTTATTTTCATCGTGTTCACTGCCTAATCTATGCCACTCCTCAATTATAGTCCGACACCGCTGAATTGGCATTTGAGGCTCGTGGTTTTGAACGAGTCACTTTATATTCGATTATGTGAAGGCTTAACGTAAACAATGCGCTTCTATAATAAGCTTTTTTAACGTGGTTTCGGCTCCGAGCTTGTTTTTCGATACAGGAAGTTTTGATCAGTGCTTACGAGTTGGTGAAGTAATTAACGCAATTTATAATTTTGTAAATGGCAGCCTTTTCCTTGAGAGTTTAACCAGCATTGTACAAGTAGACATTTTCAAGGACATGCGCTTTATCACTGAACCCGCACACACATCTCTCTATATTAAAAAAATGTTACCACCGCAGCCGCAGGATTGAAAACTGTGTTGTTTAGCTCGATTCTTAGACGGTTTCCCGAGAAAGTACTGATCGGAAAAAACAAAATTAACATGCTTTGTTCATCATCGTATTCCCTGGACAATTATTAAGATTTTTTTCCGATGCGGATATTAGTTTAGGGTTTATTAAGTGTTAAAATTGAAGAAGTGAAATTTCTTCCGCAAGTGAGCAAAACACATACAAATTTTCAGTTTTGAGTCGTGAGTTTTTTTTAAGAGTACCTCTCAACGTAAATTTTTGCAGCTCGTCGAGTTTTTTTTGAAATTTCAATTTGGTTCTTGATAATATATTTTTGAATTTCGGAAAAAATCGGGACATTTTTGTTACTTTTTTTAAAACTGCCGTATCTATATCTTATTACAATTAGTTTTTAATTTTTAAAATATCGCAGTGTACCTCAGAACGTACTATTTCTTACGGTACTATTATTTTTGAAATCGGTTAATAATTAAATTGGATGCGGTCAAAATTTGGTCATACAAAATTCGGAATCTTTGGATATTTTCGCTACTTTCTGCTAAAATCGTTATATCTACAGCAAAATGCATTATTTTTTAAATTTGAGAACATCACTGAACACATTACATGACACTCTTTCTTATGGTACTATTATTTTTCGAATTGGTTAATAAATAAAATCGATGCAATTAAAAGTGGGTCATACAATTTTCGGAACTTTCAGATCGTAATTTCCGATATAAAACTAAAACTGTCATATCTATATCGTATTACTATTAGTTTTTACTTTTGAAAATATCTCAGTATACCTCAGAATATACTCTTTCTTACGGTACAATTATTTTAAAAATTGGTTCATAAATAAATTCGATGCAATCAAAAGTTGGTGACACAAATTTCGTATTTTTTATTTCGCGGAGCAAATTTGCGGAGCTGATGAGGGTTGTATTTCTTATTATCAGGTTTGCCAGATATCAAATTTATCGTAGCAACAATTGCCATGAAAACGATTTATTTTAATTTGGCGAGGAAAAAGGCTCGCTTTTTTCTCTCTGTTCTCAAACGGTTTAACGAGAAAGTACAAAGTACAGATCGTAAAGTTTGGAGATTAACATCATTTACTTAAAATTGTACAGGGAACAAGTTGCAGAAGATTTTTTTACTGATGCGGCTATTAGTTTAGGGTGCATTAATTGTTAAAGTAAAAAAAAAGTGACATCACTTGCCAAAGAGGTATTGGTTTGCGAAGCGGGTTTACCAATTGGTTACCAATCGGGATTGCATAGCAATTCCCGGGGGGTCGGCGAGCGTGAGCGAGCAGGTTGCGAAGCCCTCGCTGTGACGTCATTTACCGGAAAGTGAAACTAGGATAATACGAATTATTCAGATAGTTTCACTCTGCGAAAGAAATGTTGGTTTGCGAAGCAAACCAACTGGCATATCTAAAAGGAGTATTGGTTTGCGTAGCAATCCCCGGGGGTTGGCGAGCGTAAGCGAGCAGGGGGCGGAGCCCCCTAGTTTATCTATATAAATACAAATGGAGTGTTTGTTTGTACATTGCATATTTTCGACCCATTTAAAGTTTTCTATCCGTTTTGTACCCTTGGCATACGAAATCTGCCTTTTTCGTGTGTGGTGTGTGTCTGTCTGTATATGTGTGCCATGTACTTATCCACACTTTTTAATAATATTTTCATTACACTTTCCATACTGTGTGTATTTATCTTCATTTAGTAACTGGTTGCGTAAGTCTATCTGTTCGTCTTTCTGTTCTATGTACAATATTATGTTTTTACAGCCATCAATTGAATTGTATTTCAGGTATTTTATTACAATGTACGTTATATATACATACGTCATACACATCATATATTAGTTTAGCGAATTCAGTATTAAACTCTTCGTTATGTTTGTGCTTAAATAAGTTTTATTCTGAAACACATACATTTAATAGATCCCGTAGAGATTTCATAGGTTCCATAGATACTCCCAGAAGGATCGCGTCTTTTGAATTATTATAGAAAAAGGGGAAATCGTGCTTTTAGTATATTAACGTGATTTCGTCGATTTTTCATCGTTGTACATTTTAGGCGATAGCTCAGGACTTATGTTCCTTAGATGCATAGAAAAATATTGTTGCTTTTGAACATCTAACTGACAAGATAACCATCAGAAGGGCCTTCAAATATGCTCCTTTGAGGAACTTATCAGCTTAATAGACCCTCTACTTCCAGTTATGGTGTGCATTACCCAAACGTATTCACGTGTTATAACTTATACAAACCTTAGTGTCATTTGTATCAATCATTAATAAAAATCTTTATAATCATTAATTTCAATCATTAATAAAAAGCTTTATAATCATTAATTTCAATCATTATAGATACCCTATTATAAACTATTAACCCTCTGACTGCTCAATTTGTGAACCAAAAAATCGCTACAAAAATCGTGTATTTTTTTTTTTGCATATTAAAAATCTATATATATTGGAGAATTGAAATATGCATTTTTTTTCTTTCTAGAAAAGACTTTTTATATAGATTTTTATCATGAGAAACTAAATTGTCAGAAGTTATTGTTAGCTATACGCACAGTAATTCCCGGATTTCCACGAAAAGGAACTGGAGGAGGAGGAATATTCTTCATATCAATTTTGAACAGCCTAACGCTTTGCAAGTTTATTGAATCATGATCAGATTCATCGCTATCTGAGGAGCAGTCCGAAAAATCTATATCACTATCACTATCAAAACTGAAATCACTTTCAGAATCTGATAAATCATCAGGAATATATACTCTGTCAATCATTGAACGTTTTCTAGCAGCCATTTCTGATTAGAAAAAGGCGCCAAACAAAGGCGCGAAGTTAGAGCGGTAAATACAAAGTACCTTCAAGTGCCGCAATTTAGTGGACGACTAGCGACAACTGCAGACAAAATCCAAATTTAACGTCTAACACTGTATGTAATTTATTTCATTGGTTAAACGGTGAAAAAGCGGGATGCGCTCCTCAATAAAGATAGAAAAACACCTGCCCGCGAAAATCGCGGGATGAACAAATATTGCTACATTTGAGTTGCCCGTGGAAATCGCCGGATAATCAGCCAGTGGGTTAAAACTTATTCCATTTTGTATAATGTATCTACTTATACGTTTTCAAGGTTATTACCGATAGAAGGGAATATGATATCTTATGTATCTACGATGCTACTGGATACTATTGCAAAAATCACACTGTACAAAATGGTTCAGATATTTCCATCAACAACGAAGGTGACCCTGTTATCGAATATTTAAAACTTCGTCAATTTTCAAATGAAGGGGTAGGAGGTACACATCAAGGAGAGAAATAGAAAGAGGGAGAGACCATAGCATAGGCTATAAAATCCTGCTCCTTTAGCAGAACTTGGCCATATTGCATGTTTACCAATGTTGATTACCAGATACATATTTCATATGAAAACATATTGCATACATCATCTCAAATGACTTTATTCCTAGGAATAAAATATAAATATGTATGTAAACATAAGAATGTATATATAAACATACGCCCCTTTCCTCTTGAAGCTAATCTAGCTGAATGATAAACCAATGAAGTAGAAAGAAATAAAACGGAATAAAGATGATCTATAGCTACGTCATATGCCGTACCCTAATTTTTTTAGGGTTTCATGGATGTTTATGGCGGCATAAAATGGAAGCATTCTGCCTCTAACGCTTTCAATGGCATCTTTATGTCAAGTAGAGCGAATTCCGAGGGGCAGACATTGAGGCGACCAGGTAACTGGGAAAATAACAATAATGGTTTTGAATTCCAGCGGTGATCGATCCAATGGAGATATTTCTCTTTCTTCTGCAACCCGAATTTCATACTGGAATATTCAGAACCAGTAAATCAATAGCTCGTGGCCGCAAACAAGCAAATGGCTTAAAGCATACTTAAGGATTATCATTTAGGTATCAGTAAATGAGTCATATTTAGCAGGGAGCACCACATTTGTCATAATAACGCACATACATTGTGATATAACAAATTAGATTAATTTCATTTATTTATTCAAAAATTGTGTATACATTAGTATAATTCTCAATTAAGGATAATCTCTTCTGTAGCAAGTTATATTTAAATTTTTTAATTTTTTTATAAATTTTTTTTTATATTTCCAATGGCAAGGCAGTACAATTGCGAAGACAAATACAGATACAATACAATACAATACAAAGTACAGAGTTGACCGAGGTCATTTTAGCCTTATACAAGGCCAAAAGGGATGGTCACTTGTGAAGGGGCACCCAATTTGTGGACCATCATTGTCCCTAACAAAGGACAGCACAATTTACATCCATGCCCTAACCACGGATTCGAACCAGGAATCTTTCGATCCAGAGGCCAACACCTTGACCACTAGACCGGTTGGTCGGCTAAAAAGAAATCTAAACAGAGATCATTGTAGGAATCAGCCCGACCGTAATCCATATTACGCATCATCAACTTCACAATAGGAATATCCTAGTGATATATTCTTTTCCCGTGGTGTTTAATACTTCTAGTAAACCTGGGAATCGTAACCCAATCATGTTCATGTGATCTTTCTTCCTTTCTTTTTTCCTTTCTTTCTTTTCACGATTACTTGACAGCGTATGTTTTGTGTTAGGCACAGCGTAGCCAAATACGGACCTTACGCAGAAAACCCAAACCAACCACAACAGGAGTGTCTTGGAGGCGTATATGTGTTGCAAGGGATCAAAGGTTATGTAGTTCACGTTTTAGGAAATAATTGATCACCGATTTTGGTCTGTGGCATTTCGGTTTGGGTGTCATTGATCACTTTTGTGATAATCCAGTGATGATGATGCCGGTCTCGGGAGTTGATGCTTTAACCCTTTTTGCTTATAAATTAGCACGTGCATCACAGATCGTGTTGTTTCTCCTTCTACAAGGTCTGTGACTGTCCCTTACTCAGAGAAAATGCAATTATCTTATCATGCCGCTTATTCCTTCAAGAATCCCAGCTTCATAATCACAGTTCTAAACAATTATAGCAAGTCTACTTATTTCATAATCAATTAAAGTTGTCATTTGACACTTCCCAATTTATTATAAGCACAGTGACGTAAGTTCTTCTAGTTTCTATTTTATCACGCGAAGGTAATGGTGGCAGTAGTGAGCAACAATATTGGGAACATAACTATTGATATGATTCCCGTAATTCAATTCAATTTACAGCTAAAATATGACAAATCATAAGACCATAGTATGATTTTGTGGGATGAAAAGGAATAATATATTGTAAAATCTATTTTCGTACAGTGTTATGTATTACTCCATAGTTTTTTTGACCATAAGTCCTCACAACTACTTGAGAGTTTTCATTAGCAAATGATATAAGAACACATTTATTTAATGAGCGGTATCATTGAAAAACTGTTAAAACAGATAAAATATATTCTCGCCACCATGATACTTCACTGTTTGTATAATTCGCCTACATTTACAATGTTTAAATTGTAGTGGTTATTTCCGTCGTAGTGTTTGATACATTTTTTTTATATGTGTACGATTACTATATATAACATACTTGTGGATGATTCCATTTGTAATGATTGGAAATCAGCCGTATTTTTGACTATGTAATCGTGGTATGACATCTCTGTTAGAGACCAATGTAGAAACGTAAGATTCAATTGAACTTAAATATGAGAGTTTTGTGTGCAATCTTTACACGTCTGTGTTTTAATATAATTTATATAAATTGCAAACGAACTAGAAATTGTAATATTTTAAAATAAATAGAATCAAAAATATAATAGGCATAATCGTATTCTAAAGAATCCTAGAGTTAGATTTAAAGAACATATTTTAAGAATCTGTAACTCAATATCGTTCTAGACCAAATGCTAATAAATTTGTGTCAGTTCACAATAATGAAATCTTACGGTAAGTGTGAGACAGTTTGAATCGAGGAATGTGTATATATATATATATATATATAAATATATATATATATATATCGACTTCCGATATATATATTCCGACTTCGACGATATATGCATCGACTTCCTATCAGCCTTCTACGGTAACATAATGTATTCCTAATCATAAAGCTCTATTTACTAACCGTGTAAAATTAAAACCATATCGAGTAAAGTATTAATGAGTAAGATATCACTTATTTTCTTCAAAGTTGATAAAGACAAAATATTTAAATGTCTCAGAAAAAAGTTACGCTTCATTAGCAGACTTTTCATGAAGCTTTACTTATCTTTCATGCGTTATCACAAACAGAGAATAGTTAACAAACATAATTAAATAGGTTTGATTTATTATGCATCAGATGATGAAAAAGCTGCCTCAAAATTAAAAGAGTAATTAAGTAAAAGTTTATTTTTCATCCCAAAAATAACCATAAATAACATTTTTTCATCGGAGCATTCAAACCAAAACACTCCTAATTCGGAAAATAACCTCGTGATTAATCGACAGTCTTTGTGTTACTATTAAACTACAGCTTGCTTAGATAGAGAGAGGCCGAAATAAATCACAATGCTGGAAATGGTTAGCGATATTTTTTGGAGGAACAGCTTAAGGAACGATTAAAAAATGTCTTTCTCATCAAGAAAAGTGCTCCCTTTTGTTTCCGAAGAGTCTTAAAACTCGACGCATTAGACGGAGGAAAACCACGGCGAAGACAAATTATCCAATGTACTCAGCGAAAATTGAACGCAAGGACGAGACGAGGCGCGAAATTAAAGAAGAATAATTGCTCACGGTAGATTCGACTTGTATTTGGTATCGCCTTTGCGATTCATCAAACGGGGCCACAAAGGAAGAGACAGGGATGCGGCATGTGCAGTTTCAATTTGTTAAGCGACATGTTTCAGCTGTTAATGAATATTAATGCCGCGTTATAAAGTGACGTTTTGCCGGGCATAAATAATAAGAGGGGAGATCGCTTCTGCAAATAAACGCCGTTATGAATTGAAGCGCGATGGGGATAATTGAACTGTCGAGATTTATTTGTATGCAAGGGTTGAGTTTAAATATCAGATATTTGAGGAATTAGCATTTATTAAGGAGGCTGTTTATTTTGAACTGGGATGAAATGCTGATGATAGGGATGGAGATGAAGACGCATTTCTTCATGATAAATGAAGCTTTTCTCCAGTTTTGAAACATTGCACTTTATTTTGTTTGATCGCTGATGGTTATTTGCGGAGTTGGGTTTCTTATGACGTGAAGGCCATATTTGTCCAAGGTATACCAGACACCGTCAACCCATGGACAAACACGCTAGTAATTTAATTTAATAAATTAATTCACAGTATAATTTTACTGACTTAATACAAAAATACATCCAGGGTAAATTTCAGAATTTGAGACTCCGCTGCCTCAACTCGCTGACTGCTAACGTCATAAGCCATGTGATATAAGCAGAATTATCTTTACTATCAATAAGAGTTTCAAACATTTGACAAGACGCGTGACATGCTGTATGAAAAATTGACACTGTTGGCCTATTTGGCATCTTATTGCCTCGTTTGGTGATGTAATGGGTGAGGTTTAGAGTGTGAAGGAGCTTTTCTATGGAGTGATCACCAAAGTGATGAAATCGGTAAAATATACTATGCCGTATAGACAAGTCAGATGATGAATCAATGTATAGGTGTCTACTCCCGTTCAATGGATGATGAATGTTTGGTTCTTCCCGACAGAGGAAAGTAATATGAACGTCATGTAACAATTAGTTTTTAGTCGCATGATTATCGGCACATATAAACACTAACATTGTTCACTCTAGATACATATCCTCTATGACTATCGTAGTGAAGAAATCTAATGCTACACAGCACTTGATATTTTCTCACGTAAAAATTTGATTAGGTTTCACGACACAAGACCCATATTTATCAAACATGTGCCACACAAATACCATATACAACGGGGCAATTAAATCAACATGAATACAAAATGTTTGTTGGTAGTACTTGAATTTACTTCGAGCTGGATCAACGAAAGTAAAGGGCTATTTTCACACACAGGAAGCCTTTAATGACACAGAAATATAAAATACATCGGGGATAAGCTATAGATATTAAACCTTTACCCTCTACAACTCGCAAGTTGTTACCGCATTGGACAAAACCAGTGATACATGGGAGCATATATACATTAAAGACCTTGGAACTATCACTTAAAACTGTTTTGTTCACACAAAGTGGATTTATTACCCGTCCTGTAAATCAGTAAGTTTTACGAAGGATATCTTCAGTAAAATATACATTATTGTTAACTGGAAACCAAAAAATATTGCACCTAAATTAATTAGAAAGAAATAAAAACATATACTTTGACGTCATGAAAGCATAAATTTTGTTGATTATAAAAAATAAACGCGTGAAAAAAAGTAACGAGTTATCAAATGAAAGTGAAACAATGATAATACAGGTGGACGATGATAATAACTTTCCACATGACAAAAATTACAGCATTTCTGTAACCGATTTGAAGTATATAAAAAGAAATGATATTTGACATAAGGATAAGTAGACTTTTAGGATACAATAGTTTGACTGTGGACTGTGGATTATTTTGCACTAGTTTGTACAAATAAAGGAAACAACAGAAAAGGCATGGCGGTTAAAGTATTAACTGTATAAAACATTTGGTGGAAACACGTATTAAATAAAGTATGTCATCTGTCATGATGTATGATAATCTCTTCTTGAAGTTAGCGAACAGTCGACAGGTTCTCTCGACACTCACAAACTTAGACTGTTTTACATAACACACAAATTGCCACAGCACCCATACAGGACATTCATTATTTCCTTATAATTTCAAAATATATTACAAAGGCAAATAAAAAGACAGATAAGTGGAAATTATTACAAAATAAGATGTATATATTTAAGATTATTTTTTGCCTTATTTAATACACCTTTCTATTGGCATCATTACTTGCACGAAGAACATCAAGACGGTATTTGATTATTTGCTATGTCGCCACACACATACGCAAGCAAGCGACCTTACTTCAGCTTCAGTTCTTGATTACAAATTTCAAATACATCAAGGTCAAGTTGCCTGTACAGCCCTCTATGAGCAACGAGTGATGTACGTATATGTTACAGGTATAGATTAATCCAAAAATAGTTACACAAAATTTATTTTTTATTAATATTGGACGATATAGGAACTCAAGTCTGACTCCAGCAGTACAATGATTCGCCATAGCAAATCTTGAAGTAAATGTCGAGAAGTCATTCCTACAAAATGGCTTTTCGGGAATAGCGTGGTGATCCCAGTAATCCTCTTAATTGACCTAGAGATGAATACTTTCTCTAATCGTATTTCGATTGATGCGATTATAAGTAAGATCGCATTAAATAATTGTAGATACGCTTTTCAATTAACCAGAAGGAGACGAAATATATTGTAGAAAAAATTCGACAAGTCTCAATAAACTAAGGCTATTATAAACCTATAATGAAAGTTAATCAACTCAACCACAATTGACCAGTTAGAACAGCAACGAATAAGTCAACGGAGGGTTGCGAATTCGAAATTAGGTCCATCTAAAGACCATCGTGTACACGGAGCTGGCCTCAAAACTTGAGCCAATCTGAGGACATTTAATGCACTCACCTTGGCGTGGTGTAGGAGGCTTGACAATGGGTTGCCATTTCAAGTGTTGTTCTCGTCATCTGACTGGTTCAAAACTGAAAGGCGTTGTCCTTGGATATTTTTTACCAGTACTGCTCTCGGATCGTCTCCAATAGCTCTTTGTGTTTCTAAGTTTGGCTTTAAATAAATACCTACCGATATTAAATGTCAAATATTATAATTTAGTGACTGTCAATTTATATTTGACGGATAGTAAAGATTTTTGTAGTTGTTCCTTAATTGATGGAAACCGTTTATTAACCTAAAATGTTCTTGGAAATCAATTTACATAGCATGGGCCGCACAAATATATGAGCAACACTGCAAACCTCCACATTTAGATTTGTACAAAGTGTACAAGATTTAATTTACATTAGCGCAATGCACTTTGCTCCACATATAATGTTTCTGTTGAGTTTGTTTACAATTTTTTTGCTTTATGAGCTATCTGTTCAAGCAATTAGACTGCAAAAATGCCTTCAAATGTTTGTTTGAGGATTTTTACGATACAATGCTGATTATTTAAATTTTTTTAAGAGTAATACGCAACCTAACTATTTTGGATTTGCAATTTACTTTTACCCTTGTCTCAAAATTAGGATTTTCATTTAAATATTCCCTTAAAGCAAAATGTATTTGCTAGATGGCGTGCATATGCTAAATAAACTGTAGTCAGCATCCACATTGTTATTTTGGTTTCATTACAAAGAGTTCAATTTAACTCAATCTTGAAAAAATATAGACCTAATTAAATACAAGTATTTTTTTCCCAAATATAATTGCAGTTATGTCATGAATCACTTAGAGGAGTTATTGATGACTCGATTTAGTAGAACTGGCGGTGGTGGAATGAATCGCAGGTCATGTTTTCTTTCATTAAATCCATTTACAGATAAAACTGGTAATGAGCTGTTTTTTGTGCAATGATTCCCTATATGTTTTTTTTTATTCGTATGATATTACTGCTCTGAAAGTCTGAGTTCTTTGCCCAGGTGCAGAATTATATTTTGTGTTCAACAACACAACTCCAAGCAATTAAATTGTTCGGCAGTCATTTTGTCCGAATTTTGAAAACTGTAGTAAAGTCAAAAACAGACGTAAAACACGATTATCGGCTAAATATATGTTACATATCTATTATAAAATATCAAAATTAATAAACTTACTTCATTTGAATTTAAGGCATACTTTCAGAATTTGCAATTCTGCGTCGATAACTTTTGAAGTTAAATATTTTGTCATTGATATAGAATATGTGTTATTTATAAAGTGTTAGTGGTAATTTGAGCAGTGTAGGTAGGTTGTTACGTAATTAGAGAATAAAAAAATATGTGGCAAGTACCGTGCATTGCACTGCAGAACATTGTAACTTATAATTGAATACAATCCGGACAACATTTTGATAAAATTAAAGAAAAAGTGTTCTGCAAAGATTTTGTCTGCAAAGCACATTACAGTTTGAAGTACTTTATATTCCCGTGGTTATTCGTACAAAATGCTAAAAGTTTCCTCAATCGTGTATTCATTAACACTGTCAGGTGAGCCACAAGAAGACATTATGCACATGGTATTTTCTAAGTACAAGGTTGCTTTTGTTCACATTGTGGTTATTGTAATAAAAATACATGGATGTAAAGACTTTCCATAAGGATATTTCATCAACAAAATTAAATATATTGAAAATTCTAAAGGGTTGCAACACTAAAAGCTAATAAATAAAAATGAAACTTAATCACCAAAATTGACGCATATCTCTTTTCTTATTGAGATTTTTCAAAATCGTGTTTTCGCTCTTTTCATTACCCCTCAAAATGTCATTCATTCGCTTCTTGTATATTGTTCATTGTAAAACATATATCCGTCATCATCATAATCATTCGCAATCTCCACTATCATCGGTTGAATAATTTTGAAAAATCTGATTTATTCCTTGAACACCTTAAGAACAAATATATGAATTGAAGGTATTACTAGACACAAACCGTTTCTGCGTCATCTTGAATTTCTTGTCTTCATAATCAAGATCGACAATATCGAGGCAAAAGAACATATAATAGTAAAAAGATGAATAACCCGTATCAGACTAATATTTCTTAAATTTTATTTCACATAGTTTATAACTTAATCCAATCTGTTTTGTCATTGGCTTTTAGATTTAGTGGTAAATAGTAAGTAAGTAGGAAAAAAAATACTGTCGGAAAGTTTATTTTTATCTTTGTGTTTGAATACAATTTTATATAAAATGGTACATTTACTGTCCTGTGTTAGCACATTACATTATCGATATTAAAATATTATCTTTGTTTTTACAAAGAAACCACGATCTTAAATGCAACATTTTAAATAAATAATGCTTATAAAGATCATCAACGAGATTTTTACTACTCAACACCACATATTACGCGTTTGTTTTAAGCATATATAATGTGAAACAATGGAAATTATGCAATTGAAATACTCAATAGTAACTGTTGCAGTAGTTATCTAATAAACAATATAGCTATAAATGATGTATATTGATTCAATTATGCTTTATACTTTTAACGATTTGTTTAATGTTTGGAAGATTTATACAATCAATCGCAATTACCTCTTACCTATTACGCGCTGTCATGATAAAAAGATCTGGATAACATTTTATCAATTATGAAAATTGAAAAGCCTTTCTATGGTTTTAAAAAGGATATTTGGGTTCCAGTATGACTTTCTTAGACTGAGCCAGAATAAAGTTTTAAGTGACGTGTTTAAAAGGGTATAACAAATCACTATATATAGTCGGTTGTTGCCTAATTTTAATGCATGGTACGTATTTTAACTTATATAAAACTGTTATAGCAGAAGCTCTCACATACAGTATTTTATATATATGTATTAGTAAAATATAGTCTGAGAATGAAAAAATAATAATAATATATATAGAGGAGAGTAGTACACAGTGAAACAGAAAGTCTTTTATAATGAAGTTTATGCTTGTGCCGCTAGATGCCAGGCTGTTAAGTGAAGCTTTGTTTGGAGTAATTGCTGCCCACATTTCAAGCATGGATGTTCGTTCTGTTGGAAGAAATTAAACGAAAGTGATTTTTTGAACCTAAAAGTAAGTTATTTATCTCTGTTATCTATGATATATATTCAGTTTAATTCTATCTATTATTTGGGATTGAATATTATATATAAATGCCGCACTATTTCTCCACTTAATATCAAGGATTTAACTAAAGAAAAACAATGGAAGGGATATATTGAGCCATTTTTTTAACGAAGTGAAATGGTACAGAGTGAGACATGGAACAGTGGTATAGAGTGAAACAATGTCTCATTGTGTACTATGATAACTATATTTATTACATAATAGTCATATGCATTAAATGTTACTGTAATGTATTTGTTACTGTATAAAATGTATTTAGCATTACGAATTTTCTCAATTTTTATCAACTCAATTTTGAATTACCAAGATTTTGCTCTAACACAATATAATGAATTTTACGTCTTAAAATTGTAACTTGGGATTTAACATCTTAGCTTGTAATACTGCTGTACAGATATACAGAGCCGAGACTATCATTAATGATGTTATTTATATATTTTCTGGTAATAATATATTTTTTCAGAGTTATGATGGTACGGCCTAAGAATGTTCCAAGGAAAATTGGAACAAATGGAGAAGAACAGATGGCTGCAGCTGTGAAATTAGTCCTACAGGGAAAAGTACTCCATTCAAAAAGCAGCTAAAAAGGAGAATGCCCCCTTTCAAACGTTGTATAGATATGTCAAGAAAAAGAAAGAAAATCCAGATGTTGATATACGAATGCAGCCAGATTACAGTGTACGTCAGATATTTACAGAATACATTGAAACATGCAATAGAATGTGCTATGGATTTTCAACAATTGCTGTTCGAAAAGTTGCCAATGAAATGGCAAAAAAGAATAACACAAAATGTCCAGAGTCCTGTGAGGCTTCAAAGTCTGCAGGTATAGAATGGTTAAGGGGTTTTCTACATCGAAGTAATAGTAAAAGTGTGACATATAATGCCTTTGTGAAGCCAAACATTCCAGATGTGGCCTCTGTAAATAAATTGCATATTGTCATGGTTCTACCTCAGCTAATGCCCATGACAACAAAAAGATTGTCAGGATATGTCCGTTTTGAAGTGCGGCTTGACCAAATAAATGTTCGGTGACTTTTACAAGATTGACAATTGATCGCTTTATGAAAACTTGTGTATAATGAGCCATTGTTTGTGTTTAGTATTGTGGTAATATATTTTTTAAATAAATAAATTAGCAATGTCTCACTGTGTACGAGGTGTGGTACACAGTGAGACGAATACTGATATTATTTTAACGTTAATTATTTCTGGTTTCTCTCCTATATGTATTAATAAATTTTATGTGGAAGATATGGCCAATAAAACAGATTTGAACATAAAATAACTGAATTTATTCAGTCGATTGTATTTAGCTCTTAAATAATGTTTTTTAAAAATTTGTCTCACTGTGTACTACTCTCCCCTATAGACTATACCTATTTTAATGTATATGCTAAATGTTGCTAGAAATAAATGCTTCTACGAATGTAAGTTTCCTTGATGTGTAATCCGTAAGAAATAATCTCTGCAAACAATAATATAAAACAATTCTAGGTGTTATTGTTAAGTGAAACTGCTGCAAATCCACACTATTTAGCTAGCAAAAGTCAATTCCGTGTACTCTGTAACCTATCTTTCTGTAACACAATGAAACAAAATATTCGTCAGTCTATATTTTCACCAGTTGTAAGGAAACATCTTCAATGAACAACAAATTAAGATAAATGACCCGCAATTCAACTGAAAATCGAATCGTACCTGCTCTGTCAAAGTTGATCACGTACCTGTTTCATCTTACACCTAGACTTTTCACTGGAAATACGTGTTTCTTCCAAAAAGAAAAATATTTATTCCGTTCCAGAACAGTGTTGGAAATAACGGATGGTTACAGTTACATTGAAAATTGTGTGGGAAATATAAATAATATTAAATAAGTACTTAAACAAAAATATTTGAACCGACCAAAAGACTACGATTTTGTTTTCGATATAATGTTAGTTATAACTTTATTTTTCTGTCTTTCAAATATGAATTTAGAATGTTTTTTTAAACTAAGCAGGAGAGGTTTAAATTATAGAATTGTCCTCATTAGGTATTACGTTAGGCAATTAAATGTATGATTTTAACAAACTTTTACTTCGCACACTGCTGTGTTTAAATATATGTGGATAGTAATTTACCATAGGTATTAAACTAAACAAGGTAATGGTAATGGTAATTTTAGTAAACGTCGTACTAGAGCAACACAACGGGCTATTGACGACGGTCCGGAATCAGTCCCTTAAGGGAAAGATTCGAGGACAACACCTCGTAATTTTGAACCACGGTCAGATGACGAAGCAACACCTGAGCTGGCACCCCACTCTCCAAACTTCCACGCCAACCCAACGTGAGGACTTTCGGCCACGACAGATTTAAGGTGCACCAGCCGCCTCTACACCATAAACTAAACAAGGACTCAAAAATATTACTTTATTATCTCTAATTAAAAACATCGATGCCGCAACATAGTTTAGTTTAAAATAATTTTTCACATCATGAAGAAAGTTTAAAGACATTAAGCTGATCTGGCATATAAGTATTATAATTATTAATAAGTACGTCTTTCGTATAAAATTTTACTTGAGAGTTGCATACTTCAGTGATAAAAAATGAGGTCATAAAGTATATTTATGTTTGTGGTAATTTGCTCAAAACATAATAATTCTTCACATGATAATATAATTCATTAACGAATGCATTTATAATCACATAGTATAGGAAGAGCCAGTCAAGTACACTCAAATTGTGATGCGATAAAAGTAAGAAAAATTACATTGATATCACTTTTGAAAAAAAATAGTCAAAATTAACAGATTATAGAAGGAAATAAGTATATAAAAATGCAAAATAATAATAATCAGCTGTTAAAGTATTGATTGTAATTAAAATCGTCTTTGTAATTTCTTTGCGCCGGTCGAGTAAAATTTCTATATTCTGTTAAAATGATACCTACTTAGTATAGTGATGAACAAGATACTAATTGCACGAAAAACCCCAATTTAAAGAAAATTTGACCCACAGAAAACTATTTGCATTGAACATTTAGTTTATAGTGTATTTACATAAACCATAAAATAAACGATACAGTTAACTAAATAAAGAGAACTGGAGAAAGGAGAAAGCTGGAAGAGTTGAGTGGAGATTTTTTTGTTCGAACACTTCGGCGCAGTTCATGTAAATAACCACTTGCTTAGCCAGTATTTACATTTTATCAATAAGAGCTATACCGAAACTTGCCGTTCTGATTCTTGATCTAAGTAACAAGATTATGTGTTAAGATTTTGAGTCATGTTTCTTTCGTACAGTTAATAATTTATTTATAGTGTTGTGTGGTTGGACTTCAGTTTTATTTTCAAATATGAAGCAAACTAATGTGAAATCTTATATATTAAAATATTTTCAATACGCTATACTAAATGTATTTATTATTAAATGTTTGTATACATGTTTTATATTTTGATTCATGAAAAAATACAATTTTGTTTAAAACAGTTCAAAGTTAAATACATGATTCTATGTTGCAGTATTTTAACTAAAAGTTGCCTTCCTGTTTGTGTATCTTCGCTTCGAAAACTGACATTTAGTGACCACTCACTGATGCATAAACTTGTTCCAAATAGTCATTAGTTTTCGGCAAGGTCCAATGTGTTATTTCTACCTGTATTTTCATTGCTTCTTAAAGCAATAGGTCAGTTTTGTTTTAATAAGGTATCGTCGTTTTTAAAACTTACTAGATGCTGATGAATGAAGTATCTCTTCTATATTCAAAATGGCCTAATCACGGGCATAATATCTCCTCAAAATCTGTTGGAGACTACAAATGTAGCATTGGTGTTTGCAGTTGTACCTTGAACATTGAGCCTGTATTTTCTTTGAAGAAGCTTCATCACATTCTGTGTATGATTACATTGAAACTGTTTAGTCCCATAAAGATTTCAGCTTGTGACAGTCAGAAGCTGAAATATTTATTATATGAGGGCAAAGACAGTTCGATTGCCTCTTGAAGTAATCGGTCAGTTTTTATTTTGCTAATTTCGAGCTTCCAAAATGATTTTCCCTAAAACCAGAAAAATTTAGACTTCGTATCATAATTAAGTTCTGTTCATCAATAACTAATTTTTAACAAAAATTTGTTTCAATAAAATAAATATAAAGAGGTAAAAAATTGAAAATTAAGATGTTTTAAGTTTCTACACATATGCCACAATATTTAATTTCTACGAAAATAAATTAGATCTGAGGGATAACAAGTGAATATTGCGATCCTAATTCTTCAATTTGCTCTCGACATAAAAATTTAAAATTATTGTTTATTTTTTTTATCAGTGTATTTTAAACTATGAATTGCGTCTTTAAAAATTAATACGTCACGCAAGCAACTTCATTCAAAACGTACGTAGTTAAGGCATTTTACTAAAATTTCAATCGATAACATGGATATCTTAAGAATTCAGCTGAATGATTTCATAAATTTCTCTCAAATCCCTACAAATTCTTACACCATCTTTAACAGCATTTTAGCATTTATGAACTACTCTACTTCCACGATTTAATGTGCCACTTCAGTTATCTTTTTTAGCAAATTTTTCTTTCTATTATATACATTCATTACACTTTTAATATGTTACTCTCTTGCCTTTTAAAACTCATATGGCTGTTTAAATTCTCACGATTAATATTTTATGCTGTCAGGCTTTACAAATGAGGAATTTAAGACATAATTTGAAGCATAGACTTTAGTTTACTGTTGTTATACTTTAACTTTATTCAATCAATCATTTCTTCATAAAAATGAATGTCTTCAAAATTCAAGTTCCGAAAATGAAATACAGCTTACGACTAAAAAACTCCAATTTCAATCACAGTGTTGTTTATTTTTATATCGCTCTTAAAAACATCGACAGCACTTGAAATACTTTAAGTGTGTTTCCTGTTTCTTTTTTGTGAAATAAGTACAAGAAGAAAAAGAATGGGAAGCAAAAGGAAAAGTCTGTCACATTTATCACTGGATGCTGGAAAAACTGCAAAAAAGAATGACTTGGTAACCATTTGTCTTGAGAAAAATATTTTTAGCAACTGAAATTATACGAGCTCGTTTAGTGGGAGGGAACATGTATGTTACAAGTTCTTTCTTTGTTCCCTATTGGAGTTCTTTTTAAACATGAGAGGCATATAAAATATTTGTTATTTTCAATCACAATGTTGGCGTTTTTATTTAGTTTCGCTACAAGCTCTTTCATCAGGACTTGAATTCTAAAATATTTATTTCCTTTTGTGAAGGGAATTCGTAAGTTTTTATTCTGTGACATTGAAATATGTTGTACGGACATATCGTTCTGTGAGAATAGTGGTCTACTTGATTCAAAGTTGTATATTGATTTTCAAATTTAATGGGGAATTGTATGAAATAGCGATCATATACAGCTATTGAGAGTTGATACATATATATGTGTGAAATTATGCATTTAAAATAAATTCAATATAAATCATGCATTTTACGTGTTTGAAAAGTTACAGTCAGATTTGTTGCCAGAGTGCTTCTGGATCAAAAGATTCCAGATTCGAATGCAGGGTAAAGCGTGGTTGCTTATCTGTCCCGAATGTTCGATCTCTCTATCAACGGATTCAGTCTAAAGTGCGTTGTATGTATGTATTATTCCTGTATCCTTCCACCCTTGGTGACCAAGGTACAGTGTAGTGCCACGATTCAAATGTTTAATGAATAGACCGGGAATTGGAAGGAGTAAAGATAGCACAGCGTCTTTTGAATGGTTCAAATAATCTTTCAGTGCAAACGGTAAAATTGTTCAATGGAATAATCTATTAATTCCGTTACCTACAAAGTGAAATATTTTACAATTAAACTCGTGTACCCTCTGGTCTCCACGATCATTCTGATTTAAATAGTATTGCTTTTCCTCGCACCACACATAATGACAACATAAATACATATATTAGTTGAAGCAATCCCAGGAAAGCTAATATTGATCAAAGCCACAAATGCTTAGAAGTCATGCAGGGATAATTTTTTGTTTGTTGTAGAATGGATATATGTATGATGCACATCTATACTGATTCACTGAACAACGAGATAAATAAACCGTAACCAAACTATCAAAAATTAAATAAACGTATATACATATACGAAGGTCATTGTGACCAAATGATGATTCATATACGGTGGATATCCTTAACCCCCCAATGATTTATTCAACAGAGAGTTTATAATATCCTTCGTATATGAATCAACACTTGGTTACAGTGACCTTTGTATATGTATATATGTTTATTTAATTTTTGATAAATTTGTAGTGTCTTATCATCTGTCTCGTTATTCATTGAACCAATTTCAACATCTTCAAATGACTATGAGAATCCACACGTACTAAACAGACTACGTAATTAACATATAAATTACAGGATAAAATATATTTGCATTCAGTGTACACTGGTATTTGTGATTCGTTAAAAGATCAATATCGCGATATTTGTAAGTGGATCACTTAATAGAATCTTAAGCATTATATGTATAAATTTATAGTAATTCATATTTCTGAACACGTTGAATATATTTACTTGCAATATAGTGATCCTTCGTCATTTGAATGAGATTGAGAATAGTCTTAAAACGCCATTCCACGCATACAAATTTTATTTTAAAGATATTAAAGCTATTCATTTCCAATGAGTTTAAAAATGAAGATGAAATGGAATCTCATATTTCTCAATAAGTTAAAATGGAAAAGTCATTAGAATAAGATGATACGGACAGCTTCTTTCAAAGAACAAAATATCCAACCATATGTATCAAAACTTAATAGATAAAAAATTACTTCTCGAATTGATTAAACATTACTTATAATTTTTTTAGTATTTTTTCCCTTTTTAGGAAAAATACTTTTGTTTCGATAAAAGATGGAATGAAAAATAATGTAGTAAATACCATTGAGTTCTAAGAAATTGTTTTGTAAAATATCTGCTTAACTGATATTAAATGTTTTAGAATTAAGAACACACCATTAAGGGGCTGTGTAACCTCTTTTTTTCACTGTGTACAGTGATATTAACTATCGTAATATTTAACTTAGGACTTTTGGAAATCCAAGCATTAATTTTTTGCTATGTACTTTTACTAGATAGCGAAATTTATTTCGAACATGATCCGCCCAAACGATGCTGCTATGTATTTTTATTTTCTGATCGTTTTAAGTTTTGTAAAATATTGTATATATATATATATATATATAAACCCGATAATTTACTTAAAAATAAAAAATCCAGATATTGAAGAATTATACAAAACCGTCGCTCTTTCTGAGTTATTGAAATTATTGAAGAAAGATGAATAAGGAATATATTTATGCTTTATTTTTCTCCATACTTGTTGAGTTAATTTAATATAAATGTCAAAAAGAGAATGTGTGATTTATCCATCTTACTAACTGTGTTAATATAAAATATAATGTCAAGTGAGAAGTGCATATTCATGATGCACTACTATATATATATATATATATATATATATATATATATATATATATATATATATATATATATATATATATATATATATACATATATATATATACAAACAGTCTAATTTCTAGGAAGTCTCCTTGTTAAGTTTATCCACCATAGATGTCATGAATGAAACCCACCGATTTCTTCCTGTATGATACAGTATGAGTCCATTATTGTGCACTACAGTTCAGATTATAATGTCATGCTACAGTATGAGTCCATTATTGTGCACTACAGTTCAGATTATAATGTCATGCTGTGAATGAATTATTATATTGGATCGTTATATACAGCCAGTTTCATTCGTGGGATGTATATGTTACATTTATCCCCCATAGATCTTACACACGGAACCATGCGATTCATAGGTCTTTCACGAAGTGTCAGTACATGATTGAATATACAAACAAGTTGAGGGGGATTCTCTATTATAATATACCTTCACATACCACCAATCTAATTCTTTAAGAGCATTGTTGTTAAACAGATCCTCCACACTTTCTAGACATGGAACGTTGTATTACCTTTTATCATTATCTTATACTATGTGAGTACACTAAATTATAGAGCACTACAATACAGATTGTAAAATGCTATGATGGGGATTCAATATAGCAAAGTACCGTTCCCTGCAGTTAGTTGCATTCCAGTGTGCATCCTTGTAACATTTTGCCTGCCATAGATTCCAGAGAAGGAATCACGTAATAAAAACGTATTTCTAACAGGGGCAAAACTACAAATATAATATCATTTGAGGAATGCACAGCTAGAATGCACTGCCACATAAATCCTGTCTCGTTCTTGGAGAGCATTGCTGTTGAATAATTAATCGTACAGGTCATACTTGGCATTCTATAGTTTATTCATCTATATTACAGTTTCGGTACAGTCCACCACATTACAGATTATGCCATGCTGAGGATGCACCATTACATACAACCAGTCTCATACCTAGGAATCAAATTGTCAAATTTATTCGCCATATAGTCCATACATAGCTAAATAATTTCTTCATATTTCCGACAATGTCAGGGCAATTCTGAATATAATCTCAAGTGTGAAATGTGATCTTGCTACATACCCAGTCTCGTACTTCGAAAGCAGTGATGTTAAATCGATCCACCTAACAGCCCAGTCATTGAAACCTGTCATTTTATCATATTCGATATTACTTCCAGTATGATATACTACAGTACTTCTTAAAATACCATAGACGATTCACCAATATATCGTAACATAAATAAAATATCATTCATGAAGAGACTTTATTATTATTAAGCTGATCGGCGATACAGTCCAGACTTATAATATCCAGTGATTTTTTTTACTCCATTATATAGTGAAGAATCGGGTAAGTAGAAACAATTTTCAATTCTATAAGATAACGTGTCTGCCTATTTAGAGACTTCAACAATAAATATTGCTTTCAGATTTGCTTCATAAAGATTTAATGGTGCTTATAAATTTCAGGTTTAAAATATGCATTGGTTTATTTAAATATTTGATGATCAATACCAATAATTCGAAGAATAAAGATTGAAGTGGTAAAATGTATAGGCATGTAAGGTAATCATTAAAAAACTGAAGATACAATGGATTTCAAAGTAAGCAAACTCGTAAAGATTACATACATTTTTTCATCAGTATAAATATGAAAATTTGTAGAGGTAGAGGTAATAGTTAATTGGTGTCACATTGAAGCAACACAGCGGGCTTTTAGTGATGGTCCGTTAATAATCCCTAATTGAAAGTTCCAAGAAAATTTGTAGATATTTCTTATAAACGACCCTAGAGTTTTCTAATAACGTATATAATCTAATTGAACGTTTCCCAATTATATACAGGATTCTATTGACACATTAAAATTGTGCTTTGGCATATTTTGCATGCTGAAAAAGCTCATGTAATATGATTCACCCCTATGGAAGTATTACTATTCAAGATTAAATGTGTACTAAAAAATCTGAAAGTATCAAACTAACTGACATTTGATGCACCCTTTCTAAAACCGGATTTTGATGTCAAGACCATAAAAATGGATCAGCAATTGATGACTTTAAAATACGTCCACAGCTGTCACTGGTTTCCTTTGGAAGATTATGGATTATCCTCTAGCCTTTGAAATGCTGTATCTATTGGCTATGAATTCGGCTTTAGTAAGTGATGTCTGAAAGAAGCTTTTGCCGCCAAAAATATCAGTAAATTTTTCACCAATAAAACACGCTGTTATGATTCTTTTCTAAGCACCATAGAGTTTTTTTTATTTCAAACTGTCAACGGTTTCTCTACGACCAGGGTTGCGAAATTAAACTGCAATCATTTTCTGGGTACAGCGCTCTGGATTGAAATGTTATTAAAACGAATGTCAGGTGTTATTAAATTCGTGTGTGCATCAAGGCACTGGGGATTAAATTTCATATTTTTCTCAAAATTCCGAAATGGTTTAATATTTTAAAATGTAGAAAAATGAAATTACAATACAACATTTATTATTAAAGTTTTCCTGCTTTAAAGCTTGTTTCCAAATTGTTGTTTTTAACATTATATTGTTTGTGTTTTTTAATCGTATTATATATATATATATATATTTATATATATATATATATATATATATAAATTCAAATACCACTCACTCACTCACTGACTCATCACTGTATCTCAAGAACTACAAGTTCTAGGAAGCTGAAATTTTGCAGGGTGATTCTTCTGATACCGTAGGGGTGCACTAAGAAAGGATTTTGAAAAATTCGAATCGTAAGAGGCCTAAAATTGACCAAAGGCCTAAGCCAAAAGCAATTTGAAATATCCATACAAATAACATCGAGTATAAAACTATAGCTATACGTATCTCAGATTGTTTTACCAGTGTTGATCGAAAAACAATTTTCTTAAAATAAATTAAATTACAATGTTCATGTTTGAACTGAATTTTTAATTCTTCCCAGGATGAAAATAATATTTATAAATAGTTGATTGATGAAGAAAGAATATTTAGAACATTTAATTTTATAATTACTTAAATTTTATAATGGAGCACGAAAAGCCCAAACGATAAACTCATTGATCATAAAAGCGTAATTTTGCTACTCGGTATCTGGCAACCTCAGAATTAATGCTTAATTTTTTAATTTGATTTATAATTCTTTTTTTGGGTATTTGAATTGAAAACGAGATGGCTGCCGTCATAAGTATTATAAATATGTGTTCTTTTATGCTTATAAATCATTGTTTTTATCAATATTGTTCAAATGTTTTGTCGAATTGTTTTACTTCAGAATATATTCAGGAAGTCGAAATTCAATACGCTAGAACAGATTTTTTTTCAGAATTCTGACTTTTTTAAGGATCGGAATTTTGTTTCTGTTTGCATTATGTGTTCCGGTATATTACCTATTCCAGAAATATTATTTAGGAGTTGGATTTTATTTATTTATTTCCTGCAAAATATCACTAGACATGTTTACTTTCGTGGTGGTATATGTATATTTCCGCTAACTTTCTTTAAATATTTGGTTGAATACGTAATAGTGTGTAAATAAAAAATAAATAAATAAAATTTACAAATCAAAATATTTTTAAGTGTGTAATTTGTTATTTTAAAATGACATGAAAAATTTCAAAAAGTAACTTTTAATAAGATGGGTTACGTTAAATTAAAACTGGTAGTCATACTTTGTAGTTCAAAATATATTTCAAAATTTTGATATAGCTTTTCATTGAAAGATTATTGAAATAAACTAAATTTCATTTGTTTTTCGTGTTTCATGGGTGTTATTGAAAGCTGCAATCCATAGTACTAACTACATATATCATACTAAATAGATACGTGCTTTATGTGTGCTGGAGAAAAAGGAATTTTTAATAACACTTTGTTGATCTTGGAAAAATATCACATTAAGTAATTTTGAAAAATTGAAATTTTATGTCTTAAGAGACAGAAAGTCGAGGTTTATTACTCTATTTATTGAAGCTGTTCTTACGCAACTTAGATGCATGGGAATCGTTTGTTGAAAGTGATTTTATTTTTGTAAAAGCATTGCAAAATCAACCTTCTGTTTATGAAAAAATTGTTATCGTTTAGGTTTAATTTGTCTACTCTGATGACATGTATTCCTAACAAAAGCTCTATTATTCCACATGCCACTGAATAGAATTTTCTGGAGAAAGTGCCGTTTGCTTGAAATTAAATTAGTCACGAATGCCGTAAATTTTTAACCACCTTGGATAAATAGAACGCGGGTTAATATGTAGCCTATCATATCCGCAGGGTTTTAATATATAAGACCAAATGTGTGGATTGGTCAAAAGGTGGATTAGTGTAGAGAACAGACAAACGTAGACCCTGCTTTATATATCTAACAGAAGTTCCGTTATTCCACCTGCCCCTGAATGGAATTTTCAAGAAAAATTGCGTTTGCTTCAAACTAAATTAGTAACGAATGTTGTAACAATTTAAGTTAACATCTTCACATATTGATGATGAAATTCGAAAATATCGCATACTAGGTGAAAGAATGGCACAATGAAAACATCATAGGAAAACTAAGTGCAAGACTATCCACCGAAAATTCGCCGTTTTTACTGAAATTGAATGCACGGGAATATTCGTAGTCACTCGAAAACTTAAAATCAACTTCAGCAGAAGTGTGACGAATACGAAATGGATTATATGGTTGGATACAACATATATGCATATTTGCGTCCGAAGTAAATTGTAGAAGCAATGGAGAATTAAGTTGGTATTAATTTTTTCCCCCTACACTTAAATGATGCTAAGATTCTTTTATGGAAAAAGAATTGATGACTTTTCAATCAACATATTATTAATTCAACCCGAGCAAAGCCGGGTCTTTCTGCTAGTATATATATATATATATATATATATATATATATATATAATTAAAGTTTTCAATATTTTTTGTAGTGCAAAGCTTTGCATGCTTTCTTTAATTTATACATTTGCTCATGCACATTAAGAGTGTTTGTGTGTTTAAACAATGTAGATAAATATATTAATGCGAGAAATTACGAGTAGTTTAAAGTGTTCATCCATTTCCAATATCTTATTTTATTTGAACTATTAGCAAACACATTTTTGGAATGATAACCTAATGCAACTGACACTTTATTTATTAAATGGCTTACATTATAGCTTACAGCTTATATTTTTATGAAAATTATGCATATATACGTTTGAAAAATGATATAATTATAGCATTGTGAGAAACATAAGTAAATTACACTGAAGAGCCAAAACTCCTGGGATAGCAATATGCAAATTTCCAAATGACCACTGCATCGCTTAAGAAATTTATAAATGCGCATTGCATTGTCTGGGCTCTCATTAATCCTCTATCGAGTCATGTGGAAAGTTTTCATACGCGATTATGGCCGCACGATGGGAATTCACAGAATTCGAATGCGGAATGCTAGTTAGAGCTATACAAATGAGGCATTCCATTTCGGAAATTGTTAGGGAAATCAGAGTTCCTCGAACCACAGTGTCAAGAATGTGCCTAGAAAATACAATAAAATTTCATGCATTATTGTATTTCAGGCATTATTGTACACATCATGGATAACGCAGTTGCCGACCGCGTCTGCTTAATGACCGAGATCAGCGAAGTGTGCATAGAGTAGTCAGTGTTAACAGACAAGCAGCACTGCGTCAAATAACAGCAACAATCAATGTGTAACATACTAAGGACAATACTGTGAGGACAGTACAGCGAAATTTGGCGTTGATGGGATATGACAGCAGAAGACCGACTCGACTGCTCTTACTAACAACACGCCATCGGATACAACGCCTCTACTGGGCCCGTGAACCTATCGGTTGAACCCTTTGATGAATGGAAAGCGTTGCTAGGTCAGATGAGTCACGATTCCAGTTGTTAATGGCTGATAGGAAGATTGTAGTGTGGCGCAGAACTCACGAGGTCAATGACAAAGTTGTCGACAAGGCACAGTGCAAGTTGGAAGTGGCTCTATAATGGTGTGGGTTGTTTACATATGACATGGACTGGGTCGTCTGGTCAAACAGAACCAATAATTGACAGAACTGGTTATGTTCAGGTACTGGGACCCATTTTCAGCCCTTCGTGGACTTCATGTATTCAAACAACGAGGGAATTGTTCATGATCACAATGCGTCATGTCATCTGGTCAAACAGAACCAATAACTGGCAGAACTGGTTATGTTGAGGTACTTGGAGACCATTTTCAGCCCTTCGTGGACTTCATGTATTCAAACAACGAGGGAATTGTTCATGATCACAATGTGTCATGTCATCTGGTCAAACAGAACCAATAACTGACAGAACTGGTTATGTTGAGGTACTTGGAGACCATTTTCAGCCCTTCGTGGACTTCATGTATTCAAACAACGAGGGAATTTTTCATGATCACAATGCGTCATGTCATCTGGTCAAACAGAACCAATAACTAACAGAACTGGTTATGTTGAGGTACTTGGAGACCATTTTCAGCCCTTCGTGGACTTCATGTATTCAAACAACGAGGGAATTGTTCATGATCACAATGCGTCATGTCATCTGGTCAAACAGAACCAATAACTGACAGAACTGGTTATGTTCAGGTACTTGGAGACCATTTTCAGCCCTTCGTGGACTTCATGTATTCAAGCAACGAGGGAATTGTTCATGATCACAATGCGTCATGTCATCTGGTCAAACAGAACCAATAACTGACAGAACTGGTTATGTTGAGGTACTTGGAGACCATTTTCAGCCCTTTATGGACTTCACGTATTCAAGCAACGAGGGAATTGTTCATGATCACAATGCGTCATGTCATCTGGTCAAACAGAACCAATAACTGACAGAACTGGTTATGTTGAGGTACCTGGAGACAATTTTCAGCCCTTCGTGGACTTCATGTATTCAAACAACGAGGGAATTGTTCATGATCACAATACGTCATGTCATCTGGTCAAAATTGTTTGCGATTGGTATGGGAAACAATCTGGAAAATTCCAGTCAATGATTTGGCCATCTACATTGCCAGATATGAATCACATTGAACAATTATGGGACATGATTGAAAGGTCAGTTCGTGCAAAAAATCCCGCACCGGTAACACTTTAGAAATTATGGACGGATGTAGATGCAGCATGACAGAATATTTCTTCAGGGAACTTCCGACGATTTGCTGAGTCAATACCACTTCGAGTTGCTACACTTCACAGGCAAAAGAAGGTACACATGATATTAGGAGGTATCCCAGGACTTTTGTTACTTTAATATATTTTTCCATTTCAACAGTTATACGATTTAATCTAATAGAAAAGGAAACTTGAAAATGAATGAAAAAAATCAATGAATAAAACTGAAACTACATTATTTAAAAAAACCTACTACCTTTCTAGTCCCAAGAAGAAAACAAATATCGGAATCTAAATGAAAAAAAACCACTTTGTTTCTATCAGCTACAATATTTGGCTTAAATTCCAGACCAAAAGTTAGACTCAATGTCTCTCAATATTCTTCCGCAAGAACAGAAATGCTAAAAAAAAAATGGAAATTCAGAGACAGGGATCCCATTAAAAAATGCCATCGCGCTAGAGCTTACTTGATGAAATATATCACCCGTCCGAATTTTTTGCGTCGCACTAAAATTAAAAATTGAAATCTGAAAAAGAGCCAGAAATATCCCGTCTTAAAAAAACACAAAATGGAGAAGGGGTCTTTTGTTTTGGCAGATCTTTTTGATGTATGAGGAGAGTTTTGCGCGGATCACCACATTCATTCTAAGCCACGGTCTCGTGTTCCTTATGCCAGTGACAATGCAGAAGAAAGATTATGGATTAAATTTTAATGGCTTTGTCGGTGCGGTTGATTTGTGCTGAAGAAGTTCAGGTTCGGGCAATTCGTCAAGATTTAGTCGTCCTCTTAATTTATACTTTTACCAAAGAAATATCCCGAAGAATTATTGTTATGATTCGAAAACAATACATCTCAGTTTATCTAGATTTATCGCTATTATTTTTCATTTGGACTTATCTTTATTGAACTGAATATTTATTCTTAGCCTTCTCAATGCTTATTTAAAAAATGTTTTGTGGCGTAAATGAATCTCAAATTCAACTTTGAGCTCAAAAATAGAAAGTATCGGTAAGGTTGTTCTTAATTCAGTCCCGTCAGTCTTTAATACTTTAAGTGATTTTTACGAGATATATCGTCATCAAGATATGAACAATTTTACTTTGTGGACGAGATAACATGTGAATAATGTGAACGAGATAGCATGTCATCAAGATATTAACGACGTTTTTATGATGACGTGAGCTAGATCTGGTCAGGCATATTTAATGATAAACTATCTCGCCCATTAAAATCTGGTCAGATGTTTATAATGGTAAGCAATCCTGTCCATCAAAATCATGCCAGTTTTGGTACTAACGACATATAAAACCATGTTAACCACCAGGAGGGTTAACATGAGTTCTTAAAAGAAATTGACACGTTTAAAATTATGCAGGGAAATAATGTGTTGGGAAAGGAAAGAAGTTAGGGCACACAGTACTTTGTGATATTCTAAAAGGAATATTTTACAAACTATGCATTAACCGTATATTCTGTTAATAATAATATGAGTTAATATTAACAGAATATGCGGACTGACAAGCTGTTTTATGTATGGACGATTTGATATACAGTACATCATAGTGGCAAATTGGAAATTTAAAAAGGAATTGAAAGGTTAGTAGTAACATGTCAGGCTAGAAAGTCTGAAACGAATAGCATTTTACCAATAAAAGTTATGTTAACCGTGGCAAAGAAATTTATTTTGCTTTAAGCATTTGTCTTACTTTAATTTATTTTGATTGCAGTTTAACTTTTGAGCGTCACAAAGTGTTCGAGTCTCATACAACTGTTTTGTTACACGCAACAAGTTATAATTTGCGTATCAACAAATTAATTATTCATTGATCAGCAATACTCAGACAGATTTCATTGCCTTATATGGTATCATTTGATGGGACATCTTACTGTAAATAGATGGGAACAGATGGATCACGGCGTGGGAAGATGAATTTAGCTTAGCTTGCAAAAATTAATTATTTCTGATGCAATGGTCTGCGAAACTGTAAAAGGCACGTGAAAAAATACTCGGAGGCGCAGCAGTCTTCTTACGAATCATTTTTTAATGCTATATATATATATATATATATAATATCATATGAAAGGTTCTAGATTTTAGAGCGCATTTATTTGATTTCTACTACTTACATCTAACCTATTTAATTATCTTTAGAACGTTTTCAAACATTTCGTCTTCCCTTACAAATTGAATAAAACAAACAAGAACAAATATCCATATGTGTAGCGAGAAAATTAATTAAAAGCGATCTCGGTGTAAAAATTTTTATACATTATTTTTTATGGAATTTAATAAAACCTCTGATAAGAAAGGAATGCGTTTTCTATGTTTGCTCACTTTCGTTGTGCAGTTTTTTAAAGTTTAGTACCCTATGCGAAATATAATGGTTGTATTATACTAACACATATACTGAATGAAGAGTTTTTCAAATTTGCAATAGCGGTATATTAAATTTAAAATAAGAACCGCAATTATACATTCACTTCAGAAGTAGAATTACAAAACTTTCATACTTTAATAAAGAAAGCATACATATTTGTATAGGAAAATCCCTTTCGGGAAAGTAAACAGTTTTTCCCTTGCGTAGTTTTATTATTATAAGTTCAAACATAGTGTTCTATTTTGGGCTATATCACGCGATAAAAGTGCTAAATTTTAATTAAGATCTGTATGCTCTTCGATGTTTTTATCGAATGCTTTTATCACATCATACGACGGCTGAATAACGAGATTCAAACTGCGATGAATTTTGATTGTAATTTTATCCTCTCTACGAAAACTAGCTTTTGAATGAATCGGAAATTTCCTCGAAATGGAGCCGTTTGTTGTCCCTAGAGAAAACCTTCATGCAACATAAATGTAAATTAACATGAATATGCCGCGAATAAATCAGGATAAGTTGATTTAATTGAATTACAAAATGCACAGTCCAGTCACATTAATGTGACCATCACCTACTTTCGACGTCAACGAGAATTAACCAATCACAAAAGGCAGGTGGCAGCACATTGCAGTGGAGTGTATATAAAGGATGTCCTAGGGCATCGGAAAGCATTTCAATCGTTGGCGTAATGCAGAAACGTAGCGATTTATACGACGTCCAAAAGAGCATGATTATTGGCTTTCGGGCCAAGGGTGGAAACATTTCGGAAACGGCTAATTTGTGAACTGTTAGCGTGCCGCCGTGGTAGGAGTATACCGTGCATGGCAAAATGTCGCTATCCAAAATCAGCGGCGTGGCACATGTGGTACACCATGGGCTACAGATGACAGAGGCGAACGAAGGCTGCGGAGATGAGTTCGGGCGAATAGACGTGTAACTGTTGAGCAACTTACCACTCAGATGAACCAAGGGGCTACCAAGAGTGTATCCTCAACAACGGTTCAGCGAACGTTGCTACGCATGGGCCCCCGCAGCAGACGCCTGGTTAATGCACCTATGCTGACTGCTGTTCGTCGGCGATGAAGGCTGTAATTTGCACGCCAGTACCGCAATGGACGTCCACAGAGTGGTGGCAGGTAACTTTTTCCGATGAATCACGTTTTATGCTCCATCGGACAGATGGACGTTGGCGTATACGGCGTGAAACGTCTGAAAGCAAACACCCTGCAACAATTGTCGGAATGATCCAGGCTGGAGGAGGGAGGTAATCTAGCGCAGCTGGCCACGACACTGGAGTCGGCATGGCTCAACATCCCAGTGAAAACCTTCAGAAACCTAATTGACTCTCTTCCTGCACGTCTCGCAGCGGTCCGCTCTGCAAAAGGTGGTTATTCTGGCTTTTGACAGGTGGTCACATTAATGTGACTGGACTGTGCAAGTTAAACTAGCAAAATCACGCATACACTGTGCACAAAGCTTCATTAATTGCTTACATAATTTGGTGGGAAAATGGATATACTGATATTTAATATCTTATTTCAATTTATTTTAGTGTATATAGCATTCATATTCACATGTATGTATTTCATATCTCTAAATGAAATACAATAATCCAAAATCATGAAACAGCTCGTGAGTTACTTTTATTAATATTAATTATAGCACACGCATGCCCTTATTAGCTACAATTATACTCTGTAGCAGTTTTTTATCCCTGCTTTAAAAAATCACATCGGACTGAAAGACATTTATGTTTCTTAATTTCCCATTATACAACACTTTTGAGCCATATTGATTTTAGTTATTGCAATTTCGAAACCCATCAGAATTTATAACAGTATGAGTTAAGGCTCAATTGAATTCTGAAAACGAAATATAATTTACTTCATTTTGGGAACGTCTAAACATATCAAGGAAAAATGAATCGCATCAATTTTTGATACATCACATGATATGGTATTAAATAATAAATTGTTAGATGACATGTTATAATAAAACAAAGTAAAAGGGGGCAATGTCTCAACGTTTAAAAACTTACTTTTTTAATCCTGTACAACTTTACATGTCCTTCCTCTTCGTCGCAGTCGTTCCATTAAATCATTTTAGTAAAGGTAGTCCTTTTGTAGCTTATTGTGTGAAAAGATGTTTGAATTGCCGTCAACATCAATAAAAGCTCGCATTACTGAGTTTGTATTGCTTCCTGTGTATAGCGTATTTTCCTTGAATGGAATTTTCCTATCTTTTTAACGGAATATATTGTAGGTCTTCAATGGGTTACTGTTTAGTTTGAACATATACTATGCAATTGACTGTGGTGAAATCGCCACATTAAATATGAAACCATGCTGTTTGTTTTTCATATTTTATATTATTCCTTACACATTTTTTCTGTTGGTGGTTTCGTGTCAGCTGTTATATAGAAATAAACTGAAATTGTATACTGTAAAATATCGGTTGATTGCCCTTCCAATTTTATAATGTTTGACTAACTGAAACGAATTGATATTTTTTTTAAAACTTACCTTGTGTGTGTGTGATCCTAGATTACTCTTTATTAATATTTAAATATCTAGTGGAATACCTCTACTAGCAAATAATATCTCGATTTTAGATACTTCTTTACGAAACGTCTAAAATGTGTGGCGCAGATCTTATCGATACAATAGTAAAAATGTTCACAAATCCGTCTTTATATATGTATTTACAAATTAAAAAAAATATTTTTTGTTATTTCTATGTACTCGAAACCTAGGTGCAAGGGATCTCAATTATATTTAAAATCTCAGTTTTGATATTGAATATAGACATGTTTCAAGCTATATATTATTATTTCTATTGCCGTATCACTAACATCTCCTGCCGTTGACACTACAAGGGACCACTGGTATTTACGAAGAACCAAGTGTGCTGTAGGTTGCCAATTAACGTCACATTGGTGCAACACAACTGGCTATTAGCATCCATCCCGATGGGAAAGATCAAAAGACAACGCCTCGTATATTTTGACCACGATCAGATGACGAGATCAACAACTGAGTTGGAACCCCATTCTCGAAATATACACATCACACCATCGTTAAGACATTTGAGGCCACGATAGATTTAACGTGCAGCAGTCCCGTTTTTAGACGACGGTATTTGGTTGGATAAAAACTCGCCCCGGTCCGGTTGATAAAAGTTGTTCTTTCAACAAAGGTCTCTTGTAAACCTTGATTCGATCCCCAGGACCTGAGGATCGAATCCCGGTTTTTAATCTGTTGGATGTTGATAAAAAATCTCTAGGTTCTGCCCTACTCGGAAGAAAATGAATGCTATATGTCCAATATACCAATTTGGCTGCCATAGTATACGTAACTAATGGGACAAAATTAGATTTCTTAATTAATACCAAATTAAGTCATTTATCAGACAGCAATGTGGTTATATCTATTTCTGTATATTTTTCTCTGATTTATTTTTAATTATATATTATCTATGTAGTATATTTCCACTAATTAAAATATGAACAAATCTTAGAAACTGGGAAGGTATATAGTTTAATTATCATCGTTCTGGAGCAATACAACGGGTTATTAGCGATGGTCTGGGATGAATTGCAAAGGGAACCCCCCCCCCCCGCAGTAAAATGACTGGTTCATCACTTAAGACGGCTTCTGTCTCCAAAATCTACTACACTTCGCCAATACGCGGACATTTGAGGCTGAACATAATTTTAACGTGTACCAGCCCTTACGTACATGACGGACATTAGTTCAACCGAGTTTGGAACTCTTTCGGTTTCTAAGCCTGAACTCTTCCAACTAGGGTAACATGACCCTCCGCCAGAATGGGTAAATCAAGTTTAAATGTTGCAAACCAGAATGTTATATAAACGCGATATGCAAAAAAAACAATAATATATGTGTTTATATTATTCCCTAACAAGAAAAAAGTGCGTGCATTTAAATAATGCATTTATCTTCAACACAACAGACTATATTTAACAGGAATGAAGAGAATCTTGCGTAATGATAAACCATAAAAAACACTGAACGTCCGCTCAAGAATGATAATTCTAAAGATGAAAGATAAAAATGCAGTTAAGAAGCCGGGGCATATGTTTTAATGGAATAACTGAATGTTCTAAGCCTTTGGGTTAGAAAAATGAGACGAGTAAACTGTGTTTTTTTCCCTGATTTTCTAAGAGATAAAGAAGCACATCGGAAGGGTAGAAACAATTTTTTGACAAACGACGTTTTTCGTAAAGATAGTCTTTAAATCCAAATGCACGAAGCAGCTCGATTAAATAAAACGAAACCACTAATTTGGCCCGAGAACTTCTCGAGGAATAAAAACACGGAAGACGAATCATGGGGCATTCATTGAAATAATTTGTCTTGAGGAAATAGCGGTCTAATTTCCTGCTTAAGTGGTACTTTTAAACCGTACTACAAAGTAACTAGAATTTAGATAATTTGGATTATGCGTTGTCTATTAAAGTGATATGCAGAAATTTGGTGATCCTGTATTGAGAATTTTTACTGTATCATTAAAGTTGGGATAGAAAAAGAGTGCTAAGTGAAGTTTCAGATCATGTACTGAAAACTTAAAATGGTTTATTAAAAATACTTCTGGTGACTATTTAAATATTTGGTTTGTTTTCTTGATATGATAATTGCAGATAGATAAAATTCATTTTAGATGAAAAAGGAATGTTCTGATAAAAACGCGGAAGTTATTCCTTAATTATTGAACTTCAGATTCACACTTTTAATGTTGTTAAATGTATTGTTAGATTACAAAAGAAAGTACTTAGTAATATACACCAATTAATCCATTGCTGCTATTAATGGTTGACTCTATGAAGTATCTCGTTATTATGGGAAAAGTGGTCGTACCTTGATGGAAGAACTATTTCACACATAAGAAAAGTGGCTCAACCTTGATCTTAAAAACATAAAAAAACGACACTATTTTGACGATATCGCTTCAAATATTAGCAAAATTACTTAGATCTTGATGGACGAGCAATCTAGTCGAAACTATTTTAGGGTTTGAATGAAGATATATATACATGAAGTTAGAGTATAGAATGAAAACGTAATTCTAGTCTAGTCTAGTAATAGTGTTCGTCAACGCCTTCCTCTTAAAGCCCGGTGCACATATTCGGTTTTTTAACGTGCGACGCCACTGCGGCAACGCAAAATCAGTCTTAGATACCTTACATTTTAATGGGGTACTGCACACATGCCTCCGGTGCCGCTGCAGTGACGCACGTCCAACTTACGTGCAATTTGCACCGCAGTTGCCCATGGTGCCGATGCTCGCCTCACAAGCTTCTCCAGTCTGAAGTGTCTTGATTTCATAAATAAGTGGAACATAAATAATAATTAATAAAGGGTTGTATCCAGTAATGTCTATTTTGTTTCCAAATATACTTTTTTACACCAAGTAAGCGCAATAAACACGTTTTATTCGATAGAATATTTATCGCAAATGGCCCGAAATGAGTACTTGCGTCATTTCATAGTTATGCGTGCATAGTTAGGGTTCGGTGTCGCAACGGCGTCTCACTTCCAAGATGTGTGCAATTTCTACTGAAATTCCCCACGGTGCTACAGTTTGCCGCATACGCTTCTCCGGTCTCTTAGTAGCTTGTTTTCAATTGAGCGATGCACAAATCCTTTATTTTGACGTATTCTCTGTTGGAACACACTTTCAAACTTGATTATTGTGATTTGTCTTTGAATTATTTATCTGGAATCGTTTACACGTGTTTTCTGTTAACGCGCAACGAATGAACTTGGATCGGAATATGTGTTCTGTTAAAAATTGGAAAGATGATATTTTTTTCCCTGTTCGTGTTACGGAAATAAATTTGTTAAAAACGGAAGGCATTGTTTATCGCCAATATTCATTCCATCTCGATCAGAATACGAATGCCTCTCGCATTGAATGCAACAGAAAGGACTTCGGTCAGAGACTTCAATGTCTTAAAATATGTTCTTTTTCCATAAAAGGAATATTTTTTCAAAGACTATACAAGCGAATACAAAAAAAAAAAAAAAAACTAGTTTACAAGTGTAACATACCCTATAACATATTTTAACGCATGCATTTTTTTCTATCTGCTCAGAAAAGTTTATTTTGATAGTTCAAAAGGATGAATATTGGTCAGAAAAAAAATATGAGTTGTAAGAAAAAATATCTTAATAAAGCTTCGAATTTTAAGTTTTTTTTTTAAATCTCTGTTTTGAAAAGTGTCTTCATAACCTGTTTAAATAAACTCAAATAAATACACGTCAAAGATTCTGAGAAAACGTTACTTAAAACTTAACCATATTAACATTACGGAGATTGAACTACACTGGTCCAGTTAATTAAAAAAACTAGAAACGAAATTAATAGTAGATTCACTTACATCATAATTGCAGCTACCAGGAGGTATATAAAGTCTTATCCTGGTATTTTAGACATAATACTGTTAGTAACTTTTCACGCTAGCTCGTCAAATGATCGAACACTCATTAGTATTTGATTTATCAGGATTTTCACGGAAAATCGCACAAGATGTGTAAAAAATACCTCTTGTATGTCTGAGATCAATAAATAAAATTATATTTTGTTTCCAAATATATTTTTTGTGCACCAAGTCAGCGAAATAAACACGTTTTCTTTGATAAACATCCATCCCAAATTGCGCGAAATGAGTACTTGCGTCATTTCACGGTTATGTGCGTAGAGATGGGTTTCAGCGCCGCAGCGGCTCGTTGAAAAATCGAATGTGTGCACCAGGCCGTATACACTGGTGTACAAAGCTATATTTGCATGCATAGAATCACGGATTTACCAGAAACTGTGAACTATAAATTTATGAATTTGTCTGGAATTCGACATACCATCATAACACATAAATACAAAGGACAACATTTAAGAACACTGCATATGATATGATTAAAACTATAAAAATGGTAATAATATGTGAAAGGAGAGTTCCGAAAAAAATGAATAGCTTATAAAAACATTAAGGCTTATGAATTTAATATAGAAGGATCGCCCCTGTCGTGAACACACATATCACAACATGATATCATGCTGTCAATAAAGTTGTTAACCACATTTTGGGGTATTAAGTTCCACTCCTCCACCAATGCGGTCTTCAGGACATTTATAACTCAAGGAGGAGGATGTCTACGTGCAACTGCTTTAATAAGGTAGTCTCTTGAGTTATCTATCGTGTTAAGATCAGGATATTTTACTGTTCACGAAATTTGCTCAATGACTTCATTTTCATGGAATTCGACAATAAGGTTTACTCGATGTAGACGAACATTATCATCCAAAAAAAAAGAATCAGATCCTTATGCACCTTTGAAAAGCCTTACATAACGTTCTAAGACCGCATCCCGATATCTCTGGTCGGTCACAGATCCTATGTTGAAAACGTGTAGGGGCGTACGTACATTGATCATTATTCCATCCCACACAATCACACATACAATACCAAAACGGTCACATTCCACAATGTCCGAAGGAATATTTCGCGTTCCTGACAACTGACAACCTCCAGACGTACAAATGCTTGTAATCAAATATAAACTAAACCTCGACTTATCAATAAAGAGAACATGGGCCCATTGGTGTTGACTTCAGTTATGATGTTCTTTGCATCAATTAAAGCGAATCATCTTGTGTTATGAAGACAGTGAAACACATACCCTTGGCTTTCTGGCATAAAGACCTTTTTCATTAAGCTTTCTGTACACAGTTTACAGTCGTACAACAGTTTCCGTAGTGGCTGCAAGTTCTGAACTTAACTGCCGAGTAGTAGACTCCCTGTTACGAAGGACAGTTATTGCCCTATATCGACCTGAGAAGCAGTTGTTATACGTTTATGACCTTGTAGAGGCATCCTTACAAAAGTTCCAGAGTTCTGAAATTGTTTCCATATCGCAGAAACTGTCTGTCTTGCAATATTCACAGATGATACTTCCCTGATTGTCTGCCATGCTTCTAAACAGTCAATGTGCCACTTTACAGATTCTTCCAAATGATGCTTCGGAGCCATAACAATTCGTTTCGAGTCCTTACACACTGAAATAAAACTATGTGTTGCTGAAATTCACCCAGATATTCACTTTGCGCAAAGCACTTGATTACCCATCGGCTGACGAACCGCCTAGATTTGCAATCAGAAACGTTTGAGCTCTTTGGATCGGATTGGCTGAAGCAATAAATCGTCTATAAAATCAGATCACCTATACCTCTCATTGAATCCCAATTCTGTCTCTACCGCGATAGTCACATCCTAGTCGGGCGGTACTTCGGCAACGGACTTCAAGCCTCTTGCATTACCCATCGTCTTTGATGATCATAGACCAGCCAGGATCGATGCAAGGCATCTGAAACGATTGTAACTAGAAGTGAGACCGGGTAGTCCTCGAGGAAATGCTGTACATTCCATATTACGTACAGTCGCGCATTTTACTTTTGAAAACAAACCGTAGGAAACCTCTGAAAAAAAGGGAGAATAGCAATATTCAAAATTTTAGAGGTGTAACGGTGGATATTAAATGCACAGACGTACAATCAGGGGGCGGAAGCACAATTTAATGACGCCTCATGATATAAAGCCAAGCATGTTGTATGCGACCGAGGTACCGCTAGACACGGATGTAACCATCTTGATGCTGTAGACAGTATAAATATTTGTATGAAAAAAGATTTCATGCCATTCATTTGTCCATTTTTGACGTTATACACACCATTGAAAGCACTGATTATTTTGGTGTACAGTCAAGTGTAGTTGAAGCAATGAAAGCATAGAAAAATTGTACATGATGACACAGGTTGTTTTGAAAACACTCATTCTTTAGCTAGTATTTTTGTGACGAAAATCTGGCTACATAGCATCTGGGACATTGCAGTATTAGGCGTAATATTCATGCGCAAAAGACGACTGCCCTCTTGATAGGCGGTGTAACTAGACTGCTGCAATCGTTCATGGCTGTCAGTTTGTTCTTCCTGAAATGTAGATTCCCTTTTTGGTCTACTGTGTCTTTCCTCTGATTTTACGAGCACCAATTTCTTGGAAAGATAATTCGTAAACTCGATATTCAACAATGTTTTCTCTGTCAAACTCATAAAAGTGCTCGTTTTCCGAGGCACTTTTCGACTAATCATAGTTAAGCTTTCTATACACAAGAACAAAGGGTTTATGTCTTATTATCTGATGTCTCATCTTCTTTTATTCTGCTTAAAGGGGGCCGGCGCACACTGTTTGCATATACGCTTCAGTGATAATCATTTTCATATCCTTCCAAGGTAACGTAAATTGTAAAACTTCCAAGGTTACGTAAATTGTAAAACTGTTGCATACTTCCTTAATAGTTTGGTATTTTTAATGACCAGCAGTGTATTTAATTAAACAATCTGCGGTGATAGTCTATTTCAGACTCGAAATGGAAGGCACGATGTTTCCAATGCTGATGTTATTTGATCGTGTGTAAATCATTAAATACTGCAAAGGACTGGGATTAGAATTTTGTTCTTAAGCAATTTGGTAACAAACGTTTCTAACTTTGAAACTTTAGGGCATCTAGTGAGTGAAATCAATTAAAAATCGCAACTTTACTTAGAAAAATCGCTAAAACGTTTGTAAACGCTTTGACATTTATTTTGAGTTATATTGACTACACTGATATAATTTTGCAATGAAGAAAAAGTTGCCTTAAATAAGTAAAAATGTTGTTCCTTAAAAAATAGGGAATGCAGTTGAAAATAAATTTTTTTTTGAAATTCACTGGCAGCTGAAATGAAGTAAGCATTGCTTACTCTTTAAAGAAAACAGGTTAATTTTCACTAGAAACATAAATAAAACTGAATTGCACTTCTACTTGGAAGGGTCTTAAAATTGTACATGTAAAGCTATCCCTGGCAATACGTGAACATATACTGTATGACATACTCTACCCAACAATAATGGACATTACGCCGGCGCATTTGCATAAAATCCGACGGCTTGTTTCGGTGTGGTTTTTTTTTATGGCATGGGACCTTTGCATGTTGTTCCTAGTAAATTGAACGCTGAAACCTAGATGGGTATTTCGGACAATCAGGTTCTTCCTACGCTCTGGCAATTTTGTGGAATGGACGAATGTTACTTCCAGGAAGAAAACGTTCATGGCATGTTGTAGCCTCTGTAAAGCAATGGTATCAAGAAATGGATGTAAAACGTATTCTTTGTCCTGCTCAAAGTCCTGACATAAGCCCCATACAACATTTGTACGACTAGTTAGAGCGACGCTTACGGACCAGGGAACCACGACCGAAATCTACAGCTTAGCTGGTGATGTTCTTGCAGCAGGAATGGACACAAATACATATAGCTGTGTATCAAAACCTTGTTGAAAGTATGCCCAGAAGTATTTATACTGTACTTGCAGCACGTGGGGAACATCCCCTATTAAAGTATGTATTATTTCCCTTATATCATCACATCTTGCTGTCCGGTCGATTATTGTAGGGGTAGTGTATATTCAAATGAAGTCGCTATGCTATCTTAATGAACATATGATAGTCTGTCAGTTTAACACACTCTTGGAATGTAATGGATATAAGTAGTACCTGCTTAAAAAGTCTTATTTACAAGTTAGTATAATAAGGACCATTTTTTATAGTATTTCTTGTTGACATTTGTTAACTAGAAAATATTTAACGGTACTATGTTGTTTTTCAATTTTTTTTTGTTTAAAAAAATGTATCACTCTCAAAGTAATCTGTAATTCCTATGGGATCTGAATAATCATAATTTTACAGCCTATTTTAGTATATTTTATACTGCTGTTCGTAAAAAAAATTCCTAGCAAAATTCGTAAGAATATTGTTTTCAATTGTTCATTAAACATAAAATAAAAATTCGAGACTGCGTATTTCGCATTATGGAGTAAAAGATTCACAGACAATCAGTTATTAATTTTATACATAAACTGGTCTCAACACATTAAACAAGAATGCCCTTCTTTTAGCGTGATCAGTTAAAAATTCAAAAACAATGTATTTCCACATAACATATAAACTTACGGTCTAAAGCAGTGTTTCCCAACCTTTTTTGTGCCATGCTCCACCTAAGCCTTTCTAAAATTCTTATGCCCCCCTATGTAACATATACATAATTTTTTATATTAAAAAATTGAATTGTTCACTTAAGAAACTTAAATGATAGGTTTTAGGAAGAAAATTTTCAAAACATATAATGAAAAACTGAAATTAAAATTCGAAATAATTAAAAAAAAAGTTTTTTCTATAATAATTATTTTTTTTAATTTAGTGAGATCCTTGCGCTTGATGCTGGCTGCATAGAGATTTTATGTTAGGTTCCAATTTTGTTAGCCTCAGTCTCAAGTCTCCCTGTTATGTTATATCCAGGCGATTTCTTTTTTTTTACCAGTAAATCATTTACAGCACTAAATCCACATTCGGCTAAATATGAAGATGGAAACGGTAACAATAGTTTTCTTGCACATTTGGTTGAATTTGGGTACTTGATTTCTGTTTCCTCACAAAGTCATGCCATCGCTCCTTTTATATTAAATAAAGTTTTAACTGAATCATCATTTTGCATTTCTGCGAGTTCTTCTTGATACTGAATATTTGATATATCAGACAAATCCACTAACATTGGCTGCATCATCCATGTTGGAAAATCAATTTGTTTTAAATCAGAAAATCTTTCTTTTAAATCAGCCGATAGAATTTTCAGATGATCGACAGTAACAACTAAAGCGGTATCATTTACTTCACATTTTTGGAGCCAATGAAACTGTTCAAAGTTTTTGTTGCTAATATATTTCTGACATAACTCAATAAGGGTAATGAAACCAAATATCTTCGCTTTTGCATCAACAAGAGTTTTATTTGTTCCTTGAAGTTGCTTAATTAATATATTTAGTTTTTCAAAGATATCGGCTAAATAACTCACAAATGCTTTACCCCATCGTCTGTTAACAAATACTTCATTTCAGGTTTGTCGCTTAAAAAATCACTAAGAGTATCAAAAAGTTCCATAAATCTTTTCAAGCAGTTCCCTTTAGAGAGCCACCTTACTTCAGTGTGAAGTAAAAGTCTCATATGGTCTGCATTTTGTTCTTCACAAAATACCTTGAAGAGACGTTCACATTTGGCATTAGCTTTAATAGCATTGATACACTTTATTACTGAATGTAGTACTTCATTTAGAACAGGCGAGATGTTTTTAGCTACCACGTTTTCCCTATGAATAACACAATACACAATAATCATTTCCGGATTCTCATTTTTCATTAATTTTAATAACTAGCCTCAAGAATACGATTATGAGTTGAAGTGTGAGCAGTAAATAGAGACTTTACTGTTGTCCTCTTTTCAAAATTTTTCTTTAAAGTTTGAAAGTAATTCAAATCTGAATTAATATGAGAATTATGTTTCGCCTTCAAATGTGCATCAAGATGACCTCATTTCATTGATTCGTTGGTCAAGCATTGCTGGCGTAAAAGACAAAAAGGAAACCGCTCATCATGGGCAGCAGGTATGAACCCAAATTTTAAATATTCCTCCGAATATTGACGAACTTTTTTCTTGCTTACACTCATTTTACTATGGGCTGAAAGAAATATATATATATATATATATATATATATATATATATATATATATATATATATATAAGATCAATTAAAAACTAAAACTAAAGTGTGTGTTAAAATTAATTTAATGTGACATAGAGTAAACGTATACTAAAAAACGTATATTTATTTAAATGTATATAACACATTTACCACACCGCCACCGCAAAATAACATATTATTTTCCATCTGACAAATTTTTCAGGAAAATTAAAATAAATAAAAATAAAATAAAATACTTACCAATTATATCTATTTAATGTATATATTTTTTAAATCAACGAGACTTTTACAACAGTTTTTACGGACGCCTATTTCAAATTAACACCAACAAAATGCTGCGAAACACTTCAGAAGTTGCGACGGGCCATTCAGATGCGAACAACTGCGTTGTTTAGCGTCCGGGGGTCCACGCGAAGCCTACCGTCTGCGGCAGGGAGGTTAACTTGACGACGCCAAAAACCTAGTTGATATTTTGGTCTCGTCAAACGAATTTATAATATTTATTGGCCGCAATTATTTAAGAATTTGCTTTTTTCTTTCAATTTTGGCACCGAAATCTAGCATTGCTTTAGTGAGGTTCGAAGGTTCCCCTAACAACACAAAAAGGAATGGGTGTTGAGGGAACGAGACATCCCTATGGACTTTGGCGGGGGTGTCAGTGAAAGGTCACCCGGGTTAGTAGGAGAAAGGGGGAGAGCGGAAAGAAAGAAGGGATTCGACCCACGGAGACGACAGAGAACGGACGATGAGGATCTCTCTGCTGCTGTTTTGGATAATTGTACAATGTATTCATATCTAACCAAGAAGTGTCCAAATAAATAGATGAAATATATCTATGAAGTGTTGCCCTCTCCACTAGACAAACGAACCATACACGCTCACCAGAGATAGAGAAAGGGTGCGGTGTGATAGCATTTAAATGGCCCGGAGCAAAAGGGTTAGACTCGTGTCGAGTCCATTTTCGAATTGCCCCCCTGTGGGGCATTGGCCCCACGTTGGGAAACATTGGTCTAAATGCATTAAACAAGAAACCATCTCTTTCAACATGTTGTAGGAAATATGTCAGTAATTGCAATGTATTACTCATATATAACATATAACCTCATGGTTGAAACACTTTAGAGGGAAGAAATTATTTCAATATGGTGATGGAAAGGAAAATAACGATAGTGCATTGTTTACAAAACACGTAAACTCATGGTTTATATACGTTAAACAAGAAATCACTTCGTTCAACATGATAAAGGAAAACACCAGAGTATGTTGAAAGAATTTAATATATTTAAAAGGGACCTTTAGCATTTACGCATCAGTTTCCATCATCAAACCAAATAAAGAAAACATAATAACGCACTAGAAAATTCTTTTCTAACTTAATGGCTCAAAAACGATACACACAGAGAAAATGGATCTCGTTCGATATGCATGATAAGCATCGAGAAATAAATTTAAAACATCCTACCATAAGCACTCGCCAAAATTTTAGACAAATTGAGCTGCTTCTAAATGTCATATAAGCGCAGCACACAATGTTATTAGTCAGCGAAAAACACTCTTGCGAATCGTTTTTCTGTGAAGTAATCAGTTACGTTGAAAGCACACGCATAGATGCGTTTATTAAGTGTGTTTATGTTAATACATACGCAGATGACTTCGATTTCATGCAAGGTCTTGATGCATAATGACATAAAAATGCTGCTGAAATTCATAGTTTTATGATCAGAGAAACATTGGTGGCGATTTCGAAAGGAAGTTGAGTAAAATTCCACACGTTTAAGATTTTAATGACATACTACACGTTGCATTTCACGCTTTGTATATTGTTCTAATGGTTTCACATTTGAGGCACATCGTTTGAGATAATGGACGTATTTAAAGGATCGGAGAAATCTAATGTATCTAATTTAGTGAATTTATGTTGAAATATGAAAAGCATTTGAAGAATTCGATTACTTTAAGGTTCTAGGTTTAAATTTCCATAAATTCACAGAAAAAGAGTTCACTGAATAATGTGAATGAGGTACAAAATTGACGTTCTTTTAAAACGTTTGACAAAAGTTTTTTGAAACTTGAATGTAAAAAAATAAGTAACCATAAAGCCAAAGTTTATGATGTTTGGAGTTTGCAATATGATAATATATTTTTATTACTTTATAATGATTTTCAGTATTGTGAAGCAATGTACGAATGTCACATAAAAATGTACATTTGATTCTTTAACCTGAGTCTTAAGCCAAATGTAAAATTATTTGGAATCGTTTTGCAACGTGTAACAATGTATCACTACATATTGACATCAATTTTGTGTCTTCCATGTTAAATGAGCAACAATCAGAAGAAAAATAATCAGTTGCCTTAGGGTGACGGATTTTCAGGAAATTTGTAACACAGTTTAAATTGATACATAAATAAATGTATCCAAAATACTTTGGCTAAAATTATATTTATTTTTTCGAGTTTCCCGTATTTTAAGGACTTGTAACTTTGAAGAACAGTTGTGAAATCGCTAAATATTGTATGTTTGAAACTCTTCAATAGCCACTTAATGGAGATAGCAATATTTCATATTTTTGTAATTTTAGAAAAATGTTATTTTTATATGTTTTGAAACAACGGTTTGAACATCGTGTTTAAACTAAAAATTAGTACCGAAAATGCGAATTAGTCGATCTTGATACATTTTAAATAGTTTCTAAGGGTTTCTAATTAAATTTAAAGACATCGTTTAATTTCATGCCAAAAACAGTTAGGGATGATAAAACTCCTGCTGAAGATTCGAAATCTAATTATATTTTGATATGTTCATTACCTATGAAATAATTTAACATTTTATTTTGGATCCGCAACTAAAAAAAATAGTAACACGGAAAAACACGTTCTTGCCTATCGATCGATTTCCGATAGAAATTTTCGTTCCCAGACACCTATTTATATAGTCTTACGTCAGTTTACCATATTTCATCAGTATCACAAAAACTGACAGTTTATTATCGCCAATCATAGAATTGTCTTCCAATTCTATGCATATTACTTTGTTTAAATGAAAATTATAAAACCACAAAAATCAACTATGAAATGCCAAATTACTTTTAACTTTTGAAGCAAATTATAAAAGCAGTACATCAATTCACAGTTGAAAAAGCTTAAAAATATAACACTTTTACTTGATTGTCTTTTAGAATTCACTTTCAATATCACAAGGGTCGCTTGTTCTTGTTCAATATTGTACATTTTAATTTCAAATGTTTCCTACTCCTGCAGTATTACTGACATCTATACTTATTTAATTCAGTAAAAATGCAAAAAAAAAAAAATTGAACTACACGTGGGTTTGTAATGTAAAGTACGTTCACCGTTTTTTAAACTTAATGGATAGCATGAATCATTCATAAGCTACATGTATGTTCACAATACAAAATGATTTGAAAAGCTTAGTTACGTAATGGGTAGTTAATCTAATCAGTTAAAACTACCGGTTATATGGTTAAATGGTACACAAACTTCCACGCGAGTTGAATAGATCTATTTATTAGAGCCTTGTGTACACATCTATCTTTCCAAAACCCTATATCATGAGATATCTATAACCTGTGTATATATTCCTGGAAGAACTTACTCAATCGCGAATTCCAGTAATTACCGAACTTCAATTTTACTAGGAATTGGGCTGCGACAGTTGAGTAAGCTTCGTCTTTGATTAGCTATAATATACCCTGCTTGATTGTTTTGCATTTTGTATATCATGCCACAATTGGCTATTGTGTCAACTCAAAAGGACCATATCAATCTAACAAGTTAAGTAATAACCACTGTAGTCGTAGTTGACGATGACGCTTGGTCAACAGAGGCACATAAGTGGGACGTCTGCTGCACAGTCCCATAGCCAACAGTGTCCGCTGAATTGTGCGTACCAAAACACTTGCGCTTGGACCTTGGTATTGGGCTGTCAGCTGAGCCACAGTACCTTGCCGATTTCGCTTTACCAAGCGCGACAGTCTCCGACGTCCTTTTTATTTGATGACGCTTGGACGACCAACACCTTGTCGTCTATTACTGGTGTCATTGTCATTTATCCACTTTGCATGAATGCTAACAACGCCAGATCGTGAACAACCTACCAGTCGGGCAGTTTCGGTGACACTCGTTCCGAGTCTTCGGGCCATTACGATCTGCCCTCTATCGAATTCGCTTACATCAGCAGCCTTTCCCTTCACTCGCAAAAGTAAGTACAAGAGTGATTACTTACCTTCTCCTGCAGCAGTTAAATACCATTCTCATTTAATCACGTGCCCTCCACGTCATCCAGACGAGTTCATTGAAAAATGAGGGGATGGTCATAATGTTTTGGCTTGTCAGTTGTCACCCACCCTTTTAAATTGATTGTGTTGTGAAGTATTGCTAATCTGATAGGGTTTAATGTTTAATTTTGCATTCTTAAAATTTAAATGTTTCCTACTACTGTCAAATTAATGATACATTTTCTTACCTAACTCAGTGAAAATGCCAAAAATATGTAAAAATGTGTGAACCACTTGTAGGTTTGTAATGCAAATTAAAAGTCCACCGTTTTTTTAAATTAATGAATGCATCATGCATAAGCTACATGTATATTCAAACTACAAAATGAGTTGAAACTTTTAGGAACCTAACGGGTAGCAGTATGAAATGAAGAATCAATTACCTAGTATATCGACATATCTCAAATTTCACATTTCACACCACTGAGACTAACAAAATGTTTAGAGTAGTGTAGTTTTTCTTTTACACCACAACATTCAAATTGACTAAATAATTACATTTACTAGTTGAAAGAATTCAAGAACACATTATACTGATGAAGTCGGTTAAAACTGGTTAGAATATGTGTAGAAGCTGCAGGTTGATTAAGGGGTGTTTGATTCTCTCGGGTAGTTAGGACGCACCTTTGATTTAATCACCTTTGAACCCGAGTAGCCACTGAAAGTAATTGCAGAATCGTCTTTTAAAAAGTAAATTGATATTGTTATGGAACTTATATTTCATTTGGTTACATTTTTTTGCATTTGGAAAAATTCCATGTTTGAATGCCTTTTAAAATTTTATTTATTTTTTGAGTTTTTATTACTTGATTTTTGTAAGCACTATAGCGGAAGAAAAATAACTTTCCTAGTAACAAAATTCTAAATATTTGAGACATTAGTTTTGAAAGAAATACCAATGAGACCAATGACAGTACAAATTTCCGGACATGCTGATTTACTCTCTTCTCCTTAGCTTTAAAAGGAATAATCTTCAGTGCTTGCAGTTTTCTAGAATTCGTAAATTATAAACCAAGAAAGATTTTGCTTGTCTTGAGTCGTAAGGATTACATTTAAATAGCCTTCATGATTTTTATGAAAAAATACTAAACATTAGTATTACAAACTTTATTTTTCTTATAATTAAATGGAGTAGTCTATAATCATCAGTTTTGATTAAAAGGATTTTCATGTTACTTTTGAAAGATACTTATATACCATTCTTCAGGTTTCAAAATCGTAATTAACTATATCCTTTTTCTTAAAAAAGTACTGCAGTTTATTATGAAACACCAACTCTGGCATATACGATGAAAATCATTTAAACAATCGCAACCTGGCCGCATTAAAGCTTCATTATCCGTGCTCTTGTTTTTATGGGAGAATCATTAGGTGCTAGAAAACCATTTAATAATTTGATAAATGATATAGAAGTAGAAAAAAATTTTCCAAATAAAATTTTTAAAAAGAGGTGGAAAGTATTAAAGACAGATAATTAATGGTGGTGAAACTTTTTGGTTCGTGAAAAAGATAACTATTTAGCTGTTATGATACTGAGAGTGGATTAATTGTGTTGATCAGAGCAGCATTAAATAGTTTACGAAAACAAACAATAGTTGCATCACATCTTGGAATTTGTTTTAAAAAGGAAGTAAATGTTATTATTTGTTTCTGTGAGAAAGGATGTGGGAATTATTTTGAAAGTAAAGTATCATTGTTTTTCAGCTCCCAGCTACCTTCATAAATGTAAATGAAGCGAAAGAACCTTTCTTAACATAAATGTTATGGATGTTTTGAAGATACTGATGAATCTAAGTAATGTTAATTTTTTCTGTAAATAAACTATTGGTACGTTACAGTTCTAAGAATAATTTTCCTTTTAAAGGAATTTTAATATTAAAATACTGTTTAGTCTTTTATAGGCAAGTTGACTAGAAAATATATGAAGAAGGATATAATGCATTTTTTAACCTTTACTCTGCAGCAGGTAGACAATTGTTACCACTACAATTTAGTTTACACCAGTGACATGGTACAGATCTGTGTACGGTGAATGTTACCCCTTTTAAGCGACTGTTGTCATCGATAACCATTTACGAGCTATCAACGACTGATCTTCTAGAGGATCCCTCCTTTTGTTCGGAACCTTAACATGTCGACCGTGAGGTGTGAATGCTTTGGGGGAAAGGCAAAAGGTGGCTCTGGAAATATTCGCCACACAATAGTATGAAAGGAAAGCGTCAGTCGTAAATGCCACTCAAAGCTCTATCTCTGAGGTTAGGTAATTAGTTAAGGGGGTTGGACATGTAGGCGAAAGAACCGTTCCTGGAGACGATTGAAAAAATCTAAGCGCCGCAGCCAGCATAAAGGTTCAAAAACAATTTATCAATAAGCATTAGTAATATGAATTTTTCTATTGCTGGTGGTATGCTAAAAAGCAATATAGTACATGCATTAAAATACTTAAGCTAGTACATACTAAAACATACTAGAAACATGCTATACATACTAAAAGCATGGATACCCTTAATAAAATACACTAAAAAAAACTTTTACTTATTAAGTTTGTAGCAGTAATATTTGTGTAAATACATTTTAATAGTAAAATTTTAATCGAAAACTAATTTAAACACATTATGTAATAAACAATTTTGCAATTAAAAATAGTTTTTGAGTCATACCGATATTTCTATGTTCTTTAATATATGTGTAAATCTATATGTTTGAACATTTTGCTATATAAATATTAATCAAGTTCAAATTTAATTATTTCTTTAAATTATATGGAAGAGGAAGAATGGTAATCAATATTTACGGTTTTATTTAGATGGTGAAGGGTTTCTAAGTTTAAGAGGAGTAAACGAAAACCTAATCCTCTGAGATATACAGTAGCGGAAAAAATAAATCACCCGTTTTATTTCGAGCATTATTTATAGCAGAATAAATTCAATGATATCATTCAATAGGGAATAGGAATATCATTAAAATGGAAAACTTTAAATACTGGGCAGTCTTTATACCAAATTGTACATATACAATTAAATTTCTAATGAGAACACCATGTTTTTTTGCCTTAATTACATTTTATATCGGCAAATTAATCAAGTATTAAATGTAAAATTCCATGAATGTTATATCCGGAGATATTCAATGTAAAACCATTATCCTTGTCAGGTATCTCCGTATTAAAAATTGGGAATCGTAGATTGAAATTATTTGTAGTTAATGAGGTACTATTCGTTTGTAGCTTTATAAACATAACATTACAAGGAACCTTAAACTTCCTGATGGTAGTTCCAATGAAGTATCTTGTCGTTAAGAAAGTTCATTAGATCTTGATGGATGAGGAAATTGGTAAGAATGGCGATCAATATTTATAATTTAATTTCATCATCATCTTCGCTATTTAACAGTTAATGATAACTCTTAAACTTAGTCAGTAACTCATTAATAATCTAATCAAAATAACATTTAATGTTAACTGTTAAAATTATTCAGTAATTTATTAATAAGTTTTTCTTAACAATAGTTACTGAAATATTTTAAACTTATTCAATAGCTAATTAATAAGCTTTTCATAATAAGAACTAATATTGACTGTTAAACCTATGCAGTAACTAATTAGTAAGCTTTTCATAATAACAGTAAATGTTAACTGTTAAACTCGTTAATTAACTAATTAATTAATAAATAAGTTATTCATAAAAAAAGTTTTTTATACGTTTTATCCCCAGTTAGCAATATCAGTTAAGATTGTTATGGTAAAAACATAATTTGTACATCTCCGTAATTATATTCATCATGACTCGGCTGTTCCACATAAGGCCGTTGGATTTTACAAAATATATATCGAAACATTTTTTAAGAATTTATACATAACTTATATTTGTTATAATTTTTTTAACCTTTTGGATGTCCCTTATAATCACGGCAGTAACGAAAATTTAATAGAAGCAGAAAAACTATCCAGGCAAATATGTTTTTGTTATAACATTAAGATTTTATCAATTGATTTTTGTCAAGATATAAAGGTTCCTATTATAAATTATTATAATATTAATAAATAACTAATACAGCAAACTAAAAATTATTTTGTTGCTAAAACATTAGGCACATTTGGTTTGGGTACCCCTAATGACCAACATTCTTTAAAATAGTAGTCTATATGAATATCATATAGGAAGATATCTATAAAAGTTTGGAAAACCGATTTTACATTAGGAGCTCGAAACTTTTTTATTCATGATAAAAAACAATGTGGTCAAATTATGGTATAGATTCGAAGTTTTGTGTCATAAGAGGTTGCTATTGGAAAATATATGAATATCATGCTCAATGTAATATTAATATGACTACTTAGGTAAATTCCATGCATATCAATTTATAGAAGATGGAATTCGCTATAGAATAACATCTTTGAATTGTTCTGCTGTTCAAATTGTTTGAATGAAGAGTGGTGTGGTGCTGTTTTTTCTAAACTATACATAATTTGAATTCCAAGTATTTGCTTAACCCATTAGTGCCTAGCGTCCCATAAATGGGACGGTAAACAAAAAAAAATCCTCTTTTTCATAGAAAAGGTTCACTGACTTCTATGTTATATTTAATCAATCTCAAGAGTTTGCTTTACAGAATTGACCATAAATGGCAATATATATCCAATATATTATGAGTCATGTGACCTTTCAAAATCAGTGTTAGCGTTGTTTTGAGAGGATCACAATGTCGAAGCCTAAAAGGTAAAATATTTTATTTCTTTATTTCTCTAATTGTCTGTATTTCATATATATGTTAGGAAATACATTTATAATAAATGCGTATTTTTTCTAATTCACATAATTATTTTTTTTAGTAAACTTTTGAGGGTTTTCCTAGCGTCCCATAAAAAGGACGCTAGGCACGAACGGGTGCATGTATTTCCCCATGCTTACGGGTTGCTGAATATTTGTTTTACGAAGTTATTTGAGAATCTTTTACATCATAAACTGTTTATTTTGTTGTTTGTAATTTTGAAATAATGTAAGATAGCAACAAAGGAGCGTAATTTTTTTTGGTGCTGAAGGTATGATGTCAAATTTGAGAAAGAGGTATAAAAATTGAAATTTTTTGGCATACTGCAGATCTGGTACTTGGGGGATTTTGTAGAGATATATCCCGATATTCCCTACCGACGCTGCTCTGATTAGTATGTACTAGCATATGTATATTATTTTCAATTTATATTGTTTTTTTTTACTATAATTGCTACAAGGACAAAATTTTATGCATTTTTAAAATGGGAAAAAATATTTAAATATTTTGCTCTTCCAAAAGCATGTACTTTTGTGAATAGTATAAATGATTTTAATATTATATTAAACTTTTAAAGGCGTATAAATATATAGCATGTATTTTAAAAACAAAAGCTGATTATTTAACATAGGAAAAAAATATTCCACAGCAGCAAATTAAATTAAAACATTTATTTGCCTGAATGACTTAAAAATTTTCATAATATTTTTTTTGGTATGTCAATTGTAAACAGTACGGACTGTTTAGTTACAATAACATTTTTTTAGTTTATCTTTGGAAGAAGCACTAGCGATGCTGGAAGACTTATCGGGTGATGAGGTTATGGATTTAATATCTGAATTGCCAGAGAGCTTGCCTTATGATTTGTATTTTGACAATCTTTTCACAAGCCCTGCGCTTATTGATCACTTGCCAAAGAAAGGTATTGGCGGAACAGGAACCGTACGTCCCAACCGAACAGAGAGATGTCCACTAGATGAAGTGGAATCTTTCAAAAAAAGAGACAGGAATAGTTTTGACTATCAGTTTGACAAGAAGCTTGAAGAAGATTGAAGCAAGATCTAATATTAGTGAGGTGTAATGATAATAGTGTAGTGACTATTGGTTCAAATATACACGGAGTGAGTTCATCCATTAGTAAAAGCAAAAAGATGGTCTAATGCAGAAAAAAAATTGTGGAAATAGACCAACCAAATGCTCAGTATAATAAATTTATGGGAGGCACAGACCAGATGGATCAAAATCTTAACAGCTACCGTAGTTCAATTCATTCAAAAAAGTGGTTGTGGTCCTTGCTTGTATTCGGCTTGGAAACTGCACTTCAAAATGCTTGGCAAATATATCGTTTATGTCCTTTCTCAAACTCAAAACCATTGGATCTTTTAAATTTCAGGCGAGAAATATGCTAAACATATTTCAAATTACGCCCATCACAACTTGGCCCAGGTAGCCTTGGGAAACCTAAACATTGTAGAGTGTTAGAATCCATCAGATATGATGGCCTTAACCATTATATTGTTACAAATTCAACACAAGTAAGATGTGCAAACAAATAAGGTGAAAAAAAAATGTAGCAAATGTATGGTTGGTTTAGATGAAGAATGTTTCAGAGAATTCCACAGCAAATAAAATCTTAACCATTTAAAATTTAAAAAATAAATTTTTTTTAAAATTTGGAAATGTATATAGTGAATTAAATATACCTATAAAAATACTAAGATCACTTTAATATCAATTTCTGGAAGAAATCATATCTATGTTGTATTCGAAAAAACATGCACCCTCTCGTGCCTAGCGTCCCATAAATGGGACGTTTCAATTTTTTAAAATAAATTCAATTTCCTTTACTTATTATTTTTTTTACTATTTTTCCTATTCATTTCACACTATATGCTAGCACTGTACAAATTATTGAAGCGAAAAAAAAATTCAGGCACTAATGGGTTAATATTAATTTGGGTGATTGGAAAATAATTCTATAAAATAATTTTAATTACAACATATCTTTTTAATTCGATCAATGATAATCAATTGTTTATTTTAAACGCTAACTGCGTGCAATGGCTTGGAAATTGTACTGAGCAAAATAGTGTTACATAAATTAAGATAGATAATTTAGAAAATGCATAATTTACTCCTTATTCTACGTTTTAGTTTCAAGGATTAGTATGAGGAGTGTCTTTATTTGGTCCTCAAGCACGTAATCACTAATGGAAATCAGTATGTGCACAGACGTTTATATATTTCATACGAGTTGCTCGTAAACTCTTGTGTGTGGCGACATCAACCGAATGAAGTGTCAATATTGATCCCTTCAATTCATCAACCTTGTTTTAAATTTCTACATGAAATATTGTCTGCAGCTTCAATATTTTAAAACATTGATGTATAATTCGGTAAAATTTAACGAAGTGTTTTACTAGACCAAAATTATTATTACTTCCATTTCATCAGATTATATTTTACAAATACAACATTAGAAATATAATTTAAATACATTTATTTTTGTCTAGTACATCCATACAACTTTAGTTTATTTTACTTCACCGTCAGCAAAGTTTCGATCTATATGTGCGGTATGCTAAGAAATTAATCAGAGCTATATTTGGTTTACATACTTGGGGTTCTTTTATCGAGTAAATTATCCTTATGATAGAAAATTCAAAGACGTGTCTAATATAATTTATTTTTGTTCTTCCATCTTGTTAGTACATTTTAATCCAAAAATTATGTTGAAAATATTTTACGAAACAATTAATTATATTAAAATTCGGTAGATATGTTGGTATTTAATCGAACGTCAGACTGGATATTCATTATAAATTCGTCAGCAGTACCACAAGTTATTGGCGACGGTACGAGATCAACTTCGAAGATAAATAACAGAGGATAAAAATTCGTGATTTTTAACGGCAGTAAGATGACGTGGTCTATACCTACGTTGGAAAAACACTCTCCAAGCAGCCAAGCCACTCCAAAGTAAAGACATTTGAGGTCACGACCAATTTAACGTACATCAACTCCCACGTACAGGTCGGTCTTTCTTTGGATGAAGTTTAGATCTCGTAATCCTTTGTTTATTAATACACGACTCTTCCAAGGGAGCTACTATGGCTCCTTAAAATAGGGAAATTGGCAAATCAATTAAAATAATTATTGGTTAATTTAAACACAATTCAAAAAGTTCTATATAAAAGCATATATGTAATCATATCGCCTTTTATTTTTATTAATTTCTCCAAAATAACCTGCAGCATATTTTCTCATATTTTAGAGCATGCGTTATTAAACCTAAGGCGATCAATTATCATTAGTATTAAGTATTAATCAATTGGACCAAATAAAGTACTTCTTTCGGCTTGGTTTGTCTCAATCTGTTAGATTTACAGCGTGAATATATTTCTTGGAATTTTACTCTTTTGAGGGAAGTGAGTTATGTGGTTGCCTTTTCCTCAAAACCCTAATTCTTACTTCTTTGATGCAATCAAATGAGCCAAAAAATGACGACAGTTTAAGTATTAGAGTGTACACTACCATTACCCAGAATCCTTTACTTTTATTTTTACTTTCACGACTTAGTTTATGTATAACATATTTGGGGTTTTTTCTGACTGTTGATGAATGCGATTTGTAGTCAATCTGTATATTTGCGCTAGTAAAAAGTAAAAAAAAAGCAATGTGTTCAGATATTTAAGATATTTAAAAGTAATCGAATGTAATGAATATTTTCGACTATATAAGAAAATATATGGGAATCTAACAATTCTTTTAAATATAACCTTAAGAGTTTTCACCTAAAATACAACTAAATCCTTACTTTAAATTTATTTCATCAGTATTTCTCTCTTGTGTAATATGTGTATACATTTAATCGTTGTTAATTTTTCACTTTTATTGAGACCAAAAACTTACTTCCACCGTGGGAATATGACATCAAGGAGTTTAACCTTCCAGAGGTGGCGCCTATGTGGGATGCACACTCAATTTGATTTTAGTTATATATTTTTAGACCAAAATACTACCTTTTGGCTATTCTTCACGCAAACTTAGAATTATTTTCAGTCATAATTTGAATTTTGAGGTGTTGATTGGCATCCTGCAGTTACGTCATCTGTATTTAACAAAGACGCGTGACCGTTAAGATGTGTTTTTTTAAATATGTTGTTTTTTTAATTACAGTAAATTTTATTATGTTACCTAAATGTAAATAATTCATTAACTATATCTACAGTTTCATTCCTTTAATTTTCACCTCATTTACACATTTATTTGGGCATTTTAAATTCTTTTAATGTTTTATATTTACATTATTTCTAATATGTACGAAATAAAGAAGTAATATAGAAATTTGAAAAGCATTTCCTTAAATAAACTGTATTGATATTATTTAAAGCATAATTTCAATAAACACACCCCTTACATTTTTAATTTCAACATCCTTAACATTTAATTTTTAATTTTAAAATAGTGTATCTAAGAAATACCCGCGTCCTTTCATGTTGGTTTGGACGGCGTACCCGCTGGAAGATTAATTTAAATTAATTTTCATATATATTTACTTAATAAGTTAATACTTGCTACTGTACATGGTTGGTGGGTTGTTAGTGGCGTAAGGGTCATACAATAATTTATGAATCATGTAAACTGGTACACGTGGATTAATTGTATTGATAATTTTTCACTCAAAAATGCATTTAATAACAGATAATAGTGCCTTCAGCAATTTGTTTTATTAAAAAAATGTTAGTGTTTGTACGATAAAGCCCCCCAAAGCAGGATAATACAACGGAGCTACAAAATTAAGAATTAGTTTTGAAATGAAATTTGCCTTCTTCGTTATTAGAAAAAAGTAAGTTCTTCTCTTGTATGATAACCAAATAAATCAGAAACGCCCTTTTTATACGATCCAAATTCTTCTGAGTGATAATAATAACATGCTTACATTAATAGCATGAGAGTGATAATGCTACACATAACACACAGTTGCATTGTACCAAATAATTTGAAAGGAAGAGAGTAGATAGTTCAAATTTCTCTTCCAGTTTTAAATATGAAATAATGGATCAAGTATGGATGTTCCTTTACTTTAGTATATAATGAAATGTTACTTACCTAGTTAAGTATACATACTATTTGATAAATTATTATCCGTCAGACTGAATGAAATTCTAAAATAAATTGAGGCAGCTTTTGTGAATACTTATTATTTATTTCTTCAAAACATCTTCGAAAAATATTAAAATGAACAGGTTATTTTAAACTTTTCTTTTCACTTATATGACAATTTAAACTTTAATTTTTTTATTCAAATGAATTTTGAAAGATTGATTTCAGTAATAAATATAATTGTTTTTAAAGGTATGTTTACTTTGATACCGCTTTTCAATTAACAATTACATTTAAAAAAAAACATATGTATTAAATTGATTATTTTGTTGTACAATTTTAATGGCTAACTTTTATGTGATCAATGATCAATTTACAGACACTTGTCCGTGTACCAGTGTGATAGTTTTATCTTTTAGAACTTGGGCCATGAAGTAGTCCTGGATTCAAATCTCGTTCGATACATATTTTTTCTCAATTGTTTCGAATCTGTATCAAGCCTCATGTTTCTCACCAGTGTACAGATAAACCTATCACTGATAAGACTGATAAATATTCTCTCATTTGCTATTACGTTATCTAAGAGTGATATACTATATAGAAGTTGAAAGATTTGAAGACATAAATTACCGCTAAGAAATCTTATTAAAATTGTGGGAGATGAAATTTATATATGGTGATACTTCGCAAATAAAAGCTTATTTAGTTCCACGAATTAGAGAAACCTCTATGGGATGCATCACCAGTTAATTTTCACTCCCAAAGCCCTAATATACTTCCTCAAAGAATATAACAGTTGACAATTACAGTTGACAAATTAGAAAAATAAAATCAAATGAGCTAGACCCAGAAAACGTTACACTGCCCTCTCAGAAGAAGACCATATATTCACTTTAAAATGCATGATTTATATGAAACTTTTACCTTCCCATCATTCATACATGATACAATTTCCTAGTGTAATTTTAGATCACAACATGTCGAGAAGAGTTCTACAATATATGTCTATATATTTGTATTTGTATTGTCGCACTGGGCATCTAAAACATAAAATATCCGTCGATGGTACCAAGTATTTCCTACAGTGAATCAACTGTGAAAAAGAGCCTCCTTTTCTACACCGCAATAATATCATCACCAACTTCACTACGATAGCAGAAAATTTAATCCCCCCAACATCTCTACCTCAGTCTAGGACTTAGTACCGTGGAATGAATAACAGACAATTCAAACAGTTTCTCTACAAATATTTCAAATAGGGGAATTTATCGTACATTGGGACTGTTTATATTGTGCTTCCTCCTTTTGAGTAAATATTAAAGTAACACATTTTAGTTTACCATTTGCCAATAGAGAACCTTCTCATAGAGATTATCACTCCACAGGTGTTTGTTGTGTTTTCTAAACAACTATTTGAAATACGTCCTCGAGTACGTAAATATTTTGTATTTTTCATTTTGATTCTTGTAATTGTCACTGAATATAATTATAAACATTTTAGGGTTGGTAAATATAATTTAAAATCTGTTCAACAGAATGATGATACAATTTCACCGTATAAATAATCTGGTGGTACTTTCTGGACTGTTTTATTCGTAAAGCAACCGGTTGTACCTCGGTAGAAAATAAATGTTGTACCTAGGGACATCCTAAATTATAATATTTATATGTTACAATATGTATCAGAAATTATTACATTTATATCACAAATTATAACATTTATATCACAAATTATAAGACTTATGCTGTCCTTTGATACAGTAGTTTAGGTTTACAAATATAGCAGTCTAGAAAAAAAGTTATAATACCTAATTCTTTGAAACGTATTAAACTGATAGAAATTAAATTATTTTTTGATTTGATAACTTTTTTTTATTTTATGCCTTCTCGAACTCAAATTTGTTCAAATTTTTTTGTTTGAGTTGATTATTTGGTATTACCTTAAAAGTGTATTAGCTTATTTATATTGTTTACAAAAATATTCATCAGATTAAAATAGGGAAGACTCGAGAAAATATTGATATTGTTCCACTGGAGAGTGCTATAAACTATATTCTACAGGGAAAGTAGACATCTCCATGATTATCTTAAATAAGATAATGAAGTTACATTGCTTTTAAGATCTATGACAGCAAACTCGCAGTAAGGGAAGTCTTTACAAATGCTGAAGATGTAATGTAAGTTAACTATCTTAAACAATTTGTAAATTATCACTAGGGATTGACCAGATAGGAATATACCTGACTTTCATGCAAGTATTCAAAAGCAATCTCAAAATAACCGCCCAATAGCAACATAATATGTCACAAGAACGGCATAAGTTAGAGACTGCTGGAGAAACTGACCTTCTGGCTTTAGAAAACGTCACCCAAGCCTACACTTACTTTAACCAGAGGCCACAAGTCTTGCAAGGGCTTTCAATCGTGAAACTGTAGAAAATATTAAAATCGATGAATGTGACATAACATGCAAACTACCATTCCAATCGGCAGCAGGCAGTTCAGAGCAACAGTAAAAATTCAAGTTTGCAGTTGATTTCAATGCCAAGGATGTTCAATAATATTATACGGAGTAGTTGATCGTAGTTTGGCAATTTTAAAACGTATGTTTAGTTAATTTAATAGCTTTTTCGTGATTTCTCATATTGTATAATTAAAAAGAGGCTAATGTAATTTTCAGAATCATTATTTACTAACAAATATTATAACTGTAATTTTTAATTAATACTGAATTTAGTATGTGTGGAGTTGATTTATTTTTTAGCCTACTTTAAACAATCTGAACGTAACAAGTTTTTTCCAAGGTACAACATGTATCCCAAGGTACAACATATATCCCAAGGTATAACATGTATTCAAAGATACAACATATATCCCAAGGTACAACATGTATCCCAAGGTACAACATGTAACCCAAGGTACAATATGTATCCTAAGGTACAACATGTATCCCAAAGTACAACATGTATCCCAAGGTACAACATGTATCCCAAGGTACAACATGTAACCCAAGGTCAATATGTATCCTAGAGTACAACATGTATCCCAAGGTACAATATGTATCCCAAGGTACAACATGTAACTCAAGGTCAATATGTATCCTAGGGTACAACATGTATCCCAAGGTACAATATGTATCCTAAGGTACAACATGTATCCCAAGGTACAGGAACAAATATCCCAAGGTACAAACACCATGTTGAACTTTGGTACTTTTGAACCACAAGATTAACAAACAATTTATTAAACAGTTTGTGTTCGAGGTATAAATAAATAAAAAATGGAAACTTATTTCAAAAGTAATGAAGGTAAATAATTGATGGAAAAAAACTGCCGCTATGTTACAGCGTCAGGGAAAATATTTGTTTAAAACTGTCTTAAGGTACGGCACTTTCCACTATAGCACACTCTTTAAAATGTTAACTCTCATGCAGTAACGTTGACAGAAAATCAATAAATCAAACCAAACTTATAGTATGTGGACAGACATATTATACTGATTTAAGTACGAATTCCATTTAAAGAGAAAATCAACATATCATTTTTGTCTTCTTTATTTTATAGAGGTTTTAAGTAATAAAAAATATATATTTTCTTTCCACAGATTCTAGTCTAGACACGACTTTAAGGTGTACATACTCTTTTGGAATATTTTCTTTGTGTGGGAATTCTGACCCTTTCCGCCCGACTGAGAAAGAATGGCGATTTACAAATATTTAATGTATAGTATTTACATAAATACAGAATACATACAAATAGAGTGCTCCCAAGAAATTTATTTGTGTTAAGTTTTTATAGATATTCACTTTTCAAATTTAGCTACCCCATTGCTTTTTTATACTTCGTTAAACTTGAGTAATAAAATGTGTAGCTCCATTGTGGAAACGTAAAGTGAAGAATGGCACAATGAACGCAAAATTTTTTTATCTCTCTTATGTATGTATATATATATACACACTCATGTCCATAAACTAAGGATAATTCAGAATCACCAGGAAATCGAACTCTAAAGTAAAAATTTCACCTGTAGAATTATCTCACACATCTTCAAGAACAATATCCAAATTACAGGAAGTCATCAGATGACGCCTATAGTGCGACACAACGACGAGGGTGTAAGAGAGGTGTATATAAGGAATGATAGCAAAGATGTAAAATTGTTCACAAGCCTTCTGTAAGCTCCTCAGAGCTACAACCGAATAGTTATGGCACAGAGACCGCATGACGATGATTTTTTGCGTGGTGGAATTATCGGCAGCCTGGAATGTGAGCAGACTCAGACGGAAGTTTCAGTGGAACTTGAAATCGCCCAAAGTGTCATCTATAGGCTTTGGCAACGATTCCAAAATGATGGAAATGTCAGTAGACGTTATAGTACAGGTCTTCCCTGAGTTACAACGCCGATTGACGACCGGTATTTGGCAGTAATTGCAAAAAGAAGCAGTCTGAGCAGGCCATCCGACCTTTCTCGCCAGTTATCTTCAGCCACGGGTGCGGCAGTTTCAAGGCAAAACGTTTACAGACGTTTGGGACATGTTGATCTATATGCTCGCAGGCATGTCAGATGTGTTCCGCTCACGGAAACTTACTGTGGCCAGAGGTAAGCATTGAGTAGAGAACATGCAATGCGGACATCATCACAGTGGGCTTGTGGGATGTTTTCCGACGAGTCCGGGTTTAGCTCGCAATCTGATTCACGTCGGACATTCATATAGAGAACGCCAGGTACCCGCTAAAACCAAGACAACATCACTGAACGACACCGTTACGGTGGTGCAGGATTGCTCGTTTGGGGCGGTATTATACTGTGCTCCAGAACAGTTTTACATGTTCAAATCGGAACCATGAGAAGCCAAATTTATCTGGACATCATTCTGTAACAACATGCACGTTTGTTTAAGGGTACCATGGGCAAATAACTTGTGTTTATGGATGACAACGACCGCCCTCACCGTGCAAACATTGTAAACGAATGCCTTGAATCTGAGGATATCACTCCTATGCAATGGCCAGCATTCTCACCTGACTTGAATCCGAAAGAACATGTGTGGGACATGCTTGGCTGACAAATTGCAGCCCGTCAACCACCTTCTATATGTGTCCCGGAACTTTGGAGAGCATTGCTTGCGAAGTGCAGTTATCTTCCCCAAGATCAGCTCGATAATTTGATCCTCTGCATGCCTAGACGTTGTACGGACTCTATTTCATCGTCTGGGAGACATACAATGTATTAACCATCATACCAACCATGTCATGTTAAGTTTTTGTAAGGCCGATATTTTTTGTAATTGCTCCAGTGAGCACAAATCGTAGTTTTTATGAATGGTATTGTACATACACCATTTTTTCTGTTCTTTATAGTTTGTTTAATAAATGGGCTTTATGAATAGGTCAAGTTTGTTTTGTTTTTGAACCTTTATTAGCCGGATCTGAAATTAACATTATTTTATGGACATGAGTATATATATATATATATATATATATAATTTCAAGAATACAATAATTTTCAACAAAAGTCTTAAAAATATGATAAAAAATGAAGAAATGTTGGTGGATCATGGTGTCATCAGGGATGAGCCTAACCCAAACAACATAAAATGGTGTTTTCTACATAAGAGCAGAATTAGGCTGAAAAAATGGCTCATACTCTCCACCAAACACCACCAAAAAGCAAGTAAAACAAAACCAAAACAAAATACCAAACCCGAGCAGAAACAAAACGAAATCAAACCCAAAGCCGCAGCCGGGAGATCAACAACAACAAGCCTAAAAATTACCACCACGTGCCATCAATTACACAATATAACTATATGCAAACACCATACTTCCGATGCAACAAGTCCGTAAAAAGCAGAAAAATAAAAATGCAAAACTATAAAAAGCAGAAAAATAAAAATATAAAACTATAAAAAGCAGAAAAATAAAAATATAAATAATATTGAAATCCCCAGCCTCTATTCAAACAGAAAATAAAATTTAAAAGCAACTCCCATGGCTCTGAGGAAATTATGAAAAATAATTATTCATGAGTTGTGTGTGTAGCTGTGTGTTGATATCAATAAATCTTTCAAACATATTATTAAAGAATGAATAAGGGTATTTGTTATTGAGAATGTGTGTTTTTTAGATATTTACACTGTGATAAAAAGTTTGAATCAGAATTACAAATTTTTTTCAAACGTACCAATTGACCAGCAATCGTGTTGTAGTATATTCTTTTAGAGATATTGGAGTCCCAAAATATTAATTTAATCACTATAAATTTAAAATCGCCGCGTTCATCATATACATTAATGTCAACTTTGCCGCCTGAAACATAAATTTTTAAGTCTAGAAAATCAGTATTATTGTTATCTACATTGGTTTTAATTAAAGAAAGTTCGTCTGGATATATGGATTTCCAAATATTAGAAAAGTTGCTATTATTAAAAACAATTAAATAATCAATAAATCTAATGTTATATGAAGGCAAAAGTTTTTTTTTCAATATAATGAAGAAATAAATTAGCAAGAATGGAAGAAAAATTAGAACTTTGAGTATACCCTTAACTTGAGTGTAAATATGCTCACCATTAAAAATAATATGATTAAAAAATACAATAATGAACCAAAAACTCCCATTCCTCAAAATCCAGATCAATTAAGCTTTTTAAATCATAATAAACATGTCTCAATTTGTCCAGGGGTATGCTGGTAAAAAGGTATGATCTGGATTTTGAGGAATGGGAGTTTTTGGTATGTGACGTTGCCCGAACCTCGACTGAAGAGGGAACGAAATTTGCGACTTTCGACCGCCGACGTCAGCTTTTGGAACCATGCCACTTTTTATATTCTAGCGTGCTTTGATTTACATTGTTGATAAGGGCCATGTCGGCCGCACGGGTAAAAGTGAGACTAGGTGAGTAAAGGGAGTAAGTAACATGAGTAAAGGGACGGCCGCATGACGCGACGTTGTCCTTTGGGTTTTTCTAACATATGTTGATTTCTGTTAGCGAAGGTTAGCTCGTGGTGAGGTTACATGGGAATTTAACAGGTGCTGTTATGACATATCCTCCGTCTTCTGGAAAACGTTTCCTGAAATGCTGCACTGTAAGCAACAATCACCACAAAGAAGGAAAACCAGGAACAAGGAACACTGTCACTGAATCTCTCCTTTACTTTCCATTCACGCATATACTAGAATATGTGAAATATATTGACATTTTGGAGGACATATGCCGCAAAAAGCAGCTGTACATTATTTTATATTTTAATTTGTAAAAATCGTGCACACTGTGTAACCGTATTTAACCTTTACCCTTCTATCTCGGAAGGTAGACAATTGTTATCATTACTATTTCGTTTACACCAGTTGCATGATTTAGATCTGTGTACAGTAAATGTTATCCCCCTTTTAAGTGACCGCTGGCATTGATCACCATTTAAGATATGTTAGTAACTGACCTTCCAGAGAATCGCTCCTTTTGTTCGTTACCCTACCCTGTCAACCGTGAGGTGTGAACGCTTTGGTGGAAAGGCAGACGGTCGCTCTGGTGATATACGCCACACAATACTATGAAAGGAAAGCGTCAGTGGTGAATGCCACTTAAGACTCTGTCGCTCAAAAGGTAATTAAATAAGGGTGTTGGACATGCAGGCAAAAGAGCCGTTCCTGGAGACGATTGAAAAAATCTTAGGTTAAATATAACTAAATATTCTCACAATTTGTCAAGTATTACTTCCCTTCTTGCTTAAGAATGGCATCAATTGCTTCGGTGGAGGCATAAATAAACATATGGCATGGATAATTATGATAAAACAAATTTAAAATAGGTTTGGAGATTAAGACATATTTTAACATTTGTAATGCTTCTTGACAGTCTTTACTCCAATTTCCACACTATGTCTTTCTTCAATAACTTGTTTATAAGAACTCTGATGTTAGCATAATTTTCTATGAATTTATTGCAAACATTTTTTCTACCCAAGAATATCTGCAGTTATTTTACATTTCCAGGAAATTGTAAGTTTTTAATGATTTCTACACTTGTGTTATCTGGTCGAATTTGACCAGATTGAATTTCATAGACTAGAAAATGTAATCTATTTTGTACGAAATTACATGTTGCAAATTTTAATTTCAATCCTTCCTCTTCTCATATTTAAAAGAGTGTCCTCATATGAAATAAATGTTCTCCTTCAGAGGCAGAGAAAATAATTACGCCATCGAAATAATTGAAAGCGAAATCGAATTTATGTTTTGCCAAACTTCTACGAATCGTCTTTTGAAACTTACTTGGTGCATATTTTTCTATCGAAAAGGTAAGAGGCACCATTTATGAAGTCCAAGGGTAATGGCAAAAGCTAATATTTCGGCATCATTAGGATATATGGGTACATGCCAGTAACCTAAAGCAACTTCCAAAGTTCAAATAAACTTTAGCAGAACTTAGTTTATCTAAAATTACATCTATTCTTAAAAGGGGTTCTTTTTATAAATTTTTGTAATATTATTTAATTTTCGAAAATCTATGCACAAATGCGTTTTTCCTTCGTTTTTCAAGTGTCCCAACTCTTTCAAAAGACTTTCTAATTGGTGTGAAAAGATTGGTGAGAGAAACAAAATCTTCAGCCAAAACAATTTCCGAAAAGATGGATCCGGATGTTGCGATATGTGTCTCAGAAGGGGTGACAGAAAAACATCAGTGTCCTATTCAGAGTGCAGTAAATTAGTCTGTAACGGTCATTTTTTGTGAAAACCGTTCAAAGAATAAGCAGACAGAGTGATTAAAATACAGGCAAGTACAATTTTTTGATTGATTTCGCAGAAACTTTGGGTATTGTTTTCTAAAAAATTTTCAATACAAGGAATACAAAATTTGCGTTTCTAAATATACTGCTGTTTGTAAAAAATGTAACACCATGAAGGAGTCATCAGAATTAAGCGAATAACGGCTTGTATTAGTAGAAAGAAATGAATAAATTGTCAAAACAAAATAACAATATTAAGTGTTCGAAATCAGTATTTGGTGTAGCCACCACGAGCTACAATAAGTGCTGCTATACGACGTGGCATGGAGTGAAACAGATGTTGAATGTCTGCTGGTGGAAGATAATTTCTTATTGTTTGTATGCGCACCAAAAGTTTGTCTTTTGAAGCTGTAGGACACGGATCGCGAGCGAGACGCCGACCAACCAAATCCCACACCTGCTCAATAGGCGACATATCCGGCAAATAAGCAGGCCAAGGGATAAGTTGCATGTGTTGGGCTGAAAAGAAGTATCGAACAATCCTTGCAACATGTGGGCTTGCATTATCCTGTTACAAAATAGCTCCAGGAATGCCTTGGAGGAAGGGAACAACTTCGGTCTCTAGCACTTCACGGATGTACATGCTGCTATTCAGATTACCCTCAATTCGTAGGAGCTGATTCGATAACGCACTCTGGAAGGCAACGTTCACCGGCGTAGCGTCTAACACGAATTCGGCCATCATGGTTCCACAAATTAGAGCGCGATTCGTCAGAAAAGACAACGTGTTGCCAATCAGCGCGCCAGGCTCTGTGCTCATGAGCCCATTGCACACGCAGTCGTCGATGGTTTGGCATGAGGGGATCCTGTATAAAGGAATCCCTGCACGCAGTCCATGGTGTAGCAAACGTTGGCGAATTGACGAAGCCGACATTAGTACACTTGTAGCGGTAGACCAAAGTGCTGCCAACTGCCTGGAGGAAGCTATACGGCCATTCACCGCCATGTGGACCAGGTGTCTATCCCGAATGAACTTGCTTGCATTTAGAAAAATAAGTTTTATTAAATTTGTATTTTTAACTCTGGCATTGCAAAAAAGTGACACAGAATGACTAATAAGTTGTGTTTACCTTAGGTTTCATGATCTTATATTTGTATAGTTTTAAAAGACATAAACCGTCATATTTTTGGCGTCAACTTACCAAAGCAGCACAAAAGTTTAGTAAATTAATTTTACATGCATTTTTGGTGGCAGTTGGCCCTGAGTTCATTTTAATGGACAATAACGTGAGGCCATACAGAGCTCTTCTGATCGACGAATTTCTAGAGAGTGAGGATATTCGCCGGATGGATTGGCCAGCCAAATCTCCAGACCTTAACACTATAGAGCATGTCTGGGACGCTCTGGGGAGGGCAATTGCAACTCGCAACCCCCCTCCGAGAACCATCCAGGGAATGAAAACAGCGGTTCTGAACTCGTGGGACCAATTGCCAAAGGAAATGATAAACTCCCTTATTTCAAGTATGAAATCACGCTGCGAGACCTGTATATCTGTAAGAGGGGACCATACCCCCTATTAACCCATCTATTAACCCATTTTTTTGTTTATTCGGCAACCGCTGTTTCATACCTTCCGATTCCAACGAGTGTTACGACGATCATGCGTGTGTATTACAATTATTGAGTGGTTATTGGTTTTGCATTGTATCAATTTATGTACATATCAAATTTCATTAAAATTGGTACAGTAGTTCTAGAGATAATCGACCAAGTCTGGAAATTCTCTTAATTTCTTACACCAGTAAAGGTAGTCAACATAGGGATGCAAATTTCTTGTTGCATCATTTTTAATTTGTCTCACTAAATTAATAAAATTTTAATCATCGAGTTTCTCGATTTCATTATAAATTATTACGTTCTAACGCATATAGAAATAAAAGTCATCTTAAATTATAATTTTAACAGAAAATGAATAAAATTTTATCACGTTACCATACAACTAAATTTTAAAAGTGACTGCAAATATCTGTATGGCCCAATGCTTCGGAGAGAAATTATTTGAAATGAAATGTGCGAAGCTGTAAAAAAGTAATAAGATAAATAAACTATATATTATTTATATCATAATTACTTCCTTATATTGCTTAATTTAAATAATTATTACTTTTTCTCCATAACTGAATTGCAAATAAGTATTGGTTCGATTAATAATTTAATGCCTATTAGGCAAATAATGGGAATTTATTTAAGAAACAAATATCGTAACTATGATTATTATCGTTAAATATCCAATTGAAGAAATAAATAATTTATTTGCAAGTGTTTTATATGCGAGATTATTTGGCACGGGAATATCTAACGTTAAATGACTAAAATAATTTTCTAACAGATATTCATGAAATTTTAATTACCTTGCAAGTATCGCAATTTTTTTAGAATATGGTACTTACTAAACGAACTGGATTTTGAATAGAAGATATACCCTAAAATAAATTAAGAAGTAAGTAGAACTAGTGAGCGACATAATTTAAGTGAACACTTTTTCTTTAAGAATCTTTCTTAATGTATTTCTCTTAAGAAGGCTTTTCTTTGAAGGTAAATACCCAATCTGTACTTTTGTTCTAAATAGGTAAGGGATTATCATTGTCCCCAATTAGTAAAAAGCAAAAAAAAAAAAAAATACTAAGCCTTTGGCATCAGGACGTAATTATAAATGTAATAAGTCTCCTAGCATAGGTATAAAGTCTCGTAGCATAGCAACAGCGAAATAAATTAAAGCAGAAAGTTTTTGATAGGACATTAGGATATTCAGATTTTATACTAGAATGACAAGGGGTTAGTTTTATAGTTATCTGCCTTCTAATTTTATTTGCATACCTTTATCATGGGATAATGTTTGGCATGGGAATATCTAGAATATCTATTGTAAAACGATATTAAAATAAATGCTGACATATAATTACTTCTAAAAGTTTAATTACCTTGACATTATCATTTTTTTTGGAATTTAATAATAGAATATATAACTTAATATATATATATACTAAAATATATAAATAAAATTCATTTTAAAATATTTGAAGTATAGTAAATATACATTTTTTTTAATAGCAGATAAAATAGACACTAAACTTGAGGTGAAAGTAGAAAGCAATTGAATTAAGGTCACACTTGATCAGTTAATGGGCTATAATCCCGAGATCAATCCCGAAGGAAAAGATAAGAGAACTACACTTTTTAATTTCGAACCACTATCGAATAATGACGTTGGACATCTGATAAAGCTAGCACCCCTCTCTTAAAACTTCCACCCCAAACGCGAGTAGATTTGAGGCTACGACAGATTTTAAGTGCACCAGGCCGATTAGGCCAGGTACTCGACTGTCCAGTACTTACACGGATCGAGTTTTGAACACGTAGCCTTCAAATTTCTAATACGCTAGTATTCCAAAAAAGGCTACGAGACCAACATTTGGAATTATTTTATTAATGATTAAAAAATGGCTTTTTGATACATTCGAGTTAGTAATAACACATCCTCATACGTACAATGGCCAACAACGTATCAAAAATTATGGCGGTTATCAATTCTTTATGTTACGTATCAAATGTCATACATTTTTTAATCGTATGGATTCTGATGGGTGCACGGTGACTTTTTTAATGTTACGCAATGAAAAGAATAACTAATATATGCATTATTTATAAATTAAAACAAGTACATTTTTCACATGATTTTTTTAATATGTCATGAAAAATATTACATATTTTTAAATGAAGCATTATTCCTGTGGACAAGGAAAGGAAACGTTGAGAACCTCGCAGATGGATCACAATCTCATTTCTTAAAAAGACCTGGAACTAGTTCATGGTTGAAGAGCGTATGCTAAAATGTTTGTTGAAAAGTGATTGCGATGCTTGCTTGTGCTAAAAAAACCCTACTCATATTGAAAACCTTTTTTTAGATTTTATTTTATTCATTTTCTCGATAAAAGGAATTAATATGAGTTTCTTAAAAACTTGCCTTTCGATAAATATTTTTAAGAATTTTCTAAGTGAAAAGTAACCGCTAATTCACACAGTGCAAATTAATATACAGTTTAAATGAAGTCGAAATTGAGAAGTCTCCAGATACAGAAATTACCTTTCATATATAGGTAAAAGTTAATTTTTATATTGAAAATGATTAATTTATATATATATATCTTCTTGACTAATGTATAAAATAAACCATTTTCGCAAGATGTATTGTTACAGCAAGGTTAATATGTAGATTTATCTATTTAAATTCTAACATTCAGTATTACTTTGTTACGAATGCGGGTTATTTGAAGATACAATTTTATCAATGGAAAACTATTATAAAAACCATTCCCCCCGCTAAATAAAAAGGAAAAGTCAATTCCAAATTTAGTAACCTTCGCGTCTAATATTTCCAAAATTATGTGGAAACAAATTCACGATTTCTAATCTTGGGTAAATTCAATGATATTGGAATATTTGAAATTGAAATCGGTTATAATGTACAACAATTTGGACACATATAGCTGTCTTGAGAAATTTTTGCATCCGCATAAGAATATATGCAATACAACGATGCTCAAAAGTAATGAAGTAAATCATAAGAAAAATAGTCTTACTAAATCTCTCCTCAGTTAGGTAACATAAAATCTAATCTGATAGAAGATATAGTCGAATCTTAAAGTTGTAACTCAGAACCCGATTTTTGTTTAACATTAATTACTTCTTCGTTGTATTCATTATTCAGTTCATTATTCAGACAATAAAATGAAAAATCACATTGCATGAGGCAGGCAGTGTGATATTTCTCGTGTTTTTAATTTTTCTGTGGTTTTATGATTAGTGAAGCCATTTACAGCACTGAGTTGAATAAGTGCTCTAAGAAAATATTCGAACTTCCGAATGTAGCAACATATGTTCTTTTTTCTAGGTTGATTAAGAATCTATATAAATAAGAATGGAGTGTTTGTTTGCACATTCAATATTTTCGACCCATTTCAAGTTTTCTATCCGTTTTGGACCCTTCTGATGCCAAATCAGCCCTTTTCGCGTTTGGTGTCTGTCTGTCTGTCTGTCCATCTGTCTGTATGTATGTATGTGCCCTATACACGTCCACACGGTTCAATATATTTTCATGGAAATTTGCAAACAGTGAGTACTTATCGTCATTTAGTGAGTGGAATTGGTTGTGAAAGTCTGTCTGTCCATCTTTCTGATCTATGTTCGATTTTGTGTTTGTATGTTTGATTAGGTATCACGTAAATTTTATTCCAGATATTTGATTGCAATGTGTTTTATTTCAAACATTATTTAATAGTTTAGTGAAGGCAATATTAAACATTTCTTTATTACTATATTTAGTTGAGTTTCATGCTAAAACACCTGAGTAAGCATACTTAAATCAACCATAATTTGGTAGTTGGGGAAAAATTGGAATGTATATTGAGTATTACGATTACTTCGATTGCGTTACCAGTACTACTGAAAAAGTCTTCTTTGATGAAAATTCAATTCTTCAAAAAATATTTTTTTAATGGAACTTTAGCTCCGATACTTCATTTATTTCGAGTCGTATTTTTGTTCTTTGGGCAATAAAACGATTACCGAATATTTGGGACAGACGATATTTTTCAACGAACGGGAATCAACAAGATCGCGCGAGCAGTGATATTTTCTGTTTCTTTAGCTCTGTATTAATTTCAAATTTCTAAATTGTCTGTACTTTTAGTTGTAAGTTGTGGCACCTGTGCGAGATCAAGAGATAAAAATGAATCACAAATTAATATCTTTAGAACAATTTTTTACGATATCTTTTATTTTGTTTCATTTCGCTGTTTTCTAATTTAAATATTTACTATTTTAATAAATTTGTTTTTTTTTCTCATCACACGCAACACCACCACAAAGTATTCGACTTAAAAATAGCTGGTAAGTCAGAATAAATTTTCAGTAAATTTTAAGTGTAGTTATACCATTATTGAAAGAATAATGCCGTTATTGAAAGAATAATGCCGTTATTGAAAGAATAATAATGTTTAAAAAATCGGAACTAGAACTTTATAAACAATAAAAATTTCGTTGTCATAATGACAGGAGAAGATTGCAAATTTTCACAATGTCACATACCGAATGCAAGAGTGCCACAGGTAAAAAAATATTGTTTTGTTGACTATGAGTACGAGAGCACTAGCCGTAAATCGAATTTTTATTAATTGAGTTGAACATGAAAATAACTTAAGAAAGGGAATTCCAAATACCCCTTAAAATCGTATTTTGTAGAAGTAACCTTAATGTCACCTTTCGTCATTTTGTAGCTTTGTCATACTGCAAGGGTACGATGTATGTGAAATGTATTACAGGAATGGATATGCATGTGAAGGATTTGTGTCCAAAGTAAGCTGTAGAAATAATAAAGATGGCGAAAGGTATTCAAATAAATTTTTATTCTACGAAAAGCGTAAGTCATTATATATTTTGATTATCTCTTCAATTTAGAGTAAATCAATTAAAACCGAGTAAGGTCTGGTATTTTGCTAGTACAATATATCTATCAAAATTACGTTCTGTAATTTCTATGGATTTTCGTTTGCAGTGTGTTTTGTTTATTTTCGTTAAAAAGAATATTCCAAAACAAACGGTCAATAAAGTACTGATACCGTTGTATCAGTACTTTTAAAATTTTACTTTTTTTTGTGAAGTACTGATGTCAGTACTTGAAACAACTGGGTAGTAAATAAGACTGCATTGTTGCAAACAATTAATTTTATCGTAATACAAATAGCAAACATTAATATTATTTTTCTTCCATTCCTGCTACGGGTCAGGTTAATCCGTCATTAATCCAATTCATGTTATTTTAATTCTATTCTTATTATGTTTCTTTATGGTGAATATTTGTACACAATGTGGGCAGATCTTCTCTCTTAGTCTTTTTTGAATTCCCTTACCAATGAATTGATGGGCTGATATTTTATGCCTTAATTATGTTGTCAGCACCTAATGTGTATTTAATAAATTTATCCTGTGTAGGAGCCATACAGGGTGCTGGTATAGGGTTTACATACTGGAAAGGCGGAAGGGGCTAGGGGACCCCTATGGTATTTCACAATTCTAATATAAAATTTATTATGTTATGGGGCTGCTATCACCTAACACGGACTTGCAAATTACTTTTATATTTTTCCCCTTCTCATTATGATTAACAAACGTTTCGTCGCTCCAGCTGTGAATTCAGTGTTTTGGCACCAGACTCACTAGTAATTACTCTTATAAGTATCTGGAATGTCTGAGACCGTAGTCACGTGACACATTGAATGTGACGTTGGTTCGTTTCTTTTATGAAAAAGAGTAGAGCAGATTGCTTAAAGACACGATCTCACTCTCGAGGACATTTTGAAAAGATCGCAAGGATAAAATTATTTCGGGAACTATTGAAAGTAGTTATTCTGAAAGTGGATGACACTTTCCGCCTAATGAAGATGGGAAAAGTATCAACTGTAATAACGAAAATTCTAAAACTAGATTTCCGACACACTCGTGTACCTATAATTTACGATGTCATGCTTTTGTTTGCCGCAAAATCCATAAGAGATCCGCAGATAAATACACAAATAATTGCGTTGCCATTGTAAACCAAAGAGTGCTGTCAAATACGGAAAACGAAATCTATGTTGCATTATACATAAATGTTTGCAATATTTTGCATGTTTTATAAAGGATCAGCTTTTATGTGGAGGGTAATAAGGAAATACACATTTAACCGGATCTATTCCACCCCCCTCTATCGGAAGTGCTTCGTACTAAATATCTGACACCTAGATATAATAATGTACCTATCACAAAGGTTGCGACACGGATAGTATAAAATAGATCAACAGAAAGATCAAAATTCACAGTGCAATCTTGCAAACGCATAAAACATAGTTGTAACATATATAATTTATAAACACCACTGCTGGTTTCGAGATATACCAATAGGTGGCGTTGTGGAGGTTCCTCAACCACTGCCCAGTTTAGTTACGCCAATTTTTCTACAGCTACGTGATACGTCATGATGCCGCGGGCATAACTAGGCGGCCGTCTTACCATAGACCAAAGGTTTCAACTTGGACAGAATACGTTGGAGAATGGGTAATTTAGACGGCTTTCGGGGCTTATTTTATTCGAGAAACAAAACAAAGTGGCTTTTTTATTATCTAGTCCAAGTTTCTATTTTCGGGTTCGTTGAATATAGAGTGAAAATTTCAACATATTTCAAATCAGCGTAAAATTCTAAGCTAGATCTATACCAGCAACATATTTATTATTCAATAATTTACCATTTGATTTTTTAATTACTTATTAAATAATTGATTATTTATAAAAATAAAATCACATTTAAGGTATCGATCTGGTGTAAAGTTTTCCGCAGATTTCAAATCCGTTGAAAATTTTAATCAATCTTTAACGATCCCGATTTTACGAAAACGAACTAAACAATGCTAGAATTAAGTTTTTGCTTGTTTTACTTCCCTCCACTTGAATTGTTTGGCGCAAGAAATGAAATGTTACCGCTACAAGAGAAAAACATTCTCCAAATGTTTGAGATCGCTATGATGATCGTAATGCAAATGGTGGCTTCGCTAATTTTATTTATGTTCACCAAGCTCTCTAGTAAAACAACGTCATATGTTTGTATAAACAACGTTTTAGTGACGTCATCCACAGCTACATTACTGCTGCTAGATAACGGCTACGCGTTCTTAGGAAACCGTAGCTTAACGAAGCCCCCGGGTATGACAATAATGAACTGCGCAATGACATGCTTATTTTGGTGTGACAGATGCAATTCGACTCAATCGTGGTCTTACTGTACATAGGGTCAAAGATAAATTACTGCAAATTAAGCATATTAATTACAATCTTGTAATTATGTCATTATTTTCAGTCCAACACTCTCAAAAATACTTGTAGTTGCACGGTGCCCGAGATGAAAAGGTTTTTAAAATTTTCTTCAGGGGGGGGGGAGTTGAGCCGAGTAACTACAAAGTATAAAAAAAGATTAATATGATATACATTTCCAATTTAAAATATAATCTATCAATTTTTTTGCCTAAAAAAATTCGTCTTTTTGATACTTCTTTTAAGAAAGTGCATATCACTCTAGAAAATATAAAAGGGTGAGAAAAGGTAAATTATCTGTTATCAATTTTACGTAACCAAAATCTTCAGCACCTTTACATTTAGAGTGCTTTCTTCCGCCGGCCATGAGGAAATGAACATTCATCATCTGATTGATTCACGTGACATAGTAATAGACTTCGGTTATTTCTACATGTTTGTTGCCTCTCTATATAAATGCACATTAGTCACCCTTACGCCTGTATAAGATGTTATCGTGCCAAACATGGTTATAGCATCCGAAATTTACCAATAAATTCAATTTTTGACAGAACAGTTACGTGACTACTAATCGACATAGTGATCATCATATGTTCTGTCAAAAATTGAATTTACCAATAAATTCAATTTTTGACAGAGCAGTTACATGACTACTAATCGACACAGTGATTATCAGGGTGTCCATAAAAGAATGTCCCAGTTTCAATGGTATATTATAACAGTTTAATTTAGACTATTCACAACAAATCACCAATCAAATTGAAGGTAAACTAACCTAGTTTTTCTTACAAAATATCAACATGTGAACCTTTAAATATACGGTATACATCCAACCTAAAGTCCAATTATTACCGTAACAGGGGTGGCTTATCTGGATATGTTGAAAGAATGGCTCTTTCCCCAATTAGTATAGGGTGAACCTGTAAACTATATTTGGCAACAGGATGGAGCCCCTAACCATTGGAATCTCTTTGTACGAGAGTGGTTCAACGTCGAAGTCCTTGACCGTTGGATTGGTCTTAATGGTTGAGACGATAGAGTTCTTTTTCACTGGCCTCCATATTCACCTGACATAACGCCATGCGATTTTTTTCCTTTGGGGATTTATAAACGATCGTGTCTACATTCAGCCGCTACGTAATGATTCGCCAGATTTGAGACACATAATTTAAGAGGCTATTGCTTCCATTACTTCTGACTTGGTGACCAAAGTGTGGGAATAATTGTACTTTAGGTTGGATGTGTGCCGCATAACTAAATGTGCACATTTTGAATATCTATATAAATAAGAATGGAGTGTTTGTTTGTACATTCAATATTTTCGACCCATTTCAAGTTTTCTATCCGTTTTGGACCCTTCTGATGCCGAATCCGCCCTTTTCTTGTTTGATGTCTGTCTGTCTGTCTGTCTGTCCGTCTGTCTGTCTGTCTGTCTGTCTGTCTGTATGTTGTGCCCTATACACGTCCAATCGGTTTAAGATATTTTCATGGAAATTTGCATACAGTGAGTACTTATCTTCATTTAGTGAGTGGAATTGGTTGCGAAAGTCTGTCTGTCCGTCTTTCTGTTCTATGCTCGATTTTGTGTTTGTGTGTTTGTGTAGGCATCACATGAATTGTATTTCAGATATTTAATTGCACTGCATTTTATGTTATACATTATCTATTAGTTTAGTGTATGCAATATTAAACATTTCTTTATTGTTATATGTAGATGAGTTTCATGCTAAAACACCTGAGTAAGTATACTTAAATCAGCCATAATTTGGTAGTTTTGGAAAAATTGGAATGTCTATTGAATATTACGATTACTTCGATTGTTTTACTAGTACTGCTGAAAAAGTAATTATTCTTCAAAAAATTATATTTTTTTAATGGAATTTCAGCTTTGATACTTCATTTATATCGAGTCTTATTTTTGTTCTTAGCGCAATGAAAACGATTTCGGAATATTTGAGACAGACGATATTTTTCAACGAAACGAGAATGAACAAGATCGCGTGAGCAGTGATATTTTCTGTTTCTTACGCTCTGAATTAATTTCACATTTCTAAATTTTGTGCACTTTTAGTTGTAAATTGTGGCAACTGTGCGAGATCAAGAGATAAAAATGAATCACAAATTAATATCTTTAGAACAATTATTCCGACATCTTTTATTTTGTTCTATTTCACAGTTTTCTGTTTTAAATATTTTTTATTTTAATAAATGTGTTTTCCTTCTCATCACACCCAACAGCACCACAAAGTATTAGACTTAAAAATGTTAGGTAGGTCAGTATAAATTTTCAGTAAATTTTAAGTGTAGTTATGCCGTTATTTAAAGAATAATGCCGTTATTGAAAGAATAATAATGTTTAAAAATCCAAACTAGAACTTTTTCCAACATTAAAAAATTCGTTGTAGTAATGACAGGTAATGGTAATTTTAGTTAACGTCGTACTAGAGCAACACAACGGGCTATTGGCGACGTTCCGGGATCAGTCCCTTAAGGGAAAGATCCGAGGACAACACCTCGTAATTTTGAACCACGGTCAGATGACGAGGCAACACCTGAGCTGGCACCCCACTCTCCAAACTTCCACGCCAACCCAACGTGAGGACTTTCGGCCACGACAGATTTAAGGTGCAACAGCCGCCTCTACACCATACGTTTACAAACATCCATGCCCGAACCCGGATTCGAACCAGGAATCTTCCGATCTAGAGGCGTAGTAATGACAGGAGAAGATTGCTAAATTTCACAATGTCGCATACCGGAGTCAAGAGTGCCACAAGTAAAAACATATTGTTTTGTTGACTATGAGTGCGAGAGTACTCGCCGTAAATCGTAATTTTAATTAATTGAGTTGAACATGAAAAGAACTTAAGAAAGGGAATTCCAAATCTTCCTATAAATCGTCTTTTATAGTAGTAACCTTAGTATCACCTTTCGTCATTTTGTAGCTTTGTCATACAGCAATTGTTGTGAAATGTATTACATGAATGGATATGCATGTGTAGGATTTGTGTCCAAAGCAAGTTGTAGAAAATATAAAGATGGCGAAAGGTGTTAAAATAAATTTTGATTCTACAAAAAAACGTAAGTCATTATATATTTTGATTATCTCTTCAATCTAGAGTAAACGAATTCAAACCGAGTAAGGTCGGGTATTTTGCTAGTTTGTTATAAAAACTAGGTTAGTTTGCCTTCAATTTGAATTATGATCTGTTGTAAATAGTCTAAATTAAACTGTTATAGTATACCATTGATGCTTGGACATTATTTTATGGACGTCCTGTACTTTCTGAACCTTCTCTCAATTGAAATAAGCACTCTCTCGCACATTATACTTATATTTCCAGTCTATTGGCCAAACGGGTCGACGTATAATGTGAAGTTAGTTCATTAAAATAATTAACAATCGCTGTAAGCATGAATGAGCATTACTATAGTTTGGAATCCCAATTGTTAGCTTTTGCAATCATTTGTGTACGCTATATTTATATTATCCATCCTTTATTGAAGCTACATATTTATTCAAATTGTGGATTATATTCACATAGTATTGTTGACATAATAGATATGACCAATTAATTATATCTAAATATTTTACTATTTTTATGATAAAGGGTACCTTATCCATTTAAATATATTGTACCTTGAATAAAAATCATTCGTGCCCATAAATGTTTACAGTTAATTATAACTCTGTATTTAAATTCTAAAATTCATTTAGTGTGAAACAATCGCAATAGCTCTTGTTTAAAAAAAAATATTTCATTTTTTTTATTACAGATTCTGGCATTAAATAAAATGTTTGCGGATGGAAAAAAAAGCTGTGATCCGTCTAAAGTAGCGATTTAGAACGGTGTGACGAAGCGAAATGGTATGGCTTACGCGTAGTAAACAGTCGCAAATTTTTCAATATTGATTTCATTTTAACGAATTGGTTTTTAACTTTTGACAGGTGTGTTCACAAATAATATCAATTACTGTATGTATATATATTTTATTGCAGAGTATATCATATAATAAATAAATTGAAGCACAAATATTATTTTTAAAGTGTCTTTGGAGCAAAGCGAATAGGTAATTACTATTAATAGTTCCGTATAAATCGATCAAAATTATACATATTTTTACCAGATCTACTCGACAAGAATGGCTGTGATCTCCCTATGGACTGTTTGAATCGTCTCACTCCCACTGAGGTACACTCCCTGGGAAAACAGCGTTTGCTTTCCGTGTGGCGCCGTACGCCATCCCACCATTGGTATGCTGCCAATCGCCCTGGACTATCAATCTCTTGCTGTGGCCCTCGGCCTTTCCAATGGGCCATGGCCAGATTTCGAAGTCGCCATCTTAAAAGTATAAAATTTCAGAACGGGGAGAGAATTTTCCCTCCTTGTTCCTGTTCCCTACCTGCCAGTCCTGATCACCTTCTTCTCTGTCTTGGCGCTTAGTATAAGCAGCTGTTGGTTGATCAGGACTTTCTGCAAGTATATGGGGATCTGGCACGACGGGGCCTTCTGGACCTGGTGTAGGCTTTCCTACACCAGGGGGATGTGCAACAACAACAACACCAGATCTACAAAATGTGATATAAGATTTGGTGACCCACAGAATTTTTTAATTAGTTTATGTGACTTGTGATAAAACCGGTTGAAAATAGGTGATCCATAAGAAAAATTTAAAAGCCTACCAAATGTTTCAGACTTAGTTATACTTTCAAAAGGTATACATCAAAAATAATGCATATCCTTTTCGACAATAACGAATTTGATATATTTCAAAAGGAAATCTAATTTAATACTGATAAAATAAGGTGAATATATATAGATTTGGGTATCTGAATTTATCTTAAAATCTGCTTTGTGAAATAAGATTAAAATATCGATTCAATGAAAAATAGCAAAATTCAATTACATATTAGCGCATGCAGATGTGTGTTACTGCATGAAATAAAAATTCTAGTTGAGTATAACAAAAGAGTACCAAGTATAGTTATAAAAGTAAAATATTTGTTCAATGAATTGATTCGATGAAAGAGAAGCAACTCAATTTTGTAATAGTCTGAGCATATATATTGTGAAATACAAACTCTAGTTTTGCAATAGCAATCTCTAACAATGCAACATATTATATGTTAAAAATAGGTTATGAATTTTTTATTTCAGGCGCTGGCCTTAAAGAATTAGTAAAATATCATCATCTATCTATCCAATAAGTACAAGTCCCTTCTCAATGTGTCCCAATCCATTAATAGTGTCTCAAATCTCAAAGAGCATGGATGTGCTTATATGTTTGACAGAAGCGAAATATTTCATACAGAAAACTATTTTTCAAAACTGATAAAAATAAACCTTTAAGGCAATCTTATGAAATAGAAGTAAAACGTTGGTTCGATTCACGCACCAAAAATACCAAAATTCAATTACGTATTAGCATATGCACATGTGTTACTGCATGGAATACAAACTCTAGTTATGATTGCCTTTTCGCATTTCATTTCAACCATCGATATCTGACCTCCACCACCGAAAGCGGAATGCCATTTTTCGCCCTAGATGGATTTCGCTTGAACGCTTCTCAGCTCTCCAACGGGGAATTTCAGCCGAATCTGCATTCCACGCAAGTATGGAAAGAGCAAATTAACATTCTAAAGACGCATTTCAATTGACTTTGTAACTTAAAGCCTCTCTCCTTTTATCCGGCGAATCCACCCGGAGTCAATTATGCTTCTTGAACAAAATGGACGTCTAGCAGACCAGATATCTTCCACTCAACAAAAGGGAAGGATTGAATGACATCATTTATTTTCAACTAGGTCACGTGTCTCTGTGTCTCTTTTTAAGGTCGAAAGGGCGGAAAATTTGCCTCGCCAGAAAGGCAGGAAATACCAAACTTAAACTTGATTATCCCAACTGTCAACATCTTGACATCGTCCAGAGTTTCCCTCTGTTTGAACAAATGACGGAGGATTGTGTCCGACGTCTGGAGGCTTTCAGATTTGCGAAGATTATGGGGACGATTCCAAAGGCAAATAGAATCAACTTTCGCTTCGAAAGATAATTAATTGCTTGATTTTAATCTGGATCAACATTCGGTTTTGCTTTCTGGAAGTTTCGTTACGTCCGCTTGTCAGTGTGAGTTATGTGGACAAGAAAAGTATTGCCCCGAAATCAAAATGTTTAGTCGGATTTGTTAGTTTGTTAAAGATCAACTCGGATGACTTCACTTGGTTTTATTGTGTAAAAATTAATGGCGCACTTATAAATGGAAATTAATTATTAATGAGTAAACATCATGCATCTTATCTGGCAAAAGGATGATGTCATTTGTCATTCACTAATATAACTCGGAATAAAGTATAAACTTCTAGTTATCTAGCTAAGTAATATTAATATTAATTTACATTAAAAGATTGATAACACTGTAATATAAAAATTACACAGATTCTGTCAAGTATGGGTTTTAATCTGAAATGATATACAGTTCTGCCTTTTGGAAGTTTCGTTACGTCACCTATCAAACTCAGGTACATACTATCAAAATATATTGTCCTAACATCAAAATATTTTTTTCAGACTCGATAGCTTTGTAAAGAATCAGCTTGAATAAACTCAATCCTTAGTAATGTAGAAAAATTAATGGTAGTCTAAGGAATTGAAATTAATTATTAATGAGCAAACATCATGCATTGATAGATGTTGATGCCATTGGTAGATCCCTTATGTACGCAGAATAAAGTAGAAACTTCTGGTTATAATAGCAATATTAATTTCAATTACGCTAAAAGGTGGCTAACAGTTTGAAAGTAAAACAAGCAATTTAATTGAAGTATAGGTTGAAAAATATTCCAACAATGCCGTTTTATAGGCTTAAATTGAGTCTTTTTTGAGGAAGTAATATTTTGAGAAATTAAATTTGATTCCGTACGCCAACAATAATCATCTAATTAAATTTTAATACTTATATTCTTGTGTCTTCTTTAATGTTTTTATTCGTGTGTCTTCTTTAATGTTTATAATATTACTATGCCTTTTGAATCGCACATATATTTGTGTATTTTTTCGTTACACACACACATATATATATTATATATATATATATATACTTATATCATTCAAATACGTAATTTAAACCAGAAAACGAAAGTTAGAAGAAAAGTTAAAACCAACCATGCAAGCGAGCTGAAAGCTGCAGACATAGTTAAATTAAGTATTTGAATGATATAAGTATTTACCAGTCAGAGTTAGTTGCAGCTTTAGAGCACTGCTCTGACAGTGTATTTTATTATATTTTTAATATGTTACCATAAAACTCACTGCTCACAAATAAAATCCTTCAAGAAATGTAATAAATTAAGATGAAGCTGATTTATTATTATCAACAATTACGCCACCGATGACTATTTCTATTTCGTCATTTCCTCTGAATCATTAGTGTTGGCGGTTTGTTGAACTAAGTGAGTTGCGGCATTTGATGCGAACTTCTGGCTTTGTGTTGCCGGTCTCCCGACTGCTGCTGCAGGTTTGATTTAAATTTTATTATTTCAATCTTTTTTTTTTGTATATTTGTTTTTAATGGTGTTTGGGGGAGTATATGAGCAATTTCTTAGCATTTTGCGGCTCATTTTCGTAGAAAACACCATTTTGTGTTGTTAGGATCAGGCTCCTCCCTGATGACGCCCTGATCCACCAACACTTTCGTTTTCAATAAATTCCTTTTGGTTTTTATTTTGTGAATTTCCTCTTGTTTAAGAAATATATATATATATATATATATATATATATATATATTATTTTGAAAACGGTTTACATTTCTTTTTAAAGTTTTAAATGTGAGTAATTTCGCGCTCAACTGAATGTGTACTGATTATTCTGCAATTCGCTTTACACATTTATCGATAAGAGGATGAATTACTACAACTACACACAACATACATATATTTACTATCGGTACCACTACTGCATTTTAAGTAAAAAAAACTATACTTTCAATTTTTGTAAACAAATGAGTTTTCAAGTTGGGATTGTAGAAATAGTTTGAAAGCTATATATCTTCAGGCAATACGTTGCGCACGTACGAGTAGATTTGATTTTACAATTCCAGATGTCTTGCAATTTATTTTAGAAAAGAAATCTTTTAAATCCTCTTTTGAAAGACATATTTGATTGGTTATGCAGAAATATTTTACTGTCATGATAACTCCATTTAAGTATGGAAAATATGCTTTAGGATTTTCCGAAGTATGACCTATTTTGAGGTATAAAAGTTAAACGAAGTTTCACAAACACGTTTCGAATGGTTAAGTAAACTTTTCAGTTTCGGAAACTTAATAAAAACATATTTTCATAAAAGCAATCTCTCGAAGATTCATTGATTGCTGCTATAAATCAAAAGTAATGTCGTATTCATTCTATGAAACACTGATTTGGTTGATTAGGTTTTAGAATTTAGTGTTATAAATGTGTCAAATATATACAGACGGGCTGAACTTCTGTGGAGCATGTTTATTTAATTATTTAGGTGAACCAAATCAGAAGTAACAATATTTTAGTTGTGTAACTAAAATATTGAAATTATGTAAGTAATGATTTGAAACAACACTTTAAACAAAAACATGTCCCTGTCAATCAAAAGCTTCGAAGCCGGTAATATGAGCCATGTAATTTATTAATGTAAATTTTAAACTTATTGTTACTTAATAGTCATTAATGTTTAGATACGTAACGTTTACTTACAGTTTATGTCTCCTTTTGTCTGAACGAAATTTCAGTATTCTGATATTCTCAATGTTTTGTGCTTTATTTAATAGCAAACTATTTAAAAATTCCACTCACAATCTAATCCAAGCTTAAATTCTAAGCCTACTATCATGTCATGATGCCTGTTATCATGTAATGATTTTTAAAAACTGTCTTTGAGTGTGTATGTCCTTAAACTCTCCGTTTACTTAATGTCCTAACAAAAAATCATGTATATACCCTGTTTTAGAAACTTATGTCAACAAGTTGAGTACGTAAATTTTGATTTGAAAATAGCTTGTATTTTATGACAGAAATGATGTCTTTAAAAATTAATTGAACTATTAATTTCTCAGTAAACTTTACACTAAAACGTTCTATTAACTAGTTATACTATATAGTTCTCTCTAGTGTACAATTACATAAAAGTATGGGTATTATCACATTAATATTTTTTTTTCGTGTGTCTTCTTAAATGTTTATAATATTATTATGCCTTTTGAATACTTCTGTTAATTATTCTTCTATATATATATATATATATATATATATATATAATAACGAAAAAATTATAATAAAATAATTTTTTCGTAGTTGTGAGTTTATAAACTTTAAGCACAATGATCACACGCAATTATGTATTATTTAAAGTTTATAATCTCACAACTACGAAAAAATCATTTTATTATAATTACTGAATAATTTTTATATCAGCGTTCAGTATTATATGTAGAAATATATGGTAGTTGAAACTGATTAGATTCGGGATTTTGACATATTTCTTCATACCGAGTCACATTTCTTTTCCACTAATATAGCAGCATACCAAAGACTTGTTCAATTGCATTCAACATATAGCTTATTTGCGATATTTCTTAAGAATATGATTATATAATGCCATTTAAAAAATAAAATCACAGTGAAACGATTGAGAAATCAGTAGTACAGAAATTAACTCTGAAATTTAGAACACTAAAGTGTTCTTTATATTTATTGCAAATAAAATATAATGATATATTTTGTATATTTGAAGGAATGTATTGACATTGCATCATTTACTTGTATGAACACGTTTATTGAGTGCTTTTAATGAATTTTATTACACTTTTTGATTTCCCATTTCCTACGTTTGACATAAGATTCCATTTATGATACTACTTTATAATTTATATGTTTTTACTCATAAACTCTTCAACTCGTGAGGAACTCATTGTAATTTTCCTGGAATCAACGAAGTATTTCAAATTGATCACTCTCGCATTATACAGTGTCCATTTCGTGCCATAAACATTGTAGAGATCTAAATTTTCTAGGTATTCTCAGCATTGTCTGTGTCATTTTTTTCGGATTCTTCAGACCTATATTTCCGTAATATATTATTTCTGTGGGAACGTTCGAGCTCATTCTCCATCAGATTCATTTTTCGGTTGTTCTGGTACCACTTTGACAGTTTCTTCTAAACTAAGATCGTTTCTGCGACTTGTCGCGTTTTCGTATGATAGATTCAAATATTGCCTTGCGATTCAGATAATAATTGCAAACTATAGAAACTTGGGTGTAAACGCTTAATAAAAAACTGATATATTTTGTGCTTTATAAGAAGGATGTTAAAGTATTCAAGGTAAAGTAAACAAATAAAGAAGAAGCTCTGTTGAACTAAATTCGGGTTAGAAATCCGTTTTGTTGTAATTTCCAATTGTAGGAAAATTATTTATTTACACAACAAAAAATAAGCCTAGTGTTGAAAACACATCAGCCAAAGGTTCTTCATACTTTAAGCTGCAGAATGTTTATAAATTGAGTTACACCAAATAAATCACTGCTATGTACCTAACAAATAAAAAACAATAAGTCACAAGAAATTGTCAAAATAGAACAAAAAATACAAAATAGAGAAAACTACATGCTCCTATGACAAAATTAGCAACAAAAAAAAGTTTTAATTATTTCATATTGTTGAAAATCTAGAACTAAAAACACAAGAATTAAATGTACTGACAATGAGGGCAGTTAAAAGTTTATAACTAAACAAGCTTTATCATGTTTTTAAAAGTAATTTTTACCTTGAAAAACCGAGTGTGTGGAAAAATAGACTTGCTAAAACTTGTCATCCTAGAAACGATAAAATACCACTAATCAAGTTCATTTTTAAAACTAGCAAGTAAGAGGATCCGATAATAATGTTTGTTCAATCTAGAGAAAAAACGATCATAAAACTAATTAATAAGAAACTTATGAAAACGGATGGTTGACTAGATGCTATGTAGGCTAAGTATGCAGATAAACAAAATATTACATAGCAAAAAATGTGAGGACTAACGTTAAGAACTCTTGTAGTTTTCTTCCATTCATTACTAGGTTTGAACTTCATAATGCCCTATATATAGCTTCAATTAAATTATAAAGTGGTATTTTAAATAAATATTGTATAAAAGTATTAGTATCCATTTTTTAAACAATATTTCACGGAAAATTTAAAATGAAATATATAAATGCATACATTACCAGTTTCTCAACGGTTAACTTTACCTTTATAGTTGGAAAAATCCACCTCATTCTATAAACTAAAAGTGAATAAAGTATTGGTAATACAATAAATAAATAGACAAAGTGAGAACATTAGTGAAGCTGAGTTTGATTATTGCATTGTAGGAATAATATTAAATATGGCTAATGGGAAAAAAACACATGGCAATGGACAAAAAAGAAGGGAGCTATTAAAACTATTCAGTATTTTTAGAAAGAAGCTATTCTTTACACATTCATATTGCAAGTTTTTTTTGTTATTTTATCCTTAAATGTCCTTTTTGTTATCTATGTGTTAGGAGTAATACTCATCTTGCATATTTAAGTGTTTGTGTGTGATATACTGCTTTTCATTTAACCTTCCCATTTTAAGTGTTTCGCTTTTTATTCATCAGTTTACTATTAGCAAAAGTTTAATTTAACTTTTTACATTTAAGAGGTAATAAAGAATGGCATTGTAGAGTCAAACCTAATTGAGTTTTTTATTGTAATTTAAGAGTTAGGAGTACTTACTGTTCTAATTAGGCATCACAAGACACAAAACTAGCGTAGAGTAATAAAAATATCTTTGTAGCAACTTTTTGTTATTTTAATACGTTTTAATCGTAACTAAATTTATTCATTATATGTATTATTTATATAAAACACAAATTTAATTACATGAGCCATCCATATCTTGTTAACATTTTTCTACCTTCGAAATACAGATTTAAGGGGATCGATTTAAATTCCGATGCAGAATAAGAATTTCCTTTGAAAGCTATAAAATATAAAAATACATCCGTAAAAGTAAACTGGATAGAATTCAAAGAGTATCAAGAAGACGTTTGAAAGTTTTCAGTTCAGCAAACGCGGTATTATGTAAGCCCACAGAATTAAAGTTAATACTTTGAAACCATTTACCAAGCTCTTAGATTAATGTTTGGCTTTGGGTGAGAGACACCTTGAATTCGGGTTTACCTTCTACACAAGGATCAGATAAGATTCGTTAAAAATGTTTTCTTAGCGTCTTAACTTGCAACAGCTTCATTTTATTTCCTAACCTATTTATATCCTTAGACAATGACTTAAGTAATCTTTGGTGGAATTATTTTCCCGGAATACAATGCTGCTTCTGAGAAGTACGGATTCGATAAAAATTTTGAACGTTTTAGCTATTTGAGAAATAAATGTTGTTCGGTTGGGGTCGGGTGGTCAACAGTTAAAAAAGTAGGCTTAAAATATACTACCCTACAGTAATGGACAGGACGCCAGAGGATTTGAATTGAACTTGCATACTTGTTTGTGGGTGTTTTACGTGGTATAGTCTGGGACCTTTGCATTTCGTTCCTAGTAAATTGAACGCCAACGCCAAACATGAACATTTTGGGCATTCAGTTTCTTCCTACACTCTGGCAATTTTATGGAATGGACGAATGTTACTTCCAGAAATTCAAGGCTCCATGTCGTGTTGCAGCTTTTGTAAATCAGTGGTATGACATATATGGATGTAAAACGTCTTACCTGACCTAAACCCCATAGGGTGACAAGTTCGAGCGACGCTTATGGGCCAGGGATTCACGTCTGAAATCTACAGCTGATCAGGCGACATTCTTGTAGCAGGAATGGACACAAAAATGCTAGCTGTGTATCAGCACCTTGTTGAAAGTATGCCCAGAGAGGTTGCTAGTGTAATTGCAGCACTTGGTGGACCATGGCTCTATTAAAGCATGCATTATTTCTCTGATAACATCATATTTTTATGTTCTGTTAATTATTGTGGGGTAGTGTATCTTAGTTGATAAGAATAGATTTGACAAAGGTCAGGAGATCCGTCCACAAAACTATCTTAAGAATCCTGTATCCCACAGATACAATCCTTTAAAAGTGTTTTACAGATTCACCGGTTATATAATTATCTCCGTTTTCCCGGCTCCATGGCCAGATATGGTGCTTTAAATACGTTGACACTACCCACAAACCTGGAACGGTTTTCAGATATTTCAGGACAGAAATATTTTCCTGAAATACATTTTATCTCTCTATATTAAAAAAAAAAGTTACCACCGTCTCCGCATCAGGATTGAAAACTCGCTTTAGTAACTAAATGGTACCCCCAGAAAGTACGAATCAGAAAATTACGAAATAAAAATGGTTTGTTCAAAATTCTACAGGGAACAAGACGAAGAAGATTTTTTTCCCATGCGTATATTAGTTTAGGGTGCATTAACTGTCAAAGTCAAAAAGGCGAAATTTCCATCGCGAATGAGCAAAACATATACACATTTTCAGTCTTCAGTCGTTTTTTTCAGAGTACCTTCTAAACGTAAATTTTTGCAGCTTGTCGAGTTTTTTTTAGAAATTTTAATTTGATTCCTTTTGATATTTTTTTTTTGAAATTGAGGGAAAATCGGGATATTTTTGTTACTTTTTTGTTAAAAATGTCATATTAATATCTTATTAATGTTAGTTTTTAAATTTCAATACATGACAGGAAACCTTAGAATGCCCTCTTTCTTACGGTACACTTATTTTTGAAATTGGTTAATAAATAAAGTCGATACGATGAAAAGTATACTTTCGCGATAGGGTTAAAATTTTGTATCGCGGAGGAAACATTACTTCCTTCTAACTGGACTTGTGGTGAAACTCGTGCTGTGACGTGATGGAAAAGGAAGCATGAAAGCAAGACGCAAACAAAAGGAAATCCAAAAGGCTTTTCCCGCTTTATTCTCAAACGGTTTGCCGAGAAAGTACAGATGAGAAAATTACGAGGTTAACAAGTTTTATTCAAATCTGTACAGGGAATAAGATGGAATAGTTTTTTTTCCTGATGCGGCTAAAGTTTAGGCTGCATTTAGTGTTAAATTAAAAAAAAGCTTAACGACTTTCTAAAAGAGTGTTGGTTTGAGAAGCAAACCAAATGGGATTGAATAGGCGTAACCAGGGGTTGGCGAGCGTTAGAGAGCAGGAGGCGGAACTCTCGCTGTGACGTATTGACTGGAAAGTCAAATCCAGTCGCCGACGTAGGAGATTGACTCAACGAAAGGAGTGTTTGTTTGCGGAGCTATCGCTGGAGGTTGACTAGCGTAAACGAGCAGGGGGTGGAGCCCCCTAAAATGTTTAAAAGTAGTAAAGCAGTGTGTTGAAATTTTCTCCCAAGCTGATTTACATATTAAAGTTTACTTTCGCTTAAACATTCTTTCTATCCCTGAAAATCCTTAGTAATTGTTTATCATATATATTATTCACTTAAAAATGTATTGATTATATTAATTTGTATATTCAATAGTCGATTAAATTGATATCTTTTAAATATTGCATATGATTGGTAACGTTTTGTAGAATAGTTTATGAGGGAAAAAAAAGTTATATTAACTAAGCCTATGATTTGTTAATTGCTACATGATACATAATGTTACTACATAATGTTAAAAATTATCTTAGTAACTGAAGAATGACAACATTTCAATTTTGAGTAACTCTTAATTGTTGTTAAATTATGTGACATCAGATAATCTAGGATTCTCCTTAATTCTACTGTATAAGTTATACACAACTTTTTGTAAGTACAGTTAGGCACTTATAGTTGCAAAAATAAGGACTTGAAAGAGATAGAGTAAATTTCTTCTATAGACTGTCATAATATTGCCTTTCTAAAATTTCAGTCCACTAACTGGTAAGGCGGTTAAGATGTTAGCCTCTAGAACGGAAGGTTCCTAATTCGATTCCGGGTCAGGGCATAGATGTTTATAAGCGTATGGTGTAGAGGTGGCTGGCGCATCTTAAATCTGTCGTAGCCGAAATTCCTCAAGGTGGGCTGGTGTGAAAGTTTGGAGAGTGAGCTGCTAGCTCAGATATTGCCTAGTCATCTGACCGTGGGTCACAATTACGGGATGATAGATACACCGAATGGCTTCGACTGGGACGCTCTAAAATCTCTAAGCCTTGAGTTGTATGTTCATAAAGTATTTAGATAGTTTATTATCACCACTGTTTACAAGATCGACCGCACAATTAAAGTAGTGTGATTTAGAGAAATATGTGTGTATGGTTGTCTACATATTCATTGACTTGTTTGGGAGAGATAAATAAGAAATATGTCAATTTTGCTTCAGTCGTTACTTAAAAATTATATTATTCCCGTTTTTTTGGGAATTTCTGAAAACTCTATTAATTTGCCGTATATATTTCTGTATAAATGTATTTCTTTCACTGACATTAGAACTTTTGTAACGAAAACGGTATATAATCTTTACCATATTCGGTTTGGATAACAGTTGTTGGAAGAATTACATTTGCTATATATATATATCACATCGTTTTACTCGCATATTGGACACTAGAAGAAAATCCATATTGTTTGGCAACTTTTCCGTTACTTTCGATCCGGTTTTCAAGAGATATTGACGTTTTCCCAAACTTCCATTTGTTAGTTTAACACTCTGACCTTTACGAGTTCTTCGAGTGGTAAAATGTTTTTATTTCCCTACAAAACACATAACGATAAAATATCCAAATATATCTTACTTTAATAAACGCTAAATGCTTTTTGAAAGATTAACACTATCAAATACATTAGAATTTACATTTTTGACGCTTAAATCTAAAGGTTTGCTCGCTAAACAGGTGTACCTTAAAAAAAGTTATTTTCTAGTAATGAGATTTTGATGTTGGTATATATAATATGCATGTTTTGCCTAAAACACTTTTCTACATATTCAGCTGATATTCATTATCATTACATAAATATACAACCTGTATTACTTCTTTCTCATACTCCATTGTCAATTCTCTCAGTTGAGTATTACTATCACTTCTCCATTGCAAAACAATATATCTTCCTTTTCCCCATGTACCCACACCCATTCCGTGAGTTTGGGGATGAACTTGTTGTAACAAGTAGTTTGCCCTCAGTCCTGTAGTCATATCCTGCAGAAATATATTCCCTCTTGTCATGAACACAATGATGTGAAGAGCATATATAAGTTTTATAATTAACGTCACACTAGAACACCACAACAGTTAATTGACGACAATCTATGATCAATCAAGGAAGGAAAGACATTAGGACAACACCTGGTAATTTTAGACCAGATGGACGAAATCAACAACTGAGATGGAGAACTACTCCCCAAAACTTCCACACCAGGTCAACGTGATGGAATTTGAAGCTAAAATCGTAACGTACACCAGCCCCCCAATAAACGGCGGTGTTCCGTTGAATAGAGTTTCTAAATCTGAACTCTCCTGTTGCCAATCGACTACTCTGCCAATCGGTCTACCGTAACCCGTGAGATACTTACGAACAAACTAATTGTTGCAACGGGAGTGGTCCCACGACTGCAAAGCTATTACATTAGCAAATGTTTAAAATGTATTATTCCCTATACCTTTAAGTACAAGTGCATACGCAGTAAAATGTCCCGACATTATAGAATTACAGATGCTGGCTGCTTGATAATTTGACATACAGTTTGTATTCTACACAATTGATCGTATGTTCGAACCCTGCAGTGTAAGCGTATGAATGCTTGTAATTGTTCCTGTTAGATGCAACGGTGCCTTATTCATTGGAAGCTTTATCAGAAATAACCACCAACTTCCTCCTTGTACCACCGAAGGTCGAAGAGGTTGGGGGTCGAGCTTTGGAAAGAGGGAGGTTTTATGACAGGGAGATACTTAAATTTACGTTGCACTGGAGAACAGGACGCCGTATTGGCGAAGGTTCGGGATAATCCTCGAAAGGAAAAGATTCTAGGAATTCTAAATAAACTTGAATTTTACCAATTCAAAATGTTAGTCATTATTCCTGTTAGATGCAGCGGTGTCATAGTCATTGGGTGCGTATCAGAAATAACCACCAACTCACTCATTGTACCACCGAAGGTCGAAGACGTTCGGGGTCGAGCATTGGGAAGAGGGAGGTCTTATGACAGGGATATACTTAAATTTAGGTTGCACTTGAGACCATGTAGCCGTATTGGCGAAGGTTCGGGATAATCTTCAAAGGGAAAAGATCCTAGAAATTCTAAATAAAACTTGAGTTTTAACAATTCAAAATGTTAGTCATTATTCCTGTTAGATTCAGCGGTCTCATATTAATTGGGTGCGTATCAGAAATAACCACCAACTCACTCATTGTACCACCGAAGGTCAAAGACGTTCGGGGTCGAGCATTGGGAAGAGGGAAGAGAGAGGTCTTATGACAGGGAGATACTTAAATTTGGGTTGTACTTGAGTCCATGTCGCCGTATTGGCGAAGGTTCGGGATAATCTTCAAAGGGAAAAGATCCTAAAAATTCTAAATAAAACTTGAGTTTTAACAATTCAGAATGTTGGTTATTATTCCTGTTAGATGTAGCGGTGTCATATTCATTGTGTGAACTATCAGAAATAACCACCAACTCACTCCTTGTACCACCGAAGGTCGAAGACGTTAGGGGTCGAGCATTGGGAAGAGAGAGGTCTTACGACAGGGAGATACTTAAATTTAGGTTGCACTTGAGTTGAGACCATGTCGCCGTATTGGCGAAGGTTCGGGATAATATTCAAAGGGAAAATATCCTAGAAATTCTAAATAAAACTTGAGTTTTAACAATTCAGAATGTTGGTTATTATTCCTGTTAGATGCAGCGGTGTCATATTCATTGTGTGCGCTATCAGAAATAACCACCAACTCACTGCTTGTACCACCGAAGGTCGAAGACGTTAGGGGTCGAGCATTGGGAAGAGAGAGGTCTTACGACAGGGAGATACTTAAATTTAGGTTGCACTTGAGTTGAGACCATGTCGCCGTATTGGCGAAGGTTCGGGATAATATTCAAAGGGAAAATATCCTAGAAATTCTAAATAAAACTTTAGTTTTAACAATTCAAAATGTTAGTCATTATTCCTGTTAGATGCAGCGGTGTCATATTCATTGGGTGCGCTATCAGAAATAACCACCAATTCACTACTTGTACCACCGAAGGTCGAATACGTTAGGGGTCGAGCATTGGGAAGAGAGAGGTCTTACGACAGGGAGATACTTAAATTTAGGTTGCACTTGAGTTGAGACCATGTCGCCGTATTGGCGAAGGTTCGGGATAATCTTCAAAGGGAAAAGATCCTAGAAATTCTAAATAAAACTTGAATTTTAATAATTCAAAATGTTAGTCATTATTCCTGTTAGATGCAGCGGTCTCATATTAATTGGGTGCGTATCAGAAATAACCACCAACTCACTCATTGTACCACCGAAGGTCGAAGACGTTCGGGGTCGAGCATTGGGAAGAGGGAAGAGAGAGGTCTTATGAGAGGGATATACTTAATTTTGGGTTGTACTTGAGACCATGTCGCCGTATTGGCGAAGGTTCGGGATAATCTTCAAAGGGAAAAGATCCTAGAAATTCTAAATAAAACTTGAGTTTTAACAATTCAGAATGTTGGTTATTATTCCTTTTAGATGCAGTGGTGTCATATTCATTGTGTGCGCTATCAGAAATAACCACCAACTCACTGCTTGTACCACCGAAGGTCGAAGACGTTATGGGTCGAGCATTGGGAAGAGAGAGGTCTTACGACAGGGAGATACTTAAATTTCGGTTGCACTTGAGTTGAGACCATGTCGCCGTATTGGCGAAGGTTCGGGATAATATTCAAAGGAAAATATCCTAGAAATTCTAAATAAAACTTTAGTTTTAACAATTCAAAATGTTAGTCATTATTCCTGTTAGATGCAGCGGTGTCATATTCATTGGGTGCGCTATCAGAAATAACCACCAATTCACTACTTGTACCACCGAAGGTCGAATACGTTAGGGGTCGAGCATTGGGAAGAGAGAGGTCTTACGACAGGGAGATACTTAAATTTAGGTTGCACTTGAGTTGAGACCATGTCGCCGTATTGGCGAAGGTTCGGGATAATCTTCAAAGGGAAAAGATCCTAGAAATTCTTAATAAAACTTGAATTTTAATAATTCAAAATGTTAGTCATTATTCCTGTTAGATGCAGCGGTCTCATATTAATTGGGTGCGTATCAGAAATAACCACCAACTCACTTATTGTACCACCGAAGGTCGAAGACGTTCGGGGTCGAGCATTGGGAAGAGGGAAGAGAGAGGTCTTATGAGAGGGATATACTTAATTTTGGGTTGTACTTGAGACCATGTCGCCGTATTGGCGAAGGTTCGGGATAATCTTCAAAGGGAAAAGATCCTAGAAATTCTAAATAAAACTTGAGTTTTAACAATTCAGAATGTTGGTTATTATTCCTGTTAGATGCAGTGGTGTCATATTCATTGGGTGCGTATCAGAAATAACCACCAACTCACTCCTTGTACCACCGAAGGTCGAAGAGGTTAAGGGTCCAGCATTGGAAAGAGGGATATTTTATGACAGGAATATATACATAAATGTATGTTGCACTGGAGAACATGACGCGGTATTGGCGAAGGTTCGGGATAATCCTCAAAGGGAAAAGATCCTAAGAATTCTAAATAAAACTTGAGTTTTAACAATTCAGAAACAAATTCGCCGCCAGATAAATATGACCGATGCAATTTGATGCAAGGGTTGACTACGACTGCAATAGAAAATGTCCCTTCAGTTCCTCCCCGTGTTCCCAATGGTCCTGAATATCATTGCTGCAATTACTATCCAATATTCCTCATGTACCGTTCCCCACTGGTCATGCTTAGGTGTTTCATGTGCTATTCCAGCCATCTGTTACATAGTGTTAGATGATTGTGTAGGGAGGCTCAATACACGTGAGGGGAATGGAAAACAGTGCACCGTGTTGTACATGCACCAACATAAAGTGGAAGTCCCTTGAGTATAGTTTGAAGAATACTGTCAGAAAGCGGGAATCTAAACATGATTTATTCTCGCAGAATCTCGTTTCAATGCGGGAATAGCTTTGATTTAAAAACACCATCGTTGTGCAGCTGCAGGATTTATGCGACAGAATAACGTTGCATTAAAACTGAATATGAAAGTGACTAGCCATATATCTTTCAAAAAATACGTATTCTCCGATTTAAATTGCTGCCTCACGGATTTCTGTCACATTATCTTGAAGACGCTGTAGCTCACTTTATTTTTCGACATCTGAGACGGAACTGTCGTATGATAATTTCCTCTATAGACTCTTATCGAATACCGAGTTTTTTTTAACACTTTGGTAAAGATGATTCATTATACTATTTAAAGTAAAAGGACAACTAAATAGTTTAGCATATTCTTCATTTTTCAGTCATGGAAATGTTATTTAAAGTTTTTCATTGTATTTATTATTATTTATTTAAAAAACATATAGATTGTATCTCTGTAGTCATATATGCATATCTTTACAGTCTCCAGAACTGCGTCATAAGTCCCCATAGACATTTTAGCCAAGTTGAGCCAAACACAAGATAAACAGTGCTAATATTGTCATCAAGTAATACTGGTTCTCTGGAGATTCATGAACAGAAGCGCATATGTTCAAGAGCTATGCAAACAAACGCATTACTTTGTTACAAGATTTCATTCTTTGTAATACAGTTGTGCAGCATTAAAACATAAAAAAGAGTAAATTGATAAGACATTTATAGATAATAAGGCATGTACATAACATATAATTTCAAGTACAGTTAATAATGAATGAAATTAACTGTCAAACAATGCTTAAAGTTGCTTCAATTACATCCAATTCAATTCATGGCTGATACAGTCAAGCATAGCAGCTATGAATGCAAATATGGATCACGTTTCATATTTAGTGTGCATTTCATGTACTACTGAATTGTTCGTATTTGTCTTCAATTACAAGATAAATTGTATAAAAGTTTGTTAACAGATACAAGTAATTCATTTAATAGTTAAAAGACAGGGTAGAAGTATACATTTCAAAATTGTTAATTCTATTTCAATTCTATTTCAATTTTTAATTTATAATTTAAATTTAATTTAATAGTAACAAATTCAAACCAAGTGCATTGTGGCCCTGTTTTTGAAAACATCTGAAAAAATTTATCTAACTACACTCTTTCCACTTTCTTCTTCGAAACTGAAATTACGATGAGGAACGTATCATCCATTTAAGCTAAAATGTGCAGTTTTATCAATTTCAAAATATTTGAACTTTCTTTTCTATACGTGTATGACCAAAATTATTTCCTCGTATTATTTTAATAAATTGTAAGTTAATATATGAATACTTACAATGTAATGCTTAACCTCCAAGGGTTTCGGCAAGATATATCATCCTATACCTGGTCAGTTTTGCTAAGGATCATACCAATGGAATGTTTAACCTTCAAAGAGTTTCGGCAATATATATAATTCCATACCTGGTCAGTTTTGCTAAGAACGTTACCAATGAAATGTTTAACCCTCCAAAGTTTAAGTCCCCTCCTATACCTGGTCCGTTTTACTAAGAATGATATATCTCGTTAATACAAAACTGCCTTAATACGCTAAGGGGAAAGAAAATACAAGTAGAAAAACAAATTGCTCTTTTTCAAGAACTGGTGACATTTTGGAGCACGTTTTTGAACCAGAGGTAGGGTACTATATGCCAGTTTTCGACGCGACGTTAAACCACCAGGAGGATCAGTGTTCCGTAAAGTATATACATTGGTTAATAAAATAGAGAGTGAAAATATTTTATAATGCCGTTTTGAGTTCTTCGCATTGAACAGATATTACATCCAGTAATTTGAATACCTGACTTCGACAGACTTTGTAGTGCAATGCATTTCTTCTCCAATGTACATGTAGGTGGCCTGAAGGGTATCTGAGATGGAAGGACACGGTAAGGCCATGTTCCGCAACGTTGCTCATGGGATAGACAACCGATTCTTATACACACAGGGATGTGCTAAAATGCGAGAGACACGTTACAAATAGGCCATAATCTATGAAAAAACTGAGCATCATTCAGTATTTGATTTGGGGACTATTTTTCCATTTTGGAGAGAACTCCATGATCAGGGCCATTATCATCATAGACGATGATCATGGCTTCGTGAAGCCATGATCATCGCTTCACTTCCTCTGCCATTTTTGGAGTCATGCCTTTTAAATTTGTTCTTTTCGGGGGCTTGACAGACACATGGGAAGTAAATAAAATTTATTTCCTAATGAGATACCTCTTAGATAACTTGCTTTCTAAGGTCGGACATTACTTTTTTTTTAATTATTAAACTAGTGTAAGTAATATCTTTAAAATTCTTTTACTGCAAGTTACTCGAGGATATAAATAGCATATTTGGGATCTGAAAAAACTACAAGAAGCACCTCAAGCAGAAGAAAGGAAAGGGAAGTCCAGCTCGTCTGATATGGTTTAGTTCCCATACAATGCTATATAACCTATGCCTGTTGTAACAACAGTTTGATTTTTGTAACAATGGATGAGTTCCCTACAGTATTATCCCTCTAATTTTAAATTATACTGATTTCAAATCGGCTTCACTAGTTTACTGATTGTCAATTGCTTGATACCATGTTAACTAACGTTCGGTCCGGTAAGATGATATGGTCTGGTGAGAGTTACTGGTTGAAAATCGGGATGAGGCATGCATATCTCTAGAGAATGTTCAGTCTCATTATAAGCGGGTGGATATATTTAGAATATGTGTGATGTGTGTACAGTACAACGTCAATACATCCTCCATAATGCATCAGGAAAACGGTAATTAGTAATGTTCAATTTACCATGCATTAGAATAAAATGTTGACCCGTGTTATCCAGTAATCCAATGCATATCTACATTCATATAATCACCTTGTTCTTTTAAACAAATGTGAAACACCACTAATAAGTTGCTCGTACGTACGAAAACAGAACAAAATAATCTTTATTTTAGAATTTCTTCTATAACAATTAAGATTCTTTTTTAGAACCCACTTGAGGAATAGGTCGTTAGAAGTGGTTTTTTAATCCCCTTTCCCAGATAGCAGAATGCGTAGGTTCCTAAAATAAGCTCATTTTTCTCACTATTTTTATTTATCGGGATATACACTCGCAGCTCTTTGCCATCACCCACACATTAACGATACAATCTCTAACGGAAATGAGTTTGGTGTTCCGTTTTTTATCCGTATCGTATTAAGATTCAATTTCCCCCTCAAATCTTATTATTTTCCAAGAATACGTAATGGATAGTAATGGTTTTCGGATTTCGCTACGGAACTGATAAAGCGATTTACAAAGAAAAGCAAAATTGCAGTTTTGTTTTACTTTTATTTAACTTTCTCCTCCCTGCTCAGAACATTAACGCTGAAATGCTTAATGCCGGGAGTGAGTTTTACTATATTTCAGTGTCGTCAGATTTTAGTAGGTTTGTTCGCGAAGAAATGAGGTGCGTTTATAAATTCAAATTCGTAGCGGGTCTTTTTATTTGTTGATAAAAAATCGATGTCAAACAACTGAGGGTTGTTTTTTGTGCTACTTAAAATTTGTTTCCCCAAAAATTAAATATGATATTCCGCAAGGGACTTAGATTGGTTCAAACATTGATTGGATGTTGTAGTATTTATATCAAAATAAATTCATATTTTACTTCTTAAGTATGCAGTATATTCATATTTTAGTAAGATAGATTTATCGAGATTTATTTTTTTTAAATATCAAATATTTTTTTTTTTGCTTTTACTTTTAAATTTGATTTTTATAAGATCATTTTATAAATTAATTATGAAGAGCACAATGCAAAAAAACCATTTCATGGAAAGAGGAGTATGAAGAAGTATTACTTAATACGGATGTATTTTGTACAAAACTCAAATTTAGTATTTTTAGTTTTTTAGAGGAAATGAGGCAAACTTTTTTCCACAGCTGCAGCACACCTTGATAGAAGAGTGCCAAACATAAACTATTTATATACCTTGGTCTTAATGTAAATATAAACATAAAATATGTATACTCCCTGACTTCAGCTATTTAAGAATCAATGGTAAGCCAGACATGTCAGGAACCCTGAAGATATTAGTGCTGCAAATTATTTGCAATATATTTCGATCTCAGTAAAAATTTAAAACTTAAAAATATGACTAATTAATATCAAAAGCTAGGGACTAATTCATCAAAGGTCGTTTTAGTGGTGAAACAGTTCCTTAATCCTCAGAAGAACGGTAGTACACAAGAGAGGTAGGAAGCGAGTTAAAAAATTGTACTCTATAATTACGTTTCCAAACCCATTATTTCAATTAAGACTTTCTATGCTGCGTGTAGGATGTTCAATATCGTTAAAATCATATATGAAATATCAAAGTAGAGTTAGCAATGGCAGCCTCTTTAATGTCGAGCCCAGAACCGTGCGAACAAATTAGTAGCAATATAGCCCTCAGGCTTTCGTATGGTAGATGGAGCCGAACATTCATCAAAACCTGATTCATCCAAGGGAAGGAAACATTCTCAATCCATTGATTCACCATATGATTGATCCGAACGACCTTTTAGTATACTTTGATGATTCCACCATATTTGTTTCCAGTATATAGAAATGAGCATTCACATACCTACCCTGTCAAAAGATGTATTATCAAACGAGTTGATAGGATGCTAAAATGACCCAAACAAGTGAATGTTTCGCAGAACAGTCGTGTGACTAGTTGTTGACATGTTGGTCAAACATTTTGAAGCTCCTCTCAATAGAAATGTTCCGACTATTTGTATTTTAAATATATGGCCAAAACTAGATAATGGTTATCTGATATTGAATTCCATAATGCGTCTTGGAATTCGGATCACTTTCGCTAATTTGAAATCAACTTCAGAGACAATTTCCATCAGTGTTAAGCGATGACATATGTTGATTTTTTTATTTTTGGCACAACGTATGTGTTCTTGCAACTAGAGTTTAAAAGCTGATTTAGTTTGACCAAAATAACCCGCACCTCATATCCAAGATATGTTATATATTCCACTCATGTTGATAAAATTTGAGTTTTGATCGTGCACTAATGTGATACGTAAAACATTATAATTTTAGTGAAGCTTCTCTCAATAAAAAAAAATGCTTGACTTTCCTATGTTTCAAGTTTATGGTCAAAACTAGATAAAGGTTCTCTGATATTGAATTTGATAATACATCTCGAAATTTGGACCACTTTGCTGGTTTGAAACATACTTCTGAGACAAATTTCCAACAGTGTTACAACATATTCACATCATCAACGCCTTTTTTGGCAAAACAGATAGTCCATCACGTGTGATGGAAAAACAACAGGATTACAATTTAATGGTATTAAGTATTTATTACTCAAAAAATATACAGTCGGTTGCTTTCTCGAGATTGTGGTTAGTTTAAACATTGATTACATTGCATATTTAAACACGCAATTAGTCTTTTTCCTCAATAAAATTTATTAAGCTACTTTAAAATTTCAAATCCTTTGTTTCTTCCTTAGCAGGTCTTATGCGCTTATAAGTAACTAGTACTGATATACGTACTAATCCTTCAAATGAAAAAAAACATTATCTGCTTAGAAAATTTAGTAAAAAGCCTTCAAAAGAATCCATTAGAAAAGCCATTTGATGAAGAAAGGAAAACTTTAATCACATATCACTGTTGCGGAAGCACAATGACTCAAGTGCAAAGTATGAACATTTTGTGTGAAATGCGTCAATTGACTTTGACATGATTCATCCTTCCTATGATACAAGGTATTGGTATGGTATTTTAATTAACATCTCACTGGAGTAACACAACCCAATGATACAGGAACATAATATATATATATATATATATATATATATATTAAGTATTTCGTATATTAAGTGATATTGCATTTCCTATTTCATTCCAAATATGTGCCGATGATTACAGAAGTGGTTCAGTTTAAAAATTTAAATATTTTTTAGATTATTTGCTTTATTCGTATAGCATTTGGCAAAGTTGTTATTAAACTAAGATATTTAAATACATTTTTTGATTATTTGAAAAAATATTTTCTGAAATATTTTGTAACTCGAAACAGAATATATGACTTAGACTACATGAATAGACTTAGAATATATGAATAGACTTAGAATATATGAATTTCATAATCATCGGCACATATTAGAACTTCAAAAGAGTATATTGAAAACAAACCTTCAAAATGGCATCATTTTAAAGTAACATAAATATCCTACGAGGCTACTTACTAATCCTATTTTTATCCCTACTTTCATTACTGTCAACATTTCTTACTCGTTCTAATTTAAATTGTACATAAAAAATATTATAAAATTTATTTTTCTAAATATATTGATGAATTCTACCTATGTAATTGTTCTTCCTAGACAGAGATAGCAATCTAAGCAATTATCTATGGAACGTGCGTGCAGTCAATTTAGAACTTCTAATTTTCTAAATCAACTCTTAAAATATTTATGTCAGAATCGATATAATTTCAAATACATAATGCATGTATTCGAACAATATAAACGCGTGTCAAATATGGCTCACATGTTTAGCTTGATAAACAGCAGTTGTGAATAGCTTTATTCTTGTTGAAGCAAACAAATTGCTTTTGAATTTATTAAAAACTAATACCCAACTCTGTTATCAATGTAATACACACATGTGAAAGAAGTAAAAGTACTGCAATCTAGATTTATTGAATTTAGTACTTCAACCAAAGTAATTAAATAATAAACTAATCTCCATTAATTATGTGTCGTAAAACACGAATATAAACATGCTATGTGATGCTGTGAAGAATAGAAAATAAAAAAACAAAGTAACTATAGATATATAGTTTTGTTATTGCTGAAAAAACAATTTTTTTTTCTGTTGAAAGTAATATTATGTGGAATATTCGTGAACTCTGACCATAAAACAAGACTTAAAACGGGCAGACTTATACTTTGTACAATATTTGACGAGTCCACAAGTCAATGAATGCAATTTGTTATTTGGGCACGTATATGCTTTAGTGTGGTCCTTGGTTATACGACTGCAATGTGATTGATACGACTACAATATGACTTTGCAGAGCATCCCTAACATTTTATGTTGAGTTAATAGAGAAGAATTACGAATTTTACTTATGTTTGAGCATGTATTTGTTTTATGAAAGATTAAACTGCATTTTGATGTTGTATATCACAAGGTCCACAGAAACAGGCAAGCTTGTTTAAATGCAAGCCCAAATGTGGGTAGAGAGGATAGGAAAAAAAAGCACCAAAATAAACAAGACGACGAAGTAAGACCGAATTAAGGACAAACAAGAGATAGACAAATTTCAAAACGTATTATGTCTTGAGTATACTTTTACTATATATGTATTCATATAGGTCAGTCTAATCTATCCATAATTTTAAAATCTGGTGACTTTTTATTCCATAGTTAATGCATTTTAAATATTTGAGTGACATAACTATGCAGTTCGTCTTGTATAATTTTGGTGTTTCCATATTTATATTTAAGGTACCAAAATGATCATAAAACCTTCCGTGAGATACAAAACCGATCATGCATAATTAAATATTTTCCCTAATCGCTCTCGCAATATTTTGTTAAAGGATACGTAAAAATATGGTTTATGAAAACTAATCGAACAAAAAGATCGGAGGTTAAAATAAGCAACTTTAGTAACCATGCTCTAGAAAAGCATCGCAAAAACCCAATAAAAACGATGGCACACATGTTTTGATCATTAAAAAGTGGATTACCCTTACATACTTAAAGCATCTGCAACAGCTGTTTTATGATGTATTTTAAAAGGCTGCCATTAGGTTCAAGTTAATTATTAGTTGTTGTATAGGTAAATGATGCTTTGAGTGCTACTGCACTCAATCAAATGCAAACGTTTTAATAAAAACAAAACGCATTCAGATTAAATTATTATAGCTGTACATACGCTTATATATATATATATATATATATATATATATATATATATATATAATAAGGTTCAATCCGAAAAGTCCGTTTTGTTGATGCCGTTGAATCTCCCTTTTATTGAGATCAATAGAACCTACATGATGAACTCGAAAAAAAAATCAACTAAGATTCTTTCAAATAGATTAATATGTGAGACTGTGGAAAGTAAATTGGCCTATTTGACAAATTTCCAGTCATTTGTGTGAACTATACCGACTGGCATTACAAGGTGTCGGTGGCAAATAGTGATTCAGTGAAGCTACACTTACGCGTCATAAAGAATCTGCTCGGCTCATAAGGTTAAATATGGAAAGAGAAACACTAATAGTGATACCAAATGAAACTTCATCGAAATCTTCGTGATCAACTATCCATCCATGAGTATTGTCTGTTATACAACTTCATGTATAATAAAGAACTATTGTAGGACGCTTGGTACAAACGAAACTGCAGGTACATCCCCCGTGAAAGTACTGCAGATGTACTACACACATCTACGTAATGTACTACACACTGCATACGTGCGATTAATTGTACTGCAGTTACGTCTGCCATTAAGTAACTCCAGATGTACTATACACGTGCAGGTAGATGTTTTGCTGGTTTGTAGTATTCTTTGGACTACAAAAACCAACATTGTTGACAATGTTTGGTATGGTATTGGTGCCCTGAACTAGCACAGAAATGTAGCATATTATGTTTCGTGATGAATGCGAAAGCTGTCTTGAGGCAGATGATAGCCGCATTTCTTTGTAGTTGATAACTGACCAAGGCTACCATTCTTCGTTTACCTTCCAGTAACGCATTGATGTAACTAATAGTATAACTCTATGTGGAGCCGTCATGGACGATAAGCTGACCCAATCTAGTATTTGAGCGAGTTAGTTTGTCAACACTGCAATGTCTCCATCAGATCTTGCATCCTGTCGGTTTTTTTTTTATATGACTTGTCTAAGGAGAGAACTATCATTGCTTTAACCCTCGGTCTCACACGGTTTTCTTCTAACAGGAAGGCCTCAGTGGTGTTTAATCCTCTCTTTTGCTGGCAGGATCCTTAGATATGACTCAGATTGAACACATATGGGAAATGGGAAATGATAGGTCATCAATTTCACCATCCCCAGAATATAAGCAATCTATATCTAACAAAATATATAAAATATACATTAGCAAAATATATCGAACAAGCAAATGCAAACTTCTTGACATAATTTGTCACAGTATAGCATAAGGCTTTGACTATGTCACACCATATATTTGTATGTATCTCCGCCAGTGGATGATTTTCACCTTCATAATTTATTACTTTTCTGATTTAATTATGCACTAGGTTTGGTATTATGATTTTTTTTCACTTCGTGGACATCACTCGTGTTCTTTTACTACGATCGAATGATTTTAGAGTTTTTTAAAATTGTAGCACACATATGTATGTATGTTGATCTCAAATTCCCCAAATGATCCCACAAGCTTAACATTTTCCTAGAATAAGGTATATGTTTACGGTGTACACTCAATATTCCAACTACGACTGCCTGTGTGAATAAATATCAGCTACTTAAATGTCAGGGTAAAGTATGAAGATATATGGGAATGAGAAATAAAATACTCGCAGTAACAGGCCCAAAAGGATATTATATAGAGTGTTTTAGTATAGACTAACATGTTCCTCATATACCTGAATCCACAGTCAAATAAGACAATCATAGGAAGTTTTTGAATAGATCTCGCTATGCACACAATAAGGTATTCCCTAAAAGCGCTCCATTTACAGCCTGCTTTGCGAAAGTCTTCTATTTCATAGTTGAAGCATTGTTCTCATAGATAATTCCAAAAGCATTACGGTCCAAATATTTATTCAACGTAAATTATTTAGCATTCGACTACGTTGCGAAACGGATTGTTTGAAACTCAATGCATCGGATCCCGGCATTACCAAAGGGATATATCACCTTCCGCTACTATGTGCTCTTTACTTGCAATAAGGCTTTCGATCTGCTCATTTATGGTAAAAGTGTCAGTAATAAATCTAATGAGTTGACAGAATAAGTTATTCCAAGCCGCTCTCTTGAGCTGAAGGCTTAATGTCCACTGCATCATAAAATAAGCTGTATAAGGGCTATTCTGATTTAGTGCGTGCAGATAGTAGGGTACTAAGCAAAGTAAATCCCAGTCGTCACGGAGTGGACAGGCTCAATCAGATTTATTTTGTTACATGGATGACTGATATTTAAGCTGATGTATTAACACGTTTACTGTTACCTGTTATATATACATTTTATGAATTACTAATACGCAACTGTGTATTTTATTAGATACCTTTTAGGTGCAAACTTAACAGTGAATATCTTTTAAATAGTTTAGTAATTTTGAAAGAGTACTATCAAATAATATGGATCTATAATACTATCAATACGATGGATTATATTTTTTATAATATTTTATATTTTTAGTATATTTTTGCATTAATATACATATTAATCGATTGGAAACATGTTTAACTGCGACTGTTATTATATTTAACCGCGAATTTTGTTTACTTGTGCTTTGGAAAATTCTTATCGATAAGGTAAGGAGATTATTTTTTGTCATGTTCTCAAAATGATAAATTTTCATCTTCAGGTGCGCTTTGTGAAAAAACTATTAAAGCTATCAGTCTGAAATTTTGCATACGCATGTATTTCTAGTAGGTAGTTATGTTAAAATTTAAACTATTGAGGAAATATGAACATAAGTTTTTTTAATGGGTAATTAGTAGGTATAAAATCACAAAATTTTCATGAGCTGATTTAAATTGTGCCTAAAAGATTTTTTTCCTGGTTATTTTCAACAAAAAATATTTTAATGAATTCAAGAAACATTTCTAGTGATAGGGAAAAAGTTGCTACTCAATATACACTCTATAACAAAAAAATCGACGCACCAAGAAGGAATCATCCGGTTGCTTTGAAATTTCGTATGTAAAAATGTTTTGACCAAGTATGCAAATGATTAAAATTTGGTGTCCAATGAATGAATAGGGCGATCTCCAGCGCATCGAAACTGCGCATGCAGCGGATGTATACAAGGAGTTGTTCTTGAACTGTTGTTAAAAATTTCGGCTGCATTGCGATTTAGGATACCTTTCAACGACTGAAAAAATGCCTCGCCGCAGTATTCGAGCTTATTACGAGCAACTTTCAGAGTTTGAAAGAGGTCGTATCATTGGATTGAAAGAGGCAGGTTGGGCAAATCGGAGCATCGTTCGTCCTGTGAGTCGAAGCGATGCGGCGATTAGAAGATGCTGGCAAGAGTGGGTGGACAGTGCCAGATTTCAGCGTCATGATGGTAGCGGTCGACGTAGGGCCACAACAGATTGCGAGGACGGAGTGACTGTTAAATCAGCTGTACAGCGCCTGATTCATCGCTATCAACCATCAGTCGTGCGATCCACATGACCATTCACAGACGGATGAGAGAGCGAAATCTACGCTTGTACCAACCGTTACGCCATCTGCCACTCACGCCGGCACACTATCGAGCCATATTACAGTGGTGCTTGGCTCGACCAGACTGGAATGATTCTGACTGGGGACGTAGAGTCTTTAGTGACGAATCCCGCTTCCAACTGTGTCCTGACGATCATCGCAGACGAGTTTGGAGACGCCCAAGGCAGCGTTCCGATTCTGCTTTCACTATTGCATGCCACATGGGCCCTCAACAAGGAGTTATGGTCTGGGGTGCCATTTCTCTTGATAGCCGTACCCCTTTAGTCGTCATTAGAGGTACACTTACTGCACAGCGGTAGGTTGACGACATTCTGAGACATGTTTGGCTACCGTTCCTTTCGCAGTACCCTGGGCTTATTTTTCAGCAAGATAATGCCAATCCACATAATGCACGTATTGCTATGAACTGTCTTCAAGCTTGTCACACTTCCTTGGCCAGCCAGATCACCATATCTCTCCCCCATCGAGCATGTCTGGGATATGATGGGAAGGCGACTGCATCCGGTAGGGAATGTTGATGACGTAGTCCGTCAATTGGAGCAAATTTGGCAAGAAATACCGCAGGAGACCATCCGGGAGCTTTATCGGTCTATGCCTCGCCGTGTGGCAGCTTGCATCCAGGCTAGACGCTGGTCAACAGCTTATTGAACTCGTTACTGTAACTCTGAAATAAATCATTCAATTGTTCTGAAATTTTAATCATTTTCTAGTTTGTACATAATGTTTCTATCCACCAATTTTTGTCTCCATCCGACAACTCCTTCTTGGTGCGTCCTTTTTTTTGTTATAGAGTGTATATTAAAGTTTTTTTACAGAGCGGAATCAAAGAACTCACTGCATTAAATTTGTTTTCACAGGGTTCCATATAAATACTCTATACAAAATATTTTGACTTCAAATTTTTATTTTTAGCTTGAATTAGTTTTAAAATGCATTACAAACATGTGTGCAGAAATTTATATTGGTACTTATAATATCTTAAATTTTATATGCATTCGAATATTGGTCACATTTTCATGATTTCTAGTCTATGATGACTTCCCGGTGTCCTAAGAGCCACTACAGATTTAACGTGCATCAGCTCCCTTCGTGTTGCACGGTCTTTGGTTGGATACGAAGCAGCAACCCTCCGTAATCCTTTACACTTCCAACCTTACGAAAGAGACCCGAAATTTTATTTAAATACTGTGCAACATCGTACGCAACAGAAAATGTTACTGTTTTGTCCTAAATCTAGTTCTGTATTTCTGAAAAGAAAAACACACGTCCGATCGTACTTTTGTTGTAGGGATTGAATCTACAAATCATACCACATCATAATATGAATATGAGATGTATAATCAGTGTAAGTAAGCAAACCAAAATGGGAATTTATATTCTGCTACCCAAATGCTCTAGCATAGTGGTTCCCAAAGTGTAGCCCCCGGACGTTCAGATGCCAGCGTAAGGTTTCAGGTCATCCTCTCAAAACATACAGTTCTTCATTATTCGAAACAGAAAACTTGCGAGAAAGTATTAAAAATGTGATTATTTTTTCTGATTTTTCGATATTCTAAAATTCAAAGCTTAGAATCTATAACAATTTAATATGGGATTTCAGAATTGATTAATTGAAAATAGACTTGTAAAATTAAGAACTACTTAATGAAATGACGATGCACATACATTGTAGAGCTAAGCAAAAATTAGTTTTTTTTCTTCACAATAAAATTAATGTATCTATTTTGTATCGTAATATAATTTTCCAAATTAAGAGCCTTTTTATTCTAATAAGTTTCAGTTTCCACTAGAGCTGTGTGTTTTAGAAGAAGTTTCCTCAACTTTTTGAATTTTAAAGTGTCACCACTTATCCTTTATGTAACGATTTCACGTTATGTAATCTATTTGACATATAACTATATGATATTACACTCCCATTATGAAGGTGGAGAATAACAATCATTATATTATTAAGAAAAGATACTGATGTACCTCATTTAATTAAGTGAAAATTGTAACTTCAAAGGATTCTTGGACTCCAAAGTTTGAGAAGCATTATTCTACCGGCTTACATATCAATATTACTGTAAATGTAGTTTGGGGATATTTGATATTTTATCCACTTGACTTTGAATGATATATATCGAAATTAAATTCATTCCTTGATATTCTGGTATACTTATAGTATGGTTTCTAGGTTGTGAAGACGTAACGCTGGATGACGCGGAGATTAGGACTACTAAAACATTTCTTTATTCACAAAAGTACGTAGAAAAAGTTTTAAGTGTATTTTCGTACAGACTACAGCCTGGCGAATGTATACGTTGGATAGATAGCGTTCTACCTGCATTTGGAAGCGTATCAGCCACCTTTGCAACTCGAACTGAGTTACGTAAATAAAGTTACAGTTACACAGTTCTGCTTCGCACTTTGGGCATGACCTCTTGTGGTGATATGGAGGATAGATTCTACATAAATACAAGAAGCACATTATTCCAGAAAAATACTTCTTTCAACTACAATAAGATTGGAAGAAAAGGACTGTCATAATAAATTTTGTAGAAAGAAAAAAATGGAATTATATCTAGATAAATTTCACTTTTCAATTTAAAATTTACATAATTCATTCCTAATTTCATCAATATGGAGTCCCATATTTAATTATTATATTCCCATTGTTTGTTTGAGTTAAATATAATATTTTATTCTAACAAGTACAGTTTTCGTTTTTTTATTTTAAAACTATTTTGAAGAGAAGACGCGATAGTTGGACAGTCTTGTCTTATTACCAAGTAAATACGTTACTTAAGATTGTAATATCACATTAAATTTTTCGTGAAATTATAAAGGTACGTAAAGGGGATAAAATTATGATATAAGAATATGAAATATCACAATAATTAGAAAGTAATACCATTTAATATTCATATTTGTTAGAATGCTATCTTGTTGTATATATGTGATTAACTCTTTTTCAATCATGCTTAGAATACACTATACAACGCTTACGAATATAAATGTATAGAGAAAGTCTTGCTCGGCTTAGAATTTGACTTCAATTCTAAATTGGATCAAATTAATTACTTCGATGTCCTAAACTTAGAATGACCGTCGAATTCATTCAACTCATTGTGATTCTTTCAACGTATCGCTGGTCCACGTAATCCGTCACATAATAGTTTCCGGTAACAGTAAACAAAGCAGTATTTGTTTTGTCTCCCATGGCTGTCCAGCTTAACACAAACAAGATAAGGCCTTTCTATTTGACAAAGCAATGCGTTTGATTAATTAATTGTATATAAAAATGTCGTGCAGCGTATTTACCTAGAACAATGTTTGTACGAATGAGAACTAGGAAAGACTCTAAATATTGAATTTATATAGTTAGTATTGAGTTTCTGCAGATAAAGCTATACGGAAAAACTCACCACTCTAATAAAATTCTTCAACAGTCTTATTACAGGATACAATTAGAAATTTGGAAGATTTAAATCATCCCAGAAGAAAAAATATGACCGAAAATAGTCTCAGCTTCAAAGAATGAATTTCAACACTGGAATAGAGTTAATATGAAATAGACATTCAGAATATAATTGCAGTAATATGACTGTGGTGGGTCTTTTGTTATGTATTGCAGTAGACAAAAGAATTGACGCCATTAAAAGAAAACGAAACCATGTTATACGTTTGTGGATAATGTTACTTCATGTAGAAGAATGAAATCCATTCTATGAACTGTGATTTTACATTCATTATAAAATGCTTGAAATACAACATATAATGCAAGTAACAGGACTTTTTCAATACTGGTTATAAATGATTAAAAAAGTTTAGCTTAGATACACTATATCACTGGTCTGCTAGTACTTACTAATTACTACTAAAATAAATATTTGAAAAAAAAATATCCTTCTCTAAGTTTTGCATTACATTTTTTACATGTTTGAAGACAAGTTTTGCATTGGATTTGAAATGTTTTTGATCTTATTTTTATTTATATTATAACCTAAAATTCTGATGAATACTCCGTTCAAAAATCTATTCGAATAATTTGCAATTGGAATGGGAAGTTATTGAGAAACATCATCAGTGTCATATATAAAAACCATTATTTTTATCATTTCACTAAATTGGAATCATGAACATAAATGATAAAATGTTAGATCAAAAGAAAATAACGATTGTGTTTAAGTAGAAAAATTAATCGAATTGAAATATTAAGTAAAAAATTATTTTCTACAAACTCTATAACCATTTTTTTTGGAAATAAAAATTTACTGCTTACATCTATGGATTTGATCCTCCACACAATTACGATTGTAAAATGTGAAGATAATGAGGTCGATTTGTTATTACATTTTCTTCTAGGGGATCATTGAAACTTTTTTTGGTTACGTGCTTGAAATGTATTACCATAAATATGACTACGGTTTTAATCCATTTGTAGCGAGAGTTAGAGATGAAATGGAAGTAAAACAATATTAGTATTCCAAGCTTATATATAACAAATTAATACGTTCAAAAATATGCATTTATGTATTAGTTTCAAGTAAAGTTGGACTAATAGGTTACAGTTTTCTCACTGAGTTTAATGATAAAAAGAGAAAGTAAATAAAATTGCAATTGATACAAAACAGTATACCATTTCCGTATTATAAAAAGTTTCCAGAGAACATTTAGCTATGCGTACAAATGTTAATTAAATGAAATATTTAATGCTTGACAGTATAGAAAAACAAATATATGTACTAGTAGACATGATCTTCAGCGAATATCTTCATGGTTGGAGTTTATACCGAATTATATCTTACTTAATTTAAGAAATTTAGCTTTGACATTTTATATAATGTTAAATCATACTTTCATACTTTTGTGGGAACTCAAAACTCAAAAATACTGCAATCACTTAATATAATTGACAACTATATGTAAGATATATTATGTCCTTCATTATAAAATAAATACAAATGTAAGAACTATACCAGGACAAAATATTTAAAATTTTCCAAAAGTTTTTTATTGTATTTTTCCTCTATATAGATACTGTGAAGATAAAGAAGGTGTAGAAAAACATACTAACCTTGATTCAAGGCATCACCGATAGCTGGATAAATATCAATTGTGGTTCCATGTATATGGCTAACATATTGTAGCTTATTGAATCTCCCGCGATAACGTAAATCATACAAACTTGAAGACATTTGCTTGCTTTTATTGAAAGCTTTAATTCTTCCCTATAAACTGCTTTAGCGGCCAATTAATGACAATGAACATGATGTTATGCTACAATTGAAGGATAATGTTAGTTATCAGTTTGTGGTTACTTTAATTTATATAATATCTTATAGTAGTAACTGTCGCGAAACTCAAACACGTCTGCTACATGTGATAACTGTTCGGAGGAAGACTATGTTTTTATTTACTATGTAAAAGAAATTAGGTATAAAATATATAACTGAGTATATATAAACCTTAAAATTCTGCATGTTATCATTGTAAATTTCTGTTCATTTTTTTTACCGTGTTATTTTCGTGGTCATCAAGTGACATTATTTAACTTATTATATTGTTCAGTTCATGTTAAAAGTAATGTGTGTTGCTACGTATTATAAGATCACACATGCGATATTGTAATATTTCAAGTGGTTTATACGAGTTACCTCGTACAAGGTCAATTTTGTTTATAACGAGACATCTCGCTGAGACAAAACTGCTCTTTTACTCGAAGTGGAAATGAAAGTTCCAAATTGGAATAACAAAATGCTACTTGCCTAGAACTTGTGATAATTTAGAACAGGTTTGTGCCTCAGTCTAGCTACTATAAAGGAATTTTTGAAGTTAAAACACAATGAATCTTGACATGTAACTTACATAATATACTTTAACACTCAACATAAAAGTTTTTGTAAGAATTGCTCAAAAAAAAGCGCCTTGTTTTCTTCCTAAATAGCTTGAACTTTTACATAACATAAATGTCATCAATTCTTTGCGTTGGTTTTTTAATGAAAATTGTCTGATCTAGCCAACCTGATCCAAGCAATGGTTTTTACGTTAAATAAACCGACATATACACGCAATACATTTAATTGATACAGAATAAATAAATATACTCAGTGTAGTTGCATTAATAAAACCGGCTCCTCCTACGTCTTGTAGTCTGCTAGTATATGTGAAAATCCTTTGAAACTTATATTCGCCACAAATCAGGTTTAATGTATGGTGACTAAGTTGTAATGGTTACTGTTGATATGATAAATATTGTGCCAAGAAACACAATTAACTCTCATAAGCAAACAACATTTCACCCACGCAAAAGTCTAATAAATCATATACGGTCCTGATAAGACTACATTCTTACACATAGCTATCATGTCCCGCGAACATCTAAATGAATATTTTCATATATGATGAAATGAGAATAATCCATTGGCAATAAAAATGCAATAGTCGCAGTTCTGATCTCATAAACCTATTTGCACATAAAGTCTTCTGTCCTCGATGCATTCTCGGATACTAGAAATACAAAAATACTGATATAATGCACATAAAACACTAATGTAAGATCTAGTTTGCAATTTTATTCAGAATCTATTTCTAGTTTTGACGCTACAATTAACCACCTAAATCACTGAAACTTAAGAAAACGGTATGTTTCTGCAAAACCTTTCAGGTCATATACTAGGAAATATAACTTATTGAGCTGCTTGAAATCGCCCACCTTTTTCTTTGTCTAGCTACAATAGAAGAACAAAATACGGTGATTGAGGTCGGCCGTTCGATTATTTCAATAACCCGATTGCCAGATTTCGCTGTACGGCACCAAACAATGGATCGAAAAAGGCCAAGTTAGTACACATACACAATAGACGTTTTATTGGCACCTAAGTGAGAAACCATCCATGGGATTGTTACGCAAATCGAGCCTACACCAGCTATAGCTAGGTCATACGTTGTTAGCGTAGGAAATAAATTCACGGAGTTACATATACTAGCTGTCCCATAGTACTCCAGATACTGTATTATTTTGGGTTTCAACAGTACAATAGATAGCTTGTTGAATAAACGGCACACTGGAGCAACACAGTGGAAAAATGGCGACAGTTCGGATCAATACCGGAAGGTGAGATCCGTGGACAACACTTCGTAATTTTGAGCCATTGTCAGGTGACGAGGTCAACATCTTTCAGATAGAATGAACTTTACGTGTCTCTATGTAAGACGCAAAATTATATGTGGTAGTTAAATCAAACCCTGCTAGAAATACACTAAATACACCACCCCGATGAAATTTTCCAAACATAATATCATACAAAACGATTTAATTAGAATTGATATTAACTCTCCAAAAGATATTCACGAGGTACATATATCCATCAACCAATATACGATCAAATTTACTAATGATTTGTTGGTGATCGAGATGTGGTCGGGTATATTTCAATGACGAGAAAGTCAACCTTAACGAAGCACACAACCATCAAAAGGGTTAAAATCTTATATATTCATGTCTATTATACACTGCAATACTTCACTTCCTCGCATAAAACTAATTCGGTATGCCGACTGAATTGAAACTACCGATCACGAATAACCTGCATAAACTGCAACGGCCGCTATCTTTCACACACAAACGCTTCCCACCAACTAACATAATTCATTTTAACAATCGAAATAAATCTGAAATATCACTGTCCTGAGAAGATTCGCCTTCTCACACATAGCCCCCCTGTCCCGTGAAGAACCCAACTGAAGAGTTTCAAATATGATGAAACGGGATCGATTTGGACTCTCCCCCCCTCTGCCTCAGTGGAGCACTCCACCCGAGCAAGGAGCTGCAAATCGCTCCCTCAGCCAACCCCACAAACACCGCGTGTACTTCGTAAAGGAGCAGTCGCCTCAGAGGCTCCGGCTCCGACGAACACAAGACGTGCCTGCAAAACTTTCCTCGCCGCGCCAGCATTGTGCTGAAGCCAAACTTACAGGAGAAGAGGCATTGCGCTGAAGCCAAGTTTATAAGAGACTGGGGATTGTACCGATGGTAGGTGATTCCTGTGGGAGTTGTTTCCAAGAAGTTGATTGAAGTTTGATGTTCAGGGAACTGGGACATTGAAATATATCTGGCGATGTGGGATTTGTGCTCCTTGAAGTCGACAAACTGGATTAGAATTTCGGTGGTGTTCGTCATTGGTCTTCTTGGATATGAATGTTCGACAGGTACTGTGTTTATTTTATTTGAAAATAATGTATGTAGTTAAAGCAATTTAACTCTATGATGTTTTATACCCTCATAGTTTTAACGGGGTATAATGTTTTCATAGTTAAAATCGCTTGAAGAAACTTTTAAGTACGAAATATTGGTTGAAGTCATGGAATATAGCACGCACAGAAACATCTGATTTTCAAAGTATATTGAAATGTATTTTTATGGGAATGTTTGTTTTATAAGAATCAAATGCCTCAGATTCATATTAAATTGGGTAATGTATCATACTTTGTAAAATAGTCTGAATTAAAACACAAAACGTTTAAAAATTCAGAGACGTTGTTTAGAAAAAGTGATATCTCGTATCGAGAACAACGTGATAACTTATCACAAAGCACAAACAATGTAATTTTTTTGTAAACAAGTATATGCTCAATTAGAACTATAGTAAAAACTATACATGCCTTCTTGGTTGGATTTCACTTTTAAATACATTAAAATTTCGTATACATTAAGGAACGGTATGGAATATCTTCGAATTTCTATACGCAATAAATATTTCATCTTCAAACAAAAGTACTCTTATCCATATCTATGCTATATTCATGGGTTTTTATAGTCAAAAATGCATTGAAATCTCATGAAATATATGTTTTTACTCAGCTAGTAGATATCTACTAATAATAACTACCTAATAGATAGTAATTTTCAATTTCCCCATCCCCTCTCTGGAGAGCTAGAGCTAGCATAATTCGTCTCATAACTTTCTTTTTGCAAAAATAGAGCTGGAACTTACATCTAGGCAAACACTAATAACTGAAGAACAAAATTATAATCATATTAATATTCAATGATTGGTAGAATAGAACATATATTATTTAAAGACAATGTGTGTTTGAATTTGTGTCTACAGTAGTAAGTACTGGACTAAGTTTTGAAAGTTTCCAAGATTATAGTACTTCAGTGAAAACAAATTTTACTAATTACAAATACTCATTTTCCTCAGAGAATATTTCCTACAACAGGAAAACTATTATTTAAAAGTGTATTTCAGGATATGGAAACTTTGTGCAATATGTGGCATTTTCATTTAACGTGCATCCATGAATATAAGACTACTTCAGTGAAAAGAAAAATATTAATTTACGCGTAAAATAAAGATTATTTTATTTTCTAATAATTTAAAATACTCAATTTGCTCAGACAATATATCCTACAAGTATAACTATTATGTTCGAAATGTATTTCACAATATAAAAAATGCGTGCTATTTGGGACGTGTTCATATATTCTACAGTTAAGGGAACTGAGACGTTCTCGACAACGAAAAACATGAAAATTTGTGGTGTACACAAGACCTCCTTAATTTTTCAATAAAAAAGAAATCCCTCAAATAAAAGACTATATTTATAAAAACTACATGCTTCATTCATTATATTACAGTAAAAGTATATTCATTCTTTGCATTATTTTTTAAAATATGAGGAATCGAATAAGGACTTACAATAAACAGCCTTCTAATACATGGTGATGAATAGGTACGCTCTTAAAAAATTCTATTCATATTAAAGAGGTGTAATTTTTTATGAACCTTTCTATGGTAATAACTCATCCAATGAACATAATTTATTTCATTTCTTATTGATAGTATTTTTTTTATTCACCAATTTTATGAAAAAAATCAGCCTTTTTTTCAGAATTTCAAATTTTTTCGATTCAATTTTTTTTATAATTTTTTCATTTAACATACTGCAATAAAAATTAGTTTACTTCAATCCGTATACATTTGTGTCAATATTAAAGCATGTATTAGGATTTTCCAAGCAGTAGAAAAATTCTTAAGCGTACCTATTCATCACCATGTATAAGAAGGCTGTTTATTGTTAGTACTTATTCGATTCCTCATATTTAAAAAAATAATGCAAAGAATGAATATACTTTTACTGTAATATAATGAATGAAGCATGTAGTTTTTATAAATATAGTCTTTTAGTAGAGGGATTTCTTTTTTATTAAAAAATAAGGAGGTCTTGTACACCACAAATTTTCATGTTTTGCCTTGTCGAGAACGTCTCATTTCCCTTAAGGTATATCATATGATATACACATGAACTTGAAAAGTACTTGAACGGTTGTACACTTGTCTTAAGAAAAATCAGTTTTACAGAGAACTAAGAACTGAAAATTAACAAACATTTTTATGGATCAATACCACACAAAAATATATTTAGTCCTTACATGGCTATAAAATATCTTCAGGATTTCAAAAAACAAAAATAATCATATTTTTCGATTGACACTCAAACCAGAATATGCATATAGGACACTTTTCTTGCAAAGAAGCACATTAGACCAAGAAGCATATTAGACATTCCGATTATTACCAGTAGAGACAGATTAAAGTTATGCGTATTACCTTTACGAACGTACCTTTCTCAGAACATATTCTCAAATTTCAATTTTAAAGTAATTTTTTTAAATTTTATAATGCTCGTTGGAAATAAAAAAATTCAGTTTTGCACTTCGTTGTTAAAAAAGAGTAAGTTGTTGCAATTGCTAGAAGGGGATTTCAACTAAGCCCAAAAAACAATTCGCGTATTTGTCCCTAAGTTCCTTAATATAAATAAAATTCCTTAATATAAATGAAAACATTTTTTTAAACCTTTTTTAATACCTCTTTTTTATATGTTTTTAAAGTAAAACCCAACTTAAAGATTTTTGAAGGGCTCATTGAACAATCTGGTATGTTCTGTGACCACAGCAGACATCTATAATTTTATTTATCTGATCTATCATTTTCTTATCTGATCCATCATTTTCATTTCAAATCTGTCGTTTTCATACGACACATGTGCCATTATAAGCATATCTGTCATTTTCAGAGGAAAAACTGGACACAATATTTCTTAATGCTAGAATATTCTACAAACTTATTTATTTGCTTTACTTCAAAACCTAACTATAGAAAAGGAGGAACGTAGCTCTCTTAAATCCTCCTAGTGGTTTATTCTGATGCAAAATCATGTTCCAAATTGTCACCATTTCCAAGAAGGGGATAGTTTATTTTTCCAACTTTAATATTGGAGTATAACAGGACGGTTTTGTCTCCACTAAGCATCTCGTCAATAGCAAAACCGACCAGACCTTGATTGACGAAACATATTTTGTCAATTGCAAAGATGCTCATACAATCCTTTTTTTGGGTACGAGATATGTCCTAGAAACCACTTGATTGGTTGAAACTACATAGTATAAATCAACGCAAAATAAATCACACACACACACACACACACACACACACACACACACACAGCAAATTCTAAGTTTTATACAAAAACTCACATTTTGCTCACACTTTTTCTTACTAAATGGACAACATTTATGCATGCATTTTCTCCCATATATATAGAAGACACGAAATGAGTGGGAAAGTTTTTGAATGAAAATTATTTTCCACACTTTTACAAGTACTGACGTTTAATTACAATAATAGTTTGTTTTTGTCTGTTACTAGCAACATACCCGACCTTACTCGGTTGGAATGGGTTTATTCAAGATTGAAGAGAATATGAAAGTATATAACGACTTACGTTTTTCGTAGAATAAAATAATATTTTAACACCTTTCGCAATCTTTATAATTTCTACAACTTACTTTGGACACAAATCCTACACATGCATATCCATTCATATCCATTCATGTAATACATTTTACATACATCGCACTCTTGCAGTTTGACATAGCTACAAAATGACGAAAGGTGAGACTAAGGTTACTACTACAAAAAAAACGTATTTTGAGGGAGATTTGGAATTCCATTTCTTTAAGTTCTTTTCATGTTCAACTCAATATAAAACACGACTATTTACGGCGAGTGCTCTCGCACTCATAGTCAACAAAACAATATTTTTTTTTACTTGTGGCATTCTTATATGAGGCATGCGACATTGTGGAATTTCGCAAATTTCTCCTCTCATTATGACAAGATTTTTTTAATGTTTGAAAAATTTTAGTTCTAATATTTTAAACATTATTAATTTTTCAAAAACAGCATTATTCTTTCAATAACGGCATTATTCCTTCATAATGGCATAATTCATTAAAAATTTGCTTTATTCTGACTTGCCGTCACTTTAAGTCGTATACTCTGCGGTGGTGTTGAGTGTGAATAGATGGAAAATATATTTATTAAAATAATAAATACTTAAAACGGAAAACAGCGAATTAAAATAAATCAAAAGATGTCGGGAAAAAATAGTCCTAAAGACATTAATTTGTGATTCCTTTTTATCTCTTGATCTTGCAAAATTTAGAAATGCGAAATTAATTCAGAGCGAAAGAAACACGTCGTTCTGTTTTAATCCCGTTCGTTGAAAAATATCGTCTGTCACAAATATTCGGAAATCGTTTCCATTGCACCCAAGGAACAAATATAAGACTCGAAATAAATGAAGTATCAAAGCTAATATTCCAACATAAAAGTTTTTTTTGAAAAATAATTGGTTTTTCAGCAGTATGGGTAAAGCAAATCAAAGTAATTGTAATACTCAATATACATTCGAATTTTCCAAAATACCAAATTATGGTTGATTTAAGTTCGCTTACTCAAGTGTTTTAGCATAAAACTAAACTAAATATAACAATAAAAAAATGCTTCATATTGCCTTCACTAAACTATTAGATAATGTATAAGATAAAATACATTGTAATCAAAAATATGGAATAAAATTCATGTGATGCCTACACAAACACACAAACTCAAAATCGAACATAAAACAGAAAGACGGACAGGCAGACTTTCTCAACCAATTCCACTCACTAAATGAAGATAAGAACTCACTGTATGCAAATTTCCATGAAAATATATTAAACCGTTTGTACGTGTATAGTGCACATACAGACAGACAGACACCAAACACGCAAGAGGGGGATTTAGAAACAGAAGGGTCCAAAACGGATATAAAACTTAAAATGAGTCACAAATATTCAATGTACAAACACTATATTCTTATTTATATATATATAATTTTAATAAAACTTTTATTTATTGGCCTTAAATTATTTTGTTATTATTATACTAATCTTTTCCATTTGTGGAAAATGTTCCAAACCTCTGGTATCGCAGGGATACTTTGGAATGATGGGAGAACTTTGAAAATAAATAATTTTACAACCAATACATAGTTTAACATCATTAATTGTAATTCTATGTTTTAATTACGTGGAAAAAGAACTGTAGCGACCCGAACACGGAAATGTTAACCTGTCTGGACTTTGCTACTGTCAAGCATATTTTGTAAAGAAAATTTCTACTATCCACGTATTTATGATGGAAATCGGGCTTCTATTTTATTTCGTCTTTTGACAACTTTGTTTACATAACATACCACAAATATTTTGTGTGCGAAATTTATTCAAAAGAAAGTCATTAACTTCAATTTTCACATGATTCATCAGCCAATCTATTTCTATTCAAGCCTTCTCCTTAGGAGTAGGGGATGTTTCCAATTCATTATCAGGCTTTTGATAAAGAATGTTTGTTTCTTTACTTGAAGAAGCATCTGGATCCTCATATTTTCTTCGGATGAAACACGATCCCGCAACTTGATTTAATAGCTAATTTTTATTTCTTTTCTGTAGCAAGTTTTTCTGTCTGCTTTCTCTAACCTGCTGGTGAAAAACATTTCCTTACTATTAGTCTCGTTACGTTGGTGAGCATTTGGAACGAACATGATTTGTTGTGATGGTACAGATGGTAGAGCGTGAAATGGTTGCTTCTTTTGATTCGCTGATCCTCCAAGTGATTTCGACGATATGTCTTGATCATCAACATCTGACCATTTTAGCTACCGATATCTCATAATCCAGATAATGCCAATATTTTATGATGACTAGATCAAGTTCTGCTACGTTTTCTTCTAGTTATAAGACATCTAATCCATAAAGATCTGGTCAGTTTTGCTAATGACGAGATATATCATCGAGACCACAATACCAATGGGATTAAGTTCTTGTGATGATGTGATTTCTTCAGGTGAAGAGAGTGAAAGTAGATGGTCATTGTTATAAACGACAATAGGTATTTATCACCAGTAAATATCTCTTTTTTGAAGGGATATATTTATATCATCAATATCTGACCGTTTTAGTTACTGACATCTCGTCATCAAGATGTTGCCAATAGTTTATGATGGCTAGATCAAGTTCTGGGAAGTTTTCTTCTAATGACAATATATCTAGTCTATCAGAATGTGGTCCGTTTTGTTTATGACGATATATCTCATCGAGACCACAATACAAATAGGATTAATCTCTTTTGATGCTGTGATTTCTTCAGGTGAATAGAGTGAAAGTAGATGGTCATTGATATAAATGACAACATGTATTTATCACCAGTAAATATCTCTTTCTTGAAGGGATATATTTATGTCATCAACATCTGACCGTTTTAGTTACTGACATCTCGTCATCAAGATGTTGCCAATAGTTTATGATGGCTAGATCAAGTTCTGGTAAGTTTTCTTCTAATGACAATATATCTAGTCTATCAGAATGTGGTCCGTTTGGTTTATGACGATATATCTCATAGAGACCACAATACAAATAGGATTAATCTCTTTTGATGCTGTGATTTCTTCAGGTGAAGTAGATGGTCAGATTGGAAGTAGATGGCCATTGATATACACTGCTGGCCACCGTAAATTCAACACCCTGAAGGAAGCATGCAATTAATATGAAATTTACAACATGCATTATCGGAGGTGAGATATGCAAATGATTAGAATTTCAGCGCAGACGCACAACACGCGCGCCTGTGGCGCCACTTCAAAGCGCTATATAAGGCTTGGAGATTTCGACTATTTCTAGTACGGCAATTATGTTTTCCTTGTGGTTTATCACCATATTTATCACCAGCGAATATCTCTTTCTTGAAGAGATATATTCCCGTTAATTAAATTCCAATGACAATGTTTTTTTGCATTGCAACCCAAGAATAATTATTTTCAAATACAGTGATGGTGTAAATGGAAATTGATTTGCCTGATTTGTTCAATGGAAAAGTATTTACTCTTATATTGGAGTCTAGTTTAAAGGGCCCAATTACTGGTACAGTTGTTGTAGTCGATGGTGAAAATAGGGTGGAAATGTAATGTAGATTATTCCGTCTTCTTTAGCGTTGGTTATGAATTTAACACTTACATAGCTTTCATAACATTACGTAAGTAATGTGTTTTGTGGACTTTCTCGAATTTTGTGTGGATTGAAATTTGGTTCAAACACTATAAGGGAATCTCACTCGACAACCACCGTTATGATGGTCTAGGCAATGATTACTGGATATGCTATTTTAAGAAACATAAATCTTAGTACCTAATTTGAGGAAAGACAAATCTAAAGGGATAGTATTCCCAATGACATTGATGGTATAAGGAGCATTGATTTGTTCCCCTCTTTAAGTAGACCTCCCCTGACCTGTTTTCTCTCCCCCTTGCTTCACAGTAATTTTAGTGGTGTATTAACAGTAGATACAACAATATCACATAATTAAATATGCAACCTGGTGTAAGTATGACTTGTTCATAAGCTGGTTTCAATTTGTTTCAGAATTTATCCCATATCAGTTAAGTTGAAGCTTGTAGTTCATCCTATACATTTTCTTTATGGATCATTAATGATATTCCATAATTCTCACTTAAAGTTTCGTCAAATCATTAAAGAGTTCCACTAACCCTAAAATACTGTTCAACAAGTGATGTTTCCTTTGGTGGGGAAAAACTATAACATAATTCCATGACATGATTCTATCATAGTGCATAGAACTGACAATGCACAGTTCGTATTCAGGTCCTGTATACTTCTTCACATGATGTTGAACAAACGATTTTGACAGTTTAAAAACACTTTGCAACTGCCTTAAAATTATATAGCCACCTACATTTAGTTATTCCTTTCATTCATAAATTTAACAGCCTAATAGATATGGTTATATTTAAATTATATTATTTCCCAGGATTATCCTTCTTCCTTGCGTGTGTCATTTTACACTACAGCAAAAAAAAACTATTTGATCGAGATTTCTCAAAAAACTGGGGAATGTGTAGTCGTGTTAGTGTTATATTCCTTAACTTGGAAGCTATGGCCCAGTCATCCCGCAGAAGCCATTTCTTAAAAAAACGTACTGGTAACCAAATCCTAATTCAGTAATCCAGAATGTCTTAGCATAAATACAGACCTCGTTAATAGTACTTTGATTACACATAAACACTTTTAGCAAATATCACTTTATTAAAAATAAAGGATATTTTTTATTAAAAATAAAGTATATTTTATAAAGCCATTTCTTAAAAAAACGTACTGATAACCAAATCCTAATTCAGTAATCCAGAATGTCTTAGCATAAATACAGACCTCGTTAATAGTACTTTGATTGCACATCAACACTTTTAGCAAATATCACTTTATTAAAAATAAAGGATATTTTTTATTAAAAATAAAGTATATTTTTTATTAAAAATAAAGGATATTTTTTATTAAAAATAAAGTATATTTTTTTATTAAAAATAAAGGATATTTTTTATTAAAAATAAAGGACATTTTTTATTAAAAATAAAGGATATTTTTTATTAAAAAGAAAGGATATTTTTATTAAGAACAAAGTTTATTATTTAAGAAAAACCTAGATATTTTTTATGAAAAACCTGGATATTTTAAGGTTTAAACTTTATATTTTAGCAATTCAAAACTGGGTAATTTATCTTCTCGAAAAACAACACGTTTTTACATGCCTGTAATGAAACTATAGGTAGAAAAAGTATAGAGCTATCAGATGAGACAAGTTGTAAGTTATGGTATTTAATGTAAGTCCGGATTTGTTACCTTTCTCTCATTACCTGTTCCTACCACATCCCTCTACCTTACTCTATAGGAAAATGTAACTACTAAAATATGAATGTTAAGTTGAATTATTTAAAGTGGTGAAGACCCAACACGTCAGATATAAATATTGAGCACTGCTGTTGTGAGTAGTTTTAGACACGTTTAGACACGTTTCTACACGTCTAATTGTAGTCATGAATCTGATCCGTCAAAAAATTGACTTGGTTTTTGCCGAATTCACATTGTATCGTTTTATTTGACGATATAATATATTTTGGGTATATGAGCATGTCAATAGTGTAACGACAAAAATGGTGTAATCGCCAAATCTACTATTATGTCGCACGGACCAATGAGATGATGAATCAATGGATAGTCGTCTTCTCCTACCCCGTGGACCAATTAGATGATAAATGTTCGTTTCCTTCCGGCAGAGGAAAATTGTCCGAGATACACGTTACTACTAAGTTGGATCAAATGATCTTGAGTTACTCATTATTTCTTTACATTTTCTCTACGGTTGAATTTAAAGATCTGTAAGATTATTATACATTTTATGATTTATTTGTGTGTGTTTTCCTTCGAATTGTACATCATACAAAACATCTCAACTATTAACTCCACGTTATTGGTATTGAGTATTTTGGACACATAACCTTTTTTACTTTGAGTGACGGTATGCATGCTATTAATACAAATAAATCAACAGTTTTTTTTTAATTTTGGGGATTAGTATGTTTGTTTGTGCATACACGATTGATTACACTAAATTAAACTATTGATTAACAAATTCGACGCTTTTATATAACTGGGTGTTTAAATTTTTAATGAGTTCTATGAAAGATACTTAATCACTAAGTATCTGATCTTACATCTTATATATACGAAAGCTGTAGAATGTATTATATTACGAAACAACTGATGAAACGCCTTACTTAAATATTTAGGTAAACATGTACAACTATAAGTAAAATAGCTTCCGCCGAAGTAACGGTTAATATTGACGCCTGAAGACGTAAATTACGTTTTCTATTTTCAAAAAGAGTCATAAAGATCACATTATTTATAAAACATCTCAAAGGTATTCATACGTACAGTGCATAGACTGAGAATGTAGGATAAAATATAAATCTTTAATAAATCTAGAATAAATAAAAGTGATTTATTTATCCTATACTCAGTTCCCTATTCAACTTCAAAAAGCTTATATCTCTTCCGTGATTTAATAAGCAAAATATAAATCTGATCATAAAAATATGCACGCATCTTTAAATAAGGCGGTCCAAACAAAACTAAATATCAACAAAAAAATCAATATTGATTTTTTTTTTTGCAGTTTCAAAGCTTTCTGGAAACTTATGTCAAAAATATTCAATATCGAAATGGTTTTCTTAGGATAGAGTTACATGAAAAATTGCTTTTTGATGTATATTTCTATAATGGAAAATAGAAACGAAATGATAGAACTTTTATTCCGTAAGAATACCGCAATATTTTTCAAAATTGATTAAAAAACGCACCCCTCAAAAGAATATAAACCAGAATACCCACGAGGAGATGCGTAGATTTCAAGGAATTTCTGGTTTCAATACATTAACTTTTATTTTCTGTCGATATGCGATTTAAAGTATTAAAGTTTTACTGATTCCTTTAGACTTGACAATCTGTGTTTCGTGGTACATATATTAAGTTTAAAATCAGGTATTTTTGACTTTATCTCTTTGATTAACATATCTGAAACGTTTACACAAATGATTAACTGTTAATATTCAATATTTGAATTTTGGTCTTTATTTTTTTAAATGGTAGGAAGGTACGTATTTTAATTAACTTCGCACTGGATCAACAAAACGAGCTATTGACGACTGTCCGGTATCAACCACCGAAGGTAAATATTCGAGGAAAACACCACGTAATTTTGATCCACGGTCATATTACGAGGCAACATCTGGGCTGGCACTCACCTCTGCAAATATCCACTTCACTCCAACGTAAGGATATTTGAGGTATGAACAGATTTAACATGCACCACTTCTCTTGAACACAACTGTCACTGTTTGCCATACTCCAGTGCTACTCTGTTAATCTTTCAACCTGGCTACCGTGGCTCTTTTATGAATGAATAATTTGCATACAATGGTAAGGAAGTGTTTATTCAAAATGGTTAAAATTCACTTAAATTTGAACGTAAGAAGGGCATTTCCCTGTTCATTATACAATCACACACATAATTTTAATCAAGAAAGTGGCTGTATGTTCCATTATTTTTAATCAACAATTTTTTTAACTCTACTTTCGCTTGAACAAAGTTCTGCCAAAATTGATAGGTATATGTGTTATTTGTTTTCTATAAGAAAACGTGACCAATACTAAATGGTCAAATGTGAGACATATCTGGCCATATTGAGGTATCACATATGTGACAGTGAAACATCACAACAGTGAACATGTGTACCTTCTACAACGAACTGACTATAAGCTTAACTGAATAACCTATGTATGATATTTGATCTTTTTTTAACATCATAATAATCTCAACTGTAACTTAACATAAAAGGAAACTAAATAACCTTTACAATTGGTTGGTTTGGTTTTTATGGCTTAAGGGACATGCTGAGCCAGATACAAGACATACAATATCAAGTAATGGACATACATACAAAGCAAATTCTCTGGCATAGAACAGAGAAATGCATCCATGGTGAAATCAAACCTACACCGGCTTCACAACTCGCAGGATTTATAAATGGAAATTTCTGTTTTTTTTTACATAAACGTCCAAGGATACTAGAATTCCATTATGATGGTAATAACCTTCAAAGTATCATAGTGTTTCGATTAATTTTATATTGCGACTGTTATGGAGTTTTGCAATGAAAATTAAAAATAAATATTTGTGGTATGAAAAGGAAATCGAAAAGTATTTTGTTGCATTCTATTCTCTCTATGGTTTTATCAAATACCAACAAAACCACATACCCTGAATATTGCAATTCAAAGAATCCATCAGAAGTATCTTCAGGATGATAAAAGTCAAATATTGAACACAAAAACTTTTAGCTGGTCCTTGAGCAATCACTTACACGTGAAAGTCATAAAGTTCTCAGAAAATAGAAGCCATAAAAGCAGTCTGTTTTTGATATATTTCTATTGTTGCAGACTTAAAATTCTGCAAATCAACTACGTGGAAACCTCACAACTTATTTAAAAACATTGCATCAAGTAGGAGCTATAAATGACACGATGTTTATTTTATGGTACTTTTTACGACTTTTATCATTCAGCCATGATGAGCTTGGGAGGATTTAGAAAGCCAACATCATCTGAATAGAGAAATTCTTGGAAATTACTTTTCATTTGAGAACTTCAGTTTTGAAAATTCCTATTTATTTTAATTCATTCAGCTCCACTGACGAATACAATTTGAGGTTACAGGCCTTTGTTTAATTGATGCCTTGATTAAACTTGTTTTGTTAACTGCGTTTCGATCCAAGTGTTTTACCTTTACTTTAATATTTCTAATATCATGTGAATAGGAATACCGTGTGTTCACTTTTATTTTAAAGTTATCAAGTAATGAAACTTATTCTAAATTATTTTAAGTAATTACGACTGACGTTTAAAGTATTATTTCATATTTAATAGAATGTACCTAATGTCATCTGAATGGAAATCCTTTAAATAATTTCATTTTTAAGCCGGGGCCGCGGAAGAGGCCCTGTCAGAAATCTACCGGATTAGCAACTTGAGGGTTTCGAGTTCAAAACTGGATCGAGTCAATGATTGTAGTGTATTTGGAAGCTGTAACACATAATATATATATATATATATATATATATATATATATATATATATATATATATAGCCCGTTGCGTTGCTCTAGTACTTAATTCAACTACTTACTTACCCGTCATTTTATAACCACTGTTTTAATTCGGTTTTATTTTAATTTTTGTACTTTCTTTCGTAACGATATATTTGTTTACTTTTGTTTACTCTTGATGTCTCAACTAAAATGACTTTGATTAGTTTCAGGTGTAGTACTGTATTTAAAAAATTATTTTCTTCAACGTAAGAAAGCAATTCTTAATATATTTGCTGTTGCGAATGGCACACCTACCATTTTTGAACCGTAGTTCCATTACCCGCCATTTTCAAACCGTGCTTTTCAGTCGGTTTTATTTTTATTTTAATAATTTGTTTAGTGACGATATCTTTGTTTACATATTTATACTCTTGATGTCTCAAATAAATTTACTTTTATTAGATTGATTCAGATTTATTGCTGTGTTTAAAGAAAATATTTTCTTCAACCAACAAAAATCCATTCGCAAAACATTTGCATTTGCGCATTTATAGCTGATAGCATTTATTTTACTTTTGAAACAACACTCGATATATCAGTTCGCTAAAGGGTGCGCTGTTTTAGGAAAAATAAAATCATGTGGATATATTTAAACTGTAATTGGATAACCGAAAGATATTAGTAGTTGACGTCAATTTTAGGTCGGCTGATACTTTATTTCAATATAAAAGTGGGTGGTGGTAATGTGTTCATATGGATGAAAGTGTGTTTTCTGTACGTATTCTGAAATTGATATCGATTATCTAGCTTTTTGAATATGATTTCAACACTTTTCGAAAACATATTTCACTATTATTTAGGATTCGATATACTATAGTTTATTGATCAACGTGGTTAAATTAATCTCCGAACTCGCGTCTACGAATCGGTAATAAACTGCACTTCTATCCAAATCCAATACCCTTTATGGGAGAGGCTTTGAGAAGCAGAAGTAGCATACCATTTTGTTGAAAAGTCGTGATTTATTGTGAGAACGTGACTTCTTGTGAAAATCAGGCTAAAATATCATATCTAAAATATCTAGAAGGTCCGTCACTGAGCTCGTAATTGGTAATCGATGCAAGCGGTCACTTAAAAGGTGATGACATCCACCGTATACAGATCTCTACCATACAGCTGTTGTAAACAAAATTTTAGTGGTGACAAAAGTATATCTGCCTCGACGTAAAAGTTAAGTATGAAATTAATGTTTGCGCGTAATAATTAGAATTGCACCCTTAATATATCTTAATGGAAACTGATCCATAAAAATTCATTACGACGTCAAATATCACCTTATTTATCCGAAAAAAATCCTTTCTTTGTGACTTAAAAGGTACACTGAATTTGTTTATCGCAATGAAAAACCTATAAGCAGCATAGAAATGTGTTTTCCTTTCGAAGCTGTGGAAGCTACGGAAATATTTTCACTAAACTTTCCTTTGAAATCTTGATCTAAATCTTCAGGATTTTTCTTCCACGAATGATCCGTTTGAATTTGTTCTTTTTTGAGCAATGCGCAAATGATGATGAGGGGGTTCAAGGTTTTTTCAAAGCTGCTGTATATTGGACATCAGAGAATAATCCAAAAAAGAGGAACGCCGTCTTGGAATAATGGATATGTCCACTGCGCTAGGAGTCTTCGAGTTGTAGGCAGCGCAGGTTCGGATCCTGTCGGGTTCACTCTATGATGTGACTTCCGTGGCATATCTCTCATTTATGCAAGTGTGTCTCTTACTTAATATTAAATGTTTCGTGTCTGGCGCAGCATGACGAAATATGTCCCTCGTGACATAAAATTCACAAACCAATTAGCCATAAGAGAGAGACATCAATGAAGATAGGTATGATACGATGATATTCCAGCTCACTGACATTGGGATTGTGTTTCATATACATCAATTTACCACCTCGTCGACTATATACTTTCTAAATCGAAACTATTTGAATATAAAACTCGACAATTGCATACTACGGAACTCTTCTGGGGTTTTTTCTGAGAGATCTCATTATTAGAAGAAAACTATAACCAGTTCTTGATACCATTACCATCAATGAACATCATCAGAATATCTTAAAAAAGATATATATCTTGATTTCATCAATTCGTTAGATGTGAATGAATGAGACATAATGGAAAGACCATTCGGGTGGTTAATAGCTAAAACTACCATTATGGGAATCTTTCATCGCAACAAAGCTTTTACTTGGTTTGACAGGAACTACTGCAAGGTGATTTGAATAAGGAAACTACTAGCAAAATAGATTTCATACTAAAGTGGATAGTTAAACAAATGAAACTTCATTCGAGCATTTTTATTAGTAGAGCAAATTCAAAGATTGCAGTCGACAAGGAATATTGCTTCTTCACTAAATTAATTGCCTCAAAAATTTCCTAAACGGTCGACTCCTGATCAAATTGAGCACAGATTTCATAATTTCCTATACAAAACGTTATTTCGAATCTATATAAAATTCAACTTCAGGTACTGAATTACGTGTAGTACAGTACAGTCGTTTTGGAGATGAGTATAGAATGTTTAAAGCTCCTAAAGGGGGTTAAGTCAATGCCCCAGACTTCCATTGATCTCTTCTGAAATAATGCTCTTATAGCGCCAATATTTTGTAATATGCTACACCATAAAACCCCCAAACATCCTCCTAATGTTTTATTTTTCAAATATTTTTGCATAAAATACTAATTATTAAAATTATATTTGAATGAATTATTAATTGGAACTCTCTCTCGGTAATTTGGACTAAAATCAATTGTGGACATTTGATACAACCCAAAAAAATTTCAGCTATTTTAGTTTTTCGCTAAATTTAAATTTTTGCCATGATTATTTTAAAGGTCGTGCCAAAATTTAAAAAAAAAGCCGTACGACAAATTTTAAATTCGTTCGAATTTTTGAAAAATGTGATCTAAATTTAATCTACAAATACATTTCATTTCACCATTTATGCGTGATACACAAATCTACTAATCAACGACCAATCGAATGGTAAATATGGGATAAACCGTTATTTTACTTCAGGGATTTTAATGGTTATTGCTCTAACTTGCGATAATTGTTCTTATTAGTTGTTAATAGAAACATTTATATATAAGTGTTAATAGACACATTTATATATGAGTGTTAATAGTAATACAGTTGTCAATTGCTAAAAGCTTTCTTTGTTATAGTTTTCTTTCTATGTTATTAATATTTTTCTTTCTATGTTATTAGTAGTTTTCTTTCTTTGTTATTAATAGTTTTCTTTCTTTGTTATTAATAGTAATAGCTTTGTTAATAAATAAATCTAACAGTTTGTGAACGAGTTTAATAGTTATTATTCGACATAAATGTGATGGTAGTAGTAAATTTAAACAGTTCATAATTTCTGAATCATTCTATAATTTTAATAAATTTGAATGAATTATGAATTTTTATGTTTTGGAAGTTACTATTTAACGTTTATTCATAACTCTAAATATTGTAGACAGCTGTTAATAAATGTATTATATTTTTGATAGCAGCTGTTAACTGTGTGTTAAAATTTTTTATAACATTTTCTAACCAATATTTTGTAATAATACTGTCACTGCATTACTGCTGTCCCAATAACATTTATCGATAGCAGAAATGTTTAATAGTTGCTTACTTTTAACAGATGCATATTGACTAAATAATATTGTTATTGAATCTTCTGTAAGTTGCATTTCTTATTTTTTGTATCTGAAAATGAATATTATATCAAGAACGAACCTTTAAAAAAAAAAGGCTTTCAAAGTGCTGGTATTCCGTGAAATGTACAGTAGCTTTAATATTGAATATCTCCAAATTTAATGATAGTACAAGTACATTCATGAAATTTTCTTTAGAGACGTGTTTGACAATGTACAATAGATCCGATAAAATCATCAAAACATGGTATTCCTTGTGAAATTTGATTGCTTACAAAAATGAGTTATAAAGGTATTTTGTATCAAGAGAGTTTTGCGTTTGAGTTTGTAAATGACGTTATTCTATATTTAATGATTCCTTGTAATTCGTTGTATAATGAATTGCGATTAATATAAGGTGGTTCGTTTTTGGAACGTACATTTTAGATTGGGTTTGATCGCTTAGGCGACTTTCGCCTTAAAATATTTACGAATTGATTGAGAGTGGTCTATAAAAACAGATTTTTTGATTTCTAGAGCGAGGTAAGCCACTAAAATCATACCAGATGGTTAGTTTAGGTTTGTTCACGATATATTACTTTTGTTTCATGAGATTTACGAATTAATTGGTCGAGATGCAATTATTAGAAAAAATATTTATTCAACTCAAGTGGTCAAGCAATCAACTGTTCAAGGGGACAACAATGTTCTAGGGGACGGTTAGATTATATTAGGATATTTCAAGACACGTAGTTTAGCAAATAAAAATTCACTGGTATTATTAGATTAGGTTTGTCCGCTTCACTGTCACGTTTTGCTATACGAGTATTACAAATTCGAGAAGGGTAAAGCATGTTCACGAATTGATTAATAATGATTTAATTTGTGACAGATGTTTTACAATTCAAAATCTTGGTAAACAAATAAAATGTTTATGGCACAGGTTAAGTTAGGTTTGTTCACCTTACAGTCATATTTTGCAACACGAGATCCGGAAATTGATTAAGGGGGTCCGTGACACAAAAATCGTCAAATTTTCGAAATTTTTTTTATTATTTTAAGAAATTATCTGTGTTTTTCTGCTTAAAATGACGTCTAAATCATGTTTCTATCTTAATTAGAGCTAGAGATATAATAATTTATGTGGTGCGTTGTTTTGAAAATCTAACACTCTTGACAGTTGCTGTCATGGCAACAAGAACTGTCTTTAAAACTTTAAATGCGTTTTTCTCCGTGATACATTTTTTCAAGATTTCCTGTATTGAAATTGCTATAAGTCGAAAACCGATAAAGTTTAAGGGTTGAAATTTGAAATATTCCTGTTTTAAACACTATACTTTAATTTTGATTCAGCATATTTGAAACAAATATTTACTTTTAAAAATATGACTTTTTTTAAAAAAAGCACCTTAAAATTTTCAAAAATTTCATACAAATATTTTAATTTTTATTAAATTACTATTTTTTAAATTGCTGAATCAAAATTAAAGTTTAAAAATTTGTGAATAATTTACTGCAAGAATTTTGAAAATTGACCAAGAATATTTTGAGTTTTAGCAATTTAAAATGACTCCTCTTTTTTTCAAAACATTTTAATATTAAAATTTAAAAAACTTTTGGAAGCATTTTGTGTTGTGATTTCGTTTATTAGTTAGATAAGTAATCAGTACAAAAAAATTCAAAATTCTAAATTAATTAATAAAAAAAAATTTTCAATGTGTCCCGGACACCCTTAAAGAATGTAGCTATTAATTAGTAGAAGAGTTTCGAAATTCAAAAGGATTATAAGCAACTTGTCGACTAGGTTTTTTGGTTTTACGGTCACTTTTTACAACACAAGAACTAATTAGATCCTTCTGAACAGTAAGGTATATTTATACAATACAATTTCAATGAGATATATCTTCCATCAAAATCAGACCAATTTTACTAATGACGCAATATCTCGTAGTTAGTAAAAGTGGTCCGATTTTAATATGACCAGCCTACGAAGTTCACGATTTGAATTGCTTTAAGCTACTAATAAGATACATCTTGCATTAGGATCTTGTCAATTTTGCCAATGACACGATACCTCGTCAATTCACCCACCGGTAGAGTTAAAGGATACTCTGAACAAGTACAAACATTAATGGGCAGGACGACCAGGATTCTCATGCAGAGCGTTAGATTCTTGAATTCCACACCGGTAGTGGATACAATGAAACAATCATGAGCGACAATCCCTTACAAAACAAGCTACATCCGAATACAGCTTCCCCACAAAGCCCAAGTCACCATCGTATTGTCACTGGAGAAATACAGAGTACCATTATTTTTGAAAATACAACTTGAAATGGGTGAATCACTCGGGAAATCTAACACGCAATTTTACGAAAACAACACCATGGGTGTTCGTGTTCAGAAAGCGGAGGCAGAGGGACAGCGAAGTAGGGTATTCTCTGATCTGAGTATGTTGGAGTGTTATCTAGTTCAAAACACAATGCCCCATCTTTGTTGTAACTGTGTTGACGTTATGTATAGATATATTTCAACCCCCTGTACGCACTGATTTACCAGTAACATAACATTGTGTTTTCCCCACAACGCACAAAATATTCGAATAATTTCATTCATTAGTTTGAAGAATACAAGGACATATTTAGTCAAGAAGTTTGAATTGGTTAAAAGTCATGTCGGAAGGAAATGTATAAATGCGTGTAAGACATTCTAAAGTATAACAATTCTAAATATATATATGTAAAATATATATATATATATATATATATATATATATATATTAATTACAGGTGTTGGGCAAGATAATGTGAACACCTGTGAAAATAGAATTTTTCCTTAATAGGCCGTTGGTCCTACTTTTGTATGAATTACTTCCTGTATCCGACGTGGAATTGACAAATACAAGTCACGTACAACATTCAGAGGAATACGTTCCCACTCAAATTGCAAAAAGTCCCTAATTCAGAAAAGGTTTTTGGAGGTGGAAAATCGACTCCGCAGCTTGTTTTCCAAAGTACCCCACAAAGGTTGAATTATATTGAGATCAGGGGGCTGAGGGGGTCGGATGAGGTGCTATATTTCATCGTCGTGTTAACAAAACCAGTCTCGGGAAATTCCACAGGTTGAATTGGGGCATTCTCAACTTGGAAGACTGGTCGTTTATCACGAAACACAGTTTGCACCATTGGGTGAAGATGGTTGGCCAGAAGACTGAAATAATCCTCTCCTTTAACACGGCCATTCAGAACAACAAGTGGGCCAAGACCGTGATGTGATATCGCACCCCAGATCATCACTGAACCGCTGCCATGCTTAACCGTAGGCCGAAGACAGTTAAATTCAAAGACTTCTGTTGGCGTTCTCCAAACGTAAACACGTCCATTTGTCGGGGAAAATGTGAACGACGATTCGTCTGACCACATTACATTCTCCCATTGTTGTTGTGTCCAATTTTTAAGCTCGCGACACCATATTCGTCGCTTCAAGGCATTGCATGGTGCAATCAATGCTTTTGAAACAGCCGCTCTACCAGGAATATTTGCCATATGCAGTTCAAACGGGATAGTTTTTGATCAAACTGCTTCCTGTAGATGTGTGTTCATCTCAGATGTTATCTGGGATGCTGTTGTCGTGTGTCTTTTTGCCACAATCCCCTTAAAAACCTTCTGCCTCTGTCATTCAGCTTTTATTTTCGACCACTGTTGTGCTTTTTAGATGATATTTTCCCCTGTTTCAAATATGCTGACATTACAGTCGACTCTGTACTTCTCCCAACACTTAGAAGGGTGATCGTTATCATTACTGGTTCTCCAGCAAGACGGGCCCCAACAATCATGCCTCTTTCGAACTCAGAGAAGTCAGCCATAACGCAATTATAACACAGAAATATATTTCGTATCCGATTTCTATTACTGCTAGTAGCAGACTGATGTGTGTACTTTCTCATCCGCTAGGTAGCAACCTTTACCGCTAGAGGGCAGGAGTATACGAGAGGTTTCTTTCCAGTGCTATTTTTTCACAAGCGTTCATATTATTTTGTCCAACCGCTGTATATAAGAACATAAAACACAAGAAATAACAAAATAACATAGAATCAAACAGCCGGGGTGTAATAAACCAGAAAACCAAACTCGAAACTACCCATGCAAGCGCGCTGAAGCTGCAGACATTGCATAGTAAGCAATATAATTTCATGAACACATGAATTTCAAAAAAAATTACAACAAAAGTGTGAAAAATAATAAAAAATGAAGAAAGGTTAGTGGATATGACGTCATCAGGGAGGAACCTGACACAGACAACATAAAATGGTGTTTTCTACATATGAAAATCATTAGACTGAAAAAATTGCTCATATACTCCCCCAAACACCACTAAAAAGAAATCAAATAGTATCAACTTTTCTAATAATTGGAAATATATCTAACCATTTGACCTTTCTTTAGTTAAAACCAATCTAGACAACAATACTACTTATTTTCTCGATTTAAAAATTTCTGTTTCATACGGCAAATTTGACATTAATGTCTACAATAATAGAAACGATTTTAAATTTCCAGATATTAAATTAATATTTTGAGACTAACATATTTTTAAAATTATTTACTACAATACTATAGTTTGTCAATTGGAACTTATCAGAAAATTTTGTAACTTTGATTCAAACTTTCTATTACAATATAAATATCTCAAAAACACACTTCTCAATAATATATACCCTTTTTCATTCTTTAGTACTATTCATGAAATATTTATTAGCATCAACAGCTACACAACCGATGAGTAATTTCCTCAGGGCCATATGAGTTGCTTTTCAATTTTATTTTTCTGTTTCTGAATAGCTTTTTGAATAGGGGCTGGATATTTTATTTTTGTTTTTATGGACTTCTTGCGACGTAAGTTTGGTGTTAGCATTTAATTGGACTGTGTAATTGATGGCAATTTTCAGGCTTGGTTTTGTTAATCTCCTGGCTGCTGTTGTGGGTATGATTTCGTTTTGTTCCTGCTCTGTTTTGGTGTTTTGTTTTATTTATTTATTTATTTTTGCTTTTTGGTGATGTTTGGGGGAGGATATGTGCAATGTTTTCAGACTAATGCTGCTCATATGTAGAAAACACCATTTTATGTTGTCTGGGTCAGTCCCCTCCCTAATGACGCTCTGATATACCAAATTTGACATTAATATATAATTATAATTGACATTAATATATATATATATATATATATATATATATATATATATATCTACATATCTACATATCTATATCTATATATATATATATATATATATATATATATATATATATATATATATATATATATATATATATATATGGGAAGCTAGAGAAGACAAAAAAACTCGTAAACAGTATTCCCTTAAGGATGTGTTTCTGTTAAACATATATTTGGATTTCCGAATAGTTTTTTCGTGGTGTTTGTACATTTTGTAGGGAAGTCCATACGTCAACTCTGTCAGAAATGTTTAGCTGTTGGATGTCGCAGCTTTGAGAAAATGAGGTAAAACTATATGTACCACGTTAAATCAATAGTTGGGCGCATTGCTGCAAATGTAGGACTTGAAGGAATGAATGTAATTGCATCGTATTTCCAAATCATCCATGTTTAAGTTTATAACATATTTCAAAGGTTTAAGGATATTCTGTAACGATATTTTCCTATCTTTCAATGAGGATTGTGTAATGAAGTATTTTACTGATTGTTAACGATATTGTACATGACATTATAATAGCCACTGGAAATTACACAAATACTGATTATGTAGGCTTCCCCAAGATCAGTAAAAAGTTGGGGTTTGATAATTTCATTCTACAATAAAGTTGGTTTTCTATAAATGCAAAATTGACATAACTTGACTTTCTTGGTGTTGCATATTTAATGACTTGCAAGTATTAAATGCATAATATGATTTTGAAAAATATATAAATTAAAAAACAATACTAGGGATTTAATTATATCCTTAAATCTTTTTAAATAAGTTTTTATCGACTCAAAATAATATATATATATATATATATATATATATATATATATATATATATATATATATATATATATATATATATATATATATATATATATATATATATATATATATATATATATATATATATATATATATATATATATAATAGTTTGGTGCGAACTACATTGAAACAGAAATAAAATACGGAGAGTTAAAGACTTAACAACTGTATGCATAACTAATCTTTAACAACATTATATGCACTAAAATGCCCTCTAGAATCAAAGGGAAATCAACATTGCTAATGCTCCTTTTAAGCGTTGCTTATTAATGATTCGGACCATAGTTATGAACCTGATCCCAATGTCGTCTCCGATTTATACTCTATAAATTTTGTCCATGCCATGAAAGGTTTGGAACTCAATCTGGGGAGAAGACATTCAACATCCCCTTATCTTGTTTCAACAATGGATTAATTGTTAAATGCGATCATCAGATTTCTACCTTTGCATCATAGGAATATAATGTATTCCTACCGACAATGCAAAGTATTGGCTGATGGAGACAAAATTTACCTGTTTTCGTGCAACGAAATGAGATCTTTTAAAATTGAGTAGGTGTTGTCTATTGTACGTCCAACATACATAAATTTATGAACATATTTCCGAAATTGAATTCATTCTGACACACTTTCAGTAATTTATTTACGAAAAGGGCTTATTTCAAATTAATAATTCGTCCGTGAGTTTCTTTAGGATTAGCAATTGCAATAATGAGAATCTTTGACACTAATATTTTTTAATATACACCCTAATGTTTCTGGAATATTTATTCCTTCTATACAATTGATAATTATTGTTTGTTTGATGTATTTTCCCGATTGAAACTCAAGGTGTGGGTTTATCCCTTATAGTCTTAGTCTATTAATCAACATAATACGATTTGGACATTGAGTATAACCAGGTTAGCCATTAATTGAAATATTTGAAATTATTGAACAACGACCAATCGTTATTTAACAACATTTACTTATTCATCAATACCTTTAATATTATTTCATAAATGTTTTTAATGATTTCAATCGTATTCGTTAATAGTTTCAATGAATAAATATTAGTTTTGTCTGAAACTTTAAAGAATTAGTGCATATAGAAATAATTTAATTTATTTATATTGAATGAAGTATTAATAATAAAAAATGTTCCATTGTAAGTTAATAGTAATATCAAATAAGTAATCCATTTTCAAAACATTTTTCAAAAAGTATTAGTACCGTTAGAAATGTATTTCTCAAGTAGCTTGTATCCTATCTGATGATTTTTACCAATGCCAGCCTGAAGACTGATCTTGTAGCTTTCCGAGTACTGATTGGCTACGACATGACATGCTTTTAATTATCTCGAGGCACCAAGGGTAGTGCTGCTAGATTGTACACACCGTGCACTGTCGTGGGGAAATTTCGGAGTATTTTTGAAAGCTGATCCGTGTTTACATGTCTATCTGGTCGAGGAAACAAAGGAGCTTCAAGCTGCCAGTCCGACATTTGCATACACCATAGTGGAAATCGTAAGGGAAAGCTTTCAGTTTACCAGTTTCGTAAGAACGTCGCCTTTATCTTCTTGGACACTTGTGGACCCTTAAAAAGATTCCAAGAATAATTTAATCAAACTGGTGAATGTCTGAAGGAAGTATCTCGTTATTATCACATCTGACATGATCTTGATGAACTAGATATTGCGTCATTCGAAGAAAAAGGACATAATCTTAATCTCGTCGTCATGAACAAATAGGCAATATATTGAAGACGCCATTATCAATTATCCAATATCTTGAAGACACCATTATCAAATAGGCAAAATCTTGAAAACGCCATTATCAAATAGGCAATATCTTGAAGACGCCATTATCAAATAGGCAATATCTTGAAGACGCCATTGTTAAATGGGCAATATCTTGAAGACGTCATTATCAAATACGCAACATCTTGAAGACGCCATTATCAAATAGGCAACATCTAGAAGGCGCCATTATCAAATATGCAATACATTGAAGACGCCATTATCAAATATGCAATATATTGAAGGCGCAATTATCAAACAGGCAATATCTTGAATACGCCATTATGAAATAGGCAATATCTCTAAGACCCCATTATCAAATAGGCAATATCTTGATGACGATATTATCAAATATGCAATATCTTGATGACGATATTATCAAATAGGCAATATCTTGAAGACGCCACTATCAAATAGACAATATCTTGAAGACGCCATTATAAAATTTGATCGATACTTGACGGACGAGATATCTCAACAAAACCACTTGGAGTGTTAAGAAACAAAATAAAAGAATGAAAAACCCTGTACATCATTTTGTTATCCGAAAGAATCTTCACACGCGTTGAGCTGTGATTCATGTATACTTCCTTTGGGCGTAAAAATAAACTCAAAGTGTAAAATATCCATTTGTGTAAACATTTCGGATCAAAGAAATTACGTGTGGAAGGGTGACGCGACAAAATAAAAGTTTACGACTAACATTAGTTATGTGAGGTTTGTTGCAATATATGTTTCCACCATTACTTTAAAAAGAGCTTCTCCTACTTCTCTTTTTACTTTGTTGCATTTTATGTGAGAGCCAAAATCTCCCTTCCAAAATTAATTTTCTTATCATAAAAACAATCTTCGCACTCACGATATTTTTCTTAATTTTGCAACAGTCGCATAAAAACAACCCAGGAAGAACAAAAACAAAATCATAGGTTGATGAAATCTTTTATCTCAGTAACAAATTTGCTCGTCCACGCATTTTTTACCCCTTATGGAATTATTCCTCCCTCTATGCAAACATATGCTCCGCAACATCATTCAGAACGTGAAATCATTACGTTACTTTTAAGGGTAGTTTAATATTCACTTCATGTTTATTTAGCGTCAGAATTATCTCTTTCAAGTATTTAATTATCCCCAAATGAGCGTTAAATGTGGTGTTCATTACCAGCTATACTTATTTCGTTTTTAGCCTTCGTTTACTCAAAGCCTCGTTGCCTCAAACCTTTTCTCCCACGTGATGAAGTTAAACTAAAGCTCGGTCTGCTTTGATGGAGTACTTAATCTTTTAAAGATTTCTCGAGGGTCCCCATAGGAAACCTTTCTTTCGATTCTTTGGGATAAAATTGATTGTTTTTGAGTTCAGGTTGGTATCGGGATTGAGACGAATAAAAAGTCAAGGAATAGGTTTGAAGATGGTAGGTTTGGATTAGATCCGTGATGTTTTGTATTTCGGGTGCAATGGAAGTAATTTGAGGGGGTGATAAAGTTTATTCCCAAGTCTCTAATTAGTTGAAGTTATAAATTCAATTAAAACTTATATTGCTTTTTTAATTCTAAGGTACTGTTTTTGAGAAAATTTTATATCGAGATTATGTCTTAGATGTCATATTACTGTGTTTTGATATTAAATGAAAAATATGCATAAACTATATATAAAATCAACATCAAAAAGAGAGATAAGTGGAATATTTTTTTTTGTAATGCTTAGTACGTTCTAAGCCGAAAGTACTATTTCCTGTAGGTTATGTCCATGCACTGATAAACCCTCTTATATCGCCGTTGTGTCTGAGAAGCTAGTACACTTGTGAAAACTAGTGGCAATATTAGCTGAATAGTAGTGAGACTAGAGGGAAATACTAGATTAGAAAAATCAGTGGAATAATAGACTAGTGTAAAAATAATATCGAGAAAGGAAAGTAATGTGTAACTTACGAATGTAGAAACTATCAAACATTTAAAAATTGTCAGAGCAAATAAATCCAAAACAATCCATAATGTGTCAAAAGATACTAAGGTTTTTGACAGAATTTTACACTTTGAAGGGCTCACTCGTATAATTACACTTTGCAACCTGCATTCTTCCAGTCATACAGTTCGACTGTATGATACCTATCCAATATTTAATATCTATACTTATAGAATATTTCAATAGGATTATATTATAAATACAGGAAGAATCAAATATATCTAAATGATGCTATTATGAAGAACCTGATAATATAATATATCGAAAAAGCATTCTATTTTAAAGGTAAGACCAATATAATATTTAAAAAAAAACTATTTTTTATAGGAAAAGGAGCAAAAGAATATTTTCAAATGATTATAATCAGAGTAAAGGAACATTACAGTATTTCCAAATGATTCGATTCTAAGAAAAGGAGCAATAGCATGTTTTGAAAGTATTCCTTTCTCCAAAATGAGTGAATAGAATCCTTTGAAAGGACTCTTATCTAAGTAAAGGACAAAATAATTTTTCAAAGTATTCTTTTAACAGAATGATACAAAAGCATCATTTAATAAAGTTTTATTACCAGCAAACGACCAATAAAAGGTTTCCAAAAACTGTATGCTAACGAAAGAAGCAAAATAATCTTTACAAAATATTCCTATTCTAAAGAAAGGAACTATAGAGTTTTCTAAATATTGAAAGAATCATTGCATTCTTTCAACCTATAAATGTGGTTATTAAGTCCTTAAGTAGGTAAAAGCAATATCACTCTATTCTTAAAACTCGCGTGGCGTAGAGGGCTTAAAAATACATGCAACCACAAAAAATGAGAAAAACTATAGTTTTATAGATCCAATCTATTATTTCCAAAAGCAATTTGCATCAGCTCATGTATAATAATCTTGGCGCTTACAACTTTTTTGTCTTTGTTTTTTATCTATTCCAAATATGTTATTTACATGCATTCATAAAGCACACACATAGATTGAGGCTTCTAAACATAATCTTTCCTAGCGTTTCAAACATCGATGTTGTTTGTAAAACTCGCATGATTTAGTTCAAAAAACAAAAACAGAATGAAAAAGTCAAAAATTCAGGATTTAGACAATCTTTTTTGAGATACGTGTTTCTGTAGGAGGTTTGGAACTCTATAATAAGAAAACATGCAACACGAAAATAAAACTGAAGCTATTTTGAATTAAATCTTCTACTTTCAAATATTCTATGCTATGCTTTCTGCTACTGAAGATATTCACATTTTCCACTGTTCGACTAAAAGAACGTTTTAGTGATTCCAGATATATAAAATCATTTAATCTTGATAAACACTTCAGGACCAATGTTAATGGGTTCTGAAGTGTTTACGGTAATGTGTAAGGTAATGTTGCATGTAATTTTTATATCAAACTGAAGACTCCTTCTAAGACGTTTCGACAAGACATCTTGTCTATCAAGATCTGACGAATTTATATTTGTGTGCTTTCTCGTCATCATAATGTTAGAAATTTTTTAAGGTAACGAGTTGAAGACATTGTCATTTTTAGCTAATAACGAGATGTATCATCCATCAGGATTTCGCCAATTTTGTGAGTGTCGACATATTTATTCGACTCAATCACAAGGAGAGTTAAAAGGAAGGGATGAACTTTTGTTATTTCATAATACTTGTGTAGAAATCAATTTGTTTCTAATTTACTTGGATTGATGAGCGGTAATAGACCAATTCTTACCTTACATTTCTGATTTTGCAGGAAAAGGAGTATCATATTTTATTTTACGAATGACAAGTTCTGTTAGCCGTGTGTAATTTTTTTTTACCAGCTTACAAAACTAAATTACGATACTTTAATGTCCATATTTAAAAAAAGTAAATCTTAAAACTTCTTTCTGTAATGAAGCTGTTCAATTTGTTCTTGCATCTGTAGTTTGATCACGATGATGACAATCATCAGTGATTACACTCTTAAAGTGCTGTAGGTCGTGTATTAAAGTATTAATTCTTCCAGAAATAAATTCATTAGTGTACTATAGTGTTAATCTAATCTCTAACCAAATTACCTTTATCCAGTTCAATTTAGTAAATTAGCATCAGCAGCATTTCCAAAGTAGATAGTTGATACATATTACTAGGTGATATAAAAAACAACCGATTCACTCATGTAAATTAATCATTTTATATTTCAATAAATCAAACGGAGGGAACGCAGATGTAAAATTAAATAATAAAATTTATCCGATTTTGACGGAAGATATATCTTTTCATCACCAAAACTAATCAGGATTTTGATGGACAAGAAATCTCGTCATTACCAAAAAAAATTAGATTTTGATGGGCGATATTTCTTGTCGAACTTTGTGGCTTTAGCGAAAATTGCGTGATAAAATTTCATCTTTACACAATGTACACTGACAAAAAAAAAAAACATTAATCCTAAAAAGATATTGGTAAAAATGTTCTATACATATATAAAAATACTCCATGAGCTTGAAATGTCTATGAAATGCTCGTATTTGCGGTTCTTTTTTTGTATAAAGTGAAATTACTGTTCACCTCTTTTCTTTGAAATAAATAAAAACAACATTATTTTTACACTCGTAAAAATGTGTTCGCTTATATCTGTTTTGAAACATTTTATCAATCTTATCAAAACGATTTATTTATTTGCCAAACATTGTTTTAAGATTACTTTTCCTTACCCATATGTAAACATTCCATTCGATCTCACCTAAATTTTCAGCTGCTACGCGTTGTTTTATGCACGAATAAAATGTCTGACGCAATTTAGTTTAAGTTGTCTGAAATTCGAATATATATATATATATATATTTTTATCATTTTAAAATCGTATCACCGAAACAAATTTCACTATCAACGCGTACATATTCTAAAAATGGAACCTATTTCAGAAAGGGAAAGTTTCACGATTTTAAAAATATCCTATTTGAATACAGTATTCGATATTATACAAACAACAGCTTTAAATGATGTAAATTTCAAATTTTAGTCGAATGTTTGTACAGATTTATCAAACACGCGCTCTAACTTTCATTTCTACTTTTAAAAGAAATGTGTCTGCGGCTCAAGCGAAACGAATTCAAATACTTCCGCTAATACTGCATTGATTTATGTTTTGAAATGTTGCTGAAACTTTCTGTGGAATCGAGTGGTTTTGAATGCACACGTTTCGTTTTGTAAAAAGGAATATCATCCCATTTATTGTTGTGTAGACATGACAAATACTTCAGCTTTCAAAGACCAACGTAAAGTGTTTTTTAGGGGCTTTATGTTTTCAAAGTAAACTGACATAAACCTTTCTGATGTAGAAAGGAACTGAAAGGATTTTTATCCGAATCCTTGAGTGGTAGCATAAACCATATTAATGCTTCAAAGATATTTTCTATTTCACATAAGATTTTATGCAAATACCATTGCCTATTTTTGTCAGATATTCGCATTTCTTAGTATGTTTAAGAGCCAGTCGCAAGAAAATCCTAAATCCTCGATTATCAAAGCCATTCGATACATTTCAATACATTTGAACAACATAAGGTAAACAAACACAGAAAATATATATTATCACTAGCAAAGCATCCATGAAATCCCAGATGTAGTTTATTTTTTATGTAAATTTTGCGGAAATCAATTTTGATTTCTAATGTGCGTTTTCGTATTTTATACCTTCAGGACTATGCTGAGAACTTATCAATAATCAACTCGATTGATACTTAATCGCTCTGGTGTAAAATAATTTCTGTATCAGTTGTAATAAGCAAACTTTAGAGGAAATCAATTTCGAATTCTAATTGGTATTTTTGCTCATAATATCGGCACAACTCAATGTGGGCAATATGTCACTGAACCATGCTGATGACGCCCAATTTCCATGGTGTTAGATTATTTATATATTGAATTCATTAGGTGTTATCTTAGCGGACATCAAACTTAATTCCTGTAATGCACTTTCGAATAGAATATCGTCACGGCTGTAACCTGGTGACATCACTGAACAACCTATTCTGCTAAAGTCATGAGAAATAGGTGGTCGTTTCTTACCTTCTATTTATCAAACTATTTAACCTTCCTGTCGTCATCTCACCTTAACGACAGAGCGCTGTCGTTTGTCCGTTATTCATAAAGGTTAAGATAAAACGCAAGGAAACTAGCGGTATAGTTCATTAATATTTTCACTTCTGCTGTATAGTTAAAATTAATACTATCATATTATTTATGTCCTATAGATCGAATGTTTTATTAGTCTTGTAATTCTTTTATGAGTGTTATTTTGATTCAAGATGAACATTGATCAGATTTTTTTTTTGGACGTCAATTATCCTACAGTTTGTTTGTTGTAATCCAAACGGCTCCCTTCACAATCATGTAAAGTTAAGTGGAGAAATCACATACCAATAGTGTTGACATCAAGATAGGAGAAGTTTAATTGAATTACTATATGCATGCTGGTAAAAAAAAAGAAGCAACAATTTTTATTCCTACTTTATCTATAGCAAAATGAATGCAATTTTGACATTGCCAGTTATAATGGAGCTGGTAAGAAACAAGTTATAATATATATTGTATCATAAAACATAGTATATTTTACAATATACTACTGTTAATTACCTTTGAATTATATGTCTACAGTTCATTTTTAAACAGTAAACAATAAATTTTATGTTTGAGATGGCTTTATCATTTAAAAAAATGCCATGTACATCTGTATTACTGTATATAGAAAATATGACATTAATTGTATTTTAGTCTGTTTTTTTTCAATTTGTAATTACTACACATCCAAACACTGATACTGTTATAATTACAAAAAGTATGTTTTTAATGCTACCATATTGAATCATATTAATACAAATGTAATCACCTTTTTCGAATAGAAAGCTTTATTTTTTAAATTTAATGTGTTATCTAATTTGTGGGCTATGGTATTTTCTAAATTACCTTGAGTTTTGTCTCTTTTCTACCTCGGTTTTAGCTAAAAAGTCTTAAATGGCTTTTTTACACGTAGTATATGAAATTAAAACGAATGTCCTGATGCAGTGTAGAAATCATCTATCACACAATAAAAGGAACGTTAAAACAAAACAACCATAACACATCAAACATTAGTAGCGGAAATATTTGCAAAACCAGGTCATAAAACTTTTTACAAAGAATGTATGTTTCCAGATTTCGCTTCTTTTGCGTGCGAGAGAACATGATGCCCAACAGAAAATGGCTACTGTCACGGAAATATGCAACGCCAAATCCACATTTAGATCATCTTTCAGACAGCTATGTTCGTCCAAAAACATAAGTCCTAGTTATTGATTCTAAAATTCTTGAACACGTTCTTTAACATGCACCCGCTTGCTTTTATTTTTGAATGATAGGACTTTCTCACGGGACAACTTTTTAATTGGAATTTTAGACATCTTGTAGTGGCTAACTCAAGACAAATCAAATGTAAAAAAAACCATTAAATAATGAATCGAATCGCTCACTATGCTTGTTATTTTGTATGGAAATGTTTGGATATGTTTGGATGGAAATGTTTGGATCTCGTGAATGAAGTCAAAAGTTGTTTCGTTACACTGTAATTTGGTTCAAGGTTTTACTTTTTCATGTATTTCAAAAATGTTTAATAAAACTTATTTTCCTTCAGTAAAATATACACTGCGATGCGGATCATGAGGTTTATCCTTGTTTTCATGCAGGTATTCGATTGCGTTGATGAGTGCTTTTCTTCAGGGAATACTTGATGGATAGGTTGATATACGAACTGCTTGGTATCACATGAGAATCATTTATAAAGTTCGCAATTTAACTTTACTGAATAGGTGGAACATTATTTTTATTCAATTGGGCTTTTTAAGAGCATGATTCAGATTATATTCTACAAGACGTGTATTACCTAGAATCGATTTTATGATTTATTTGGAAGTAATGTATTACGCGTATAATAACAGCATATTGGTTTAATTATAAAACACACAAACGCCGATAGCGTTTGTTCAAGGTATGACCAACTTCGACCCTTATCTCTGCAAGTGGATATTTCTTCCTAGAATAAGAACAAAGCTTTTTCTGAAAACGTGATTATCACCATTAATATTTGAACAAAACGTATGCTAAGGACGAGGTATTTCAATATCTAGATGTGACCAATTTTGCTAATGGCATGATCTCTTGCCATGAAGTTTTGACCAATTTTGTTCATGACGAGATATCTTACTTTCAATATATGACTAATTATGCTAATTAATAGGTATATCCCCATCTAGATTTTGTACTTTGATTAATATACTGTCTAAAAAATGGCAAATGTTTAGAATCAATAGTGAAAAGGAGTAAGTAATTTGTGATGTTGAAATCTTATTATTAAAATTACAGTAGACGAGGAGGACAAAATAATGCAGTTTGAGAATTATACCAGATGCTAGATTTTTTTTTTCATTCATACATTCCAAAAAGTCATACATTTAAAGACATAAGGTTTTGGTTATGAAATATTATCAGAAAAAATGTACCTTTTTTACCCTACTTATCAGTTAAGAAGATAACCAACGCGACAATTTTATTACTGATCACGCCTGTTTTTTAACTGTACCTCGTCAATTGGTTGGAAGGTACCTGAATTTAAGTCACCCTGGATCTCAAGATCTGATTAGTTTTGTCGGTCAGAGATGAATCCTGAAGGGAAGCTTTGAGGACAACACCCCGTAATTTTGAACTATAGTCAGATGACGATGGTCAACATCTGAGTTGTCCCCCACTCTCCAACCTACCAAATCAAGCCAATATAGAAAGATTTGAGAGCACTATGGATTTAACGTGCAATATCCCCCAAGTACATGGCCTTATTTTGTTGGACAGAGTTTCGAATTTTCAAATCTCCGACTTCTAATCTGTTCCTCTACCTTCTGGACAACCATGGCCACATCTACAGGTTGAACGAATTCTAAGAAAAACTTAATTAGCTGGTTAGAAGTTTTTACATGAAATGCACTAAATATTAAAAGTGAAAAAATGCGTGCCTGACCATCTGAAGGTTTAGTGAAACAAAAATAAGTCCCAAGTAAAGTTTTAAAAAAGCACAAAATATGATTCATAATGATTTGCTGAACGTTGTACATTTTAAACATCAGAACATTCGTTTATATTTCAATATGATAATATCTAATAAATAAAATGTACTTCACAAGAGTCTGTAATTTTTCTTAACTTCTATAACTTTTTAAGTGAATTATTTTATTTCATTCAGATAAAACTTGAATAGGTCCAAAAGTTTCCAAACTTGATTCGAAGCGGGTCTTTTGAAAGTATCAATGTGCGTCCCTTAAATCTATCTGGTATTACGTAAATTCAACCAACCAACACTGAAATATGTCTCCTATTTATCACATTTGTCCTTACAGTATTCAATTCCGGCTACAAATTCCAAGTATTAAATTGCAACAGAGATTTAAACACTAATAAACAAGGAGTATATTTCTCAGCACGCTAGTGGAAATCGTAACTTCTGAAGATATATATCACATTGCTGGGGCTTCACAATTGAATCCAGTTTCAGTTTGCCAGATTGTTACTTGTTAAGTGTTTCAGATAGAGATATAGGAAGAGATGTGTTGAACTTGCAGCAGATAAAGTATTAGTTATTCGTACTTAGATAGTGCCTTAAATAATTTTAAACATGGATTTACGAACTATGTTTGATCCTTCTTTATAGTAGAAATTAAAAAAAAATATTCAAGTTTTATTATTTTAAATATAAAGTTAATGGTATAAATGAGTGTGTAAAAATAGTCTTTAAAATGTTTAAATGTTTTATTTATTATTTTATATAGCTAAATGTGTTATATAATTTAGATAATTTTATTTATATTTCTAAAATGTTTTCTTATGGATATTTTTTTATCTATCATTAAAACAAGTTATCAGTAAAACAATTTGCCATTTATAATTAGTCAATCCACATAAAGACAATTCAGCAAAATTATCAATCTAAGTACAATAGCATGCATCATTGAATAGATAATTTAGCAAAATATTCAAGTAAATAAACTACAACTCCAATAAAACTAAATCGATCTATTTTTATGGCAAATATAAACTTTCAAAATATAATTTTTATATTCAAACAATCTCTAACCTCCCTCCCCCCCCCTTTCCTTGAAATAAAACATTTACTCTAAACTCTTCCACTGACTAATTATCCCCCCCCCCCCTGATTCAAGTTCTTAAACTATACTTGTATAGTATTCGTGAAATCCATCGTCCATGGGTGAAATTAAAAAATGCTTTTATAACTCGATTCATGATTAAGCCATTCAATTTACAATCATAAACAAAAACTTAAGTTTAACTTCACCAATATCACCAAATTTTAATTCGTTCATTTGAACTCAAAAACATAGTTCAAAAATCTCCCACTGGCCTCTTTGAGAAAGTGTTCATTTAAAATCAACACTATGATTACATACTCTTCTGCAAAATGTTCCCATCCATCTCAGTTCAAAACAATAATTTTAAATCAACATGATGGTTCCCAATACTTTTACCTTCCATTGATTAATATTTAAAATGTATCGCTTTAAGAAAATTTTAATTTGAAATGAACATCATTATTCCCCACTCTTTTGCCAATTTTTATTCACTGATCTATTTATCACAATATTTATTTGAAATCAACACATTAACTCGCAACTATTTTTTAAAGTATTCCAATGATCACTGAGAAAATTATTCAATTAGAATCAACATCAATATGTCACACTAATTTCAAAACGTCCCGATGATCTTTTATGAAAACGTTGATTTAAAAATAAACATTTCCCTTAGATATATATTATTATTCTTATAGACAAATTTCCAAGTCTTGCATGGATACATCGTTTATAAATTGAATCTAGAATTTGCTACAAGAGGTTTGAATCAGTTAATAGACTATTCAGCACAATTTCCCAATACACGAACAGCAGCAAAAACGAAATAGATCTCCGCCTTCTTCGCAGCCGCAAAGAAGTTTAAAATGGAGCCTCTTTCTCCCACACCTTGTTCCTGGAACCGGAAAAAAGTCGAGTGTGACCGGCTTGGAAAGGACTTCCGACAGGAACTGAGTTGTCCTCTGCTTGCGTCTTCCTCCGAGGCATATGTGCCAGTTTAGAAGATGAAGCTCTTGTCTGAGGAGCGCCGATAAAGGAAAGAAGCCGTATCCAATCTCGTAGATTCGGCGGCCGTTCCACGTAGTTCAATAAAAGTAGTTCACCATTTTATTTAGTTGCTTTCGTAGAGGAAAAATATCGGGGTAATGTTTAATTCAAAGGATGTCGCAAAAAAGAAGTGAATATGGATTTAAGAAATTGAATGACGAAAGTATGAAATCACGTAGATAGGACGGATACCTTTAAGATTTATATATATATATATATATATATATATATATATATATATATATATATATATATATATATATATATATATATATATATATATATATATATATATATATATATATATATATATATATATATATATATATATATATATATATATATATATATATATATATATATATATATATATATATATATGTTCAGGGATCCTATTTTTTCTGTATTACGTGTTCTATGTATATCCTGTTAGTTTTAGGAGCGGTTATAGTTAGTATAATTGAAATTTGTTCCCTTAGGGATGAATTATATATGAATCTTTGACTGTAAACTTGTCCAGTTTCGTCCTACTATTTGAATAAATTCAGCACTTAACATTTGTACATCATACTTATGGTACATTATATCCTAGAGTGCAAATACATTTCAATAAAATAATTTTTCATATACATATCACTATACATTTCACCATAAGCGACAATAGAATATACAGTCAAATTATCCGTTATTAATCCCTTGCGCTTCCAATCTACGAGTTGTACGCTAAGCCGATTCGATTCCTCTAACTTTCCCTGGGGTATTTATCTCATCTGTGTCCGTAAACTGTGTGTATGTCCATTGGCAGACGTTTTATGTCATGTGTTTAGCGCAACATGATCAAATATTACTCATACATCCTAAGCTCAACTAACCATTTATCAAAATACAAATGTATTACATTATAATTACCATTGTAATACCGCATTTTTCAATTTTTCATATACACCGCCTACCTGATATACAGTCAAGTCGATTTTTGTCTACCCATTAAAGTCGCGGATTCAATTTTCGATTTGTAAGCACATGGATGCTGACCATTTTCATTGCTAGGAGTAACAGCATTTTACCCACTGGTACTCTGAGTTCACACTCATCCTTCGACACTACAAGTAGCCAATAGTTTGCCCAAATGCTTAGCAGGTTAATGGTGGGGATTTAAAAGTAATATTTAAAAAATCACACCTTGTATTTAATACATTATATTAAAAAAATAAAATTTTGTATTTATTACATTATATTTAAAAAATAACATTTTTGGAGTTGGATCTTACATAAGCTGGATTCATTATTTTGCTTAGCAATACCCCTTCAGGATGATTTAATTCTTCAGGTAATGAACATGATTAATACATATAAGAAGCTAATTTGCTTTCTACTACGCACAACCCTAATATATGCAATAGAAGCTCGCATTCATTGGTTACAATATGAACATTCCACTTAAGTCAAGCCCACAAGACTGTTGAACTCGTAGCTACGGAATACTACTTCTCCATTAATTAGAATCAGACATTACCACTTTAATTAACTCTGAATCTGCTAAATGCAAAGACGCATTAATTTGACACTCAATAACAGGACGAGCGGGAGGTGATCAACATTCCGGGCATAATACTATCAGCAGCACCCACTGATCAACATTGGGACAAATCACTTAGGAAAGCCATCGTCTCTATAAGCTAGTTCTAATTATAACGTTGATTGCGAACGATTACACAGATTCCGCAAAGACCTTAGCCCTGAAGTGTGCAAGAGCTTTTGGAATTACATGTGAAATTCTCGGTAAAGAGGTTGTACTGAGGCATTGACTTCATGACGTGTGATATTTTAATGTAGTGTTTCTCAGAGGAAATCATCCTTCAGAGCAGCTCATAGTTTGCATTTCTTATTTTGTGAGAACAAAAAAAGTTTTAATGAGGACTGGTGAAACTTGTGGTGGTCTCATATTTTCTTACGTTGGCGTTTAGTGGATTGTTGGAGTTGGTTGGGTATTTTTTCATGGCGCAAGGGCCAGATCTGGCTAAGCTACGCCAAGGATTGTTGGAGAGTGGTGGACAAGTTTAGGTGTGGTTTCTCGTCATTTGACAGAAAAATTCAAAATTCTATGTTACTTCCTCTTTTAAACAGTCACGAATGGTCACAGTGTTGCTTCAGTGGGACTTAAATTCAACAACCTACTTATTAATCAATTTATTTTTCTTGAATTTTCGATAAAAATATTCGGTGGTTGTTGGTCAAATTTCTCATAGATGGAACATTTTATTAATGATTTGTAAATTTGCTCATTGATAAACCTTCTGATTAATTAATAACTATTAAAATTGAAAATTAATCTTTGAATTACTGTATAACTTGGAAAAGTGTTTATTATTAAGTTATGAATAACTCGAAAAATTGTTCGTCTTTGACTAATGAATAATTTTTAAAACATTGCTCATTGATCAGAAAATTTATAAATTCATGCCTACACTCAGTTAAAAAGTTGATTGAGGGTGAATGCGAGGGATCTTCATTGAATAATTGATAAATTATTCATTGTTGCGTAATGGACAACTTTAAAATGTCTCTTTTTGGTATAAGTGATGAACACTCGAAACATATTTCACAGTTAGTAACTAATTACTCGAAAAAATATTGATTTATCACATGGTTGTTTCTGGTTGAAATGAATTACCGTGAAAATGCTAGGTTTAGACAAGCTGTGCAAAACTATACAGAAAACTTCAAGTAAAAATGTCGTCAAAGGGAAAAAATAGCAAATAAAGGAATGAAATGGTATAAAAGCAGAAACTTATTACTTTGTTATCACGGGTGCAGTTCATTGATCAGGAATTTATCTCATAAATTTAAAGCAATAGATACCTTACCTGAGAATGTTTACAATGGATAAACAATGAATAATTGTAAAAATGTATATTCTTGCGTGCATTTTTGAAGCATTTTTGAGTGATAAATAACTTGAAGAATTGTTCATTAATCAGAAATTTCGCTCAGTACACTATACCTAAAAACAGATGAATTTATTTAACATTTCACCTTAGAGTGAATACAGAAGCTCATCAATGAATAATTGTTAACTTGTTTATTGGTGTGTAATGAATCATTTTTAAACTTATCCATTGAAAAGTAATTCCTCGCAGTGAACCAATTATACACTCGTTGAATGCGGTAAAAAACTTTCAGACCAAAAAATAGCATAATTCGTCATAAGTTGTCAATAATATTCTAAGCTCAGAGGGATTTTTTCGGAAAACTCTGAAAGGTAGATTCTAATATTTGAAGTAAACGGCAAGAGAGATCTCTAGCAGAAACCAAACGTAACAAAGGAAAGAGTGCTTGTACACACAAGTTAATGAAAAATAGCAGAGCAGAGCGCTTGTTTGCTAATTACCTCCGCTTCCGTTTTCCTTTTGGTTGTTTTGGGGTTTTTAATTTTCCCTGTGCAAAAATAGATGATGTGGGCAACTTCTGGGGGTACATACAAACACGAAATAGGCTTAGGATCGATGCAGCTAAGCAGTTGTATCGAGATTAACCACCTCCTCCTGGTTTTGACGAGTTACCTCGTCAATCAAACGCTGATGAACTTTGGTAATGACGAGATATCGTCTTATCAAGATGTTATCAATGTTTTTGGTAGCGAAGAGATCAGGATGTGGTCATATGATAATGTTGAAAACAATACTTATTAGGAAAGCTTACCTACTTTTCCACACTTGTATTGCTCCAACTTCTTTAAGAACCCGGGTCGTTGAATAAGTATAACCTTTTTTCTTATACTTTACATCAATCAATCTATTTGCAAAACAGCAATGAAACGTAAAAAGCCTTTTTATTTTTACTAACAACTTAGAGAATTTATTGCAATCACCAAGTATTTACAAGAATTTGTACACGTTTTTAAATACACTCAATCACAAAAAAATCGACGCTCCAAGAAGGAATCATCCGATTGCTTTGAAAGTTCGTATGCAAAAATGTTTTTACCAAATATGCAAATGATTAAAATTTGGTGTCCAATGAATGAATAGTGCGATCTCCAGCGCATCGGAACTGCGCATCCAGCAGATGCATATTAGGAGTTGTTCTTGAACTGTTGTTAAAAAGTTCTGCTGCATTGCTATTTAGGATACCTTTCAACGACTGAAAAGAATACCTCGCCGCAGGATTCGAGCTCATTACGAGCAACTTTCAGAGTTTGAAAGAGGTCGTATCATTGGATTGAAAGAGACAGATTGGGCAAATCGGAGAATCGCTCGTCATGTGAGTCGATGCGATGCGGCGATTAGAAGATGTTGGCAAGACTGGGTTGACAATGGCATATTTCAGCGTCATGATGGTAGTGGTCGACGTAGGTCCACAGCAGATCGGGAGGACAGAGTGATTGTCAGATTAGCTGTTACAGCGCCTGATACATCGCTATTAACCATCAGTCGTGCGACCCACACACAAGTGTCCACCATGACAATTCACAGACGGCCGAGAGAACGAAATCTACGCTCATACCGACCGTTACGCCACCTGCCACTCACGCCTGCACACTGTCGAGCCAGATTACAGTGGTGCCTGGCTCGATCAGGCTGGAATGATGCTGACTGGGGACGTATAGTGACGAATCCCGCTTCCAACTGTGTCCTGACGATAATCGCAGACTTGTTTGGAGACGCCCAGGGCAGCGTTCCGAATCTGCTTTCACTATTGCACGCCACACGGGTCCTCAACAAGAAATTATGGTCTGGGGTGTCATTTCCCTTGATAGCCGGACCCCTTTGGTCGTCATTAGAGGTAAACTTACTGAAATACGTACGAACTTACTTAATACGTAATACTACCCACTACAAAATTAATAAAAAAAAAACATTTCTGAAAAAGTTGTGCAATGAAACTTAAGTGCAATATTTGTGTAATTATGCACTGTATATTTGTGTAGTAGGCACTTTTTATAAAGATGTACGTATATTTGTGATGGAACGTACACCAAGCACATATTCCGAACTTGAAGTCACTTTACTTTATTTCGGATTCTACTACTGCTCGGCACCCATAGTTAATTGCACAGTTCCAATTTGCTTAAACGCTAAATTTCGCTGAAACTGCGATAAAATATATTTCAATGCAGCCCCAATATGTATCATGTGAGAACATTTGAACAGTAGCAGTAAAATCCTCGAATACCATCCTGTCTATTTGTTAGTGCAGAAAGCTCCTTTCATGTAGAGTTTTACTGAAATGATAAAAATAGCAGGTGATTGTGTTTTGGTAACATCTCACAATTTGTATTTTGATTTAGCATGTTGCTCGAAAACAACTACACATGCAAATTAACACAAAATATGACTAATAAATTAGCTCTTAACCGTATGAACATCTTTATTATAAGGCAATTTGTTTATGTTTGCATTCAAAAGCCCTCTCATTAATGGAAATTTTCTGGCGAAAGCAAAAATACACGTAACTGTTTAAAAGTTCACTAAACGTGCCTTATGTATAAAATACAAACTGATATAATTCGTAGATCCCACCAATTGTACTCTAAATGTACTAATGATGAGTTAAAAACGCTTGAAATAGGAAATACGTATTCTTTAAATTATCCTAGTTCACATCGCTTCTCAAATTGATCTAAGTAGGAATTTTTAACCATGTCCATTTAACATATTCTTGCAGGTGAAAAATAAAAGGATAGATTTATATTTTCCATTACGTAACATTTTGCTTTGATGCAGGTAGTTTCTTAAATTTTGAATTCACTTAATCTGCTTAGCTACATTTAACATGTTCCAAACAAAATATAACGAATATGAACTTAACTTACTAGTGCGCCTCCAAATAATGTATAAATGCAATTTTGGTTATGCTTTTAGTGCAATGTCTATTCAAATAAAATACTATGTGTTATATTATTCAAGGGTATATATGTTAAATTAAATATGTAAATCCTTATATAGAAAGTTTCCCATCGTTATTTATGAAATTCCAGTATGATAAACACGAATAACTGATTTTAAAACTATAACGTCTATAGTAAACATTGTGAGGAGTAAACTTAAGCGTCAGTTAGATATAGATGCTTACACTAATCTTATTCTATCAAAATATATGGTACATAATATTTTAACGTGAGCTCATAACTTCTTAAATATTCATGCAGAATTAAATAAGTAGGATAAAAAGCATAAAGAGAGATATGGGAATAAATAACGTGGAAAAGCGGATAAATCCAGCTAAATTTTCTTCTAGTTTTCAGCATTTTATGTTTTCCTCTGCATAGTTTCGAAAACACAAAATGATGCTTAAAGGGAATGATAAGAATATAATGGTGGAACTTCATTATTGTCTGATGGGTATTTCATTAAACATTTTTTTATACTTTTTATCTTTAGTTTCGTTTGAACTTTCATTCATCACAATGAAAACGAGATTCGTTTTGTTACATTTGGCAGCTGTTCAGGAAAGGGATGGCAATGATTTTTTAAGCTCTTGTGATCAGTATATGCTTTGTTATCAGTTTTGGGAGCAATTCATATCTAGCTTTTCTCCATGCAGTTTGGAGGAAGAGTCATAATGTTGGTTTCTGAATTCCCCAGAAATATATCTTATTTAATGCAGTATTCATTTAATAAAATGCTTACAACATTAATATCACTTTTAGGATTTGAAACATGACTATGGAGTCTAAAGTAACACTCCAAACCAACATTGTAGTAAGGAATCTGTGCAGCTATGTTTTATTTAAAAAAGAAGCCAATCCATGTTTTCGAATTTTAAAATCCATTGATTAAGCGTAATGTATTGTATGTTTTTCATCACTTAGTGGATTACGTTAATAAACAAATAATTTGTACAAGATTCTGTATGTACAAGTATGTGTTAAATGATAATAAGATATAACCAATGTCAACCTTTTCTGTTTCTAAAAATTATTGCTAAATTCATAAAAGCATAAAATATTGAGCAAATATTTACAAGTGTATGTATTTAGATTGTATTGTTAGGTAAAATTTTCAGCATGATCAGTTTCTATACAAGTTTTATCGAAATAAGCATGATTATTCTAAAGACGAGTTTCTAGAGTCACATAGCTCATTTCAATATTGAAATTCACGACTTGTGTGTTAAAGATCCATTTTTAATTCAATTGTTCGCATGTCTTGCTGTGAAAAATATCTTACAAAATGCTGATTCCAGCTAATTTAATTTGGGATAATGAATGAAATTATTAATTTAGGAGACTTAAGAAAGGTGGTATATTCCAATGATTATAAGTTTAATCTCTACGACTCCTATTGATGTGTGTTGTCTACGTTTTGGAAAAAATATTATCTTGATTGGATAATTGAAGCAATGAACCCAAAAAATCGTTCGAGGATATTATCCAATGACATGGTATGAAGGTGTAGATAGGTTCTATCTCGTGAAAGGACATATAATAAATCGTTGCCAAATAAAATGTCCTATCATAGAAATGTTTTGGCAATAGCGATTTAATTTGATTTTAACAGAATGTAACACCCAGCCGAGAAAGTAAGTATTTAAAAATGGACATATTTCCTACAGGCTGTACAGTGTGCAAAGCTCCAGTGTATGCAGAACTTCCCCATTATTTTTTAGCTACGAAAACAAATTATCAAACTAACAAATTAATTGCCCGTATACACAGTGTACTATAGTATTGCAAACATTAATTGTTATTTATTGTATTTTTTGGGAGAGGATAAGTTCCTGTGCTCATACAAATTAATATTCCTGATAAAAAAGGTTTCAAATTGTCAAAATCTTTAGCCACAGATCAGAAACTGGGGTATATGATCATGTTTGTAGCTTCATCTGAATAAAACATACATTCAGAATCTCTTGATTTATCGGATCTTTGCATATGACCTCAACAATTCGACAAATGTTTCAAATCCAATTATTCACTTTTAACCCATTCTAAAATCCTATTTGAGCAATATACATGGAACTTAATAAATGGCATAGTTCTAAAGTAGTTATGTATGGCATAGTTCTAAAATAGTTAAGTATTAATAGATGAGTTACGTCAAAGATACATATTATAACATATTTCTAGACGTACATTTCGTATTTGGTAACATTTCGATATTGATTATAAGGATGGTAAAGTTTAGATTAAAATGAACTAGATGACTTAAAAGGAGACAGTTCTTGAAGTAACACCTGAAAGATACATTTATGTATTATTCTTATGAATGCCACTTCATATATGATCTCTATGTTTTTCAAAACAGAAATGAACACATGTGTCAATTTGGGATTCATACTTTGAACTACCTCATTAAAAATATCACTTAACCAATAAGAATTTATTTACAAAAAAAAACTTTCAATAAAACTCAAAAAAGCCAGCTACAGTAGCTTAGTTTATATATCTCACTCCACTAAAATACATGTATTCTTTAACAATCTTACAAAATCGCAGCAATACAATAAATAACTCAATCTCTCGCAGCGCATAAGTGTTGCAATAGCCCAGTTGAATGAGCAAAGGATTAACACCCAGAGGGTTGCGAGTTCGAAACTCTGTCCAGCCAAACATAGTCGCGTAACCGAGGGCAAGTGCATTCTAAATATGTCTGGTACTCAAACGTAATCTAGTTGGCATGGTGTAAAAATTTGGAGAGTTGGGTGCCAGCTTAGGTGATGACTTGGTCCTACGAGCATGGTACAAATTTCGTCGTGTTGTACTTTATTCTTTCCCTTGAGGATTGATCCCAAACCCTCTCCAATAGCCCGCTGTATTGCTCCATTTTGATTTGAATTAACCTCCTTTCCTATCCTTAAAGCACATAAACTACATCTATAATTAATCATTATACATCCAACTAAATTAAACATATTATGAAGTTGCCAGATATATAATTGTATATATTTGTTATTAATTGAATTATTTCAAAACTTATTAAACTTAATATATTTTAAATACCAATATCAAATGTTCTTTTATATTAATCAATTTCAAAGTATTATTATTTGTATACAAATCATAATTATTTTATGTAGATCACATCTACACTTTGCCCACACGGACATATCTTCTGGAGGTGTGAACGGGCCAGAGGTACTTTAATGATATTTTATGTTCTAGTAAAGCTCACTGTCTTTGCTATACACGGGAATATTGCAACTGGGATAATCAATCTGAGTTTTCTAATTTCTTGTCTGTTAGTTAGGATGCTCTTCTGATGTCTCTTTTTATTATAATATCTTGCGTTTTACAAACCTCTGGTCCATTTCTTAATACTGAGCCATACAACCAAATCAACCAGCCATATCAACCCTTCAAATGTGCGGAGCACCCTCAATTCCCAAACAGACACCGAAATTTGAAGTTGGGTCAACATCAGCTTGCTTTTAGCACCTGATCCTACTCTCCACGTGTGGTATAATATCCAACTGGCTTACATAGGAATCAAATTGGTTCAGCAGTAGTGCAATTCTAAAAGTTGTTAGGTACGGTTTATATGTATATTTCTCCTTGTGTCAGTAACACTTTCCTGTTGAATTACTTCCTTGAAATGATTAATTTTGTAAAAGTAAGCAAAATCAGCCCATAGTCCTTTTCATTTTCCCTACAACATTTTCACAAGAATCAGAGCAATCTTATGAATGTGCAGATGGAAATTATGTATCCCAAACACATACCGATCTTCGATGTTGGACCGGGGTCAGCCTACATTTAGCACAGCACTCTCCACACGCTTAACAGCATTCAATGAGCTTAAACAAATAAAAATATTATTATAAAGGTCAGTTATATAAATTATAAATACATTCGTTCTGTCAGATTCATCTATTAGAATTATGTATTAGTTCGACATTGATTCAAAGTATTATGCAATTCAGGCAAGGCTTCAAAAATCATGACGACCTTAAATGAGTCAGATTCAACTTGAAATAAATTTGAAAGACCTTTATATATACCTTTTTTGTTGCATTTCTTGGCGTATTTTATACACAAAATTTCAAAATTTAAATGAAGACGGTATGTTTTATGGTGCAATGGTCATATTTGTTTGATCTGAGATAGACATCAAGGAAATAATCAAGCAATGAAAGTTACACTAGCACAAAAGAGCGAAAAACACCTAGGAAAGAATCAAACCTGCGGTACCTACAACTACAGAGTTTGCTAGCATAGTGGGCAAACCCAGTTAGTAACAAATAAAGGTGGTTGGGTTTTGTGGCACAAGGACCTTGTTTCATTAAATTACCTTTCTATTAGTATCAAGTAAATAAACATAAACTCACAAAGAATGTTTCCCTGTGACAGAAGGGAAAATCACCACCAGGAAGGTATCAAACCTGAGATACTTACAACTACAAGGTTTGCTAGAGCAGGTCTCGAAATAGATTTTTCAATGCAGGTGTACCTTGTGCAGCTAAGTTTTTAAATTAGGTGCACATGCATTCTGTTTTCACATAGTGTGTATTTAAGAATTTTAATTACGTTCCTTTCGAGCTAGGGAGGTGAATATTAATATTTTGTTCAAACATCAAATAGACATAACACGTTTAACCCCTTTTTTTAACGTTAGGTGCACATCGTGCATCTAGCGGGAAAAGTTAGGTTCACAATTTTATTTTCATGTGCACAGTGCACCCGGGTATTTCGAACCCTGTGCTAGAGTATTAGGCAAAATCAGTTAGTAATTTAAGTAAGGGTGTAGGGTTTTATGGCGCGAAGGTGGCCATAGTTAATTACACTTAGCGAAAAACATCAAGTAAATGAGCACATACATAAATAAAGAAATAACTACAAAAACAAAGAAATAACTACCAAAACAAAGAAATAACTACCAAAACAAAGAAATAACTACAAAAACAAAGAAATAACTACAAAAACAAAGAAATAACTACAAAAACAAAGAAACAAAAAATTTAATAACATAAAAGAAACAAAGAATTTAATAACATAAAAGAAACAAAGAATTCAATAACATAAACTAAAGAAATAAAGTTTAATAATACACAAAGAATGAACATAGAAAGTTTAGTACTAAACAAAGAATAAACAAAGAATTTAATAACATAAAAGAAACAAAGAATTCAATAACATAAACTAAAGAAATAAAGTTTAATAATACACAAATAATGAACATAGAAAGTTTAGTACTAAACAAAGAATAAACAAAAAAAGTTTTATAATAAACAGAGAATAAACAAAGAAAGTTTAATAATAAACAAAGAATAAACAAAGAAAGTTTAATAAAAAACAAAGAAAGTTTAATAATAAATAAATACATTTTCACTATCACAGAATTGGAAAACACGCCCATGTATAGAATAAACCTAGTTGTTACTTCTTTGGAAAATCATAAATAGCCAGAGCGGCTGTTAAATGAAATTCATGTTCAGTCATGTTCATCTTTTGACTTTGATCGGTATAGAAGTTGTACCATGATCGTGTATAGAATTAATTTAGATTACGATTAACACAGAAGTTGTACCTTGATATTAACAAGAAATAATTTAGACTATGAATAATAAAGAAAGCAGTTGTCCATTGAAAGTTATAAGAATCCTACCAGTTATATCTATAGCCGTATTCAAAAGGTTAATTCTAAAACCCCACTGAATCTATTCAACCAATCGCAATTATATTACTCATCAACCACTTACATGGCATTTGCAATCCAATTATTCCTTCTGTGAAGTAAACAAAATTAGCAACTTCCATTTGATTTTCAGTGGAGCCCTTTTATTAGGATCGCACCAACCATTCGAGTGTGCCGATTTCCCATCAATCCCCAAGCAGATACCGAACTTTGATGTCGTCCCAACGTCAGCCTGCATTTGTACAGTGAATTTAGCACCACACTCCACGCGTGCGGGACAGTATCCAACGGGCTTAGACAAATAGAGTTCGAATTGATTCAGCTACGATGCGTGCTGGGTGTAATGTAGGTTTCAGACCCTCATTTTCGAGTTGGCTAGAGGAACTGGTGCAGGATGGGACTGTTAATACACTCTGCGCTCGCCTCTCCAAATCGTGATGTGACAACCCACTGAATCTAGGAAGTTCCTCTCCCTCTCACGTGTGTCTGTGAATAATGGGGTGAAAGTAATGAACAATTATGATTGACTGAGGGAGTATATGTATCTCCTCGTGAATTGGAATTGTCGTACGCAAATTCTCTTGATTTGAATTTACAAGTACGGTGATAGTGATTTATTTGCGATGAATCAAAACAGGATGAAGGGTTATTTGTCAGATTTTCCGTCTATCATTACCTGGAGTGAAAAGCTAAAATCATATTCATATCTAGGCATGGTGTAGCATTGATTTAATAATACTATTTCTATGCGTAAAAGTATTTGCTACATAGAGTAATTAAAAGTTACTGTTTTTAATGTGTGTACTGTTTAACCTAATTTCCTTCAAAGTCAAAAATTTAAGTAATTATCTAGCTTTATTTAAGTACTATATATTTTATTGTTATGCCTAGATATTTTATTGTTATGCCTATACTTTGGACTTGGCGTCCAAATTTGTGCTCACACTACAAACAAAATTGTTCACTGCATTTTTTACTTAGTGTTTAAAGTAATCATTACACAATTTCTTTTGAGCGCAAATATATTATTGCATTTTCTCAACGTACTATGACTCTAGAAGATGACATTTGTATATGTATTAAAATGATATTTTCAGGCTTACAGTGCATTATCAATACTGTTCAAACTAAGAAAATCTGAGCGTCGGGCTCGTATCAGGGTTGTGGGTTCTGTCCTCTGCGGAGCCTGCAATTCTGATGATTGCGAGATTGGCGTTTCGACCTGGCTAATGACCGTCGTGTTCACTAATGGTGACTGGGGCACATTAAATAGGTCGTGGCCACAAAGTCCCCCATGTTCCCATACCAAATCAATACCTCTGGGGGTACCTGATCAGGTGGTCATCAGCCTCTGATTGGGATCTAAATTACGATATGCGTGAGTGAATGGATCTATGAAAGGGGCCATCCTGTAAAACGGATGTGCCATGTATGTCGAGCAAAGTCGGACTTCCTCCCAATGGGGCTAAATAACATGGAAGGCGCACCCCCTCGCCTCTTACCGTCTTCGATGGGCCTGGCACTACTCCGATCTGCCAGTGTAGGCATAAGAAACAACAACAACAAAAACGATGTAATCAACACAACAGCACGAATCGAAACGAAATTACTGTGCTACTGGATGTATTTTTCTGCTCCTTTATGAACCTTGATTGAGAGTTGCCCTGCGAGTGACGCATGCTCAAAAGGTGCTGAAAATTTGATCATTTGCATCTCCAACGCAAATGTACCATTCCTATAAACTTATGACTCGTCATTTTATTCTAATCAAATTTATTCCAATTATGATTGCATCAATCATAAAGCAATTAAACTCATTAAATGAGCCGCGGCAGCTCAGTCAGTAGAGCATCGGGCTCGCATCAGAAGGGTTGTGGGTTCTGTCCTCGGCTGAGCCTGCAATTCTGATGATTGTGAGATCGGCGCTTCGACCTGGCTAAAGACCGTCGTGTTCACCAAAGTGGCTAGGGCGCGTTAAATAGGTCGTGGCCACAAAGTCCCCCATGTTCCCATACCGAATCAATACCTCTGGGGATACCTGATCAGAGGGTTATCGGCCTCTGATTGGGATCTAAATTACGATATGTGTGAGTGAATGGATCTATGAAAGGTGCCTTCCTGTAAAACGGATGTGTCATGTATGTCGAGCAAAGTCGGACTTCCTCCCAATGGGGCTAAATAACATGGAAGGCGCACTCCCTCGCCTCTTGCCGTCTTCGACGGGCCTGGCACTCCGCTGGTCTGCCAGTGTAGGCATGATAAACAACAACAACTAAGAATATCTTCAACGTAGAGCTGAAACTAAATAGCTGCAATTTTTCAGAAGTGTGTTTTCTGAAAATGAATGCTTGATTTCAATATGAAGATGAAACAATTGAAGTAGTGAATCCGTGTCAATAATTACATGTAAATTTACCAAATTGAAAATTGTATTTCCAATAAAAATTATTGTCTCGACTTTTGAGAAAAAGCACTCATTCTTTACATTTCTCAAATAAACAGCCATTTATATGTTTTATACAAACATGGGGTACAGCGAGATTTATGATTGAAAATTAAGAAATGAATTCCCATTGAATGAAATATACTTCATAATCATTAAATGGTAATTTTTTATGTGATTATATACACTTAGATTCTTATAGTTAAAATATATACATATGATGTTTACTATTTTCGAATGTGTATACATCGAGATACAAATTTGTAACACATTTTCCATGTTAAATAAAAACTTTTATAAAATCATATTTCAAATTTACACATAGTAGCCCACTTGTATTTGAATAGAAGCTTTTAAACGAGTATATCATTGTTACAGGATAATAATTATGCCATTTTAAACCATATTTAATGCGAAACGTAACATTGTATAATTAGAGAGAATGCATTTCTATCTCTATACATTTATTGAAGCTCTCATATTACCGGTTTGTGCTATACTTTCTGAATTGCTTCCACAGGCGAACGAAACTGATACAAACCTTCGTAGTTATAATTATTTCAATTGTAACGTAATAAATCCTTTGGAATTTGATAAAATTCTGATAGTAAATCTTGTAACTCGAGTGATTAAAGCAGTTTCTCAAAGGAAATATGTCAAGTAGGTGTGCTAGTAAGCGCTTGCTGGTTAGTGAATAGTTGTGTCACATTTTCTTGACAACTTCGGCAGGTGAACGTATTTTTACAGACCTTCTCTGTTTATAAGAATTATTGAGATCTTTTGTAGTTTGGTAAAACGCTTAAATAATAATGTAAACGCTCGAGTATTCAACGCATTTTCTCAAGATAAGTAATGGAAGTACAAGTGTCTGTACGTGCTAGTAAGATATAAATTAATTTATCGCGTTTGAATATTAAGTGAAATATGTTAATATGAAGGAATATTTCTTAGTTTTGGGATACATTATTTTCAAACTTTTCAGATCCTTATAATAATATAAATTTTAATATTACACTTGATAGATCATCATCGACAAGTTTAAACTTTAGACATTTATTTTAAACGTTGCTTCTTTTAAGAAAAATCAAACCTTTGTAATGAGGTTCAGTTACAACTGTTGAAAATTAATTGAAGTAAAATATATCGTTAAATTCTTTCATAGTTTAATTTGTTGAATGAATATGTGAAATGATATATCGTCTGCCGGAATTACAAGTGAAACACACTGCGTTAAAACTTTTGAGATGAGTTTCCTAAAGTCTCATGAGCATAATGATTAATCGCTATCGTCATATTTTTAAATCATAAGGTTAGTTTCTTAAAAGCTCACGGAGTATAATGTTACCTCTGGTTCTCAAAATTATGTTCCTTGACTTAGTGTTTCAGTTTTAAGCCGATGATTTGTTAGTAAGAAATCGATAACGATGGGTTTAGTTAAATTAAAGGTCTTTTAAAATCCTTAAATATGAGCGTATTAGAAATGAAGAAAATTATACGTATTGATCCTGAGAGATAAATACACTAAATTTAGGCACAGTTTACGAAGTAAATGCACAAAATTAAGTGAACCGAGTTGTTGTTCAGCAAACTCCCTTAAGCGGTTGCATATATTTATCAATTTTGAAAACAGTATATTGCAGTAAAGAATGCATTGCCTTGACATTTCACTTATTAGTAATCTCGTAGTTGCATCTACTTTGTCCATCTTTGTATCTTAAAAAATCAATTGTTTTTTTCGTTTTGTTGTCTCTCCTTAGTAACTTAGTTAAGATTTTATTGCGTTTTTGTACCTTAGTTATATTTTCTGTCTATCTTAGTTATATTTTATTTGTATCTTAGTTATATTTTATTTGTATTTTATTTGTATCTTAGTTATATTTTATTTGTATCTTAGTTATATTTTCTTTGTATTTTAGTTATAGTTTTTGGCATTTTAGTTATATTTTCTATGTACTTTAGTTATAGTTTTTGGCATATTAGTTATATTTTTTTGTCTCGAATTTATATCTTGGTACTTTATATCTTAGTTTTCCTGATCCTTTTATGTATCTTCGTGACATATGCCTTGTCCTTCTTTTTTTATTGGACAATGTTCCTTATCTTTCTTTGTATCTCAATTTTATGGTATTTATCTTTCGTTGTATCTTAGTTTTCCTTGCTCTATGTATCTCAGTTAAATTTCATGATCTATCTTGATATATAAGTTACATCTCACTTGCATTTTTTTTTGTCATAGTTATATATTTCTTGTTTTTATTTATATTTTAGCTACAAATCTTCCAAAATATTTCCGCTTTGCTTAAGACTTGCTATAGATTCACTATATTTGAAAAAAGTTTTCGAACCTTCTTAAATACAATTTATTGAGAAATTTCTTTAACGTGCACTATTTTAACGGCAAAAGCTATTGATAAAAGAAACATGATAAATAACGTTTAGTCTTCCTGACAGAAAAACGAAGAGCCGTTTAACAAATCTCAAAACCAGCTTCACAAAATAAAAACTATCTTTTCAACAGCCAGAATCAACGATATTTTCATTAACATTTACAAACCATCGACTTTTGGCCCATTTCTACTAAGTAACTGATGCAGAAGTCGGTTTTTGATGAATGACAAACCACGCATACAAACGATTTCCCATAATCACACTTACATCCAGTTCCTGATGTTTGGGTCTTATATGCAAAACCGTGTCATCTATCATGGAAAGGGAAATATTTTTTGCAAAATTGCCGCGTTCTGGTATTCTTTATCGTATTCGCATCTTGCGCCACAAACGAACAAAACAAGTACCGAATTCTTGTTATTTATTGCATTGGGCCGCGATAAAACATATTTTCTGGCATTTTATACCCTCGTGCGTGTGCGTAGGAGACTTTCCTTTCTGCGATATTTTCTTCTTGACAGTTCTTTTTATAACGGCATTTTCCGCTTGAAATCTGCTACTTGGCACCCTTCATTTCTCTGCTCCCCGGAATTTTCCTTTCCGGCAGTTTTTTGGTTTTCATATTTCATTGTGCTGAGGTTGAAAAAAATGAAATATCGATACCTTTCAGGAGGGGGTGCTCGGACGTTTGGAACATTCGAATATTGCCTCTCAGGTACTTAGGGAAGATCGCAAGCTTTTTTGTCAGGTGGAAAGACATGTTCAGAGAAAAAACATCGTAGAAGGTAATAGTTTATACCCAGTTTTTTCGAATTTTCAACCGCCGACAGTTTTAAAAAGATCGGCATAGCAGTTAAGGATATTAAGATATAATTTGACAGGCTAATTGAAAGTAACGGATAATCGCTTTGGAAAAAAAGGAATCAGAATAAATAACTTACATAAAAAACGAAATTAAACTTTAGTTATATTTACATATTGCTACATGAGTACGGTGATCTCCCGATGTCTTCTAGAAGCCACCAAATGAATATACGGTGTCCATAAAGGAATGTCCCAGTTTCAATTGTATATTATAACATTTTATTTAAGACCATTTACTACGAATCATACATCAAATTGAAGATAAACTCACCTAGTTTTTCTTACAAATATTCAATATGTGCACCTTTAGTTATGCGGCACACATCCAACCTTAAGTCCAATACTTACCGTAGCAAGGGAGGCTTATCTAGATATGTTGAAAGAATGGCTCTTTCCCCAATTAGTAGAGGGTGAACCTGTAAACTTTATTTAGAAACAGGATGGAGCCCCTCCCCATTGGAATCTCTTTGTACGAAAGTGGTTGACATCGAAGTCTTTGAATGGATCTTCCTCGTTACCTAATGACTTGCCAGAGATGAGACGCAGAATTGAAGATGCTATTGCTCCGGACTTGTTAACTAAAGTGCCTGAAGAATTGGACTTTAGGTTGAATGTGTGCCGTATAACTTAAGATGCACATATTGAACATTTGTAAGAAAAACTAGGTGAGTTTACCTTCAATTTGATGTATGATTTGCTGTAAATGGTCTAAATTAAACTGTTTAATATGCCATTGAAACTGGGGCATTCTTTTATGGACACCCTGTGCATAAAATGAACGTTAGAAAAAGAATGAATAGAAGATACGTCCAAATTAGCTTTATAAATTCAAGCTATCGATATTATCATGACACCCCGTCAAGGCATGATTATTGTTCTCCCCTAAATGTTTTCTTTAAGTTTGTGATATATTTCATGTCAATCTCGATCTCTCATTCCTAAACAAAATAACTTAACCATCTGAAGTGTTCATATGCCTTTTGAGATTCTTCAACCTTTTGTTTTCCCTGCATTAATTCCGCACCTTTTGACCTTATTGACTAATAATGTTTCATGGAATTGTTTCAACCAATACATATGGTTATTTAGTCATAACATTTGTTATGTGGAAAACGACACTACAATACTCTGAAATATCTTTACGGTCATAGAGCTAAAATATACACTATATGAACAAAGGTATTTGGGCACTGCATGTTTTTCAGAAACAAATTCATTATTATTCTATTTAGTAACGGGTATGCCACTACAACTGTCCGGTTTCCTAAGAAAACGGTGCTGTTATGTAACAACCGTGATAGGTCATGATGCGACAGGCATAACAAGGCGGCTGTCTTAAAGAAGACCAGAGGTGTCAACTTAGATAGACAGAATACGGTGGGGAATGGCGATCTAGACATAACATTATTAGTATATCACGTATTGTCAAAGGGCAAAACACCGGTTTCATTCAATAGGACGCACCTGCTGTGGAGGAAACTAGCCTGAACAAGTTCCAACGCAAGACGAAATTACACAATTATGTACTAGTTTTTTTAAAAAAATCAAGTACTTTCAAGGACTTTTCTCCAAGTTCCGTTATTTTCAAAGACTTTCAAGGGCCCCTAGTTCGGAAAAAAAAAATTCAAGGACTTTTCAAGGACCGTGGGAACCTTGTGTAAAATGTTGTTTGGAAAATTTGCCGTGACCTCTCAACGAAATTTACTCATTGATGACTAAGTATATACCCGTTTCAATTTCCTTGATACAATTATTTTAATTCGTTCAGATTATCTCATGTTATTTAGTCCCTTTAGCGAAGAAACTAATAAACGATGCATCTAAGGTCTAATCATTTACATGGATGCACTCTGCATATTTCGGTCTCATATATTCAAATGTTGTTGTTCAAACTGGGGATATCAGGTTTTCTATATAAAACTTTTAAGAAAGCAATTTGATTCTTTAGAAGAATATATAATTACTACTTAAAAGGCGTATTCATGCAAAACGCACTTGAATATGGGCTTGATGTAAGGGATATGCTTGACTATTCTAATCGAGTATGTGTATGTCTGGATTCATGAGTTTCGAGTTACGGATACTGAACTGGATTTTATGTAACTGAAAAATTTCGAAAGTACTTGATGTTTATTCTCACCATGACATGAGAAATTTATAGACATATAATATGTTCAAAAGATAAAATGTATAGAATACTATCAATATGCTAAAATATATTTTAATTGTTTTTCTTAACATTACAGTTACTTTATACACAGTAAGACGTTATTTTATCAATTAATAACATTCTGCTCAAAACTGAAAATAAATTTGTAAATTTTTATTTAATCTTATTATAATAGATATTTTAACAAATCGGTAATTCTTGGTTAATACCTTGATTATGAGATGTAAACGTTAGCAAAAGATTTATACGTAATTGTATTCTCATGAATCCCGAAAAACTCGTACTCGATTATAATAGATAAATAGATCATTTAACAAAGCAATCGCTAACGTAACAAAATCTCGAAAATAATCTACTTTGGAATACCTTATAGTAATTCAAAATTTCCGGAACTACGCAAAATATCCTTCTTTTAAACTATCAAAGTATTTACTTAAATGTATTATATCTAAAAATCCTATTCCCAGTTCAAGTAACTACGTAAGAATATCCGAACCTGAACTTTTATATGCAGGGTATATACCCTATCCATAAAAAAGCTTAGATATCAGATGCTTCTCTCTTCTTTGCTGAAAGGGGAACTTTTTCCTCTCTTCTTCAAAGTGTAACACCGTACGCCATTTAATATATATTCCAAGGACTTGAAAATAGTATCCCATTTCATGTTTGTCACGTAGTCCAGGTTCTAAATTTTCTTCTTTTTTGAAAGAGGGTATCTTTCCGAACGGTGAAATGTGGAAATTTTATAACCACATGGTTAAAATAGAAGAGTTTTTACGGTTGTTGCGCAATTTTGTTGATGCTACCCGCTGAGAATATTAAGTGAAGACGAACTTGTAGGGAAGCTTTGTGGGACATAAAATTCGGGAGGTGTTATGGACACGAGAGGTGTTGTGAATCAAAAGATGTGTTGCGTTGTACGATGGGAATCGAATAAATGAATCGTTTTTGTCTCCGTTTCTTTCAGACTGGACCGGGTTTTTGAAGTTATTGATTTCGGAACTGCCACGTCTGACAGAAACGAATTCGGAAGAAAAACGAGTAATGCCACATAGTTTTTGTGACCTGTCCTGTAAAAACATAATATTAGAATACAAGAATGACACGAAATTAAATCTGGAAATACCTTTATAGAATAACCACATAAGTTCTTAGTCGATTTATTTCTGCAAACTAAGTGGCTGAATCAGACGTTTTTGTTCAGTCATGTACTTGTGTTTGAAATTTTGTTTTCTAATTGCTTGTCTTTAAAGAATAATTTTGGAAAAAGCAAGTACCGATACATAAATTTGTTCAGATCTGTAGAAATCTAATATTAAAATAAAAGAAAGATCTCAAAGAAATTCACTCTTAAAATAACTTCGGAGAATAGCAATGTCTGTCATTACTATATTCTATTTCTCCATTTTAGTGAATGGTTTTGAATGCATACATATGTCGTAGAGGTTTACATGAGTTGTTTGATGAAAGCTAGTAACAACTATTGCAATCAAATAGCTTAGAAGAGTGAACCTTATCCACAAATTGACAAGTTTCAGTGAATGCATGTAGACGTTTGAAATTTCTGTAAAAAATGTAGGTAAACAAAAATATAAGAACCAATTGTAACCAAGTGGGTAGCTCTTGTCGTCTACAAGATTACTAAATCTCTAATGATATTAATTTTGAAACTTTTCATACTTTAAAAGGAAATATTACTATAAAATCAACTGCTCTCAAAGTTAGCCTATTTTTGTGTGTGTGTGTGAAATAACACTCTGACGTGCATGTGGATAAGCTTTGACATGTAAATAAGGTGAGGTTTGGACATCTATAAATCAAAAAATCAATTACTATTTTAAGCCTATATTTACAGTTGGATTTCATTTTACAGGTAATTGGTTCTATAATAAGTGTGTAAAGTTTCATTATATAGTGTAGAGTAATTATTTTTTGAGTTCTCTTGCGGATGACAAAACAACTGACCAAAATTGGTTTCTACAACTCCATCATTAGCGTCAATGTCAAAATTATAAAAGCTTTAAAACGATTTTCAAATTAAATGTAACATCGATGCCATAAAACTGCTTCATTTGAAAAGAATCAATCAAAATGTAAATACTACCAAAACAAAATGTAACGTAATAGAAGAGAGAGAGAGAGGGACACTTCTTTGCTTAACACTGGCTAATTTAAATAATATTTTACCTGCTTTTATCAATAAGAATGATTTCTGAATACTTTAATGAATCAAAAGTTTTTACTAACTTTCATATTTCTTACCAAACTGACCATTAAAGGGAATATATTCAAAGGAGAATGCACGAGAGTAATTGTACATGTTCTAGTAAAAGTGGGTTTTGAACAGAAGTATTTAAATATTGTTAGCATATTAATGATATAAGAATTAACAAAACTTATCATTGATATAATACTTAAAAAAAACTTATTGATGATACAAACAAACACACTTATAAATGAAAAAAATAAACTTATCAATGATACAAACAAACAAACATATTAAAATAATATATATTTTAAAAGTTTTATTCTTCTCGAAAAGTGGATCAACTGTAAAATTTAAAAGAGTCTATAAATCCCATAACTTACTCTCCTAGATTACTTTCCCTTGTAATGGAATGGACAAAGTTCTTCGCCAATAGCTTGTGGAATTGTTACAGTGTGATGTTAAATAACTACCTACCTCATAACTTACAACACATTCTCAGCTGGAAATTCTATCTTCTTTTATGTGAATTGTTAGAATAGCAGGTTCTATTCTTGCAACTTATTCTGGTTATATTTTTCTCATATGTGTCAGAAAGATTTTCTTTGTGTACGTCCATTTTTGTTGAAGTTCTCTAATGTTTCTTAGACTAAATATGGTTTTTTCCCCTTGAAACTGACTCAAACTTTCTTTGTATATAATATATATTTCTTTTTAACATATATTTGGAATCATGCACTATAAATATATGTAACTACTTACTAAATAGTGTTTGTAGAGAGATAATGTGCTGCGTGTTGAACCATTATAATACGTGTTTTCCTCTTCTAATTAGCCTTTTTAGGGAGCAATAATTTATCACTAAAAGTTAGTTTTCGGAAGAAAATGTAATTATACGCCAAAAGTGATTAGAACGAAATGAAAATAAACTAGTTTCTAGATTACACATGAGCAATAAACATTCTCTCCTAAATAAATTATCCATACAATTCCATTTAAATACATTCTCTCCTACTTCAAACTTTTCTTTTCCGCGTAAAATTTAGTTGTAAACCGTGGCCACCAGCTAATGGGTGTCTCTGCAACAGCTGCAATGATCACGAAATCAATCATCGAACTGTCACTGGGTCATGTCAGTTCAGAACAGATCATTCAATATTATTACTCCCTTATATACGTCCATTGACAAAGAGCAAGACTCACGGTGAAACCGAAATTTCCTTTTTACAGCCACAACTGCTAAAAACTGAAGGATGGTATCATTACGCCTGGTTTTAAGAAACAATACCAAGTTACACATTTACGAGGAAGATTGTTGCGATTGGGCAATATGCTTCCATTTCACCAATTATTTAAGTATTTGTGAGTTTTTTATGTTATATTACTACTTGCACGTACTTGCATGATCTATCCACTACGAGGTCTGTCAGGAAGGTAATGAGACTAGCCGAATATATATATACTTATATCATTCAAATACGTAATTTAATGAAAGATCAAAATAAAAATTAAAATCATATGTATTAAACCAGAAAACGAAAGTGAAAACGGAAGTTAGAAGAAAAGTTAAAACTAATCATACAAGCTCGCTGAAAGCTGCAGACATAGCATGGCAAGGAATATATTTTTCTTAAACAAGAGGAAATTCACAAAATAAAAACAAAAAGGAATTTAAATGGTGTTTGGGGGAGTATATGAGCAATTTCTTAGTATTTTGCGGCTCATATTCGTAGAAAACACCATTTTGTGTTGTATGGATCAGGCTCCTCCCTGATGACGCCCTGATCCACCAACACTTTCGTTTTCAATAAAGTCCTTTTGTTTTTTATTTTGTGAATTTCCTCTTGTTTAAGAAAAAACAAATTAAAAAAAAAATATATATATATATATATATATATATATATATATATATCACCTGGCACGTGGTTATGTATTTGACCTTAGTGCAAGTTTCATATCCATGCAAACAGAACGTGCGGTACAACAGCCCATTCCGTAAGTGCTTGCAGAGGTGATTTGTCACAAAAATAGAAAGACAAAGCATTCAAAAGCGTACTACATTAACATTTTAACTTTAACTTACAGAAAATTTAACAGAGAACTTTAAAAAGTTAAGTTTAACACCAATACGGAAGTGGCAAAGTCAAAAGTGGCACATGAATCAGTGTCAAATCGATGTTGGTTTGTTTTTCGACCACGGTGGAGTTGTTCATCAAGACTCTGTACCATAGGTATACACAGTCAATCAATATTTTGTTAAGAATTTCTTGAAATAGTAAGGAAAATGGTTGTTCGAGTGCGTATGAAATTACAGATCGTTGGACGCGCCCCATGACAATGCTCCTTGTTACATGGCAATTTATGTCACTGAGAACTTGACGAAGAAGAGCAGTGTAGTGCTTCCGCATCCTCCCAACTCTTTAGATTTGAATCTGTGTTACTTCTTGTTACTAAAGATTAAACTTCACCTCAAGGGTCATAACTTTGGAGACATTGCAACCATTCCGAAGTTGTAACGCAGGGACTAAACTGGATTGCGATTGAAGTATTCTCGCATTGCTTTAAAGAGTTGTAGGAACGTCTTCACTGATGAGTGGCTTCCGAAGGGACCTATTCTGAAGTAGATAATGTCGAATTGTAGACGAGTTGTAAATACATGCTTTTAGGTAAGCAGTCTCATCACTTTCCTGACCGACCTCGTATATTCTAAAAATTATTTAAGAGCTCGATTGCTTTATTCCAATGCCATGTACCTAGTTCTTATAAAATTGACAACATTTAACATGCATACTGGTCTAATAAATAAAGTATACAATTCATATTTTATTAAAGCGATGGTACGCTTTAATGATTTTATTAAGTAATAAAATAGGTTGTTCCCATTTTTCGATTGACCAAGTCATTGAAGCCTATTGAACTTTTTCACAAAAAATCGAACATGAATATTCAACATCTATTAAATGTTAATAAATAACAATAATAAATTATAACGAACAATAAAATTTTAGAGCAAACACGTTCATTTCTCAAGTTAATATGATCAAACCTTCATACTCTTTAAATTTGTAATATACAACTAGTTTGCAAACACAATTACGAACTTAAAATTTTAATGTTTTCCTAAATTCTTTACATAGCCTGCATCTCGACGATTCACTCAAAATACGCATGTTTAGATCCTACACAGATCGAATTATGTTATAAGATATTATTCCATATTAGATCATAGTTCTTGAAAATTTAGGTTATACTTTACCACACATTCTGTATAATGTAACATAGTGAATTCTGCGATTACCCTTCCAACTATTAAACTGTTTTGATTATCTGCTTATTACATGAGTCAGTCTGTTCCAAATTGGCTTTGATTCACATGGTTTTGAGTGAGACTATATGTTAAATTTGAGGAAGCGTAGGCATTGCTCTATCACAATTGAAGCGTTATCTCTAGCGTTTTTCTGGGCCCTAGCTTATCATTCGGTTCCGGAAACAATAACAGTGATTACAAAGTAACGAGAAAACATCACTAAAGACCATCGTCATCCATGATGCTGGGTATCGGAATCATTTCCCTTGGTGAGTTTCTATCTTTCTAGACATACACTTTCGCAGGGTCATCAGCCTTACAACAGGGACCATACTGTATAGATCATTATGTCCCTTTTATCGGTTCTCTTATTGTAATACATGACCATGACTACAAATCAAATCAACTCAATAAAGCATCCTTTCATTCTGAGTTCTGAACGCCATTCATACTTCGATCACTATCATTGTTACTTTCAGTACAGTACCGGATACATATTTTATTGTTATTTTTAGCTGTTACACGGAAAACACATTAATTCACTAGTGTAAACAACCAGAACAAAAAATTTGGAGACAACGAAGAAAGAGACCAAACATCAAAACGGGTTAAATAAAAAGCAGTTAATCAAACTGTGTACTTTGCATCTACAATATCACCTCCTAACCGAATGTGTTGATCTGTTTTAGATGATACCTTGACGGGAGTTTTTGGTTGTCAATTATATTTGCTTTTAAATTAAAAAATGACTTTAGTTACTTGTAAGGTAATGGTATACTTTAGGAAATGATAAAATATTAATTACAGGTACGAAATTGTGCATTGTGTGCATGTATTTACAGTGATATAGAATCACTAGTATACTGAATTTAACGATGTCTCTTTTCAATAATTATTAAAAATTCCTTTTCATGCATGCCTTTTCAAAATAAAATGGCATTAATGCAAGTGTGCCATTTTTCTTTCCTTTAACATATATCCATAATTATGTGTGACATAAGAACAGTAATAAATATGAAGATGGTCTCTCGCTTCCTACAATTACTAAAAACTAATTCATTCTTTCTCTGCTAGCATAATGTAACGACACAATTCTTCGAATGGGTATAAATTACTCAGTGCTTGCAATCATTAGTTACGCAGACATAAATAATAACTAATGTACTAAATTCCATGCTGTCATTCTTACGATTATTGAAAGGTCCTTTCCTTTTTTGTATTCAACTCAATTCCATCATGGAATAGCGACCCAATAAAGTGTTTGCTGTAAGACATTCCCACAACAGATTACAAAAAGTGGGATAGGAATAATGTTTTGAAACTATAAGCTAACATTTTGTGATATTAAATGCACACTGAAATTCTCTTTAAAAACGTTTTGGATGTGTTTTAGAAGGAATGTTTTAGGTACAGCTGTCTTCAGATGGAAATAATTCAAGGATAAGGAAACGTTATCATAAGTTAATGAGATAACTCAAGCACATGGGTACAAAATTGCTTGCTGCTAGTACATTGTCAAAATGACAAGAAGAATACACAAAAGATAGACTTAATCCTAATAGCAAGTGCACAATAAAAAATAAAGAATACGTCACTGCGACTGTAAGAAATTGGGAGAGGTCAAACAAACACATTGATTGACTATGGGATGAGTGGACTTGATGGAATTTGCTCGAGCCTTTCTTGCGAAGCTTTGTTCATTCTTGGCGCTAGCAAGAGAGATTTGGTCTTTCTCGAAGAACGATGACATATTTTGTGAAGGCAGGGAGTGCATGATGTGATTATGCATGCACTCATCGATGAACCAAAAAGTTAAAGCAGTACATATTGAGCCCTTAGCAACACTCGTGGAGGATCTCAATCGGGATCAACTACACACCAGTTTCTAAATACCATATACCTCTCGTTAGATGGAGGGGGGGGGGATGACCCCAGAATGTCCAGTCAATCTTTCTCTTCTTTTCCCTCTACATCCTTTCTTTTCACTATTACTTGGCACTACCTGTCGTTTATTTCGCTTTCATTGCCCACATATGGCCATTGCGATATTAAACTCAAAATCTACTAACCATCAAACATCCATACATAGGCGAGTATCCCTCTCATTAAACCTTCCCATCAATTTAACGTGGACCTCCTCTTACGATACAATTCACCTACGTGGATATGCTAAGTGCAATTATTAACCCCTTGGCAACAGATTTATTATAAACAAATTATTCGGATTATCGTTTGTACATTAGTTACTTTTATATTTCGTATTGTCGTCTGTAGATTAGTTGCTTTATATTTCGTATTATCGTCTGTACACTAATTATTATTATATTTTTTTTATCGTTTGCACACTAGTTACTGTTATATTTTAGTATAATTTCGTTTGATAAGAATTACAACAATACGAGACAGATCGCACAGCTTCTGATATCAGCGTTCATTCCAAAAAAGATTGTCTGGTAAAGCCGAAGTGTAAATATTTCTATGCATGGGGTCAGATTAAATAAATTGTATTTTAGTAGATAAAGATTGAAAAATGTGATTCATGGAGAGTCTCATAACATCAATCAATCTTGCCATGAAGAAGAATGTACATGTTTAATTTTGTCCTACTTTGAATGACGAATTATACTAGTCATCCTTAACGTTGGCAAAACAAGTGCATGATGAGTCTCAGTCGTGAAATGTACCCAAGGGGTTGATATATAACTGCTTCCAGTCTGAATTCTTAACTTGAATGGTGATTATTTCGAATTTTATTAGATATAAATTGTTGAAACAATATATTTTACTCAATGTTAATGATGATTTTAATAACATTTATAAAGCTCGCAATTAATAAATGGAAACGAAACACGTAACCACGTCTGCAGCTTCTACCAAACACGTAATTCACAAAGATGTATAGAGTGGCGACAATACTAAATTTGAAGATGTCCCCTTTTGAGAAATGCAGGTCAGAAATGATTCCGTTGATGTTTCGGTGCGGCGCCTGGTCGGATGTTGAGGTACCCCAACACATCCTCAGATCCGCCTTGATGAGGTTAATGCTTCTCCTTAAAGACTTACACCTTTGCTAATGACAGTTGCTTTTCTCGTCCAAGAAGACTTGTTACAATGACATTATGCGAAGCTTACGTCGCGTTCCGCACACATCATACATTTTATTCATTACAGTAAGGTTCACGTAATGTGTTTCCACTCTTCCTGCGATAACATATGAAATCCCATTAAAAACGACTTACGAAATTACATTCTAAAGTACGATGTATGCTGTTTTCAAAGGATATTAAATTTTATGATTGTTAATGGTTATGTATATTTGGTTCAGTTTATTTTAGCATGTATATATAATGTTTTATTTATTACTTTATTCTTGTATACTACAGTTTTCTTACATTGTTCAAGTCATTTGGAAAGAAATTGAGTGACTAGCATTATGTGATGTTTGACCAATGTCAAAAAACTTATAAAAATTAAATTATTTTTATAGTTGTGTTTGATTAAGAATTAAAGTACTTCGTGCACATGAGGTTATATTAATTACATTACAGAGTGTGTAAAATCAGTTAATATAAAATATAAACATAATATTTTTATTACATTGATTTACAGTATTATAGCCTGTCTAGTGTCACTTAAAATTTTGATTTTCTTACATTTCATATATAACGTAAGTTAGAAAGAGTTCTGTCAGATAAAATTATTGAAAGTCTTATCTATAGGATTATATATATTCGTGCGGTACTTAACCCTTTGCAGGGAACTATGCTGGAAAATGTTTTTTTTTTTAATATCCGTGTGAAGACCTAACACCTTGAAAGAACCTATTTTGCAAAAACAAATAATTAAGTAACTAAGTTATTTCCAGTATTCGTAAGAGTAATGGAATTTCTTTGCGTCTTACAGCTAATCGAGTACTTTCCTGTGCATCAAAATGTCAGTGGAGGGAATTTTTATGCATCTGTTCAGTTGAATTTATCCTTAGTATTAATGCACCTGTTCAGCTTAATTTATAAATAATTTTAATTTATCCAATAAGGATAATATATCTAGAACATTTATGTTCATTATCAGTTTAATACATCTAAAATATTTATGTGGATATAATCTTTAAAATTTTAGGAGGGCCACCAGATTTCCATAGGGTAACATTTAAAACTAAAATTTAACTTTTAAGTCTTTAAATATTAGGTTACAAACTCTTACACATTTTATATCTGTAATTAGGTATATTTTACGGTGTACACAAGTGTTCGAAAACATCACAAATGTGTTTTCAAAAAGTAATTATTTGACACATTATAGTTTTAGTAAACATTACACTATGCAGAAATAAATTGTAGTTATAGGTTTTGTTTTCAAAACTTATAAGCCAGACGCAGAAAAGAAATAAAATGTCATCATAATCGAACTGTTTTGTTTTAAAAGCTTAATATAGCTGATCTTAGTCCAATTTTGATCGATTTAAAGTGCTGTCAAGGAGCCACATGATGGATTAGAATTGTATTTGAATTTGTGCCATTTGCCTTCACTGGATGAAGTATGACAGTCTCAGTTGTTTGTTCAGAAAATATGTGGCTTAAATATTTGTTTTCGTAAAATTGCGTCGAATGATACTTTTTATAAAATACGCCTTGCTTAATAAAATAGCATTTAAAAACTTGTATTTCTTGCTCCAAAACAATTTTTTTAAACAAACCAATCTAATACAGTTTTATAAGATTTTAAAGTTTCGTTTTGTTAGTTTAATGTTATATGCTATTTTTATCCATAAAATAGAAACAATACAACCATATATGATATTCCAAGATGTTTTCGACACCCAATACAAAATTTGTATACTTAGTTTGTATGTAGTTTGAGAAAATTAACTGAATTAAGGCTGCGCATTATAAACTCAAAGTAATTTAAATAATATTGGAAACTTGATTTTGTTTCACTTCTTCGAACTGTTTTCTTTGCTTGTTGAGTTTCTGGGATACATTGAGTTATACTGTAAATAATGAGAATTGTTCTTATTTGTCAAAATTAATTGTGCAATCTTAACAATAACATCATTGTCGTATACTGTGTATGTTTATTCGACTTTGCAAAGTGTTTTAAATTATTATGTGTTGATTTAATTTTTCACATTTGAGTGAAAAAAAAATTCAAGATTACCAAAGGTACTTATACTATGAGCTACTTCCTGATAACCAAATCATCATTAAATAATAGCATTGTGAACAGCTGAAATATGCATAACAAGTAAACAGTGAAAACACGTATATTAATTTTTTCAAAGTGCGTGATATTAAATTCAAAGAACTTAGAAAATCCCATGTCAAAAGAAATATTGCAAAATTAAGGTAATTAACATTTAAAACATTAATCAACCACCATGTTTTTTCATTTGACACCTTCAGATAATAGCCGTAAAAATTAAATTAGTGGAAACTTTTTTAATTCACAATATGATGCCCGAAAAGAGCATCGATTATTTCTTTGGAGTGAAAATGGAGATCTTATTTTTCCAAGGTATTGAAATTTAAAATTAAGATGAGAACAAACCGTAAATAGCAGTGGTAAATTTATATTATAATAAAATCGAATACGCTTTTCTTTTCAGTAAACAAAGCATTAATTTTTGGATGCCATATATAGTTCACGTCTATGGACATTTTTACCACGTAGTTCCTTAATTCAATTTAAGATACACAAAATGAGTTTGGAAATATTCTCACACTGTGGTCGATTTAGTGATCGTTATTTATTTAAAATATGAAAAATGCACATAATATTAACATTATTGTTTCACATGGATACTTCCTGTTTTCTTGAAGATGGAGTAAAACACAACATTTACAGATTTTGGTCAGCTTTGTAGATGAAAATGGTGCTATTTTGGGACCACGAGTAATTATCGTTCCGATGTTAAAATGAAGTGGGATTTAAAACTAATTGGAAAAGATTAAAGTTCTGCATGGAAAGCTCACAAAGACCAAATAGCTGTGTTTATCAGTTACCATGATTTACGGAACGTTAATGACCATCCTTAGTAAATGCAGATAATTGGAGCCTTTGGGAACTTTCTGTTACATATAAAGTGCAAAGTTGCAGAAAGCACTGTAATTGCTATTAGATAAATATATAATATCTATGTTTGGATTAACCTTCTTCCTTAACTAAAGAAATTGCAAACATATAATTCATTAATGGTGTTTAAATGTTTAGCTGTTTAAGTTATTAGGATATTTACATCAAGGTATTTGTTATGTATCCTATAAAAAAAATATTTATTCAAACAAAAAGGACGACTTGACATTATTATCGGTTCTATGATAGACAATTTTCCTCTGAAAAACATTTTGTTTGCACTGCCACTCTGACCTCTTCTAGGCATCTTCTTTTCTATGTTGGTGATGCTAGAGAGGATTTCTCAAAAAGAACAACGCTGACTTATCGATCACAGGTCTAACAGTGTTTAAGACCAGAACAAGACCATAAGAGGCCAAGTAAGATGAGTTGGAAGAACAGACCGTATGATCAATAAAGAAGAAGAAGTATATGATCTATAATGTATCAAGAAGCATAATATCTACAATGTATCAAGAAGCATGAGATCTATAATGTATCAAGAAGCATAAGATCTATAATGTATCAAGAAACATAAGATCTATATATATAATTCTCTTACGTGGCACGCAAAAAAGACGTTATTTTTTACCGCTTTTTGGCAACATTGTACGATTGTTTCTTTACCACGAAACCTCGCGCTTCAATTGAATTTATAACGTTATCGGATGAAGTTTTAATGAATATATATATATATATATATATATATATATATTTGTCAAGCTGTTGTAGCTTACAAACTACATGCTGAATATTCGATTTCCAAAGCAGCGCTTACATTTCGAGTCAAAATTTGCTCAAAGTTTTTATTTGAATTTAAAATTGTTCGAGTTCTGATTACAGAGGTACTGTATAACTTTATATTTGAAAAGTATTAAAAAAAAATATTTTGTAAACAATCCATTATGCTAGGACACGTGTCCTCATTTATACGAGCGAAACGAGTAAGGGTAGCGCAGCGCACTAATGAGGATTGCAAAGCAATCATCCGGGGGTTGGCGAGCGTTGGCGAGCAGAGGACGGGCCCCCTAGTATATAATATAGCAAGAAGCATAAGATCTATAATGTATCAAGAAGAATAAGATCTATAATGTATCAAGAAGCATACGATCTATAATGTATCAAGAAGCATAAGATAGAATGTATAATGTATCAAGAAGCATACGATCTATAATGTATCAAGAAGCATAAGATAGAATGTATAATTTATCAATTCATATAAGATACTAGCCACTGCGTGGTCAGCACGGCGTTTCCCGTGATTTTTCTTTGCGTGAGGGTCAGGTGTGACCACAACTCGCTAACGATTGCAAGCCCCCTGTGCTTGCTACGTATTCCCATTGTTTCGCAAACAAATACCACAGGCAACTTCGTGATGGACTCGAAGTGGTTAGTAATAAATGGCAATAAATTAGTTAAAAAATAGTTTAGATTAAATTTAAGATTTGGTTGGACACATTAAATCTAACTAATACTAAAAACATTATAAAGATTATAATACTAGTTTTAATAATGAGTCCCACCTCCATCCGACACGACACGTAACACGGGTTACAATTGAAAAATTATGTATTTAAATAAAATCACATTAAAAGTATCGATCTGATGAAAAATTTTCCGGCGATTTTAAATCCGTTAAAATATTCACTCTATCTTTAACGATCGCGAAGATAGAATACCTCATAGTCTTTGCCCGTTTCAAAGTTGTACTCACTAGCAAGAAATTCATACCAATCCACAACGCAAATCAAATTAGGATAGAGCAGGGAAACTTGGTATGGTATCAAATGCATTAGGACAAAAACCACTTGCGACGTAAGCGGTGGAAAATCGCAAAATCATTTCCTGTCTTCAATCGAGGTAGCCATGACGTCACATTCCAGAAAGAAGAAAAAAAGTGAAAAAAAAATAATTAAAAATGTTCTGGATTAAATTCTAAAATTCGGGAAAAAAAAGTTAGGACTACTATACGTAGGCATTCGGTTTTACAGTCTAATGTTTGAGGATCGCACCAAGAAATTTACTCTCGTAATTGACTATAATAATGTCATTACAAGCAAATACTTGTTATGCAACAACTAATACTTTACGGAACACACAACTAATACTTCACAGAACACACAACTAATACATTCAGATAAGGTGTGCCCAAATGAAAAGGAGACCTTAGCTGTAACTGCGTTGTATCAAATCCCAGTGAGTTAATGTCTGGGTTATGTCATCTGATAGATGGGGTGGTGGTATTTCTAGTTGCACATGTGTAGGTAACGGATCCGCATGAATATCTTCATTTCAGGATAATTCTTTCTGCAGTTTGTTGCATCATGGATTCCTCCAGATCAGCACAAAGAGCAGTTCTTCGCATAAAAGTGGAGCAAGCTTCACAAATTTATTGTAGTTTGGGATAGTGCTCTCGAAGGGGATAGTACTTCTCCAGGACAACGCTATGCCATATGTGGCCAAGAAGACCCTCGAGCTTCTTGAAATATCTTTGGGCTCTGTAACATCCTACTTACAGCCCCGGTATCTCCCCATATGATACCCATACCTTCGGTCCCTTAAAAAAATCTTTGAAATTTAAGAGGTTCATCAGTGACAAGGAAGTGCAGGACACCGTGCGAAATTGGATCCGTCAGCAGCCCAGGAGTTTTTACACTGAAGCCACCCTCTCCCTTCCTACGCGCTGGGATCAGTGCATCAAAGTCAATGGCGATTATATACAGTTGTACTGTTCCAAAAATGAACCGTAATTATAATAATTCTATTAAAATTTCTTTACATATAACTGTAGTAACCTTTTCATTTGGGCACACCTTATCCATTTTTTGAAGAGATTGAAGAATGGCAGAGCAAATGCCCGGCTTCTATTGTGTTGAAGCAATGAAGAGCAATACTTCTTCAGCTGCTAAACAAAAGTAATCACTAAGACTAAGATCAAGGTCACTAAGACAACAGTTAACACCGTGACAACAGTGAATACCTGTAATTTTTATAGCACGGATGTAGGTAGTAGTTCGGAATTCACTTAAAATGTCGAGTTAGCTCTCGCTTAGTAAAAAATTAATATAGAGCGACAAAACAAATCAAACCACCTCTGAAGAGTTTATTAAACACGTTATGTTTTCATTAGTTCATTAAAAGTATGTAAAACCAAACATTTAGATTGATTAAGCATTGAAGTCACTTTAGTATCGAACAAGGGATCGTATTCGTGAAGTAATACCTCAGGGAGAATTTTTAAAGCAAATGAACATATATATATATATATATATATATATATATATATATATATATATATATATATATATATATATATATATATATATATATATATATATATATAAATTACTTAATAGCTGAATACTTTGCGACATAATATGCTGATGTGTGTGATGATTTAAGTTATGATTTTGAAAAATATTTAAGGGAAAATGAGATTTTTATGAAAAGAACCAACATTGAACACCAATGTTTTGGGAGTTAGAAACATTTACATATTCGCTGATTAATAGGCGCTTCAAAAGAAATGTAAATTATATTCAACGTACTTCAAAAAAAATGGATGAAAGGAAATGAATTTGAAATGATCGTGTCACCTCTGCGTGACTAACATATATCTAGTTTTTAAAAGTTTTTATTAATATACTTTTCCCACGCGAGCTACTTAAAAAAAACATCCACTTCGCTAAAATATTTATGAAGAATTTTCTTTTTTTCAAGAAAAGGATAATATCATGAATTGCTTTCAAAGCTAATATTTCCTTGCCAAAATCCTTATTTCTTCATTTTATGTTACAGTTTTCGCATCTCGTTTCTAAAATGAGAACTAAATTTAAGACACGTCGAAAGATAAAGGTTTTTCACGTTTTATAGATTAATTTTATTGCTTATTTAATTTTATTGCTATGTTTCTTTGTTTGATTATTTTGTGTGCTAGTTTTACCATGTTATAAATGTTATTTCGTGTAAAATTAAACGAAGTAATATCCGTAAAGAATCATATGAATTAAGAAAACATACCTTCTATATGCAAAAAAGTATATTTTAATAAATTTTAATTAATTTTATGTGTATAAATCTATTTGTTTAGTTTATTTGTCAGTAAACCTTATTTATACTTTATTTAGATTACAAAACTGCTTAAGATGGATAATCAAAAAAAATTAATTATTAGAAAGTAATGATCATCGCATTAACTCTACAACTAAACGAATCAATAACTGTTACTAAGAAAATAATTAATATACTTTATAAAACTTGAGGAAAATTACAATTGTGATAAGTATTTATTAAGGTTATTCTAGCATATTTACACTGTTAAGGAAAGCATACCTATAATAATACATCAAATATTAGTATTAAACTTACATAATGATCTGCTGAAAACCATACCATTTTCTCAAAAATTATATTTTACAGAAGGAAAATAAGCCGAAATAAATTTAATCCATTGCATATTACTTGCTGGGTAACGATCCAAATTTAATTAACTTATAATTGAATACCTTTACAATAGGAAGCAATCATCCAATCTGGATTTGGATGTTGCTACTTTTCAGTTTAAGATAATTACGTTTTACTGAATTATACATCACTTATGCTTATCAGCACCACGGGAAGCAAAATTCGGGATTTGTGAAGATTTCAAGTACAGCTACGTGTTCTAGATGTATCTAAATCATAAGATTAAAGTTATGTTAAAAGTTGTAAAACTCATTAAATCAACAAAATATATTGACTGTGGGTTTTCAAATTATCTCAGTATGTAAACGAATATTTTTAGCACGGTAGACAGTTGCGATTTCAATCTGAATATTTTCTTCCCTCTTGTTTAGTTTAACTCTTAATTATCGTTACATAACTTATCAATCCTAAACTTATTAAATTGCTAATTCATTCAAATGACACAGTCTTGTATTTTGTATATTTATTACAGATGCCATTAAGTTGTAACGATACGTGAAAATTGTAAGACAATCTATTTCACAAAATTGTAAAACTCCACATCAAACCTCCTATAGACTAAATTTGTGTTGATATTATTTTTTAAATGCTATTATACGTAAATGTGAAATACTGGGAACTTATTGGTGAAATAACATAATTGATGTTAAAGAAAATGAAAGCTTTGGTTGAAGATTAGGTCTTATGTAACAAGATGCAACAACTAACAAGCTGCAGCCAACTACAATATTATAAAAATTAAATTTTACAGTGCATAGTAAAGTTAAATACTGAACATGAAAATGTTTAAGTACAAAAAATTGAGTCGGGTATACAGATTAAATTTGAATGCATATATGTTTTGAAAAGTAGTATAATGAGTCATGACGATATAAAAAAAGATTGGTGAAAGTACCAATGCCATAAGAATTAGTTTGAATCGTATGGATTAATATCCACTATGGACCAGAGTATTTGGACAATGCGGAAATTCAAAGGAAGGTGCATTTTTGTGTGGGGTTGTTTTTAGCGGTTAAGGCTCGGCCCATTGCTTTATGCACCTGGTATCATGAACGTTGATGTGCACCTAGACCTTCTGGATAATTCGGCCTTGCATACACTATGGAAATTCTACGGCGACGATACTTGTTTCTTGCAACATGATCCAACTCCATGTCATACTGCAAAACGTATGCTGGACTGGTTTCCTGAAAATGAGGTAAATGCTTGATTGGCCTGTTTAGAACCCCGAACTTAATTCGATCGAGCGCTTGTGGTACGAACTGGAGCGACTAGCACAATACCGCCACATACGCCCATCTTCACAACAATATCTTCTCACAGGCTTGGAAGAGAAATGACGTGATATTCCTCCCCATAATTACATAAAACTTGTGGAAAGTGTACTTCAACGCGTGAGATGTAATACAAGCAAATGTAAGGCCCCTACCTGTTACTAAATATAATAATAAGGAAATGTTTCTGAAAAAATATTCATTGCCCATATGCTGTCGTATAGTTAGAATTGTGCCCCATATGTATTTTTTATTGTGCCCCAAACTTACAGAAAACTTGTGGAAAGTATTATACCTCGACGTGTGAGCTGTAATACAAGCAAATATAAGGCGCCTACCTGTTACTAAATAGAATAATAAATAACTTTTTCTGAAAAAATATGCAGTGATATGATGTTGTATATTTAGTTGTATATTAGCATATGATGTTGTATATTTAGTAAATGAACTGTCAGACCTTCAAATAAAAAGGTGCTAAGAACCTTTAAACGAAATAGCTTAATTTCAGTATCTGAATATTTAAGAATATCGCCAGCCTAGTAAACGAGTAGTTTGTGCTCTGGCACAAGGTTCAACATCACTTGAGCTTTAATCCCGGTCATGTCTTGGTTGTTTTTAGCTGTTTAGAATCCACTCTACGTCCAAGGTATTGGACTAATTAACCTACTAAAAAATTTTACTTTAAAGTGACAAACTAATTAATTATCCCTAATAATAGCTCAGAGCTATCTCAAATATCGAGAAATAAAATCTCATGGGCTGTAAATCATCTCCAATAAACAATACCAATTATTCGTTAAACTTTATAGAGGGAGGCCGATGTTGGAATTTCTTTGTGATTAGTTTATGACCTCTGGACTCAGGCCCTGGAAAAATATCGCGCTAATTTCAATGCAAAATGATCTTCAACATCTCATGCCAACCATCCACTTAAAGAAAGGTCCCATTTACTTCCAGAGGCTAAAAGAAAAGCAATTTCACCGAGGCCTCTCCCATAAATAACTTCTAATATCTTGATGTTGATCCCGAACTTCACGAAACTGAGGATCACGCTATAAATATTAAACGCATCTTCGCCTTCATTTCCGATAAGCAACCGAAAAAGGCGATAACAATACATCTACACGGAGCGTCGTTTATATTTATTTCCTAGGTTCAACAGCCAGAATCAAAGACACCGAGTCCCTTCCTCATCAGTTCACATTCACACTGCTGTTGCTTATTTACTTCCCATAAGAGCAGCTAAAGCGTCGCTCTGTCCCCGTCGTGTTAAGTGTTCTTACTGCGCCGTTATTTTGTCTTGTTTCGTTACCTAGGATTTTGTATTTGTTCTGGAGGAACGGATCACGCAATTAGTTTTCCTTCCATTGAATTCGGGGGCCGTGGATTGTGATGAAAGGAGATGTGCGTTGAATGAGCATTGCGAAGACAATACTAAAGAAATGAGCCGGAGCCTCAATTGTTTCAAAAATAATACATCTAGATAAGTTTGTTCCACTTTTATTGTCTTCTCTATTGCTATAAGAAATTAATAAATGCTTTATGTGTTCTATATATCCTTATGGGAGGAATGTGATTCCATGATTTTATTATTATATTTAGTTCGTTTTCTACTGTCAAGGGTTTTCTGTACTGCTGTAAGAAACTGGTAAATTATTTACTAAATTTAGACATTTGGAACTCACCTTTATGAGAAAAATGTGAGGCCCTAAATGTATTAACATGTTTATTTTCTTCTGTTTTACTGCAAAGAAACAATCAGCTTCATGGCAATTCATTATGCCTTTATCAATATTCCAACGTACTTTTAAATCGTCATCGTACCGGCAACATAACGTGTTACTCTCATACATCAGTTTTAGGAGAGAGTGTCTTGGTGCGTAATTCACAAGTGTTCCATTTTACCGATTTTCATATCTTAATAAAGTGTCTAGTTTTTAATCACCGTCTACGAAACGTATTTAGCAGTTGAGTTCAACTTATAAGATTTTTTGAGAGATAAACACTTAAAAATCTATTTAAACTTATATACTACGCTGGCGTATTGAACATCGTATTAATGTTCTGACCTGTAATACCTACTACACCTTACCACATTTAATCTGTTGTAAATATTACCTCCAACATACAACTCAGTATTCTTAACCTTTGAATTAGTATTATAGTGTTCATTGATTTTTATGTAGTGAACATCACACCATTATAAATGTAACATTTGTTGTTCCCCTGTCTACTACTATAAATATATCTTAACTACGTATTTTATTGGGTTGCATTTTGTCTTGTGTTTGTCGCAGCCTGTCATTTTCTATATTATGCGTCATAAGACCCAAACTAACAAATTAGCAAACCAACCTTCTGTTCAATTTGTTAGTGTCTTCTGTATTGCTGTAAGATACTTATAAATAATTTATAAGTTCTAAATATCCTATGGCCTAATACGGGATAAATGTAATTTCTAAAATCTTTATTAATATATTTAATAACTACTGAAATGTTTTAAGTAATATTACTAATATTAAAGAAATTAGTAAAAGCTTTGTAAGTATTTTTATAAGAACATGCGATGCAATTAGTATTGTGCAATTAGTAGAATATTCGAAGTATAACTAATTTACTTCGTTCTGTTCCACTTTAAGTGAGCACTTTGCTGAGTGAATGAAACTAATAAATGCTTCATATGTTATAATACCTTTATGGGATAAATATTATACCTTATTAATTACTAATATTACGTTTCTCCTGCTTTACTTTTTAATGTATAGTATTACAGTACGTGAAAAGCTGATGAATATTTTGATATTATAATAAATATGATATATGATGCTTATTATGACTAATGTGTGTGTGATCATATCCTTGAGTTCTTATATTTAGAGCTTACTGAGCTATTGCCAAAGAAATGGTGAAAATTTGGTATCGTAATAAAGACTATTCTTACTAGATTTAATGTTATAATAATTTGTTTACATTATATTTATAATAATTTGTTTACATTATATTTATAATTATTTGGTTAAAATTACCATTATTTAATTAATAAAAAAAATTTGGCATAGTTATTTTATATTTTTATTATTAACTAGCAAAATACCCGACCTTACTCGGTTTGAATTGGTTTACTCTAGATTGAAGAGATAATCAAAATATATAATGACTTACGTTTTTGTAGAATAAAAATTTATTTTAACATCTTTCGCCATCTTTATATTTTCTACAACTTACTTTGGACACAAATCCTACACATGCATATCCATTCATGTAATACATTTCACATACATCGCACAATTGCTGTATGACAAAGCTACAAAATGACGAAAGGTGATACTAAGGTTACTACTATAAAAGACGATTTATAGGAAGATTTGGAATTCCCTTTCTTAAGTTATTTTCATGTTCAACTCAATTAATTAAAATTACGATTTACGGCGAGTGCTCTCGCACTCATAGTCAACAAAACAATATTTGTTTACTTGTGGCACTCTTGCCTCCGGTATGCGACGTTGTGAAATTTTGCAATCTTCTCCTGTCATTATTATTACAACGAATTTTTTAATGTTGGAAAAAGTTCCAGTTTGGATTAATAAACATTATTATTCTTTCAATAATGGCATTATTCTTTAAATAACGGCATTATTCTTTAAATAACGGCATTATTCTTTAAATAACGGCATTATTCTTTAAATAACGGCATTATTCTTTAAATAACGGCATTATTCTTTAAATAACGGCATTATTCTTTAAATAACGGCATTATTCTTTAAATAACGGCATTATTCTTTAAATAACGGCATTATTCTTTAAATAACGGCATTATTCTTTAAATAACGGCATTATTCTTTAAATAACGGCATTATTCTTTAAATAACGGCATAACTACACTTAAAATTTACTGAAAATTTATACTGACTTACCTAATATTTTTAAGTCTAATACTTTGTGGTGCTGTTGCGTGTGATGAGAAGGAAAACACATTTATTAAAATAATAAATATTTAAAACTGGAAACAGCGAAGTAAAACAAAATAAAAGAAGTCGCAAAAAATTGTTCTAAAGATATTAATTTGTGATTCAATTTTACCTCTTGATCTCGCACAGTTGCCACAACTTACAACTAAAAGTGTACAAAATTTAGAAATGTGAAATTAATTCAGAGCGAAAGAACCAGAAAAAATATCACTGCTCGCGCGATCTTGTTCATTCTCGTTTCATTGAAAAATATCGTCTGTCCCAAATATTCGGAAATCGTTTTCATTGCGCAAAGAATAAAAATAAGACTCGAAGTAAATGAAGTATCAGAGATGAAATTCCATAAAAAAAATAATTTTTTGAAGAATAATTACTTTTTCAGCAGTACTGGTAAAGCAATCGAAGTAATCGTAATATTCAATAGACATTCCAATTTTTCCAAAACTACCAAATTATGGTTGATTTAAGTATACTTACTCAGGTGTTTTAGTATGAAACTCAACTAAATATAACAATAAAGAAATGTTTAATATTGCGTTCACTAAACTAATAGATAATGTATAAAATAAAATACAATGCAATCCAATATCTGGAATACAATTGATGTGATGTCTACACAAACACACAAACACAAAATTGAGCATAGAACAGAAAGACGGACAGACAGACTTTCGCAACCAATACCACTCACTAAATGAAGATAAGTACTCACTGTATGTAAATTTTCATGAAAATATCTTAAACCGCGTGGACGTGTATAGGGCACAACATACAGACAGACAGACAGACAGACAGACAGACAGACAGACGGACAGACAGACAGACAGACACCAAAAGAAAAAAAAAGGCGGATTCGGCATCAGAAGGGTCCAAAACGGATAGAAAACTTGAAATGGGTCGAAAATATTGAATGTACAAACAAACACTCCATTCTTATTTATATAGATTTGGAACACATATAATTAACACATATCTTTTTTAATCCTACATATCATAATTTTAATATCATTAGAACATTGAACTATATAATATCATATAAACCGCGGATTTGAACTACATAAATAAATGATATCGAACGAATTTTCAGCAGTTAATTTTAATGCATTACTATCATCTAGTCATTGTTATTCATGAAGACATTTTCGTCCTTAACAACAAAAAAAAACATTTGTAAGAGTAAACATGAACATCATTGATTAGGATAAAAATTTCCCCTTCTGCGTTTTGACCGTATTTTATTTTATCAGGAGCGTAAACTTAGAATTAATGAATAAATATTTACGTAGGAAGATATTTCGACATTCCTCTATGAAATACTCTAAGGAAATATAATACAATTCAAACCTAATATTACTTGGAATATATTCAAGATGTTACACAACACACACAATACACTGTTTTTACATTTCATTCAATACCACATGTAGAAGTTCGATGAATGAGTAAGTGATAAAATGATGAATACAGTTGGTATTTCTGTGAAACAGTTGGAGACTAGGGTAAAATACATCTGCATTTACTCTTTAGAGTAAGAAAGCAGGGAAAGACTCATAACTTCGTTTGAATTTTATTATATTACAGACTTCAAAATACCGGAACGTGATTCCACTGAGAGTTGGAAACCAAAAAGGGCTGCTTTTGCAAATTCTACCCACTCTTCATTTAAACCACAGACCGTAAAGAGAAAAAAAAAAGCAAATGGTAGAAGCGACTTTTTCTTTCGAACAGAGAACCGAAATTGTATTCTATCGGGCATTAAATCTTTCTCGGACGCACCATACTTTTCGAAATAGATGTCTTGAGTTCTTCTGAAATTGGCAAGACTAAAAATGCCTTTGTCTTTGCTTTTAACACTATTGGAAGAAACGCTATCACTTTGGTATTCCTGAGGGACAAAGGACTTAGCATATCGGAAAAAGAGATAACTTTTACTTTTATTTTTTGATACTAGTGTCGCTATGATTGGTAACCAGTTATGCAATCTTAAAACACAAATTGCCCTGAAGTAGTAACTACAACAGAAAAATCGAAATATATATAAGTAGGTGATGAAATGATCACTTATTACTTATTCACGACCGTTGAAGAATTTGCTTGAAATATTTACTTTCATTTATAACTCATGAGACTTGATAATAATTTTGAATTTTAGAGAATGTGTGCGCTATATAGATTTATTCAGAGACTTTATATTCATTCAGTTCCAGTCACTTGCTCTACTATCATATATTTTCATTATTTATGTTGCACATTTATGATTGAAGTTTGGATATTTGAAGTTTTCTGCGCGGAAATTTATTTACCGAATAAAAATAAAAAGGAAGTATTTTATTTTAAAACGAATATATACGAGTAGCATCGTTTGGATTTGCTTGGTGCAGACGATTTTACAATAATTACAATATATGACATCCAAGTATCTCTCTATATTAAAAAAAAGTTACCGCCGCCGCAGGATTGAAAACTCTGTTGTTTAGCTTGATTCTTAAACAATTTCCCGAGAAAGTACTGATCGGAAAAAAACGAAATTAACATGATTTGTTCTTCATCGTATTCCCTGGACAATTATTAAGATTTTTTACCGATACGGCTATTAGTTTAGGGTTTATTAAGTGTCAAAATTGAAGAAGCGAAATTTCTTCCGCGAGTGAGCAAAACACATACAAATTTTCAATCTTCAATTTCTTTTTATAAAATACTAGGGGGAGGAGCCCCCAATTTTTTTATAAAAACGGAATACAACTATAAACATTATATTACAATTTTGTAATAATTATACTGATTTAAATTTAAAATTTGTTGCTTTTAGAGGGGAAAATTGGGACACCACTATTATTTAATTTTCAAAATTTACATAACAAACTGATAAATATAATATCTATAATTCATTAAAGTCATAATTGCAAGGTCTGAAGCTCTGAGGAATTCAAACGCAGCTATCCTTTCACAACCTGTAATCCTCTCTGTTTAATTTATAACTAGTTTTTAATTCATTGAGGGATAAAATATATCCTACGATTCTTTCTACCAATGGATAAAATTATTTTGACATCGTATACTCTATAACAAAACAAAAATCGACGAACCAAGAAAGAGTTGTGCAGGGCTCTATCAACTTGGAACGGTGCTTGCTGGGGACCTATAGTCTTTGGTGAAGTGTCCCGTTTCCAACTGTGTCCTGATGACAACCGCATATGAGTATGAAGACGTCCTGAGCAGCGTGGGGATTCTGTACTTATTATCGCACACGCCACATATGCTCACAACAAGGCGTGATGGTCTGGGGTGCCATCTTCTTTGACAACCGGACCCTTATGATAGTCATTTCTAGCACATTTACAGCACAGTGGTACGTAGACGACATTCTACAACCGGTTATGTTACAGTTCCTTTTGCGACACCCTTGACATACTTTTCAACAAGATAATGCCCAGCCGCACAAGGCAAGCGTTGCTATGAATTGTCTTCAAGCTTTTCAACCATTCCTTGGCTTGCTAGGTCTCTTGATCTCTCTCACATATAGCAATTTTGGGACGTTATGGGAAGGCAGTTGCAACCATCCCGGAATGTTGACCATTTAGCCCGTCAGTTTGAGACAATTTGGTAATTAATTGCGCAGGACACCATCCTTTTTTTACAGTCTATTCAGTCTTTCAATCAGGGAAATTTTTCAGTCAATGCCATGCCTGGAGACAGCTTGCATCCAGGCCTGAGCTGGAACAACACCTTATTGACCTCCTCCCTTTTGTAACGATAAATATCTGAAATAAATCATTCAATGCTCTGAAATTTTAATCGTTTATTTTATATGTATGTTCTTTACATCCACCAATTTGTATCGCTATCGGACAACTTCTTCTTGGTACGTCGATTTTTCTGTTATAGAGTGTATATGAAATGTAGTTAAACTAAGGCTAAAATAATCGGATATCCCGTGGTTGTATGATGGTTAATATATAATAATTCCTTTAAATGTTAAGTATTTTGTAAAAGTGTGCACGTTTATATAGGATCCTTAATAAAATTATTTCGTATTTGAAGTTATTGAGAAGTTTGGGTTTTGATACTTGACTGACTCTCTTAAGAAAATAGAAACATGCAGTGATAAATTAAAAACTTTCAGAATGATGAGTAACAATACATTTACTACGATTACCAATATTTATTAATTAATTCAAATATTGTTAATTGTTAAGGAATAATTTAAGTTCATTTTATGTGAAATGCAAACTGACGAAAAATTAACTGTGAAATACATAGTCTTTACCTTGATTCAATACAAATAAATTTTTTTTTATTTAAAAAAATTAAGTATCGATCACTTCAAATCAAAAGGTTAGAACTGTTGGATAAATCAACTTTGAATAAAACATATTTTCAGGTGTGTCCCATACAAAAAGTTACACACAACATATTTTAATGTTATTTAAATATTTAGACTTGAAAGTACATTTCAATACACAGGTTTTGAGAAAATGTATAACAAATAAAAATAACGTTTTATTTTTGAAAGAGATGACAAAGTTACAAACTTTAAGATGGCTGTTGAAAGTATTGTACTGTCCCGTAAACTAGCAAGATATATGACCAGGATTCAGAAATACTAAAAAGAGGTATTTTGGAGCATCCATTTATTCTAAATAACAATAACCATTTGATTTGATATGTTGGATACAAGCTCCTCAGTCTTCTATAATCATACATATCTATGGATTTATCTCTGCCAGATTATTTTTGTTGGCGTAATGTTTTGGAATCTATTATTCCTTATCTGTGTCAATAGGAATGGAGTATTTGTTTGAGCATTCAAATTTCCGTCCCATTTCAAGCTCTTTATTCGTTTTAGATAATTCTAATGCATAATCAGTGGGTACGAGTTTTGTGTGTCTATCTTTTTGCATGTGAATGTTCTCACTATGTCCAAACCGCAAGTTATAGTATCATCAAATTTTGAAAACGGTGATTACTCACATTCATTTAGTGACTGAACTTTATTAACTTATGTCCGCCTCCGATTAAATGTATATTTTTTGTGTTTGAGTGTTTGTGGCAGTATAACCAATATTTTGCCAAACAGAGTTTAACGAAAAGTTAAATATTTCTTAAAACGTTTGTTGGAATTAATGTGAATACATTATAAAGAGTTTATTCGGTTACGTATTTAAGTAAGTTTCAAGCTACTGCCCATCTCAGTAACTATACTTTAGTCAACCATAATTTAGTAGTTTGGAAGAAGCTGGAATATATATATTGGCATTGAGGTTAATTAGATTGATTTACCAATACTTCTGAAAAAACAATTATTTTTCAAAAAATCACTTTTACTGAATCGAAATTCTAATATTTTACTTATTATCTTTTTCAAATGTAAATAATTTCTTAATATTTGGGACAACTGATATAAAGATAATAAACGTTCAGTTTTGCACTAGATTAAGGTAGGAATAATTCAATTCGGTCCAAAATTACTAAAGATATGTCTTCATTTTCTGGACGGCATGTGAACATTTCGATTGCCTCTCTCAGACGTCGTTGGTTTATTTGGTTTATCAAACGTGGTAATATAACTTCTCTTTATAAGATGAGTATTTAATCAACGTCACATCGGAGCAAAATACAACGGGTTTTTATTAACGGTCCGGGGTCAAACCAGAAGGGAACGATCAAGGACAACACTATGTAATTTTGAGCCACGGTTAGTTGAAGAGGCTAATACCTGAGATGAAAAAGTATTTTAGTATGAAATGTTGACATAAATTTAAAACAAGCGAGTAATATCATTATTCACATTCTAAACAGGGTTTCCATTCAAAACTTAATATCTGAATTAAAAAGTGTACTTCAAATTGTAGCGCTTGCTCATAGAGAGGGAAACTCGTGTTTGTTGGTCACAAGTAGTAATATCTATATATATAATTCTCTTACGTGGCACGCAAAAAAGATGTTATTTGTTATCGCGTTTTGGCAACATTGTACTATTGTTTACCACGAAGCCTCGCTCTTCAATTGAATTTATAGTGTTATCGGATGAAATTTTATTGGAAAAAAAAATTTATTCCAGCTGTTGCAGTTTATAATTAGAAATCAAAGAAGGCTGAGGATCTTCTCTGGGCCATTAAAATACGGTCCTTTTCAACAAGACGCTTGCACTACAACTTTCGACAACAAACTCAATGAAAAGTGTGGGTGGCTCGAAGTACTAGGGATGTGTACACGCAAACATGCTGGGTGTTCAATTTCCAAAGCAGCGCTCACATTTCGAGTCAAAATTTGCTCAAAGTTTTCATTTGAATTTTGATACAAGAGGAATCTTTTTGTAATACAGCAAATTTAGATTTGAAAAATATTTTTTTGGAATATTATATTTTGTAAACAATTCCTTCTTCTAGGACACATGTCTTCATTGATGCGAGCGTAGCGAGCATGTACGCGTAGCGAACCAATAAGGATTTTAAAGCAATCCTCAGGGGGTTGGTGAGCGTTAGCGACCAGGGGGCGCGTTCTTATTAATTATTATTTTATTTAATTTTTTATTCGCATGCATTTTTTTATGTGTAAGTTCTGGCAACTATCCGAGATCATGTGATAAAACACAATCATTAATTATATAATTACTACAACTTTATTTTCCCCGATATTTATTTCCTTCCGATTTATCTCTACTATTATAAAAAGAAATGCTTGTTTGTCTGTCTGATTCTTACCGCAAAATCCTTACGATTCTTTGGCACTTAGATCAATGAGATTTGGTACACAGGTAGTCCTAATTTTTTGCATTCTTTGGGTCGAGACGAATTTTAAAATTCAATCTAGAAGATTTTAAAATGAATTTAATAGTTTATTCTCTACCTTGTTTTTCAAGCACGTTTCTTCCGGGGAAAAGATAAAAACACTTGAATCTGGACTTTTTCTACCCACGTGACCTTGCCGTCAGCCGTTGGAAACATGCAAAGTTTTCTTTCATCGTGGCGTTTCGAAGAAAATTATTTTTTTCGTTTCCGCTTTGATTTTGCGCGGAGGAATGGTTTTCTAGCCAGAAGATAAATTAAACTGGATTCACTCAGTTATTTTTCTATCTCCTAGACCGTTAAAGTTAGAGTAAAAATTTCAACGGATTTGAAATCTGCGGAAAATGTCAGTTTAGATTGATACCTAAAAATATGATTTTCTTTAAATAAATAATTTTTTTAATTGAATATGTGTTCAAGAGATTTGAAATCTGTGGAAAATTTTACACCATATTAATACCTTACACCACGGTCACGGGAAATGCCGGACTAGCCACGCAGTGGCTAGCATGGTTATAAGTTTAATAAATATTTATTTTTCAATTGATTGTAAATTCGATTTATCATTCATCACACACAGCAATAAACACACAAAATATTAAATCTGAAATTGCATTCAATTTAAACTATAGGAAATTTTAAGTGGAACTTTGCCAATATCGAGAGAGCATTAACAAATGAAAAATTAATTGGATGTAGGTTTCGAGACATTAATAATTTTAATTTGTAGCAACACAAAGTCAATGCTGATTACTGTATAAGCTGAAGCTATAGTTATTTTATAGATTAAAAATTTGTAGAAAGCAGTGATTTTCTTTAAAGAGAATAATATGTCCTATCGCTATACCTTTCTCTGAAAAATGGTTGATCGGTAACAATTTTATCATATAAATTATAAGAATGGCCAAAATATGTCAACAAAAGTTTTCAACACGACTAAAACATTTTGCCATTTATATTCGAAAGAAAAAATGTATTTCTATCACTCCACTATATGTGTTATAAAATTTTTCCAGAATGTTTTTATTTATTTCAGAATTTATATTTTAGTACACGATATATGAAATTTTTCCAGAATGTTTTTATTTATTTCAGAATTTATATTTTCGTACACGATATATGGTTTTAAAGAACCATCTTGGGTTATGAAATTCCATTACCTGGGAAAAAAATTTCAAGCAACGTTTTTAGTATTATGTGTGAAATTCTGCTTTTTTCATTCAACAAAATAAACACAATTGTCTTGATGAATAGGCAAAATACAAAACACTTTCATATCTTAACAATACCTTTTTCCATTCACCCAGGCGCCATAAACAGCATATTTTGCACCATCACACTCTAATCTATTCCTACATAACACCAAGAAATACATGATAGTTATTTGTGAGAGCTTCTTCTAGGATAAACGAGACGGAAATCCAAATTTATAAAATCATTTTAACATTGTTTTAGAAACATCACTACCGTGTTCTTTCACTGCGCAGTTCAAGTACCATAGACTTCTGAAATGGTTTTTCGTTACTCTGATAAATCATAAATTGATGATACTATTTCTGCGTCACAATGTAAGCTTATGTTTTTCATAAAATCTTCAGTTCTCCTATTAATGAAAATAAGACTGACATCTTTACATGGACATCAAATTATAAAAAAAATTACTTTGCTTTGTGAAATTACAAATGCCAAGCTTAAAATTCATTTTTAATATTGTTTCTCTATCTTGAAAATGTTTGCAGGTCAGATATCTCTAGTAAATGGCAAAACTTACCAGCTTTTAATGGATGAGCTATCTAGTCAACACAAATTGTAAAGTTTACTGTTAATGATTCCTTGTATTTGTGTTAAATATATTGGTATAAAATTGAGAAATAAAATTTAAAAATCGTTCAAAAGAAATAAAATATTTTAAAATACTTCAAAATTAATTATTATAAAAATAATTCAAGAAGAAAGTATCGTAAAAATAATTCAAGAAGAAATTATTGTAAAAATAATTCATAAGAAATTGTCATAAAAATAATTCAAACAAAATTAATATACAAATAATTCAAAAGAAATTAAAAAAAATTTCAAAATAAATTTATATGAAAATATTTCAAATGATATTATTATAAAATTAATTCAAAAGAAATTATTTGAAGTGTTCAAAAGTGAATGTAAATGAATATGCGTAAAAAAGTATAGATAAATAACAAGAAATGTTCATTAAAGTTGATTTTTAATTTGTTTACATAAGTTTTAGTAGTATTAAGCTTATTAAAGCAAACATACAAATTATCGAAATTAATTTACGTTTAAACATTTACTTTCAGTTTGCTTAGAAAAAAGACTAAATCTAACTAATCGAATTGGAAAGACTGAGAGAGGCTAAAGAATGTTGTATAAAACTGGGTTGATATTGCTTTCGGCGTTTTCACTGGAATTGAATTCGGAATTTCGAGTAGTTTATAAAAATAGGAGAAAAAATGTAAAAAACAGAAACGCGGAGAATAAAAGGGAAAAATCTTGTTTAAACAACTAGAAAGAATACAAAATTTAAAACACCACTGGGCAGCCTTCCAATTTGTTTTACCTATCAAATAAGTCACATCTAGAATAAATTACTAACAAATGGCATCTTTTTTGCATTTTCGAAGATGACGTTTTGTAATAAATATGGAAATAGAATTCTATATACGATTTCAAACATATACGTATTCGAACAAATCCAAATAACTTTCTTTTCTGTTTGAAAACATAATAAGATGAGCAAACACATTCAGAAAAAAACTGTCTAGTTGTTCCCTCAATCACATTGTTTGTATTGAATTTTTTTGCTCAATGATGTGAGATTAATTGTATGTGTTCATAAAAAGTAAGTATATTATTTATGGCAAAGGAAATAACAAAAAGAGTTCGTTGCTCTTGATTTACAAAATTTATTAAAAAAATATAAATGTCGGTTAAATATAATTTTGTAGACTTTGTTGAAAATTTAAAATATAAGTGTTTGTTTGAGATGTTTGAATACATAAATGATAAACGCCGTCTGAAAATTTCATACAAAAAATTAAAATTGAAGTATAACTTAACACAGACAACGTGATGTAAAATTTGTACATTAGATTATTCAGTATTTATGAAGTGTTGTGAAGTAAATTTAATTAATATATTTCTCAAAAATGGGCTAAATAAATATTGGTTAGGACTTACATTTCACATTTCAGCAATTGACTTTTGTGAATGTACTAACTTGCATTTGAGGCTACGAAGAGCGAAATGAACAAATGCTATTTCACAGAAAAACGCATTTAAAAACGTAGCTCTACCGCTCTTAGTACATATATGAGCTACTGCCAGCCTTAATTTTATAGAGTTAGAATTACTTATAATGACAGATGTGCAAATCCATGATTGAACTAATGCAAATGACTACTTTCTTTTTCTTGCTATATCCATGAGTGAATGTAGTGTTAATTTAAAACAGAAGAATTTCAGAAGTATGTTTAGCAGAGTGCTGAAGCTTGGAACAAATTTAGGATAATTACACTCAAAAAGCGAGAGCTGCAGAAATTACTTTGGTGACCATGGTGTAATTACCATCACAACTTTAGAACATCGATATTCAACCAGAGTTGCGCAATAGACATGTATGGTGCAAGAATGGCACTGGTGGGATTTACTTTGAAATGTGAAATGGGAATGTGAAACTGTTATATTGTGTGATTTATTTCATGTGACTTTATGCCATATTTATAAAATCGGAGCTGAATGCAGAACATAAATATCTCAAAAACTTAAAAATGATACCTTCAAAATACAGCTATAAAGAAATGGATTTTTGAAATACATCTTCAAACAGATATATTTCTAATAGTAATCTCATTAGTCTTTTACAGTTTTGAACTTTGTTAGCAAGCGCTCTCGATCATAAACAATCACGTGCATCTCCAAGGAAATTGCTACCACGCGTTATTGGGTAAAACGCAAAGATATCCAAAGCGGGAACAGTCCATGTAAAATTTTAGATTAGAAGTTTCATTTCTAAGATTATTATTTCACTAGAATGACTTTCTACTGACAGTAAAAAAAATAAAATAGTAATCTGGAGGACTTTCAGAGCAAACAAACCACCACGCGGACTTTAATTCTGGGTTTTCGATGCGGAATACGTATAGGAAAGAAGTTCTGCTTCAGACACTCTAACACCATCTTCATTTCTCTTTACAGTAAAGCATCTTATACAGACCACAATATTATAAATAACTACGGGACACTTGATTTATTAAATCTAAGTGAAACATGGATATCTAGTTTATGATTCCAACAATATTACCATACCTACTTCATAAGCTCTTTCTGGAAATATTCTAAGCTGATAAAATAAAATCATATGAAGGAATTTCAGGATAATACTATGATGAGTATGCTCGATCATTGCATTTGACATTAAATTTTTATGTTAGCCTTCCAGGTGGTTGTTTCTACGAGGTGTGTTTTCAAAACTGAGGTGATCTTGATGGACGACACTTGACGGTTACATTGGAAAATGTATACTATGGAATAGTAAGTAAATTTTTGCAGTGGTGACTAAACTCGCTACAACACTACTCCTCCAGAATTAGGCGGTAGACGAAATTCAATAGATGACACCACTAGTAGATTAATGCCAAAACTAGTAGAATAATTGCCAAAACTAGTAGAATAATTGCCAAAACTAGTAGAATAATTGCCAAAACGTGTTGAAAATTACGTGAAACAATGAGAGCTGTGTTGAGATCACAGTTGTAATTGTCCTGTGTTGCCTTTAGCAGCCGAGTTTGAGTGCCCTTGTGAGTTGAATGCTGAGCAGCAAAGATAATGCTGCGATAGTAAATTAGCAGTGTATGCTATCCAAGAATATCAGGTGGTTGTTGAAAGTGATTAGCATCGCATTGGTGATTAAACAGTCCATCGTGTACTACTAATCGAAGTTGTAAATTCTAAAATGTTCAAATCCGTCCGGGTCACCAATTTAGCAAATCGGAATGAAACAGTGCAAATGTAACTACCACAAGTAGTTTTTGAAGAGTTGTTTTACATTGATATATATATATATATATATATATATATATATATATATATACACACTTCTGCATCGTAAGTTACATTTTGTATTGGTATCGAAGCTCGGTACAATATCCTGGTGACGAGATATATGGTCACTATCAAACTTGTTGAGATCTTAATGACGAGATATCTCGTGGAAACCACTTTTACGGTTGGCACAGCTTTTGTATTTTTCATATTGTTACGTATTATCTGCGTTTGTTAGAGGATTTCAAACTAGTAAGTTACTTCTTAAAGTCTTGTAGCTTTATATTATTTGGTTAACTTTATTTTGTATTATTGCATGAATCATTATTGCTGATTTTACAATAAAAATATTAATTTTCAATGCATTAAAATATTTTACATTGATTTTTAAACGTCGTAATGTTTCAATATTATATGAAACCAATTTATTCACTATTCAGTAAGTATGCATATCTCTATACTCGTAGTATATGTTGATAAAAATGTTATCAATATGCTTTTAAGAAAAAAATGGCAATTATAGCATTTTCTGATGGCATAAAAATTTCCCATTATTTTTCTATGCTCTTAATTAAGTCAACATTGTTGGCTTAAAAAATGTTTTCCTAGCAGTTCAATGCATTCATTTTTACAAGTTTTCTGTGTAATCAAAATACCATGCTTAGTTTGCGAGCATGTCTTTAAAAATTTAATATCAATTTGTGACAATCCGCGTTAGTAATATTTTGAGTTCAATGTAGTATACATAAAGGAATACTTTTCTTGGAGTTTGATGTATTTTATTTATTTCAAGATATGAGAACACCGGGGCATATCAAAACCCCCCTTTACTTCCGCTGTAGGATTGCGTCGACTGGTGAGAAGCTTTGAAACTAATAAACAACAGGAAGAATGTGGCCTCAGACCATTTTCGACATTTTGAGATTACCGTGTCGTTGATTTACCTTGTTTCTGCAAGATTTCATCGTTTTTTTTTTTTTTTTTTTGATACATCAACGTTTAAGGCAAGCCGGATCGATTTATTTACCATATTTTTCTTTATGCAGGTTAAAATATATAGATTTAAGTGTATATTTAGGTCCATTTACTATTGCATATCTTAATCGGCATTCACCAAATGGTTGTGGTTTATTTGAGTACGAAGCCTGAAGCGTAATGCACCGGGATATAATGGTCTAGGGTTCCATCTATTAATTAATCTAATTTTAAGCCTGTAAGAACTTTTCAACTAAAATCAATCTAAGCTAATTGGTTTAATTTAATTTCCATTTGAACTAAAGTCAGAATAATATTTTTATATATCAATGTGTGAAAAAAAAATTGACTGAGCTTTATCTGGTGCACCTTTTAACCATATTTTACTAAAACATGTTTAAGAGGCAAACAGATGGTAGCGGTAGAGTGAAGAAAAACAAGTTTAAATACCAAAAGTAACTTTTTTCTGTGCACATATTGTGTGGTTACGTTCTATCCCGGAGCTGGGGTAGAACGAACCATTTTGACTTTCTTAGGATTATTTTTCTTTTCTTTTGTTTATAAATTATATTTTTTAGGAATGAAAATTAATATTTAAAATAAAATAAAGAATTTAAAGCATATTTTTCCTCAGTTTCAGTACATTCTGTTTTATATTTTATTTTTTGCAGCTTGTTAAACATCAAGTGTTCAATACTGCCCGGGTTCCCCTAAACCTTTAAATACAATTGTTACTAGGGATAAGAAAAAAATCTTATACTTACTACACAATGCAATGCATAATAATTGTAAGAAATCATAACCATAATTGACTTCTACTTAAAATAAACAAGAATATGTACTCTGAATATGATAAAAGTTTATAAAATGATATTGTCACAAGGATCAGTATAGTATTGAAATCAAATTTTATTTGAACTACGTCCCATTAATTTTTATTAGACGTTTTACTGTGTGTTACAAATACTTTTGCTAACGCACTTAAGTAAACATGTATTCGCTTGGAAAGGCTTAGGAATAGAAACAAATGAAATTAAATTATATTATATTATAAAATATGCAAAACAAACCTTGATGATAAAAATTTCATTGAAGAAGTAGATTAGCGTCGATATGCATCCACAACGGACTATTGGTGATAGTATGGTGTCAATCCTAAAGGGAAAGTTCCAAACACCTTGTAATTTGGAACCACTGTCATATAACAAGAACAAAACCTGAGCTGGCAGAGCAGATCTCTCGCCAAATTTCCAGGTACAGTCAATAGCGAGGAAAATACAGTGAGTAAATTTGAGTCCATGCCATAGTTAACGTGAACCAGCCCCTTGCACACGAAGGTCTTCGGCTGAACCGTTCGAACTCGCAAAGCATAAGTTGCTAATCCGTTGCTTTTTTAAATTGGGCGCTGTCCAGCTGAAGTAGAAAAAGCTTTAATGTCCCAAGGATTGAGCTTTCAGAGAAGGGCTAGTAAGATGCGTTTCGTTCAGATTTTATTCCCTACATCGTACTGTGAATGATGTTTTACGACCTGAAACCGGTTGATTAACCATATGAAAGTAAGGACACTTTTAAATTTATTTTACATGAAACATATTTATGAAAAATGATTTTTGTTTCCAATATAGCACTAAGCGAATTTTGATGATGGAGAACAAAAATGTTCGCCAATATTAAACTTCAATACTAACATTAAATTCCACCAAACATTTATTTTTTATTTATTGAAATTTTCCACCAATTTGCAGCCGAACCACTCAGTGTTGCTCTGTTAGAAATTAATTGAACATAAAGATATTTTAATTTGACCCCACCCATATCATAGGAAAATGGAAATATCGTTTCACAAAGTGTGAAACAATTTTGCTGTGTACTAGCCACTATATCTACCTAATGTCATTCAATCATACTATGCCAATCCATATAATCTATTTCACATACATCCTACCACTATAGGAGTAGAAAAACCAAAATCGTGATAAAAATATATTTTTATGAAATAAATAGTATTTGAGAATTTAATTATTATTCTAAATCGTCACCTAGTGTCTCCTCTTAAAACTGAATCAGCTATTTACAAATAGTGTAGAGCTCTTCAATCATGACTTTCATGAACCTTTGATATTCACTTGTTAAAGTTTGTAAAAATTTTGCATGTGTCTGAATTACAATTATGGTTTTGTTCAAATGATTTTAAACAAAGCCTACTGCATTTTTATAGAATAAGGTGTGATTTTTAGAAATATTCCTTTAGTTTTTCTCTATCACAATATTTATTCTACGAAATAAGCGGATGGTTATAATGTTTAAAGCTCTATATATTTCTTTTTAACATCAAATTCTGAATTGTGAAATATATTTTTACTTGGACCCACTTCCAGTCTAATATTTTAAAGATATTTACAAGTCTAAATGGAATATGCTGCAAAACTTTACGGCTACTTTTTGTAATCCATTGATTGAGTATTTTTAAACAAATTTTCGAGCTGTAATATTTCATGAAAACACATTCAGCTGTTTGGATGTTGTACGGGCACATACAATTTTAATACAAAAAGGACGGTATGCGATAGCTCCAGTAAAGAGCAAAGTTATTATTTGACAACGGCAATTAACTAATTTTGGATGAAAAGTGTCATTTATCCTTTATATATATGGTATTAGTCATAGTGTTTTTTTTAAATAGTCATAATTTTGAATACAGCATGAATGAATAAATTTGATTTTCGAATTTTGATCATGCTTTTGGGGTTTTGACTTATTTTTCCCTGGTATAAAATAAATCTACTCAAGGTAACACTTCAAAAATAAATTTTCTGTTTAAACGGTTTATGAGGGACTTCTAAGTTCATTTCATTCAAAATGAATCAACCTTAAATCGTAAAACAGCGAGAAGTCTTGCTTTCACAATTTTCCAACCAATATTTTTTGACTTGCGGCCCTATTGCCGCAATAATTATTGCGCCGGGAATGCCATAGTTTCGAATTTCATAATCATTAAGAAAATACTGACAAATTAATTTAATTCGATATTTACGATTGAGTTGTTCTTCCTCAAATAAATACTTTCCTTATATATATGTTTGACTATATTTTCTTCAAAAATTAAGTCTACGTTTCAGAAAATGATTTGTAGGTAATATATGCCAGTTGCTTAATAGTAGTTTCAACATGTAAAATACTCATTCACGCCTTTCTGTTACTAAAATAAACTAATTTTTAATTCATTTAGAATTTAATTCATTATATCAGCAGCTGAACATACGGAATTAAAATTCTGATCTTACAAAATATAATCATAATTTCAAAAACCCAAATCTGATCAAAAATGTTTTATTTCGACTAAGATTATAAAGCGAACTCCAAAAATTCCCTGAATGTAAGACTCGATAAAAGCTATTTGAAACAACATAAAAAAAAGTTACACAAATGTTGAAAATGTTTAATAATGTAAAAACATTTTAAGGAAAAATAAGATTTCCCTGAAACATTTGTAAAACAATCTGAGTTTAAGCCGTAGTCACGCATACACTTAAACAGACACTTACACTTACACAAACAGACATGAAACGTTGAAATCACAATTTTTTTTGTTTCAATTGTACAAATAAAATGATCGAAATTATTCCATACAGGTGGATCGAAATTATTCCATACACGAACATTCAATTTTTATTTAATTTGAGTAATCGTAGTCAAATTATTAAGCTTTAAATAATTGCTATTATTAAACCGGAACTTTATAGTGAAGAATTCAATAGGGGTTGTTTATATTGCACTTGAAACAATACGACATTGCGGGAAAACTTCAGGTAGATGAAAAATAACAGCTTTATTTCCAAAATGACGTATGTTGGACCAGAACAGTCAATTTTGTGGCTTGACGTAGCTTAGTGTCACAAAATCCACGCAGAAAATGAAGGTTTTCGGATAACATCTGACAGTTTTAAGCATTTTCGACTTTTCACTTTTGGTGGAAGAAAATGATTTTTGTCAACATTGCGTTTCCCACAGTTTGATGAAATAGTCAAAGAGAGCATAAAATGTTTAACGTAGAGCTATATTAAAAAGCTTTATAACTGTTTTTATGAGAACATTTTTAGAGAGAGAGATTAAGAGATTTAAAAGGAAATTATTTTAAGCACAAAGTTTTCTATATAAGTAAAAAAATGGAATGCTTGTCTATACATTGAATATTTTCGATACATTCCAAGTTTTTTATTCAGTTAGAACCCTTCTGATGGATATATATATATATAAAGTTATGAACATAAATTGTTTCAATGTGTTAAATTTGTTCAACGGTTACGAACAACGAACATGTTACTAAAACAGTACATTTTTAACGTTTCGCGAAAAACAAAATATGCTTTTATTCTAAAATGCATTTTCGAAATTACTGCATTTTTAATAATGTTTCTGTTGTAAAACAAAATAATAATTATAAAGTAACCGCGGTAGTAAAACGCGTGTTTACTAAAACCTTTCCATCACTTTAACATTCAGACAAGAAATTGATAGTAGTTAAAAATAATTATATTGGCTTAAAAATGTAATTCCTTTAGGAACAATCGTGTCCTGAAATTTAACTATAAACTATTTATCTTTAGTACTTAAGCAGGAATGTAATTAAATATTTTTCATAACTTTAAATAGCAACACAAGAATGTATGTTCATAATTTTTCCGTTATTTAACCTTATAAATACATCCATATACCTTCTGAATAAAGTATAATTTTTAATTAATTAACTACTTGATAAATATTATTAATCATTAAAAAATTATGTCTTAAAACACTATTATATAACTCAAACTTAGTAATATTTTATTAAGTTTGTGCAAAGGTATAAGGGAAAGAATACATGCTTTAAAAGGGGGATGGTCCCCCATGTGCTGCATTTACAATAGCAACCCTCCTGGGCATAATTTCCACAAGGTTTTGATACACAGCTGTGGGTATTTATGTCCATTCCTGCTACAAGAATTTAGCCAGCTAAGCTGTAGATTTCGGACGTGGTTCCCTGGTCCGTTATTGTCGCGCTCTAACCTGTCCCACAAATGTTCTATGGGGTTTAGGTCGAGTCTCTGAGCAGGCCAGTGAATATGTTTTACATCCATATCGTGATAGCTCTGCTTGACAGAGGCTGCAGCATGACATGGTGCGTTGTCGTCCTGGAAATAACATTCGTCTATTCTACAAATTGACCAGAGCGTAGGAAGAACCTGATTGTCCAAATTGTTCATGGAGGCGCCGGCGTTCAATTTTCCAGGAGCAACCTGCAGATGTCCCAGGCCGTACAATTAAAAACACGCCCTACAAGCAGTCTAATTGTATGCAAATCCGCTAGCTTCTGGTCTATTTATTATAGGGTATTGTATATAATAATTGTTTTTCAAATTTGATCAAAATCGTAATTTTTTGAAGTCATTGACCCTTAAATATATTTCGAAGGTTGTATCCAAAGTAGATTATGTGAAAAAAAGTGAGAAATCGAATAAGCATTATGTTTATTCATGAAACATATATTTTCAAGTTTTCTTAGCTTAAAAACATTTAAGTAGTTCATTGTCTGCACAAAAGTTCAATCTAATTCTACCCCCCCCCGAAAAAAAAAAGTAGAAGTTCGGGTTTTTTACGAATTAAAAATAAAAGTAGTCTTCTTTCCAAAAGGTTAATCTTACAAAATCTCTTTAAGCGCGCCATGATGGGCATTTAAAATAATGATTTATCTATTTCATAGCTCTTATGTATCCTATTATGAAGTCTAATATGAGCTAACGTCACCGATTAAAGTTTCAGTGTCATTAGGATCAGATTACCCATTTTCTGCATGAATTATGGAGATTTCAATTATCAATTCATGTATGCGAACATCTGCGTTGTTCACTGCCTCTATCAATACCTCTTGAAGGCCGAGTGTTCCGGAAGCATTGGATACACAATTTAGAGGTCAGTTTGCTTAAATAAGGAACGTGAGCGCACATTGAACTACACGTCACGAGGTCTGGTGATATTTGCTAGACCATTTCATGTTGAGATAAGATTTTTCTTTTAAAAGTGGAATATAAGTCACCAAGTAAATGCAACGTTTTAAGGAATATTGAATATATTAAGGTAAAAATAAGAATCACTGCTGAAGTTAAATATTTTAATTCGCCTAGAGTAATAATATGAGTTCTCGATTTGAAGTTATTATATGATCATTGTTTCTGTAGAGTTAGAATTACAAGTTTGCTTAAATAAGGAATGCGAACGAATTTGGACTACGACAAGAGATGTGAAGAAAGTTACTGGACCATTTCAAATATGATTTCTGTCATTTAAACGAGGCATATAATACCTCAAGTAACTGTAACGTTTAACATATAATGAATATATATATATTAAGGTAAAAATAAGGGACTGTGTGAAAGTTAAAAATATCAGGTACGGTTACCTAATTCAAGTAAATTATGTTTAAATTTATTTGGCAATTCAAATTAATAATTTATTTTCTTCTGGAAGCATTGGATACGCAATTGCGATGTTAATTTTAGTAAATAAGTAATACGAGCGCATTAGACGACTGTGTATGCCACCAGGTCTGGCAACAGTCTACATTCTGTTGATAGACCATTTCACGTTGAAATACGATATGCTTCGCTAGAAAGAAGAATATATTTTGTCCACATAAAAGGAAATTTTTAAAGAATATTGAATTAAATTAAGGTAAAGATATCTGCAAACATTGTCCACCTGATGTGATTATTTTTTGTATGAATTATATTTAATTATAATTATTTATTGTGGTATTTTCAAACGCAAACATCTCTGTTTCCTCAGTTATTGAATGACATATGTTGGTTTTGTTCGTGTTTTAATATAGAAAATATTAGACCAAATTTGCTAACTAATTTTTCGTACCGATCAACATTCCATGCTGTCTATTTAGTACTGCTATATTACTGAAGACACATTCACTACAAAATTTATGTTCATAGAAAAAAATCGTAAATGTATGTACCCATTTGCTCTGATACCAAACATTATCACACAACTTTCTCGTCATAATAAAACATATGTATGCATATTGGTATTCCAGATATGTTCATACATCCGTTCTAATGTTTCAAAATATTGATTACACGATGTTTACGAAACTGTGTGATTCATGGATCCGTATGTGTGTGTGTGTGTGTTATTCTTTCAAATATAATTAAGTACCGAATACGTTTTACCGGTCATATTCCAGAAACTTAGAGTTTTTGAATACAAACGTATATTACAAAATAATAACAGCAAGTGAATATTACACATATTAGTAACCAGCATTTTTCATACATTCAATAGTACAACTTAACCTTTGCACGCAAACATTTCTCTTATAGTTCGTAGTGGAGTGCATTTAGATTCAAATTTGCTATCTCATGTTCGAGATAATTTGTTTGTCGAGTGGGTAATATAACGTTGAATAATATAAACAAGCAAACAATTGTTTGATTTTATATGATTGCTTGAAATGCAACATAAAATTACAGGAAATACACAACACACAAACTAAAGCATATTACATAATTTAGTAAAATCCTGCAATAATTCCTTTTAACTTAGCCTAGTCTTTTATAAATCCCATAAGTCATTCCTAGGAATATTTCAGTACATTATACCTGTCAAAACGTAAAGCTTTGATTTTTAAAACGATGCTGTCAGATTTTGAAGTCGTGTATAATTCATAAGATCTGTTTAGTAAAAAGTTATCCACATAATAAGTGGTCACTCCGCAGGACTATTCAGATGTCAAACAAATTATTTTGCAGCTATTCCCTCGAAGACCGAAGATTGACGGGTATAAAACGAATATTTGAACTCTGTATTGGAAAATATTTAGAACCTTTCATGTTTATTTTTGAATATAAATAAAATATTATGATACAGATATATTAAAGTGACCTGTACACATTTAATATCCAATCTTCTAAAAAAGGTACCAAAAACGCACTTTTAAAATCATTTTATCAATTGGAAACTTGTTAACGCTATGAAATTATAATTATTCGTAATGGACATAAGTTTACTTTTTACATAAAAAGTCATGACATTCAAATTCATTAAAAAACGACGGATAATACACACGTTGAGCACGTTTAAATAAATAACAATAAACATTTTAAAAAGTAGATGTGAATTTATTCTGAGAAATGAAATAAAAATTGTTTTTTATCCATCGCATCGTATTTTAATGAGATGATCAATTATTGTTAATGAACATAGGATTGATGTGACAAACGAAATTAGAGAAATATAAAACTATTCTATATTTATTATCTACAATTTATTGATAATAAAATTGTGTATTAATTGAACAAAATGTACAGCAAATACTATGTATTAAGTTTTAGTTTTTATTAAATCATGTATTGTGGTCACATCCCAAAACCATTTGAAAGTAATTGTTAACAAAATCAGTTTATGGAAATGAGAAATACCTATAAGTTTATCAGCGAAATGTATGAAACGTATCTGAAGTACACAATTCATAGGGTAGAAAATTGTTGAATTTATTGTAATAAACTAACTTTCAAAAATTAAACACTTAGTTATAAAACACAACTTAATATAATATATTTCCACGTGACAGATACCTATTTTTGTGCACTTCGTAACACCAAACTTCGAGCAGACCATTAATTTTAAAGAGAGCGGGACATTTATTTTGATTTTTTTTTACTAGAGTTCCATGTTTTTCGCCAATAACATGGTTCATTGGATCTATGTCGTGTATGTAATGCATCTTGTTTTGATTAGAGAAAGGCGTTTCCGGAAAAGCTTTATGACTCAATCGTACAATAAGGGGAACATTGCACGATTTATACACTTTGAGAACTTTTTGTCGAGTTTTAATATCCACCTTTTAAACTCCGCCGAGTATCTGTAACACAAAGGAAAAATAAAGTAGTTAATTGTGAAAGAAAAGTAGTGTTAGCAAAATTTTACAATCTTATGTGCAGATACATCCTTTAACTTTGAGAGATCCCATCTTATTATTTTTTTACAATGTTTTTCATTTTTTCGGTAAAAATAAAGTGGGAGAACCTCATTTCTTTCGGAAAGAAATTAAATTGAGGTGATCTTATAAAGATAATTTATAGTTCTTTTTGAAAGAAGCTTCAAAAAGATCGTGAAACAATTTTTCATTGTTGAAGATAAAAAAGGAAGATGCTCTGAAGAATAAATAGGATTTTAGAAGTTTCAAAAAGTGTTTTAATCGACTTTTTTCAAACGAGAACCGTATAATAAATTTATTTTTGAAGTTCTCGTTACATATCTAATCATCTAAGTATTTTCATTTTCAATATTTTTTGATAGGGAATTGTTTTGTAAATTTACAAGAACATTCTTTTTTTCGTGCAAATATTTACTTTTAAATATTTGAAAACGTGCATTTCTAAATAATTAGTATTAAAAATTGTGCAAGTAACGTTATTTGTGTTATTAAGTCAATATTAAGAATCTAAAACAAACAATTGACATATGAATTTGTAAAAAGTAATCATCAATTTATCACACAAATATAATATTTAAAATATGTTATAAATTTACGATACATAAATAAATGGGACCTATATTCTATTCTTGTAATAGCTTGATCCAAAGAGATACCCCGGGATATTACTTTTGCTTTCTGTGTTTTATTTCAAACATATTGTTGTTTCAAACTTTATTTCAGTTTTTGTATACTTTGTATATTGTGCTTATGTACCACGCAAAAATAGTTTTACCGATAATATTTTGCGTGATTAAAAGCGAAATTAAATCGAACTTAACTTTATTGCAAGTATAATATCGTAATTTACCTTTCTCAAATTAATTTCAGCATCAAAAATAATTTATGTTACAAGGGAGATAAGAAATGGAGATGTATAGTAAGCATAAGTGAAAATAATCTAAATATACAGTTAAATATAAAGTATTAATAGTATCAGTTTTATAACAAAATTTTGATTTGCTATATTCACTCTAACCCTACTGCTTTTCTTTTATCGCTTAGGAAACAGCCTTATTGCTACACGATTCTGGTGAAAAAGCCTGTTTAAAACTTTCAATAGTTATGATAAATGTATATCTTGTATTCTCACTGTCTTATTCTTCGCTCTCCTTTAGAGCAATAGCAAAGTTTTGTCTCGAAGACGAAAGGATAAGCAAAATTGATTGCATCTTGAAATATATATCTTACTTTGAAATAATGTATTCATTTTGTATCGATTATTCAGATTTAATATTTACCACCACCAATTTTTAGATGAACATTTATACATATTAACTTCTTGAAGAATTCATAAGTATTAATCCGTTAAGCAACATTTTTTTTCTAATGGCGGGCACATTTGACCTAAGTCATTGGCCACTACAAGGCCGGACGTGATGGCCACTTGTGAAGGAGAACCCAGTGGGAGGACCATCATTGCCCCTAACAATTTATACTTCGTAATTTTGAACCATGTTCAGATGACGAAGCAACACCTGAGCTGGTATACTCTTACAAACATCCATGCCCGAACCCGGATTCGAACCGGGGGCCTTCCGATCTAGAGGCTAACACCTTAACCACTATACCGGTTGGTCGGCGTTAAGCAACATAATATTCTCTCTCCTTGAAATTTTCAACAAACCTGTTTTATAAATTTGGTGATTTACTGCATACATGTCGGTGAATAAATTCGTCACAAAAACTATCGCTAAATTTGGTTAATATTGAATAGCTCTTAGAATACAAATGTGAAATAAGTAGCAAGTATGAACCAATATATATTCAAACTAAAAGTTAGTAATTTTATTTGTTAATCGGATAATATTTTCTATGTAACCAGGCTTGATGGAAAACTCGTTTTTTAAGGACATCAAGCATACACTTTTTTAATTGCTTCTAAAGATTTCAATCAATCAAATAAAAGATAAATAATCAGAAATGTAATTGAAAATTATTAATATAAATTTTATTTTTGAAACCATTCACAGACAAAATGGAAACCTTTTTACATTTATACCTCAAACTAATGCACTGTGAAATAATTTAAGCGTTCTAAGTACAAACCCTATTAAGACGCATAGTTCTAAAACGCATATCCCCTTGAAATCACACCACAAATGATGTTTATTTAGCACTCATAACTGCACCATGACCAACGGCGTCAATTAAGCCTAGCCGAGCTCAGATTCAGATTCCGGAGGCAATATCCAAAACCGGTAGTCCTGTTTGCTGACTCACGTTAAGTACATGGTTTGCTTAGCAGCCGAGAACCAGCGACTTGGTTTCTAAGGTGCTTGAGCGAAATTTGCTGATTGCCTGCTTATATCTTCTGCAAATTATCCCAGAATAAGGGCGTTTCTAATTGATCGATATTTTGGCTTTGGATCCTTACTTAATCATGCATTTGAATATGAAAAAGAGGATGACCGAATGTTAAAACTTTTAAACAAATTACTTACTAATGGCAAATATTTTATTTAGAACCATTAAGTTTTTTTTTAAGTAATTCTCTATTACAGCGTGATCTTTCAATTTCAAGTAATTAATGAAACTTAAATAAAAAATAGGATTAGATGTAAAATAATAATACACAAGCACAAATAAGTATTTTTCACTCATGCTATTGAATTTTGAACTGTGCCTTTGCCGGAATACAACGTTATCTAAATACCCAGGGTTATTCTAAGCTCCTAGAACAAACTTTAACACTAGAACGTTCGCCATTGAGATTACCTTTAAACGTTCGCCGTTGTCATTTCGACACCGGTAAATAAATATAAAAAAATAATTGCAATAACTAAACATTACCAATGCGAATATTCAGTTGAGTTAACTTTTATGATTATTTCATGAAATTTACATAGAATATGACCCTAATATACCAAAAACAATATATATATAAAATTAAGTTTAGGAAGTTTGGGATAAATCTATCCCAAACTTCCTAAATCACAGCAAAATTGTTGGCTCAAATTCTCTGAGAACGTGTAAATTTTAAATCAAATCTTAAAAATCAAAGGATTTCTCTAAATGTATTTTGAACCATTGCTCCATTACAGAAGTTTAGGGTCAAAGAGTCACACCTTAGGGACTGCAGTTTAAGGTTATTTACACCACTTACTCCGCGAGCATAGAATATCGCATGAAAATCATATTGTTCATCAGTGGATACATACCAGCTGATATCGCTCAAAATTCATCTAGCTTCAACATTTGTGCATTTCATTATGCGCTCGAATACGTAACTGTCGATGAAAAGTAACCACGAACAAATGAAGCATTCATTGACATTTTGTTTCACACAGTTAGTCGGACAACTACTTTGACGTAAAACAAATCTAGCTGCAAATCTTCCTGTGACATTGATATTATGCAGTATCCTTTCTGTGACGTCCCTAGTGGCATATATATCCGGATTAGTTGATATATTATCAGTTTCATCTGCACTTTCTTCAGACTCTTCGCACTTACTTCCATGTAAATCGGGGGCATCGGAATCGAAATTCGAAAAATCGTGCTCCCCACCATCCAATTCATTTTCAGCAAGTTCTCGCAACAAATTACAAACAATTTATTCAGGATTTTGACCTTTTCAGCGAGCCATCCTTTTTTTGTCTGCACTACACGTACACAAGGTTTGAAAATCGAATCTGTTTATTTTATAAGTATATAAACAAATGTAAACGACGAAATACTCAGACCCAATCACACTAGTATAATTTATTCGTTTCCGCTATGAACATGTAAACAACTTTTTCAAAGTCGAACAGATGTACCATAATAATTTGTTTGGTTAGTTAATAATGTTTGCTACTCAATGATTTTGTATTAAGTTGATCGGAAGCTATTTAGAAAGATAAATTCACTTGGTGTTGAAACGACACAAGCGGACGTTCTAGGTAATTAAAAAAAAAGAATCTAGACCAACGAAAGGTCTACAGTGTATTCATCCAGGAAAATGATTAAAAGTCACCAACAATTTTTAAATTCAATTCACAGATGCTGAAAGGAGAACAAAATAAACAGGTTCCTGTGTCGAATCGACACCGACGGACGTTCTAGTGTTAAAGGGTGGTAGATGCAAAACATTCTAAATTTTTGTTAAACATCTAACGTTCATTATAAATATAAACATATAACATTGTTCATAACTGTTGAGTGAGGATACTCGTCTGTTTTTTTATATCTGAACTCTGAAAATGGAAATACATATATTTCAATAAGCAATGTACTTCAACATTGAAGTGTTTTGTCATAGCGCTTAACAAATTATATTTGTGTGGGTCTTCGTGCTTGCAGAGTTGAGACTATAATAATATCAGCAACATTTGTGAAGTTTGGAGCATCTACGGTCCACAAAAAGCTTTGAGCAGCTCCCTCCATTTCGATTACCAACACCATTCGTTAGATGAGTGTCATATATTTTGAATTCATGATATAATCCATCATGTTCAAAATCTGAGCTGTGAATTACGAAGTTTCAAAACGAGGAACGGTTTGTAAAATAGCCATGCATTGCCTGGTACTTACCCGCGAAAATGTATTGAAATTATTTGACAAAAAATATTTACTTGTTGTATCTAATAAGAATAGTTTGAATCAAAATGTATATTATTAAGGTGTTACCAAGTATTGATTACACGATAACGCAAAAGGTTTTAATGAAATAGTAGTAATGTTTAGATTTACACAGAACTAATGCCCGAAAACATGTGTGAACCGATTTGTATAACGTACTTTTGAATTTTACTTGAAAGAATATGGTAAAATAAAGAATGCATTGCTTGAAAAGTTAGAATTTAAAATATTTAAATTACATTCTCAAGTGAAGTAAAGGTTCATATTTCGAGTGTGTGACAAAATATATTTACAAAATTAAGATAGAATATCATCTTTCCTAAGAAGTCATTTTCTGGTACCTGAATTTAAATCATTATTGAATGAAAATACGTATGTTTATGATGTTTTTTAGCTGCAATTCATTCCTTTTATATTACTCTAACAACTCTCTCAACTTCTTCAATTAAGTACAAATTCATGTTTGATTTCGTTAAATCGTATGCGTTGGAATTCTTATAAATTAATGCTAGACGATTTAATAGAGATTCATAAGTTTTAAAATTTAAAAAAGTACACAACAGTATTGACAGTGCCAAAGCTGCTAACAAAAGCGGTATTATTCTGCGGAAATTATCGGAAATACACAAACACTTCGTTATACTAAAACAAATAACAAGGACAGTCATTGTTGGAACGGATGGCATCATCACCATTTATATGGATATAAAAGTCCACCATACATGACTATACTAACAGAAAAGATGTATTGCAGAAAAATATCAATTGTTCAAAGAATGTATAGTGTACGGAGAATATGAATGCATTGATCAGAGGTGTGCAAGATGATTCTAAAGATTAAAGATAAATTTTTACTCGTTTGCTGCAAATACTTTATTAGTTTTTCATTACATTAACATAACCCCCACCGTGGCAGTAAAAACACTCAGTCAATTAATAGTTTATACTATATATAATAATATTACGGGTCGGCGTTATAATATTACGGTAGGAGCATCGTTGAGATTGATAGGTGTGCTCAGGGGTCAAATATGAACAGATGGGAAGTTTAACCCTCTGGACTTAACAGAGTTGAAACATAGTTTTGTCCCCTGGTTACTGAAGTGGCCCAGTTGACCCGTCATATAAGATACTGATTGTCACCCTCGAAGGCCATCTCGATGCTTTTCCTAGGAGGGTGGAAAAGTTGTGTCATCATAATGATCTTATCTTGCGGTCTCTATTGTGGTGTGGAGGGTATGACTGGAAGGGTATGATACTTTCAGAACTACTGAGAGGTCTTCAAACGTTCTTGAACACCGGTCCCTTTAAACTCAATGGAACTTTAAGCTGTCTTTGGCATTGTTGGTTCCGATATTTATACGAAATCTAGTACCTCGAGGCGAAACGATTAGTGTGGATAGAAAACTAGGTATGTTACCTATCTCTTTAGTATCAGAGTCGAGCCTTTCCACACTTAAATCCCTCTATCGCATGGAAAAGAGAAGAAATAATCTAAAATGGATTCGTGCCGGGCTTCGTCCATATATTGAGAAAGGGAAGAATCTTACCTACCAGTAGCGAAAGATCTAGAAAATCTATGCAGTTTGGGACGCTTTAGTAACCAGAGGGATAAAAGAATGATAATCAAAACTGGTATCTAGCCTTTGGGCACTCGTGTGTCTTTGAGTCTGGCTGTGATGATATTGAGGGGCTCAAGAGGCTTTGTTTAAACTTCTTGGTCCTGCAGGATCACGCTATTTATAAGCGATGTACTAACAGCATTCATAAGATATATTATGATCTCCTTTAAGAAATTCGAAGTTTCCCCCAATGTCGGTTCCACCCCTAATGAAATCCAGCTTCATACCCAGTGCTCTAACCAATGACAGCAAGTTCACTCACCCCATGTTCAATCTCTGTAGGTGCGTGATCCCTCTCAATTCCATGTGTTCACAATGGCACGTCTCCTATTTGGTATGGGTTCCCTTGTCTTTAAGACGTGTCCTTATTTTTTATTTGTCACGTTATGGTGACAATGTAGTTCGTTTAGTGACGAACCATCAAAACATTATACACAGTCTGTATTAAATTGTGTCCTATTTGCATAATTCTTTTTTTTTGCATGCTAATATTTTTTTTAAAATTTAATAGAAAGGGATTAGTGCATACAAGGATAAACATTATAATAATGCCACATAATCTTTATTTTTATAGTAAACTTAAGTTAGTAAAACCATCGAAAAATAACTTTTCTCAGATTAAGCCTTCTAGAAAAATGGAAAAATAAAATAACATTTTCTTTACTTTGATAACATGTATTCAAAGGGTAATGGTGTCATCTGAAAGTAATTGTGCACATTAGTGAAGAAACGCAGTGGCGTAAAAATCACCATGCAAGTTAGAAAGAAGAAGTTAGATTAAAAGTCAAACATTGCCTCAATATATAATATTTTTTCTTGTTCGAAAAATAAACTTTCTGATGCAAGACGAAATCCTCTTTTACATGTGTGATTTCAAAAAAAATTCCAATGTTAAAAGTTTACATTTATTTTGCGGCAGAGGAAGTATATATTTTTTGTCGGTTTCAATCGATTCGAAGTTAAAGGGAGTCAGTACCATTACTGTCTTATAAAAATATTAATGCTAGAAAAATATCTTAAAATAAATCTTCAAAACCAATTTATATCAAAACTATTTGTGATGGATTTATATGTGTGTTTGTATTTCCTCCTTGAATAAATGAAAAACGTAACAAAATTTAAAAGATCTTCATTCAGAAAATTTAATTTCTTTCAAGTTTTATACAAATAAAGAGAACACATATTTGTATTGATGAATTTATTATTGTTTGCACATCCAAAATACATTTAAAACATAGTAGACTGATGCATTTTAAATTAAGATATGGTGGTGTTCTTATACAAAATATGTCTGCATCAGTGAAAGCATGTATTTTATTCTTAATACACACACGTGTATGCAAATAGATTGAAAACATATATTTAATTAAAAATGTGTATAATCCACAGAAATGAATTTTACTGGGTATAACCGTGATCAGAACAAATATTGCTTTATTTAGAATTTTAAAAATGTGTGCCATACATCAATAAATTCAAACCACGACCAAGAAACCTTATTAAGTTAGTTTTTACAATAAACAGAAATACCTTTATCAAAAGCGAAACACTTTACTACAGTTTGAAAAAAGGAAAAAAAAGACATCATTTTGTTCCTATACATTTGTGTAACTTCAATCGAATTCTTTATGATGTTTTATGTGGTGTCTTAAAATGTGCAGTCGGTAGTAATCGTATTAACCAAAAACTAATTCATAGACTTAAACTATCTTCTATTCAAAATCAATGACATGATGAAACTAAATTAAATATTATGTTTATTGTAGTATAACACACTAGAAAGATGTGAAGTTATCTTATACCTGGAAATCCGAGAGGAGCCTATGCTCTTATGTTCTTACATATCACTGGATCACACTATACAGATTAATTTATTTAACTACAGGATAATTTAAAACAAATAATTCATATCACATTAACCTGGTTTTCTTGTAGGTTTGGTTTTTACATTCGATAAATTAATCAGTACAGTGTTCTTCTTTAAAGGGGCATTTCATACATACTAATTTATGCAATCCTAACACCTATTTTGTATGGTACGTTTTTTCGCAAGTACTTCCCGACGTGCATTTTGTTTTCTTCTTATGATATCTTTAATATCGCTAGTGTAGAAACCGTTTTGTTAACTGTGTAGCAAGCTTAGCCACCATTTCTAAAATTAACTACGATGAAGTAGTATATATAGCAGTGTAACCCAACTTTACCATTAAGTACTTTTTGGAAGAAAAATGTTATTTGTTTAATTCTGGCATGCTAAATTGGTGATCCGGACGTGATTTTAACACCTACAAATTTACAACTTAGATGGTCGGTCGGCGATAGATAGTGGATAGTTGAATCAACAATACTATTCTAGTCATTTTAAATAACCACCCGAGGCTCTGTGATAGCAGACACTGCTCATTTACTATAATGGCTTCACTCCTTTTATTGCTGCTAAGCCTTCACTTCACAAGGACACTCAAACTCTGCTGCTAAAGGCAACACATGATAATTACAACTTTGATCTTAATACAGCTCTCAGAGTCTCACGCAAAATACAATTCATTCCACTAGAGGCGTCATCTATCCAATTTTGGCTAAGGCTATATTGTGTAGGAGGAGTATTGTAATGAGCTTAGCCAAGACAATAAAAGTTAACTTGCAATGGAGTACTATATAGAACATTGTAACCCAGGTAAATGAAAGTTTCGAAACTAAGTATATTCCTCCCCGCCACATATTGGTATGAAATCCAAGCATATAATGCACATACATCTAAAAGGTAAAATTATATGCATTAGTTAATGGTGAGTACATTTTATTCATTCGACATTATGTAAATGTGTTGACATTATGTAGATCTTCAACAATGTAAGCTCTATACTTTGTCTAGTCATCTTCGGATGTCAGACAGCCTATGATACACCAGCATCCAGGGCTTTGTAGATTATATGAAGGTAGATGACACTGAAATGCAGTTTTTGCTTACATTCATAATTAAACTGCCTCTTTTCTTATCGTTATTAGATGAAAAATGTTATTTCACTTCAGAATAGCTATTTTTACCAATTTCCGGATGTAATTAATCCAGTATTTGAAACCCCCTCTAGAACCTTTTTGTGAGTGAGACCTTGTCTTCAACCTATCTTTATACTCTTTATCAGAAAAGAACTAACCACTTGTCCCTATTCAATCCATCATTTAAGAAGGGTATCAGGCATTCTAATTGCTTAGGGAAAGAGTCAGCACTAGTCAGCCGACAGTCGGACGCCAAAACAGTGTTTCCTGTTGGGGGAAACAAACGCTTGTAAACATACTGTAAACATGCGAAAACATGGTCAAACTATTTCGAATGACATTGGCATGGTGATAATCGGTCCCAAATGTGAAAATGATTTCACCACTATCATTTGGGAATAATTTAGGACCCTTCTGGTTCTTCTCTTCGTTTTAAGGTATAAGGTTATATTTTTCCAGTTCTATGACCGACCAGGCCAATATGACGAAACAGTGCGGCCAAAATAATTAAAAAATAACGACCTATGCTGGAACTGAGCACGTGAGTCACACTGGCTTCGTTCGTCTTTCTAGTGTTAATGAAATGTTATTTAATATGTCTGAAATTTGTATTGAATATTGTAACAGAATAGGTACAAAATACACTCTGTCAAAAATTTTTAACCTTCCAAATCCAGGGTTTGATCTGAGTACAATTTTGCTTGTGTCATGTACATGAAGTGGTAAACAAATCATCCCCATATAAAACCTAGAAAACCCTTTAGTTATGTAGAATTAGATAAAAATAATCACTGCCTAGTAAATTGTAAGACACATTCTGGTGGCGATACTTGTAATTTAGTCAACCCCTTATGTTAGCATGTGGCAAATTATGCCAAAAATTCTGCAGGCGCATGTAGAATACAAATACATATATGCAGCTTCATTACGTATATGCATTTGCATGCATGTATCTAAATTTGCAGATGTATCTGCAGATATTCTGTATGTAGATACATCTATGCAGCTGTTGCTCTAGATCCCTTTATTTTGGAGTTAGTACAAATGACTGACTAGTATATCCCAAACAGGTTCGATGGGGATTGTTCTGGTGATATTTTGGTAGAGGAAAGATTTCAACTGCCCGGAGGGAGTTGCCCATTTTTAAGAGTTGTTTGATTGATTTGGTTTTTCTTGCTCAAAATCTGACATCGAAAGAGCTGCACCAAATGCATGTTTAAAAGATTTCCAATACAGATTTTTTTTTTAATTTAAAAATAAGTATATCAAACAAACAAGTCAGTAATGAAGTAGTGATTTAAAGCATGTACGTGCATATACAGAACATGAAGCATTGATTATGAATAAGGGCATATGAGGCCACGACATATTTAACATAACCTTACATATAAGACGGTTTTGGGTTGAATTGAGTCTCGAAATCGCTTCCCCCGGTTTCAAATTCTTGATTCGACCCACTTGGGCTTCCTCAAACACCAAATTAAAGAAGTAAGCTTATTTTATTTTTTCATATTAGTTTTCTTTTTTTCAATGTTTTAACACTACTATGTTGATTGGTTGCTATGGTAACTGAGTGAGTATCAAATTTATTTGCTTATAGATGTATCCAATTTCTTTATTATATTGCTTGAAACGGCGAGATACTACATGTAGGATTTTCTATCCACGGATTCTCACATTGATTTTTGTTTAAGGGAACTAAGACGTTCTCGACAACGCAAAACATGAAAATTTGTGGTGTACAAGACCTCCTTATTTTTCAATAAAAAAGAAATCCCTCAACTAAAAGACTATATTTATTAAAACTACATGCTTCATTCATTATATTACAGTAAAAGTATATTCATTCTATGCATTATTTTTTAAATATGAGGAATCGAATAAGTACTTACAATAAACAGCCTTCTAATACATGGTGATGAATAGGTACGCTTAAAACTTTTTCTACTGCTTGGAAAATCCTAATGCATGCTTTAATAATTACACAAATGTATATTGATTGAAGTAAACTAATTTTTATTGCAGTATGTTAAATGTAAAAAGTATTAAAAAAAAGTTGAATCGAAAAAATTTGAAATTTAAAAAAAAGGCTGATTTTTCTCATTAAATTGGTGAATAAAAAAAATACTATCAATAAGAAATGAAATAAATTATGTTCATTGGATGAGTAATTACCATAGAAAGGTTCATAAAAAATTACACCTCTTTAATATGAATAGAATTTTTTACGAGCGTACCTATTCATCACCATGTATTAGAAGGCTGTTTATTGTAAGTACTTATTCGATTCCTCATATTTTAAAAAATAATGCAAAGAATGAATATACTTTTACTGTAATATAATGAATGAAGAATGTAGTTTTTATAAATATAGTCTTTTAGTTGAGGGATTTCTTTTTTATTGAAAAATAAGGAGTTCTTGTACACCACAAATTTTCATGTTTTGCGTTGTCGAGAACGTCTCAGTTCCCTTAATAGAATTGTGCTTTTATTGGACAAATATCTAAAAAATTGAATGATTCAAATAGCTGCCTCAGTAATCAGGACAGCATTTTGCAAGGAATAACACGAAATGAAATTTAATGTCAGATATCGCGAAGAACTCTAACGCTTGGAAAAAAATTTAGTACTAGAATCCTGTAACTGCAGTTTCGGATCCTCCAAAATGGCAATTACGGATGCTTCTCAAGATTTCCCTTCTTTTATATTTCCTATAGTTTTTTTTATTATATTATCTTCTTCTTCTGAAGATGAAGGTGTAGGTTTCGATAAACGAGGAGCATAATCCCTTTGTGTGAATGCCGCTTCCCTTGTGAACAGCATTACTCTTTTTCATTATGTCCGTAATCGATATTCACTGAAGGTATACTTAACTGAAAGCATCTCGGTGAAAATGAATAAGGCAAAAAGAAAACATTTTTCAAAAACGTAGAAGTACTTTGATATTCATGAAAATGGGAGAATACTGTAGCTCAAGTTTGGATGCTATTTATTGAAAAAGTGTTCTTTAAAATGAATAAATTTTTAAAAAAAGTACAATTGCGAATTCGCATCCATTAATTTATACACCCGTTGCAAAAATCACAGGAGAATTAGGGCAACCCATTACAAAAAATAATTTCTCATTGAAATAAATGAAATATTTCAGTATAATACTTTTACGAATAAGAAGAGGAACGAAAAACGAAATTCCTCTCATTGATTACTTATTTTTAACACTACAAACGCACACATCAAAGTAACTAGGGAAATACCGTTACATAAGTTATTTGTTGTAAAATATACAGAATGAATACAGGTCTACTAAAGTATTTTGAAAGAAGGGTATTGATTTTGATAGAAGTCTAATATGTACATATGAAACACTGATAACGTTACCACATGACAGAATACATTAGCAATTTAAAATGATAGTGCTTAGAAACTAGGTGTTCAGAAAAAATACAAATGTTTAAACTTATAAAAAAACAAAATTAACTAGAAGAAAAAGTTTAACCCTCTCTCCAAGTGGTATCGATGCGATATTTCGTCCGTCAAGATCTGAGCATTTTTTCTTCTGACGAGATATCTCGTCATCAGGATTTTGCGGATTTTCGTGCCGATGAAGAGATTAAGATGTGGTCAGTTTTCTTCTAATGACAAATAATCTCCTCCGTCAAATCTGGTTAATTTTGCTAATGACCAGATACGTCATCGAGACAACGACCAGGAGGGTTAACTATCCGTCATCCATGATTTGAAACTTACTAATTGAGATCTCGTACACTTCAGAAGGCTTGTTGCTGGCCGGTAAGGAAGTTTGGGGATCGGGGAAGCCACTTATTCAACACTTATTCATTTGGGAATCGTTAAGGATACAATATTCAAGCAGCCCTTTCGTTTCAATTGGCAGTCCAATGCAATTGATGTTTATCAGCAATCACTGAATTTCTGTAATCGCCCATTACGTGTGAAATTCACGCTGCAAATGGCGCGGAATTTTAAAGAAAAGAACGATAAAAAAAGCCCTTTAATCATCATTCTAGCATCTACTCGCAGCAGTTTTAGGCATGCTTTGTTTGACAAAATGTGTTTATTTTGATGCAGCGTATAACCTAAGTGTCTAAAAGGTCTCGACAAGATATTTCGTACATCAAGATCCGATAAAATTCTTTAGTGACGTCTTATTTTGTTCAACCTGATCATTTTTGAGAATGCCGAGATACCTCATGGATACAAAATTGGCCTATTACTACTAAGGATGAAAGTAGAAGTAGGAAAAAAAATTGTTCCTTGCACAGAGCTGTTGATATTTTGGAACAGTTTTGTTTGCTTCAGAGACTAGTCATTCCAGGTCATCTAATATAAACTACCAGATGATTAAAATATTGTTGAAGGTGTCCCCAATCGCCTTACATGTTTCACTAATGTTCGTGACTCAGAAATTCACATAATTTTTCTATTTTTGAATGCCAAGAAACACCTACAAACAATACCAAATCAACCACTGCGTGATTAACCCACCAACGTTTGCACTTGAGGTTTAAATATGCTTGATTTGTGGTATGGTGCAGATAAAACTACGATGAACGCTGAAGCGTTTTACGCACTAATTACATTCTTTACCATGATGATTGCATAAGGCAATGATTAATCTTGAACATGAAAATAAGCTCAGAAAAGAAATTAACAGCAAACGAAAATTAGTTAATTAGTTAATTAGAAATTAGTTTTAAAGATAAAAAAACACCTTTGAATAATTGAATGGGGTTCAATTTAATTACACATTTGTTCTCTAACTGTGGAAAGTTTGTGATGCATTTTATTGTAAATAGTATAGACACTAGTAAACGAAAAAGAAATTATACTTTGTATCTTGCCCAACTTTGTTTCATTCCGAGTTATAAAATATATCCATTGATGCTTATTGTCTTTATATGTACGAGTTAAATAAAGTATCAAATATAAATGTATTTTCCCTACTATCAACATACATTAGCAATTCACAAACTTCAGCGCAAATGCAATGGACTGCTCTGCTTGATCAGCACGTTTTGAGGATTATGCTGTTTTTATTACCTATAACATTTTGAAGTATATATTTCACTTCATGATTTCATTTGAGTCTACTATTACTTCAGTTAAACTATTAGGTTCATATCTACACCAGAATCTTCTATGTGTGAAATATATACAAGCACATCTCCAATGTTGAGTAGTAACTGAATTGTTAAGTAGTAACATTCGATAACGTTATTAACTATTCAAACCCATCAATATCTCGCACCACTGAATGGGTATGTTAACTATTTAGTTTGCAATAGTTGTTTCTTTTGGTAATAAATTTTGCTAAATCACACTAAGAAATAAAATTGCCGGTGTATTAAGACCAATGATTAAGAAATAGTTTTAAGCTTCGCAGATTCAGATCGATCCTACCATTCTCGGTGTCAATATTAGCTGTCTAAAATTCGTTAAATTGTTAAAGACTCTGGCTAGGTGAATCACTTGATGACGAAATATGAATTTGTAAATATTTTTCGTTCTCTGCTTGGTATTTTGAACGAAATCTTACCAAAGTAGACAGATTAGTTAACGCGTATTAAACTATACCATAATGCTAAGTTTCAGTATACACTTTTTTTTACGGTGTTCAAATGCCTTTCTATAAAAAACTTTCATTTTTTACTTCGTAATTTGTTTCTCTTCGCCATTTATTATGAATTTGATTACTTGCTTAAGGTTATCGTTACATATACATAGGCTGTTCACACATTTTGTAGACAATGAATACCGTATTCACAAAACTAAATTACATAAAATTCTTGTATTTTAAATGTTCTATTTGATAGCCCTTATTCTGAACTATCATTTGACACCGTAATTTCCAGGATAATAATGCCTTTTGAAGTGTCAGAAGAGGTATTCTATCCCATTCCTCTTGAACAGCTTTGCAGAGTCCTGTAAGGGTTGTGGGGCGACGTTTGGATAATGCAAATTTTAAAAGTTCGAAAACACAAAAATCCATAGGTGATACACCGGAAGATTTAGTAGGGAAATCAGTGAACCGTATGGCCTTGATACCGGTTTTTGTTCCATTTCTTTTAGGAAATTTACAGTGGATTTTGATGCGTGACTGCTTGCTTTGTCTTGATGGATTTCCACAAATTGATGGCACTGTGAGTAAAGCGATGGTATTTCATTAAGAAAAATTGGCGATAAAATATGTTCCTGGTAGTATTTGGAGTTAATCTTGCCATTTTTTTCCACTCTCTTTATTTTTAACTTGCCATTATATGAAAAAAACAGCAACAATCATGAATCCCTTAGAAAAACTTTCTTTCGATTCTGTGAACCATGTACTTAAATTTTTTCCCCCTTTCCTGATAATAAATGGCTTTTTTTTGCTGCAATTATTTAAATATACCCATGATTCATCTATTGTGACAATTTTTTTCCATTTTACTTTGGATAAGTGTTTTTCATAAAGAAATCGGCAGCGTGTCATGCGTTCAGCGATATGCTATGGAGAAAGACGATGCACATTGCGTTTTTTCGCTTTTTTTAAGATTTAAATCAACGTTTATCATTTTGTTTACAGTGGACACCGAGCATTTTAATGATTTTACAACTGTCCTTTGACTAGGGGGATTTTCTTTTAACATTAAACAACGTGCCTTTGCAATAGTCGAAGTTGTAAGTTTCTTCCTTGAATACTTGTTTGGAATTTTTGTCCCACTTGAGGCTCCAATTTGACGTTTTTTTCTTTTCTTGTTGACGATATTACCTATCGACACTTTAGATATCACAAAACCATGACTCTCATATCGTTTAACAGAATATGAATATTTCTCTTCGGAAAGAGCATAAATATAGCCTTCGAACCACTGCTTCGTTAAAAACGCCATTTTGAATATAAACAAACCTCTCAATCCGCAGACGATAATTTTGACTTTTAAAAACATGGTACAACTGCAGTTATTTCTTTAGTAGCAAACGATTTTTTATTATCGCTAACCAAAATCGTCTAAAAAATGTACGAGAGGAGAGAAGAGCCTCTGTATTACTATAATTAAAAATATATTTATCTGATGTGACAGTGGTTGCTTCGCAAGGCTGAATCCATAACAATGAGGATAGTATTGTTTGTTGTATTTCGAGGTCGAGTTTGAATTTGTTCGTATAATTAATCCCATTGAGAATAATAACCATTGTTATCCCGAATAATTTGTATATTTTGAAATACAAACTTTAAGTAAACTAAAAGTTCGCAAACAAAATGTTCCGATACCATAATACCTGAATGAAATGTTCGTAAATAATTCCCTATACTTGTATTAATTTTATTATTTTCATGTGTAAAAATTTATTATCCACAACAAAATCAAATTTTATAGCTCATTATAGGCATATATAGACATAAGAAAATATTTTAAAATCTGTATGCTGGGGTCCCATTCTTGGATATCTGAAATAGCAAAAATATGTCTGTGTATATCAAGGAATGTGCACTTTTACACTTTAGCAGTTACTGTTTCTTGGGTGCAAAGTGCTGCAGAGTGCTAATCATAATTTATAATTAATTTGGTACCTAATATTAAGGATTCGGGATACTTGTAGCTTTATACGTCTGACAAAAAAACTAAAATGTAAATTACTAAATGTTAAAGGTTTATATTTGACAAATTTAAGTTTTATTAAAACTTAATTTTGAAATATATATCTATAATAATTTGTAGTCTGCTAAACATACTTAACCATTTATCAATTTTAATTAAATTAATGAATCGAATTCAAACTAGTTATAATTGAATAACCTCTTAATTTAGGCATTTTTGCCACTTTAAAACTAATTTTAAAACCAAATTTAATTTATTAATGTACACGATAATATAATAAAGACCCGAATTAAATACATGTCCAAAACTAATTTTCAAGGAAAGTTTGTAAGAGCTCAGCATATTTTAAAAAGTGCTGAATGTAAAATCTGATTTAACATCTTAAGAAACTCATCCTACCATGCATAATAGCCTTTCCCTATGCTGAATAAATTACGTCGAGAGCATTCACTGATGCAAGTAAAATTATATCTGCAATAAAAGAAAGTAATAAAAAACACCTCTTTGTCGGAAAATGCTTCCAAGTTTTTTCCTCTTTCCGGGTTAATAAAATAACATCATTAAATAATTACATGTGCTGCTTCATGTTTTGCCACTACTTATTAAATTACATAAAGGAATCACTTCACTTTGATTTTGCGGCTGTACCAGTTTGTTGGACTATTGTCGAGGACTCTTTATGAATAATTCATGGTCTCAACGCCTATAACCATTTATTACTTACTGGATTTTCTTTCGCTGACTTATAAATATTCATCACAAGTTAGGTTTGGCCTAAGTTTGTAGAATGAAGTATAATAAAAAAGGTTGTTCTCTGACAAAAAAACCGGTACTACCTTTTCGTTGCTCTTAGAGTCGCAAGACGATCTATCTGTCAATACTTTGGAACGTTGGGGTCCTAAGAGGTTGATGAGATAATAGGGAAAACTAATCCAATGCATCAAGTCACGTGAATTTAAATAATACATGTAAACGTTTTAGAGAATATACATTTTTTTAAATATGTCATTTAACATAAAACGCATAAATTTATCTCTACTATTAGACCTTTTAGCTGCATCTAAAATTCTTGTACAAGATCAACAATCTTCCTGTACTAGATCAACAATATTTCTATACTAGATCAACAATCTTTCTGTACTAGATCAACAATCTTCCTGTACTAGATCAACAATATTTCTGTACTATATCAACAATCTTCCTGTACTAGAACAAGAATATTTATTGACTAGATCAAAAATCTTCCTGTACTAGATCAACAAATAAAAACCCAATTTAATGGCTGATATATTAGTGTTTTGAACGAGCGGCTTGATTAGTATAGCGGACATACCACTTTTTGGTCATCCAAAGGCTAATCCTAATATCGGCATGTAGCAGCATGCATGTTAGTGATTATCTCCATAAGTTGAATGGAAGTTGCAAGTTAAATACATTCGATATTCAACTAGTTACCACTGTCCCAGCCTAAACCATAATAAAATACATTATTCAAATGGTAGGATTCAAATTACTACGAGGGAATATCCCAATGGATTTGATGCCCATCGCCTTAACCACTCGGCCATGACTACTTGCAAGTAAAATACTTAGGATTTAAATTGCTGTCTACCCGATCTCTTTAGTTTGCACCTGGCGAGAACTATTTATTTCCTGTACCATCTATAGGGTAACTTGCAAATCCTTTTTTGAAAGTTTTTTCTGAATTTTGTATTATGGAAAAGTGTTAACTCTGAGATGCTGTATAACATTACATAAATTATTTAGTTTATTTATAGGAATCTCAATTTACTAGGTTATACTATCGTATCGTCGCGTAAATTTGTGAAATTACGGTTCCAAATTGTAATACCTTTCAGCTATTTCCTCTCTGCACACACCCAGTTAAAATCAAACTGTTTTTGAATGATTCCTGTACTAATATCAACATGGCAGCGTTGTGTTTGGTAAAGAAAACGGGTCTTTTCATCCAGCCCCATCGCGCAAAAAAGTCACGTCGAGGTCATAATTGCATGGCTAGGTTAGATGATCTGTATGGAGGAATCCCGAAATGAAATCCAGTCACACTCCAACAATCATTAACGAGTATAGCTAAGTACCGCAGGAAAGACGCCCTTCGACTTGGGAATGATTTATCAGATAGTTTGTCGCTAAGAGGATAGAAAAACTGCAGAGTTGTTCTGGTATTAGTCGAAACTAATATTCCCTTTCCATTGCCCTGTGTATTTTTACCCTGTATAGTATTTCTTGTTACTTGTAGTTTAAATTGTGTGTTGGTGTCGTCACATTGTTTATTATATAAGAATAGTATTGTGTAATTAAAGGTTTGGTGTTAACACTAGAGTCGCATACAACCCGTTGTGTTGCTCCAATGCAACGTTAATTCATTTAACTACCTACATCTTAAAAGTATATATCTTCCGTTTATGTTATTTTGATGAAGGCTTTCTACCTTTGGCACTTTATGGCAAATATTGATAATGTTTTTTAACGTACTCTTTTGTAACTTTAATTGATCTATCTACCTACATCTTAACAATATAACTTCCGTTTATGTAATTTTGACATAGCTATTTTTTACTTTCTCCCTTTGGCGCTTGATGTCAAATACTGATACGTTTTTGTTGCTTAATACGTTTAGTTCAAATATAAGCGCGTAGAAGATGCTTAGGTAACTCATACAGAAAGTCTGTACAGTTGCGTTCGCTTAGAACATCCGCATGTGTCTTTTCAGCACTAATGTTGCCGATGAAAACGCGAATGTGTCCGTTATGTGTTTATGAGCCAATGAATAAACACTTAAAAATTCGAATCAGAATCAGAGTTGAAAATGTATTATAAACACAAGAAGCGTAAAATCAAAAAGTATAATTTACAGGCAGTCAATGCAATACAAAACTCATTGTTCAGTCAAGTAAATGGTGTACGTAAATTCATTCCTGCATAAATTACTTTCAATGACACCTTTTAAAATAAGGTATATATTTACCATACATTTAATAAATTGGATTAAACATTTGTCTAAATGTTGGGATGGAAGTGGGTAAAAAGTGTATTTCTTTAATTTGTTTTCTCAATGTTATTTCTTTATTTTAGGAATTTGACTCTTAACGTGCATCTTCTTTCAGTGCAATATGCGATCATATCCTGCTAAATAAGCTAAAAGTTAACCAAATGAAAAATAATAGCTGTATCATCTCTGCATAGTATAACTAATTTACTCAATTTATTTACTGATATCAAACAGCATCGAATGGATGTTGTAAGGTAGCAGAAATACACTGTAAGGTCATGAGTAATAGCCCAATGTGTTGCTCCACAAGGTGACATTAATTAATTTACCTTTACAATTGTATCAATGGTAACATCAATTTTTAAAGAAAGTATATTGCTCTAAATGTAACTGAATGTCGATTTTAGAATCAAAGGACAGTTTAACTTAAAAATCGTTTTTTATCAATTTTACTCAAAAACCCTCAGCTCAATATTTAGACTAAAACAAAACTTTAAGAAAACCAGATTTTGAAGCTTTCAAAAGTTGTGAACATTACTTTCACAGGAAACAGAAAGTTAATTTTAAAATATTGCCCTTCAGTTTAGCTGAATGGAACTGTCGTGCACAAAGAATACAGCGCAATTCCTTCCTTTTCCTCTCATACGAAGTTTGTTTCTTCCAGAATTACAAATGACCAAATAAACTCTCGCTTTTTTCAGTTCTTCCTCCACAGTACTTTCGGCGCGAGTACTAACTGTAAGTAAAAATATATTCCACTGGCAGTAGCGAGAAGCATTTTTCGGAACTTCTTTTTCCAGGCATTACCATTTACAGACGACTGCCCTATTTGATGACCCTTTATGCTTTAGCTGGCAATAAAGTATAAGAATACCTCCCACTTTGCCATTTCACTAGCTCAGGATAAATGTTTCACACTTGACGGGATTTTAACCCTGGAAGATTTTTCTAGCTTAAGGGGCCATTGTTTTGAAAACTTTCTTTGTGTGTTGGTCACTTAAAGACAGTCCTTTTTTGTTTCGTTTTGAATTCCCTTCTTCTTTCCTGGAAACATAATGCGCAAAATGCGCGTTATCTCTAAATGGATCTGGTCCTTTATTTGGTAGATAAAAGAGGTTAATTTATCACGGGGAACCATGCACCTTTCTCTGACATTTTTTCTCCCTCGTCTGACACTTCTTTTTTCTTAGAATAACGCCATTTCTCAATGCGTAGATTTTCGTGTTTCTGTCAACGACTTCTACTGTAGGCGCTAAATACTAATGATGCAGGAGATTAAGTAAGTGTGTTCGGGTGATAAATTGCTAACGGACAATGGACAAATAATTTACAGCTAATATTATCATTATTTTTGCCTTTGAATATATATTTGTTCGCTAAGATTGTGGGAAGCTGTAAGGCATGACATTTAACATATACATATAAACATTGTCCCTTTTATCATTTGTAATAAGGTATTTAATGAACTTTGATAACATTGAGAAAGTAAACAACGCAAATGCTTTACTGAAGCACGTTTAAATATTTCTAGAGTTTCACAGAAATCTCTCTAATTCAGGATGCATTATCATTTACCTTGTCATTTGTTTTCATAAAAAACATAATGCATGAACAATTTACAGCTAATATTATAATTTTTTGACTTTGAGTATATATATATTTGTTCGACAAGATTACGAGAAACTGTAAGGCATGACATTTAACATATACATATCAACATTTTCCCTTGTATCATATGTAATAAGGTAGTTAGTGCACTTTGATAACATTGAGAAAGTAAACAAAGCAAATGCTTTTCTGAAGCACATTAAATACTTCTAGAGTTTCACAGAAATCGCTATAATTCAGAATGCATTATCATTTGCCGTGTCATGAAAACAATATGAGGTTGGAATAGCAACACTATGGGAATTTGGGGATTGGCCGTAATCTGTCCCGAAAGGATTGATCCGCGTACAGCACTTCATTATTTTCAATCATGGTCATGACTAGGTAGCACCTAAGACATTAACCGACCTTTTAAATTTTCCACGCCATGCCAATGTGAGGATATTTGTACCACGGCGAGTTTCAACCATCACCAGTCCCCGTTTTCAAGAGGGTCTTTGGTTGGATCGAGTACCAAATTCGCAATCATCCGGTTGATAATCCTGTTCATTTCTAACCAGACTACAGGGCCCCTACGCCGTAAGAGAGACCTCTAAGTATCTAAATGTAGATATCGCTAAAGCTTTTGTGGTAGACAGTTGTGGCCTTGGATAATCTAATGTAATATCCTCTTGTACTGAAAACCTCACTCATAAAAAAGAACATGCCCTATAACATAAACATTTTGAATAGTGTATATTTATAATGGTGCATTTTATTTATTAATATCATGCACTATTTCAACATTTTTGTTCATTTTAAGAGTGTTTTGCTTTAAAATATAAGTTTTTTAATAAAAACCAAACAGTAACATAAAAAAATTATTTAGTTTTTATATAAATAATATACTTATATTAAATTCTGCAAAATGACCTTCCTATCCCAAGAAAAATCTCTGCACTCTATATCTTCTCACATCAATCTTAACTTATCTTTTCAACTCCAGTGCCGAAACAATGACGATATTTACGTTATCAATTGCTTTAAAAAACCTATCCTGGATATTCCTCGGGTTTATAGCATCCGGCGAAAAGCAGCATACTTAAAAAAATCCTTGCATTGCGAGTAATCTGCAATTTGTTCTTTTTGTGTCCTCTTGGCGAAGCAATTTTTCTGCCTCCTCCAATAATCCTCTAGTATGCGCTTCACTGAAGATCAGTGAGATCACAGACTCTGGTAATACCAGACTCGTAAAGCCCGATGAAATGACCTTTTAATAACTTAGAGATAACTTTGCAGATCGCTGCAAAGAATGCTGTAAGGACATCTGAAAGTGCAGTTACTTGAGCTTCGAGCTGTTTATTGTTCTGGTTTCTGCATCGCCTTTGTCGTGTTTTTGGTTCTTTGCCTTTACGACTTCTGCGAGGACTGCAGACGTGTTCAAGGATTATTTCTGACAATTCGCACAGCGTTTCGGTGAGACCAAGCTCGGATAGAAAGTGCTGGTAAACTGTGTCACTGACTAAACTAGATTGAAAAAGGACTATGATAATAACAATCCAATGACTTACACATAGAAATTTTTTAAAGGTAAAACTAGATTAACATGATTGTTTGTTGTGTTTATAATAGACAGCTAATTGTTGTCATTTATGACTTCTTCTAGTATGGCAGACATGTTCAAAGTTTTGTTCATATTATTTTTTGCAAAATTATTGGTCAATTGTATGTTATCTTAGTAAAATATAATATAACGCTATGTAGTCGAATATAATACAAGGAGTTTTATGATGGTAACGATCCAATAAGTAACGCTTTCGACAGTGGTTAGTAAAAGTACTAGTTTTTTGTGAATTTAAACTGCATTAAGTAAGGCACAGGTAACTGGTGTCGTTATTAGCTCTGTAGTGTTTCAAAAATGTTCTAAAATTGGTTCTAATTATCTGAATGGCAATTTGGTTACCAACTCGCTTGAAAGCGTGTTGGTAAATTGTGTTTCGGTAATGTGACTGGATTTAGGGGTTTTTATGATGTTATGGTTGTGATTTCATGTTATGAATTAAGGAGTGCTTAGTAAATTATCGATTTATGGGATTTATATTAACTATATAATTATGGAGAATTGCTGGCATTTACGGAAAAGAAAAATCATTATAAACTAGCGAGCATCCTGTCAATCGTCTACCTCATAACAAGAACAATTATTTATGTGTACTGCTTTCCTCTTGTTATTTTATATATTTGTTTAAATTAATAGTCAAAATAATAATAGAATATTTGCCGTAGAATATTTGAAAAAAATTAAATGCAAAGTAGAACATTTTCTATCTTAATTAGTGAGTTAAAAGGATTGGCTGTTTGTAGAATTGCATTTCATACGTGAACTTATGTTATCCTCAGCAAATACAGTTAAGAGACGATTCCTTAAATTATTAATCGGTGAGACAGTAACATCAATGGCTTAGAATACATTTAACTGTGTATACAAATAGGTGTTAATTTAATACACTTTTTCATGCTCATGTGGAATATTACTCAAATATCAAATTTACTAGGAAAGGATATGCAATTTTCACATTGTATCTAATTGGGAAGAAGCCAAAACATTATGCCCACCTACTCAATAACGCGTTGCGCCTCCTTTGGCCATCAAAACAGCTGCAACTCGCCTGGGATTAGATAATACAAGTTCTTGCTACTATTTGTGTGACAGGTTGTACCAAATGTCTAAGAAGCAGTCACGCAAAGTCGAGATATTCGGACATGGTGGTGTTTGAGCTCTGAGCTGCCGCTCCATGAAACCCCAAATCTGTTCTATTATGACGAGTTAGATGGCCAAGACATTAAGTGGAATTTATCAGTATACTCCTCGATACACTCCAACACAATCCGAGCCTTGTGACATGGAGAGTTGTCCTTCTGGAAGATTCCATTTCCAGTTGGGAAGACAGACACCATGTAAGGGTGCAACAGATCCGCAATGATCTTCAGATAGTTCGCAGCGTTCATGGTCTGTTCTACCACAACTACGTGTCCCCGAGTCGCTCATGAGAACTTCCCCCCAATAATAATACCGCCACCAGCAGCTTGTGCATGACCTGCTGTACAAGAGGGGAGCAACTGTTCTCTTGGCAGACGCCGTACCCTAACACGACCATCGACGTGTTGAATGAGAAATCGGGATTCATCTGACCAGGCAACTCTCTTCCACTCATCCATGGTTCAGTCTTGATGTTGCCGGGCCCACTGTAGGCGTAGTTGGCGATGACGCTTGGTCTTAAGAGACACGAGTGGGACGTCTGCTGCGCAGTCCCATATCCAACAGTGTCCACTGAACTGAGCGTTCCGGAACTCTTGCACTTGCAACTGCATTGTATTGAACTGTCAGCTAAGCCAGTGTCCCCGCGCTGATTTTTCTTTACCAAGCGGGACAGTCTCCGACGTCCTTTTTCTTTGATGACGCATGGACGACCAACACCTTTCCGTCTAGTGCTGGTGTCACCGTCATTTATCCACTTTGCATGAATACTAACAACGACAGATCGTGAATAACCTACCTGTCGTGTATTTTCGGTGATACCTGTTACGAGTCTTCATGCCAATACTATCTGCCCTCTATTAAATTCACTTAGATCAGCAGCCTTTCCCATCACTCGCATAAGTAAGTTCAATAATTATTACTTACCTTCTTCAGCAACAGTTAAATACCATTATAACTTAATCACGTGCTCTCCACGTCATCCAGACGAGTTCATTGAAAAATTTGGGGATATTTATAATGTTTTGGCTCGTCAGTGTATGTCATTATTTAATCTAGTAGTTATTGTTTCATATATGACTTCTAAAGTCAAGACTATCTCCTATTCGCAGATGTAACTCCTTAAAGCATCATTATTCAATTACTGTAATATGGGAGTATAATATATTGCCTTAGAAATATATGTCAAACTTAAGGAATAACTCACTTAAACAACTAATTCCGTTTCCGTCTACATTAAATTGAGAACAGGTGAACATCGAAAAAATATATAAACTGAAGTATAAAAAAATTTTGATGAGAGATTTTCAAATATTTACTTTCATATAAACTAACGAAGAAGTATTTTCTCACATTACAATAACATGGTAAATAAATTGCAACGATAAAAGATATTTACGCGTTATGTTATACTTGCAAATAATAGAAGACATTTATAAATTTTGTTGGATATATATCAAGATTTGAAGACAATTATTTGAAACAATAACGAAACGTAACATGAAATACAAACTATCGAGAAGTGTAATAAATTTCCCGATAAAATATATCTTTAAAAATGCACCATATTTAAGCAATAAAATATCGTCTGAAACATTAACTAATGCATTTATATTCGTTCATTGTTATAAAAATTCATTTTAAAATGTGTATCAACCTTTATCAGTAAAATAAACTTAGTAATAATTAGAAATGTTTTAATTAGTTTAAAATTAACGTAAATAGCTTTTCAATATATAAATAATTTAATTATTTAAATTAGTTATTTCTAGACGGTAAATTAACTTCTGTACGATCAATATGAACTTAATGTAAAACAAATAGCCTTATAATAGCTTTTGCATCTGAATAATCAACTCAATTAAACTGATATTACAAGTTTAAATACTATTTAATTCTTCTGAGTAGAGCAAATATGTTTTTTTTTCACTTACACATATTAAAATTACACTCAGAACCATCCGTGTTCTTTATCTACAAATTATACGACACAATCTTGAGGAATTTTTGATTTATATTTGAAAAATTCCAATCTACAAACTGCTCACTGAAGCATATAAAATCTCATTAGTAATCCCGAAAATCATTAGTACAACTATTTCCAAATTAAATTATTTATTTTGATAACACATAAAGGGGATGGGGTGGGGGGCTTTTGCGTTGATTAAATTTTCATTAACATATTTCTGCATCCCTTAGAGGAAGTAAGACTTTTGAATTCTTAAATCATGCGAAACTGAATCATTATATATATTAAAACCAAAATTAAATAAATAACTCAAAAACAATACAAATATATCTAACTTAATCGCTAAATTTTAATTTTAATTATTAGCTTGTACAAATGGTCCAACTGATAGCGTTCCGCATTAGATATACTGTTAGCCAATTTCTACCCATTACAGTACAATACTAGGGACTTCCACCTACGTGTTTAGTTGAATTGAAACCTTTCAACTCCATGCTTATGTTCACAAAACATGGAGGCGGCATTTCTGGGCTGCAGCCAACACTAGCCACAAGTACGGCACATTGGCGACTGCAATGGGAACTAGCAGAGCACAAACTCCACCATTTGGAGTGGAAATTATTTCTGAAAACCAATGCTACACTTCAGTGTATGTTTTACTGGATGACTGAATCTGGCTCTGCAACAGTCCGATGAACACTGTTTAAAGGACTGTGGTGTGTTTATCGCAAAGGTTATTGTATCTTTAATGAATCTCTAGATATTTGTGTTTGATTGGTTGTTATAGTCGCATTAAATAGATTTGTTCCGCTATTGTAAATGAATGAGAATAAACATAATTTATTATCTTTTCACTTTCTCAATAGAATAGGATATCGAAATGGTGGTAAGCCTCAGTTGACTTTGAACAGGCAATGAAACACTATAAACAGCAAGTATAAAATTACTTTCGGTATTACTTAAGACGAACTATTTCACTACAGGAAAAATAAAAGTACTAATATTCGAGTAATAGGAAATAAATGTTTTGAAATTGAAAAGTATAGACAACATTCATGTGTTTAGACTATAAAACTATTAAGTAAACCTGGTTATCCGTTACTCTAAGAGAGAGAGAGATAAGTCGAATCTAATGTATACTGACGTGCCAGAAAGCTGGTACAGAAGAATCTACACAAAATATATAACAACGCTACCCATGCATGAAATCTTTGAGCTCAAAACGCCAAGTTATGACAATTTAAAGGGTTTCAAACGTAGTTTAACAGTCGAAGATCGTGAAATCGATCATTCAAAGGTAGATAAAAATTATGAATTAGGCATGCGACATCGTCAGCAAAACATCGATGTTCAAAATTAAAACATTGATGTTGATAATACATCGACCAAAAACCATAGATGTATTTAAACCATAACCATGTTAAAACCATAGATGTATTTAAACCATAACTATGTTAAAACCATAGATGTATTTAACATCAGTGTATTTAAACATTTTTTCTCCAAATTCTTAAAACTGGTTTAGCAACATCAAACAATAATGTTCGTTGAAGGGGAGGGGGGAGATTTAATTTGTCAGTTGTCGTGTTTCTTAATTTATAACTAAGACTTTTTGTAACTGTCAAAACAAAATAAAAAAATTAATAAGAGCAATTTACAAATACTTTATTTCCAAATTGTATAATTTAAAAGAAAATAATAAATATTTATAACAATTTTACATAAGTACTACTAACTATTAGTATAATTTATAAACTTATGGGGGGGGGGGGACAGAACAAACTTTTTTTTTATTTGCTGTAAATAAAAAATATTGGTAATAATTATTATATGCCCCAATATTTACGATTTACAATTTGTAAAAAAGAAGATTGTTAACTTTCTCCACCTTAAGCAGACTTTTTTTTCGTTAATTATCCCGCAAGTTAGGTAAAAAACTCTTTCTTATGGGACATATGTCACCATGACTGACAAATGCGTAGTTGCACGGTTTTTTTTCTTAATTTTTACTATGGTGTGCCTTTTCATTCAAAAATAAAACATCGACAACGTAAAAACATCGACTACGTTAAAACATGGATGCTAAACAAACATCGACTCTATTAAATCTATGGTGCATACATCAATTTTTAATGAAACATCGATGTTTGACATCGATGTCTTATACCTACTTTTCTGACACTTGGTCACTTTGGTCTAAAAGTATGTTCCAATTACTGATTATGAAATTATGTTGCTTGGTAATTTTTTAAATTTTTATAATGGTACTTTTTTTATTTAAAAATAAAACATCGATAACGTAAAATCATCAACAAATATAAACATCGATCTTAAAAAAAACAACGACTCCAATACATCGATATTTTTTATAAAACATCGATGTTTTGAAAACATCGCCATCGATGTCGCATCCATAGTATAAATTTTCACGTGCTACCATATCAGGTAGATTCTGTGATTACAAGAATTTTCTCAAAACATGTAAATTAAGACAGCAATGTTGCCATGAATGGAATCGGTTATGTCTGCTACCAAATGTTACTGCCATGAATTTATTCATGTAACATGCGTGCAACACTGCTTCAAATAACTTAGGATTTAAATGCTTGGCCTTGAAGAAATATCAGTATGATCAGTGTGGAACACTCCTTCAAATATATGGTCTTTAGGAGTCAACTTCCAACTAGACTACCATTAATGAATGCTCTCTGGACGTACAGTTGTGTTCAAATTCTGGCTCCGTAAAGGTGTTAGGTTTGGTTATCTGTCATTCAATGGGACCCCTGATACGTCTACAAACTTCTCTGACTAGTCCACACTACGTGTCTATTCCTTATGACGCCTTACACCATTCAAGCCCTGCGTTTATTCTGATGAGTTTGACTTAACACAAGTCTAAACACGCCAAATTCTGAAAAATTATAAAAAATGATTATACCAAATGATGAAATGGTTGTTAATTACATCTCAAAAAAACGTTTATGCCGCACAAGCGGTATAGTGGATAAAGAACTCTGCTCCCACCCTTTGGGTTCGTGGTTCGATTCGCAACTAGGGCTACTGCCCTAGGGCTGGTTGTATGGGATATCCGAGGTAGAAGTCAAACTCCCGCCCAAGTGGTTCCTCACCAAAAAGTGGATAGCTGCACCCCCTATGTCTTTACCAGTGATCGATTTGTGTGTTTGTAAATTAAAACCTGTATTCTTCTTCTGTGTCTCTTCCTACTTCAGATCACTGGGGCTGATCTTGTATTTCACAGTTCAGGAGACACACGTCAACAACAACAACAAAAACTTTTATAATAACATCTTACTTCTACATAAATATATATCTTTACTTAACTATAACAAACTATAAACAATGAATTATTATTAAAAGTATAATTTTATTATTTACCAACTTGGATGTCATCACATGCAACATGGCAAAAATATTGCTTCCTCCAGAAAGTTCTGCGTGTTTTTAAAGATCAATACCGACGAAGCACTACAAAAACATAGTAAAATTTTATTGAATCACATAAACCCATCGTGTTCTATGACTTTTTGCCATATTTCTGACAGCTGGATTATTCCTTTTTAATAATATCACTAGGCCTATTTGTAAAGACGTTATCGAGGTGCTGTTCTACAGTCTCTGCTTTGTTAAAGTTGGGGGTACCCATACATCGTAGCTTATATATATCCAATCCTTTTTTAAATATTTAGACTGTGTGATAGTTCCTGAACTGTATAACGGCTAATTCCATGCCAAAGTACACAATAACACAGAATTTTAAAGTTAGATTTTCATTCGTTTTTTCTAAAAAATTATGTACTGAATATAGGTCAAACTTCTGTATTCAAAAGTGGACACAAACCTTATGTTTTAGAATTTGGCAATGCCCGGAATCAAAAGTAGAGTTTATATCCACATGGAAGAAAGTGCGTTCATATCAATCACACTCACAATTCAATTTTTGTGCTTTGATAAAGACACTTTAAATTTTTTTTGGCCTAAAACAGAGGACATATCTGAAATTGATTTTAGTGATCATTCAGTAAATGGACTCCCTGAACCTGCATTTGATAAATGAATCCACTATACATTTTTAAATGTTAAGTTCAATGACTTAAACATGGGATAATATGTTTTCTATATTTTACTATGCAAGATTAAGAAATATGTTTCTAGTGTATATTTTCTTAGTGTTTCAAATGTCAGTAAAAATGTTTTTGTGAAGCGTAGTGTGGGTCACATTTGCCATGTATTGTGAGTCACAAACAAAATGTCATGTTATAAATTAATTATATATTTAATTAATCTATTAACAATATGCTATTAAAGTACAATTATTGGAAGTAACAATAATTTTAAAACAAAATAATTTTTTCATAATCAATAGAGGAAGAAACAAGAGTTTTTGTACTTAATCAAAGTACCACTACCCTTTCATGTAGTGTGGGTCACAGCTCAGTTTTTCCCCTATGTACAGAGAATACCCAGTAAGATAAATGAAATTTAGTAGCTAATATGTATAAATTAAACCTTTACTAAAGTAAAAAAAGTTGCAAATCTCCTTTTATTGTAATAATAATTTTTTATGGTAGCTTTAAGATTCAATTTTAGCTCACTTGTAGTGTGAGTCACGCATGGAACTAGCTTAACGTAAATTTTCAGCGATATCATCTTTTAATAAGTCCTCGTTTGAAGAGAATAGTCGTCCAGAGCGAGCATCATCTTCGAGGCTGAAATTTCCAAGCTTAAATTTAACAAACCTCCTTCGTTCTCTGGCCTCAGAAACAACACTATGTCCATATACAGCACACATTTTAAGAGCAGTCTGACTAGCATTGTCTCCTTTCTTAAAGTAAAAGAGCATAATATGACGAAATTGAAATTTGTGGTTCTCCATTCTTAGAACAGCAATGACGGAATGTAAACATTTGCTTCAATCTTGGTCACTCCTTATCAGCGGTAGTAGCAAAATAATATAACAAAGCTAGCTCCGAGATTTGAAAAAGTTCAGAACTTTCCGGATGAACCAATATATTAATGTTTGAGATCTTGATGCAAATTGATGTGTGAAAATTAAACTAAAAACTAAAATAAGTAATAGTAAATTTATATAATGAACAGTAGAGTAATAAAAAACAATGATCAAAGAGAGATGAAAGTAAATAACTAACATAGATAAAAGTAATTAACAAACAGAGATAAAATTGAATAAGAAACAATGGCAAAATTGTAAATTGTATAGGTTTTATTTCTTGTGACTTGCTAATTTAAAGTACGAAAACCGTTGACATTTCAGACAAAGCTACGGTGAAATTCAATACATAACCGAAAAATGTATCATAAATTCCAAAAAGAAATACGCTCTTGATATCATATATGCACTCTAATATCACGACGCGTAATCTTAAATCTCAGTCCCTGAAATAAATAGATTTGTACTTATATCTTATTGAAACTTGATGGAAGATATCGCGTTACTTTGGCAGCTTCTTTTTTCCAGAAACTTAATTTTTATTCTGTAATATATCCCTTTGGGCTTCAACCCCCCCACCTCTAAGGATGACTTAAGAATCGCTCTCAGCACTTGGAGCTCTGCCAAGTGCAAGAATTTCCAGACAAAATCTTTGATTGCTACACATTTTGTGTAAATTTTGTTTTTGTTTTTTGTATCTTCACCCGGAATATATTTTTTCTTTATATAGCTCGAATCTGAAGATTATCTTTGTCAATTTTTCACACCCCGTTTCGCAGATGCTCCTGGAAATAACTCGTGAGAAAACAAAACACGTGGAGAGCCTATCAGGGGAGGGATTTTTATTGGGGACCAACAAATAGTTGCGAGACATGTTCTTTTTATCTTGAAATGTGGCTGTAGTTTTGTTTCTTCTATTTTGTAAGTATGATGCATATGCTGAATTTCGGTAATAAAAGCTTATTTTAACACATTTATTTATTTGTAAGAATGACGGTGAAACATAGATAAAATTTAAACATAAATATAAAAGTAGACATTTATTTAGGGTATACTATAGATATAGTTACCAGATAAGTATAAAACCGAGCAGGCGCTATTTCAACTATAGTTACAATCGGTAACGTTATATCATTCATTTTCCTTCATTTGTGTAGCTCAGGGACTTTGATCACAGCGCTAGTTACATCATAGACGCGGAATATAAGTTGTCTGATCATTGCTATTGAGAAGAGATTGGGAATGTGTGACCAACATGCCGACTAGTAGTCACGTGACTGCTTTTTGAAAATATATGATTGTAGGATTTGGCATCATATTCCCTCATCTGACGTTAAAACATCTTATGTCAGAATAGTGTGTGGATGGCATTTTTATATAGTGGCGACAAAAATGGCGGAATAATCACCAAAGTCTACTATTATGTCTTGCAGACCAACAGTTGATGAATCAGTGGATGAATTTGTCTAGTCCCCTTGGACCAATCAGAAAACAAATTTTTGTTTCCATCCTGCAGATGACGGGTCACGTTATTACCAGTTTTAGCAACATGTTCCTGTGTACATAAAAATGTTATCGTCTTTAAATCTCATCACTTTTATAAGCTACATGTAAGTTATAGGCGATGCAGGTTGAATTTGAGCTACATGCTGATGGCTAGTATTTTCATTTCTTTCACAACACACGCATAACTTTTACACTACTCGAAAAAAAATTTTATTTCAATCTTCATTTCTGAATTTTTAAAATTCCTCTAAACTTTTAAAAAAGAAATATACAAACAACACTGGGATCCCAAAATAGTACTCGTGATATATAAACGACTCTTTAATAAGCGCAATTGTTATTACTTAATGGTCGATTTGGTTTTATAGTATTACCACTCGGTAAGTCTTATGAAGCAGAAAACAAAATAAAAACTAATTTTCCTTACGTCTACACGAAAATTTCAACTTAGTCAGATTGAACATCCGAATATAAATTACTCCAAAAATCGCCATCTAAGTGTAGGAAATGTTCTTCACTATTTATTAGATAAGCTGACGATGAAAGTTTATTGTAAAGGAAGGACTGCAATAAGTACTGATTTCTTTAGTGAAGATAATACTTATACATAGGAAGAAAACTGGTAATATTATGTTTCAGATTCTGAACTTTTGTTTAAAAAATGAATCTACTATGATTTTAAACTTTTAATAACTAAGTTAATATCATTTAAAATATCATCAAGCTAAAATTGGGTAACTTACTTTACTCACATAGTGATAAAAAGCTTCAGGTTACCGACGGCTCGCGTTTCATTATGCTAAATCTAACACAAATAAATACATTTATTTATATGCAGATACACATTATGTGGCCTGATGGTCAGATGACGCAACATTCCCTAAAAGGCTGCTTTTAAAATAGCAATAAGGTTATTTTTCAAACAACTAAAACATGCATCTAAACATTTTTTTCATTTCTTAAGTTATCATTAGCACCGCAACGCAATGTTGGTGGTCTTAAATAATTCCAGATAACATGTAAAACTTTCTTTCGTCATGTTCAGGTGCTTCGGTAAGGTAAGGTAATTTTAATTAACGTCGTACTAGAGCAACACAACGGGCTATTGAAGAGTTGAGATGTTTTGGGACACGCATTCGATACTTTGCTCGAAAATCATTTATTGGTCTGTATCTTGGATTGAATTATACTTGATTTTTGGACATGGGTGTAGATAAATCGAATGATGATTGAGCTGTGTTATAGTGTCTGGGCTTGAAATCACTCAACTCCTGAGCATATATGATTTAGATAATCTGGTATGGAGGTGAGAGAATGTTTATATTAACCTAGAAGAGTATTATGATTCTTGTAAGGTAATTATTGGATTTTGTAAACAGTCAAAGCCATTAAATGGAACGATGTACTAAACAGGTTGTCCCAAGTCGACGATCCTAGTGAGACAATGCGTGATGTACTACAGTGCAATCGTTAAGGTCCACTTTGTAAATGCGTGCTTTTTTCACCTTGTATTTCTTTTCTTTTTCTTTATTATCTTTTTAAATCACAAGAATGATCTAACTGAACTATCCTGTCACACGTTAGTGATGTTTATTAAAATTCTGGTTCTGTATTGCCGTTCTAGTTTCACCAATTACTCTAGCAAAACACTGTTATGCATAGCTTCCACAATTCCAGATGAATCGAATACTAGCCGACTTTAACAATGAAATGAAGTTAGTAATAATTTTAGCTTTGCCCTCACATTTCTACTTCTAGACCTCATATTACGGCTGCAATGGTTAAGAGTTAGTGCTTTCTAGTTTCCTATAAATCATAGCTATTTTGTAGTGTTGCAACTGTCTCCGACCACTTGATATGAAACACTCGTAATTTTCTTGGACCATTAAAACCAATTCAATTGGTCTCTTTTCAATGAGGAATTAATTACCTGGTATTTGAATTGTATTGAACCACTTATGGAAAGCCCTTTAATTTATTTGCCTACTTGACACGAAATTCATCTCCTTTTTCTTGATTTTTAGATATATTAGTAAATAATAGTTGAACTATGTTATAGAACTAGTTCTGGAATGGAAGTTATTTGTGAAACTTCAAATTGAATCTTTTAGCCATAAACTGTATCAACATTTATTTATGAAATATAACCTCACAACTACAGATGAATACAAACCATCTTTATATAAACCAATCTTGTCGTATACCATCTTTCACAATGATGTGAACTTATTAATATTATTAACTTAGCATTCATGTTTCTACCCCTTCTAAAGAACTCTCATTACTCCAACAATGCGTAACACTAGTGCTTTCAATTTTCCCATAAATCATAGTAATTTGTCAGTGTTCCAACTGTCTATGAGCACTTAATATGAAACACCCAGAACTTTCTTGGCCCAATAACGTCAATTCCATCGACATCTTTTGAGTTGGAAATTAATTACCGGGCATTTTCAATGAGCTACTTGAGAGAAGCCATTTAATTTATTTACCACCTCGTACTTCGCGACGTCCTAAATCTACCGGAGACAAATTAGAGGTATTGCCGACTTAGTCCGTTTGGCGAAAGACAACGTTTCATTAAGTAAAATAATTAAATCTCTTACATTATAATAATCATCGGGAGTCCTTACAAATTTGAATAATTAAGTCGCTCGGCAGGTTTCCCAAGTCTCGCGCATTCGTTAAATTAAATTCCTGAATGTCACCTCTGCATTGAATACGAAGGGATGCTGAATGGGTTATTTAAGAAGATTGCCCCGTAATACCTGCAGACGTTTCCGGTATATTATCCTTCCTGAATGCATCATTAATTGGATAGACTAAGTATTATGTCTGGATTGTTAAGTTTTATCCCGTAACACAGTAGTCAGTTAACTCGTATGATTGCATGATCGCTGAATGTTTACAAAAAGATCTATCCACCTAATACCACCCTCTGGTTTTATCAAATACCAAATCTGTGAAATAATTCTTGATAACTGCACAGAGTTTGAGGAACAGTTAAATTACATAAAGTTTGAATTTTATTTGCATATAAAGTGATACAAAAAAGTGTGAAGACGGGTAAAAGTGTGGATGATAAAATGTGTGAAGACGAGGTGCTATTTTTTCCAGCCCCTTTTTGGCACGATTTTTTGAGTAAAGAGCTCATTAGAATGACAAAACAGTATTTGCATTAATCTAATGATCCTTTTCATGTGCTTAGAAGATAAACACATTTTGATTTTAGATGTGAAGTATGCAGATCAAATGTTCAAATATATTTTAAATTCTATGTATGCTGTTGTTTCTACGTAAAGACCCAAGTGCCTTACAAATTTCTAGAATGTAATTGCAAATTTTAATTACATTAATTAAAATTATAAGTATTATAATTTTATTATAAGTAATATATATAAGTAATATATATAAAATTATATTATAAGTAAGTATTAATACTTATTATTATAATTATAATTAAAATAATAAGTATTGCAAATTGTGCTTGTAAAACCAACACTGGAATTCAGAGGCGACATAAAGTAAAATTGTATATTTACATGGCAAAGATAGTTTACCTCAGAAAACCAATTTTCATCGTTATTCCAAAATCTATATAAATAATTACCTTACGTGGCACACAAAAATACTTTATTTGTTATCGTGTTAGGTCAACATTGTACGATTGTTTGTTTACCACGAAGCCTCGAGCCTCAATGAAATTCATAACGTTATAGGATTAAATTTTATTGAAAAAAATCAATACTAGTCGAGCTGTTGCAGCTTACAAACAACATGCTGCGTATTCGATTTCCAAAGCAGCGCTTACATTTCAATTCCAAACTGTTCGAGTTCTGATTCCAGAGGTACTGTTTAATTTTTCTGTAGCACACAAATTTATACTTGAAAAATATTTTTTTGGAAAACCATATTTTGTAAACAATGCTTTCAGCTAGGACACATGTCTTCATAGATGCAAGCTAAGCGAGGAAGGTTTGCGCAGCGAACCAATGAGAATTGCGAAGCATTCCACCGAGGGTTAACGAGCTTTAGCGAGCAGGGGGCTGGCCCCTTAGTATAATTATGATTCAGGTTATCCGCGTAAACACATAAACAATACACCAAAAAAGAAACAAACTCAATTGGAAGATTTTAAAGCAAAATAAGTATTAAAATGAAAATAAATTTAACATCAATCCCACTATTGAACTAGCATACACCGCGTATCACATGGTACAATGTTATGTTTTTTTGGTTTTCTTGCGCAATACCCATATTTGGCCGTCAATATGTACGAAACAGTATGTACTGAAATTTAATACACAAACAGCTTGTATTAGTACAAATAAATTAATATATTTTCAAAGCGAAAAACAGTAATAAGTGTCCAAAATCAGTATTTGGTATAACCAACACGCTCTGCAATAAGTGCTGCTATACGATGGGACATGGAGTGAAACAGATGTTGAATGTCTGCTTGTGGAAGATAATTCTATATATTTTGTATGCGCACCCAAAGTTCGTATTTTGAAGCTGTAGGACGCGGATCACGAGCAAGACGCCGACCAACCAAATCCCACACTGGCTCAATAGGCGACATATCCGGCGAATAAGCAAGCCAAGGAAGAAGTTGCATGTATTGGGCTGAAAAGTAGTCTCGAACATTCCTTGCAACATGCGGGCGTGCATTATCCTGTCGAAAGATAGCTCCAAGGATGCCTTGAAGTATGGGAACGACTTCGGGCTCCAGCACGTAACGGACGTACCTGTTACTATTCAGATTACCCTCAATTCGTAGAACTAGAGATCGTCCATGATACGAAATCGCACCCCAGATCATGACGTTCGATAACGCACTCTGGAAGGCAGCGTTCACCGGCATAGCATCTAACACGAATGGGGCCATCATGGTTCCACAAATTAAAGCGCGATTCGTTAGAAAAGACAACTTGTTGCCAATCAGCCCTCCTGGCTCTGTGTTCATGAGCCCTTTGCAGACGCAGCCGTCGGAGGGGGATCCTGTATAAAGGAATCCTTGCATGCAGTCCACGGTGCAGCAGACGTCGGCGAATTGACGAAGCCGACATTAGAACACCTGTAGCAGTAGACCAATGTTCTGTCATCTGCCTGAAGGAAGCTGTACGGTGATTCACCGCCATGTGGACCAGGTGTCTATCATCGTCATGACGTCACCTTCCATCGTCCACTCCCAGCTTTTCGGGCTGTCCGGTGCTCGTCGATCCACTGCATTCAAACTCGCATCACTGTTGAACTGTTCCGCTGCACACGAGCTGCTATTGGGCGATAGGAAAATCCTCCTTCACGAAGGCCCATGATTCTCCCCCGTTCAAACTCCTTAAGTTGTTGAAATTACACCCTATTTCGTTGTGGAGGCATTCTTAAGTCTCACTAAACGTTCGCCACTAAAAAATAACCATGTACTATTTCCAAGGTCTTGATATAGCCCTCTATTTATACGCTTTTAGCATCAGTTCAGAGGACACTGATCACATCACGCATGCGTGGTGGGTCTGAAACTTTAGTACTTTGCATAACATCCTATTATTGACTTTTGCCGCAAATTTCATTTCATTCGGATGATTTCTTTACGGTGTTGCATTTATTTACAGACAGCAGTGAGCAGTGTACATATATATATATATATATATATATATATATATATATATATATATATATATATATATATATATATATATATATATATATATTCGGTTGATATGTTCGTACATATGTTTCGTCCAAGACCTGCAAGCTTGGTTCTTGTATCCGAATACTGTCCTCAAATTTGAATATTCACTCTAAATTATAGGATGAGAATTTAGTACGAACAGAATAAATATATTTTCTACACATATTATATTAATGATGCAATCTTTGATACAGCCGATTTGCTAGACGAGTGTGGTTAGCATTCTTCTTAGACTATACATTCATATGTTAGGTTAATATGTTCGTATATTTGGTTTGTTCACTACGTGCAAGCTTGTTTCATGCTTCCGAATTCTGTCCTGAAAATCAAATATACATTCTAAATTATGGGATGAGAAATAAGAAATAACAGCATAAATGCATTTTCTATATAAATTATGCTAGTGCTGCAATCATTGATTCAGTCGATCTACTAGACGAGTGTGGTTAGCATTATTTCCTACATTAGACATATCTTAGGTTAATACTAAGTTCGTACATACGTTTTTTTCAAGACGGGCATGCTTGCTTCATGTACCCTAAGTCTGTCCACAAAATCGAATATCCACTCTACATTATGTAATTACAAATTAGTACGAACAGAATAAATGCATTTTCGATGTCTTTTATTATATAGTGCTGCAATCTTTGATTTAGGCTATCTATTAGCCGAGTGGTTAGTATTCTTTCTTTGATTCAACAGGTTCGTTGTATGAATTCCAGAGGCGTGTATATTCGTAATGATTTTGAATCCACATGAAGCCTTCGATGACGGTCAAGTACCATGTTGAGCAACAAAAGACGTAGTGTAACAAACCATTCAACTATTAAAACTATTCCTCTTATCAAAGTGATTAATCTACTCATTTGTCTATAATACGAGGGGCAAAAATAAGACCACGACAACTATACAGCGCAACTGTTCGGGAATATAATTTACCGATGGCAAAGGAATACCATCGGCAAATTAGCTTTTACATAACATCATCATTAACACGCACGTAAACCTCGCCTTAAGCAGCGTAATTGGGTGTTGATATAAATTAAATTATCCAAAATATCCGTGCGTACCCATGAAGTAACAGATTCTATGACAGGATATGACGAATTTACACTTGAGTAACAGGTTTGAGACGAATTCGCATATCATATTGCTATTGCTGAAAACTACAAATTGGATGAAACGTGCGCTAAATGAATTTTGGAAGTGGTGAAGTTATTAGTTGTTTACGTAGTAGGAAAACTATTTTTAAGAGTTATTCAGTGGTACACTTGGCTCGTTGCATGTTATATGATTTAAATTTGAAATGGAAACGTGTAGAGACTACGACTGATCCGCCAAAATCTGATGAATATGTCGTCTGACAGATAAGGGATGTAGAGTGCTGGAATAGGGTTGTTAAACAAATTTGTATAATATGTAACAAATTCCAAGAGAGACTAACAGAAGTTATCTCGACTCTAGCATTACCAAGACGATAGATAAATCTGTTGTTTCATTTAGCTTACAAATCAAAAATAATATCACATCCAACTTCACAAAACCATAAAGAGACAAACCATGTTGAGTGAGAACAACGGTAATCCTATGGAAAAGAGCCGGATTAGCAACCAGAGAGTTGCGAGTTCAAAATTGTGAAATAAAAGACCTTCGTGTATGCGGGGACTGCTGCACGTCAAATCTGCCATGGCCTCAAATGTCCCCACGTTGGTGTGGTGTGGAAGTTTGGAGAGTGATGTTCTCCAGCTCAGGTGTGACCATGCCTTCTCACCACTATTTAAAGTTTTGTGGTGATACCCTCTGATGTTTCCCTTCGAAATTAGTCCTGGACCATCACCAATAGCCCATTGTGCTGTTCTAGTGTGAAGTTGTTGAACTACATACCTGCCATGCTCTTCCTGATTGTTTAAGGTAAAAGGCTACCACGGCTATCTATCTGATATGACTATCAGACACGATTGTCTTGCCGTCCCTTTACTTAATTATTAAATATTTTCTAGAACATCCGGTATCTTCTCCGAAGGTACTGCCATGAACGCTTTCCCGTGACTGCATACTTAATATTGTTTAGCAGTTCTCTTTTATTCCGGTACTGTGAGTCTACGACTATGTTTTCACTTTGATTTATTTATCTTCTTCTTAGTCCGATTACTTGTACTTGGATCTCGTATTGTTGTTTTCTATGGCTAAGCGGACTTTTGTATTGTTGCATCTGAATTAGAAATAAAGAATATCCAAGAGGCTATGGATGTAATGCCATCGCATTGACGATTCGTCGAAAGCTCATGTTTGCTTCAGCAGCACTTGATGCGATCATTATCTCAACCAAAGACAAGTGTCACTTTCAATAGAATCGTAAGATTTAAGAAGGAAATAAGTCCAAAAATCAAGTTTTTGAGAAATCGAATAAAACTGTGTGATTCTTAAACCTTACGCTTAATTCAAGGTGCTATATCTATATCTAACCTCTAGGGTTTGGTTTTTGTTTTCTTATTACAACTCACTTGTAGAGCGAAGCTTAGAGATACTTTAGAGAACAAAAAGTTATTTATATATTTTTTTTTGGTCTTCATTGCCTTCTTAAACCTGACTATTCTATTGTTTAGTATAAAATTTAAACATTATTTGAGAAGTGGTGTTATATAATATTGAGACCAATTATAATACACTACATGGCAGTCCGATGAACGTGTGTGGATAGTGTTAGGATATTTCTAACTAACACATTGTTTCGTGCTTCTTTGGAAACATACGGGGCTATTTCTCGTAATTTGGACTTGGTACTTTCGTTCCTGAGAAGAGAAATATGATCTCAAAGCCATACATCTCTACTTTGTATGCAATTCTGGGCAGCTCAATCTGTGGCATCCTTTTTCCTTAGCATCTATTCTTTTTCTTACACGATCGGGCTCTCACCCACAAAGCACATGCTATGAAGATATGATTTGCTGACATAGACGTATAGGAATTGGATTTATTTACTCAGATCATAGACATCAATTTTACACATCATTCGTGGAATGAATTGGATCACCAACTGCTCTCCGGCCTAAGTTACCCCACTTTGGGGTCTCAAAAGTGGCTACTGCTCTTCTGCAAGAATGATATGCACATCCATCTTCAAAATTACAAAACTTGGTATACAAACTTCTTGATTCAGTAGTAACTGTTACCAATTCAAAGTATGGTTCAATAGATCTGAAGTTTTGCCTTATATGAAGGTTAACCAAAATATACAGGTTCCTGTATACATTTGATCATATACCATGTGACTTGTTTGCCTTAATTAGGGTTAAAATTGGATTGTAATGTAAAACAAACTCAATCTTACACCAGTCTAACTGTAATATATATATACTTTAAGGAGCATTACCTTTAATGTCATTTTTAAAGTATAACTACAATCAATATAAGGAAATAAAAGGATTCACATCGCACAAAATGAACTTATCAATAAGGAGGGCAGTTAATACAATAACTGCCTATAAGGGGGATTATTGATCGTGGTATATTTGATCGTGTTTGGACAAGAACTTTAGAAACAATGTAAAAGAAATACGATACATCTCCGAACTTAATCCTTCATATATCCCCTTATAGGCTTTCTTTCTACGATCTATCATCAAGTTTACTTTCCTTTCTCCGTAATTTATTTTCGTCTTTACCGAATCCATCCCGTCTTCAAAAACGGCCATACAGGAAATCATCCTTCAAGAAGAGAGAACTAACATCTCAATAAATATTTCCTCTCACGCGTGACAAATCATGTGTTTCAAACTATCTAAATCTGAAAAGGCCATTTGTCATTTCCTTCCTTTTTATTACGACTTCTAGTATTTCTGTATCGTCTTCAATACTATAAAAACAGAACCTTCCGTAAAAAAGAAATCGCCACCCTATTTCTTTCCCTCTACAGACAAATCGAAGTAAAATCCACCGTCACACATCACTCAAAATTTTAGAGACAGGTGACTCGAAAAAACTAGAACAATCTGAGATGGAATATCTCGATCACCTCTCCTCATTTCTTCGCCATCTACTTTTATGACTTTCCCCGGAAAATACATCTATATGAAATTTTTCCCTACCCTGATGTCTTCTTCTCTCTTTCAGCAGGGAGATTTTCCATTCGACGCCCACCATTTTTTATCCCTTCCATAGTCCCCATTTTGCGGCGTTTTTGTCACTTTCCACGCGGACCCTGTTCGCAGATGAATTACAACGAGGAGAGTGAGGAAGAACGTGAGGTGCTTTATCAGTGCCTCGGAATCCTCCTGTTTCTTAAAGAACTTAGAGAGAATTATACGTTTTTCGACCTAAAGTAAGATGAATGACGGGGTGGCAGGTTTAAAGTTTGTTTTAGGTTCTTATTTCTTTTTATGGAGGGAATTCCGAAAGAAGGATTTCTAATTTCGTTCACGTTTTAATTTCAGTATTGAAATTGCCTTTTAAGATATATTAGAATGTGGACCACATTCCCGTTATAACCCCCTAACATTACCAATCGATCATTAACGATGATTGTGGTAACACTCCAAGAGGTTTCGACGAGGTATCTCATCCATCAAGATTTGATTAATTTTGATAATGACAAATTGTATCGTAACCAGGATATCATCTATTTTGTTATATGAAAGATCGGGACCTCATAAGTCTTTTGTAATGACGAGTTATCTCGTTCATCAAGATCTGGCCAGCTTTACTTATGACGAGTTATCTCGTTCATCAAGATCTGGTCAGCTTTACTTATGATGAGTAATCTCGTTCATCAAAATCTGGTCAGCTTTACTTACGACGAAATACCTCGTTGGGCAGCCTCCAGTAGGTTAAGCAATCTTGGTTGGCTTAGTATGTTCAATTTGCTCGCTAGTTATACGTCCTACCATCATATTTATCGAATACTAGCAAAATACCCGACCTTACTCGGTTTGGATTAGTTTACTCTAGATTGAAGACATGATGAAAATATATAATGACTTACGTTTTTTGTAGAATAAAATAATACTTTAACACCTTTCGCCATCTTTATAGTTTCTACAACTTACTTTGGACACAAATCCTACAAATGCATATCCATTCAAGTAATACATTCCACATCCATCGCACTTTTGCTGTATGACAAAGCTACAAAAGCACAAAACGTGACACTAAGGTTACTGCTACAAAACACGATTTTGAGGGAGATTTGGAATTCCCTTTCTTAAGTCATTTTCATGTTCAACTCAATTAAAAAATATAATGATTTACGGCAAGTGCTCTCGCACTCATAGTCAACAAAACAATATTTTTTGCATGTAGCACTCTTGCATTTCCGGCATACGCAATCTTCTCTTGTCACTGTGACAAATAATTTTTTAATGTTTGAAAAGTTCTAGTTCAGATTTTTAAATCATTATTATTCTTTCAAAAACGGCATTATTCATGCAATAATGGCAGAATTAATTACTCTCAAATTTGCTTTATTCTGACTTACCTCCCATTTTATGTCGTATACTTTATGGTGGTGTTGCGTGTGAGGAAAAAAGAAACACAATTTATTAAAATAATAAATATTTAAAACAGAAAACAAAAGAAAACAGCGAAATAAATCTAAATAAAAAATGTCGGATTAAAGTTATTCTGAAAATATTAATTTGTGATTTTTTATAACTCTTGATCTTGCAGTTGCCACAACTTACAACTCAAAAGTGCACAAAATTTAGAAACATGAAATTAATTCAGAGCAAACGAAATAGAAAATATTGCTGCCTATGATCAACCAACATGAGTTTCTGTTTCATTCCCGCTCGATGAAAAATATCGTCTGTCCCAAATGTTCGGAAATCGCTTACATTGCGCAAAAAACAAAAATAAGACTCGAAATAAATGAAGTATCAGAGCTCAAATTCCATAAAAAAAAATGATTAATTTGAAAAATACTTGCTTTTTCAGCAGTACTGGTAAAGCAATGAAAGTAATCGTAATACTCAATATACATTCCAATTTTTCCAAAACTACCAAATTATGGCTGATTTAAGTCTACTTACTCAGGTGTTTTTGCATAAAACGTATTTAAATATATCAATAAGGAAATGTTTAATATTGCATTCACTAAACTAATAGATAATATATGAAATAAATATGTTGCAATAAAATATTTAGAACAAAATGCATGTGATGCCTACACAAACACACAAATAAAATATCGAACATGGTACAGAAAGACGGACAGACAGACTTTTGCAACCAATTTCACTCACTAAATGAAGTTAAGTACTCACTGTATGCAAATTTCCATGACAATATATTAAGCCGTTTGGACGTGTATAGAGCACATACATACAGACAGACATACATATGGACAGACAGGCACCAAACGCGAAAGAGGCAGATTTGGAATCAGAAGGGTACAAAATTGCTAAAGAACTTGAAATGAGTCAAAAATATTGAATGTACTGAATCACAAACACTCCATTCTTATTTATATAGATTTGTAAGCAGCCAATTTATCAATATAAAAAAACAGATAAGTTAAGAACAGATCAATACCATCTACTAAGATGTACTTATTGGTGCATTTCTTTATACTACTAGACGTACTATTGTATTGTAAGTTACTTTTTATAGTGGTGATTAATTTCAAAACAATAATCCTCCACTTAAATTACAAGTGTTTGAAATTGATACAGCTACCACTAGTTTATTAGATTCCAATTTCTTGACGGTAAATTGACGCCTATGTAAAATTATTTTAACTCATTATTTATTATTATTATTTTCTTATGTGAATAGTTGAAACTTTTCCACAGCATAGTTTCAGGAATCTGAAAGGTAGCAACTAAATCTTAGTTTAGAAACGACAACATGAAATATTTAAGAATATTTCGACACTTCCTTAGATAATATACATGGTATTATCCTCCAAAACCGATATATTTCATATTTTGCAGTCACCAAAAATACATCCAAATGTATAGAACCCCGATGTTTCCACATATGAAATAATACAAACGAGCGAGAGAGAGAAAGAGAAAAAATACCTTACATAAAAAACTGCATGGTTTTAAGGGACTCTTCTTTCTACTAATGACATGAATAGACACAAAGGTTTTCATATTGTCCTCCCAAATATTATCTTCAGATGTCAACTTTATCAAAACTTTTCTAACATTATTGGACAGCAGCCAGCTAAGCCGGCCAATTTATCACAAAACCCTAAGCATTAAATTGGTCAATTCTTTTAGTTTTCGTATCCAGATATAAATAGCCATAAATATAAAAATACATAGATTTATATAAAGTTCTAAAGCAATTGAAATAAATTTTAATTCCATTAGGAATACTGATGGTATATTATCTAGCGTAATCAATGGCCTGGAATGTCGAATATTTACATCAATATTTCCTTTATCTATACAGACAAGATTCAAGTTTACTCCAATTATCTCACTAAATCAAGTCTAGACATTTTGTTTACTAAAGGTTAGCTGTGAATATACGTTTACTGTTCATGCATTTACCTTTAAATTTTAACGTTCAGTTTTTTAATAATGTTGCTATGACTCCACTGATCGTCTGATTTTATCGTGTGCTCTCAAACTATTTTTGTGACAGGATGCATTTTTCAAAATTATCACGGACCACTTAAAATTAAAAGTATGTTAAATCATCATAACTGTTACCCGGGCTGCTGTGGCATACAGTGTTTGCCCACTATGCAATCAAAATATGAATTGTAGACGAAACAGTTCGATTACTATTACTTACTCTGTGTGTATTTCTATATTCTGCTTCAGTACAACTTTCACCGTGTACACGCGTAATATTTGATGTAGTATATTTTGTGTTTGGCATAGTTGACCAAACATGGCCATTGCACCATGAATTCCAAGTAACTTAACCTCATCATGGAAGGGGTAATCTAACTTCCACGTTAAATTCAATATTGTTGTCTTAGAAATTTTAAGAGTTGGAAATTGTACATGTTGCCTTATACCAAATATTTTGTGGCGTGACTGAAGAGTAACAGTAGATTGTGAAAGTAAGCTTCATATTTGGGATGGTATTAGATGTTCCTTGATATAAAATAAAGGAAAATATCACGAATCCTTGGTTGCTACGAAGGTGTAAAAGGCCTCCTTTAGCAGAAAATAATGATAATATAAGTACGAAATAAAATATTTTTTATTGTTATCATAACTGTACAAGGTTGCTTCTATTTATAAGATTAATAGCGATGGTAATTATCACAGTGAGGATAATCCCAGGGAAACAATGGTTGAGAAGTTAATCTCAATAGGATGACGATTTGATGGTAGGATGGTGTATTTCTATTTTAGTTGGGAAAGAGGCAATTTATAGAAACCTATATGCGAAAAGCTGTTTTTATACGTGTGCCTCAATTTAAGGAATTGATAAAAGAAATAGGTTTTACCTTCCTATAAACTCTAAAATTATTGTAAAATATTTTAAAAATTCATCTTATTGTAATTTTTATACGTAAAATGCTAATATCTAGGTATAAAAATGTACTGTATTTAATACATTTATGCCCAAGACAAGTTAATAATCGAATAAAGGCGATAGTTTCATGTATTCATTCAATTAAATTTGCAAAAGTTGGTTGTTTTTTTATTTTTTGATGGTTCTATGGTCAGGTTTGGCCAAAATGTGCCAATAAATTATAGTAGATTTAAACATTTTTGAAACTTTAAATTTCATAAATATATAAATATATTGCCTCTAAAATTAACGTAGCTTCAAAAAACGTAACTTTAATATGAATTCGTTTATTTAAGCGGTTTTTCATGCAATTGAGCAGCTGATATTTACGTTTAGGTAAACATTACGAGAAGAGCATTGAACAAATACGTTTATAGACTGATATTGACCTTCGATGTATTCTTGTATTTTGAATTCAAATATAGTAAGGTAGGTAGGTATTACCCCTAACTGCAACCGAAGGCTCCACTGAGAAGTGAGGAGAGAAGTATGTCAATTGAAGGGGAGACATCATGTTAATCCTAAAAAAGCTCTCTTTATGATACTATACAAATACAAATACAAATACAAATATTGACGACCAGCTACAGGCTCAAGCCCAACAAGGCTGGTCCTTTGTTTATGAATTCTCCAATTCCCACTGACTATCCAATTGTGTCTTAAATTCGTACACTCCCTTTGAATTAACTATATTTTCTGGCAACGCGTTCCAACTGTCTATTACCCTATTAAAGTAGTAGTTTTTCCTTAAATCCCGATTAAAATGTGTCTTATTCAATTTATACCCATGGCCCCTTGTTCTGTTATCCCTATTGAAATTTAAGCCCTCTGTGTCCCCTTGTTTTACAAACTTGAAAAGCTGAATCAAATCCCCCCTCCTTCTTCTTCTTTCCAGTGTATACATGTTTAGCTTACTTAAACGTTCATTATAGTCGAAATTTGCTAGCCCCTTTATTATTTTTGTAGCTCTGTGCTGAACCCTTTCAATTGATTCTATGTCCTTTCTCATATATGGAGCCCAGAATTGTACAGCATATTCTAGATGTGGTCTTACTAAACCCTTATATAATGGCAAGATTATATTCTTATCCCTTGAAGTTACAGTCTTTTTAATATACCCCAATAACCTATTAGCCTTTTTACCCGCAGCTGAACATTGGTGACCCATTTTAAAATCCCTGTGAATTATCACCCCAAGATCCTTGACTGTTTCTCCCTCCTTTACCTTTACTCGCTTTATTAGCATAGTAACGAACCAAAAATAATCCGATAGTAAGTAACATATATCATGATACAACATTACGTAAAAGAGTACCTTTCTTCATTTATTTTAGATAGTTGAACGTAGAGAATCATATAGTTGCACTTCTATTAAACGTTTATCAAACTGAATTTCATTTTAATAACATAATAAAAGTTTAGAAAAAAGGATCATAGCGTATATGAATATGAAATAAAGAACGCAGGAAAATGTATAGAAAACTGGATACGAATTGTGTGTTCATTACTCCAAAATTAAAAATTTTGTACTCGTATACTGATAAATTTTCATACAAATTTCACTACGTGAAAATATAAACTATGTATGGAAACTTTTGATGTAATGTCAGTTTATACGAAAAGGGAAATACATTTTTGGAATGTGTATTTTTTCGCATGTGAGATTAATTGTTTCGAATATTTTAAATGATTGTTGGGAAAAGTTTCTGAGAAACATTTGCAATTTCTAAATTTTAACTACAAATATATCTTGCTGAATAAATGTTTGATAATTTACTACTACTACTTGCGTGGATTCTGGGGCTTAATATTAGTGAATTAGTACGGGTGTTACGTATTGTAATATTTTATTATACCTACATTAAAAAAAAACTTTATGATATTTAGTATTAAAATAAGTTTAGTAAAATAACTTTATGAATATATTTTATAAAAATTCCCATAACAAATTGTTATAGAGACAAACGCTTGACCGACCACTTCGAAGATCATGTATTTCATTTTTCAGATTTAAGTTTCATAAGGTTCGCATAGGTGGGTAAATTTGTTGCTTTGGCTTTTACCTGCTATATATTGTTTCAATCGTTTCAATCAACTCACTAAACATTATAAACTTAATGATTGTACAAAAATGCATATACCGATCCTGCGGCTTTCTGCCATGCGAAAACTACCATTTTCCTCCGACAAATATTTATTACCTTTCAAAATCCTCCTCCAGGGTAAACTATAGTGTCTAAGAGTAAAATCACTGATTCTCTGAATAATGCCTAGATCTTAACAGTAGTGAGTATATAATATTTATTCGTTTTACGAGAATTTATGCCCAAAATTGAGTCCACATAAAAACAAACCTATCATGTTTAACATGCCATACAGGTCAATCTGTAAGGTGGTAAGGTGAGTCCTGTATTATTTAAAAAAGCGAGGGAAAGACAAATACATAGTGCACGCTAAAATAATAAAAGCATTGGATACTGGTTGTCTGGTATCTCTTATAACAGAAGAGTCAGATTCGATCAAGCAATGCTTTTACGTCAAGTAAAAAATGCGCACACTTGCACACAGTGAAAGTGCTTACTAATACAAAAAAATAAATAATCCCAGGGAATTTACAGTTATCAAACCTGCGACCACCTACACTTCGGAGGCTGATAGCATTAGTGGGCGGACACACTGGGCCACAATGGCTCCAAATGTATAGAAAGAAGACTGAGAAAATTCCATGACTGTGTCTTAGATCTGCTCGGTTGTACTAAGGAAATCTCACGGTAAGTAGCTATTTGTTCGAAAATTGGGCAGTATTCAGTTGGGTTTCTTTTCTTTGACACAAATTGAATTTTCTAAAATGTTCTACCTGATTCTAAGTGAAAATCCTTCGTGTGGGTAACTTTAACTTTCTAAGCGTCGCAAGATTTCCAAGCATTGTCCTATTGCTTTTATCCTAATAACAAACTCAATGATTGAATATCCACATCTATTGGTTGAAAGAATCCTGAAATTTTTTTATTGGTCAATACTTTATTTAACTGCCCCAAGTTAAGAACATTTCGTCTTGGAATTCGAAAAGGGGGTGCTGTGTAGAATTTTCGTATTCAGCTATTACTATGCTTTAGCTTTTCTTGGAATTCAATCTTGAACCGAATGCTTGTGAATGCATTCAAGTCTAGCATATTTTGCTTCTTAGTGTTTTCGTTCTTCAAACATGGCTGATGTTTAGCACATTCTATAGAAGAAATGTGTTTCTCCGTAAGCTAGTGTTTAAAATTGACTGATAAGGAACTGTATTTCATATATCGCCTGGATTGACAAACTTTTTATACTTGTGCAATACGTTAGAACGTCAATTGAAGTGTAGGACTATTTATTAAGTCGATTGTCAAGAAAGTGACCCAAAAACGACATTTGTATTTTCTGATTATTATTTATATTTTAACTGTCGAGTTCTTCGAATTGAATATGTATTTAAAAAATATTAGTTCTTCACAATTCCCATAATTTATAAAAGTATTTTAGAAGAACAATATAACTGTTCCTTATTTTCTTGATGAAATTATTATGGTGCATTATTTTTTAAATTTGATAAGCAACAATATTTTTGGAAGACGGAATAAATTTTTATTATAATTTTCATACTTTTTGTGTGATTAAAGGTTGTTATAGTTAGTGAAAATTGTTAGTGTTTTGCCGTTTTCATGTCTCTTAAAATCATACAATAATGATAATATTATTGTCTCTAACGATGTGCGTTGTTTTTATTAACAAATAAATTTGACGAACACGAATAGCTTGGGTTGACAGATTGACCTTTCTATTTATAACAATTGCATTACTTTCATACTTATTATGCAAGTAAAAGCTTCAGAATTTTTCAAATGTGATATAATTATTTAATAAAATATTTCGGTGCTGCCAAAATAGAGACTACTTGACTCTGGATGTTAAAAATCTGTCATCGTTTCCTTCCCTTCAACCTCACATTTTTTTTATTTCCTGTCCTGCAAACATATATTTGAAGAGTTACCTGTCCCTCGCTTTCCGCTGGTCATAAAACAGAAAACAAACACGATTCGCTAAGAGACAGCTGGTTATGCAATCTGGTTTCTTATTCGTTGATTCGAAATTATGAGGCCTATCACCGAAGTGAGCAATGAATTTCGTGGGGACCTCAACCTCTGAAAACATTTCCAAAGGGGTTGATGGATAGTTATATACGAAAGCGAAAAAACAGGGCATGTAGGATTTTCGCATTCGAACTAAGTGGAAAAAGTTGAGTTCAATCTTAAAACTGGTTAAACACGATACAGAGAAAACTACAAGTTGTATGTTGGTGTAATATGTGTATAATCTCAAAGAGGTTTATATCTTTAGAGAGAAAAAAATCCCTACTGGGGTGATTTCAGATGATGTCTCATGGTAAAGCCTCAGCTCTAAAATTTGTTGATTTTATACATCTACCCTTTCATTCAAGGGCCGTCCAGGAAGTCCCGTTGGTAGGGTAGCGAATTAACTACGAAAGTAATGCTAATTCAAAACTCGATCCAACCAAAGACCGTCGTTTAGGTGCTGTCTGGATCACATTCAATCGGTCGTGGTCTCAAATTTTAATGATGTGGAAGTTTGGAGATTACGACTTCAAATTAGGCGTGGACAAATCGTCATCAGACCGTATTTTTAAATTACGAGGTTTCCTTGAATTTTTCCTTTCGGGATTGAACCTGGACCGTTGTCTCGCCATCTGATCGTGGTTCAAAAATAGTACGTGATGTTGCTGTCGAATAATTTCCTTATGTGATTGATCTCGAACCGACGTCAATAGTTCGTTGTATTCTAGTTGACGTTAATTAAAATTAGCTTGCCCAACCTGGACCGTTGTCAATAGACCGCTGTGTTGTTCCACTGCGATGTTAGTTCAACCAAGCCCCCTTCTATGCCGATGTTACTTAAATTTGAAAAATATAATGCAAATATATTATTTTGAGGTCGTGGGTTCAAACTATTTTAGTTGTCAGAATTTATTCCAGAGCGTTTGATGGTGTCACCTCACCTTAATCCACATATCTTACTAAGCATGATTCAGTGTAAATGCTAAGCATTGTGAGGATACAATTCCTATGACAAAGCAGTTCCGTCAAATCAAATGTTCCGCTATCAAGAACATTATCGCCAATTAGAGAGTCTGAATTAGATTCCCGTTCCAATTCTACAAATTGGACAACTCACCAGGATGAGTACTAATCAAATTATTCGTAAGCAGAATACTCAAACACGCACTAATAGGTTATGATCTCAATAGCCTGATTAATGCATTTAGCATCTATGTTAAGAAGGATTTTACTCTCATCTATCACAGGAGGCAAACTCTTGAGACGAATACCTAAACATGTCCCTCGCAGCAATTTAAAAATTATTCAAGAGCCATACATATATTTTTTACAAATAAGTAATATTTGAAGTAGATTTATAACAAGTTATAAATTTAATTATATCTTAATTTAATAAAAAAAATCACCTAACAAATTGTTTTCATTAGTTTTAATTAGTGTGAGTAATAGACTTGGATATCCTGAGAAGTTTTCTGTTTGTCCGGTCCATAACTAGTCGTTTTTAATTTAAGGCCCGATTCCAAGTCAGTATCAGTAATTTATCTCCACAATTTAAATTCATGAAATTCCTATTTGAAAACGATTGCTCATAAAAATATGTTAGACACGAAACTATTGAGTAAACCAAATGAAAATTATGTTTTTCACCCAAGACAATGTCCACAAGACAAAGATAAGACAATGTAGATGTGTTCGGAGCCACATCTACAGTAGCGGAAAAACAAACGAACGAATATCTTCTTTCGAGCAATTTTAACAGTAGCGCAAATTCAAAGATGGCGTTTGACAGCGACAACTGTCTTCAATTAATTCAAACTTATAAAATCGGAACACTGGATTCGAATTTGTACAGGACGTTACTCCGTATTGAATGATACCTTTGACAGACAATTCGGAATAAGGGGCCGTTCTCACATTAAATTGCGCACCAACTTCATAATTTTCAATAAAAACTTCCTTTTTAGACACACAATATGTGTGTGTGTGTGTGTCGAATTCAAATAAAAAATTTACTTACGATATCAAATTTCATGTCATTAGGGCTTCCCGTTTTAAAGTTATGAGTACTGAAAGATTGTAGCTCCTAATGTCAATTTGTTTTTTAGACTTTGATGGATGTCTTCTTAAATAATATTTCGAGAGCACTCATATTTTATATCATGTTATTGTTAAACAACGCAAACAAAATTCACTTAATATTTTTTGTTACAAATAGTTCTTAATATATAATATTCAATAATAATTATTAAATTGATGTTTGCATAAATTATGAATTGTTTACTCATTTTTATTTTGATGGGAATCGATTCAGGAGAACTTCTAATATAGCCATACCAAATTTCAGTTCATTGCGACAGTTAGGTTTAGCGCTACATTAAATTGTCCTCGTTAATTCTATTTTAGGGAGAACCACAAGTTTAAAAAATGTCTGTCATTCCTCGGATAATAATTTTTGGATTCGAATTTGTACAGGACGTTACTTTGTATTCAATGATACCTTTTAATTTACTCTAGTATGAATACAGAGGTTGTTCACACATTTTTTAGACAATGTATATATATATTTTGTATACACAAAACTAAATTCCACAAAATTCTTGTGTTTTAAATGTTCTATTTGATAGCCCTTATTCTGAACTATCTTTCGACACCGTATTTTCCAGGATAATAATGCCTTTTGAAGTGTCAGAAGAGGTATTCTATCCCATTCCTCCTGAACAGCTTTGCAGAGTCCTGTTAGGGTTGTGGGACTACGTTTGGATAATGCAGATTTTAAAAGTCCGAAAGCACAAAAATCCATAAGTGATACACCGGGAGATTTTGTGGGGATATCAGTGAAGGGTATGGCCTTGATACCGATTTTTTGTTCCATTTCTTTTAGGAAATTTACAGTGGATTTTGATGTGTGACTGCTAGCTTTGTCTTGATGGAGTTCCACAGATTGATGACACTGTGGGTAAAGCGATGGTATTTCATTCAGAAAAATTGGCGATAAATATGTTCCTGATAGTATTTGGAATTAATCGTGACATATTTTTCCACTCTCTTTTTTTTTAACTTTCCACTATATGAAAAACCAGCAACAATCATGAATCCCTTAGAAAAACTTTCTTTCGATTCTGTGAACCATGTACTTCAATTTTTTTCTCCCGTTTTATTATAATAAATGGCTCTTTTCTTGCTGCAATCATTTAAATACACCCATGATTCATCTATTGTAACAATTTTTTTCCATTTTTCTTGGGATAAGTGTTTTTCGTATAGAATTCAGCAGCGTGTCCTGCGTTCAGCGATATGTTTTGGAGAAAGACGATGCACATTGCGTTTTTTAGCTTACTTAAGATTTAAATCAACGTTTATCATTTTTTTACAGTGGACACCGATCATTTTAATGATTTTGCAATTGTCCTTCGACTAGGGATATTTTCTTTTAACATTAAACAATGTACCTTTGTAATAGTCGAAAATGTCCGTTTCTTCCTTGGATACTTGTTTAGAATTTTTGTCCCACTTGAGGCTCCAATTTGACGGTTTTTCCCTTTCTTGTTGACAATATTACCTATCGACGCTTTAGATATCACAAAACCATGACTCTCACATCGTATTTGGATAACGGAATATGAATATTTCTCTTCGGAAAGAGCATAAATATAGCCTTCGAACCACTGCTTCATTAAAAACGCCATTTTGAATAAAAACAAACATCTCAAGCCGCAGACTATAATTTTGACTTTTAAAAACATAGTTCAACTGCAATTATTTCTTTTGCAGCAAACGATTTTTTATTACCGCTAATCAAAATCGTCTAAAAATGTGCGAACAGCCTTTGTACTGCTTTTCCCGCGACTGTACAAATACAACTGTACCTCATTTGGTCCTGAGCCACAGTTCACCAACCCGTGATCAAGTAGGTTAAACATTATAAAAATGTAAAAAATATAATTTTTTTTGAAAAAGGAATTTGTTATGATTAAAGTATAGCCCCTCTAATTTGTCTAATAGATGTAGAAATGAAGATATTTTTGAAAGTTTTGTTTGTAGTGTAGTCTATAATTGGGATTTTCCTTTTTTTTCTACCTAAAAATAGTGAAATGATTTTCCTTTCTTACCTAGTTTTTAATAAATTTAATTGCTATTTTTTGTAACAGAATTTAGTTAAAAACGTCGCTTATTTGTTTCCATCTATTTAATTTAAAAGAATTACACAGATTAAATATATTTATCAATATTATTCTCCGTAGAAAATTTTAAAACATTCAAATGCCTTATATTTTCCTACATCAATTGATAACATAATTAATTTGTAAAGTAACTGTATCCAAGCATTCGTTTTATTTCCATTCATTCTTTATGAATACAAATTAATTTCACAGACAAGAAATAATATTTTGTTAACTAGTTTCAACCTGGAGAGTAATCATCTTGTTGGTTTTTATTTAATTTAATCAAATTTCTAGTTAGTTGGTTTCTTTTGATGCAAGGACAAAATCTGGCGAATTAATTTATTTATTTCATCAAAAAATAATACATTGTCACTTGTGAAGTTTTACTAGCATATAAGAGAGAGAAACACCAGTGGAGAGTTATTGTTATCGAACCTGTACCACCTACAACTTTATTTCATCAAAAAAGAATACATTGTCACGAGGAAAGTTTTACTAGCACATAAGAGAGAGAAACTCAAGTGGAGAGTTATTGTTATCAAACCTGTACCACCACCAACTCGCATGCTTTTCAGCTTAATAGGTATTTCAACGCATCCACTAAAAACCGAATTAATAACGTATTATAACATTTGACAAAAGGATAATTGAATGTATACAAATCAGCACTTGATTATTACAAAATTTCAATGAATGGTTAAAAGGATATTATTTACAGCTCTTCTGAAATTAATGTGTAAAAATGAAGGAAAATAATATAATATTAGCTGTCATTTGAGAGTTCCTTGAACATACATATATGATAGATACATATATCTAAAACAATGCAACATTTTATTTAGGAACAATGGGCAATAATACTTTTACATAAATAAAAATATTGCATATAAATAACAGGGTAATAGGCATTTACATTTATTTCAGGAGTATATTACCTCCAGCAAAATAACAGTTGAGTAATACATTATATGCAACGCTACATAACGTAGGATCAATATCAAATACCTCTTATACCCTAAACCGGAATCCAAGCAGATACACGTTTGAAGATACGAACAATGTTTCGCCAAATTGGCTCTATATCGCCATGATGACTATTCGTACCTTAAAGGAGTTTACAGGACCCTGAAATTTGAGCTGCCTCAACATCGCCATTATATATTTATTTGATGCGAATAGCTTTCAGTTTCTCTCAAATAGCCCTATCCGTTTCCAAATGGCATCTGACACATATGTAATGTTCTATTTAGATACAATTTATTTTTACACTCAGGTGATTTTCGCAATGTTTATACATTTTCGTTGACAAATGGACGATAAATGTTGTTTTTTTGTTTGAAATGTTTTATGTTTATTCTTTAAAATTTGCTTTTTTTTTGCACATATATGCATTCGTTTACTCTTTTCTCCTTCAGGAATATAAATTTTAAAATAAATCCTTTGGTTAGACTGAGTTTGTAATTTGAAACGAACAGTCTTGAATTTGAATAAATCATCAGTTATCTTTATTTTAAGATTCTGTAAAATGATAGTCGTGTATACAAACGTAAAAAACATTTGATTTCTAAAATTTAAAAATGAAATAACACTTTAAAATGTTTGGAAACTAACAGATTTTTATTTTTACCATTAAAAGATTAATTATTTTATTGTATAAACCGGTGAATCGGTCTGGTGGTTAAAGTGTTAACCTCAAGATAAGAATGTTCCTAGTTCGAATCTAGGTCAGTGCATGGATGTTTGTAATCTTCGGGTGTAGAGGCGGATGGTGCACATTTAATAAGTCGTGGCCAAAAGTCCTGACATTGAGTTGGTGATGAAGTTTGGAGAGTGGGGTGCCCGCTCAGGTGTTGCCTCATCATCTGACCGTGGTCCAAAAATGCTTGGTGCTGTCCTTGGATCTCTCATATAGAATATTGACCCCGTACCGTCATCAATAGTCCGTTTAGTTGCTGTAGTACAACGTTAATTAAAATTTACCATTACTATTTATTGTATAAGATGCATCAACTTTAGAAATAATACTATTAGCATAATAATGGAAGTTCGTGTAATTTGGTCCAGTGGTGGTTTTGAAATCGGTCAAAATGCTGACGGCTTCTTCGACGTGCTCCTATATAATTTTCCCGATATGTACACGAATGTTGGATTGGATGGATCATAGAAATCTTTCACGAGTTCAACAAATTTCAAACTTAGTATTTTTGATTATTTAATTTTAACTGTATGCGAATCCTAAATTTCATTTAGAAATTAGGTTTATTCCCCTTTTCATGTACACTATGGCAAAGACGAGGATGGTTGTTTATTCCAACAGGATCGAGCTCCATTACCATAATGCAAAACGTGTGATGGACAGATTTCCTAAATATGAAGTAGATTTGCTTGACTGGCCTGTTCAGATCCCCGATCTCAATCCGATCGAGCACTTGTGGGACTAACTGAAGCGACGAGTACGACACGGTCACGCATGCTGATCGTCACAACAATCACTTCTCACAGCCTTGCAAGAAGCATGTCGTGCTATTTCTGCCCATACTTATAGAGAACTTGTGTAAAGTATGCATCGATGTGTTGCAGATGTAATACAAGCAAAGGAGGGACTACCTGTTAATAAATATAATAATAAATCCCTTTTTTTCTGAAAAACATGCAGTGTCCAAATACTTTTGTCCATATAGTGTATATGTTTCCATTTACAAACACACTGCTTCATCAAATGTTATCGATCACCCTTAAGGCATGCTGTATTCTTACAAAGCATCTGCTGATGCAATGCATGCTTTTTTCATCGCTTACTCTGAACATCTGATAAAATAACCACATAGAATGCTTGAAAGATCCTAATGATCAAGAAGTTCAAAACTGGATAGAAATCAAGCAAGGAATATTGCGGTAACTTAAAGGATATATACATGTTAACCCATCAGTATGACTGTGCATACACTGTCGTAAGATCTCTGAAAGTTCATGTACGTCAGGTTACAAATCAACTTGGATCGAAGCGACTAGTGTTTTTAATAACACTGGATATTCACTTTAACCAATGAATAATGTGTACCACATTAAGGTCCATGCTTCTTCCTACATATTTCAAACCAAGCGATCGCAAGAAGGACATTAAAAACTGTGTGTACATAATCCATCTCTTTCACTAAAAGGCCAACGTCGAGGTTTAAACAGTCGGATTCCTTCTTTGAATTCAAGTAGTTTAATAGTTTATGGTTTAAGTTCCAATTTTTATTGTGATGCATTTCTGACTGGAACGTCATACAAAAAACTATACAAGCTTCAAAATCATTAACACCGAAATTTATTAAACAGAACGTTTCAGATAATGAAGATGAAACCTGTCGAAATAAAACGAGCCTCGCCTGGAGCTGTCACAATGATAACACATTGAACAAAACCCACTGAACCAAGTCGGCTACTAAAGTGCGCAAAGATAAGAAATACAAAATTTATCCCCCAAGGAGTTAGAATTAATGTTAGTTCTGACATTTAATTTAATATTTTAGTGATAAGGAAGCTTATTTTTTGTGTAATGTCTGTTATTATATAACTTTGTCCATCAAAAAAACTGTCTGTATTATGCAGAGCCCTTATTGAAGCCAGTAATATTGCATGATAGTAAAGTTGAAGGATTTATTTTAAATTTCGAGTATGTGTGTGTTAGAATCAGGCAACACACTTGGATACCGGAAACTAACAATACACTTTTTCTGCCCAAGTCCGGCAACGGCTGTGATGGTTTTTGGACTCAGCACGGGTATTCGAGATTGTGCGAACACTTTTTGGAAATGGCAAAATTAGGAGTTCAGCGGTTGTGCTGAGATGATGTTGAAAGTTTATTGATGTTGCCGACTGTATTTCTTAAGCTATTAGCAAATATTTTGCTGCATCAACGAGCGTTCCAATTCTCGTTGTCTTATTGAAAAGTCTCGTTGTCTGATTGATTGTACGAACACTTTTTGGAAATGGCAAAATTAGGAGTTCAGCGGTTGTGCTGAGATGATGTTGAAAGTTTATTGATGTTGCCGACTGTATTTCTTAAGCTATTAGCAAATATTTTGCTGCATCAACGAGCGTTCCAATTTTCATTGTCTTATTGAAAAGTCTCGTTGTCTGATTGATTGTGTAAACACTTTTTGGAAATGGCAAAATTAGGAATTCAGCGGTTGTGCTGAGATGGTATTGATGTTAATGGCTTATTGATGTTGTTGATTGTCTTTCTTAAGCTATTAGTAAATATTTTGCTGCGTTAACGAGCGTTCCATTTCTCGTTGTCTTATTGAAAAGCAAAAACTTAATCTCAGACGACCAAGCAAGATGGACAGTCCTACAAAATAGTTGACCATACATTACACCATAGATAGTTTATAGCTGTGTGACATGTATAATAGTTGGCACAAGATTTTTAAAATGAACAAAGTTTGATTTGACAAATTTATCTCAACCACTAGTACAATTTCTTTATTCATGTCTTGAGGATTCACTGTCGATCAGTATTATATCTGCTCATATGAAGTAATTATTAATTTGATAGGGAAGACCTTAAACTGTTCGATTATTCGGCACGAATGTATTGCTCCAGCGTTCCAACTCCAATCTTTCAGTATATCTTCCGTTTCCATTGTTAGCCCCATAAACTAAATACATGACATCCATCTTGAGATTTAAATAATACGCGGCATTTGTAAAATATACTTTGAGATTGACGAAGCTTGAAACAAAGACTGGTTTTCAAACGCTACGTAGCGCCGCCCGACACATGCACTTAAAAGTTGTGAACATACAAATTTAGACAAAATAAAAGAGTTTATTTTGATAAATTCTACCACCATTTGAATTTTCGGAACGAAATTGCTTGATAATCTTTACGTACATTAACACTCCATTTGTACTAAACCTAGATGCATTATTATTTAAAATACCATATATTCATCATAGTGATTAGGTTTATGTTATATATTATATATATATATAGTTATACCATTCAAATACGTAATTTAATGAAAGATCAAAATAAAAATAAAAATCATATGTATTAAACAAGAAAACGGGTTTGATTAAAATTTTATTATTTCAAATTTTTTTTTTGTATATTTTTTTTGTTTATTTGTTTTTAATGGTGTTTGGGGGAGTATATGAGCAATTTCTTAGCATTTTGCGGCTCATATTCGTAGAAAACACCATTTTGTGTTGTATGTATCAGGCTCCTCCCTGATGACGCCCTGATCCACCAACACTTTCGTTTTCAATAAGTTCCTTTTGGCTTTTATTTTGTGAATTTCCTCTTGTTAAGAATATACATATATATATATATATATATATATATATATATATATATATATATATATATATATATATATATATATATATATATATATATATATATATATATATATATATATATATATATATATATATATATATATATATATATATATATATATATATATATATATATATATATATATATATATATATGTGTGTGTGTGTTTGGTAATGAAGTATTAGTATAATAACAAAAGCTTGTAGATACTTTCTGTTTCAATGTTTATACTTATTGAAGAATATACTGCAACTACAAACAGCTAGAAGTGAAGTTGACATCTTTTGCGAAAACACATCTGGTACATAAAACTCGATACTCGTAGAATGAACTATGTAAATAATCAACAACGGATTTTATAAGATAAACTTAGAAATGAGTTCCTTACGAAGCCGTGTAGACGGTTGAATAGGTCATCATCAACGGAAAATTCAACGAACCACATACAAGTGGCACTCTGCATTTAAGCTCGATCGGAAATTCCTCTCACGCATCTGGCAACAGCCTCGTGGGCACCCCCAATTATCGATAATGCAGCATCTCGACCCAAGGTCCTGGACAAAAGATACTCAGAGTTGGGCGAAAAAATATTTCAAAGCTGATCGGAAAGTGAAACGGTCATTGATCGCGTTTTACTTTTTTGAAAGCAGTCTTTTGAATAGAGTGTTGGAAAATCTTCTGCTTCGGAGGACATGTTTGTGTTACACGGAGAGAGTTTCGAGAAGTCAAAACATTCTCATTTAAAATTCTAATTAGTTTGTTAAGTTAATTTCACGTTTTCTTAAACTCTGTTAGCTGCGGTTCGAGTTCTTTTTGTGCTAAGTCTTTTTTTCTTAATGGATGCTGGTAACCAATTAGAGATAACAAGTCTGTAGATTAAAAACTTCAATCCTAAGTGACCTTTAGTTTACTTTAAAATGTTCGAATGTTCAGAAATCTTAGTCTCTTCTTGTTTTGTTGTAAAATACGTCTGATGTAGTTCTTTACAAGTGGTGGTCATGAACAAGACACATCTATTTCCTAATGGAATAAAATATAAATTAAAAAGAACTTTTTGTTGATAAAAACATCTGATAGTTAATTGTACAATTGATACCACTTAATTTCACAATTTATGTATTCTACTTATAGATATTAGACATATATATTGCAGTACTTGGCGTAATTCCAGTTCCCACGTGACTACAACATTCACCTTATATATGTTTATCATAATCCACCTTTTCATTTCTGATTTAGAAATTTAATTCCCGTTTACATATAAGTATTCATGCAAAAATGTTCTGAAATATTTAAATGTATGCTAAGAAATAGTAAATATAACGTTTGTAGCATTTTATTGATCTTTTATGATAGATATACTTTGTCTGTTCTTTAATATTGAAACTAAAAATATTGTAAAACTAACATCTAGTAAATGAAATGAGTTCCATCAGTTTTGCAATTTTTTTTCCATTTTCGTGTATAAATAGCATAATATCATACTTTTCAAATAGGGAATGTATAAAATTTACAAAATATATGCACAGCGTTTCACGAAGTCAACCAATTTGATGTGTCTTAAAACTGATCGGATCAAATTACCTATGTACGCTTTGATCCCTTTGCAAAAAGTAAACATACGTATATTCTATATGGGTCTATGTATGATGCGGGTAGTCTTTGAGCATATTAATTATTTTATTCGAGATATAGATATTACTTAGTGTTGATTTTTCACCTTTAGGATGACAATTTGAAAAACGGTTAGAGTTAAATTTATCACTTTTATATGATATCAAACCCTTAATGCATATTGTGATCTATGCAATTTATTTATTTTTATCAAACAAAGTAGCTTATCAAAACCTATTTTGCGGAAATTAAAAACTCATGAATTAGAGAAATAGAAAAAACATAAAGGTGAGTTTTTCATCACTTCAAATTAAATTAGACTTTTCTAAAGAAAATCGCAGATCAATGCGTGTTTCAAACAGTTTTACCAATAATTCTGGGAAACTTCTGACAGTCAATTCCGGAAAGAATTCCAGTCCGGAAAACAGTTGTTTCAATCCAATTTAACAAATACTATTTTTCAAAGTTATAAAAACAGTACCATAGGAAACAAATCGATAAATACACTTAAAAAAAGGAAATGTATAGCTGTACGACGAAATATATAATTACCAAATGCTTTATGACATAACATTTAGGAATACAAATAAAAATTAGACTATATATTGAAATAGATAGATTTTTAATTAACGTCGAGCTGGAGTAACACAACGGAATATTGCTAAAGGTCCAATATCGATTCCAACGGGAAAGAGCCAAGTACAACACCACATAATTTTGAACTACGTTAAGATCACGAGGCAACACCTTTCTGGTAACCCACACTCCAAACTTCCACACCTTGCCAACGTGAGAACATTTATGGCCACGACATATTTAACCTACACAAACCATCTTACAACAGTATGATATTAATTGTTTTTGTTGTGATATTGTTGTTGATCATTGTTTAATGCTACCTAGTTTGGCAACTTTCGAATGGCACCTTTTACACACTCCTCACTACATTGAATCGGAATCCAAAGTTACGCAGGTCCAAAGCTCAACAAAGACCTGTATAATTTCGCTATATTACAGATCATCTCCTCACGTTCAGTTCATCTGAGCCTTTCGTGATATCAAGTACTGATATCCTTTGTCTAAAAGACGCTTTAATAATCCTCTGAATATTTCTTCTAATTATGAAATTATGAGGAAAATAGGTGTAAAGGATTTTGATAACTTTCGAACTTTCAGGCAAGCCCCCCTGTACTGTACCGATAATACGTATTTAATACATATTAATCTCCAAACTGTTATGAAGATGTCGGTAAATTTCGAAGAATAAATCGTCTTTATTAACAGCATAGACTGGCTAAAAGAAAATAACTTAAATGAACCTTTTTAATCAGGAAGTTCCTATCACCACTCCGGAAGTTAAATCTCCCGTTCTCAATGCGTCAAATAAATATTATCAAGAAAGCAAACATAAAAATGGGAATTTAAAAGACACATTTCTGAACGAAACTGAATGAAAATTCGAATATGTGATAGGAGTGCTACATTTAATAATTTATGTTCCACCTATTTACATCATGGATAGAAAAGTCCTGATTGTAAGTGATGTCTCATTTCTTTTTCTCCGTAACACAATAATTATTTTTCGTAACTCATGCTTCTTTTTACGTCGCTCTTCACCTATTTTACTCATTAGCGTGTTGTCACGCAGCTCCATAAGAAGCTTCAGATGAGCTTAGCGTTTCTTTGTCTTTGTTTTTGCCCCAGTACTTAACCCACTGCACAGATGTTTATTGTGATTTTTTTACCCTGAATTAATGATGGGTCACTTCATTAACTATTTCTGTTTATAATGATAATGACGTGGAAATTGCGATTCGAACTCCCTTGCTATTCACCTACGTTGAGTAGCGTTATAGCGTTCTGCTTGATGCGCTGAAAGAAATAAACTTTTGAGGCTATGCACATTTTAATTAGAAGGGTATAATGTAAATTCCCATTATTTACAACGTAGTATAGTATAGGAGAACGATATACTTTTTAAATTTTACAGAGTTCTAAACACCAAGGAAATCACCATCATTGCTGGGTAACATAAAATATACTTCATCAATTTCTTTTCCATCAACATCGGACCATCTGCTCTTCTCTTTTGTTAATGACTAAATATTTGTCATAACGAAATTGCCAATCGTTTTAAGATGACGAGATCAAGTACTGGCCACTAGTTTCCTTACAATAAGATACCTCTTACATCGAAATATGGTCAGCTTTGATGAGGAAAATATACCTACTCGAGAAAAAAACCAGATGGTAAAGGAGCTAATAGATTGAAAGGTTTGATTACGAGTGGAATCTTGCATGCTTATCTCTCAAACATACAAGTTGTTTTGAATATATATCTCTTGCATCAAGATCCGACCAATTTTCTGTTCAGAATAATTTTGCTGACGAAATGTTTGTCATCAAAGTATTGACGATTATTTTATGATGACGAGACCAAGTTCTGGTCACTTGTTTCCTGATGATGATATATCACGTCCATCAACATCTGGTTAGTTTTGATATCTTCGAGGTAATCTCTCGAGATAGTCAACATTACGGTTGTACCGGTAGTGCTTGGTTACGAGTTAGAATATCGTAAGCCTGGAGATCATATGGGCGGTTAAAGCTCCCTCGTTTCCTCATGACGATACATAAATGAAGACATCCCAAGAAAGCTTCTTACCCCACAGTTCATGGAATAAACAGCTCCTCCCATGGTATCATGGGGCAATTTAGAGAATACCATGCTCTCTCCAATTAGTTTTACAAGAGTCATACGATCCATAAACAAGCTTTGAAAATAATTATTAGAAATGTATATCAAATATACATGTGTCGATTGTGTGCATTGTGTTGTTTGCTCCCCCAAATCTTTATTCTAAAACCGTAGACACAATTAAAAATAGATATTCAGAAAATGTAGGTACATAATATTCAATACAATGTAACTTTAATCATCCGAATTAATTGGAACCAAACACCTTCCAAATAATCGAATAAACAGATGATTGGATAATTCACGAAAAGTAAATTAATTTCTTAGTACAAAAAAAAAAAGAATTTGTATTTTGAATGTAATGTAATTTAATGACTACGAAAATAATATAGTTTACATTTTGTACTACATTAAAATGTATCATTGCGGGAACATATCGCTCAAAGTCAGTTATTTCGCTGGCTTTAATCATTTCCATGCATCCAAGTCTCGCATGCGCTCTACGGCGAGTAGTTGTAGATGGTGTCACACTCTGGCTGCCGCTTCTTCCATTTTAGTTTCTGTGTTAAGCCAATAAATGCCTTACTACCTGACAATCCCTCGTCTAGTTGGATAAAATGCCGTCATCATATTCCGGGTCATCAATGAATTCTTCTCTGACACTTTGAATGAGTTCATCTTTACTGATAATTTAGAGAGAGAGAGAGAGAATCCATTAACTGAAGAATCACATACCAGCCACTCGTCTACGTCCTCTATACTGCACTTGGAACATCTATGAATTGCCACTATGATGCTTTTTATGTCCTCAACTGACACATCTTCGTTTATGTCATTCCTGGGTAAAAAAATTATAAAGTGAAGATTTTGTTGATTTCTTTTTTTTTCACAAAACGATCGGGATAACTGAAGTTTGAATAATTGGATTTCTAATGCATATAATTTATTTTGCGTAGGTTTAAACGTGTAAAGTAACTTCCTATCAGAAAACATATTTTATACAGACAAAAGTTTTTATGTTATATTTATGACTTAATGCGATTTAGTTCCGTGTGGCACCTTTATTTGGGAACAAAAGGACTTACACGACATCCGATAATAAAAAGACTCGGGTATTTATACAGGTATTCCTATATAAATGTACACATAGGTCTTGTTTCTTTAATAATATATCTATCTAATGTGGATTGTACAATAGTTTGTAAGCCTACGTAGAATCAGCATGAATTTTAATCTCTGTTTAGGCAGAACATGTATCTTAATTTCACACCAACTATACTCCAACAATATTCCATTCTTTTTGATTTTTCGCGTTACAGCTTTTAAGATAACATTTAAAAAAAAAAAATTTGATCTGATATTACCTGTAGAAAGTTATTAAACACTTTTTTTTGTATATAAAGTTTGTTTTGTATAGGAGTTTCCTATGAAAACTTAATTATAGCCCATCGAATATATAATTTAATACACCTAAGAAGGAAAATGAATAATGAGGGGGAAGGTTTTGCAATAGGCTAGGAAGAAATCCATAACTCGCACATTCAGTTCGCAAGTTTAAAAAGTGAGGACAAAGTGAACTGGAGACCACAACTATGTAAAATTGTGCTAGTCATTTAGCTTTTGAAAAAAATTATTTTTATACTGATGTGTAAGGTGTGCATGAATCTTATTGATTTTTATTGAATTTTATTTCTACATATACCACAAAAGTATTACATGTAAAGAAATTCAAACACAATTACGAACAGTAACAAAATTGCTACAGAAATGTATTTTATATACAAAAGTCTTACGTGTAGCGAAGTAATTATCAGTAAATATGGAATTGTATTAAATGTCCCTTATCCATCTTATTGCAAGGAATAAAAATGCAGTGTATAATCCCATAACTTGATTTGTAATCTGCCATAAAGAAAATCATCCATTTAGAAGTTTTTCCAGTATTACAGTAAATATTAAATACAATGTATTTTACTGTATGAAACTACCATACAGCACTATTTTCAATCATTCAGCATTTTATTGATATTGAAAAATTGCATATTCATTGAATACCATGGAATGGTTGACAATCGCCTTTCTACAAGTAATGATCTGTCTACTTTAAAGCAATTATGCAAAAAATAGAAGATACGTTCCCAAGTCGCAAGGAAAAGGAATAACAAAAATAGAATAAAATTTATTGCTCACACTGGGTAGGATGTTGTATGCGCCCTATTTTACCACTAGTTCCCTAACTGTACCCTAAAGCATTTCGATCAAGTTAAAACCCTAGACATTTCATAAATCTTCAGATTTCAAGTTTCCCGAGCTTAGTGACCATTCCTCATGGATTGCAAGAACGACATTCAAAGGCAGTGGAAAAATACGCAGAACAGAAAGGATTTAATATTTTCTCAAGAAAAAGGGGGGTGGCTTTTAAATAACTTCATCACGCCATGAAAGGAGGAAAGTAAAATTTAAAACAACTTTGGAGTATCGCCTTTTAAGCACCTGTTTTTCTTTTGAAGCTTCTATGAAAGCAAGCTGACACATTTCTTTGAACCACGTTGAATTAAAAATACCATTTACTTCGTGGTTTCGACTTCTAACTTTTAAATGCCACCGAAATACTGACATCTCATTTGATGTGTTATGTGAGCACAAAGATAGAATTATTTATTTTCAAGATTCTGAAACATTTCCAGATCGGGTAAATTACCATTGACTTACGGGTCATATTGCTCTCAAAGCTTCTATGTACATAAGCTGAGTGTTACAACTTCTAATTCGCATTGATTCGCACGGTTTTTAAATGAATTTCAAAAGGTTCTCTTACCTGTCAGACAGTAAAAGGTAATCTAAATATTTTATTTATTTTACTTTTTTTATTTGTATCCCAAACACGTAATAAAACATAACAAAGAAACACAGAATAATAATCATGGTGTCACATTGTTCACAAAATCAGTTCTAACTAGAGCTTCAACATCCATCGCACGTCAGAGGGCACACAGCGCCCTCTGGTCAGTATTTGAGTTTCAACACTGAGAGCTTATTTTAATTATTTTTAAATAGGTATAACTAAAATACATTTTAGGAACTTGTGATGATAATTTCATACATCATACAAATCAGTGAGTTGATTTGTAATTTAATCGTTTTATTCCTTTCTTAAACTTCAATACACAGAAAAACTAGTATATAATGCGATTGTCCAACTATATAAAAGCAGTTGAAGTTCCGAACTTTTGCAATAATCAAATTTTATACTATATATGTTCATTTTTAAGCATTCATGTAGGTGTACCAAGAAGTTCATTGTTCATGCATGTTATTGGTAGACTCTAGCACATGAAGTAATCGGAATATAGTTTAATTTAATACTACTAATTGTTTTATGGTCTGTATTCATTGTTACTGTGATATATAAGGATTAACAGATACACTAGTCTAAGTGCATCTGTAGTAAATACCCTCTTCCAAAAAAGTATTTTACTTTGCAAAAAGAAAAAGCACATACGTTTATAAAATTTTAGAAACGAAACAATACATTATAGTAGAAATTTTTTTTTTATATTTTCCATTACGAAAAAAATTCAAAAACACAATAGCGGCTTTTCGCCAAACTGACGAATACAGTGTCACTCGTCAAACTTTAATTTGCATATAATATAATGAACCTTGAACTAACCCTAGGTGCCATGCAAATGACGACCTTCCCTATACTAGAGCATGATATGTATGATGCATGTGAAACAAATTTATTTGATAGTACATCCATGAGCTTGTTATTAGTTCAGTGGTGTATGGATGATACAGTGTATCCTAGTTTTAATCTCTTATTATCGCTTAATAGGCAAGTTACCAGCATAGCGACCGCCTCTATCCGTCATGGCTACAGGAAACTGTCAAACTCAAGGTCATACCGTCAACTAGAATATAACCTTTCGAGTAGATAGCGGAGATATCTCGTTCAAGATGTTACCGGTTGTACTTTAGTCGAGATATGTAATCAATACATTATTTTTTTGATGATAAAAATATCACGATCACCATATACGATATATCTCTCTCATCAAGATCAGGTCAATTTGCTAATGACGAGATATCTTGTTGTGATAGCCAACAGGAGTGTTAACAGTACACAATATGCGTTTAATTGTGAGCTGTAATATCTATCTATATCAATGTGCGCGTCCGCATCGCATTGCATTTATATACATAGATGCTGATTTTGTTACAATACCTCATATGCTGAGTATAAATTCAAGTTTCTCGCTAGACACCAGTTCCATTCTGAATTTTGAATGACTTAATCCACGAATCTACATACCCAAGGAAGATGTTCTGTAGCTTGACATCAGACAAGGTCGGTGAAATCACCTTTCAGTACTCTTAGATGCTAAGTGACTTCATTAATTCGGGCGGATGCTCCTTGAGCATAACGTGAAGGTGGATAAGGCTTTGTGTAACCTGAAGCTAGATAGCATTTGTGCCATTATGTGTCGGATGTACGAGTGTTATGTTCCTTTACGATTGCAAATTCGACAGTGAATACGTGTGATTACCATTTGTAGAAATGCATGGAGTTATGAAATCCCACAAATTTTATTTAAATAACTTTTACATGTTTCTTTACTATCACCTACCAAGCTATCTGAAAATATAACAAAATCTCAGGTTGAGACACGACATTTATCAGATGACAAAAAAAAACACGTTTGCATCTTTCAAATCGATCAACCTAATAATTTCCCCCATGTTTTTATGTTTTAACCAAATACCTTTTTTATATCCTATGAAATCTCCAGTCTAACTACCATAAAACAATAAGCAGCCCAATAGAGTTCCGAAGTGAAAAAATACGGCTTAAAAAAACATTATCAACACTATTTGAAGTTCTATAGTGAGGAATTTTACAGAAATCCTTGAGGCTACATCCAGTTCTTTCGTCTGGTTTTCAAAGTGAACATATTGCTAATTTCCCAACACGGTGTAAGGGTCTTTTCGTAGGTAGTCATATCCTGTAAGTAGTCGAAGGCAAGCGATACCTGCAGTTATTGGCAAGGAAACTGGAATAAGGTCTGTATCCCTCAATAAAACAGTCCAGTTACTTCCTATAGATATCTCTTTGCAAATTAGTCTTTAAATCTTTATGGACACACATATATGCATCTTTCTGTAGAGGTTAGTTATTTAGGGTTAGGTAACTTCTTCAGTATTTGCCAATTGGTCAACCTGATGGCCATAGATACCAAATTGACTTGAAATACACTGTAAGCTAACTATTTCCTTAACATCCCGCAGTTTTCTGTTTTTCACATCATTAATCAAAAGATCAAATTCATTTTTACTAGGGATATTTCTGCCTAATAATCTACGGAAAATACAACTTTGTTCTTAGAATAGGTCTCTACTTTATCTATAATCAGGAAAAAAGAAAAATCTCTAAATCGAAGATACTCTAGTTTTCTTTACAGGACAGTGGAACTTGAAGCTGTTCAAAAATTCTGTCAACTCCTGCGTTCCTAATATGCGTTTTCATCCGATCTGTGTCCACGAGAGGCTTTCTTCATATTGCATATTTTACAGGTTGGGGAAAACCTCAAATCATGATAAAAATTAAATTGATCTCAAATGTCCTCTGACCACTAGAGAGATGGTGCTCTCCATGCCTTTATCACCCTTAAATTTGAAGGCATGTATGTGATGTTTCTTCTAGTATTAGATGTAAATGAAAGGACATTTGATAGAAATATTGTTCTAAAGTTTCCTCTTCGAAAATAATTCATCATAAGTAATTGAACTAATTGATAGCAATAGCTATTGGATGTCCTGATCTCCTAAGTTGACTGCCATTTAGCTTCGGCTTTGGTCCATATGAAATGGGATCTATTGCATCTGTACCTCATGTTTAACTAGTCAACTAGATAACTAGTTGAACATTAACGATTAACTAGTTAACTATCATCGTTTAGAGGTAGTATATAAATTACAATCATCTCTCTGAATTTACTCAAACTCCTTAAATAATAGATGGGACTATAGTTGCCTACATTACCTAATAGAATATAATTTAAGTGTAATTTTTACAGTTTAAAACTGCATTAATCATTTTTAATAACAAATATTATTAACCCTATAATTTGGTATTTTGTTAAATATTAAAGCCTTCTCTCCATAAAATGTATTCTATTTCAATGACATTTTCAACAGTGAAAATAGTTTTATGTTGCAGCATTTCATATCAAAGTTTGCTTTCAATTATATTTATTTAATATATATTCTAATATCTCTGAGACATGTGACAACAAAAATGTTTCCACTTCCCCATTATCGATAATAAAATACGCTGTTGCAAATCATCATAAAATTCCTTCCAAGATTGAACACAATCAATTAAATACTTTTCGGATACTTTTCATATGTCATTAAAGAATTTCGGAAATATTCATCTGTACTTTTAATGGCAATGGTGATTAATTGCACATTAAAAATAAGGCAACCTCCAGAGCAATCAAGAATGCAATCTGTACACTTCCGTTAATCTTATTTGTCTTTGCATATGCTCTTGCATGTCAATTTTAATTAATCACTTCCCTGGTATCGGATGCAAATCAAAAACAAAATCATCTCGATTGGATGTAACTCTCCTTAACTTTTCTCGAAATTACGTTTTGAAAAGCATTTATGGAAATTAATCAATATGGAATTCGCCAGATCTTTGAAATACTTCTCCTCGTCGCATCTGTCAAAACTCGTTTTTAATTAACTGTTCCTCAAGTAAAATTGAAATTCTTTCTCTGAACTACAAGAGACACGCTGTTACATTTTCAATTATTAAACACACAGGAGCAAAAAGTAAAATTATAAAAATGCCAAAACACATATTAAAGTTTCCGAACTCTCCTTCAGCTCGCGCGGACATTTATAATGCTTTAAACAAAATACTTTACTTTCACATCTGAATGGATGTATTAAGCCTTTTTAGGAAAAAAGCGGGAGCGTGTCTCAACAAATTCTTCGCTGTTCAACCCGGAAAAAAACTCAGCTGAATCCTTTTTTTATCCAGAATGGGAAACATAATAACTGTTAGTTCAGTTTCTACGTGATTAATTTTACAACTGTCACGTCTTCTAAGTAATTGCATATCATTAAAAGAATTTATCTTTCAACGGAGTGGTCTGAAAAAAGAACATCAGGGCTTGAAGAGATGAAAGTTGTCTTTAGCGCTAAAATCAATAGAGAGAAGTCATAGGAGTTTAGCTTTAATTTGGGATTATTTTGTTAATGGCGTGTAGGTTTTCAAGCGATTGAATAACCTCAAAGTGTATTCTTGATAAAAATGTACCTCAGTTTAGGGTCTCTAAGGTGAAATGCTGTAGTCAAGTATTTAAGATGTGGGGAAAAACTCACACGAGAACAAATGGAAATGAACATGAATTAAATTTTCTCCTGGTACGGGTTTTATTTTCACAGACCTCTTATTGTAGGTGACGTATTGTTGACAAAGGTGCTAAACCAATAAAACTTCGAAGAAAATAAGTGTATTCACTACTACTTTTTCTTGTGGTCTAAAGAAAATCTTAAAGCAATTACAGCTACATTTGATAGGATTTTATGCGTTGTTTCGTCTTTGGAAGTTTTTTGTTGATATTTGATATTTTACCAAAACTTAATAGTAGTGCCAATTTATTTTTTTTTAAATATTCTATCTTCACTACTGTTTTATTTACTTTTCCTGTATTCGTTACATAGTATTATCTGTAATTGAAGAAATATAATATTGGATACGCGGCATTATGTAACAAGATCCATCTAGATTTTAAAACTCCTTTGCGTGGTCTTGTGCTCCACAAATGTTCGATACATCTGAAAGACATCACACATTAGGTAGAGAGTAATATATAATAATTTAACTAAAGGCACTTTTTAAAAGAAACACGTCGCGTGGTGTTGAAGAATCAGGGAGAAACCTGTTTAGCAGTATTCTGCTCATGCGTAGAAAACGCCATTTTTTTCTTCCTCTGATAACACCCTGATCTCCACAAACACTAAATTAATTAGTTCAGTCGTAGGCAATAGTGTAGGAGCAAAACCGTGTACATGCTGGTGAAAAAGGGGGCAAAAGGTAATTTGTAAACATAAAATTAACATTTTAATAGGAGTGAATTTAAATTTAGGAAGTTTTTGAGTTTTGGGGATTAACGTGTTAATTTCTTTGACTAAACCTTACGACACATGTAGAGAAATAACTCAAAGGGTCTTCTCTTAAATATGACTTCTAATTTGCACCACTTGTAAAAGTAAGCGGTATTACTCCCTTCATATTTTTACACCTTTACTCGTGTTCCCCTTTATAAGATTTCTAGATACGTGATACTAAGAACATTGAAGCGATTTAAGTTTGCCTCCTCGTAATAAAAAACAATGACAAATTTTAATATTAAGAGCTATTATAAATATTAGTAGTATGAAAGTGAATAATACCTACCAGCACATTAAATTCGTATAGTGCATTTATTAAATTGAATTTAGTAAGGAAGCGAATCAGTTTGCTAAACCCTCCCTGAAGTATAAAATGCTTACCTCTATTAAATTAATATATTTCCCTATCATTAACACACAACAGTTTAAAAATATAAAAGCAATTCTATTCCTTTATCTGCACCTCGAGAAATCCCTCATACCTCGTTACCATATCCGTTATCTAAAATGGTAATAAATATGTTATCTTATTTTCTGAGAAACAATAAATGCTCGATGTGTGGATTAAGAAGGAGACGTGTTCCCCACGACAGTTATAAGCTCAGTTTCAATTACGGTTGATATATTTCATTTTGGAAGTGGTGGACCAAAGCACCTCGGGATTAGCTGTCAAGCGTGAAAGAAGTTTCTTAACGTATTTATCTTGATAAACACTCATAAGAGCTGATTCAATAAGAGTGTTTATGAGTTATTTATCGTCCACTAAATAAATTCTTAAGGTAGCGTGCCTTTGGTGTGTAACACCTTATGATGTAAATATCAGGGGTATGGGAATGCATAATTAATGCGCTTACTGAACGGTTTTGCACAATTATTTGAGAAAAGAAAAACTCGGTATAAACAGAGTTAATAAATTAGTTTCACCTGTATTGCTTAATATTGAAGGTTTTTTTAGTGTTGGAAGGAGATTGAGGTATGTTATTATAAATGTGTTCTCTCAACATTGCATTTCAGAATAGTTTCAGTACGTTTAAGACTTCGTCTAAGACATGAAAAGTTTTATTTTATCATGAATCAGTGAGTTTCAGCCTTTTCAATTTCATTTCATACAAACGTATTACTGAAAAATTGTGGCAAGACAAAATTATTTTATATTTTTACCGATCTGACATAAAAAATACATAGGTATTATATTTATTAACAGACTAAAGATAATGTTAGTTATTACCTGTCCTTTCAAACACCAAAGTGACTTTTAATAACATCTAGAAATAATTTGTGAACATATTTGTCAAAAATATGCAAGCTATGTTTAATATAAAGGCTAGGTTTGAAATAAATCTTGCACATTTAAATCATTTAGCCATCTTTCTTAAGTGCATCCCATTTAATAATCCATAAAGTTGAAAAAAGCCAAAAATTAAAGTATTTGTTGAAATTTTTTATAAGTTTAATAAGAGGAGGTAGCACAAATTGCGATAATCGAGGAGTGCATAGATATAATGATATATATAATATAAGTTAGTACTGTGAATTACTTACTTATATTCACATTATTTTAGATATTTTATTATTAAATGTATAACTCAAAGACGCTTGATTTTTATTTAATAACTACGTTTTTACAAATAAACCGCGACAGTATAAGTTTAACTTTATAATATAAAATAATTTCGTACTGACGAGTAGTAAAGTTTAATAAATGGGTTACCTTAAAAAAATGAAACATGATTGATAGAATATATTGATATCATCTAAATTAACACTAAATACATTAATACTAGAACAGCCGGATTTTACACTAACCTAAAACCGCCATTGGTAGTCTACATGACCCTCATTAGAAATGTAAGCTATATCGAAATAAATTTTTTAAAATTGATAATGGATGTAAAATGATAATATATTAGAGATTTTGTAGTTTTTTTTTAGTTTTTATAGTTAGTTTATAATTTTTTTAGTTTTTCAAGCTAAAGCTTTTTTTTCCTTAAAAAGTTATTCTCTTGGATCGAAAGCAAAAAAAAAATTACAATATTTGACAGTTTGTAATGTATAATACTACACAATATTATACATTGCATTATACTATATTGGAATGTGTATATTACACAATAGTTCTTCTAAGGAGTACGTGATAAGTGATAAGAAAACGAACAAAAAATGCAAGTGCAAATAATTCAAACTAGAACACACAACATGTTTCAAAGCGAGATTACAAACAGCATAAACTATGAAAAAACACACAACGTCTTTCAATGTTCATTAGACATTAGAGTAGGTGGAGCAATATGAAGGAATGAAACTGACAGCATACATTTATCACAAATTGGTTTCTGGCATCCTTCACAACTGGCAGAAGTCTTACAATGTCCCTAGCAAAGTTCAGAGGCACATTTCTTTCGTTTTGGAGTCTGTACTGGAACAATTCGGGACATGGGTTTAGTAAAGCATCAAATCCTAGTTCTCTTTCACGAGAGCAAGAATAAGTACTTGATGTAAAATTTTGAAACCCAGGGATTCCTCGAAAATTAACCAAGCATTGAGTGGAGCAATGTCAAGAACGTCATAGAAAAATTAAGAGGCCATATATATATATATATATATATATATATATATATATATATATATATATATCACAATAAGAGGTGTGAGTTTCGCCCTGAGCAGAAAACAAAAATGAGGCATCGGAAATACGAAAACAGACATTCACTTGAAAATTGTTCTTATAAGAGTCACAATGACCCCTGTTAGCTGTTCTAGGTATTTATTGGATTATTTCATTTAATAATTAACATAGCAATATAAAATTTGTCACAATACACTTGGAAACACTTTAAGAAAAGGTAAAAAATATGAGCTTTTTTTAAGTTCAACTGTATGGTTAAATAACGCAAGTAAAATTGGGAAAAGGGTCAAAATGACCCCAAAGGCGCTTCTAGTGTTAAAGTATACACAAAAATGTTATTAAGCGGCATTTCAGAGTATCGTAAATAACTTAAATCTAATTATATAGTTCAGTACTATAGTTTACGAAACGTAAATTATGTTTGGCTAAATTTAAAAATACAATGTAGACAACTACAGCAATTGTGTTACAAATAAACTTCTTAATCTGTATCGTTGTTTTTCGGAGTTTTATTTACTTTTTAATGATATAAATTCTGCAAGTAATCTGCTTTAATGAAGTGTTTTGTTTACCTCTTATTTTCTAAACTTTTGTTTCTCATGTTTAAATAATAGGTTTTATTCTCTGTAATGGGGAATATTTTTCTGCAGTAAATTAATAGCAATATCTCTAAATGATAATTATTTTATGTTGATTCCAATGCAAATCTTTTTCGGATCGCAACAAAAAATTCCTAATAAACATGTAAGATCTTTATAAGCAGTAAGCGCAATGTAGAGATAATGCAAGGAAATCTTCCAAACATCTAGTGGGTAAGGAAGTATGTATGTAAACAAAATACTTAGGCTGATGGAAAAAGAGAAAATACTCACTTCCAGTGGCTAAGCAACATTCTCCTTCATTGTTGATTAATTAGAGCGTTCTTATTACTGCGAAATCGATACAGGATCCATCATTTTTGAGGTAACTGAAGCGGACCTTCTGTATCCCTTGTTTCACTGCGCTAATCATTTCCTTTTCAGGCATTTTTATTGTACAGTAATGAATGGGTCCTATTCAACTAAACAATGAAATTCTAGATTTTGATTTCTCTGATACTTAACAAGAACTAATCCTTTGCTGTTTCCATGCGTTTGGTTCATCTTTTGATTTAGTTGACTGCGTATATTTAGGGGATCGTATACTAAATGTGCAATTTAGTTTATGTTGTCAAGAACTACAGTTCAACTAGAAGATCTACGAATACCATCGTCTTTTCCGTTACATTAATACTTATAACTATTAATGACTGTATTAGTCCCATTTCACACCCCATCTGTGAATCTATTTATAATACGACTAATGGCTAATGACGTATTGTGGGGGTGATTCCGAAAAGTGCCAGTACCACGACTAATTGTCTATTGCACTGAGACCCACTGGTGATGTACTAAAGACTGATTGCCGAAATAAATTTCAGCATATACCTGATCGGAATGTTTGACAGTTCCCAGGGTTCTATACGAAGGTATCCCATATATTCAAATCGTTGTGCATAGTAGTAATCACAATCACATAATGCACACAGGACTCTCCTCCGTCAACCGACAGCGTCTACATAATGGGTTATCAATAACACCCACAAGGTTGAGGTGTTTATTTAGGGGTCAGATATAAGGCCAATTGCTAACCTAATTCCTTTCCTCATCAATTTCACAAGTTCCCTCGATCTTTCCCAGGAAGATTGTGGATTGAGCTCTTTCGCTTGTCTTTATCATTAAATTGAAGCCATGTATGGTAGGACTCGGCAAGGAGTAAACCCTTGATAGTCCCCCTAACCACATTGTGAGGGAGACCTCAAACAGGCTCTGGTCAGATAAATGGAGTTTTAGATCTATGTTTTCCTAATTGGTCTGTCATTTCATTACCCTCAATGCCACAATGATCAGGGACCCAGATAAGAGACACTTCGTTTCTTTCAGCCAGATCCAAAAGTGAATTGTGACATTCCCACACTGTTTTAGAAGAAAAGAAGTGACTTTATATTACATAGTTGGTAAGGCCTTTAGGGCTGCTTGGACTTTCATAGAATATTTTTGTAACCATCTCTAAAAAAACCCTATTTATGCAGTTTTAAGTACAGGCAGAGATCACTAGATCCTCAGCTTGATACACAGTGGTTAACTTACCCAGAAATAAAGATAGCTTTATTTTTCGATTAGGTCAAAAGGCACCTAAACCAGTTGCATGACATGTTTTTGAATCATCTGGATACCAAACTTCATCACCTCCTCTGATCAGACTGGAGAAAAATCTCCATTATTTTCTAGTTTGAAAGATAATTTTATATTTGGCTTGAAAGCAAAACTGCTTTAACATCTAATCATTTCTCATTAATAGAGAGGGATGTTTTTTACTTGCGGATTAACTTTTTGAACATAGGAATTTCATTGTACTAGTTCCATAGACCCCTGAATTGTATGCGTTGTGTGCATGAAATTGCCTCTAAATCCACTTTTTATGTAATGGTATGAGCCCCAGAAGTAGATCCAGAGTCTGTGAGGAAGTGGTTTGCATCGCACTAGTAAGTGCAAAGGGGGCCATTCTCTGTATTTGTAATATACATATAGTAGTTTACACATACCAGCAAAATTTTGATTTGGTGCCTTTACCAGAAATCATAAGTTTATAGATATTTCAATAGAAATTTTTAGCATGCTTAGTTATTGTTTACTAAATTCATCACATTATTTATTAAAGAGAACATGGACCTCCTGGCCATGTATGGCTGTGTTGTAAATACGGTCTCTTTCAACCACATTCTTTATGATGATTGATCAAATATTAAGTGTGTTTTTACCAATTTATACGCAAATTCTTTTTCTGAAGCTGTTGAATTGTTATTGATTTCTTAGAGTTGAGTCGTTCACTGAAGTTGTCCCATAAAATAAAATCATACATGATAAAGCGACAAGGGGACACAATGTATTTTTTATTCGCATAGTTACATATGACATTGCTCTATCTTGTTGAAACCACATGTGCTGTAACACTTATTGATTGCTAGCAAAATACCCGAACTTACTCGGTATAACTTGATTTACTCTAGACTAAAGCAATAATATAATGACTTATTTCTTTCGTAGAGTAAAATAATATTTTAACACCTTTCGCCATCTTTATAATTTCTACAACTTACATCGGACACAAATCCTACACATGCATATCCATTCATGTCATACATTTCACATACATCGCATTCTTGCTGTATGACAAAACTACAAAATGACGAAAAGTGACACTAAGGCTTCAACAAAAGACGATTTTGAGGGAGATTTGGAATTCCCTTTCGTAAGTTATTTTCATGTTCAACTCAGTTAATAAAAATTATTATTTATGGGAGTACTCTCGAACTAATAGTCAAGAAAATAGTATGTTTTTACTTGTGGCACTCTTGCATCAGGCATGCGACATTGTGGAATTTCGTAATATATACTTGTATTAACTAACACTTGCATCAAAATTACTTTCTACATTATTCGCATGGAATTAATTTTTGAACTATATGTTCTATTTTGAGTTGCAAGCTTTAAAACTCAAGAATAGTAATTTTTTTATCAAACTAAACATTATACATTTTTATAGTATTTTAAGTTATAGCAAGAAATAAAAACATTTAGACTGTTCAAATGTTTTACACAGAATGCATAGAATAGTAGACTATACATGTTAATATGTTGCATATGTCATAAAAAGAAACGCGTGCTCCAAAATTATCATATGCTGATTAAAAAAATGTAATCAAATTAAACATTTACTAACCTTGATTGCCGATTCTCAACGAAAACCAAACTAGATCCAGAGATATTTCGTAAAAAAAGTAGAATAATAAAAACATTCTCCAACGAAAACCAATACGAATCCGTTCCTTCACTACATAAGGAATTCCTGGAATAAAGTAGCGGATTACAGAAACAAAAAATACAAACGATTAATTATGATTGTTTGGAATTAACCCCTTGGGTACAGATTTATTTAAAAAAAAGTAATTCGGATTATCGCGTTAGCGCATTAGTTACTGTTATATTTTCGTATTATCACCTGTATACTAATTACTGTTATATTTTCGTATTATCACCGATATACTAATTACTGTTATATTTTCATATTATCACATGTATACTAATTACTGTTATATTTTGTACTATCATCTGTACACTGATTAGTATTATATTTTCGTATTAGCGTTTGCACACTAGTTACTGTTATATTTTAGTATAATTTCGTTTGATAGCAATGGCAGCAGTATGAGAGAGTTCGCACAGCTTCTGATCTCCGCGTTTTATCTTAAAAAGGATGTATGATAACGCAGCCGTGTAAATATTTCTATGTATAGTCAGATTAAAAAAGTGTATTTTTGTAGAGAACGATTGAATAGTTTGATTCAAGGAGAGTCTCGTAACACCAATCACTCTTGCCATGAACAAGAATGTACATGTTTAATTTTGTCCTAGTTTGATTGACGAATTTGACTCGTCATCCGTAACTTAGGCAAAACAAGTGCCTGACGAGTCTCAGTCGTCAAATGTACCCATGGGTTGCATCAGTTGCGTATGCAAAAATAATTTCAAAAACTATCGAAGTAACCATATTATCTACAAGTTCAATTTTAAAAAGTTTTGGTCAACATAGAGTTTATTCTTTTTTTCTTCTGTACCAAATATTCAGATTATTTTGATATTATGTAAAGAAAAAGAGCTAAAAACAAAAAATAATAATAATTGGAACGTTGGTAAAACAATCCAACTAATTACAAAGATCAATCTACTTTCCAGCTACTCCAAAACTTCAAAATTATGGTTTATTTCTGTATACTTAATGAGATGTTTTAGCATGTAACTTACCTAAATATGTAAGAAAAATAATTACAAAAAATGTATTCACTAAACTAAAGTATGATTTAACATATTTAGAACATTGCGTTAACATAACTGTTGAAATCCTTTTATGTGATACTTGTGCAATCACAAAATCAAACAGAACGGGTTGAGGGACAGACATACTTAAGCAACTGAGTTCAGTCTCTAAATCAATGCAAGTACTTACAATGCAAAGTTTCATTAAAATATCTTAGACGCATAGACGTGCATAGGGCACACGCATACCGACTGACAGATGGATAGACATCAAGATGAACAGACAGACACCAAACAAGCAAGAGTTGGATTTGGCATCAGAAGTGTTCAAAACGCATAGATAACTTGAAAAGGGTAAAAAAATATTCAATGCACAAACGAACACTCCATTCTTATTTATATAGATTTTCAAGTAGAATATTTTTGCAAAACCACACAATATATTTTGTAATTGACAGTGTCCAAAGTTGTACTAAAAACATTATAGAAATGTTTTACTTAAATTTATTCAAACAAATGAAATGGTGGTGACTTTACTTAAAATAATACCCTGAATAAGAATAATGTATTTTTTCTTCACTGTTTAAATAAAGTCCAAATGGTCAAACTGTTAAGCAGCTCTTGTAAATAGCATATCGTGTCTACAGGGTTTAATTTTTGTACTAGTGTTAATACTTGTTTCTAATTAAGTACATGGCTGAATGTTTACACTACAATCATACTACCAAAGTTAACTTCTGAACACCCACTTCAATCACCCACGTTGAAACACATCTTAATGTTTGCTTTTTGGTTTAATTTTCATCTTCACGATTTCTTTTTTATCCTGTACTAGCAAAATACCCGACCCTACTCGGTTTGAATTGGTTTACTCTAGATTGAAGAGATAATCAAAATATATAATGACTTACGTTTTTTGTAGAATAAAAATTTATTTTAACATCTTTCGCCATCTTTATATTTTCTACAACTTACTTTGGACACAAATCCTACACATGCATATCCATTCATGTAATACATTTCACATACATCGCACAATTGCTGTATGACAAAGCTACAAAATGTCGAAAGGTGATAATAAGGTTACTACTATAAAAGACGATTTATAGGAAGATTTGGAATTCCCTTTCTTAAGTTCTTTTCATGTTCAACTCAATTAATTAAAATTACGATTTACGGCGAGTGCTCTCGCACTCATAGTCAACAAAACAATATTTTTTTACTTGTGGCACTCTTGCCTCCTGTATGCGACCGACATTGTGAAATTTTGCAATCTTCTCCTGTCATTATTTCAACGAATTTTTTAACGTTGGAAAAAGTTCCAGTTTGGATTAATAAACATTATTATTCTTTCAATAACGGCATTATTCTTTAAATAACGGCATTATACTTTAAATAACGGCAATATTCTTTAAATAACGGCATTATTCTTTAAATAACGGCATTATTCTTTCAATAATGGCATAACTACACTTTAAATTTACTGAATATACTGACTTACCTAACATTTTTAGGTCTAATACTTTGTGGTGCTGTTGCGTGTGATGAGAAGGAAAACACATTTATTAAAATAATAAATATTTAAAACAGGAAACAGCGAAGTAAAACAAAATAAAAGATGTCGCAAAAAATTGTTCTAAAGATATTAATTTGTGATTCAATTTTATCTCTTGATCCCGCACAGTTGCCACAACTTACAACTAAAAGTGTACAAAATTTAGAAATGTGAAATTAATTCAGAGCGAAAGAATCAAAAAAAATATCACTGCTCGCGCGATCTTGTTCATTCTCGTTTCATTGAAAAATATCGTCTGTCCCAAATATTCAGAAATCGTTTTCATTGCGCAAAGAATAAAAATAAGACTCGAAATAAATGAAGTATCAGATATGAAATTCCATGAAAAAAAAAAAATTTTGAAGAATAATTACTTTTTTAGCAGTACTGGTAAAGCAATCGTAATATTCAACAGACATTCCAATTTTTCCAAAACTACCAAATTATGGTTGATTTAAGTATACTTACTCAGGTGTTTTAGCATGAAACTCAACTAAATATAACAATAAAGAAATGTTTTATATTGCATTCACTAAACTAATAGATAATGTATAAAATAAAATACAATGCAATCAAATATCTGGAATACAATTCATGTGATGTCTACACAAACACACAAACACAAAATCGAGCATAGAACAGAAAGACGGACAGACAGACTTTCGCAACCAATGCCACTCACTAAATGAAGATAAGTACTCACTGTATGCAAATTTTCATGAAAATATCTTAAACCGCGTGGACTTGTATAGGGCACAACATACAGACAGACAGACAGACAGACAGACAGACAGACAGACGGACAGACAGACAGACAGACACCAAACGAGAAAAAGGCGGATTCGGCATCAGAAGGGTCCAAAACGGATATGGGTCGAAAATATTGAATGTACAAACAAACACTCCATTCTTATTTATATAGATCAGACTGCAAAAACATTCCATTGGAATGACAAATTTTTAAAGAATTTTACGCATTTTATAACGCAAAAGTTTAAATCAAGTTCCTTTAAGCAAATCAACAATGTAGATCACCAAATCATGTGAATGTAAAACTAAAACATTTATCCAAATAAAAGAACACAAAATCTATCGATAGGTTGCTTAGAATAAAATCGGCTTTTGCTCAAGTTTGCAGTGTTCGAAACATCTTGAAACATGTTTATTCGCAGACCACGAAAACAATAAACAGTAGAACAATTAACAATGTTCCCGGTTTCTACTTTTCTTACCATGTATTCATGTGTTAAAAAGGAAATTATAATATAATTCCTTATCGAGTATTTTCGTTTTTTCGTATTTTTCATTTTAGTAATTGATGCATTTTTAGACATTTTTTAATTACTAGACGGTAAACACCTTAGTCAGGTTTTGAATATCCTACTTTCAATACAAATAATTATGGAACTGTTGCTTAACTATCCAAACTAGAAGTCAAATGCCAAAATGAAATTTAAAAAGTTATATTTATGAAAGTTATTTTGAATTACAACAAATTACTTTATTAATCTTCCGGTTCGTTGCCTCGACAAAGTATATTGCAATTAGCAAATGTGACCAGATCTTGATCTCAACATCATCAAAAGTTATCAATATCTTTTTTGCGAGGAATTTGTCTTTCATAAGCACGTCTTTGATAAACATAGTATAGTAAAATATTTTTTAACCAAATATCTCGTCAAAATCAATTGGAGGATTAAACGTTGCGCGCTTATTTATTCAATCAATGATGGCACTTTTACCAGACTAATTAGAATTGGTCTAGTGAATCAAGACAAGTTTCACATTAATAACATGATAATTGTCCATTCCTCTTTGCCCCAAAAGCTAAATACCCGTTCGTAAACCTCAGAGTGATCAATACCATAGTTAATTGCTTCGGCGAAATACTTCGCTGTAAAGTTGAAGCGAATAAATACTTGCTACTGCAATTTACTTTAGGGTACATTCTTTTCAAATCGACGGAAAGTTCTCTAGTCACTCGAAATTTCTTAATCTAAAGTTTGCATTCTTGTCAGTTGCACTACCTATAGATTTCAATCCAAAGCTGTTTTAGAAGAAAATGTGCCGGACTTTGAAAACTGCAGTTTCCGTTCTATTTTCCGAAAATGGGATGAAACCAAAACTTATTAATGCCGCTACTTTTATGTCAAGCAACCTCGTATAGATATGCCCTATCAAACAGCGAACATTTAAATTTAAAAAAAATATATCAAACAACATTACCCGTAATTAAACAATTTTTTAGTTAGTTCTACCCTAAAACATAAAAATAGGTAAGGAAACGATGTTTTGTAAAATACCTAATGACGATATTTGACTTGAATTAAATGATAAAGCATAGTCTTACAAAATTTTCAACATAATCTTACAGGCTACTCATCTCACAGAACAATGCATTGGATAGATAAAACTCTGAGTTGCTATAAACCATATAACCTACAGTCTTCCCTGCATAACATCTAAACAGTTTTGATCTTCAGCAATAAAATGCTTTCTTGTTTCGTGGAACCAATGTGATTAATTCCGTAGTCATTTTTTTTGTGTGATGTAGGATAAAATTATTATTATATCTAGTGACACTCAGAAGGTAGAAAAGCAAATAATACTAAACTTTATTGTCTCTAGAAGATAAACGATTCATTTTGGGTAATTTTTTTAGGAAACATAACGTACAATAATTACTAAGTATTAATATTTTTTACGAATTATATTCTATTCACCCCAATTACTAAACTGAACTTATTGCAATTTGGTAGCATCCCCAAGTGTTGATACATTGATAAGATCTTAATTTAAATTAGTAGAATATATAGCTTTTTAAAGTAAAAAATATCTTTGAATGACAAGTTACAATGGAAATCCATTTGGGAAAATGGTGATGCAAAAGTGGGATAAAATAGTATCTATTACAAGTTATTAATGAAGACTTTTCTAACTGGGCATGTAACAAGCAAGTGTCTTCTGAAACGTTTCAGAAGATTTGCTGTACTCTGTGGTCCAGCCAGTCACAATTGAACTTCGGGATGTCTAACGCGGAAAGCAATCGTGAAATATGCCCATTTTTACATGAAAACATAAAACCAAATCACACACTTATGCATATTCTTCAATGATCATGCATGTATAACTTGGTAGTTTCATGATGGATGTCGTATATATGCCTCCAGATATGAGATAGAGAAAAATTATGCACTGAATAACAGTAGTGCTGCTCATAACTCAAAATAAATGTCACCGAAATTCTGTTAACAACAGTCTACTAACTTTTATCTATAAAAATCTTTCACGCTTGATTTACAGAAGTGCTGCATTATTAAATTATATATTCAATTATATTTCTACACTACTACACTTGCATATTTACTTCCATCAGATTAACTAGCATTTATTATGCTCACAGACGCACGAATTGTTTAGAACATAAGAACATAAGGACATACATGTCCTAAAATATGGATTAATAACAGATACGAAATGTCAATAAAATCAAAACTAAATTGATGAGCGATCTATATATTAATGTTTTTGCCCACTTATGTGTTTTATAAATATATATTTCATCCAAATTAGCGTGAAAGGCACATTTTTATCTATGTATAAAATTACATATTTAACTAAGTAAATTATTGACTGTAGATGTATTGTAGGATATGTAGTGGAAAGGATGATTCAACTTTGAGCATGAATTACATTATCTCAGAATTCCGAAAAAAACATTCAGAATACGCAAACCACAGCGAACATAATGTAATGTTTTATGATTGCCTGATTCATTTATTATGCAATATTTTTAGATAACACAGCTGTTGTGTCTTTCCTTAAAAAAAAAAACGTGAATGAAGAACGGTGATTTTGTTTATACTGTCATTTCCCCGTACAGTAGTGCAATCCTGTAATTATAATAATCTCTAAAAGCCTCTTGTTATAAGTGGTGTAACATTATGTTTTGTATGTCACTTCAATCTGTGTATTATATTGTTTAAAATACGAACAACTTGTTAATTATTTTTCTCAATTTGTAGACTATTAACTAAGATACTGGAAAGATAAGAAACTTTCATATTTAATTCGTCTTACGTAACATTGGTTTTACACATGCATTTTTTTTGTTAACCGACATTTTTACAGGTAAGCATACACACACGATCAGATACGTCTTATAACAGAATAAAAAAAATGTATTCCGAATCTACTTACTTCTAAGAAGGGTTAAAAAATCGAGGCAAATACCGGTATCTTATGTTAAAACTTAAGAATTAGGTGCTTCGAGGAATTATTGTAATAAAGAAACCAACAAAAAAACCCTCTTTGCCTTTTCGCACTAATCATTGCTAAACAGTTTGCATGGAAGAATGAAAGTGGGCCTATTGCTATTAACCGGAAATTAATTATGCTTTGTTCTGATTAGCGTAGCGACTAACGAATTTAATTAACGAAAGCCTTTTTCAAAGGTGCGCTCTTGAACAGAAACAGCTCCTTCATTAAAATCACATCAAGAATAATAAGGGACTGTGAATCAAGTGCTTTAAGTAGAAAGCTGATTGCATTGCATACGCTTATTATCCTTTAAAGACATTATTTATAACGACATACGAATATTAATATTTATAATATAAATCTACAGATATTTATTACTTGCAGTATATAAGAATACCCTCCAAAGTTATTATTTGCTTCGCAGAACACACGGATAATCTTGAGAAAATAATTGCAGGATATAATTGTGTTTCATATGATAAAAATTTCCCAGATTCTCTAGTACGATTCTCAAAAAGCCGTCGTAGTACTGTGATCAAAAAGTACCCGGCATGCTGTGGTAAGACAAAATGTATCAATTTATTGGTAAACATTTTATTACATCTCCTTCATTGTAATCTCCTCCGATTTCAATGCACTTCTGCCAACGCACACTTTCCAATCACCAAAAAATGCTTTAAAATCGTTTTTGTGAAACCCCTTCAGAGTTAGTATCAAATTTTATTTTATAATTTTTTTCAAAATTTATCAAATTTTACCAGCGAACTCAAAGCGGTGACCACGAAGAGGGAGTTTCCTTCGTGGACATAATAAAAAGTCACCCGATGCCATATGAGACGAATACGAAGCTTGTGTAGCCGTATTTGTTGAATGCTTTGTCAAAAAATCCCGAATAATAATAGCATTGCGAGGAAGGGAATTTTCGTGATTCAAATCCCATGAGTTACTCGCCACAATTCAGGTCGTTTTCGACTTGTCGTTTCGACGAATGATATAGGAACTTGTTTATTAAGGTCTCGTATTTGTAAACGACTATCACTAAACAATAATTATCTGACCTGATTGACATGTTGATCGTATGCGAATCATTTACGTCTTCCTTTAAGTTTCTTTTACCAATCAAATACTGTTGTTTCTAATAAACAGTCGTCTATAAAAGCTTTATGACTCCTTGCAAATGTTGTTTGTAGCAGAAAGTCCATTGCGGGACCAAAGTTCAATGTACATTCTTTGCTCAGTTACATTCGATTTATATTGTCAATATTCAGACAATAAAAGTAAATAAAATCATGATTGTTGACACATATGTATATAAATCGTAAAATATTTGATAAAAATTTGCACTGCTATATATGTATTTTAAAGGATAATTTTTGATCACAGTAGTATATGATATATCTCTAAAGGAAAGCCTTTGTAACCTGAACTTTTAAACAGAATTAAATTTTTTCCTAATCACACGACAGAAAATAACTGGTGTGATAAATAACAAACTTATAGACTCGAAGTTCAATGGAGATCATTGCATAGACTTACTTTAAAAGTATTACTTTCTATGAACTATATTTGATAATATTACATTGCAATGAGCTAGATTTGTCAACATTGATTATTTTTAAAAGTAAAGCATACTTAGGTTTAAAGAAAATATTTTTGTTTTACATTACTTTAAGCAGCTGCTTTTTCAGAAAAAAATTTCGTTGAATGAAATAAGGAAATAATATTTTCGATGAATATTATGTTTACAAGAATCATAGAAAAATACTAAATAAACGTTTCAATTTAACCTTCTTCTGAGGACTCAATTAAAAAATTACCAATTATCAATTATTTTTCTTCAAACTGAACATTATTAACGTCATACTAGAGCAACACAACGGGCTATTGATGACGATCCGGGATCAATCCTTTAAGGGAAAGATCCAAGGACAACACCACGTAATTTTGAACCACTGTCAGAATACGAAGCAACACATGATACTGAGGCTAAATAGTCATGGGGCTATTGAAACAAAAGACATTCATACTTAAAAAGTGTTAATTCAATTTAGTATGCTATAAGATCAGCAATCATGATTTACACGTTTATTCTTAAAGGAATAATAGTTTGCATACTATCATGCATACAAAAAATTAATTATCTTAGACGAATGAATGCATGCTCACTGAAAAACAAAATAACTTTTAAGAGAGTACACGTTTATTTTCTAACGTATTATCAGTTTAATTATCACAAAGGGCAACATTTATAGACTACAAAAAATGCCACTTGAGCAGAAATGTAGGTAAACATTTTTTGAAATCAATATACCACATTCAAAACTGTTTAGCTGTTATCTAATACACAATTCTACCTATTACAAATATTTTACCGATCAAATAAATGTTATAATTATTTAAAGTAAGTAAAAATTAATAAAGTACATGTAGAAAAGTATAAATATTGCTACCTCATAAATGGTATTAAAAAATTAAAATACTAGTTTAAAATACTTATATCTTTACTATAATAAATTTCATTTACTAAAAAATTCCAGTCTGTCCATTTTATGTACAAATCCAACTGGAAGGATTCTAAATAAGAGTATTTATGAAGCAGATATCTCTCGTACTGACAAATAAGGAATCGAATTCTTTGTTTTATTCTTAATTAATCTATTTCATTTGTTTGTATCTAAAAATAAATACTATCAGTTAATCAGTTACATTACCTAAATTCTTGTTTAATAACCATATTCTACAAAGAATTACAATTGTTTACAATGTTGTACACATTTAACCCTCCAAATGATATAACACGTCGATACAACACCAGAAGGGTTAACTTTAAATCAGGCCTCGAAATAGATTTTTTAATACAGGTGCACAAGGTGCACCTAAGATTTTAAATTAGGTGCACAGTTATGTACAGTGGGAAAAAATTAGGTGCACAGTTATATTTTCATGTGCACAGTGCACCTGTGCACCCGGGTATTTCGAGCCCTGCTTTAAATTGAACAGTCTGGATGGCCATGGGTATGGTGAACCACACATTAGAATGAGTAGGTAAATTCATAAGTATTTTAATATCTAAAGCAAGAGTGTCGAACATTAATAGCGAAATAAAAATCCATATTCAAAAACATCTCTTATTAAGGGGAAATGAATACCGTTGAATGTTATCTGAACATATTCCGAGAGTTAAAGTTTCTTAACCATCCCCTTAAATGCTAAATTCTGGAGGCGATTCGATAAGTGCTAGGTGAATTAACGACGCAACCGTGCATAAAATACATCCAGGTAATTAAATCCTGATTTACGCTCCACGACGCCCAATCAAAGGGCTCGTCCCGCACCCAGTCAGCCAATGAATTGTGCTCCTGCTATGGAGTAAAAGCGCTCTTTAAGGAGGAAAGAAATTACTTGGAAATCATAAAAGAACATATGATTGAAAATATAAAGTCAAAGATTAGAAGCATTAGCTACGTAATTGTAGCAATTCAAGTGGATAATTTGTGGTGTAACTATATACTTAACTCTTAGGAAGGATTTCAATACCAAAGAGATCGCAAGTGTTATGTAGTGATTAATAGGTGGAAGCTGATCCACACAGAAAAAATATTACATTTATTTATAACAATGTTAAAATTATGCAAACATATGTATCTAATGTATGTAAAAATTGTTTAAAATTCTATTTTTTTAATTAATATCTTAAAAAAAAATTGTAAAATATGCTAAACGTTGTTGTTGTTTCTTATGCCTACACTGGCAGACCGGAGGAGTTCCAGGCCCGTCGAAGACGGCAAGAGGCGGGGGGGGGTTACGCCTTCCATGTTATTGAGCCCCATTGGGAGAAAGTCCGTCTTTGCTCGACATACATGACACACCCGTTTTACAGGATGGTCACTTTCATACATTCATTCACTCACACATATCGTAATTTAGATCCTAATCAGAGGCCGATAACCCCCTGATCAGGTACCCCAGACGTATTGATTTGGTATGGGAACATGCGGGACTTTGTGACCACGACCTATTTAACGTGCCGTAGCCACCATTAGCGAACACGACGGTCTTTAGCCAGGTCTAAGGGCCGATATCGCAACCATCAGAATTGCAGGCTCCGCTGAGGACAGAACCCACAACCCTTCCGATGCGAGTCCGACGCTCTACTGACTGAGCTACCGCGGCTCATGTTAAACGTGATAGATATATCTGTAAAAAAATAATTTATCAAAATTCTAGCACTATTATTGCGATTAAATAATTAAAAATTCGAAAGAACAAAATTTCCATGTCTATTGGGAAAAAAAACAAAGCAGATCTGAATACATTGAATTGGAATGATACATGAAAAAGAAAAATTGTAATATCTATATAAATAAGAATGGAGTGTTTGTTTGTACATTGAATACTTTCGACCCATTTCTAGTTTTCTATCCGTTTTGGACCCTTCTGATGCCAAATCCGCCTTTTGCGCGTTTGGTTTCTGTCGGTCTGTCTGTCCATCTGGCTGTATGTATGTGCCCTATACACGTCCACAAGGTTTAATATATTTTCATGGAAATTCGCATACAGTGAGTACTTATCTTCATTTAGTGAGGGAAAGTTGTTGCGAAAGTCTGTCTGTCCGTCTTTCTGTTCGATGTTCGATATTGTGTTTGTTTGTTTGTGCAGCCATCATATGAATTTCATTACAGATATTTGATTGCAATGTGTTTTATTTCATATATTATTTATTAGTTTAGTGAATGCAATATTAAACATTTCTTTTACATTATATTTAGATTAGTTACATGCTTAAACACCTGAGTAAGTATACTTAAATCAACATAATTTGGTAGTTTTGGAAAAATTGTACATTGAGTATTACCATTACTTTGATTTGCTTTACCAGTACTGCTGAAAAACCAATAATTTTTCAAAAAAAAATTTTTTTTAATGTAATTTTAGCTCTGATACTTCATTTTGAGTCTTATTTTTGTTCTTTGCGTAATGTAAATAATTTCCGAATATTTGGGAAGGACGATATTTTTCAACGAACGGGAACAAAACGGAAACTCGAGTTTCTTTCGCTATGAATTAATTTCGTATTTCTAAAATTTGTGCACTTTTTAGTTGTAAGTTGTGGCAGCTGCAGGATCAAGAGATAAAAAGGAATTACAAATTAATATCCTTAGAACAAATTTTTCGCGACATCTTTTATTTTGTTTTATTTCGCTGTTTTCTGTTTTAAAATTTTATTATTTTCATAAATTGCGTTTCTTTTTCCTCACACACAGCACAATCACAAAGTATTCGACTTCAAGTGGTAAGTAAGTCAGAATATAGCAATATGTAAGTATAAGTATGTCATTATTGTAAGAACAATGTCGTTATAGAAATGATAATAATGTTTAAAAAATCCGAGCAAGAACTTTTCACACATTAAAAAACGTATTTGTCAAAATGACTGGAGAAGATTGCGATATTACACAATGCCGCATGCCGGATGCAAGAATGCCACAGGTAAAAAAAATATTGTTTTGTTGACTATGAGTGCGAGAGCCCTCGACGTAAATCATCGTTTTTATTAACTGTGTTAAACATAAAAAGAACTTAAGAAAGGGAATCCCGAAATTCCCCTAAAATCGTCTTTTGTAGCAGTAACCCTTAATGTCACCTTTTGTCATTTTGTAGCTTTGTCATACAGCAAGTTCGCGATGTATATGAAATGTATTATGTACATGAATGAATATGTGTGTGTAGGATTTTTAATCTACGTAAGTTTTTTGAAATTATAAAGATGGCGATAGGTCTTAAAATATTATTTTATTCTACGAAAAACGTAAGTCATTATATATTTAAATCACTTCTTCAATCTAGAGTAAACCAATTAAAACCGAGTAAGGTCGGATATTTTGCTAGTAAAGTAATAAACACATCGTGTGTAGTTTTATGAGTCGTTACCAAATGTTTCTTCGAAGTTCTATGATGCTATTGTCAAAAATGCGAACTTAAAAACAAACAAGAAAATTTTGAAAATATATCGTTCAGTATCGAAATTTAGTGGTGTTTTTCAATTGGGATTTTTTTTTTCCCTTAGGTGTTTCAGTCACAAAAGAATTTTCTTTGCGTTATACACAGTAAAACACGGGGTATTATCAACATAAATTATAAGCAAAACTTTTTTTCATATGTACACAGTGATTTTCAAGCTATTATTGCTAAGAAACTTGAAAACTAAATATGATTTCAATTCCATTCTTAGTAATATATACTGCTGTTTGTAAAAAATGCAACACCATGAAGAAGTCATCAGAATTAAATGTAATTTAATACCCAAACGGATTGTAGTAATACAAATAATTGAATAAATTATGAAAGCAAAAAAACAATATGAAGTGTCCGAAATCAGTATTTGGTGTAGTCACCACGCGCTGAAATAAGTGCTGCTATACGACGTGGCATGGAGTGAAACAGATGTTGAATGTCTGCTTGTGGAAGATAATTCCGTATTGTTTGTATGATCATCCAAAGTTCGTATTTGAAGCTGTAGGACGCGGTTCACGAGTGAGAAGACGCCGACCAACCAAATCCCACACGTGCTCAATAGGCGACATATCCGGCGACTAAGCAGTCCAAGGAAGAAGTTGCATGTGTTGGGCTGAAAAGAAGTATCGAACATTCCTTGCAACATGTGGGCTTGCATTATCATTTTGAAAGATAGCTCCAGGGAGGCCTTGAAGGAAGGGAGCGACTTCGGGCTCTAGCACTTCACGGACGTACCTGTTGCTATTCAGATTACCCTCAATTCGTAGCTACTGAGATCGTCCATGATACAACATCACACCCCAGACCATATCTCCGGGTGTTTGGTCGCTATGACGTTCGATAACGCACTCTGGAAGGCAGCGTTCACCGGCATAGCGTCTAACACGAATGCTGCCTTCATGGTTCCACAAATTAAAGCGGTATTCGTCAGAAAAGACAACTTGCTCTCAATCGCACGCAAGGTTCTGTGCTCATGAGACCATTGCTGACACAGCTGTAGATGGTTTGGAGTGAGGGGGATCCTGTATAGAGGAATCCGTGCACGCAGTCTACGGTGCAGCAGACGTCGGCATATTGACGAAGCCGACATTAGTACACCTGTAGCAGTAGACCAAAGTGCTGCCAACTGCCTTGATGAAGCTGTACGGTTATTCACCGCCATGTGGACCAGTTGTCTACCATCGAGCGCTGACGTAACCTTCCGTAGTCCACTCCCAGTTGTATGAGTTGTAAGGTCCTCGTCGTTTCACTGCTTACAAACTCGCATCACTGTGGAACTGTTCCGCTGCACACGAGCTGCTATTGCGCGATAGGAAAATCCTCTTTCACGAAGGCCGATGATTCTCCCCCCTTCAAACTCCGAGGGTTGTTGAAATTTCATCCTATTTCGTCGTGGAGGCATACTTAGGTCTCACTTAACGTTCGCCACTAAAAAATAACCATGCACTATTTTCAACGTCCCGCTACAGCCCTCTATTTATACGCTTTTAGCATCAGTTCAGAAGTCACTGCTCACACCACGCATGCGTGGTGGCTCGGAAACTTTACTATTTTGCATAGCATCCTATAATTGACATTTGCTACACATTTCATTTTATTCGGATGATTCCTTCATGGTGTTGCATTTTTTACAAACAACAGTGTATATCCCAACACATTTTGCGTCCTTTATTCATTTATACATTAATTATATCCTCACATTAAGTATGGATCCTTTTCGTAGATATCTAAATATTTATACATTTATTTCAGATTAAAAAAAATTAAACGATTAGTTTTCATTATTTTAATATATTGACCATCAGTATTACTCTAAATTTATATAAATAAGTGTTAAAAAGTATAGAGTTTACACTCTACATTCTGGAGATCGGTTTATGTAAAATTGTTTATGAAACTTAAGTCTCAACTAAATGCAATATAAATAAAATGTTTGGGCTTCAAAACAATTTATTTGAAAATTAGCGAGTTGAAGTACAGTATTTACTTAAAAAGAAACTGATTTATATACCAAAGTCAATTATCAGTTGTTCGGCCTCATTACTTCCGAATGGATATGAAATTTTATCTTACTCTACTTTGTTTTCTTTTTATCACGTATTCAGAGACACTCACTTCCTTTCTCACGCCCAGAAAAAATAGATTACGCCCCTTTTCTTAGATTCCACCCACGAAACCTACTTAAACCACAAGGAACTCAAGCTTTAAGGGCCTCCATTACATCACAAGTAAAGGCTTCCTATTTCCGCCATTTTGTCAACTGCTGAACAACAAAAGCATCATTTCTCTTCACGAAAGTGGCAGCAGCTAGTGGTTCCACAGTGCGTGACTTGAAATTTGTATGCCAGATTTCTTTTTGGTGGACTATAATACACGCCTCGAATCTGGGATGGAGTTGCTCTTTATTCTATGTTCACTGGATTCACAAGTTTAGGGTTCGCTTATTTAGACAATAGTGGGATACTCCCAGTAAGTGTTAAATCTCATCCCATACTCCGAACACAGTTGGGAAATTTTTACTTCACTGTGTTGAACGAAATTTACTTTTAACGTGAGAAATTCGTCTCTTTCTAGTTTTGAATGGCGCAATAATAGTTCAATATATTAGAAAATTACATTCCTTATTACTTTAACGTAATTTGAGGCGCTCCAGCTTAGCATCTTTATGTCTGAAGTACTTAAGTCTTTTTGATGGACTTTATCTCTGATGATGTTGCTCTTTGTACTAGGATGAACTATTAGTTTGACAGTTACATTACTGAATAACATTTCATCTTCTAAATTTTAAATGATATTGATTAATTACTGGTATACCCATTCCACCGCATCTGATACTGACACATTTTAATATTAGGAAAATTATAAATGTACCAATTTCGAAGATCAGTTTTTCAATACTAGTTTGTTTAAAATATACATAATTTCCTATAACTTCCTTAAAAAACCGATACTTATTTCCTAAGGAGATGTTTCTGCATAGAACTGAACAATTTAATTCAATGACTTGAATATCTACACTTATTTGGCTCTATATATAACTTATTTTTATTAATTTATGGATTAGCCATCAAGCTTGAACTTCCATAGATTTACAAAGTTCTTGGATCGCATTTTGAAAAATAATGGTATAGGCAGGTTAGGTTATCATCTCAGATATCATCTGAACTACATAAGAATTTCAATGGATATTTTTACAAAAGGAAAATCATAAACACACAATATGAAGCTGATTTTTAAATCGTTCAAAATTTGAATGTTTCTCACATATTCTGTAAATCTATTGAAAATTGAATTAACTAAACTTCAATTTTGAAAGTTTCACTTAAACCGAATATTTACTTACCTGAAATAGAAATACGAACAAAAATATTGATTCAAATATCATCATTTTAATTTCAAATTATATTTGTGTGAGAGAATAAGTTACATATTTCTGCTCTTTAGTAGAAAAAGGGCTGTTGTCCTAATTCGATTTTTTTAAATTATATATAATAAGCACTTTAAGGTAATGAAAGATATAGTAGGAAAATAAGCAGTGTTATTCTGTAAATACATTTTGGAAGATTAAATTAGAAAGTATTATTTATACTCTGAATTACAAGTTAAAAGAAATTACAATGCCAACTGCTATTAAAAACCTGCAAAATAAACATTGGATTTTTTATACCAAAATACAATTTTATGGATAAATAAACCCGATAAAATTGAAAATTTCGGCTTTTTTTGTTACATTTCCTTTATTTATTGACAAAATATTTTTATTTGATGTAAAATTTCCATTCTACTCTATTGATTTATGCGAAGTGAGCTACTGAATCCGCTAACAATTCTTGCATTAGTGAGGATTTGTGTTTTGTATAATTAGAGTTCCAGACAGAATTTTCCATTACAAAAGATTCTTATTAATGAAAGTCTGCATTAAACAGAAATGATGATGTCCTGCAATTCAAATCACTAGGTATAGAAATCGTTCTTTGTTTAAGAAAGCTGGTGTTTTAGTCCTTTATTAGAACCTGTCTAATATGCTAATCTTATCCAATACCTCCATATGATGGAGGAAATTATTTCCACATGTGTAGACCTCAGACAAATTCGCAAGTCATTCTAAAATCTAATTAAAATTGGCATTGTATTAGCACCTTGATTTAAAATCAGCTTGCTTCCGTATATTTTTTAATTAATTGATAAAATGTACTTAACCCTTCTTGTGGTTTATCTCGCGTTGAAAACTACTATGTCCTGACCAGCCTTTGGTACGAAACCTCTTCTAAAATATCATCAGTTCAGATCAAGTGAAAATTTGTTTTTGTTACTTGAATTTTATGCCCGGTGTTCATATCCAATTTTTCAACGTGCGGCACCGATGCGTTGCCGCTGCGGTGACGAAGACCAACTATACACATATAACTGTGAAAAACGCATGTACTCATTTCGCGCCATTTGCGAAGTAAATCTATCGAAGAAAACGTGATTATTTCGCTTACTTGGTGCACACAAAAATATTTTTTGAAACAAAATAGACGTTCCTGGATATATCGATTTATTGATATCACCGCTCATTTGAGAACAAGGTACTTGAGACCGGAGAAGCGTGTGCGGCGACCTTGCGGCGATCTGCGTGGGGAACTGCGGTTGAAATTGCACTTAAGTGGGCGTGTGTCACCGCAGCGACGCCGGAGGTACGTGTACACTATTTTATTTCATCTAATGTATCTCAGACCGCACTGAATGTGTGCACCGGGCCTTAATCTCCTATTGTAGTAATGAGACAGTTTTGGCTTGACAAATACTTCGGCTTTAGCAAAACTGACCAGATGTGGATGAACGAGACAACTTCCCATTTGCAAAATATATCATATCTTGGACGAGCTATCTAGTCGCAGCGGGTCAGAGGGTTAAACATGGTTGTATCAGAAAATATTTCAAAATATTTGGAATCATCTATTAATTTATTACGCTAATAAAGACATAAATTAGTTTTAAATTTAGGAATGCAATGGTCAGAAATGTATCACACCGTTATAAAAAGCTTGTGGTAATAATTTGAAACTAACTACTTTATCATAAATATACCAAGTCGTCACGACCAGTTGGGGATGTATAAATTTAATTTCCCCACCCGTGGAAAGCTAGTTCTATTTGCTCTTTATTGGGAATCACTAAGAGAACTCCTTAAGGACTTTATCAACATCCGTAATGACTTTAGTTAGCGGGAGGGAAGAGAGTGCGCCCCCACTTGAAGAATAGGAAGTTATCCCAAAGGAAATACTCTTGGCGTAATTTCACTTTACACGTATTAGAAAATCTTTTAAATGTAATTTTAAAATGTTAGACACAAAATTTATACAGGTTATAAAGTTTGTATAGCTAATTGTAACTGTTATAATGCACAATATTGCGTTATAAGCTTTAAAATTGCCGGTAGGTAAAGTAAATTTTAATTTTTTAATGACGGTTATAAGAACAGTTATAGAAATATAATATAGTATAATTCGTGCACTTCCAAGTGAGGTTAAATGCAGCTCCACAAAAATCCCAAAGTTAGCACTCCTTAATAAGAAACTACAAAGGATACATAAATAATGACGATCGACAGTTTTACACCATCAAAATACAAATTGTGGAAAGGACGTTTTGCGTAAATGATAAACACAAAGCTTTAATCATTACTGTGTGAATACCGTATGCAATTTATTGCTATTACAACATATTCCTATGAAAATAAAATATGCGAAGCAATTTTATCTATTCTATTATTCCATATAACCTGAAGTTTTATCGTGACTTTGGTATGCAAATCATAACAAAAGATCATGGAAGACTATTTGAATAATTGAAATACTGAATAGGATGTTTAAAAAGTTAAATTTACATTATAGTTAACCCTTATTTGTTGTCCACTAATTATGTAAGAAAAGCGTCAAATTTCTGCGTTTGATAGTTATGTCTCTTATGGTCAAACATGGTATACCCACCCGGTGTCAACTCAATAGTCACACAGCTCTACCAACCATCTTGAAACTTTACAATTAAATAATATTCTTTCTTTTTTTGTAACAACTCGACTTTTTATGTCAATTTATTACAGATGAAAGGGCAACATTGTCAATATTATCTTTTTTATTCTAAAAATTTACTGAAAGCCAATTATTAATTTTTTCTTGTGATCTCTTTGATGTTTGAAATTCGCTCCAGTAGTTTCGAATTACTCTATGTTTATCAAAACCTTGAGACTTCTATGAATTGGGGATTTATGGATCATGGTATTAATTTTCCTTTCAAAGTCTTGAAGACTTCAGAATTGGAATTCTTAGAATCAATGTGAAAATTCACTTTAAATCGCTTTTTCCAAAACACTAATTATTATTAATAGAAGTACCAAACAGAAACTCTGAAGTTATAAAAGCATCATTATGTTATCTATTGATCCTTAAAAATTATCTTTCGGATAATTAGATAGAACATCTACAGAAAAAGTAAGTCTGTTATATTATTTCCTGGAATCGATATTAAGATTTTCATAAACAATTTGACATTTTAATGAACTTACAATTTAAATCAACATTAACCTTACCCGGGGGATTTAATTTATTATAAATACAAAGTAGTTTCTAATATGATAGAAACTCTTTTTTCAAAAGTCTTTCAGCTAAACTACATTAATACACGTAGTGCATTTAATTTACACGAATAGATAGCAACATTTAATTGATACGTCATCGCACCCCGGCAAGAAAAGTTACGCAAGTTAAAAAATAAAAATTTTTATGTTATGTCATTAAAAAATATGTATGAGGTGCCCCAGCGTGTTACTATTCTATATAATATAGTAGAAGTTACCACGATAAGTACTTTACTAAAATTTAAAAGAAGCTTAAACCATTTCAGTATAAGTTTTATAGTATCCTTTACGTTAATGTTTATTAAATTTTGCAATTTTGAGCTGTGCCACTTTTAATGCCGTGCTGCGATATGTTAAAGAAGATGTTGTTTCTAAATTATAGGTTCTATTTAATACAATAGAGCGTGTATTGTTATATTTTAACTTAATACAGCATAATAAAAGGTTTCAAAATATTTTTAGAGTTTGACGACTGTTTTCTTAGTACTTTAGAAAAACAAGGGGTGAACTGGCGAATATTTATCAGTTAGCAGTCAGTAGGTAAGCCTGACTAATGTAAGTACAACCATCAACGTATTTATTATGAACTGGTATTTAAACTATGTCCCTACGGAATGGGTAGTTGGTTCGGTTTTATAATTGAGGGGTTATGATTACCAAACACGAAATATAAATTTCAAGCAACATACACACGCAAGGAAAGTTTCACTAACAGAGAAAAGCAAAATACACCCATGATAAGCTTCAGTAACTGAGTCTATGGCATCCACTACATGCTGGTGATATTGGGTGACAAACAAAGACCATAGTCACTTTCATAAAAAAATATTATTACAAATTTTAAATTATTATGCATACAAAATTTAAAAATTTATCTAGAAGGTGTCATAGTGTGACTGCAGTTCACTGGTGAATACCTTCTGCACATGGGAGAGGGTCATTCGTCTCTCTCGCAACACAGACCACACTGTTTCATGAGAAACATAAACAGTAGGATGGAGGGAAAAACACGAATTTCGGAAATTGAAAACCCTTATGGTGGGAACAGTTGGGGAAAATCATGCTTATTAATAAAATAAAATATGAGCTAAATCATTTAATATCTCCAAATGCCAAAATCACTTTGAATTTTCGAAATTTTGTGAATGGTTTAACAAAAATAATAATAACGTATTTAAAAATTTTAATGCATATTATTTAAAGCCATAGGTGGGTGAAATGAACTTATCTGCTTGTAAAAAAAAGTTTTACACCTAACATTATCCCGGAAATTTAAAAAAATCCCTTTTTTTAGGGCGCCATCATGCGCGTCTCTACTCATTTCAAGAGACTCGTCATTGCGTTCCTCGCTAGTACGGGTACAGGTACATAGGCGCTTCCCTTTCTTTGCTTGTTTATAAGGAGATAAACTCGTATTTTACCACATGGAATGGGGGTAACTGGGTTTCTTAAGTACCAGTTCACTTTTTTTCTAAATATCTTGTAGGTGAATGTTCCTGAAAATGCTCTATCTTTTCTAGTCTATAGGGGAAAACTAAGTACTTTGTTCAAATTGATTCGCTTTTGTTTGTTGGTGCGTATTGTCCTGTTTATGTGTACTCATTTTATATATTTTTGATATAAAATTTAAATCTTTAAGTTCAGTTTTCTTTGGGTTTTGTTTGTTAGGAGACACGACTGCGTGAATAAGTTAAAATGCCTCGGACATGATCAGTAGATGTATGTCCCGTGTTTGCAATGACTGAAATAATTAAGCATAACATGCTTCCAACATATGCAGATGTTATGAAGTATTATCTTTACATACAGTAATATTATCAAAGATGCTAGTATAGCTGATGTATGTTCAATTTTAATTCAGAGCTTAAAGGATTATAAGGCCATTTCGATTCCAAACTGTAATAAAACAACAAATAAAATATGTATTGAACAAATACAATAAAATATATAGAAATATTAAGAAATTATTAAAATATACTGGCAAACTAGATTTATTGAAAAAAGCTGTGTCCATCAGGGAATCACCAGAAAAAAATTTTCTATCAGTCTATCTATTTATATCAGTAAATGTAAATGTAACGACTTTCTCAGTTGCACTTGCAAAATGAAAGTACCTATTGCTGAAAGAGTTTTTTAAACAAATCAAAGGATACTTCAAAAAAATCGTCAGTGGAAATGTTGACAGTAAAACCAGCAAAATTCTTGAAAAAAGATTGCAGCGCAGAGAAAGAGAAACATAGAGCCAAAACGTTTAGCTTGAAGACTGGAAAGGAAGACAATCCAAAATACTCTCTCCCTCTATTACGAGGCTACTTTGAGTTCTAATTTGCTTAAGAATTATAATGACACGATAAACACAATCATTACGAATAATTTTCCTTCAACTTCATAAATGAGAACTAAACTTTTAAATGTAGCTCAGGATTATCACAGAACTGGTGTTTCCGATAGTTCGACAGTAATTTTAATAAATGCTGCTTTGAAGGATATGGGAATAATTTACAAGTATGATTCTTCAAATATAGTTCATCGTGGCAATGTTAGAAGATAAATGACAAAAACCCGTAGCTACCTGAAAAAGAAAAAAGAGGAAACAACCTTTTTATCAATACAAGGAATATACTTTGATAGGCAAAATGATTAAACTTTAGTTGTTATTAAAGAAATAGAAAGGAGTGCTAGAAAGATGCAAGTGGTTGATTGCAATTGTACAATGGTAAATACCGATTTGAAATATGGAGTCATTCGACAAATTGAGCTCTTTTTAGGACATCCTGTGCATTGGTTTATTTCTTTATTTAACCACTGGACCAAACGGATACAGCAGATCAACTAGAAAAATATTAGAATCTTGTGAAAATTGCCTTTAACAAATTTTGAAAGGATAGAAATAACTTTGATAGATATTGTCCTAGAGGATATTAGCTTGTCACAAAAAGAACCAGGAAAATTGAATCATTATTGATGGTTGACGACGGCAAATATAATGTTAAGGTTAAATGTTTCAACAGAATATCCAAAAAATAACTTGAAAATATTAACAGAGTATGTTGTGAAATTATACTCATATGTGTGGTTCAAAATTAAATGTCAGTCATCATGTCGGTACGGGAGTCATCATTTTTACAATACTAAAGATAAATCGAGACTTTCTCCTGAGGATTTAAAAATTGTAATAGATATAACTTTACAAAGAAATCCTTACTATGCCTACCCAGAAAATATTATTTTGACAATGTTAACTGGTGATCGAAAACACGTTACAGAATTGGGCCTTAGAAGAAATTTAAAACTCAGAAAAAATTTAAATTTGAAAAGAATATTCGAGAGTTTAAAATTCCTAAGTTAAACTTCGAAGCAGACGATTACATAAATCTAATTGAATGGAAATCAGATTCTATTACAGATCCACCACTTACAGAATCTCTTTCTGCTGATCAACTCAAGTCTATGATTTTAGACGTTCCAGCCAAAAGTAACATGTTTAACGTTCCGCGCCATTTACAAGCAGTAGAACGTTGCGTTAAATACGTAACTGAAGTATGAAGTGCAGTATGTGGTAAAGAGGTACGAGATGGATTTATTCGGTTAAGAATTGCTTCTAGGCTTGCTTTAACTAGATTTTAGACCCAACGCCAAATTAAACCACTTTTAAGCTATACCACTTCGTTGTCAGTAACTTCAATTTATTTTTTAGCGTAAGCTATCCCCTTATAAACATGCGAAGAAAGGGAAGCGCTCATGCACCCTCACCCGTACTAGCGACGAACGCAATAATGAGTCTATTGAAAGGAATGAAGACGCGCGTGATGGCGCTCTAAAGAAATGTTTTTTTAAATTTCCGGGTTAATGTTAGGTGTAAAACTTTTTTTTTACAAGCAGGGAAGTTCAGTACACCAACCCATGGCTTTAAATAAGATGTATTAAATTTTTGAAATGCGTTAGTAATATGTTTGTGAAACAATTGGCAAAGTTCAGAAATTGCAAAGTGATTTTGGCACCTGAAGATATTAATTGATTCAGCTCATATTTTGTATTATTAATACACATGGTAGTTCCCAACGGTTCCTACCATAGGCGTTTTCAATTTCCGAAATTTGTGTTTTTTGCTCCACCCTGATGAACAGCTTTGGAATTTTCCCGCGTGCTACATTCAAGTTGGTGGCTGATACCCTGCAAAATGTTGTCCGTTACAGATGGCGTACTTACACTCATTCCTCCCCTGGTATCTTGCATGCAACTTGAAAAGGAGCCTCTTTTGCAGAGTTTTTGGTGCAATCATTGAAATATTCTCGCATCGGGAAAGCGTCTTGTTGGAAAACGTCTGGAAACAATATTTGATCTCCCCTTGCACTGCGCTATGGATCACCGTACATGTAATGCATCTATGTCTTCTCCTGATTCGTGTACTCATCCATCTCATCGGTGATCGACATCACAGATGAAGGCGATTGCTCTGAACATAGTTTTCAATGCCTTGTCTAGGAAGAGTAATATAGCGTTTTAAAAATTTGACTTGCGACTATGGATCACATGGTGATTTCTGCTTGTCTAGTTGTGTTCCATTACCCACTAACGTATGTTCCAAGAGTTTAGGTACACCCTGTATCAGTGGAAATTATTGTGGTAAGGTAAGGTAAATTTAATTAATGTCGAACTAGAGCAACACTACGGGCTATTGACGACGGTCCTGGATCATTCCCCTAAGCGAAAGATTCGAGGACAACACCACGTAATTTAACCATGGTCAGATGACGATTCAACAACTGAGCTGGTACTCCATTCTCCAAACTTCCACACCAACCCAACGTGAGTACTTTCGGCCACGACATATTTAAAGTGCACCAGCCGCCTTAACACCATACGCTTACAAATATCCTTGCACTGATCTGGATTAGAACCAGGAACCTTCCTATCTAGAGACAAACACCTTAACCACTATACCGGTTGGTCGACGTGGAAATTAATAAAAAATCAGACGTATATGTTGAAGGTTTTTTGTTTTACTTCATTTAATACACTTCTATATGAGCGCCATAAGTTGCACGAAGCACATCACAACGGTACTTGATTCCTTGCCATGTTCACTGTAGAATACCCTCATTTCATCAATTGTGGCAATGACATTAGTGATGTTTCACTTTAGATAAGGGATCCTGTACCTTTGGTCGATACACCACCACGTTGGGGACTGTAAGTTCATGGGTTCTTAAATGGAACATTTCCAGACCGGAGGTTCGGAAGTTGTGGCCCGATTCCCTGGTCACCTCGCTCATCATACTTCACTCTCCTAGATATATTTCTATGGGGTTATGATAAATATATCGTGTATGTCATTGCCATTACCATGCCATTGCTAGCATTTATGAAGGTATGCTATTACAAATATGGTAATAAATCGAGTATCGTCTTGATGTGCTTTGTACAACTAAGAGTGCCCAAATACATTAAAGTAGGACATAAATGTGAAATATATATTTTTCACTTTGAAATAGTTTCCACCTATCTGTCTTTTCATTTGCCTTTATAATAATCTTTTGAAGTTGTTAAGAGACTTAATGCATAGTTTTGCATAGAACTGCATAGTTTTGGATAGTTCAGATTAATAATGTAAACATTAAGCATTATGTCTACAGCTTAATTTTTATATGCAAAGATGCAGTACTGATCTCTCAATTTTTACATAATTCGCATTTTATCTTCTACCATTACTTGAATAATTCAAATCCCCCAGAAAGGTCTTTTTTCTTTCTACTACCTACATATATCTTACTTATTCTATAAAAGGTAATCCCTTTCAACTGCTATTTTACTGCCATTTCTTCTTTTCAGAATTATCAATAAAAATAAATGATCCATAGACCTGAGAGAAATTGAGCTTACTTTGGATTTCCTTTTAAGTGCAGAATTCCGTTTACATTCACTCTAATACCCAAGGCTTCGGAAGATATCTGATAGGGTTTTATTCACTAGAGCCGAAATGTCTGAAGCTCGTCCTAATGCCACCCGAAATGTCATTCAATAATCCCAAGAACTCTTTTAATAGCATCTCGGGCATTTAATGCTGTTTTGTATCACGGACATATCTCTGCGTTAGATACAACTGCGGAGTTATCAGCTAGTGTTTACATCTAATCTTAATGGCGTCTTTGGTGTGATACAGAATGTAAATGGGAGATAATTACGCAAATTGGCTTTTGTTCTCAAAATTGCGATTGGTTATAATGTATCTCTGTAAAATTAGTTTGTTTTCCGTGATTTCGAGAAGACGTTGTGTGTGATTATGTGGGCTGGTTTAATGGCAGTTTTTTACAAGTTGCTTCAAATCGAGCAACTAATTGAATTCGGAATTAAATTTGTCTTTTGGTTCATTATCTCGTTGATTTTAGAGTATAATTGCGGAAAAATTAAGTAAAATTGATTATTCCATTCATTGAATCTGATAGTGTTTAAATTAATTTCAGTAGTTGTAACTACTTAATAAAATGTTTGAGAAATGTATTAGTCCAATTGTATTTGACTATATATCTTGTTCATTATGATATGGACAATTTTTCTAAAGATAAGATATGACGTCTATAAGGTATTACAGATTTTTAATGATATTATATATAAGATCAGGATCTGGCAAGATTTACTCGTTAAACGAGATATCTTCTCCATAAAGAACTAATATGTTTCACTAATGATGAGATATCTCGCTGTTACAACCATCAGGAGGGTTAATGTTTGATATTTGAGCCCCTGACTTTTACGATGTTTCTAAGTAGCGCAACATTAGTTTTAACCTCATACGTTCCATTCAATGACAATCTATTGAGTGTAAGAATCATAAGAAAAGTTGGTTCAGTATTGGTTAATATCTTCAGAACTGATTATAAATCATTCAGCAAAAACCAGATGGTAGAACTGGTATAAGCATGTGGAATGATTTAAATTATTAAAAAGCCATTTAAATTCAAATAGTCATTAAGCACAATTAAATACGGAAAAATTGAAGGAAGTTACTTTTTTATAAATTAAAACTAATATAGTTTGAATTAGACAACGCATTTGCAGATAAACAATAATATATTTAAATAATTCAATGATTGGTCTTATAATCACACATTTTGAAATTCCACAATAACCAAGAAAAGATGTTAGAAGAAAAATTCAAATAAATTTATTATCCTTTATTAATTATAGTTTATATTGTTTAAATTAGTTTTAATATTTTATTACTCCACAAAATATGTGAATAGTTCACTAATTAATCTTTACCCTCATAATTGTTGCAAGATTTTTTACAGTTGTAAAAAAATAATAAAATATTTGAACGGTCTGAAAATTCCTCCTTCAATCAAGAATTTTGAATTCAAATAATAAATAGTAAACATTGCTGGAAGAAAAAGTAAAAATAAAAAAAAAGTTAAATTTATTATTCCTTTAATAATTAAAGCTGTTAATGTTTGATTTAGGTTTTACAAAAATAAGTAAGCAATAAAATAATCGTATTTGAATCATTTATTGATTCTTTAATTTTTCATTTTGAATTCAATCCAAATAATAATTAAGGAAAATTATTTGTACAGAGAGAGTTAGTAAATTTAATTAGGTTTTATTAAATAAGACTCATTTTATACGAGTTATTTCTTATTCTCAGTTGTATAACTGTAAGCAAATTTATACTTGAACAATTTATTTTAATGAGTTTTCGTTTCAATAGAGTACTTTGAATTCAGGGGTAATCCGACATCGTGTAATTTTAAGGAAATGTATTTGCTGTATTCTAAGAAATCAGACTTAATTATTATTTGTGTGGTTTTAAAGTGTAACTTATTTTAAACCACATAAATGAAAAGTAAAGAGTAAAATGTTATTTACAGAACGAATGACCGATTACTTTATGTCGTCTAGCTATATTATGGTTATTATGGTTATTTTTAACTCATTCTAACCCCCGTTCCCTATTGTGAAGGACATTTTAAAGATTTATTTTATACAATACCACATTTAATTGTCAGATGCTTTAGAACTGGTGTACAGCATAATTACTTCGTAACCCATGTGTACTTAAAAGTATGTATAAGTAACACTCGAATACAATAGGAATAGAGCTATGATAATAAAGAAATGAAAAATTCTTTACTATCGTAATTATTGTGATGAATTGTGAAAATCAGAAACACTGTAAAGCATAAACAAAGCCATGCAAAATAATGAAATATATATTCATATTATTTAATATTTCAGTAAAGTAAATCATGAAATTAATATATCATTATTCATATTTTTCCATCTGTTTTTTGTAACATTTAATTTACTGATATTAACTTTATGATTACAACTTTCATGGTAATTTGAAAAATGTATTTTTTTCTCGTCAGTATGAAATTTAATAAACACGTCCACAAAAATCCTTACACGTAAGATAAAGTACTATGAGTGTACGATAAAGTAGCTGTAGGCACTGTCTAAACCTATCCCCAGGACAGTAAATGGTCTCCGAAGTATAGATCAATTTATTCGCTACAAATTATTTATTTCACACTTAAATTCCTTTATGTTACGCATACGACATTTTGTGCTTAAAATGCAGTCCGACGACCACAGAATGCATTTTTTAAATAGTAATAAAACTTGTAATTATACAGTTTATATCATGAAAACCGAATGTTACAGAAACAGAAAATATGTTGCTTTATAAAGGATGGCCCTTTCCTGGCTCTTTCCACGTTATTTTCCATGACCATACGTAAGGTTCCAGGTCATAAACGTCGTATAACGGTCGAATGTTCTTAAATTCCTGAATATTCAAGGTTTATCTACGTAAAACCTTTCTTTGAAGTACTTTCTTCACAAAAAGATGTCTGATGCCGTCAAATTAGGGGCAAATGAAGGATGTTGCCGATATTTGCTCTGAGTTTCAATAATTGATCATTCACTGGAATAGAAAAATCCAATGAGTTAACTCGTTGCTTGAAATCATGCGTATCCCTTTTAATCTCCAAGGAATTCTCTACAACCTGTAAGAAAATAAAATAAAAAAAGATTGAAAATGGATAAGTTATGACTTTTCAAACTCTTCTGTCCTACAGTAGCCACTCGATATTATGTGTGCTTGACTGTTATATAAAATAAGTATTAATATGTATTTCGTTATATTTTATATGTTTTTGCTTATGCTTTGCTTCGTCTGAGCATATTGCGGACTTAATGTACTGAAACTGCCACTTCACCTAAAAATATTCGTTATTGTCTGAAAAATGCGGGAAGAATAAATGATCCGTGAATATTCTGAAAATTATGCAGAGAGAATGCAGAAAACTGCACAAGTTTCGGGCATGTGTCTCGGTTATTTAAATGTGGCTATTTATTATGACGAAGAGTATTATAGTTACGCATCACGCAAAATCTCTTTTTGTGCTGCAGGGAAAGTGTATGTATGGGATATGTAACGCAACATTTACGATAATGGGATTTTTTAATAGCCATGAGGTTTGATGTAAATCGATCTATGAATTTAAATACGTTGTGCAGAAATTGAATACTGCTTTGTACTACGCTCTTCATCAAGTCATGCTCTTTCGTCAGCTTGAAAGCAAAACGTGAGGAAGTAATATTTTCACAAGTGTTTTAGTTTTTCTAAGCCATGATGCGGTAATCTTTAGACTGGTGATTTTTTCTTTGCATTAAGGCAATATTTCTAGAGAAACCCTTAAGGAAATGAATAAATGCACATTATTTAACATAATTTTATTGATGAATTATTATAGCTATACATTATCGAAATGAAAGTTCTGTTTCCTGAATAATCTATAAATTAAGGAAATACAAAAGCAATGAATAATTGTTAAAATTACAAAATTAATTTGTTCACATTGTTTGACAGTTATAATTATTTCCCTTTGTCTTCTCAGAATAGTGTTTTCTAGACATAGTGTGATTTACTTGTTAATAATGTGATCTATATTAAAATAGAAATTATTTTACAGCGTAAAAGGTACCTCTAGGATTAAAGGGATTAAATTATTGCTTTTCTAACCATGATACATGTTTCAAAAGTTAATTTGTGATTCACAAGAGCGCAAAGTTAAATGAAATTTAACATTCAAAGCATTTGTATATTACATTTCGTTAAACGCTCCTCTCTGAATTTATAGTAAATTACATTCATATAATAGATCAAATTGATATCCGTTTCAGAATAGAGTTTTAAAATCGAATTGCTGGAAATACGTTTTTACTAATAAACCGTACTTCAGATTTTATGCACTACTTAAATTTAGAAAACACATCAAGAGAGTACGTTAAATCAAACCATGTTTTCCTTAAATGACAATTCTCTGTGTTCCCTAAAATTACATATTTTTTGTAGATTCGTATTGACTAAACAATACAGAAAAATCATTACAAACCACATCTGCCTATCATTGAGGTATTCACAAAACATTTTTGTTTCCATTTTTCATGAAGAATCACACCTGTTAACATCTAGACCATGACATCGATCAAAGTTTTGTGGTTCGTATGATTTCTGAACTCCAAGGGATCATAAGCAAAATACATTCTACAGCTGCTTACTTCATATAAATGTAGCTATAGTTTGCAGAGGGTAATGATGACATGTAAAAAATAATCAATTTAGCTAATAAAAGTTTAATTTTTTGTTTACAAAATACGAAAGCATCTATCGCTTTTTCTATTTCAGTATATGCTTCAAATATGCTTGCTAGACATACTGTGAAAATTTCAAGTCGAACAATCCAATAATTTAAAGTTGCCATACGTATAAACGCTGTTCCGAGAGAAAAGCATTTCAAGTTTCAGTACAGATAACGGAAGAATACTGAATGTTTATAATTTTCCCCTGCTAATATACTATACCATTGATGTAGATAAGTGTATATACTTACAGATATGTGCAATTTTTTGATACCATATCGTTTAAAATTTTCTTCATAGAATGTAGCTCTTTATGAAATGGCATAGGTTGCGAATTCTACATTTGCGCTCCAAGTTTGTTAATGTCTTCACTGGGCTACTTTTAAGAATTTCGATTTTGAATTTGACACACATGTTCTTAAGACCGTAAAGAACAAAATTATGCCACACATAAAAGTGTTTTGCGGAAAAAAAGATTATCCAGTTAAGATACCATTTTTATTTTTCTACTTGATTCGGGGTTTTGGTAGCTACCTCTAGGAACGAAATTGACAAAAGTTAAAATGTAACTAAGTTAGCAAATCTTAAACTAACAACTCGATTCCAATTTTAGCAGCTAAAATTTATAACTAAAATTAGGTTCAATTGAAACTTTTGTTATGAGGACAATAACGATTTTTTTTTAATGTTCTGTGTTAAAAATTAAGAGTTTTAAGTTTTGAATCTCAAAAATAATTTTTCAATTGTGGAATTACATATACAACAACATCACATATGGTAGAAACTTATATAGTTAAGTGGATTCAACTACGATAAACTTCGATCATTGCTGCTTGGAATTCGATTGGGTAAAGCACCAATGTTTCAATGCTACTGCAACGGCTCGATCATGCAAGGTCGATTTACTTATGGAAGGTTCGATCAAGATTTATTCATTTTCTGCTTACATTTTCTATGAAGACTACTGATATTATTCAATCATTCGTTTCTCGTGATTCGGTATCAGCTTTTAGAGTAACGCAATGTTTATTTTTACTATCATCGTTATTGTCTCACAGGCATTGCATGAATAAATACAGTAGTTTAATTTGTTTACTATCGTATATAAAAAAATCGCAACTCAAATTTTTGAAATAAACGATAAGAGAAACACATAACTTTCAACTCCCAATTTTCTTTTATCAGTTTTTAAATTTCAAGCATAGGATCCATCATAGGAAATAAACGATAAGAGAAAAACATAACTTTCAACTCCCAATTTCCTTTTAGCAGTTTTTAAATTTCAAGCATAGGAATTGCATATCCGTCCAAAATATCTGCATTTCGTCTGCAATTTTTAACTTAAAATGTTTAATATTTGTAACTACTAAAAGTTTGTTTGATAAATAAAAAATCATTATAATAAGAATTGCTTAAACTTATGTAACTGAAAACACATGCTTTCCGAATGTTAAATAAAAATTAAAAATTTACAATGGTTATAAAACGAACAATATTAATTTTAACTTCAATTTACTGACACTGTTTTTCAAATGTCAAGTTAATTCATCAATCTGCACACTATTACATCTTGGTGATAAAAATCAATATTTGATTTGTGTTTTCAAACATTCTTCAATTTAATTTTATTCAAGTAAACTAGTACATAAAGAAGAAAAATACATGCTGGATATATTTAAATTGGAAGGCATAGAATAAGTCGGAATAAGAATAACATGAAGTATATCATCACACATCAATATTTCTAAAAAGTATTGTATGGAAATGCAGAAAAAATGTTTAACACTTTTGTTTGGTTCCAATGAAGTAATATAACCACCCCAGTGTCATCATTTAAGACCCGAATGAAAACTCAATAAATGAAATAAATAAAATTGTTTTTATTATTTTCTCAAATTCACAAAGCGATTACTTCTGAAAAATCACTATAGACTCCTTAATTTGGTGTTTGAAAACGTGAGCCCTAACTTTGGTGATACGCATCCATTATCTTATCGAATTGCTGTTGTTTAATCATTTTTTCTTGTAAAAGCACATGTTTATTACAACCAAAGCATTGCAAATATAAACATAATCGTAACACATACGAGAATTATAGTCATTTTCTTCTATGTTAGTATTCGCTTTTACGCCTTAGTAATACTTCGATGTTTTTGCTATGTTCTACCTATATCATAGGATAAGTACGGCTCCTCCTACAATGAACAATCACCTTACTGCAGCGATGAAACGAACACTTTCAATATTTTAGAAGAGACACTCTCTACTACACTATTTAAAAAAACTATAAAAAAAAACTTTCGATGGTACATATTTAAGTCGATCAAAGAACAATCATCCCTTAACCTACGATGAAAGCGCATTATTTTCTGATTGATATATTTTTACATTCTGCTTTCTGCTGTTTTCTACCTTCCTTGATGTAAGTAAATACTAAAATTTTATAATACTTCCAACTTTTGAAAATTGTTTTAAAATATTGCTTAAAATATATTGCTTTCACAATTGGAGGTGTTTTAGTACCGAACATTTTCCATTATAATTTAAAAGTACGATTTTCAAAATAGAGTTGCGTTTATTTATATGTGTCAAACTAAACTTACTGAAATTTTACCAAAACGTTGAAATTTAATGCTCATGGGGCCTATTAATTTTGCTAATTTATCAAATTTTATGATCAAATTTTCTGTAACAGCTTCCGAATAACTCAATATCTTTGTATCTAATATAACCTCCGAATACTAAATTTTGTCTATCCGCTTTCTAGAGCAAAACTGTCTGAAAATTTCATAACATTCGCGTCATAAATTTAAAGGATTTCTTTTAAGTCCACTGATCTCTCAAAACATTTTTGGAAAAGATTGTGTCAGTCATTGCTTTTTTTCCGATTTAAAATGTTACATCTAGTTGCCGTTTGTTCACCATGTCGGATTACATATTCTAGTTCACAAACGATGAGGAGATGAATTATTAACAATATTGTGTTGACAACTCTTCCAGTTTATCTTCATTCCGGAGAGGACGTACATATTCAAGTTGTCACGGAAGTATCTTGACACCTGCTTATAATGTCGAATAATGAGTGTTATCGATGTCCAATGTCCTATCGAGCACAGTGCGCTGGAAATGGCATTGAACCCATTGTAGGCACGGTCGAAAACGGATGAGGTCTAACTCAGCAACAACAATAGTTTTTTATCTTTCTGTCTTGTCGTTTTACTAACACATCCTTAAATACTTAAACTGGAATCAAAATTAACTTAACTCACAGCGATACGAATTTTTATATTTTAATAAAAATTCACTAAATTAAAATTTTAGATTTTTGGTTGTTATACTTACGCAAGAAATCAGGGTGGTGGTAAAAACATGAAAATACAACATAAGTGGAATTCAAATGAAGGGGACCGGAAACCTTAGTGTAAGATGCAAAATTATGTTTAATAGCGAAATATAAAAATGAAAGCATCAAAATATTCTTTTCACGAGAGCTTAGTATTTGAAAGTTTGAGATAACATGACCGCTTAAAGTGGATGACAATACAATCTTCGAAATTTTTATAATTTAAATATTTCTGTTTTGAATATTTTGAACAATGATTTCTTATGCTGAACATAGGCTCCTTATGTTCATTATGTTGCTTGAAGTCTTTCAACGCCAAAAAAGAAATCACCAAAATATTTTTTTAATAGTACTTGACATTTGGAGAATTTAAGATGAATGTTGCTTGAGTAGGTCCATTTGTCTTTCGAATCAATTATAATCAATATAATACTGTTAATATAAAAAATACCTTTTACAATGATTTAGTTATTACATATACTGAGCATGATATTTGTTGTATCGTTGGCTGGATTTTATGCCGTAATAGTCATATCTGGCCAAGTTTCACGAAAAATAATTGAGAGAGATGAAAACATTCAAAATTCAGAAGGGTAGGCGAGGGTAAAAATTAAAGGATATACAAAGTAAGGGTATACAAATTTACGAGCGGCGCTCCTATCATGTTAAAAAGGTATGCTCACGAACATATGCCTTGTACCCTGGAGTACTAGAAAAAGGCAGTGTAGTCCGATGATTCACGTTACCAGTTGGTACAAGCAGATGGTCGAGATAGTGTGTAGCACAAATGCTATGAATCCAACTGGTCAACACGCATTGGTGTAAGCGGGTGGGTGTTCCATAATGGCGTTGGAAACGTTTACCTGCTTTGAATTAAGCACTCTGTTCAAATTGTAGCGGTAACTAACAGGAAATTGCTGTACTCAGCTGCGTGTTGACCATTTGCAGACCTTTATGGACGATTTTACTTACCCCAATAGCAATCGGATGTTCCGAGATGATAATGCTGTGTTAAATGTGCCATTTTGTTCGGGATTGGTTTTATAAGCATTCTAAACGATTCCAGCACATTATTTAGCCACCTTCATTGCCGAACATGAACACCGTGGCGCATATCTGGTATATGATCGGAAGAGGCATTCGTGCGCAATATCCAACACATATCACAGCCATACAATTGTGACTGGATATCAAGATACCATGTCTTCAGTCCATTCCATTCCGAATGGCTTCCAGCACACAGTGCTTTTTATCCACGTCTAATCTACCAAGGGAAATGGAAAGTAAAGGTAATCGCTACAGGTAGCACTACAGAGGAAAGCCCTTAAGTCGTGGTTTGAGGCGTCAACGCCTCGGTCACATGTTTCTCCAAGCGAAGGAGCTCTTGGTAGCACTCTGGGTGCAGTGAGTAGTCTACAGGAGTTTCCCGCAGAAAGTGGAGCCCGTGACGAAGATGAATGACAAGTTTGCAGTCGAATATGTAATGGAGTCTCACGTTTTTCCACACTGACACAGTTCTGAAGTTATTCATTTAATGCGGTGAAGGTATTCTGGGAAACGACCATGGCTAGTGAACAGCTGGGACGCTGGAGGGTGATGTACATGTCTTCTGAGACCCGGTGTGGGAAGTAACCGGTAGGTTTCCCTGCTTATTTTGTCTCCACTCTATCGCCATGTCCATTGTTCCATAAGGATCTTTAGGATTTGGTTGCTGATAGTGGAGCACGATCTCTGCACTTGTATATGCACCTCTCTACTGTCGGTGACTCCTTTGACCGCGGAGTCAGCTGCTTCATTGCCTTTGAAACCGCCATGAGCCTTTATCCAATGCATTCTGATTTCCTGGGGCTGCACATGTCTTATTGCGACTTCCGCCGACTAGTTAAGTCCGTGGCAGATCAGTTTTCGAAACTTCACCTGACGTGATTAAGAACTGGTCAGTTTTCTTCCAAGGACGAAACTCGTCCATCTCGATTTGATCAGTATTTATAAAGAAGAGTTACCTCGTCAAAACAACTACTAGGACAGTTAAGCCAATTTATATATGAATAGAGATCTTCGAGATCGATACGTTGTGATTTAAAAATGATGGTGAGTGGACAAGCTGGCGATTTATTTCCTGACCCTAAGTTCTTTCTTTGGATGTTAGTTAACGATATATTTTGTCTTACTCAAAGTAGATCAGATCTTAATGGACGAGATATCTCCTTGAAACAACTTGAAGATTTAAAGAGTGAGAATATAATATTGGCTTATCTGATCATTTTTATTGTTTCCCAAGGTTTGTGTAGTGTATGTCTCATCGTGGATACGCCATAGTTCGTAATCAGTAGTCAAATATACAAATATATTTCTTTAACGTATTTATTGTTAAACTATGTTTGTTTGATTAAAAATAGATTCCTTGCTTGCGAATAAATTCTTTTTACCAGTAAATGAGTTTTATTACAACAAATAAATCATAAGGGATATCAGGACCCCACACACAATAATATTGTTATTTATTTCAAATATTTTCACATTGTGTTGTGGTAAAATTAAAGATCTACGTAACTTAAAAATTAAAAAAAATAATTCCCCGAAAGAAAGCATTTAAGCTGTCTTCGAAGTTGTTTTTCATTTTCTGAACTAGTATTCTAGAACTAGAACTTTCCAATTTCTCATTTACCAATTTTTTTAAATTGAATAAAACATTTTCTTTAAATTTAAATAAAAACAAACACTCTGTACACTGTTGACTTTTTCAAAGTTAAAATAACTTACTTATATACGTTTTATCTATACAATAATGCAGGAATAAAATTAGAGAACAATAAATTATTCAAACAATGGGTTCTCTACGAACAAATATCTGAATTTTTTACAGAAAAGTAAAATATTTTTAACTGCGTTGATGATTTCAAAGCTTATTTTTGTTATCAAAACGACTTAAATATGAATAAAATATCTGCTATTGCAGCTGTTTAACTGTTCCCTTGGTTCTGGAGACTATTGGAATTTATCATCTTTGGCGACACATAGTACATTGCTCCGCCGGCGATGTACTTATATTAATACGAATTTATTAATGATTGTTGCACGATAACTGTAGGCTAAAATTGACATGTAATGGGTTATAATACACGTATATGGTATTGAAAAATATTTCATGAGCCGAAATCAAATATGCACTTCAATATCTTAAATTTCATTCTAATACATGGAGTAGTACCTTGTTGTGCTAGTCACAGATAGTATTTTCAGTTTCCAAGTTTGGTTCAATCATAGTTTGAATAATAAAGCTCAGGTTCTTTAAGGTTTTGAAGCATTGTTAACCTCTATCCTGACTTTAAAAGTACTCGTTTTCTCATAATTCTAGAAAACATAAAGACAATTTCATTAATAGATTATTGAGTGCTCAAACTTCATGTAATGAATGTCGATTAAATATAACATAACTCGGATATGTAATGCTTCTCAAATTCGAATGGAGTTTGACTTTGAAAAGTCCATTAGAGAATTAGATGGTATAAAATGTTCCTTCATTTTGTTGAAACCACGTGTGTCTTTTGTCAATCAATTTCAAACAAAGAAATTTCGTGATATCGCACAATATCTTTCTCAATTGACTTCAACCGATAAGGAGCTTGTTCTTGAATTTAATAGTTGATTCCTTAATATAAAATAGCAGCTTTTTTGTTTATTTAATTACTAAGAGATGAAAAAATGAATAGAAAGAAATTCAGCAAATCAAATGACAGAAAGAGTTCGCATTTGTTGCGGAACTGGTTGTGGTTTATTTGTCCTATAGCATAATCCATAAATCGTGATGTTCCAAAACAAAATGATACACTTTCTTAAAGTTTGATTTGTATTAAGATCTTGCTATACATGTCATAAGGCAACCCAATAATTAATTAATTCGAAATTACTCTAATTTACACGAATGATCTGTCTACTTATGCACTGTATAGAATTCCACATCCCTACGAGATATCTAGTCATTGGTAAAATTACCATATCTTGAGGGAGGGATATTTTATGATTTGAAGGAAACTCATCAGAGTTTTATGGATGTGATATATCTTACTTAGACGAAAACTCATCATATCTTGATGAATGAGATATGGTTACAAGTAAACTGACCAGATCATGATTAGCCATCATAAAAAAAATCGGCAGTATCTTGATCTAGGCATCACAAAAAATATTGGCAAAGTCTTGATGAGATATAGCGTTATTAGATGAAAACTTACCAAATCGTAATGTACGAGAATCGTCGAAATTACTTGGTCTTAAAATAATAAATCAAAAAATAAAATCAAACATTTTTGTTTAATTTTAGAATTTTTCTCCAAGATGAGCAGACACAAAGACGTATTTTATGTAATTACTACATATAATCGCTAGATCAGAGGTATCTCATCATTGGGAAACTTACCATATCCTTACGGAGGTATATCTTGCGATTTGAAGGAAACTCATCAGAGTTTTATGGATGTGATATATCTTACTTAGACGAAAACTCATCATTTGATGAGTGAGATATGATTAGAAGTAAACTGACCAGATCTTGATTGGCCATCATAAAAAAAATCGGCAGTATCTTGATCTAGGCATCACAAAAAATATTGGCAAAGTCTTGATGAGATATAGCGTTATTAGATGAAAACTTACCAAATCGTAATGTACGAGAATCGTCGAAATTACTTGGTCGTAAAATATTAAAACAAATAATAAAATCAAACATTTTTGTTTAATTTTTGAATTTTTCTTTAAGATTAGCAGACACAAAGACGTATTTTATGTAACGACTACATATAATCGCTAGATCAGAGGTATCTCATCATTAGGACACTTACCATATCCTTACAGAGGTATATCTTGTGATTTGAAGGAAACTCATCAGAGTTCGATGGGTGAGGTATCTCTTAGTTATAAGAAAACTTACCAGATCTCCATGTTGTCATCATATCAAAACGGCTATATCCTGAAGAGATATCTCGTCATTAGAATAATACTCACCAGATCTTGATGGATGAGGTATATCATAATTCGAAGAACACTCATCAGATCTTGATGTATGAGATAAGATTAGATAAAAACTGACCATATATTGATCTAGCCATCGCACAAAATTCGTCAATATACTAATCTAGTCATCACAAATAACCTGCAATATCTTGCTGAGATATCTCGTCATTACAAGAAAGCTTACCATGACTTAATGTACGAGATATCCCGTCGAAACGACTTGATCTAAAAATAATAAAACGAATAATTGAATCAATTTTTCAATATTAGAACTTTTCTCTAAGATCAGTAGTCACAAATGCGTCTTTTATGTAACGACTACATATAATCTCCACATCGGAAAGAAAAAAAAAACGGTTACTTTAGCCTTCGAGAAAAGGGCCAAAAACTAGATATTCCCGCTCTCTTCGGTGGTCATTTCTGCTGTGATCGAATTTCCGATTTCCCATGAGTCTTTACCTTATCTCTGGGCAGAATTAATGGGGCGATTTTATTGGAGGTCATACCTTTTATCAATTTGACCGCGAATTTTCCTTCGACTACTTCAGAGATTTACCCGCATTTGCTTTATTTGTTCTTATGATATTTTTTCTCCCAGAAATACAGAACAAGCATGTTAAGCTTTCCTACAGATATTGTTCTTTGCTAGGTCGCCTATAAAAGAAACTACAATTTATAGCCCTGCGTTAGGTTATTGTGTGGGTTTTTATCACAAATGGAGCTTCTCTAGACTGCTTTTATCGTTTTTGTACATCTTTTATAGGCTGTTAACTATTGATCAGATGCGATGCATAAATGTTTCTTCTCTAACTTTTAAGTAATTTTTATAAGAACTTGTTTACTCTAATATAATGAAATCTTATCTGAAATGTTTGAAAATGTCCCACACTTAATTGTTCCCCTATCCTTTTTTTTACCACCGGTTTAATTACGGAACTTTAAAAAAAATACTAATCACCATCTAATTAGTTTAAGCAAACACAAGCTTCTTTATTTTCACTGTTCTTCTAGTTCACCAATTTAATTTTACCTCGATTTTCTCTGTACCTATCAGAATCTAATTGGGCATACCGAATATATGTATAGTGCAATGAACGAAGATTTCATTGATATCAGTTAAATATCAATCTTAATTTGGCATTTTTGTTCATTAAACTCACCGTGCCTTTTAAAATATTAATTAATTGCTTTTTTCGCAAATCTTAAGGTCTAAGAAAGCCACTGTTTTTCATATCTAAATGACTTGAACTTACATTCCGAACTATATATTGCTTTTACGGAGTTTAATACGCACACATGTGATTTTTTTTTATAAAATTAAAAATTAGTTATTTGAACCGATTTGAAAGTTTTATTCCGGTTGGTTTGAAATAATTAACTTTTGCGTGTATTATGTTCAATAACAAAGCTAAATGTCTTATACAAACAATCAAGGAGTAGAATAAATAAAATAACTTATATCCCTTCGGTTTATTCAAATTTTATATTGCACACAAAGCAGTGTTCAGCTAAGAGAGACTATATAAATGAATGTTAAACAATATACTCGGTATAGTATCATTATGCATTAGTATATAATTTTTTAATTTTACAATGTTTTGAATAAAACTGCAGATTAAAGTTAAAATATAAGTACTACATGTTTTGTTAACAGCATTTTTTAAAATTTTATTTCATTAGGATTAATTTAAAACAAATGTAACTTTTATATGCTAAAAAGTATAACATATATATTCTGATGATATAGATTTAATTAATCATTCCATTCGTTTCATTAAACCTTGTATCTTATGGCTTTGATGTTCATTGAAAGCTATATTTACTAAGTGGTAAATCGATCACTATTGTTTGAATCATGGTAGGATTAGTGTTACAGAATGCCCTTTCAGTTGTGAGTCTTTATTTAATTGAACTCTGATTCAAAAACTATCACGACCTGGCAACAGTAGTGAAATATATGTGATCTGTTTTTGTGAAGGCTTGATTTGTTCCAGAAGATGAAATACATCAAACCATCAAAATATTGAATGAAAATAAAACACAAAACACAATAGTATTTGCTATGCCGATATGATCATCATTAAACCCTCATATTCTGTCATCCATTTTATTTGGAATCAACTTAAGAAAAGACTTTTTATCATCGACACTCACACTCTTTAATCATATACCTCTCTCCATGCGCACTTTTATAACCATAGTTGCTTAGTGGTAAGTTCATTCATGCTATTGTTGGAATACTCATAGAGTTACTGATTTGGAATAGAATGTGTGGGTGTTTTTAATTTGCATTTGAAACGCACATAAATCAACAGGATGTGATAAAAACAATTTATACCTTCGCGATATTGAATAGTAATAGAAGATAAATGGAAAAAGTGCACCATGTATCCATATATGGAATATAATTTACCACGAAATAAATTACAAACAAGCCACATTGTTAAACCCACCCAACTTCACCCGTCCATAAATTATTCATTCTTGCATTCCCGTGTTCCTTATAGCTTTTGTTTGCGCACATTTGGGCAATATTTGATATATTGCGTGTTATGTTTCCGAAACTTCTGGAGAGAGCTTCTACAAGAACCTCCGCCATCTTCAGGTCATCAAACGAAGCCCAATTTCACCTCACCGTTGAATTCTTTTCAGTCCAGACAGTGAAAAATGATCTTCCATTCTATTGGGCTCGTAGTTTGTTATTGACTTTTGCGTGGGATTTCTTTCGAACCGTCGAGTTTGAAAATGATAAATGGTAAATGTAAAGTAACTCAGAATGAGAATTGTATTCACAGTCGTGAGAACGCTTCCAAATGTGGCGGGCTTCCCCTACTTCCCCGAATGATTCCAAAATAAATCCTTCTCTGTTGGGGGATTTGTCACGAGTACACAAATATTTTTCCATGCCAGTTGAATATTTCGCCTTAATCTCAGTTCGTTATAGAAAAAAACAAAATCACTATTTTGTTACCAGAAGAATGTGTAAAGGAAATATAAAGAAACTACGTAAACATTATAATGATGTTTGAGTTTCTTGGAGTAAGTGCTAAGCTGCGCTGTACAAAGACAGACACCTCCAAGCAGTAATTAGTCTGGTTTTATGGAGCAATGTCATATTTGGCCAAGTTATGGTTATCACAAGATAGACCATTTTAAGTTGGTGAATTTTTATAGTGCAAAAGCCTAATTTGGCACACCTCCTTGAAATTCAAAACATGCAAATAAAAAAAAAATGCTTGATTGGGTTTATGGCACTAAACACATTTTTGACCTGCTGAATGGAAGCTGTGCTAAATTCAAGAAAGCCGATTTTATTTAGTGAATGGTTGGGTCTAATAACTCATGAGCCATATTTGACTTAGCTGCAAAGTCTTGTAAATTCAAGTAATGGTTTCTTTGGTTTTATGGAACATGTGTGAGCTGGTATTTGGTCAAGCAAAACATCAAGTAAAGATTTCTTTGGTTTTATGCTACATCAGCTGTATTTGGACAAGCAAAACATCAAGTAATGTTTTTTTTTTTTATAGTACATGAGCTGTATTTGGTCAAGCAAAACATCAAGTAATGGTTTCTTTGGTTTTATGGTTAATGTGAGCTGTACTTGGTCAAGCAAAACCTCAAGTAAAGGTTTCTTTGGTTTTATGCTATATGAGATGTATTTGGTTAAGCAAAATATCAAGTAATGGTTTCTTTGGTTCTATAGTACATGAGCTGTATTTGGTCAAGCAAAACATCAAGTAATGGTTTCCTTGGTTTCATGGAACATGAGCTGTATTTGGTCAAGCAAAACATCAAGTAATGGTTTCTTTGGTTTTATGGTAAATGAGCTGTACTTGGTCAAGCAAAACATCAAGTAAAGGTTTCTTTGGTTTTATGCTATATGAGATGTATTTGGTTAAGCAAAATATCAAGTAATGGTTTCTTTGGTTCTATAGTACATGTGAGCTGTATTTGGTCAAGCAAAACATCAAGTAATGGTTTCTTTGGTTTTATGATGCATGAGCTGTATTTGGTCAAGCATAACATCAAGTAATGATTGGTTATGTTGAGATACATTAGATAAATAAAAGTAGTGCGCACATACCTTTGGTGAAACACGTCAAACTTGCGTGCAAATTATACTGCAGTTCCCCACGGCGTCGCAAGGTCTCCGCACACACTTCTTTAGTCTCTTAGTACCTTGTTCTCTATCGAGCGGTGCCCACATCTATTATTTTGACGCAGAATACGTCCAACCTTTCAAAACCGAGATATTACGCTTAATCTTTGAGTGTTACAAAAAATGTTAAGGACGAAAAATTTAATAACTTGAAAAATATAAACGATACATGAATGAACGATATCGCGTTCAAAAGAGCATTAAACAAATAATTTTAAATAAGTACATGCACATTGATCTTACGCTGACGTCATCGGCTGATAAAATCGAAGAGCAAATTTGAATAACGAAAATGCGCACTGCCATTGATATTAATTTAGTTTAGCTCCAGCCTCCTTTATGTGAGCACATTTGCGGAGGTTATTTGTTTCGCCTCTCTTTGAGCTTTATAAATAACTAGTCACTGCGTGGCTAGCCCGGCGTTGCCCGTGCCTATGGTTGGTTTTCTTCGCAAACCAACACCACGGGCAACGCCATGATGTATGATAAAAATCTGATGTAAAATTTTGGGAAATTTCAAATATGTTGAAATTTTTAATCTATCTTTAATGATTCCGATTTTACGAAAAAGAACTAAACTATGTCAGTCAAAATGTTTTAATTATTTTTTTCTCTCCGCTAAAATCGAAGAAGTCAGGAAATGTAATATTTTTTTTTTGTTTTTAACTCAAAGGACAAGTAAAGCAATCTGTTTACTTCTGGAAAGCAAAATTTCACGTGACGTTACAATTTCTTGCGAAAAAAAAGAGTCTCTCCCATTTAAGATAGGAGATGAAAAATACTTAACATGGTTCCAAAGGCTGACGTCAAGGTGACGTGAGGGCAAAAAGTCTAAAATTTGATGTTTCTTCATTCCACGGAAGAAGGAAGAACATTGAAAAAACTATCAAATTAAGTTTAAAATGTTCTAGGTTAAATTTTAAAATTCGCCTCAACCCCAAAATTGAAAAAAAAATTCGGACAACCTGTGTGTCAAATCCAATTACTCTAAGTGCCATAGATTCATCAGGACTGTGAGTGCAAGGAAGCAAACATACAAACACTTCCTTTTAGAATAGTAGAGATAATAGAAATAAAACAACCTAAATCTTTAATACTTGCTTTTATATATATATATATATATATATATATATATATATATATATATATATATATTTTTTTTTTTATTTATATATATATATATATATATATATAAATATATGTATATATATATATATATAAATATATATATATATATAAATATATATATAAATATATATGATTTCAAAGTGTGAAAAATAGCCAACATTTCATGCTATCCAAATATGCATAGTAACCACCACAATAATCTCTCTATATCACCATAGAAAAAGCTAAAAGGAAGAAAGATCGAAAAGACAAATCCAAAAAGACCTTGATGTTTGATGCTAAGTGTGAATTGGCTTGGAGGGGATTCTTCAAAGTATAGGCGTCGCACCTTTATGGTGAACAAATGCCTGATACTAGTGCGACAGGTCCCTCCAACGCTCAGTTCAACGCAAATATGATATATGTTGACATAAACGTCTTATAATCCAACTATGGAGTTCAACACATAGAGGTCGGTAATGGGCCACAATGTTCAGCATCGTAGAGTGCATCAATTAGGATATATTATGTGCGGAGCGATGAACATTGGACAAGTGAAATTTAAACAATCTAGTACTAATTTCTTTCACTCGTATTCACCATATGACCTCAATGTGCTACTCTACGCATTAAACCTAGCATAACATCCAGGTATTTTGAGACATAACCTTGTCGGTAGACTTTCCTGCAAGAACGTCAAATGATCGAAAACTCATTCTGAAGTAATTAAGGAACCTATCTGAATTTTCAAGTAAAAACCTGCAGAAGATGTGTACAATCTACCTCTTGTAAGTCTCAGTTCAAAAAATGGATGCATCCAGTAACGTCTATTTAATTTCAAATACGTTTTTTGTACATCAAGAAAGCGAGATAAACACGTTTTCTTCGTTAGATATCCATCGCAAATGTCTCGAAATTAGTTCTTGCTTCACGGTTGTGTGGGCGTATTTAGGCTGAGGCGCCGCAGGTTGAAAAATAGGACGTGTGCACTGTTTTAAATATATATATATATATATATATATATATAAGGTCCATTCCGTGGAGAATATCAAAGAAAAAAAACCCTGGTGATTCAAACTACGGGCAGATGACAAGGTCAATACACCAGCTGGGACCCCATACACTAAACTTCTACATCACTCTACTGGAGGACATTATAGACAATGGTATACTTAAACTATACCAGCAATAAAATACAGGACGGTGTTTAGTTGAATCGAGTTTTGAATTCTCAACCCTCCGGTTGCTAACCAACGACATTACCAACTGAGCCTGCTAGTAAATTAAGAAAAATCACCTTGATTACTTTAATAATTTAACTCTTAGTTAAGGGATATTATTAAATGTGTTTTGAGTAACCCAAAGCATAATGCTGATAAAACTGGCTCAAACCATAGTTATGGTTTAAAGATGATTAAATGTGCTAAATATATTTCTTATGGATTACTAACTTGTAATAGATAATATTTATTCAACAAGGAACTTTTATTTTCTTTTGAAAGTGTTTGTTAGAAAAATGTATAATTAATTTAATACAGACGAATACACCGTTTTCCACCACACTCACCGAGTATCTCTAGATAACTATATATTTTCTCCCTCACTTCGTAAAACGTGATAAATAACGAAAGAAGCGAACTTTCTGCCTTTGGTTTTGCTGTCTTTATTTGTTCTCTACTGACATCAAAACCTTAAATTTCGAAAGAAAAATCAATATGTTCAACTAGATATTTTACAGTTTTCTCTAAGTAAGATTACTTCTTTGTAAGGAGATATATTTGGTACAGATGACTTCTTTAGCTGTCCAGAAAAATAATTATTTTAAAATATTTGCAAGTGCAGATCCGTAAAATGAGGGAAACATTTATAAATAAAATTAAGGTTCAAGCATAAATAAATAATAGACACTACTTTAAAATATATCTTTTAAATTATTCCTTAGGTAGGCATTTCAGGTATTTTAATTAAATGTGACACACACTTGAGCAACACAACGGGCTATTGCTGATGGTCTGGGAAAAAACCAGAAAGGAAAGATACGACGACAGTAACTCGTAATTTTGAACATCGGTAGGTGATGTGGTTACATCTGAAATGGCACCCTACTCTCCAACCACCCAAAACACGCCTGCGTATGGACATTTAAAGCCACATTTAACGTTCACTAATCCCTTCACATACGACGGTATTGAGTTGGATTCGACCTCGAAAACCTTCGGGTTTTAAACCAATTACTCTTCAAACCGGGTTACGCAGTAATTGAAATTTTTCGATTTTAATATTAGTTGTATACCGTAGCTAAAACATTAGCAAAATAAATATAGGATTGAAATCTATATTTGAATAATTTTCATAAAATGTCTGTAACTAATATCATGGTACTAGCTTTTAGATAGAAATATTCCTCGTTCGAATAGTTTGGAGATACATTGGGGATATTTATATAATGTGGCGCTGTATCTGACATGTATGTGAGGAAGCATTAAGGGGGTCAGGGACACAATGAAAAAAAAATTTATTTGTTAATTTAGAATTTCGAATTTTTTTGGTACTGATTACCCATCTAACTAATAAACAAAATCACAACACAAAATTTTTCCAAAAGTTTTTAAAAATTTTAAATTAAAATTTTTTGAAAAAAAGTGGGGTCATATTAAATTGCAAAAACTCAAAATATTATTGATCAATTTTCAAAATTATTGCAGTAAATTATTCACAAATTTATAAACTTAAATTTAGATTCAGCAATTTAAATAATATTAATTTAATAAAAAATAAAAAATATTTGAATGAAAATTTTTAAAAATTTTAAGGTATTTTTTTTTTAAAAAGTCATATTTTTAAAAGTAAATATTTGTTTTAAATTTGCTGAATCAAAATTAAAGTATAATGTTTGAAAAAGATATATTCCAAATTTCAACCCTTAAACTTTATCGGTTTTCGACTTAATATCAATTTGAATACAGGAAATCATGAAAAAATGTATCATGGAGAAAAACGCATTTAAAGTTTTAAAGATAAATGTTGTTGTCATGACAACTGTTAAGAGTGTTAGATTTTCAAAACAACGCACCACAAAAATTATTACATCTCTAGTTCTAATTAAGATAAAAACATGATTTAGACGTCATTTTAAGCAGAAAAACACATAGAAAATTTCTTAAAATAATAAAAAAAAAAATCAAAAATTTCACGATTTTTGTGTTCCGGACCCCCTTAACCACTACACTGCAGCTGGTACATAATTGTTACCACTAAAATTTTGTTAACACCAGCGACATAGTATTGATCTGTGTACGGTGGATATTATCCACCTTTGAGTGACCGCTGGAATCAATCAACATTTGCGAGCTGTCAACAAGTGACCTTCTAGAGGATCCCTCCTTTTGTTCAGCACCCTACCCTGTCTACCGTGAGGTGTGAACGATTTGGGGAAAAGGCAGAAGGTCGCTTAGGTGAAATCTATACGACACGCCACACCTTACTATAAAAGGAAAGCTTCAGTCGTAAATGCTACTCAAGGCTCTATCGCTCAAGTTAGGTAATTAGGTATTGGACAGGCAGGCGAAGAACCGTCCCTGGAGACGATTGAAAAAAAATCTAAGCGCCGCAGGGTAAAGGCTAATTCACCCCATTGGTGCGCTAGGTTACTAACAAGTGGCTCAAAATTCTTCCATTACAGTGTCGAAATGGTCGAGCATTGGTTAGAAAATATTCGTAAGCTCTATCTTAGATTTAAGGATAACTAATCGAAAAATATATAACTTCACGCATGGAATTCAATTTTCTTTTAGTTGTCATTTTAGTCTTACATATTTCGTACTTTCATTCGTTATAAATATAATAAAATTAAATCAATGCAACCATAAATGTGTTACAATAATTCCTACTGCTTTCATTTTCCTCAAATAACTGTAAGAGTATAAATTAATATATTCCTTGAACGGCTGTATCCTCTTTTAAATAAAAGTTTACTTAAAAGCAGTAGTGTATTTCAGTATTTAAAGTCGTTATGTCGAATAATGAAACAAATTAATTCAATTAATTGGTTCAAGCATTGTGGTAATATGATTTAACAAAAACAATTTTTACATTGTTTTGAAATTCAATGCAAGGAAAATTAAATTTAATACTTGAAGTGTAAATATTTATAAATTTAATTTTATTGGAGTATGTATTGAAACTGTAATTAATGTGACTTTACAGTATGATTAACATATTTACTACTTCTTTGATATCTTGGTTTTAGTTCTTTCTTCAATAAAACATTTTAATTAATTCAATTTCTGCGAACTAATAGTTCCTTATATACGATGTAAAAAGCAGGGTTTGCTCATTATCATTAATTTGTCGTTTTATCATTTTATGACTTAACTCCAAGGATAAAAAAAGTACTAAAATAAAAATATTTTTGGTAGATACACGTAGTTTGGTTTTAACATGTACAACAGATGTATGCCTGATGATGTTGACGTATTTGAAATATTGTCATTACTGTAATATTGTCTTATTAAAAAAAATTTAATAAAAATAAAAATAATTTAATCATATATCATTAGAAATTGTCATATTTAAACACTGTTTATCCTATTCAAGTATACTTTGTCCTTTTACTACCCATGAGGAAACGTCACCTTTTTCATTTAGTACATGAAAACCTATGTTATCCAGCTCAAATTCAACTCATGAGTCTGAAATTTACAATTTTCAGTGGAATTGGCTTATGCAAAAAAATTTTCAATGAAAGAAATATAGGAGGACTTTCCTAGGTTTCCTCTATGTTGTTACTTACTTTACTACGATATGTTCTTGGTGAGTTATGATGATGCAGTTTTATCTGCATTCATGGTGAGTTATGACTTCTGATTCTGTCACAAAATCGATATAATTTCAATATTGACAAATGTCACAGGGTGGTTATGAGCCGCTATTGAATTAAATTGACAAATTTTTCACTGAGCTTACAAATGCTTGATTTGAGCTATGGAGCCGTCATAATATTGCTAAAACGAAAATTTTCCGAATTCATCAGAAGCTTAATTACAAAAGACAGAAATAATTCAAATGTTCGATTACAAAATGCAACTGTTTAGCTGGAAGGTTAAGAGAAAAGAATATAAGATAGCCCGAAATTGGTTTAAAACATTAAAAAAAATAAAAGATGGCCTTTAATCAAGTGAAACGGATATAAGTGCTCAAAATCTATAAATGCTAAAATGATTAAAGTGTTGAGTTTACGTTTTTCAAAATTAATTTATTCGAAATAAAAATTAAGAGTTAATGGAATTAACTTAATTTTAATAATTAATTAAATTAGGACTGAATTAGATAAATCTATGAAAAGTGCGAGATGTTTTCTGCCAAATTGAATATTTTTCGCTGATGTGTTTATACGTCGGGACGTGTTCCTTGTACGCCCTCCGAACACAAGTCACTTGGATTGGTTTATAAATACGGTTTCAACTCGTCGCCGGTAAACATTCTAAATAATGAATTTCGAATTAATATGTGATAGATGATTGGTAAACGTCAATTATACTAATCATCAAACGTCATCAAAACAAATATACACTGCACTTTAAAGTAACATTAATATGTATTACATGAGAGCATTTGGACGGATGACATAAGATATTAGATTTCAGTCTTGTTTGTAGGTTTACACTAAAATTTCTTCCCATTAATACTTATATTTAATATAAATCGATTTAAATTGTGTACCCGATGCTGAGTACTGACAATGGTCAGAACAAAAACATTGGATAAAACAAAACTAAGTGAAAATTTTTACGAGGAAGAGCTTAAAAAATGGTGACGTTAGCCTATCTGATTACCTGTTCCGTAGTTTAAGATGAAAAACATCTTCTACCCACATATCTTTTAAAGTAAATATAAATAGTTTATAATGGCTATAACAACAAATTTGGGAGGCTAGAAAATTAATTCTTCAGGTGCATGATTTTACCTTCAATTGCAATGAATTTTGCTCCTGGAAATAATTCCCCAACAGCTAATTAAGTTTTAACCTTTATGCTTTGGCGCTTAGAGTTTTTCAATCGTCTTCAGGAACGAATTTTCTCTTGATTATCCGAGACTCCATACCGAAATACCTTACTTGAGCTATAGGGCCGTGAGTGGCATTTTCCACTGACGCTTTCCTTTCGGAGTATCGTTTGGCGTTAGAAGAGATGTCACCTGACGACTTTCTGCTTTCCCCAAAACGTTCATACCTCACGGTCAGTAGGGGAGGGGGCCAACGAACAAAAGAAGGGATCCTCTAGGTCAGTCGCTGACAGCTCGTAAATGGTGATCGATGCCAGCGGTCACTTAAAAAGTGGATAACATCCAGCTTTCCTAACACTAAAATATCAATTACACCGCTATCATGCCGCTGATGTAAACGCTATTTTAGTGGTAACTAAAGTCAATCTGACACATCGTAAAGGCTAAGCTAAGTAATGACAGTTATGAACAACAGTTTCCTTGTTAAGAAATATATCTTCTCCTACGCATTCCCACGGGTCTTTTACCCAGTGTGTCAAATTTAAAGTTTATGTTGAAAGGGCATTGCAATTGTTTATCAATTCCAAAAAAAATAGATAAGATGTTATCAAACGATGTATTGAAGGTTTATATCAAAATGTGATTTAACACTCTTTTGTCGATGTCCAGTCATTAATCTATTTATCACTGACCAAACTATTTATTTGTATTAATTCGGAATTCAAATTTGGATGTTTATCCTAGAAGTACTGAAATCGTATTCAAAACACATTATACCTGACGCCACATTCTGAATACTTACAATAAACACGTATTACCAGGGAAACAATACCGATACCTTCATTTAGCATGATAGAAAACGTGTTTCAAATGTGGGTCTATTTTTTTTAAATTGTGTAATAGAAAATCGTCACTCAAAGTGCAAAAGGTTGTACGTCAAAAATTCCATTGTTTCTTTTATATTGCTATAGATGTCATCTTCTGATTGCCACCTTGTGCCAATCTGTCATACGTTATCAAGCTGATCCAATAAAAATTACACCTAAATTAATGTAATAAAATAGAATCAAATTATAATAAAAACTATCTGTATAAAATACTTGATAATACTTATTCGTAAACGAAAATAAATTACAATACCCTTTCAATATAATGTTAAAATTAGACACACTGGAGGAAAGGCCTATTGTGAATTCGAAAGAGAAAATAGATATATTTGTTAACAACGAAATGGTTGTTCATACATGTCATTACTTACCTTAAAACTTAATTAGCGTTTGGGGTATTATTCCAGGAGCAAAATTCATCTGGCGTTGATAGTAAAACCATGCACCTGAAGGATTCATTTTCTAACCTCCCTATTTTGTTGGTATACTCATTAAAAACTTTTTCTATTTACTTTATAAAACATGTGGGGAGAAGATGTTTTTCATCGAAAAATACGGAACATGTATTCAGATAGGCTAACGTCACCATTTTTTATGCTCTTCCTCCTAAAAACTTTCAATTAGTTTTGCTTTTTTTTGTTCACAAGAAATCTGTTTTTACCGTCGCTTTTACCAAGTTAGAGCCATAAAAAGCTCAGTCCACACCACCGTGTTGTATGTTTCGGTTATCCATTTTTTCTTTTGACCTTAAATTGAATCTGACTCTGCATTTTATAAAAAAAAAATAGTGGCATAGGGGTATATTTTGAGAAGAAGAAATATTTTAAAAATAAAAGCGAAGCTTGTGACGCCTCCAAGCTCCGAGACAGAACAATTTTATCAAATATAATAAAAATAAGTGAGCTAAATGAATAATGGAATGAATTTTGATTATCTAAGATTATATAGAATGAAGAATTGATATTGATAGGATCTTTTTAAAATAAAATTCATTGATGCATTTTGGGAATTTCAACTAATACTTTTTAAATAGTTAAAATAATTAAATTCTAATTCATACTTACATTTCTAGTTTATAACTGATGAGCTTATGTTAAGATGACTGTTATTGAAATTAGAATGGAATAAATTAAAGTAAAAGTTTTTATGCGTTTTGTCCCCATGAATATTCATCAAACCATTGGAATTATACGAAATATAAAAGAAATTATCTTAATAAATATGAGACGAATTTTTATTACCTAATGCTTTATTGATTAAGGGATTTATGTAACTTTTAAAAATATTTAGGTACATCGATGCACTGTTGAGAGCTGTGGATTCATATGTTTAAATTTGTATGCCTTCTATGAATAATTTAACGTGTTCAAATTTCAACATAAGAGCTAGAAAGATGATATTCTCTTCTCTACTGTTATAAAAGGAAGTGTTTGTTTGTATGAGTGTATGTGTACTGTTTTGACGATTTCAATGAAATTTATTGTAATGAGATTTAACACACAGGTAGTCCGAATTTTTTACGATTACTGTGAAAAGACCGAATTTTAAAATTTAATCTAGATAATTTAAAAATGAATTTATTGGGTTATAAAAATTAATCAGTTGATCAAAGAAAAAATTATTGTTTTTGTTAGAATGGTAACATCATAAACAAATGACAGATTCTAAATTTATTTTTTCCGTTTCCGTTTAAATTTGCGGAGGAACGATTTTAGCCGACAGAAAAAATAAATAAAGTTTTAACTGCAATTATGTAGTTATATTTTCTATCTCCTAGATCGTTATAGATCAAGTAAAAATTTCAACTGATTTGAAATCTTCGGAAAATTTTACATTAGATCAATACCTATATATATATATATATATATATATATATATATATTTTTTTTTTTTTAATTTTTTTTTAACTGTAAACTTTATTTTTTTTTGTACTAATTTTATCTTTGCCGTAGAGAAATCAAGGGATTTCATTTCCTGCTCTCAAATAAATCTAGCTAAGGAGAGCAAAATAAAAACAAAACGGAATGGCATTGTTTAGTTCTCTTTTGTAAATTCGGGATCGTTAAAGATCGATTAAAAATTTCAACGGATTTGAAATTTGAGGAACGTTTTACACCAGATAGATACTTTATGCGTATAATTTTCTTTTAATAATTAATTTTCAATTAAATATTTATAATTTCGGTACGAATTCCCTATTTGGTTTGCGGGGGGGGGGAGCAGTGGTCACACCTAACCCCACGAAAACAAATGTCACGGGCTACGCCGTGCTAGCCACGCAGTGCTTAGTATTTTAGTATTGAAATAAATTAAATTGAATAATATTATTTTGATAAGATTTGAGAAGACTAATTGAGATTAATATTGGGACCGCATCAAATTAATTTAAATTATATTAATTTGGTAAATTTCGATGCTATTTTTCTATTAGTACTGGATATTAGTATTAATACAACAAATGGAAAATCACCCATGATAAATACACATTTAAAATCATAAAATATTTCTTAAAAAATTGGCTGAAATGTTTGCAGGTAAAGAAAATTCCCTGACCATCTTAATACATCATGAAACGTAAATGCAACCCGTAACTAAAATACATATCCAGGAAAATAAAGCTAATCAGTACAACATGTTCCTCACTCACATTTATGAGTGGTAAATGTTGAATTCCACATGAGAAAATGGACACCGATAATATGGGGTAAACGAATTCATCTGACAATTTCATCATTCATTGCTGACAGCCAAGATCATCTTCACACACACACATTGTTTACTTTCAACATAAATAACAATTTAAAATATATTTTATAGTTATGAGGGTAAGTACAAAAATATCCCTAATATATATTATAATATTCATATATATAATTGTGAGTTTTCATGTCGAGGTTTAAATCTGGGACATAAGTATGGAATAATAAATGTCTGAAACTTTCTAGAAGTTGAAACCTACAATGAAAAATATTTAGAAACTCGAACACTATAAGTTGAGAGTTGAATCTGACAGGTTATCAATATTTCTTACTTAGATCCATGATGTATGGTGGAAAAATAAATTTAAAGGCAACTGATTTTAAACAGAAAAATAGTACTGACATATTTTAAGAATTTCTTGTTTCTAACTGAGACGCTTTTGAAAAATATATCCGCTGACAAACACAGAAATCTGTTTTAACGGTGCTGGCTGTCTTTGGAAATTGCTAAGATTAATAGAATAAAATATTAAATAAATTTTTCAATTTATTATTTTAATAAGTTATAATCCTTTTTAAAATCGAACTTTCATAATAACTACTTGCTTATATTTGCATTTAATGCATTGTGTTTTCAAACAAATATCGATGATTTTTTGCATTTCATTTAAAATTACTCAAAAACATTATACAATGTTTTTAAAAATACTTTGACTCGAATAGAAATTAATGAGGATTTCACAATTTTAGGTTCTAAGTTAAAATTTTGCAGACAAATACATTCTACATCCAAACCTATTACCTGTAATATACACTGATGAGCCAAAATATCATGAACATCCCCACATTTTTCAATAAACTCGTCTGGATGAAGTGGAGGACACGTGATTAAGTGAGAATACTGCTGTGAATAACTGCTGTTGGAGTAGGTAAGTAATCATTCTTGCACTTACTTTTGCGTGTGATGGAAAAGGCTGCTGATCTAAGCGAATTTGATAGAGGGCAGATCGTAATGGCCCGAAGACCCAGAACGAGTATCACCGAAACTGCACGACTGGTGGGTTGTTCACGATCTGCCGTTGTTAATATTCATGCAAAGTGGATAAATGACGGTGACACCAGCAGTAGACGCCAATGTGTTGGTCGTCCACGCATCATCAAATAAAAAGGACGTCGGAGACTGTCCCGCTTAGTAAAACAAAATCTTCGCGGGACAGTGGCTCAGCTGACAGCCCAATACAATGCAGGTCCAAGCGCAAGTGTTTCGGAACACACAGTTCAGTTTACACTTTTACACATGAAACTGTGCAGCAGACGTCCCACTCGTGTGCCAGTGTAAACCAATCGAGATTGGACCATGGATCAGTGGAAGATAGTTGTCTGGTCAGGTGAATTCCCGATTTTTCACGTCGATAATCATGTCAGAGTACGCCGTCTGTCAGTCGAACAGTTGGTCCACTCTTGTATACTAGGTCATGCAGAGGCTTTTGGTGGCGGTATTACGCTTTGGGGGACGTTCTCATGGGCGACTCTGGGACCTGTAGTTGTGGTAGAACAGATCATGAACGCTGCGAACTATATGAAAATCATTGCGGATCAGTTGCATCCTTACAAGGCGTCTGTATTCCCAACTGGAAATGGAATCTTCCAGCAGTACAAAGCGCCATGACACAAGGCTAGGATATTTTTGGAGTGGTTCGAGGAACATACTGATGAATTCCACTTAATGTCCTGGCCACCTAAAACGCCGGATAGAGCACATATGGGGCGTCAGCTCAAACACCACCATGTCCGAATATCTCAACTTTGCGTGACCGCTCCTTATACATTTGGACAACTTGTCTCCAGTCATGTAACAAGAACTTGTGGCATCTATGCCCTCGCGAGTTGCAGCAGTTTTGCAGACCAAAGAAGGCGCAACGCGTTATTGAATAGGTGGTCATAATGTTTTTGCTTTTCAGTGTATATACGCAGTGCTGTAACAGGAGCGAACGAAAAGGTAAATCAACTAGGAATTAAATCACCCCTGATATCAATACAATTGCAAAACCATGAAATGTTTAATACTATACAGGGTGGTCCCGAATTCATGGTACAAACTTTAATGGTAGGTACAGGACATTGTAACAATGATTTATTGTATAGGAATGTATAGTCGCAAGTGACGCGGTGAGGCGTAAACAGGGGAAATAAAAGGAAAGAGAAATGGAGTGATCGGTTGGTATCATTGCCGGTAGAGGGCAGTAGATGTCTAGCCGCTGTTGAACATGATGCATCGCAGTAGGGAAAAGCGCCATTCACAATTGTGCTGCCGTAGACGATGGGTGACTTTACGTATGCAGAAAAAGCAGACATGCATTACATGTACGGCCGTGCAAATGGTAACGGCAGAGCTGCGTTACGAATGTATCGCGCGGAGTATCCTGATCGACGAATGCCGGATCATAGAATTTTTCAACGGTTACATCGTCAACTTTGTGAAACAGGTGCGTTCGACGTCAACAGACATGGCGCTGGTCGAGTAAGAGCTGTACGCACTCCAAGGCTGGAAGAAAGCATCTTGAACATTGTGGCTGATAGACCCGAGTCAAGCACAAGAACTGTTGCGCGTGACGTAGGTGTGAGTCATCAGACTGTATGCAGAGTGTTAAACGAAAATCGCTTACACCCCTTCCATTTTCAGAAAATACAAGCATTGAATCCGGCAGATTATCCTCGCCGCGTGAACTTCTGCCTGTGGGTGATGCAGCAATGTGCGTTGCAGCCGGATTTCGTAGATTATGTGCTATTTACAGATGAAGCGACATTTTCACGCGAGGGTGTCTTTAATGCGCACAATTCCCATGTGTGGGCAACCGATAATCCACATGCAACGCGTCGACATGCGTTTCAACAACGTTTCAGTATTAATGTGTGGGCTGGTATTGTGAACGACTTTTTGTTTGGCCCATACTTACTACCCACGCGGCTCACTGGCGGAAGCTATCTTATTTTTCTGAAAGAAGTGTTACCACAACTGCTGCATGATGTTCCGATCGCCATTCGTAACCGCATGTGGTTTCAGCACGATGGGGCGCCAGCACACTTCAGCATTGATGTACGGAATTACCTGAATGCCACGTTTGGTACTCGATGGATTGGGCGTGGTGGACCAGTCCCTTGGCCACCCCGATCTCCCGATTTATCGAGCCTCGATTACTTTTTATGGGGACATCTAAAGCATCTTGTTTATGAGACTCCAGTTGACTCAGATGAGGATCTCGTCGCTCGCTTATCTGTAGCTGCTGCAGGTGTGCGTGAAATACCAGGCATCTTTGAACGTGTACGCCAATCGCTCCACCGACGCTGTCAAGCATGTATCGATACTGGTGGACGCAATTTTGAACAATTACTGTAAACATGACACTTGTCAACAACGCTTTCAATAAAATCTTTGTTTTTCCTTTCGGCCGTTATTTCCCCTGTTTTCGCCTCACCGCGTCACTTGCGACTATACATTCCTATACAATAAATCATTGTTACAATGTCCTGTACCTACCATTAAAGTTTGTACCATGAATTCGGGACCACCCTGTATATTTTCACTGGGTAGAGTCTTCAAAAATATCCTTTACTTGTGTGTTGGATGCAAGTAAAATCTCGCGTTTAAGTTGCATGAAAGTTGCAGGAACAATCCCATCTAGCATTTCAACTTACCAACTAGGAAATATTTAGGTCTGGTAATTGTGCAAGTTTAGGTATATACCACTAGAATTCAGCTTTTATGGTATTGATGTACTACTTTTACTCCTAGAAAACCTTTTTTTTATGGCCATTGTTAATGTGGTCAATCTTGAATTATCTCCAATGGTTTCGTCATATACACGTATATACAGGGTGGTCCCGAATTCATGGTACAAACTTTAATGGTAGGTACAGGACATTGTAACAATGATTTATTGTATAGGAATGTATAGTCGCAAGTGACGCGGTGAGGCGAAAACAGGGGAAATAACGGCCGAAAGGAAAAACAAAGATTTTATTGAAAGCGTTGTTGACAAGTGTCATGTTTACAGTAATTGTTCAAAATTGCGTCCACCAGTATCGATACATGCTTGACAGCGTCGGTGGAGCGATTGGCGTACACGTTCAAAGATGCCTGGTATTTCACGCACACCTGCAGCAGCTACAGATAAGCGAGCGACGAGATCCTCATCTGAGTCAACTGGAGTCTCATAAACAAGATGCTTTAGATGTCCCCATAAAAAGTAATCGAGGCTCGATAAATCGGGAGATCGGGGTGGCCAAGGGACTGGTCCACCACGCCCAATCCATCGAGTACCAAACGTGGCATTCAGGTAATTCCGTACATCAATGCTGAAGTGTGCTGGCGCCCCATCGTGCTGAAACCACATGCGGTTACGAATGGCGATCGGAACATCATGCAGCAGTTGTGGTAACACTTCTTTCAGAAAAATAAGATAGCTTCCGCCAGTGAGCCGCGTGGGTAGTAAGTATGGGCCAATCAAAAAGTCGTTCACAATACCAGCCCACACATTAATACTGAAACGTTGTTGAAACGCATGTCGACGCGTTGCATGTGGATTATCGGTTGCCCACACATGGGAATTGTGCGCATTAAAGACACCCTCGCGTGAAAATGTCGCTTCATCTGTAAATAGCACATAATCTACGAAATCCGGCTGCAACGCACATTGCTGCATCACCCACAGGCAGAAGTTCACGCGACGAGGATAATCTGCCGGATTCAATGCTTGTACTTTCTGAAAATGGAAGGGGTGTAAGCGATTTTCGTTTAACACTCTGCATACAGTCTGATGACTCACACCTACGTCACGCGCAACAGTTCTTGTGCTTGACTCGGGTCTATCAGCCACAATGTTCAAGATGCTTTCTTCCAGCCTTGGAGTGCGTACAGCTCTTACTCGACCAGCGCCATGTCTGTTGACGTCGAACGCACCTGTTTCACAAAGTTGACGATGTAACCGTTGAAAAATTCTATGATCCGGCATTCGTCGATCAGGATACTCCGCGCGATACATTCGTAACGCAGCTCTGCCGTTACCATTTGCACGGCCGTACATGTAATGCATGTCTGCTTTTTCTGCATACGTAAAGTCACCCATCGTCTACGGCAGCACAATTGTGAATGGCGCTTTTCCCTACTGCGATGCATCATGTTCAACAGCGGCTAGACATCTACTGCCCTCTACCGGCAATGATACCAACCGATCACTCCATTTCTCTTTCCTTTTATTTCCCCTGTTTACGCCTCACCGCGTCACTTGCGACTATACATTCCTATACAATAAATCATTGTTACAATGTCCTGTACCTACCATTAAAGTTTGTACCATTAATTCGGGACCACCCTGTAGAATGAAAGTAGCCTCATATTTGTGTGAAAGTTATTTTCAGAGTAAAAGTATGTTTCACTTCAGCTATATCTGAATGCTCTATCATCACACATTATATTAATCGTCATTTTGGCTGTCTCAACAATGAATCGAACCATTAGCTAAATTCACCAGATATTGATTGACGAGATATCTCGTCACCAGATTTTGATCTCGTCAGCATAAAAAACTCCTCAATACTTTGATGACGAAATATCTCGTTATAATCCGAATTGGTCAAATCTTGATACATTGATTGACGATATAACTCGTCAAAATTTAAGATGTGGTTTGAAGTAATTTTTGTTTACGTATGGAGTTTCATTAAATTGATATTTAGCAATCAGTTATTAAACATCAATTCATATTTCGTTATTATTTTCGTTATAATTTTTGTTTATATCGTTGACACATGGACTTCGACGAATCCTAAAATGAAATAATTTAAACAAGCGTCTACGGATTTCTCTCACAAATATGATTTATTTGGGTGTGCTGTACTCTAATAATTAGTAGTGTTTACTTTAAAAAGTTACATTATATTTAAGTTATTCAATTGAATAATGTCGATAAAATCAAATCAAATGTATATAGCTTTAGGCTTAAATAAACTGAATTGAGGGTATGATAGTTTTCCAGGAAGTGAATATTTAAGAGTGGTATGTAAAATTACTACATGGGTACATAAAGACGAAGACATGTTCTAAACATCGTTTAACATATATTATCTATCTATAAAAAACTTATTTTTTTATGATGTGATGATATCATGGTTAGAAACTTACATAATACGGACAGGAAATGCGATTCGCTGCTAAAGCAAAACTGTCATCTACATCTAGCTTGACGGAAAAAATCTCTCATAGCAAATACAGATTATCCACAGTAGTTTTTCTCCCTCTTTTCTTGTCTAAACAGAGTTCCTTAGTTTTTTGCTTGTAGTACTAGCTCTTTTTGCTCGAGATAGTTTTTAGAAGTTGTCTCCACAATTTACAGACCTTTGGACTAATATTAAAATAGTAATAATCCATTTCAAATTGTATTTAAACTATATCTAGTGGATGGATAGTTCTTCACAGACATCTGTCGGACAGATTGTGGTAAGATTTAGTTCCTACGTATTGAGAGTATTTAGATCACTTAAAATAAAGTTTAGAACTTAAATGGTAGAATCTCTTGAAAATCGGCATTTAATGGAACTGTTGGATAACTTTACAGAGCCTTACTCTCAATTGTGCATAACGTATGCATAAACTCTATCATATTATGTAATAAATCACCAAGCTTTATGCCTGTCAAATACTTTTAAAGGTATGTCACGAATTATATGACTTATAATTTATGGATATGCTAATTTATATTATTATATCTAAATTGCTTTAAATTTAAAACCAGTGAAGTTACTTTAATGTGTCGTTTTAAAGATCGGGTTTCGAATTCTAATGATGATATATTGCAATGTGCTTCTGATCCTTACAATTTCTCCCGCTAAACTTCTTACGCATATGCATGAGTGGAATTATTCCGATTATCAGAGATCAAAAGATTATTTCTTGTAAGATTACATGATTATTATGGCACAAAAGATTTTCAATGATGCATAAACTTATAGAACAATCTTATGAAAGCCCATGTTACTTTAATATTATAATATACCATGTATGTATTCTATAGTTAATTAAAAATGAAGGAAATCAGAGAATAATGGGTGTATAAAATAGGTCAGTCCACAATAGGAGACTTGGGCTAACTATCCAACCAGTGTGTATGTCATTAATCACGCAATTCAGCTTTAAAGACATAAATTAAGATGTATTTACTCTATTTTAACCTCTGACCCAACCTTATTCTAACTTCTACTCCCAGTTGGTTCACCTTGAAGTTACCCTTGAGTAATTATAAGACAATATTTCTGCTCTTGAGGTTGTTAAAATTATTCTCTCCGTTGTATGCAATCCGGAACTAAATTTACAGAGGGTAAATTAGTCATGTTAAGAATTGTAAATTTAGTTTACAGTTTGAAGTACAGCTTGATAATATTTAAGTTCATATCAAGTTTAAAAGCTTTTATAATACGAACGCATTACTTTTACATGTTCTTAAAACGTATATAATGCTATAGTTTCTTAGCTGATAAATTATATTTAATGTATGTTAACGTAAGAATGACAAATAGCAGAGTTTGATAATGTTAGAAAATGTTTTGAACAGTTGCTAGAACCTAATGAAAAGGTTTTGTGTTTAACTTTTCTATGCCAAGTTCATTTTCAATGATGAAGTTCTGACAGAACGGGTATATATATATATATATATTTATTTATTTATAGAGAGAGAGAGAGACAAGATTATCATTCCCCATTATGAACAGCTTTATTTACGTCCACGTTTTTACTACCAACGTTATTTTCGAACTATTCACAATTGAAAAATATAGTTTTTGTCACTGATAAAAATGACAATGATTTGCGAGGAACACGAATTTTTTTGGCTTAACAATAGATAGAAATACAATGATAAGAATTTCGATATTATTTGGTTGTAGTTGATTTTAACTTCCAAAAAATTAAAAACGGTGAGTTTATAACTATATATCGTCTTGTGTTAAATAATTAATACGCGTTTTAATCAGAAGAATCTTGTAAAATGAGATTAAAATAGGAAAGTATTGGTTTTAAATTCACTTTTGAAATTGTTCAATATCTGCCTCTGGTCAAAATTGAATTATCGATGTTCTTTCGTTTCTACCCCATGTAACCTTGGAATATCAGCAAAAAAACTAGAAACTCTGGTATTCTATCTTGCTTAAGACGCTTTCGTCAGATTTCTTTCACCTCCATCTTTTGACTTCTCCTTTTTTGTTCGGAAGTTACTTCCTGTTTTTTTCCACGCACACAAACCCGTATTCCATTTTTGAGTGAGACTTTAAAAAATATTCCCTCCAAAAAGTACACTTCTTTGATACCAACCAGAATGAAAAAAGGTTGTTTCAGTGATATGTCACATCTTAACATTTGAAACGTATCCTACAAAAAATGTTCTTTTCTTAGACATAAAGATAAATTACATAACATTGTGGCATAAGATTTATTTTCTAAGAAATATTGAACATTTTTGAAACATATTTAAAGTAAAATATATACCATTGCATGATGTCTTAAAAATACTACCAACTTTTAATGTCTATTACAATAATGTAGTTTGTTCTTTATACAAGGATAACATTTATATCTGTCGCTAGGGTCTTTGTGGATGGTATGATAACATTTAAATATAACTATTTGTAATTCGTGTGGACCCCTATGCAATATTCAAGAAAAATTCCATTTCTCTACCGAATAAAAAATATGACTTTATTTTAGTAATTAAAAACATTATTTCAAACTCACTTAGATACTTGGGTTACCTAAACTTGGAAACCTAGACTTTAATTTGATGGTCTATCAATATTTACAAGTCATTAATCACACCCAAATATTTTTGACGAGATATCACGTCCATCGTCTTTCTCTAAGGGATTGTTCCCGGAACGGCGTCAATAGCCAGTTGTGTTACTCCTGTACGACGTTAAATAAAAACTATCAAATAATCTGCGTTTTTACTACTGAAATAAATCGTCCCCAATTTATATAAAATATTACGCATCTTATTTGTTCTTAGCAGCTTCAAGTCAATCGAAACAATTTTTTATACATACGATTTTCACTGTAAACAAACAAGTCAGACGGAAAGAGAATATTTTACTTTGGTATCGTATACGAAGCGCGTCCGGAAAGTAAATTCCGTTTAGGATAAAGGAAACAAAATAATTGTTTTTCAAACCAATTTTATGTTTACATCAAAGGTCATTTCTTGAACATTTTTTTCTACACAGTTTCCACCAATGTTTAGACATCTGTCGTAGCGTGTGATGAACTTACCTAAACTTCCCTCAAATATCTGGGCTGTAGGGGGAGGATCAAACTGCTATCAACCAAATTCCTCAATTTACCTTTGAGTGAAACCAGAAGCATGGGGCCGAGCATTGTCTCGTGAAGCAATTCCTTGACTAAACATTCCTCTTCTTCTGTTTTCAATTGCGCACCTAAGCTTTTACAACTCACTCTATTACCAAACTATCACTCAATATTTTACCATATTGCACTTTCAACTCGAATCTCAGTAATTTGACAATGAATGTCAAGAGGCTTCACGTTCCTTGTATTTAAGAAACGAATTACAAACCGAATTTCACAGTCGTAAGGTTCTGCAATTGTAAACATTTCTAGTGCACACAACAAACTGCAAACACAACATAGATTGACCGCAATGGGGTCAGTGGAAAGGTAATGGACAAGGAACACTAGTGTGCATGCACGGAAAACTGTTAGTATTGCTGCGGTGGAAAATGGAATGCCAAAATGGAACTAACTTAACTGACGAGCCTCGTATCAAAAACTCCTTAAAACGTAGAATATAACTGATTGGGCGACGTTGGGTTACAATAGGTAGTTATCTAATTGAGTTTAACCACTCAAAATTGAGGTGCATTGATTTGAAATTCATTTCGATGAATTTGTAAAGGCAATATTCTCAAATCGTATTCGAATAGCAAGAATTATAAGTTCTATATTATTAAAAGCACTCAACTATTGTACTGTTATTTGGAATTAGTTCTGTTGAATTTTTAAAGGCGAATTGCTGCGTGAAATGCCAAGTGACGTCGGTATAATTTTGAAAACTCAATGGTTAACTTGCCACTAAAATAATCATAGAAAGATAATATATTAATGGTAATGCATTAAATCAAAAATTAAAACTTAATAAAAAACAAATTCGATGAGGAGCAATATTTTCAATTTTCTTTCGAAAAATTTTAATTTATCAAGTATACACTGTAAAGATTCATCGAGTCCAAGAATCATCGAGTCCAAGAATGTCTTTTTGTGATTTATTTTCGAACATCAAACAAACAGTACAAACGGTACAACAACACAACAAATAATAATATTACGCTGAGATACATAAATTCAAGTTTCAAGAAAAAGAAGGGAGCTCATCAAGAAAGCTCACATGCCATTCAGGAAGTCTTTGAAATTGTTTTGAATCACATTACTTTACGAACGATCACGTGGTCTCGCCGAGAGTGTCAGCAAGAAGCTCTACTCTCAACAACACCCACGTGGTACATTCCTATTCTCAACATACACATCAAAAGTACTTAACATTGCTTATAGACCACGAGCTCTCAACAACTATTCAATGCAACTGAAAAACCATTAGTAAGAAGTAATATGCTTCTCTGTCTAGAGTAAAGGTATTTCAATAATACACCTACATGACAGTATAGTACTTTACTAAACTTACAGCATAAATTTATTTTCACAAAATGCAAACCAAATCTTTAATACTAAGCAAACAGCATATAATAACATCTCAATTTTATACTTAAATAATTTTTACAAACGTTATTTTCCAGAAAAAGGAATTCTTGAAATAAAATTTTAACAAATATCATATTTAAGCAAATACCATTATTCAAAAATGTTATTCAAGATAAATAAATAGTCACCAAACTGTGTTATCTCACTGCTTCTGTTACTTTTAAATTTCGAAATGAAGTATAAACTGGCTAAAAAATAATAACATTTAACACTCACATTTCTGCATCCACAAAGTGTGAAATGATATCCATATCTTTGCATGTGATATTTCTGAAAAAAGAACCGTATTTACTCTGCGCATATCCACTAAATATTACGCATTTCATGCTTTAAAAAAAGAAATTATTTTATTAAAACGAAATTAAAAATAAGCATTATACCATTATATCCTGTGTGGCTGCACCATTGTGAAATTGCTTGTGGTTCGTAAAAAACATAGAGGGACATTCCTATGGCACGATGCATTTATAAACATAAGTATATATAGGTCATAAGTTTGTAATACATAATATGATAGTTTGTTGAAATGATAAAACACATTTTGTTTTTAAAGAAGTTAATGTAGTTCCCCCTCTGTCTTTAAAATGAAAAACTAAGCATTATGTTGTACATTTTGTAATGAATCACTTGCAGCATGAAGATTCAGAACATATTTAAAACGTATGTAAACATAAAGTCGTACGTTACAATATATCATTTTATAAATTGTTAGGTGGTAAAAGTACTCTTTATTTAAGGAAAGTTTTATAGTTTCCTATGTTTTAGTTGAAAAAACTAACTTAAAGTTGTGACACTGCATAACCATTGCAGGGATGGTAAATTTTCCATTTGTCTTTAGAAATCAAAAAAATTATATCGTACTCTTGTTAGTATTCAGAACACACCGCCTAAGGTAAATATATTATTTCAGGCGAATGTCAACCAACAATTTGTGCCCCGTAGTACAATTATGTATCATTTTACGCATCTCCAACGAACAAAGAGTAGTTTTCCTCATCTGGACAACAGCCAAAGAACGTACACTCTTTATCAAAAACCTAACTTTCACCCTAAAACTTTTTAAGTGATGAACTACCGCACGCAGAGAGAGTTTGTAGACTAATCGTCGTACCTACAAAAAAACAGACCCGAAGTTGCTCAAACTTTTAGACAAACGAGACGGAAGGGTGGAAAGAGCAAAGTAAAACCCAAGAAATCGGGGTTCGTGAGATTCGAAGGAAGACGCGGAGGAAATGACTGGCAACATATTATGGATGCATTCAACCATGATGGAAGCGAATGTATTGTAGGAAAACAGAAATTGCAATATTTTTCTTAACTTTCAGCTCCAAGACTTGACCTCTACCGTGGACTTCAAGAAAGAGAAGCTGTGTTAGTGGATATGGGGAAATGGGGGGGGGGGGGACTTTTTTATCCTTTTGAAAGAAAACGTGAGCTTTCCCCATTGTTTTCTTTGGGGATTCTATCTCTGGAGAGGCATAGGTAAGCTTTCCTTCTTTCCTAGAATAAGGAGGTATGGGTGGAGTGTGGACATATCGTTTTGGAATGAAATCTGTTTCAGGTTTGTATGTATCTTGCGTGGCTGAATGGATATGGAAGCGGAGGTAACTGAAAGTCTTTGGGTTTCAATAATAAATGATAGGTTAAGAAAAAACCTATTGTTCGTGTTTCCTAGTGTTGTTTTATTTATTGGAATTGTTTCGGAGAAGGCACACGCGCTACTTATTATATTACTGCTTGATACTAAACATATCAATTTAGCTTTATTTGTTGTTTGAGTTTGAAGTGTTTGATACCCGAACGTGTATCATTTCAAGACTATTTTTTTCTTAGGAATGATAATCCAAATATAGTGCTGATATTAAGAGATTATTATAGATAATTACCGAAATTACTACATTTTATTTCAGATTATTTATCTCATGTATCTATATATCTGTTACTGTACGTATTTCACATTATTTATCACATGTGGCTATGTATCAGTTGCTGTACTTTGTTTTATATTATGTATCAAGATATAACATTAGAACTACAGTAACAACTCGTTAAGACGAATTTTAAGGGATCGTAAAAAGCAATTTGCATTTGCCGTATTTCGTATAAACCGAATTCAGAAAAAAGAATTGTCTGAACAATAAGAATAATACTAATATATTTACATTACTCACTAGCCGACCAACCGGTCTAGTGGTCAAGGTGTTGGCCTCTGGATCGGAAGGTTCCTGGTTGGAATCCGGGTCAGGGCATGGATGTAAATTGTGATGTCCTTTGTTAGGGACAATGATGATCTACCCACTGAGTGCCCCTTCGCAAGTGACCATCACTTCTATCCTTGTATAAGGCTACAAAGACTTCGGTCAATTCTGTACTGTATTGTATTTTTCTGTACAATTTGTACCCAGCCTTGCCATTGGAAATAAAAAATAAAAAACACATTACTCACTATACCGTTCTCGGAATTCTAGGATCATAAATGATGTTCTTCATCACTAGGGCAGCTTTTTGCAACAAATGTAACTTTTTTTCACATGTTCTATGCTTTATGTAAAGTATTTACATGAAGTACAAAATTTCTCCTACATGGGGTGTATTGTAAGTGAGTTATAACCGCAACATAAATGTAACTTTCTACATAAATGCAACTTTTTGCATAATTACAACTTTTTACGATCTAACTTATAATTAACTATGAAATTACTATTTAATTTTTTGCCCTCTGAATCAATCCTTCAATCACATGTGTCTGATCTTGCGATTCAAACAAGTATTGCGGATCAAACAAGAAGTTCATGGAAAGAAGGTATTCGTCCTAACAGACGAAAATAAAATAAATAGCAAGAAGTACTTTAACATATTGGTTGGCACCTATGATAATTCAGAGCAAACTTGCGTAATCGACTGCAGAGTTTGCGTGGTAAGTTTCGATCATCAATATATTTTTTCCTTGTAGATGACATTTTAAAATCTCTGAATGTTGATCGAAAGGATTTGAGATTGTGCTATCCGATACAGTATATTACGTATATGACTGCGGCTGGAATCACACTCAATGTGCTTTATCCGCGATTGCTCCAGTTACTTGAGTGGTACACTTGTTTCAAAACTGCAGAAAAAGTCCAATGCAACAATGTCAGGCAAAATCAGTCTCTATAGAGCGCGGTTTTTCAATGTTAAAGAAATTACTGACCAAGGAAGGTCATTCAACGACTTCAACGTTCTTCTGATTGAATGATGTACAAATACATTTTTCATTTTTTACTAATAATTTATTTCAGATTTTAGTGTATCAAAAATAAATGCAACTTTATTGTCATAAATTCAACTTTAGGGAATGATAAATGCAACTTTTCCCATTTTTACTGCAACAAAAAAGTTGCCCTATTCATCACAAAGTTATACAGACAGCTCTTAACTGTAGAGATAATTCTTGATTGCACAGATAAATTCTGTTTACACAGATAAATTATTTTTACACAGATAAATTCTGCTTACACATATGAATTCTGTTAACACATATATTATCTGTTTACACAATGTTTGTTTTAAAATTATTGTTACCGATTTTTGAATTTTTTTTTTCTGTATCATGCTGTAAGAAAATATTTTAACCAATAATAGCTTATTTTAACAGGACACGATTATTCCTCCGTCCTCATTAAAATGTTCATTAATTATATATTGTTCATTCTTTTCCACAGTTCAGTTTCTGAGAATTGAGTCCACAAGGTCTTAAGACAGTGATAATACACATACATCAACTGCGAATAGTGGTTTTAACTGATAGTATTAGTAATATTTGTCACTATCAATTCAGCAAATATACTCCATGTCTTGGAATCTAATAGTTTCAATCAGAATTTCCATGTGTTTCAAGATTACAGAAAAATATTTTTACATATGTAAATAATCTGATAAATGGAACCTTTAAGTAAACCTGACCAACAGCACATTTGACATCAAAACTATATACCAATTAAATTTTTGTTAAATATATTTTAAGTTATATTTTTAAAAAAATTATAAATTTATTCATATTCTTCAGGAGAAACATATCCATTTTCAACATAAACTAGGAAGCTTATTGAATACTTATCATGCATCATATTGAATACTTATCAAACTAATATCATAAGCAAAGAAATGTGTTAAGTCATGTGGTTTAACAAAACTAAAAAATAATATAACTTGAAATACCAGATAAGATAATCGATGGTTATACTTTCACAGAAATATCATATTGGACCATTTATATTATATTGATATATGAACACTAAGCATCTTTCATCGCAATCTTCTGTTGATATTTTGGCAATTATAACTGATCAGATCTCTTTGGTAAATGGCCTTTAATAACAAGTTAGCCAGACTCAAGTGTATATCAAGCGTAAACATCAGATTGGCTGAGATGTGAGGTTAATGAAACGTGACCAAATGAAAAGATAGAGAGGGGATAAGGTTCCATAGAGCTATAACTCTCTCTCTCTCTCTCTTTATATATTCTCTTTATATATTCTCTCTTAAACGACGACAAATTCAAAAATCCATCACGTCTTGCAGGCATTACTTTCCAGATTAATTTATAATAACTATAATTTAGTCATCCGTCGTTTCTGGTAGAAATGCTTGGATTCGAACTATCTGACTTAAGTTGAAACTAAATAATAATATTGTGGTATGTAATTCATCAGCTCTTACCCTGGGATTTTGCTGCTACTAAGTCATCAGGATGTTGAACACGATTGAAATATAATTAGAAAAATATGCCAGTTGTGACTAATAAATCAGAAAAATGTTTTGGGTGGAAACACCACACCAGAAATTATTTACAATCATCTGGGGAAATATTTAATCTATGTGCTGGCTACATTCCAACGATGAAAGGTGGACCAAAATATACATACACTGCTAATATTCAAACAATATTAGAAGTGGAGTTATTACAAAATGAATATTATGTATGTGTGTTTATGGCTTTTTGGAATCAAACTAATACTAACAACTATCTTGTGACAGTATAGTGTTTAAATTTTGTTACCAAATATGATAATTTTAAGTTTCAAGAGATGTGGTTTTATTATTGGCACCTAGTTTACAGTATTCCTTTACCTAAAGTAATTTTAGAGGATAAATAATCACCACAAATATAAATGTCTGAGAGCTGAGATGAATTTAACGCAATGGATTGTTTACTATAGCGTTATAGTGGACCGATCAGTGATGACGTTAACACCATTACCACTGATATCTGTTTGGATAACACCATATGGGGTTTTATTTAACTTGGTAAGTCGAGGGACTCACTTTTAACCAATCATGAGAGGTTCCCAGTTTATTTGTATTGTTGGTTGTTCCACTCCCAAAAAATCCAGCTTTATACATAATGATCCGACCAATGCCAGCAAGTTCATTCGTCGCATATTCAATTCATTGTATTCACAACGATGTTAGCCACTCCATTTTGTATTGTTTTTGACTTTATGTGGTCTTTCATCTTTCAACTTATCACGCTAAGGAGACATCAATGTTAGGGACCGTATTGTTGAAGTTAATGGAAACAAACATGAAGTTTATATTTAGGTTTCGTAAGGTTTTATGACGCAAGGGACAGGTCTCAATAAGCTGCCTCATAAAGCACACGAACTGTATACTAGGGTGGACCTAAAAAAGGTTTTTGTTTTGCTATTACATTCTAATAGTGCGGAAAAGTTGGCTCATGCAGTAAAACTAATATGTAAAAAATTTCATCCCGATTTATTGATATATTTTGTTTTCCCAAGGGGTTCAAACCCTCCAAAAAGATCGGAATTCGGGCATTTTTAAAAAATATATATATAAATGTTTAAAATTACGTTCTAATAGTGCTCAAAAGTAAGTTAATGCATTCAATATATTTACGTTTAAAAAATTTGTTTAGATCAGTACACATCTCAGTCAGATCAGTATATACATATCTAAGAGTAATAAGTTACTCAGACTAACAAAGACACCTTTAAAATAGTTATGCACTGTTTTTATAACTTAAGAACGATTTAAATTCTTATTAATTCCAAACCAAACAATACTATGTTTGAGTAAACTCTTTTACATACAACTGCTTATTGAATCTGTAAAACTAGTTAAAATTTAAAATGATTTAGTAATAGTAAAACATAAATGAGCTGAAGGTGAGTTAGGAAGGGTAATTATTCAAGTAATTAATTGTTGAAAGCAATAATTAAGGTTATAGGACACAATATGCGATTTCTTGCACACACGATGTCGCAATAAAAGTTTTCGCCCAAACTCAATCAACAACAACCAAATTGTGAGGATTGTACACAACAACGAAAAGGAGGTTTTCCAAACTCCAAACTTTAATATGTTGAGATGGCATTCATTCTTATCTTAAACTCCAGTCCATTCCTCATCTTCCCTGAGAGTCAGCCTCTCTAACTGCCCCCAAAAGAATGTATTTTAAACACCCGTCCTTGGGTTAGTTCTCGGCTATACATCATCCTTGAAACATCCCTTTTGTAGGGAGACAAGAGGGGAGGCTATATTTCGTAAGTTTTGTTAGCGAACGACGAAATGAGTAGTCGTCGGTCATGGAATACCATACGTCGCTGATAACTGACGACAACAAATAATTGAGCTGTCTGCGACAACTTAATTAGTAGGGACGAAATGTCGAGGAGGTACTTAACATTCAGAGTAAACATGGATCTTGTGATCGGGAATTAGATTTAATTCATGGAGCGAGGATGTGTTATAACGATGACAACATTCTTAATAATAAACAGACTATGAAAAAATAGTTGGTTGGCGTTTTATCTCATCAATTATTTAACCAGGTTAACTTCTTGGCGTCATGTGGCTTAATGGATTGATGTGAATAAATGGAACTCATGTATAGTTAAAGGAGCATTGAGACAGATTTAATTTGTTAATTATAATACAACGCTTACATCAACTAACATTTCTTAGAAATTGTGGATGCGTAAATTTATGTAAACCCAGACCAAATGGGGGGGGGGGTGTTCAAGCATAAAACAAGCACAAATATTTTTTTAGGAAACTCTTTTTATTTGTATGGAATGTACTTTTATCTTAGCACTTATATTTACAGTGTTATTTGTTGATTATGAAAGTAATCATATTAGTTCTGCCTACCGCAAATATAAACTGGAAACGGAACATTCAAGGATAAGTTATCAACAGGTTTCTTTTCAACGCCACTTCCAATCTCATTGTTAGTGATTTTAAAATATTTTCTCGTTTTTATGTGGTTGAGCATTTGTTCTGAGCATCAGTGTTTTCCTATTTTGCAAAACGATATCATTCACTTGCATTACGTTTAACCTTCTAGGGGGTTTACGTGCATATATCCGTTCTACAGCCTAATGAAAGAAATCGCTCGTCATCATAAAACAATCGGTAATATCTTGAAGACGAGATATCATTAGCAAAATTATTCCGCTGTCGATAAACGAGATATCTCAAATTGAAGGGTTAAATAGATGTTGATTAGCATTTTTGGGTTGCAACATGTAGCTGAACTCTTGTTAGAAAAAAAGTGGAAATCTATTAATAAATTAAGGACGATGGAAAACCACGTTCAACTGTTTTTATCCCTTCTCCCTCACCCCTATTCAATTCAAAATTATTTTTACATCACATTCCATATCGCATTTTACCCCTTGGGGATTGATCCCGAACTGTCGTCAATCGTTGTGTTGCACTAATACGACGTTAATTGAAAATTGCCAATTAACATATCTTAGTTACAGTTTGCAAGTGCATAGTTAAAAACACATTCGTTAATATCATAATTTACGTAAGGTTATTAAATATAATATCAAGACAACTTTTACTAGTAAACTAGTATCAGCTGAACGTTCGTAATAAATGAAATTTCCTGATAAGTCTAATGTACTCAAAATATGTGGGTACATAAATATCTTATTAACTCGTTGGCATCTACATTAGTTGGCACATAATATGTGGATGGAGTAGCTGTCGTAAGATCTCAGAAAGAGTAAATAACATGCGCTTACGAATACAATTGAGCCGATTGGTTACCGACGTCTTGATTAGTGTTTTAATCACGCTGGATTTTCACTTAAACCAATCAATATGTGGTCTTTCGTTAGAATTCGTGTTTTCTTCCTTAGCTACGAGAAACATCTTCAAACTGAACGACCGGAAGAAATAGCTCGAAGTTTGGCACTTTGGTTCCGTCTTTTTCATTAGAGAGTCAATTGGAATAATGAGTGACGAAGGAAAATCAAAACTGCAATACTAGGAGATCACGTGATGTTACGAGGGTTAGTGGATCCAATAATTTTGTACTTTAATATTCGTGAATCATGTGATGTTACGAAGGTTAGTGTATCAAATTCTTTTGTACTGCAATATTTGGGGATCACGTGGTATTGGAGGGTTAGTGGATCCAGTTATTTTGCACTGCAATACTTGAGTTTCACGTGATGTTGCGAGGGTTAGTGGATCCAATTCTTTTGTACTATAATACTCGGGAAATGTGTGATGTTGCGAAGGTTAGTGGATTGAATTATTTTGTACTGCAATACTAGGGCATCACATAATGTTGCGAGAGTTAGTAAATCCATTTATTTTGCACTGCAATACTAGAGGATCACGTGATGTTGCGAGGGTTAGTGGATCACATTTATTTTGCACTGCAATACTTAGGGTTCACGTGATGTTGCGAGGATTAGTGGAACCAACTCTTTTGTACTGTAATACTGGGGAATCGTGTGATTTTGCGAGGGTTAGTGGATCAAATAATTTTGTATTGCAATGCTAGGGGATCACGTGATGTTGCGAGGGATAGTGGATCCAGTTATTTTGCACTGCTATACTTAGGGGTTAACGTGATATTGCGAGGGTTAGTGGATCCAATTATTTGGAAACTTCAAAAGGCTGATTCATTTTATTTGAAGCTAATTTGATGTATTTATAATTCGGTTACAAAAATGATGTATTCTTACACTCCTGGTCGTTGTCTCGACGAAGTATTTCGTCAATAGCTAAGCTGCCACAGGTCTTATGTCGTCATCATCAAAAATTGGCAGATACTTCGTATTAAGAAAAAATAATTGGATCTTGATGGACGAAATATTTCGTCGAAAATACTTGGAGGTTGAACCATCCATTTTCCAATATACACTCTATAACAAAAAAAATCGACACACCAAGAAAGAATCCCCCGATTGCTTTGAAATTTAGTATGCAAAAAAGATTTTTACGAAATATGCAAATGATTAAAATTTGGTGTCCAACGAATGAATAGTGCGATCTCCAGCGCATCGCAACTGCGCATCCACCAGATGTATATAAGGAGTTATTCTTGAACTGTTGTTAAAAATTTCTGCTGCATTGCGATTTAGGATACCTGACTTTTCAACGACTGAAAAAATGCCTCGCCGCAGGATTCGAGCTCATTCAGAGCAACTATCAGAGTTTGAAAGTGGTTGTATCATTGGAGTGAAAGAGGCAGGTTGGGAAAATCGGAGAATCGCTCGTCATGTGAGTCGAAGCGATGCGGCGATTAGAAGATGCTGGTAAGAGTGGGTGGACAAATGGCAGATTTCAGCGTCATGATGGTAGCGGTCGACGTAGGGCCACAACAGATCGCGAGGACAGGGTGATTGTCAGATCAGCTGTCACAGCGCCTGATTCATCGCTATCAACCATCAGTCGTGCGATCCACACACGAGTGTCCACCATGACCATTCACAGACGGCTGAGAGAGCGAAATCTACGCTCGCACCGACCATTTCGCCACATGCCACTCACGCCTGCACACTGTCGAGTCAGATTAAAGAGGTGCTTGGTTTGATCAGGCTGTAATGACGTTGACTGGAGACGTATAGTCTTCAGCGACGAATTCCGCTTCCAACTGTGTCCTGACGATCATCGAAGACGTGTCTGGAGACGCCCAGGGCAGCGTGTCGATCCTGCTTTCAATATTGCACCCCACACGGGCCCTCAACACGTAGTTATGGTCTGGGGTGCCATTTCTCTTGATAGCCGGACCCCATTAGAGGTACACTTACCGCACAGCGGTACGTTGACGACATTCTGAGACCTGTTTTGCTACCATTTCTTTCGCAGTACCCTGGGCTTATTTTTGAGCAAGACAATGCCACACCACATACGGCACGTGTTGCCATGGACTTTCTTCAAGCTTGTCAAACACTTCCTTAACCAGCCAGATCACCACATCTCTCTCCCATCGAGCATGTCTGGGATATGATAGGAAGGCGACTACATCCGGTAGGGAAGATTGATGACGTAGTTCGACAGTTGGAGCAAATTTGGCAAGAAATACCGCAGGATACCATCCGGGAGCTTTATCGGTCTATGCCACGCCGTGTGGCAGCTTGCATACAGGCTAGAGGAGGGTCAACACCTTATTGAGCTCGTTACTGTAACTCTGAAATAAATCATTCAATTGTTCTGAAATTTTAATCATTTTCTATTCTGTACATAATTTTCCTATCCACCAATTTCCTTCTTGTTGCGTCGATATTTTTGCTATAGAGTGTATATGGTAACGAATTCAAGCCAATTTTAAATTTGCTGTCCATGTTGGAATTACGTTTATTTAACAGAGTTGTGCAGATTCTGACTTGTTCAACTCCACAACGTTTTCTCTGTAAGACCGTGTCCTAACTCCACAAATCGTCAAGACAACATCACGTTGAGATAATATATCTTCAATCTATGGCTATCAAAATATGTCTCACTACAGCAATGAAATTGAATTTTTTATAACCGAGTTTACGAGAATTCCGTTCGTATGTCGATGCAATATAAGTATGCTATATACAAGATCATTACTAGAATCATTATGGGGAAGTCTACTCAGAAAAAGGATTCCGGGTTGTTTGGCTACAGGACACGACACATAATGCTATAAAATATATATATGAAGTCCAATTTCAGAATTTTTATCATGACATAAGCTTCAGCACCGTCATAACCATAAAACTACAATAAGAGAAAAAAGGACAAAAGCTGTTCTCATCTTCTAGGTTAGAGTTCTACTTATTTTTACCCAATATAATTTTTTAAAGAAAAAAACGTATGCATTTCATCTAGCACTAAAAGTGAAATCAGTCTGGATTTAAGAGCGGTCCTAGAGACTTTTTGCGTTTATTTTTAGAACTGAGTTTTGAAGAAATGTTTTCAATAAAATAGATTTGTTTTCTTTACAAATGGAACTCGAAACGGTTTTTATCTAATATATTTTTATTCAAAAGACAAATAGTTTCTTACAAATACTTAAAATTGTGGATATTTGTTTAAAATGTTACAAAAATCAATTCGGGAGACTGAATATACGAGAATTTACTAAAGGTCAAATGGTTTTGTCAAAATAAAAATTTTATTTCATGTTTCTAAATGCCATCCGTAGAGTACAAATTGCAAGAATTTAATTAAGATATTCAACATTCATGATGAGGTGCATCACCACTTTCCCATAACACACTCATAAATGAAAATATTTCTGATACTTTCAATCGGCACTTTAAAATTTAATAAGGCCCTTCACAAATTTTCAAGGACCTTAATTTAATAAGAATGCAACGATTTCCGAAATTAAACCAAGTTTAAAAACTAGGGTATATTCAACAATCAGAGTATTTATGTTTAAAAGGTCAATTACAGAGTTGACAATAACTTAATAGTTAAGATAAATATAACACTTCCTCGTTGCAGTGAAACAAATTGCGTCCCCATTTATACAAACAGTCTTTTTTCAAACAGAAATCCAGAACAATTTAATGCCCAATTTATGCCCTAAGTGAGTCTTTTTCTTATGAATTCACAGAGAAAATCTCTCAGGGTAAAAAGAACAACGTCCTCTTTCGGAAGTTGCTGTAATTACTGACTAGCAAACCGGTTTCTGCTTTACTGCTTCGAATAATTAAAGTAAAACTTTGCATTTGAGAGAGAAAATAATGAATAAAAAACTCAAAGGCCCCCTCCTTTGTTTGCCACTCAAGGAATCTCTTTAATCGGCTAGGTTTAATTGAATTTCACTTTTCTTTGGGCTCCAAGCCTGTGACAGAACAAAAGTTCCAAGATGTACCGCTTCCACGGAACAATGACTTAAATCAGTCACTTTTGGGGAGAACCTATGCAATGGAATGCAATTTATTGAAAACAATTGCACTGCAAAAGGCATTAGGTTTTGTGTTCTTGTCCTCTGAATAATCCGCTTGTTTTTTATTTCTTTGTAATTGTTGTGTTTAAGGGGACATAGTACCTTTGCTGCTTCAAAAAATCGATTTTTCAAAAATGTTTTTAAAAAATAATTTGGAATGTTAGGAACGTTTTAAAACAAACCGCATGGAAATCGGATGAAAATTACGCCTACAGCATCAACAAACGTAAATGTCAACCCTTTAAATCCCAAGTAAACAACTAATGTTTCCGTTAGTTTCGATTTCGGAATGTAACGCAAACCTTGCAATTATTTCATATTCAGCCACTCTACCAAACTCTCATAATTGTTTCAACTATAAGAAGGAAGTTTGCAACTCGGCACAATTCTAATTCACACTCTAAGCTGTGTTTATACTTGCTATATTTGTTATACTTGCTATATTGTCATTGCTATATTTGCTGATTCTAAGTGTTCTCTTCTCTGTTAGCTTTTGCAAAACGTTACGATTTAGCGTTGATTTTTATCTATCAATATAAATAGCTTTTTTGTCAGTGTTTACTGGTAAAATGTCAACTAAATCAGCTCGTAGATCTAGTGATTTTCGCCAAAGGAAACGTCATTTTTATGGCAATCAACATAGCGGAGAAGTATTGAATGCAGATGTTCCTTGTGTATCTGCATCAGCGAAAAAGCTACTTCTGGAAAGCTCTGAGGATGTAAAATTAAACATTTCTAATCAGAGTAATGGTTATAGACTGATAAACATTAACATTTTGATGTCAGAACTATCAAAGTTCTTGATGTGCTGCGACTGCAAATCTAAAGCAGTCCTGAAAGAAAGAATTGTGTATGGACTGGTGTCTGAGTTTTACATTGAATGTAAGTCATGCACCTCAGTATCATCCTTTAAAAGTTCACCTTATATTGAATCGACAAAAAGTGATTACGAGATCAATACAAGATTAATTTATGCCATGCGTACTGTAGGCTTAGGTCTATGTGGTGTGAAAAATTTTTGCACAGCCATGGATTTGCCTCCACCTGTATCACAAAAGTCTTACGACAGAATTGTGAAAAAAATTAAAGCGGCCTGTTTTGAAGCAGCTGGTAATTCAATGAAGAATGCAGCTATAGAAGAAACTTCAGCGATGACGAGTAACGAAATATGTGTCAGTGGTGATGGGACATGGAAGACGCGAGGCCATACCTCTCGTATTGGTGTGTGTAGCGTTATTGGGGATGTGACCGGAAAGGTCATAGATACTGAAGTTCTTTCGTCCTATTGTAAGGGCTGTGAACAGTGGAAAGGTTCGAAAAGTGGATCAGCATATGATCAATGGAAACAAAGTCATCAACCACACTGTGTAAGAAACCATTTTGGTTCATCGTGCAAAATGGAAGTTGACTGTATGAAACGCATATTTCAAAGATCCGAGTCCGAAAGGAAAGTGAAGTATGTGAAGTATATTGGAGATGGAGACACAAAAACTTTTCCTGAGCTTCAAATTACTGCTTCGTATGCAGTCGAAAAAGTTGAATGTGTAGGACACATTCAGAAACGGATGGGTTCTAGGTTAAGAAAATTGAAACTGATAAATCGTGGTAAAAAACTATCAGATGGTAAAAGCATAAGCGGCAAAAACCGTTTAACGGATAAACTTATAGATAAATTTACAACGTACTATGGAAATGCTATTCGTGGAAACAATAGTTCCATTGAAGATATGCGAAAAGCCATTTGGGCCATATATTGTCATTATAGGTCCACTGATGATACACCTATGCATTACTTCTGCTCTCTCGGTACCACGTCATGGTGCAAATATCAAAAAGCAGTGTTTGAAAAAAGTGATTCATTTAAACACAAAAATTCAGTACCAATCCCTATAATGGATGCAATCAAACACATATTTGCTGAACTTTCTACACCAAAGTTGTTAAAAAAATGCCTGGGTGGTAAAACTCAGAATGCAAATGAATCTTTTAATTCCACTGTTTGGAAATACTGTCCCAAAACATCTGGAGCGTCTAGAACTGTGGTTGAGATAGCCGTTAATGAGGCTGTAGTAATGTTTAATGATGGAATGGCAGGTCGTCTTGGTATAATGAAATTTCTTGGGTTTAATTTAGGACATTTTTCTGTCATTTCTGCTAAGCAGTCTGATTATGCGCGTGTGAAAAGTGCTGAGATCAAGTCTAGGTCATCAACACTAGAGGCCCGTAGGGCTAATAGAATGAGAAAAAAAACCATAAATGAGCATTTGGCAGAATTAGAAGGTCCTACATATGAAGCAGGAGCATTTTAAGCACTGTTCTACATATTATATTGAAAATAATAAGAATTCAATCTTTAAACTTAATTTTCTCAGCTTCTAATTTTCACACTTTCCCGCAAGATTAAAAAAAAATTTTTGATCGTACAGTTATAATATTTTGCATGAATGTTCTACTTATAGATACACATTCTGTGAACCTCAGTTATGTTAATGGCATCCATACATTTTAATATCTGGCATAATAAACACTAAAATTTTCATAATTTAAATGTTTCCTGGTTCTTTAAATTTTAAAAAATATTGAAATAGTAGATAACTTTAAAGTTTCAGGTTCACCAAATAGAGGTAATATTTAGCTTCAATTTGACATAAGAATTGGGATTCTACTGTGTTTCTTTCAAAAATTATCTTGCGGGAAACAAAATGTAAGTTTTTAAAAAAAATCATTTTTTTGTAAATATTTTATGTTATTTAAAAAAATCTATTAATTAAATTACAAAAATTAATGCATTTTTTTAAAATTAGTACCTTTTTATGAAACTTATCAAAAGTTCACTCTAAAACGAGCAAAACTTATTGATTTATGATTAGTCGTAAACAGTATGTAAAAATGACCAATTTTTGGCTTGAAAGGTACTATGCCCCCTTAAACTAAAGCTGGTTTGTATGTTTGTTTCATGGGAGGAGAGCTTTACTACAAAGGTTGTTTTAGAAGTTTCACGGTTAAGAATTTACTTGAACAATGAGACTTCCGTGATTAGGAACTTTTTCACTTTGTTCGTAATTATTAAACTTTAGATTTATTTATTTTTCGTCTTAACGTCAAAAATACCTGCATTCCTCAAGAAATGGATTTGGAAGTACATTTCTATAATGAAGAATTAAACTACATTACATTTTAATTAACACAGTACGAAAGCAAAATTTCTTAATAAAACAAACATAACATTTCTTTTGATTCAGACTGCAGAAAATAGGGATTTGCATAAATACTAAAACTTATTCAACTTTCAGTAACTTATCAGCTAAATCCCCTTGCAGAATTTACTGAAAGTAACAAATCTATAATTCATCAAGTACCTGTTTGAAAGTAGTCATTAAATCAAGCTAATCATTAATTACTTAAATTAAATTACATGTTAAAAATTTTTATAAACTAAATTTTAAAATTCGGGCTAGACACGAAAATCGCAAAACATCGAAACAATATGTGTGCCGAATTTCAGTATGGTAAGTGCCATAGATTCCTCTGCAGATATTTAACACAATAATGTGCCTATTGCGTTTCAAAACTTCTAAACATTGCCAACCCTACTGTGTCTGCATCCAGAATTGCAGGTATAAATATCATAAGAATTATTGAAATGCACTACAGCCGAAGAACGTCACCTATATTTTCAAGACCCTCTTTCATCCCCTTAAAATCTCTATTTTGTTCATAATGCTCTTCTTCTAAAAAGATACTTTTAAAATATGTATTACCTTAAGAAATACAAATAGAAACTAATTATTAGAAAATAGTAATTCAAAATCAAAGTTTGTGTATCTTGATTTTGCATTACGGTAACTAAAAAGGAGGAATCGATGTACGTGATTAAATACTGCAGACATAAAGAACACGATATCTTATTGAAAGATTAGTAATCGTTTGTTTAATAAGTTCGACTATACAAAGAAAAACTGTATCCTGCCTATCCATAAAAAATACTCTAAAAAGTATTATATATTTTCTTGTTGGTTATCGATTAAAATAACATAAAATTGATATAAAATAAACTTAACCAATTAAAAATTTACTTACTTTATCCAGCAACAAACAATGAAATCTTTTTCACGTATATTAGGTTTTAAAATGTAACGTTTATGAAAAAAACTTTAACGACAGTAGCTGATACATTCTACAACACATATTTACATGGATTTGAATGCAATATAGCATAAACTAATACTGAAAATAATATTATTTGTCTCTTCTCTGAAGGAATCAAATTAAAGTAAAATTATTTTCGTTAAATTTTGTCCGAAATTTCTAACCGTGAAAACACTTCTTATTATTAAACCTATAAAACATCATAGAACAACAAAAAGATAGCATAAAACAACACATTACGTATTATTAAATTTTTTTGAAGTAACACGTTTTAAGATAGGAGTAACACAGGTGGGCTATTGGAAACGGTCCGGTAACAATAAGAAAAGAAAAATCTGAGGACAACTCCATATATCCAACTCATAACGTTAGATTTGTTTCATAAACTTACGTATTTTTAGAATAAAAAATTAGTTCCATTACTTCAATGGGGGAGGCGTACTATCTGATTTGGATGATACTGTCTTTAATATATCGGCGGAAAATCAAATTGTATTCTTTCAGAATCCTTATCACCTTTTCCCCTTCTTTCTTTTAATTTTTACACTAGAATCGACAAGAATCATATTCGTCCAATGAAAATAAATGAAGAAGATGTTATTATAAATTTATGACTGTTTTCATGTTCCCTTATCGGAAGAAAGTTGAAACAGATTTACTTTAAAAAAAACCTTTTACTTACCCATTCAAAGGTGAAAAAAGTTTATCTTCCATTTTCTCTGTTAGCTCTCCTCAGGTCAAATTATAAAGTGGTTTGAAACTTTTACTAATAAAATTTTAAAGTTGGCATGTCTTCTTTTCTTTCGATCTAACTTCCTTTCGGAAAACTATTTTTACAACTTTCGGAATCTTATTACTCAACTAAAGTTTATATTACTTATTAATCTATAGACATCAAGACGAAAATACTTTTGAAATTCTTTTTGACGAAACTTTGACCATTATATTCAGAGGACAAGCAATATTTATATCACTTTGACACAATTCTACTCACGTACTGTGCAATATTTAGAATTCAAAATGCATGTTGAACAAATTGGAATTACAGAAAAGTAGTTTTGGATTCGTGGTGTGATTTTTATTATAAAGTAATGGCCGTAAGTTCTGAATTGTATTATATGGATACATAATTAAGTATATTCTGGTTCATTTTTGTTAAATATGATGTGCGGGCTTCTTTCTACCACTAATTTATTTTCCAAATGTTTTCAAATAACATAATAATAGTGAATTGTTAGTTTTTATAAATTAATAGCTTTCAGATATTCTTACAGAATTACTCACAATTTACATTGTAACTATTTAGAACTGATAACGATGTCTTATCTTACAACCCTGTCTTAAATATAAATTTAATGGACAGCAATTTACAATATGGAAATGAATTTAATACCTTGTATGAAACCTAACATATCATATTAATTAATATGAATTGTACACTAAAACACACTAAGTTTCATTTTTAATTTTTGCAAATAGAATTTCAACTTTCAATATATATCTGCTACACAAGTACTAAATCGCTTCTTTTACATTTTCTAAAACGTGTCTTTCTCAAGAGCTTTATCCAATTATATTCATATTTTAGGTAATATTTCCTTTTTCAACTAGATCCACCATGTAGTACCACCTATACTTTTAAGCGCTTCTCATTTACATTTCTTCTTTAGACCTCACCTATGTGAATCTGAAAGATGGAATCCCTTTAAAGTTTCGTAGAAAATTGTTTGAAAAGTGGGTTGAAGTACAGGCTCAAAATAATATAACGGGTATAAATACAGATTTGAATAAATGTGCCGTAATTATTATGTAAAAGGTGTATAAAGTATTTCTTAGTACAATTATTTCATAATGTACTACACTGGCGTGGAAAGCTTACAAATTACCCCTGTTTTTAAAGATTACAGCCGTGAATTTAAATTTAACATGTGATGAATGCGTTAATATTTAGTATAAAACTGTTTTATGGTCTTATTTTGAATAATACGTCAGATGCGTTACTAATACGTGACGTAAGAGACTCGAGAGTGTATTTTGCAACCAGAGTAAATTACATGTAACCTAATTATCAGTATGAAACTGTGAAAAACCTGCATCAATGTATGAGGTGACCATACAGCCTAAAGAGAATGCCCTTATCTCCTTCTTTAAACTTTTACAGTTAGTAGATTACCCAGGTTAGGCTCATGCTTTATGGTACTCAATACAATATAACCATCTTAGTATAAATACTTTTTTACTATTTGCTCCTGTTCTTGATTTAGCTATGTTTTACTCATCAGTTTGTTAACTCGACGTACGTTTAGTATCACGTTTCCACATCTAAGTGAGTTCACTAGAAAATAGCAGCTAAAAACCTAACTGTTTCTTAAGTTTTGCACTCCTTGAAACTGTGGAAAATGCAAGGGTGATTTTGAAAAATATTGAAACTAAGATGAGCAAACGAACTGAATAATACTGCAGGACTCCAATTCCCGTAAAAGTGGGAGACGTAATGGGAATCCTTCATTCGTGAAAGAGGAAATAGGAAATAGTTCTTCTCTCAGAAACAATCGTAACGTGATGTAATGATAATTAAACAAAGTAAAGGAGAGTATCAAAATTTTCTGAAAATACCTTTCGTAAGGGGATACAGTATAGGAGATTAATTCCTGTATAGATAACAAATAGTGTTGGAGTTTGGTATTGAATATTGAATTGTTCTTCAATGGTCGATTATTTTATTTTACATTTAAATCCTTCATTTATGAACTGAAATCAAGAATATAATTTATTTCAAAAATTCTAAGAGACTTTAAAGATATACAACTTTTAAACAATTCAGACCACTTTGGTCTGTGTCAGTTCCATTTATTCCAATACATGTTAAATTGCGAAGGAAAATCCATTGGGTGAGCCACCAACACTCCTAATAGAGACAATCACTAATATCCCTCTGCTGGAAACTAGGATTATAACCCTTGTCCTACAGGGTAGCACATACGTGCTCTGATCACTAGACCAGTTAGGTGGTCATTACCACTATGAAACATAAAATCGCATAATCGCATGAACTCACTGTAGTAGCATGCATGAAACTCACCACAGACGAAATCACAACTACCTTTGACATATTAGTATAAACTGTACTTCCATTTAGAATGTAAAAAAATTGAAAACATATAAGATTTGAACAAAAAATTGGAAAAAAAATGCTCCGGTGAGTTTGAATTTATTTGAAGTGATTTGATTTCGTATGTAACGTATAAAAGTACTAGAGCACTGTATTTGGCACAATTTCAATTCGCAATTTCAACTCATTTGAAAAAGCTTAAACTCATCTTAAAATGAATTAAGGTGCAATAGATGTAAATGGTAGTGCATTTGACCATAGTCATAGGGAATTTAAATCTACTCTTAAAATTGGTATACAGATTGCAAGGATAGAAATAATTTTTTTTAAATAAATAACAGTTATTATCTAGGGAATTGTACAATATTCAAACGTCCAGATTTATTTTTTGGTGCTTGAAGAACATATATCTACAGCTCTAGATATTTTTAAGTAGTTGTTTGTCTTTTGTGTACCATAATAGCCAGAACAATTGGATTTGTTTGATTTACTTTTCCATTCCATTTGTAAATCAAACAAATATGTTTTCTTTAAAAAGATTCCTTCAAAACGTAGTTCGAAAACTAAAACCTGAAAAGTCTGTAGGATCGCTTTTAAATCGACGTGGATTTCAAGTTTAGTTGTTAAATTAAATGCATCTGATGTTTTGAAAACAGTTTTTATCGACTAAAAATTATAGTTTTATGGTTAGAATGGTGTTTAGAGAGAAGAATGCTGGAGACAGTAATACTACACAAAAATTTTATTCATTATCATATCGATTTAAATTCTTATTGCAATCTTTGTGGACCCATATACTATATTTATATATATTTACCATACCTTTACAATAAAAAACCGCTAGAATTATCATATCTTCTACTATATATGTGTCATATCTATCCTAGAATAATATTATGCCATACATACGTTCAAGTAATTCATGAGTTACCGGAATATATCATAACAGTCACGTAACGTGTGTAATACATAGTCCAAGTTGTTCCAAAAAGTTGTTCTTGATGATAAGTACAGGATATTACGCTTAAATTGAATTTACATAAAACTCCTATCACCGTATAGCTAACAATGTACTCTTTCAGTAGCATTTACGTAAGTCTAAAAAGTACACCCTCAAGAATATAAAGTCCCAAAATTCCTTCATCGTAAATATCATCGAAGTAATATTTTTACTGTTCACGCTTCATGGTTTCCACTTAATTTCAGCTGTTTTGTTGAAACCTTAAATAATTTACATTAAGAAACTATTATTTTTTTAAATAAATAAGACCAGCAGTATACATTTGTATTTGTATTTTGTGCTGCAAGAGAATGAAAGTAACTTCAAGAGCCTCATCATATTCTCCCAGCAGTATAACATGATTCAACAATGCGTGGTGTTGTCCTAATATCTTTCACTTATGGGATTGATTCCAGACTGTCGTTAATAGCCGTTGTGTTTCTTTAGTATGACGTTAATTAAACGAACCTAACCTTACACAACTGGATTCATGCAGTCAAATTTCTGTTAAATTCGTTTTTATAAAAAAAAAATTAACACCCTACCAGCAGCGTTAATATCTTAATCCAAGAAGTGCACTCTCAAATACACTCTATAACAAAAAATAGACGCACTAAGAAGGTGCAGAATTACAGTGGTGTCGGGCTCGATCAATTTGGAACGGCGCTGAATGAGGACGTAGAGTCTTTAGTGACGAGTCCCGTTTTCAACGTCTCCAGACAAGTCAGCGGTTGTCATCAGGACTGTGTCCTGATGACAAACTTCTGACTTGTCTGGAGACGCCCACGGCAGCGTGGGGATTCTGCTTTTATTATAGCACGCCACCTATGCCAACGACAATGCGTTATGGTCTGGGATATCATCTTCTTTGGTAGCCCAACACCTTTGGTATTTCTGGTAGGGATGCGACATCGATGTCGATGTTTTCAAAACATCGATGTTTTTTTAAAAACATCGATGTATTTAACATCGATGTATTGGGGTCGATGTTTTGGTAACATCGATGTTTTCACTTGTCGATGTTTTATTTTTAATGAAAAAAGTACCGTTATAAAAAATTTCAAAATAACCAAGTAGCATAATTTTCAAAATCAGCAAACTGAACATACTTTTAGACCAAAGTGACCAAGGATGAAGGTTCTGAAAAGTAGGGATGCGACATCGATGTCGATGTTTTCTAAACATTGATGTTTTAGAAAAAAACATCGATGTATTGGAGCCGTTGTCGCATCACTAGTTGCTAAACCAGTTTTAAGAAATGGGGAAACAAGTTTAAATACACTGAATTTTAAAAACATGGATGGTTTGGGGGCGATGTTTTAATTTTCAACATCGATGTTTTGCTGTCGATGTCGCATCAATAGTTAGTAAACCAGTTTTAAGAAATGGGGAAACAAGTTTAAATGCACTGAATTTTAAAAACATCGATGGTTTGGGGGCGATGTATTATCAACATCCATGTTTTGCTGTCGATGTAGCATCACAAGTTGCTAAACCAGTTTTAAGAAATGGGGGAAAAAGTTTAAATACACTGAATTTTAAAAACATCGATGTTTTTGGGTCGGTTTATTATCAACATCGATGTTTTTATTTTGAACATCGATGTTTCAAAACATCGATGTTTTGCTATCGATGTCGCATCCCTAATTTCTGGCACACTTACAGCACAGCGGTACGAAGACAACATTCTACGACCGGTTGCGTTACCGTTCCTTTGACGACAACCCGGACTTACTTTTCAACAAGATAGAGCCCGGCCTCACACGGCGCGCGTTACTACCAATTGCCTTCAAGCTTTCCCAACACTTCCTTGGCCACCTAGGTCTCCTAATTTATTTCTCATTGAGAATATTTGGAACCTAATGGGAAGGCGATTGCAACCATCCCGGAAGGTTGACCACTTAGTCCGACAGTTGGAGACAATTTGGCAATAAATTCCGCCGGACACATTCCGGGAACTGTTTAGGTCTATGCTACGCCGGGTGACAGCTTACATCCAGGCCAAAGATAGACCAACGCCTTATTAACGGCCATCCCTTTGTAACGGTCACAACGGTGTGAAATAAATCCTCCAATTGTTCTAAAATTTTAATTGTTTGTTTTTCTATGAGTATGTTCTTCACACACGCCAATTTGTATTGCAATCGGACAACTATTTCTTGGTGCTTCGATTTTCTTTTGTTATAGTTTATATAGCCACAGAGTTACCTCATTTCATTCGAAGCATTTATAAATTTAGATAAGTCATATATTTGTAAACTAAATATCTTCAACTTAACAATTTTTGTGTTGCCTTTCCACAATTTCAACTTTAATTGCAGCAGTGTTATCCTAACGTTATATAACAGATTAAGACACTATAAGTTTGCAAAAAAGAAAATAAATCAATCGTGTTTTATTTGTATTTTAAGCGAACAACGTTTATGAAAGCCGACACTGCATGAACGGAAAAAAGCCAATAGAGAACGATAGCACATTCAAGACCCGCATAATCTTCTTCATGTAAATTTAATGCTATCAGATTTTCGTTCAATACTTTAAAAAACGCATACCTTCTTTCACACTACCAGTAACATGCATAAACCATAAAAATACGCCCGCATATATAAAAATTCCCAGAATTACCTAATTTCATTGAAAGTATTTCAGAATTTAGATGTCATTCATTTTGAAACTAAATCTATTCAAATAAAATATTGGTTACCGTTTCATGGTATTTGCTCTAAGATACGTTTCTGTCGTTAGCTCACAGTAAGAAAAGTAGTAGCACATTTTATTTATATTTCAAACTTGTGCAACGAAGTCGTAAAGCGGCACTGCACGAACGGAAACCAGCCAATGGTGAACGATAGCAACTTCAAGACCCTCGTCAACATCCCCAGGCAGGTTTGATACTATCAAATTTCCGTTTAATCCTCCTTTAAAAAAAAAACATCTCTTTTTTACACCCTTCCGTAGCATGCATTACTTACGCCTTTAAAAGTACGCGCTCAAGAACTATCTATCATTTTCTCAGCCCTGATAGCAGCTCATTGATCACGATAACACCACGTTTCCTGGCGTGCTTGAGTTCATTTTTTAAAGGAGTACACAATAACGACAAGGTTGTTTCTGGCGTCGACTTCCGAGAGGTTGAATAGAAAATTGATTGTGATCCTGGGTGTTGAGGAGATTTCCGATTGAAGTCGATGAGTGCATGCGGGGGCAAGCATTGCTGGAAAATGCGTTTCCGCCATTGGAATTTATCGTGTCTGGCTAGGCGCAGAATGTTAGGATGGGATTATTTGTTTTGGGAATAAAGATGACTATGTTTGGGATCTCGAGCCCTGTTTGCGGGATGTCTTCTTTGATATGGGTCCATTAGTTTGTGGCCGGATAAGTGTCGAATAAATAAAGAGTTTGCTGGCAGACTGGAATGGGCTTGTTTGCCAAGTTGTACATCACACTTGATTTCATTGCTTGAATGTGGTATGGATATTTTAAAGCAACAGAGTTCAATCCTTGTTGGAAAGTACATCAAGGATATTTATTATTATATGTTGATATTTACAGATTTATTTACCGTTTCGTGATTAGAAATGCCATTTCACACCCAGGCAAGAAAAGTGACACGTCAAAAAATAAAAAAATTGGTGTTATGTCATTGAAAAATATATATGAGTGTGCCCCAGCGTGTTATATTTCTATTCTATAGATTATAAAAGAAGTTACCACCATAAATAATTACCTAAAATATAAAAGAAGCTTATACTATTTCAGTATAAGTTTTATAGTATATTTTAAGTTGGTGTTTCTGAAATTCTGCAATTTTGAATTGTGTCACTTTTCTTGCCGGGATGCTATATACTATCTCACGATGCTAAGACATACATAGTTATAAACACATGTCGAATAAATAAAAAGTTTGCTGGAGGACTGGATTGGGCTTGTTTGCCAAGTTGTACATCACACTTGATTTCATTGCTTGAATGTGATATGGATATTTTTAAGCATCAGAGTTCAATCCTTGTAGGAAAATACATCAAGGATATTTATTTTTATATGTTGATGTTTACAGATTTATTTACCATTGCGTGATGAGAAATGCCATATCGCACCCCGGCAAGAAAATTTTTGATTCCTAGCGATATCACCTGCCTTTCTGAATTTATTTTCCTTGTTTCTTTGTATTATATTTTTCTAGTAATGGAAAGTTTAGGTATTGATAAGTCAATTACTGCTTTGCAAATGCAGCCTGCATTGTGGGACAAAACTCACGAAGATTATGAGAACAAAATAAAAAAAGAAAACGCATGGAGAGCGGTGATGGTGTTTATTTATGGCGAAGAAATGCAAGAATTGTGATAAACAAAAGAAAAATATGCTTAATACGTTCTTTATTGTTATTACAATAATTTAGCATTAATTTATGTTGACAATCTATACTAAAAATACGAGGTACAAAAAAAGTAAATGACAAAACGATAGCTTGATAATATTTTAAATAAGTTACATTAATTTCTTATAGTAATTTAACAACAATTTATGTTAATTAACTAATAGTAAGAATACGAAGAAGTAAAAAGTAAGCGACAAAAAACGGTAACTTGATAATATTTTAAATAAGCTGTTGCATTATTTTATTATATTTTTATATACTGCCATAGCAAATCGCCTTCACTTACAAAATACTGACCGAAATTATCTCGAAGAGCCGTTGGCTCAGGTCCAGTCTAACCATTATAAACATTATTATCATCGTTTTCCATCAAACTGGTGTGCGTTAAGGTGTCTTCGTGAGAATAACCATACCTCGTTCGTATGAAATTATGCAGGATTACACATGCTTTTATTATGGCAATTGCAAATCAATATTAGAGTTCAATGGTCTATAGAAAATCCTCCATTTATTAGTTAAAATACCAAAAGAGCATTGAATGGACTGGCGCTCTCTAGAAAAGCGGTAATTAAATACTCTTTTATTCTGTGGTAAATTTTTTTCCACCATACTGACCTCAATGTTAACTACAGCCTTTCACGTGGTGGTATGTTGTCTCTCATATTTGTGTCCTGTTTCTAAGGCTCCGTTCACACGAGGCGCGTAAAATGCGCTTTTGCCCAGGTTATCAGGGTCCTGCTCTTCAAGGTTGCAAAGATAGATACTTGAATTGGAAGAATAAATAAACATAATTTATTGGCAGGATCTCGCTAGCCTCGCCATACGCGCGTTGAAACGCCTCATGTGAACGTGGCCTTAATGTATCCTGCTGAAGTGTTCTCTAAAAGAAGCTACCGACACCCGGAACTAATTGAAAAATTGAGTCAAAACGTCGTCCAGTTCGCGATACAGAACATGCTATAAACCTTTCTGCACACGAAATTTATCGATAGAGTGTACACAATACTTCCTTTTGACATTTTTCTTGTTTTCCTTATGATTAAAATACCACAATGCAAGCATTTCCAGCTCATCAATTCTGAAGGCAGGCAGGATTCCGAAGGATGTAAAAGTCGTGACGTCATCGTCTATTGCGCGCCCGTATTCGTATTGCCAAAAATTCAAAAGTTACAATTGAAAAATTATTTATTTAAAGAAAATTAAATGTAAGGTATCTAACTCGCTTAAAATTTTCCGCAGATTTCAAATTAGCTGAAATTTTTAATATATCTTTAACGATGCCAATTTTACAAAAAAGAACTAAACAAGGCCGATTAAAAATTATGTTTTGCTTGTCTTTGCTCGAATCGTTTGTTTGCATGAAATGAATCTCTACGACTATCACAGGCGACCGATGTGAACGATCGATCTCCTTCGTGTGAAGGCGCCCATAGGGTCTGTATTCCCAGTTAACTACCAAAAGGCAACTACCGAATGTGTTAAAAATGTTTCACGACATTAGTAGATGCGTGGAATATTTTTTTCTGGTACGATAACACACTTACGATAACGCATTCGATAAGAACAAACCGAATCGATTTAGTCATGGACTAAAGTAAATAAATTATGTATTATATTATATAAAAGTAAGTAAATTCACGTACTTGAAAATGGTGCTTTTATGAATTAGATTGATAGTTAATATGACATTACACGCATGAATAGAAATAGGTTCGTGCATAGATGCCAAAAAACCACGTTGTAGATGCTGCACTTTGACCAACTCCTGGAGCTGTTCCCATCGGGTCTGTATTTCCAGTTACCTTCCAAAAGGCAACTCCCGAGGTTTAGACAAACTTCAGTCCTTCTAGTTCCTCACTACAACGAAATTTCCAGTAAATTAAATGTAGTTAGACACTATAAACAATAAATTATTACATCCAACTTTTATCTGTTCCTAGATATATGCTTCCTGATTTGTCCGTAATTGTGTTTGCATATTTTGGGTTTTAAAATGTGATCATAATGTAGAATTGCTTAAATAAGGATTCCTGTTTTTTTCCATGTTAGAAGTGTCGCGGTGTGTCACAGCATTCATCAAATAAGTATAATATGCAAGCATATACAAATAATTCTTTACATCAATTCATATTTCATAGCTCACTTGAAAATATTTTCATATTAACACGTAAGTAATATTATATAATGTTTGGTTCGTTTTATACAATTTTGTTTTACATTTTGACGAACATGCAAAACTAGAAAATGAATAAAACTTGCTAGTATTATTTATTTCTATGTCAATTACAACTCGAACAGGGCATAAAATTTCCGTTCCGTCTCTAGGATTATACTACACATGTTTGCACTTGTATATCCCGATTTCCTGATACCGAAAGCGTTTCACTCGAAATTGGGGACCCGTGGTATTGCTATTTCTTCCCGAACTTTAATTAAGATCCGAAACACTTTTTTATTCGGTTGCTAAGAATCAGCATTCCAACGCAATAAATTCCATTTATTTCTTCTTTTTTTTTTCTTACTTGAATGCTAGCACTTGCTGATACAAGGATCGTCATAAAAGATTTCAGAGAGTTTAATTTGAAACACGATGCTGTATTTATCCCTCGGCTAGGAGATAAAAAGCGAAACTTTATATTTTATTTTGGTATTCTGAGATACGATATTCAAAGGGCCCTGATTGTTGTAATATATGATCCACGTTTCATTATCTTGTGCGTTTCAAGGGATGGGATTCATCACGTTTAGCAATTTCTTGTCTGTGTTTATCCCGAGTCTTTATTAAACAATCCTCTATATGGTGGATGCAAATCACGGTGCTGAGGGCTACCTCTACCGCTGTTAAGAACTTTATTGGTAGAAACTCAAGCATTTTTTTTTCATTTTTGTCTAACGGATACTGGTATTTCCTAATTGCGACAGAACGTAAAATATGTTTCAAGTAAAAGTTCGTTTCAAGTTTTGTAAGCAATTAAGTTATATATTTATATTAATGATTGAATCATTTGTTCAATATAACATATTCTTGAAAAAATATGTGTAGAGTGTGGATTATATGGAACATTGCCCACATACGATTAAACTCCTTTTGTATAGTTAAACTGTTGGCTTCGTATAATATATAGTTGTAACAACATCTATAGGTTATTGGTAAAAGAACACATCGTACATTCTAGCATACGGTTACTTTGTATACTTCATACATTCATTGGAGGCCGGGTACGATAAGATACATTGGTATACTATCATATCAGGGCCCAAGAGGTTATTTTTTATAAGTAGTTATTATTTTTATAAGTAAGACTGCAAATATGTGCTTTTCCATTCTGAAAACCAAACAAGCATATATGCTGGAATCCCAACAATCTTCTATAGATATCTATACTGTTTGATGTTTAGAGGCTGACATAAGCACGTACTTACAGTTATTCTACACATAAAACTAAAAATTCACATTTCTTCATAATGTTGTTTGACTTGGTTTTAAACCTTTTTAGAACTGTTGCTTCAATGTGTGATATGCAACAAACAATTTAAGAATATGAAAGTAATAATCATGTGCGACTGATGTGCAAGACTTTATCAGTATTTTGCAAATTTTCTTACAACAATATACAGCACGACACACCAATAAAATGTACTAATGTAGAATATTTGAGTATGACCACTGTGTGATATGATCTTTTACCAATACTCAGCAAAAGTGAGTGGTTAACAAGTAACAATTAAACGTATGCGACAGTTGTAATTGTTTGCGGACAATGTGCACTATATGATCCTTTACAAATACTCTGCAACTGATGTTTAAACAAAAATGGTTCCAATTAATGCACAGGAAAACTAGCTGTTTTATTCTACGGGATTGAGTTTTTTCTCTCCTACCGTTATAACTTAAAATTACTAATTTCAATACTGCGCATATTATTATCTAATGTGATATTTAAAACACTCTCTTATAAACTGATGTTTAATTCTCATTGCATATTGGATTCAACTATAAATACTTTTATATCTATTTCCGTGAAGGAATTATTTCGAGTATTGTGTATGGATGAAAGCGAAAACGTGGTGCTAATTCTAAAACAAAATGGATGCCTTACATTTATGTCTGAGTGGAAATACTACAGTAAATATATGTCCTTTATATTACACACGTAAACCGTCTTATTTTTTCATTCAAGCATTAAATTTCTAAACAAAAACATTTTAATCTATTTTAACAAAATTACATGCTTTTTTTCAGCTGTATATACGAGTATATGATGAATGATGTAATGGGGGGGGAGGGTTGTAAGCAGAAAAATTGCATTCGAAATTGTTCAAAACGGGTAATCTTCTCTATAAATAAGAATGGAGTGTTTGTTTGTAAATTCAATATTTTCCACCCATTTCAAGTTTTCAATCCGTTTTGAACCCTTCTGATGACAAATCTGCCGTTTTCGCATTTGGTGTCTGTATGTCTGTCCATCTGTCTGTATGTATGTATGTATGTATGTATGTGCCCTATACACGTCCACACAGTTCAATATATTTTCATGGAAAATTGAATACAGTGAGTACTTATCTTCAATTAGTGAGTGGAATTGGTTGCGAAAGTCTGTCTATCCGTCTTTCGGTTCTATGTTCGATTTTGTCTTGGTGTGTTTGTAGAAGCATCACATGAATTTTATTCCAGATATTTCATTGCAATGTGTTTTATTTTATACAGTATCTATTAGTTTAGTGAAGGCAATATTAAACATTTCTTTATTGTTATATTTAGTTGAGTTTCATGCTAAAACACCTGAGTAAGTATACTTAAATCAACCATAATTTGGTAGTTTTGGAAAAATTGGAATGTGTATTGAATAGTACGATTACTTCGATTGCTTTACCAGTAGTGCCAAAAAAGTAATTGTTCTTCAATTTTTTTTTAATTATTTTTTTATGGAATTTCAGCTTTGATATTTTATTTATTTTGAGTCTTATTTTTGTTCTTTGCGCAATGAAAACGATTTTTGAATATTTGAGACAGACGATATTTTTCAACGAACGGGAATGAACCAGATCGAGCGAGCAGTCATATTTTCTGTTTCTTTCGCTCTGAATTAATTTCACATTTCTAAATTTTGTGCACTTTTAGTTGTTAGTTGTGGCAACTGTGCGAGAACATAAAGAGATAAAAATGAATCACAAATTAATATCCTTAGAACAATTTTACCGACATCTTTTATTTTGTTTTATTTTGCTGTTTTCTGTTTTAAATATTTATTATTTCAATAAATGTGTTTTCCTTCTCATCACACTCAAAACCACCAAAAAGTATTCGACTTAAAAATGGCAGGTAAGTCAGACTAAATTTTCAGTAAATTGTAAGTGTAGTTATGCCATTATTGAAAGAATAATGCCGTTATTGAAAGAATAATGCCGTTATTGAAAGGATATTGCCATTATTGAATGAATAATGCCGTTATTGAAAGAACAATAATGTTTAAAAATCCGAACTAGAACTTTTCAAACATCAAAAAATTCGTTGTCATAATGACAGGAGAAGATTGCAAAATTTCACAATGACACTTACAAATTCCAAGAGTGCCACATGTAAAAAAATATAGTTTTGTTGACTATGAGTGCGAGAGCTCTTGCCGTAAATCGTAATTTTTATTGAGTTGAACATAAGAAGAACTTAAGAAAGGGAATTCCAAATTTCCCTCAAAATCGTCTTTTGAAGTAGGAACCTTAGTGTCACATTTCGTTATTTTGTAGCTTTCTCATACAGCAAATGGTGCGATGTATGTGAAATGTACTACATGAATGGATATGCATGTGTAGGATTTGTGTCCAAAGTAAGTTGTAGAAATTATAAGTATGACGAAAGGTGTTCAAATACATTTTTATTAATAAAAAAAAACGTAACTCATTACATATTTTATCTCTTCAATCTAGAGTAAACCAATTCAAACCGAGCAAGGTTGGGTATTGTGCTAGTTATCAATAAAAATGAAATTTTCCATTCTTCTCAGTGAATAAACTTACTGTATTCAAATGGAAAAATAGCTTATTTAGATTCGTTTACCGTTGCATAACACATATTAGTTACTAACATATATTATGTATAAATAATTTTAAGAATAAAACATGCGTCTTACCATGTAACACAAAATTGTATTGTAATTAAATAGAAAATGAGGACGGTTCAATTATACTTAATATGCATGTTTGTGTATTACTGGAAAATCCTACCCATAAATGTTACAAGAACCAGCGTTATATTTTGAATCAAGGTCTTTTTAAATATTCCCAACTGCAACTTTGCACATGGAGGAATTTCCTCAATGTCATCCCTTTTTAACGATTCCTTTTGTTTTTTTCCTGTTAATAGCTCAAGAAGTTAACACAAGTAACATAAATGCAGAAATTTAGAAGGTCTTCGAACAATGCCGAAGACAGAACATTTTAAATAGCGTGAAAAGTACGTGAGGAGATTTATTTCTAATTCATTATTGTTGATTTTCGATTCAAACAGTGTTCAATTTGTAAGGTCTGTTTGTGTTTGCTAATTCACTCTCTGTTGGAGCAAATTACTTTAAAATGCAAATAAGGCACTAACTTACTGAATACATATTGATTTTCACGCTTTTCCTATTATCGGTGTTGCGAAAATAAATATTTGTAAATGAGAGTAGAGTATAAATTACTTGGGACCTGCGAAACAAGAAATTAGGGGTTGTTTTATCACTGAAGATAGCAATTGTTATTGACTTGGTGTGTTAGATGTAATTTAACAAATCAATTAGTTTCTAGTTAGTTAGAAGTTCTAGTTTCTAGTTCAACGGTTAGTTTCTAGTAGAGGAATAACTGGAAACTACTGCTTATATATTAGGAAATTGATATTAATAATGGTTGTACCTAACAATGTACATGGACTTTTTTTACTAAAGCTTAAAGTAATTCCGACATTATATCATATCTATCAAGATATAAATAATTGTGTTATTGAAGTGATATGTTGTCATCAAGGTTGCACAAATATGTAATGACCACGAGATAAAGAAGAGGTCCGTTTTCTTCTAATAATGAAATATCTTGTCCATTAAGATCTGGTCATTTTTACTTATGATGAGATACCTTTTCTCGATAACCGAGAGGAGGGTTTAAAAAAAAAATCTAGATTGCTTCATAACCTTTTGAGGATTTGGATGTATATGAGCTTTGTTTTTATCCTACGTTCTATGCTGACTAAATAACCACATATATATTGATTGAAATATTTCTAGGAAATTGGTTATTGGCCAATATCATCAAAACTGGTTAGAAGTTGTGCTGATAAGACTTCAGTTTGTTGGACACACAAAAGTTCATTTACTATATATAGTGCCGTGTTATTTTGGTGGGGCTTAGAATTTTGTTTCACCATATATAAATTGCAGTCAGCTTTTATTCGTATAGCTTTACGAAGAAATGATCGCATTACACTTGTCATTGTTTTATAGAACATTCTTTTCTATCTTTGGTTACATAAGTTTTGCGTTATTAATGTTTGGGTGCTGAATTCAAATATGGCTTAATATCTCCATTACTTGCAGTTTTTGTCTATTAAAAATTGCTATATTTACAAAATATGAATATACAGCGAAATATCTACGCGTGCAAAACGTTGAAGTAAAATGTCATTTTTTATTAAATAATAAGTTAAAGCTTACCATCACACATTCTTATTTATTATAGTATATAATTCTACTTTTTAAATATGAAATTATATTTTTACAAATTATAAATACCATAGTCACATGTGACTATGATACAGCAAAAAAAGTAGCATGTATAAATAATAAATTCATTTTATACTCTTATACTTGTACACCTGTAAGGCAGTTAATTTCTTACTCTCATGTGGGTCGTGTTGTCCTGCCAAAACCAACAGTCATCGCATAACTATCAAGGATCTCACTTGCCTTTATGCCACTACTCCATAGTTTGGATATCTGGACGATTATTTTCATTTTTTAATTGTTTATTTCTCCTAGGTTGTGAAGGCTTCAATACCGTGTCCTATTTAGGACCTGATTCCATGAAATTAAAACTCTAATCCTAGGTTATCAGTAGTAAAAATTTCAGATTATAATCTAGGAAAAGTATTTCTAGAAAAGTTCAACATCCAAGCTTTTTATAGCACTTGAGAAGGTCTTGAATGAGCTGTTGCTGATTTTCTTCATATTATTTCGCCTGAAAACCCACATTCAAATACATGACTTCCATACGGATAGGTCCTTGCTGTTCGTATTTTCTGTAAAATACAGAACCATGAATTAGTTTCCTTACCTGAGGACCAACAAAGATTCCTTCTTTGAGTTTTGCATTTACTAATTTTTGAGAATTTTCCTTTAAGGGCAAACGACTTGGCTAAGTTAGTCCATAGCATTCAAAAAAGTTTCAACAGTCCCAGTTTGATATGAATTGTTGAGTAAAAGTATTTACCTCATAGAAAATGGTCAGATTATTCTGTCGGGAGCACTTTTCCAATGATTTTACATATCTTCTTTATTCCTACATTATACGTTACTGGAATGCAAGGCCTTTTATTTCATTTGTAACAGAGGACAACTTTTAAGCTAACCTTGAATGGGTCGATAAACATATTTAATTCCTAAAGATCGTGAAATATTCCTAAATCTGTGTTCAGCCCTGGAAAATTTGAACAAAAACACATACCATTCTTTGTACACATTTAATAGAAAGAAGAAAATTTATCTTTATACAGAAAGATGTGTACATTTACCTAGAGGATTGATTATTTAGGACTGGCACCTAAAAATACAGCTTGCCATTTGGAAAGATGTATATCTCGAACGAGATAAAACCTAAAACAGTTGTAAGACTACTTTTGTTCCACATTAATTTTACAACCAGGCAGAGCATAATCAATTAATTCAAACAACTAATAAATTAAAAATTAAAACTAATTCAATTGAAAATGCAACCTTAGTGGTTACAGATTATTTCCAAGTAAAAAAGCGTGTTAGTAATTAAAATCATCAAATGTTGAATCAGAAAATTTAAAACATCTAGTGTGTCGTTTTACGGGACTTAAATCACTAATTTTGAAAGATCTTAAATATGATGGGGTTTCCATTTCTTGGACATATTTTCCATTGATAATTGCTTCGTGTTAAACGAAATGCAATTTAGACAAAAAAAATATAGTTTATAAAATTGTTTTATAAAAGCAATGATAGAAATAGTACAATAAATAAAAATAAAAGTTGGACCCAGAATATCTTATTTATTGATACAGTAAACCATAGTATACATAAGAGTATATCTAGACATCCTAACATAAATAAGATACATTAATATCTGTACAAATTTAATTAAACTAAACATATTGACAGGCAGGTTTAAACAGTTAACGCACGCATTATTTCTGTTCAAAATATTTTCATGATTATCTAAAATCTATGTAATTGTGACCCCCTGAACGTAAAAAATCTAAAATTCAAACAATTTGTGATTTAGTTTTAAAATTACAGCCCGTATTCATTTGAGGACGCTAGGCGTTTCGATGAAAAAAACCAAGAAATTCAGTGGATTCAGAAAATTTGAAAACATTATGTAACAGATGTAAAAAAGGACTTGTTATAGTATTCTATTAAATTTTAAGATAAAATAAATTTTAAAATGTTACTCATTTTACATTTAATGACAATTTATCTCAAACTGAGTAAAGTTCAACGCTACAATTTCCGTTTTGTGCAAACTGTGACAGTTGATAAAAAGGACAATTTTTTATTCAGAATGACGGAGAACAAGATACACATATATGACACTAAAACAAAATGCATACAAATTTACATAAAATATGCATCAATTCTTTGTTTTTGTATGATGTATGAGTAAACAAGGAATGCAGACTGTTTCATTACACTTTTCACAGAATGTGAGTGGTTTTGGCGCACAATTTTTCAGCTGACAACGTCTTTGTTTATCTCGTTTTAAAATAGTATGCCCTATGGGATCGTAGTGCACACTACCAAAATTTACAACCAAAGAGGATAGTGTTGACATCGGGCGACTCTCTCTGAACGAGTTGTTACTCCTTTTTCCATTAGGTTACTGCTATTTCTCGTCGAAAATCTTTTATCGATATATGCTTATTTTTCACATCTTGATGGACAGATTTATACAATATATAGGTATTTTCAACAGCCATGTCGACCATTCTTGTAAATAAACACCAATACCATTTTTTGCCTCTTTTGGATATTGAATGTTTTTTCAAATATCAATAAGGTTGGTTTAACCATTAACAAGTTGTAATGTCGTTTGAGGAACATAAATTATTTATTTCTGACCTTTACCACAACGCAGTGCTTGTCTAGCAGGATTAATCTGTTCAGAATTTGTTGCCAAAGTAAAAGACTTACTGTCGTTCCATCTGACATTTAAAATTTTATTTTGCTTATTTCACCAAGTTTATTCTCATCAAACCCTATTGTTTGTTTTTCTATTTATAACTTTCTACCGTCGTGCAGAACAAACAATCATTTACGGAAAATATAAAGATTCTACACACTCTTTTATACACAATCCCCAAATGAGGACACTGGACATTAATGGGTTAAAATAGCAGTTTTTTAGATTTCTCTGGCGACGTTAAAACTTCATAACTGAATAAAATGTAAACTAATCGAAAAGATTTTTCATTGCTTAAATATATTCCTTATTTTCATCAACTTGTGTTTACTTCTACTGTACTTTTATGAAATTTCCCAATCTATACATTATTCTATAAGCATATTATATTCTAATTACGCATGGTGTCTGATGAACTCAAAAGACCTGTAATATATTTCTCAAGTACAACAGAAGGCTAAACTGGGTATTCTGACAGAAACACACGTCCACTGTTCAGTCGTGTAAACAAATTACGAATTACAAATAACTATAAGTGATGTCCGTTCTGCTGGAAATCATGAAAGTACCTTTTTGTCAGCTATTTATTAATATCATCCCAATCCTCTACATTCCATCCTATAATATTAAGACCAGGCCTACTGTAAACTGCACATGCCAGGTCCAGACCTGGTATCTACTGTTTATGGGCATTACTGATATTCCCGCAGTTCCACCTCTGGGCAGTTGGAAACACGTCTAACACATACTACTAACGATTCCGATACCAGCCCTCGAAAGCAACGTTGCGTCCCTATCTATAGAGGAATTAGTACAACTATATAATAACTATTACTCACGTCATACTGCCACAGACCAGCGGTTTTGATGTAAAGCTTATAGTGATTTGGAGTCTTACGAAGGAGGATTAGAAGTCATACAAAATCGGATTAGAAATTAATAGTAGCTGCAAATATACTTTTGAAGGGAATTCGAGTAAAGATTAAACTGCGCATAATGTATAACTTTAATTTAATTACTGGGCATAAGAATATTTAAATTTTGCATTTAATGTTCATTCTATCATATTATCATTATACTTATTGTTATTATACTATCATTCTTCTTCTTATTATTATTATTATTATATTATCATTCTTCTTATTATTATTATATTATCATCATTATTCCTCTTATTGTAATATTATCATTATTCTTATTATTATAATATTATCATTATTCTTATTATTAGAATATTATCATTATTCTTATTATTATAATATTATCATTATTCTTATTATTAGAATATTATCATTATTCTTATTATTATAATATTATCATTATTCTTATTATTAGAATATTATCATTATTCTTATTATTAGAATATTATCATTATTCTTATTATTAGAATATTATCATTATTCTTATTATTAGAATACTATCATTATTATTATTATTATTATTATTATTATACTATCATAATTATTCTTATTATTATTGTATTATCATTATTCTTATCATTATTCGTATTATTATTATATTATCATTATTCTTATTCTTATTATATTATCATTATTATTATTATTAGTAGTAGTAGTAGTAGTAATTTATTATCATTATTATTATTTTTATTATTATTATATTATCATTATTATTATTATTATTATATTATCATTATTCGTATAGCATTCCGATTTCGGCATGGTTTTTTACTAGTTCTTCATCATTTCAAACTCAAAGCAATCCACACTGTATTGCATTCTTTTCAATCCACACTGTCCTTGGCCATAGCTCGGCGACCCAAATTATTAGAACCTTAGTGTAAATTATTAATTAATTAAGCAAATACCATTTAGACATCCCAGTTTTTCATACACATGTACCTGTTACGAAACCTGTATTTGTCCCTGCATGAATTCGGACCACTTTGCACTTCCTGACCAAAAATTATTTCCTAGGATCCATTCAAGCAATGAATGTGGTTCTTTAGTGAACATATCACATCCGGGTAAGAAAAGTAACACAAATCAAAATTGCAGAATTTGAGAAACATCAACTTAAAGTATACTTTAAAACTTAAATTGAAATAGTATAAGCTTCTTTTAAATTTTGTAAGTACTTATGGTGGTAAATTCTATTATATGCTATAGAATAGTAATATAACACGCTGATGTACCTAATACGTATTTTTTAATGACATAACATCGAAATTTTAATTTTTATATACAATATATATAACTCAAAAATCTCGTGACCCTCGCAGAGCTAAATAAACAGTCGTCTACTAATACATTTCAATCGTTTAAAAACTTACCAAAATCTGATTTAATTTGCACGATATTTAAAACTACAATATTGTATAATATTTTTTTTGTGAACCACTCCATGAACTAAGACAATCACTGATACCATGAACTAAGCTGCAGCCGTGTAGTATATCCTTTTCCAGCAAATACTAGATGGTATTACAGGCAATGGTGTTCGGTGTTGTCTGCTTTGTTTGGTGGTTCAGATCATGCGTCCATTTTTTTCTGATTACATTATTTTCTTCAGATTAAATTACGCTGTACCATAATCTACTATCCCATGTAATAGTAACACGTATTTCCTTTGCATTCTCTTGTGGTTCTCAAAGCCTTTTTGGTGATTTAGGAGAGTCGTGAGTTAAGTACGGATTGATACATAGGATTACATCATTGAATTCTATTTGGTTTATCATTGCACTATCATTCTTCAATACACGAGAACATGTTAGACCCAAATCTACACTTATTGAATTAACTAACATATGTATGGTCAAAACATCCGAATTAAAAAAAAATATTCAGATATGGGTACAGCTACACTCTACGTTTATGAGTGATGGCAACGGTTTGGCGATTGTTTTGGCGCACTTTTAGTAGCGAGTTACGATAAATTAAGGCAACCCATCTTTCGTTGATGTTATTGTGGTTTCATGGCAACCTCGGCAAACGGAAACTTTCAATTTTCATTTTTAATATTCTAGAAAGTTCTTCCAAAATCCGTTTAAATCGTTTGATTTCATTGATACGTTTGAAATTTTTTCTTTCCTCCCATTGGTTATTTTGTTTTTAAAATATACTTTTATTGCATTGGTACTTTTAAATCGTTTTCTGTGATACCATTGGTCCATGTATTTGTATTTTGACAGTTGTGGAATTTTTATTTTGTTATAGTAGTTTTCACGACAGGATTAAGAGTTTTGATTTTCTGACCATTTTCTTTTTCATTATTTTTTTACGAGAGAATTCTGACGTTATCAGGTATTATTTCTTGCATTTTTTCTTTTGTAAATCTTTTTCTTTTTCAACATGCTCACTGTATTTAGTATAATTGATAAGTGTCAGGGTATTTTTACCATTCGTAGCTTAGTTTCTCTGCTGGTTCACAAATGTGTTTTGATATGTGCTTAAGCTTACTACTTTTTGTGAAAGTTTTTAAAAAAATACTTTTTAAAACGTTCTGAAATGTGCTGAAAAAGTGACCAGTAAAAAGAAAAAAAATTGTGACAGGAAAAGAGGAAATAATTATTTCCTTGGCGACTTTAGAAGTGCACCAAAAAAAATCGCCAAGGCCGTTGCCATCGCTCATAAACGTAGAGTGTAGCTGTTCCCAGATATGTTACAGTTAATATTACCGTTGTGATGAAGCAAACATGCTTATGTATTTACAATTACCAGGCATTTAAGAACTAAACCATTAGCTTTCTTGCTTACCAATATCTCTGAACAACATAAGCAAAAACAATAAGTGTAATACCGGTGTTTAAATATTTGCTTTTCATTGATGAGGTAGGTATTTTAAATAATGTCGTACTGGAGCACCACACAGCGGGCTTGACCACAGTCCGGAAGCAATCATCAAAAGAAAGTTCCGAAGACAATACCACGTAATATTGAACAATGGTCAGATTATGAGGTTTAAAAACTGAACTGATACCCCACTCTCCAAACTACAACAACATGAGAGCGACGGGTTTAACGTGCACTAGCCCTATTTGTACATAAAGGTCTTTGATTGGTTTCGAAGTCTCAACACTCTGGTTGGTAATCCGTTACTTTTCCAACGTGGCTTCCCCGGACCATTCATTGATCAAAATAACATTGATTGTTAATTTACGTCACACTGAAACAACACGACGGTCTATTGGTGACAGACATAGAAGAATCACATAGGGAAAGATCCGTATACAACACCATAAAATTTTGAATCAAGTTCAGGTAACAAGGCATCACGTGAGCTGGCATCCTACTCACCTAACTACCACACCGCTCCAAACTATGTATATTTCAGGTTACGAAAGATTTAAACTGTCTTTGGTTGGACGAAATAACGAATTCGCAACCTCTCGGTTGATAATGCGTTACAATTCCCCCCAACGGGGCTACAAAAGTCTTAGAATTACATAAAGTGAGTTAACTAAACCATTTAACAAAGAAAAGTGGGGTAGCCCTGTGATAGATTTATTATTCAGGGTGCACTATGAGTAAACCTAACACTTTACAACCCTTCACACGCAATTAATGCTATATTTTTAAACTTTTATCCTTGCAAGCCATTTTTGTTAAAAACAATGTAATCAACACAACTTGAAAATTAGGATTATCCAAAGGTGTTATGGTTCTTTAACATTGATCAAATTCATAAAAACGCATTCTTGTAAAAGTAATTCAACAAAACATAAAAACGAACCTAGAAACAAAACTGTTTTCATTTAATTTATGGAAAATAAATACAGCCTAGCAAATTAAATGTTTTTTTTTTTTTTTTAATATATTGTAACTGCTTAGTTACGAGACATGTTAGATGCCATGCATGTTGCTGAGGGTGATGAAAAATACAGAGTAGAAAAACACTCATTACGAAGTATAATTATTTTTTCTCGAACTTTTATAAACAAAGCTTTATGTTAATACAAAGCAGTATATTTGTTGTTATTAAAATGCATTCATTCGTATCATAAAAATATATATATCTTTAGCATTGATCTATATATTCAATTAATTGTTTGAGCGTTAGAAAAAAAAACCACCGTTAAATACTATCTATCACATAAAAGAGAAACATTGTTCATATATTCCATATTACCATTAAAGATGAAGCATTCATATCTTACACTAATTTCTCGAGCGTTTAGTGGTGAATGCCATTCCTGTAAAAAACAATCTTACCACGAAGATGAGTTTCGGATTTTCTAAAGATATAATTAATTAGCATCAATAATATTGATAAAAACAAAAGATATGGATGAAAAGTGTTTCAACAGTAAAAAGTATCCCAACAAAAATTTTTCATTGACATAACTTCTGAAAAAAATACACAACCTAGCAATACATATGTATGTTTGATTTGCTTGCGGACTGCTTTCTCTAATCTTTTTATCTACTAATAAGGGTGAAGAAAAATACAGCATGCAAATACAACCATAACGAAGCACAATCATATAACTCAAACCTTAATAAACAAGGCTTGAGGTTAGCAGGAAGTTGGATTATTTGTTATCATTAAAACACATGTATTCGAGCCATAAAAAATACAGATAGAGAAAGATAACATTACTCAATTTAGCGCTGCGACAGTGATAAATCATGCTGCTACCTTCACAATGAGCCATTAATTCGAGCGAAACAAACAACTGAGCACTAACAGTATTATAATAAAGTTACTCCCTTGCAAATGCCTTGGTGAAAATATCTTCCACTTCTAAAGCATGTGGCTGCTGGGAGGCCACTTCCATGCATCATCCTATCTCGCTGTCAACAATAGAAAATGGAGCATTATTGCAAAGGAGCACACAATTCCCACTTGCATAATTTGAAAATGCAGAACTTGGAAAAGATCTGGAAATTCATATTCTATGTACTTAGATTCGATCTTAGGGGTTTTCTACAAATTTACCGGATGCACGAAAAGAAAATTGCCTAGAATTAAATGTAACTAATTTCAGGGATAGTTAATTATGTTTGTCTTCAAATGATTCAGAGATGATACACTGTTAAAATGGAGAGTAAATAAGCGAAGTAAATAGTCAGCTCGCTCATAATCAATACCATTTATCTAAACAGAAATAGGCATCGTAAAAAGGAAAGGGTGGAATGCATTATCATAAATAATGGCAAAGTATGGAGTCGAATCGATTGGTCTGGAATTGTAACCCTGGGTGCATTTCATGAATTATTTTGAATACTACTCAATATTATGGTTTGTTAGCAACTCGGATATGGAAGTCGTTTTCTTGATTTGTTTGGTGAATTCAATGTGTAACATTTTCCCTGAAAGTCAGCGTTTTTGTTGGATTAAATTGTGTTGTGAAGTTAAGTAAAATAGAGTTTTTATAATTTATGATGGTTGACTGTGTGATGTCTTGGGCGCAAGATGCATAGATGGCCAAGTTGTACCTAAATATGTCAAATGAATGGACATAAACGAGAAAATATATGCAGTCACAGACACGATAAACAGCCATGCAACCAATCTGAAACAATAACTTAATTTAAGGAGACTGGAATTGAGTACTCTTCGATCAGAAAGGAGAATGTTCTACAGTGACGTGATAAAATTAGTTTTTATCAATGTTAAATGTAAAATACAAATACCCAGCAATTACTAAACTGTTTTTATGGGTTATTTATTATAAGTTGCCTGATTCAGACGATTAGATAAAACAAGAGAAATTCTGTTAGTTGATTGGGGTTTTTAAGGACCATAGGAAATATTATGCATTGCTACACTCAACACAATACATATAATGTCAAGTAATATATATATATATATATACACACACACGAGGAACGGTTCATAGACACTGAAGAGAAGAATAAATCCAGATTGAACCTGCGTTGCCTACAAATCACAGGTTGCTTGAGCAATGGGTTTTTTAGTTTACATTCGCTTTGTTAGCTAATTATTATCTTACGTTGTATTCAAAGTATTGATGCAGTACATTTTACACCCTTTATATTAATTGAAAAAGTTCCTAAATAGTGATAAAGTACATTTTAAAGTATCCCTAATATGCGCGAAAGCATTTGGGAATAACACACGGAATTGAAATATTCACTTCCTGTATTGTCTGTTTGCTTACATTGTAAATATTTCTTATATACTGAATTTTTATAGATTAAATAACTTTATTTTCCCAAGACTTCAAAAGGAGAATTTTTATCCACGTAAACGATATTTTTGAAACAAAATGCTGCATACCAAATAAATCAAGCAAGTGAAGCAAATGAACTTTGTATTCGTTTTATCAACAGAATATAGTTTTGGGTAACATTCAAATTGTTTATGTAAGAATGTTGATTGTTAAACATTTATTAGATTAAACGCCAAACTAACAAAACAGACGATGAACATCGTACTAAAGATAACCCGATGTGTAAGATGCAACAGCATTTTGGATTGGAAAGTAAAATCTTCACTTTTTGTAAAGTGTGTTTGTTTACACAGAAAACCATTTTTTTAGTATTTCCTATTTATACACTAAAGGTGTGGTCTTGGGTAAATGGATTTTACTACAGAGTTGTCGTTTACGTTTAGGTATAATTAATAATAACGTATAAACAGAAAAAGAAACAACAGAATAACAAATATCAAACCGAAAACCGAAACTACAGCCTTCTTTTTTCTAAAATTATTGCTATAATTTACTCTTTCAGAGCTAATACTGATGTAAATAAAAAAAGCCATGGTATCAGAAACAGTTACAAAGAAACGTTTCATCTTCTAAGTTATTTCATTTAATTAATCGAAAATAAATATCGAGGCTTTGCATACACAAAAATGCGGCTATTTTTTTTCGAAACACTGTAATCGCACAAGTGTACACTCAAAAAAATCCTTATAACTTTAAATAAAATACAAGAATCATTCCGATTTTCTGGAAAAAATTTTACAAAGGCAACTTTTTAAGCAAATTTTATTTTCGGTAATTTTGTCATTTTTAAGGTGCTTAAGACAACAGTGATACATTAATGCTTAAAAAGCTAAAAAAAATATATGCTAAATAATTTTAAAAGCTAATTTCAACTAATATCATTAAATAATTCCAACACGTTTGGAGCACACATTTACATAGTTTGCACAAATAATAAGAACCATTGAGCTCTGTGTCAGTGACTGTTGATACTTTCTTTCCTTCCACTCATAAACTTTACAATAGAAAAAAAATTATTTTATATTTCTTAACAACAATTGCACATTAACTTTAAAAAAAAAAACTAAGGATATGTTGAATAATTTTATAAAGCTAAAATACGTATTTGGAGCACACATTATTCAGTTTTTTTAAATGTTATTGTTGTTGTCGTGCGGGCCATATATGACCCAATAGGGGGTGTCATTGCCCCGGAGGGTTGGACTTCCTCACGCATTACACATCCGTTTTACAGGAAGGTCCCTTTCACACATCCATTCACTCATACATATCGTAATTTAGATCCCAATCAGAGGACGATAACCCCCTGAACAGATACCCCCAGAGGTATTGATTTGGTATGGGAACATGGGGGACTTTGTGACCACGACCTATTTAACGTGCCCCAGCCACCATTAGCGAACACGACGGTTTTTCGCCAGGTCCAAGCGCCGATCTCCCAACCATCAGAATTGCAGGCTCCGCAGAGGACAGAACCCACAACCCTTCCGATGCGATCCCGACGCTCTAATGGCTGAGCTACCGCGGCTGTTTGTTAAAATGATACGTATTTTTTAAAATTAACGTCATACTGGAGACACATTGCTGGCTAATTAAATAAAAGAATCCGTTGAGATGTTTTTCAGCGACTTTTCAACTTCGCCTTGCTTATAGCAGTACTAGCCACTGCGATACTAGCCCGGCGTTAGCCGTGCCTGTGGTGTAAGGTATTAATATGGTGCAAAATTTTCTGCAGCTTTCAAATCCGTTGCAATTTTTATTCTATAACGATTCCGATTTTACGAAAAAGAACTAAACAATGTCAGTCCAAATGTTTTATTTTTATTTTTTTGTTAACCTTCGTTGAAATAGAATAGGGCAGGAAATGTAATATGTTTATTTTTAACACGAAGGGCAGGAAATGCAATCCTTATATTTTTGGAAAACGAAAGTTGACGTGACGTCACAATCTCTTCCAAAAATATAAAGATATATTCAATATAAATATTATTTGTTTAAAGAAAATCATATTTTTAAGTATCGATCTAATGTGAAATTTTAAGCAGATTTCAAATCCGTTGAAATTTTTGCTCTATCTTTAACGGTCTAGGAAATAGAAGAAAGACCTAAGTGACTCTATTTAAAAGATTATTTGTTTTTTATCGTCTGCTGGGAAATCATTTCTACACGCAAAATTAGAACTGAACTGAAAAAAAATATATAAATGTAGGAATACTAGACAACGGTAGTTGTCTACTAGTCTGGAAAGAACTCATTATAAGAGCAACGAGACTGGTAGGAGTCAGTTGCATTGTAGTAGGAATGCAAGGCAAGACTGTCACGAGCCGTTCACATTCTGGTATTCAGTTACGAGAAAATTAATAGAACAGACACTTTTTCCCCTGGACGCCATTGAGAGCTGACGTATTTTTTCCGAGCAGAGACGACTGCTGCAGATAATGACGGAACTGTTTTAAATTTTACTGAACTGTACATAATAATTGTATATATTTATTCATTAAATGTCAATGTGCTGTAAGATTCGAAGTCTTTAATATAGACCTTACCAAACAGAACAACACGAATCTTACAAAAAATGGGGGCTCGGCCGGGATGTGAAAAACCGTTGACGACCGCGACGATTCTCCTCCTTCGTACGAGGGCTTGAACGACGGATTAGCAGACCCCGAAAGCAGTGACGATTGAACCGGCCGGCGGAATGTTTTGACTCCCTATGCAAACCTGGACTTGTGTTTTAATCATCTGCAAGAACAGTTTCATGACTTCTCCTGACGTGGTGCTGATGATAGACTGAAACGACAAAAAAGAAAACGCGTAGACGAAAAAACGCGTAGACGAAAAAGACGAGTTGACGGAAAAGACGGATAGAAGGAACTTTCGAAACTGTGAGTACATAATTTTGTTTTACTTGATGACATGGCATATTTAACTAAGGCCCGAAAAGCAGATTTGCTAACATTGATTGACGAATTAGGCCTGATAGTGCCAGCGAATCCCAAAGTAGCGCAGTGCTCGAAACTTATAATAGATTCTGAAAATTATGACGAGGAGATAACAAAAAATCTGTTGAGCGTTATTATAACTGAACGCGAAGAGAAAATTGAAGCTGAAAAACAAGCCCGCGAAGAGAAAACTGAAGCCGAAAAACGCGCAGAGAAAATTGAAGCCGAAAAACAAGCCCGCGAATTCGAATTAAGGAAACTCGAAATCGAAACTGCTAACGGACAAGGCAAAAGTTATGGTAAAACTACCAGCGTATACAATAACGATTTATTGAAATTGATTAACCGTTACGAGACGAATAAGGATATTAGCTGTTATTTAACTTTATTTGAAAGACAGATTAGTCGTATCGAAATACCAAAAACGGAATGGGTTACACATTTGTTGGGTTTACTCCCATTGGATTTGGCTAATCTTATCACGCGTGAGCCTGACGAAAAGGCTAATGACTATGAAAATGTCAAGAGATTATTGTTGAAACGTTTTGAATTAAATCCGGAACAATTTAGGCAAAATTTCCTTTCGCATAGAAAAGAAGCGTCTTCTACTTGGAATGACTTTGCTCATGATCTGAAAAATTTCTTTGAAGAATGGACGAGTGGGTTGGAAGTATCAAATTACCAAGACCTTAAAGAACTCATGATTACCGATCAACTAAAACGAAAAATACCCAATGACGTTCGAGACCATTTTATAGACGAGCTACCGAAAATAACGAAAATAGACCAACTCGTCAATAAATTGGACGAATATGAAGCGGCTCGATGTCATTTAAAAACCAATAGAGATTCGAAAACATCAGACGATAAATATAAGAAGCGTTTCAATAGGGATTTTGACAAATTAAAGCCTCGATCTTTCGTGCGCCCTGAACAAACTAACACCAATCATATAAAATGTTACAACTGCAATGAATATGGACATAGGTCGATAAATTGTGAAAAGAAAACTGAGGGTGTGAGATGCTTTAAATGTAAAAATCATGGGCACAAGGCCGACGTGTGTCCCAAAAGAGATGTAAATAGAACTTTAATTAATAGCCCTTTTAATTCTCGTACTAAGCTAAGAAAATATGTTGAAATGTGCGGGAAAAGATCTAATGCGCTAATCGACACAGGAAGTGATGTGTCAATGATAAAATATGAATTTTATGTTGAAATTGGATCCCCAAAATTGAGTTTTGATAATGTGACTTTAATGGGTATAGGAGGAGAACACATTTCTCCTCTAGGTTTCTTTTCTACTGAAATTATTATTGATGAATGCATTATTGTTACTGATGTTTATGTTTTAAAAAATTTACCTGATCATATTGTTCTTGGGTTCGATTGCATAAATAAGTTAAATCTTACTTTATCAGAGAGCGGAATTCATGTTTTGAGCAGACGCGATAATTTTCGAGTGAATTACGCAAGAATTGTTAATTTAGCGAAGACTTCAGATTCAACTAAAATTCAAACCGAAACTCATCTCGAAGTAACTAATCGTCTGGAACCAAACACTAAGTTGGAGACAAAACGAACCATAGCAGAAGATAACATGTTTTACTTTTCTTGTCACCACCAATCAGAAAATGTTAATTTAGCGGAAAGTTTCCTAACTACAATGTTTAACGCTGTGACATTTGACGAATTAGATCTAAATCATGTTTCTTGCGTTAAGCAGAAGGAGGAACTGACAAAACTTATCAGCCAATATAAACCGTGTAAGACGAGAAGCACGAACTTGGAAATGAACATTATTTTGACTGACGAGGTCCCCATAAGCCAGCGTTCACGCAGAATGCCGTTCGCTGAGCAAAAAATAGTTGAAACTCAGACACAACAGTGGTTGAAAGATGGCATCATTAAGCCTAGCTGCTCTGATTTCTCAGCCCCTATCGTGTTGTGTAAGAAGAAAGACGGTTCTTCTAGACTCTGTATTGACTATAGGAAATTGAATAAGAAAATTATTAAAGATAGATTTCCCTTACCCCTAATAGAAGACGTTTTAGATCATTTGGAAGAAGCTAAAGTTTTCACTTCCCTTGATTTAAAAAACGGATTTTTTCATGTAGATGTAAATGAGAAAAGTACCAAGTATACATCTTTCGTTACACATGAAGGGCAATATGAATTTCTGAAGGTCCCTTTTGGTTTATCGGTTAGTCCCAGTGTTTTCCAGCGGTACATATACACGGTATTTAGAGATCTTTTAAGGGATAACACTCTCGTTATCTACATGGACGACATGATAATTCCCTCACGAGATGAGAAAGAAGGAATCGAGAAACTTAAACGTGTTTTAAAAATATCATCGGAATATGGATTAAAATTGAATTTTCAGAAATGTCAATTTCTTAAACGAAAAATAGAGTTTCTTGGTTATGTAATAGAAGACGGGACAATTCGACCCTCCCCAGCTAAGACGTTGGCTGTACAGAAATTTCCACAACCACAAACAACTAAACAATTGCAAAGTTTCCTTGGTCTTTCAGGATACTTTAGGAAGTTTATTCCTCAATATGCCAAAGTGGCCAAACCATTGAGTGATTTACTCAGAAACAATACAGAATTTAGGTTTGGGCCAGAACAAAAAGAAGCATTTCATATTTTAAAGGAAATGTTGTCACAAAGCCCAGTACTACACATTTTTCGCCAGGGAGCGACTCTAGAACTGCATACTGATGCAAGTAGCCATGAATTTGGGGCGGTGCTCCTCCAACAGTCAGACGACGGGAAGTTTTACCCAATATACTATAAGAGCAAAAAAACAACACCTCAACAAGAGAAGTATAGTAGTTACGAACTAGAGGTACTTGCCGTAATTCAGGCTCTTAAACACTTCAGGAACTACCTTTTAGGCTCGAAATTTAAAATATTCACCGACTGCTTAGCATTTCAGAAAACTATGGAAAAAAAGGATTTAACCCCTAAAATTGCAAGATGGTCTCTTTTCTTAGAAGAATTTGACTATGAAATAGTCCACAAACCTGGTAAACAAATGGCCCACGTGGATGCACTCAGTAGATACCCTGTAATGCAAGTGATGCAAATCATTGCAGATGACGGAATAACTCATAAAATAATTGCTTCCCAATCCAATGACGACCACATTACCGCAATTAAAAAACTGATAGAAGATGGAAGTAATTCAGATTATTTTACAAAAAACGGTGTCGTGTATAAATACGATAATGATCGTGAACTTTTAGTTGTCCCCAGAGCTATGCAAGACGAAATAATACGACATGCACACGAGAAAGGACATTTCGCTGTAAATAAAACAGAAGAGGTAGTTAAGCGTGAATTTTTTATTCCTAAATTGAGGAAACATGTTGAAGATTTTATAAGTAATTGTGTACCATGCATACTCAGTAATAAGAAGCTAGGAAAGGCTGAAGGATTTCTAAATCCAATTCCTAAAGAGGACGTTCCATTATACACTTATCACATTGATTTCATAGGTCCGTTACCTTCAACATCTAAGAACTATCAGTATATCTTCACGGTAGTAGACGCATTCACAAAATTCACTTGGTTATATCCTACCAAATCTACGACATCAGGTGACGCAATAAATAAACTCAAACAACAACAAAATAGTTTTGGAAATCCTGCGAGGATAATCTCGGATAGAGGATCCGCTTTTACATCTAAAGAATTTACAGATTTTTGTTGCGAAAACGGGATTGAACACCTAAAAATCACAACAGGAATCCCAAAAGGCAATGGACAAGTAGAAAGAATGCACAAAACCCTGATTCCAGTGTTATCCAAACTTTCAATTGAAGAACCGATCAAATGGTTCAAACACGTTGACGCCGTACAAAGAATACTCAATAGCACAACCTCCAGAAGCACAAGATGGACACCCTTCGAACTTTTGACAGGTGTGAAAATGCGAAACAAAGAAGATCTCAAGATAGTCCAGCTTTTAGAAGAAGAATATACTGAAGTTTTTCTAGAGAAGAGGAAGAAATTAAGAGACGATGCCAAAGAGAATATCCTAAAAATTCAGGAAGAGAATAAAAGAACGTATGATAAGAAGAGGAAGAAACCTCATCAATACAAAGAGGGCGATCTTATTGCAATTCAGCGGACTCAATTTGGTGTCGGAATGAAATTACGACCGAAATTCTTAGGACCATATCGAGTGAAGAAAGTGAAACCCCATGATCGCTATGACGTTGAGAAAGTTGGAAACCATGAAGGACCGAACTTGACGTCGACAGCAGCTGACCATATGAAGTCGTGGTTCAATAACTAATACTGAATCAATGTATTCCCAGATACTGTTTTGTGTTTTGTTTTTTTAGGTTTGTCGTGTTCCTTTCGAGGACGAAAGATCATCAGGATGGCCGGTTGTAGGAATACTAGACAACGGTAGTTGTCTACTAGTCTGGAAAGAACTCATTATAAGAGCAACGAGACTGGTAGGAGTCAGTTGCATTGTAGTAGGAATGCAAGGCAAGACTGTCACGAGCCATTCACATTCTGGTATTCAGTTACGAGAAAATTAATAGAACAGACACTTTTTCCCCTGGACGCCATTGAGAGCTGACGTATTTTTTCCGAGCAGAGACGACTGCTGCAGATAATGACGGAACTGTTTTAAATTTTACTGAACTGTACATAATAATTGTATATATTTATTCATTAAATGTCAATGTGCTGTAAGATTCGAAGTCTTTAATATAGACCTTACCAAACAGAACAACACGAATCTTACATAAATTTAGAACCTGTGATATTCTATGCTGTTGCAATCAATAATGGTTAAATTTCATCAAATTGATTTTAAAGTATTCTAGATTAAATTTTAAAAGTCGCCCCGACCCAAAAATTGCAAAACATTTGGCCTACCAATGTGCCAAATCACATTACTGTAAGATTCGTCAGGACTTTGCGTGCAAGAAACAAACAAACGAATATACAAAACCCTTCCTTTTATAATATTAGTTAATTACAAGAGAAGAAATGATTTTATATCTCTTGCAAACAATGGTAAATTAAGAGTAAAAATATAAAGAAAAGTGCTAAAGAATCTTTAAAAATCTATCAAATCTGGGGATCACCTTTACATATTTTGCCCAAATAATGTGAACAAATGAGTTTAGGAAAATAGCACCACATACCAATTTTATGATCAGTATAATAAATATTAGCTTAAGCTAAATTAGTGGGCACATCTGCTTTAGTGACATCTGATGTTTGACTTGCTCCCAGGCATCTATTTACAATAGAAAAATTGGTTTTATATTTCTTGGCAAAAATGGTGTAGTAACTTTATAAAAAGCTCGCTAGAAAGTTCGAGAACGCTAAGCCTCAAAGTACTTATTCTGTCAATTATAATTACTTTTTCTATTCTCCGGTACACGCTAAGGGGATTTCACATGTACTCGAGAAAACCGGCTTAACACATTGTCCTCGTACAACCGCTATTGATAGATTTATAGCATTTTTAACTGTCCCATTTAGGTTCTAAAAAAGTGACAGGTACTCAAAATTGCTTACTCGAGCTGCTAAGGTAATCAAGGTATTTATGAATATAAGGAATGAACGATGTTGAAATAAATTGGTTGTTTATAATGTGGCAATCTTCGGAAGAAAGTTTGTGACAAAGACAGATTGAAGCTCACAAAATATTAAATTGTTCTATGGAACCGAAACCCTACCCTCTCAAAATTCCGTTTCATAAAGCGAGTTTGATGGCACGATAAAACAATAGGACTACCATACACCTCGAAAGGAAGAATGCAAATATATCTTAACATGCATTCTCAGATTCACAAGGTGCTCGGATCCGTTTCCTCTGCGTAACCAGAAAGTAGTATCTGTTACCAAAAATTTATATTCGTCACATGTTAACTTTACCGATATCCTATTCCACTGTCACGGATCAAGGCTGTATCTTTTACCCTCTGACCGGATAACACTTCTAATATAGCCTTGCAACCTAGCATTCTCTGTATGAATTACAAGCAAATTATGACTTTTAACAATATAATCTATTCTTACATTATGGGCAAGATGATTTAATGAAGTATTCTAATCTACAGGATGGTCTAATGGAATATTTCCTTGCGATTCTAAGAGTAAAGGGTCAAAATAATACTTCCAAAGGTTTCGATTCTAAAGAGTGAGTCTAAAAACTGTTTGGAAATACTTTATTCTACTGAATGAGCCAACATAATCGTTACTAAGTATTGTATTCTACAGTATGAGCCGATAAAACTGTCCAAATAATTATATTATAAAGAATTAATGTATATACACGTTTCAAAGGAAGAAAGGACCAATATAACCAATCCAATGGTTTCTTTTCCAAGGTACATAGAAGTAGAATCGTTCAAAGGTTTGACAGAATCCATAGATTATTTGCAAATATGTGGTTTAGTTATGAAGGATGTTGCGGTGTAAAATAAACACTGCAATACTCACAAATATTTCGACACTCAGATGGATAATAGTGATTGATTTAAATATATATCACGATTTCATCGGTTCATAGTAGAATACCTTAGTAACAGTAGTAACAACATAGACAAAAAATCGAGACGTTATCAAAACATTCCACAGAAAACTGACAAGTGGCATCACTTGCAAAGTAATAGAGCGATGTCTGAAGTACTGAAGTGGTAGTTTATTAAGGTTTGAATTAAAAAATATAGGATAGATGCCATATCACCTGAAAAGGTTTGAGAGTTCAATCTTCGTATTCATAGTGCATTATTTCGTAGTACTATTTCACGAACAGTTCATCATTAAATTTACTCCACGTTATAAATTACTGAATGATATTAGGAATATACTATTTCAATACTCGAAGATAATGTTTATAGAATGATATCTAAAAGAGTTGTTCTTCGTCAATTTAAATAAAAGTAACATTTAATTTACTGACCATTATTTTTTTCCTAAATAATTATGCATCATAATAAGGAAATACATTAATAAGCATTAGTAATGAACTTCTCGTGATTAACCTTCACAAAATGAACAGTTTCAAAATGCTAATCAATTGATTAATTTTGGAGCACAGTTGCAACAATTATAACATATAAACGCGTAATTGCATTATTGAAGTAAGATATTTGCCCTCTTTTTGAGATGTTAGAAATGACTGAACAACCTCAAGGAATGCGTTTGACAATACCGTTGCAAATGCTGTAGATGGTGTTTTTAAAACACTGTTTAACACTCTATATCTACATTGCGCTGCTTGTCGATTAATGACCGAAATAATGAATAATGGCGTAGGTTAAAATAATTTACACCAAACATCAATTACAAATATTAATAATACTCATATTTTGAAACATTTTGAATATTTCATGGACCATATAAATAAGAGACGAATATACTTCCCTGTTGTATTTAAATTTGTGAACATTGTTCAAATTTAAAAACCGAATACAATCGAAGTAAAATCAACTTTAGTTATGAACTGTAACTAGCAATAAACTGTATGACCTTCTATTTAAAGTATCAAAGTAATAGTGAGCTTTCTCTAAAGTCCGTACCATGAACTAAAATCATTTTAAAATAGCATTAATAAATGTATCAGTATTTGTTCAAATATTGTTTATTTTGTAACTTTAATTTTTTTCGGCAATTTTTAAATCATAAACAAATATAGAATGGTTTTTTTCTAACGTTTATTCACAAATATATAGCTTTGTATTATCTGTTCGTTTTTTTAATCATTTTCTTTTATATTTTTAACATGCTATTCACAAAGACAAATATCCCGCTCTTTTAGTTTTATCTCTATACAGTCGACTTTACTTTCCATGAAATATTTGGAGAGTGATCCGATGGGAACACAGATCTTAAATAAAAACTCTAGAGTTTCAAATTAAGATCTCTCTTTTCTTAAGTCTCGCTGCCACGTGAGATAAACAGAACGACATATCTTCCTTCTCTTTTCCATTTCTCATTGTTACCAATAGACCATTGCAAAGCTCTTGTTCGACTTTCGTTTCTATTTGTTTTCCGAGCACACGAACTTCAACTTTCTAAGTAGAATACAAAGCGAGAGGCAAGCAAAAAATAAGGTCAAAAATAAATGTTGACGACAGCAGAAAAGAAAGTAGAGGATGGAAATAACTGTAAGTTTTCGTATTGCTTCCAGCGCTTCTTTTCCGAGCTCTTTTTTGTTATTCTTTGTAATAAAACTTTAGCATACGAAATGTAAACGGTATTAGTATTCAAATGAAGGATTTCTCGAAGCATTCTTCCGATTTCGTCCTTCCCGGAATATTCTATGAATACTTCAATCTAGGAACTATTGATTCGGTTCAGCTGCGAAAAAGAGGAGAAAGAAACATGTTGGATGTTTGTGCTGGATCCTTTACTCGCGCGAATTGTCAAGAAAGGATCGTAAGTCCCAGTGAAATATAAACGCGTACTGTGCAGTTTCTATAATTCAAAATACTATGAAATATATTGATTTTCGCAATATGTGAAGAAGGTTAACGTGACATGTGAAACGTTTATTAATGATTATGGGCACTTTTATTAGTTTGTGATACAACTAATGTAATATCACGATAGTTAGTTGCATAAATAGTTAAAAAAAGACTAATGTATATTAATTGAAAGCCATAAATATGTAGGGAAATGTTACAGATTACTTTATATGGTACACGTACTTCATGTATTACATAAGTACTACATATAGTACATAAGTAATACATATAGGAAATAATTACGTCAAATAATATATTTCACACAAATTCCATTCGTAAAATAATGTTTTGCACATATCTAAATATGAAAAAAAAATAGCCACAGTACATACTACATTCGTCAAATAATACTTAAAATGTACGTAGATACGTCAAATAATATTTAAAATGTACATAAATACGTCAAATAATGATTCAAATAAACATAAGTACGTCAAATAATGATTCAAATAAACATAAGTACATGAAATAATGATTCAAATAAACATAAGTACGTCAAATAATGATTCAAATAAACATAAGTAAGTCAAATAATGATTCAAATAAACATAAGTACGTCAAATAATGATTCAAATAAACATAAGTACGTCAAATAATGATTCAAATAAACATAAGTACGTCAAATAATTATTCACTTAAGAACATTAGCACCTAACATATTACTTACGTATCTGACATGAAACATGAATATTTCAAACGTTTGTCACATTATTATTAAAAGGAACATCTTATTTTACATAGTACATAACAAAGACAGTAAGTACTTTTTCTGTTCAAATCAAAAATAATAACATATTTATATAATTTAGTATTGTTAGTGACATATAATAGCTTAACCTTCTGAGGAGTTATATCGTTTAATTCCACCTTGTACCATTCCGTCTTCATGTATGATTGATAACCAATTTTGATATTTTAGACCAACAGGATCATTATAAAGTGTTCTAAATCAACAAAATAGTTGAGTACAATCTTTAATCCTTTTATAAGATTTCAATCTTCAAAAAAGACCAATAATATTTATCTAAAGATTGAAGGAATACACGAGTTCCTCGGAAATTTGGTTACATAGGTTTGGTTTGGTAACGCTTCTCGTGCATTTAGCTTTCTATGGAGTAAAAGCAAGACTACACAACTTTGGCCAATCACGCTACTTTCATAGTTAAATAGCAAAAATATGAAAGTTGTGATGATTTATTCAAAACGGCCTGCATTAGACTTTGCAACATTAAGTGTTAGTTTGTTAAAATTAACTTCTCACGGAAGTATTGACTTTTATAAATGTAACGAAATTAGAAGTTATTTCTACCTAACGCTTCTTTGATTTCAAAAGTAATACATAACTTGTCGTTGATCAACTATTAGCATTTTTCACACGATTTGCATAAAACGAATTTCAAAATTTGCCCCATTTGAATACCATACACTGATGTTTTTCCATTGATATTAAAATTCTTAAAGTATTTATTTTAATTTTCCGTTTTACCTTTATTTAATTCCACATACGAAAAAACAGCAGCCCATTCGAATTCTAGTTTAATGTGTATTATATTTATTTTGAACATTCATTTATCTATAATAAATCCCCTTAATACTCGAAATGCTATTGGCATTCGAAGATATAATTATACACGTTTTTATCGTTTCTCGTGCCGATACATTAGTGTAGCTATCAATATAAACGCATTTGCTGATGAATAATGCATGCATTTATGTTATTGCGTGTAAAAAATGTCTACATGATAGTATTTTGAAAAAAAAATGCTTTTGCATATATTTTAAAAAGTGAACGCTAAAAAATTAGGAATCGTAAAAATTCAGCCTTGGAAATGATTTAATGGAATACATTTGTAATATAGAGCTTAAGATTTGATGGTTGAGATCCAGAGTATCAGAATATGCACCATCATATTAGCGATCCTATCAATGGATTATCAATGAATTTGTTATGTAAAGTCTAGTTACATTAAAAATCACTCATTTAATTAGAGATCGTGTTGTATTTGCTTAGGTGAATTCATTAACATTTTTATTAACTGAATACATAAATGTGTTACATTCGGTTGTGCACTTTGAAAGGGCTGGTTCATTAATTTTCTGTCACCTTGCTAATATTTGTGAATCATAATTAATTAATTTTCTAGAAAAAGGTGTTAAATGTATAACGTATTCCTTTCGAGCAACGGTGCATAATAATATCTTAAGTAATTCCAAGTAAGCGTGAAGAATTCTACAGCTTCCGAGAAATAAATGAAAGGCGGGTTCAAGAATTAATAGATCTAACAATATGGGGTTTTATGTTTTGTAAATTATTCTTAGCATAAATGAAAATGTATCCCCCCATTTAAAGACATTATACTTTTTCTTCGTAAGACAGGAAAATAAACGTAAATAAACCAAAGTAATGAGCGAATTCGTAGTTCTGAATTCTTTTACTAAGTTCTTTAAAAAATGATTCCCTAAATTAAACAAATTAACAATATACACACGTGAATTAGTGGCTTTAAAAAAGAGTTATATTCATCTATATTCTATTTCACTGCACAGTTGTCTGTTAAATCACCCTTGCTATCTATAGGAAATCAGTTCTAAATTATTATAAGAGTAGAATGTTGACTAAATATACTAAAAACTAGTTATAAAAACGATTTAACTCTGAAGTAACCTAAAAAGTATAATTGCAGAATTTAAATATTCGAGTATCAAGCTGACCTATCTTTTGTGTAAACTTTTATGTATATTTATTTCTCATAAGAAATACTATAACTTCGTAATATACATATTAACATGCAATAAATTATGCAAGAAGTTATTTTACCAGTCATAAAGTTTATGCATATTTTTGACACTTTTCATTCTGACGTGTTTAAAAAGCAAAGGAAAAATAATAGCTAAAAGTTTGAAATGTACTCATATGGAAATAAATAATTTTTATACATTTCTACTTTCAACTGAATACTATTATCTTACCATACTTTAATACCCTGTAGACAACCACGAAATAGGTTATAAACTCATGACAGAAACCATTTTCCATAAGGCGAGCGAACATATCCATGTTCTTTTTTCCAAATTCTGGTGGTAAGACATTTAATAAAAATATTCATGCTTTGACAAGTTTATGCTTTATGATTAAATTTAGGTTGTTAACAATATTATGTATTTACAGTACAGTATTTTAGGAAGCCATAACAGTGTATAAGTCACCAATATATGGTATCAACGTTCATGTACGAATTCGTTAAATTTGACATTCTTACTTTTTTAATACCTTTTATTCCGATAGATTCTTATGATAAACAACAATACGTAAAAATTTTAAATGATATTTATGTCAACTGTTTTCATTAAATTGTGTTTATTTTTTTAAGTTATTGTAAATAAATATAAATCCATATGTATGCTATATGTTTTTCTGAAAAATAAATTGTATCTAGGTACTCAGTGTTTATATACTTATTATTGAAAAGACAAATTAATTAGGTATACCACTTACATGGGTAATGATGATGGTTTTGTAAACATTATTGAAATTAAAGCTAATTCCTTTCGAAGTGAGCTACGACACGTGTACCACAAGAGAAACAACCACGGTTCAGAATGTCCCTAGGTCGTTGGAACGAAAGGTACATGGTTTGAATCCCGAAGAAAGGCATGCATGTTTTATCCCGCATGTATACTAGATCTAAGACCTCTCAATTAACAGCTTGGGGTGGAAGAATGTATGGTATGAATTTGTGGTGTAATGTAAACTGAAAACGAGCATTGCACAAAGGTAACAAAGGTAACAAGTGTTTCACAACACCGTTCTTGTTATGACATGATAAGAAATGTTCAATAGACGAAACATTGACAGGAAAGTAGGGAAATAACCAATCCCCAGAAATATAAAATTTGAATCGGTATTGTTAACGTCATTCTCTAATAATCATTCAAAAATTATCAGCATCTGGTGGTCTTGCGAGAACTTTAAAAATGCTTCGATTATTTATTTCTCTTAACACTCTTGGGGGTCGTCTTGACGAGATATCTCGCTAGTTACCAAATTGACCATATCATGAAGGACAAGGTGTCTTGTCATTAGCAAAATTAACCAGATTAAGATGGACGAGATACATGGTCGAAAAAACTTAAAGGGTTAAAAAACACATAGAGTCAAATAAATAGTACTAAATAAGAAGACGCCACTGTATGCCCAGCACGGCGTTGCTCGTGACAGTTCTTTTTATAGGGTCAGGTGTGGCTACTGCTCGATAACCCCCGCTGATTGCTTCGAATTCCCATTTGGTTTGGGAAGCAAACCAAACGGGAATTCGTTGCTTATTGTATAACAGCCATAGCGACGTTGGTTTGTAACTTATTGGATAACAGCCATAACGGCCTTGGTTCGTAGCCTAGTGAATAACAGCCATAACAAACCAACATCACGGGCAACTCTCATGGTCAAATGCTGCGAAATACAAACTGCGAATAGATCCAAATCTGCGTGACGTCACCATCTCTTCTGAAAATATAAATATTTAATGGAAAAATTATTTATTAATAGAAAATTAGATGTATATGGCATCCATCTGGAGTACAATTTTCCGCAGATTTCAAATCTCTTTGAAATTGTCAATCTATTTTTAACGATCCCGATTTTACAAAAAAAAGGACTAAACAATGCCAGTCATAAATAAAAAATATTTTCAATTTAAAATTATTTATTTAAAGAAAAATCATGTTTTTAAGTATCAATTTATTGTGAAATTTTCCGCAGTTTTCAAATCCGTTGAAATTTGTACTGCATCTTTAACTATCTAGGAGATAGAAAGAAAGAACTACATAGCTATAGTTGGGACTTTATTTTTTTCAGCTTAAATCGTTCCTCCGCAAAGTCAAAGAAAGCGGAAAAAATAAATTTAGAATTCGCCATCTCCTTAAGCTGTTGTCATTCCAAAGAAAACAATAATAATTCTATTCCATTAAAATCATTAAAATTCGAAGCGATCCAAAAATTGCAAAATATGCGGACTACATGTGTGCCAAGTCCCACTACTGTAAGTACCATAGATTCGTCCGGACTTTACGGCTGAACAGAGAGACAAGTGCTTCCTTTTATAACAGTACAGATGAGAGCCCGCGATTGCCCTCATGGGAGAGTGACATACTAGCACCTAAATTGTTGCGTGTTCTGATCCAATCAAAGATCGTTGATATCTGTCGAGGCCTCAAACATCCTCACGTTTGCTTGGTGTGGAAGTTTGGGAGTCGAATGTCTGTTCAGGTGTGAACGAGTCATCTGACCGCAGTAAAAAATTACGTGGTGCTGTCCTCGGATTTTTCCTTTCAGGGGTTGATCGTAAATTAGTTTAGATTTAAAGAAATAAGTGTTAAGATTTATAGTTACCTCATATATGAATGTGTTCTTGTCGTTTTGTTTTAATCACGTTAGTTAAGTTTTAAAAGCGTTGTCAAGAGATATGATTTGGAATATGATATTTAAACAATTAACCTTTTGAATACGGCTATAGAGAGCGTTACAAAATAAAATTAAAAGTGACTGGTCCCAAGGACCACTCTATATGAAAATGTACTGGTACGCTGCCGTCATATCTGATCTGTTCCTTTCAAACATATTTTTTTAATAGCGTAACCTGCCGATTGTCAACGGCCAATGATTATACAGTCACTGATTATTGGTTTTTCAATTTGGAGGCAGAATTCAGAAACGACTTTAGTATATGCTGATACTTTAGTATATGCTGATACGAACTTCTTAATTCTCGATCACTTGACCGAAATAAATTTCCTGATTAAGCCAAAAATAAGTTTTGTGAGAGTTTAATACTTATTTTAAAAGAAAATAAGTGGGCATACTCGCTTTCTCATTATAGCTACTGGTCCCGCGGACAACCCAGATTTTTAATCTCCTGGTCCGATCGTAATTTTAGTGGTCTCCGACCGACGGACAACCAATGATGTAGAACGCTGGCTATAGATATAACTAGGGCGATTATTTTTTGGACCGAGTCTTATAACTTTCAAGTACAACTGCTGTACCGACCGTAGCCTAAATTCTTACTTGACGCGATAAATATAACTTGTAAGGTACAACTGTTGTATTGGTCGTAGTAAAAATTCCTTCTTGACGCGATTAAGGTATCGCGTCAAGAAGTAATTCTGCTGCACCGGCGGTTGTCCAAAGGTTAATACTATAATGACATTTTTTGAGCCAAGTTCATAAAAACTAGACGACCACATCAAAATATTTTTTATATTTTCACTTGTACATAAGATTTACTATTTTAATCTAGCAGTTACTTCATACAGTAAAAACCCTTTTTGGGCAATCATAGCAATTCCCAAGTGAAAAAAAAATGACATGGGTGGTAACATAGCATTGATGGCACAATATATTTAAAAATACATTATCTAGTGCATGAATTATTACAAATTTTCTAAGACTGTAGTTCATGAATGCGCGTTAAGAACAATTCCCAAATTTAAATACCTAAATGTACTCTGAAGTCAAATAGTAATTGTTTGAGTCTTGAAATGCTTGTCCGCTCCTCAAACTATTTCCATTTTTTATTTCTAAGAAGATACCTCCATGAGCTTAGAAAGGAAAAATCGATTGGGAAGTACATTCTGGTCTCCATTTATTAATGGTGGTTGATGAGCTCAGCTGTCAACTGATGGCTTCTCCAGTGTGATTAAAGGTCTTTTTGTTTTTAGGACGATGAAACCGTCAAATTGTTGGGAATACTTTTATTCAGGCAATCAGAGTTGAAGTTGAGTTCAGTAACTAAAGAAGCAAAAAATATGCTGCGTTTCTGAGTAATTACTCTCAAGATTAAGCACTTGCATAACTTAGAGATTATATTTGAAACCCCTTTAAAGAGCAAATGAATTACTCGAACACTTTTCTAAGAGACTATATGTTGTTAGGATGGAAGATAAGTGCGAGTTGTAAAGAATTATTTTTTAAATCGTAGGTTTTCAGATGGGAAATGAGAGAAAATAAATTTTAACTGGTGCATGATGTAAATGAGGGTAATTTAAATAAGTTTCTATCGCGCATGTATTTGCTTAAAGTGTAGTAGAGTTGGTATAATTAAGTAAATGAGTAAAGTCTTTTTGAGATAAGTACAAAAAAAATTAAAGATTTCTCTAATATGTTGATGATGATTAACATTTATTTTATGCAATTATTTTTACTCTAGTATTTGTGATAGATATTTGCAATACATACATCATCTTAGTTTGGCAGTGTGAATTGTGAAAGGCAATTTTCGAGTGGATCGCAATTTTCCCTCTTTCGATTGTATATTCAAGCAGAATTGGAATTCTGATTTGGAAGAACGATAAGGTATATTTTAAAACAGAGATTTTCAGTTTCAAAGAATTTGTTATCATGGTAATATGCAGTTTTAATATATGTATGTTGTTATATACACTGACAAGCCAAAACATTATGACCATCCCCACATTTTTCAATGAACTCGTCAGTATGACGTGGAAGGCACGTGATTAAGTGAGATAGGTATTTAAATGCTGCTGCAGAAGGTAAGTAATCATTCTTGCACTTACTTTTCAGAGTGATGGGAAAGGCTGCTGATCTAAGCGAATTTGATAGAGGGCAGATCGTAATGGCCCGAAGACTCGGAACGAGTATCACCAAAACTGCACGACTTGTAGGTTGTTCACGATCTGCCGTTGTTAGTATTCATGTAAAGTGGATAAATGACGGTGACACCAGAAGTAGACGCCAAGGTGTTGGTCGTCCACGCGTCATCAAAGAAAAAGGACGTCGGAGACTATCTCGCCTGGTAAAGCAAAATCGGCGCGAGACAGTGGATCAACTGACAGCCCAATACAATGCAGGTCCAAGCGCAAGTCTTTCGGAACACAGTTCAGCGGAAACTGTTAGATATGAGACGTCCCACTCGTGTGGCTCTGTTGACCAAGCGTCATAGTCAACTACGCCTAGAAAGGTCCCGGGAACATCGAGACTGGACCATGGATGAGTGGAAGAGAGTTGCCTGGTCAGGTGAATCCCGATTTCTCATTCATCACGTCGATGGTCGGGTCAGGGTACGCCGTCTTCCAGGCAAACAGTTTATCCCCTCTTGTACAGCAGATAATACACAGGTTGGTGGTTGCGGTATTATGCTTTGGGGGACGTTCTCGTGGGCGACTCTGGGACCCATAGTTGTGGTATAACATATCATGAACTCTGAACTATCTGAACATCATTGCGGATCAGCTGCACCCTTACACAGCGCCTGTCCTCCCAACTGGAAATGGAATCATCCAGCAGGACAACGCACCATGTCACAAGGCTCAAATTGTGTTGGAGTAGTTCGAGGAGCATACTTATGTCAAGGCGAGTTGCAGCTGTTTTGCTGTCCAAAGGAGGCGCAACGTGTTATTGAGTTGGTGGTCATAATGCTTTGGCTCTTGAGTGCATATACGTTGCATGTAAGTAGTTTAATAAATGTATTGAAGTTATGAATTCCAGTGTATCTTCCTCTTGCGCTATTTTGCAATCGAGTCCACATTAGAAATTAGTAGAATTCTTTGGTACTTACGTTGAATGTTTTGCAGAAAGATGTAGTTATTTAGTCGTGACGGATGTAGTGTGGAATAAAAATAATACTATACTACCTTGAAATCTGGAAAGGCACATTAGTTTAATAAAACTATGGAGGGTGATTACTTTTTGGTCGAAATTAGTTTTTCGTATTTCGTAGTATATATTTTAATATATTAATTATAAACCGTACTTTAAAAACGGTCCTAGCATTGTTTAAACTACATTCCAATTCAAAATGTGAACTTTTGATATTTCTAAATATGTTGCTATGAGCCTTAAGTATTGTGTACTGTCTTGTTTTTATCAATCATCTAAAGGATTTGCATACATAATAAAAACATTTTTTACAGTGTGTGTTGCTCACATCGTGAGTATTATTGTCCTTGCCAAGTAGGATTCATCCTACAGATTGAAGAGGGTTGAAAAAAAAAGGAATATAATGATATCAAGGTTCAAAATAATTTAATCTTTGAGTGACGCAGCTTTTATTTTTATCATACTATAAATTTTTGAATAAAAAGTTTGGATATCACATCTCGTCATATATCTTCTGTCACGAGAGAAAAAAATAGTTGAGGCATTGAGAAAAAAATTTGGTAGTATAAAAACTGGTGTAATTATCTTTCTCTTCCTCTCTTTTGTTACATTTAAAAAAATATTTTGTATACATGTTATTTATCAGGTATTTTTTATTTTTGATCATAACTTGCGATTCATGACTAAGGAAAAAAATATGTGTTATCTTCCTCAGTTACAAATTTCTAAAAAAAGAATGAAGTTATTTGAAAATTATATGCCTGTTTTTATTTAATTATCTACAATTCGTATGAAACATAAAGATATAATCGAATACAAATTCTTGCAAAAAGTTTGTATGTTTTCATACGTAATGCCAATAAGAGACGTTTAAATCAATGTAGTATATGGATGTTTTAATTCAGATAATAATACTATAAAATTGAGTTACTAAAATAAATTATTTAAACGTATACAATGATATAAAATATAACATTTTCTTCGGATGCATTTCCATTTTATAAGAATATATTATACCTTTTATTTCCTGATGATATCCTGGAGGCAACGGAAAAAACGTGATTTTTAGCCAACTTCCTAAAAAATGTTTCCTCCTCAAACACATGTTTGTTTAGCTTCAGAATTATTTTTTTAAATATATAAATATGTTTAACGGATTTGTTTGGTATACAGAATACTGTTGCCGCATTTCAAATTATTTATCCGTTTTGTGGTCATAATAATTCAAAATTATTGTTTTTCGTGTCTGTAAGTATATACGAGTCTACACTACGTCCAAACGGCTAGGTAAATTTCCATGATACTTTGAATACTGTAAGAGATTTAAATTTGTATTTAGTGTCTGAATTTCATTACTACAATCTATCCGTTTTTATACATTAGTATTTTGTTTATTTGTGTATTTCTGCAAGTCTAACGTAATGTTTATTAAAATACAAAGACCGTCGCGTACACGGGACTGCTACTCGTGAAATCTGTGGTAGCCTCAAATTGGCGTAGTGTGGAAGTTTGGTGATTGGGGTTTAAGCTTAAGTGTTGATCTCTGCATTTGACTTTGGTTTAAAATCGAGGTTTTGACGTTGGATCCATTTTCAGTTCATTTTTCAATTCCCTATGGATTGTTCCCGTACGGTCGCCAGTAATTTGTTGTATTACTCCCGTGCGATTTTCATTAACTCCCAATATATTGATTACAAACAAGAAAAACCCAAAACCAATCTGAAATTGCATGCACGTTAAAGTATAAGAAATTTAAAACAAATCACCATTGAATATAATTTTTTTTTTACAAAAGGCTAATCTGTTACTTTAACCTTGTCTGTGCTGAATACGTTTTAAAAACAATTGACTTTGTTATTGCATTTACAAATTAATAGAATAAAGAAAATTGTACTTAATCGTCAATAAAAACTCAGTTATAGCTAGTGAATGTTCAGTTGCCAAATACATTTGGAGCCGATTGGAATGCTTTACATCCCGACTTCAAATAGTTATAGGTAAGTCTTTTGGTTACATACATGTAGACGGAACTAATCATAAAAAATCAAACATTTATATTTTTAAAAACTTCAAAATTTCAGAGTACAAAATCTATCTTCACGCTATCTCCAAATTTCAATTACAAATTAATTTCTTAAGACCTTTCCATATCATATTTACTGTGATCAAATGTATAGTTAAAAATATGTTCACTAATATTTTAGTGCGCTTGTATGAGACAAATGAAATATATAGTTACTAATATTATAGTTCTCATGTGGTTGAAAAATATAATAGTGTTTACACATACCTTAGTTGTAGTTGCGCACTATCTGTAAAAATTAAATTCACGTATAGCTTGTGCGCGCTCACAATATGAGGGGAAATATATTGGATCAACCGTTGGTGGAACAATATATCAACCAGGGGAATTCCGTTTTATAGAGTTGGAATGTAGAAGTGATGGAAAACACAAACTAAGACCGGATAAGGGATGTCGAAGACTGAAAGATTTCAAAGGAACAAGGGAAGTGTGGAACTTAAAAAGAAATCCCGAACAGTGTTAGAGGATTGACGATGATAGACAAAAATTTATCAACAAGCAGTCTCTTAATAAACGTAAAAACAGACATGAAAATTTGAAATTAATATTCAAGCAAGATTATAGCTCTAAACAAGAATGAAAAAATAATTCATCAGATGAATACTCAAGTTACACTGAAATTTTTGCGATGGTGATATAAAAACTTTTAAACGAGAGCTTTTTGCATTTGATATTTTCGCATCGTCAACTGGGTACAGCTACACTCTACGTTTATGAGCGGTGACAAAAGCCTTGGCGATTTTTTGGCGCACTTCTAGTAACGAGTTACTGTAGATTAAGGTATTTTCATTTACGGTTATTGTGGTTTTCATGGCAGGTGTTTAAGCTTACGATTTCTAACGAAAGTTTTACAAAATATATTTTCAAAACGTTCTCAAATGTGTTTTGAAGCTTTCATTTTCCGTTGTAAAATGGAAAATATTTTTGAAAGAAAAAGAGTTTTGAAATATTCTTTCCTTGGCGACTTTAGAAGTTAGCCAAAAAAAAAAATCGTTTAGGTCGTTGCCACCGCTCATAAACGTAGACTGTAGCCGTACCGTCAGCTGAAGTATATATATAATCTTCAAAACTTTATTATACTAAGTAGTACTTTTAGGGAATAATTGGGATGCTCAGTCCCCTGGTGATAACTTTAATGTTGGACAAAACTGCCTTGAAAAAGCTATTAATTATGATTCCCATTCCGAACCATATCTATAGCCAATAGATTCACAAAATCAAAATATGAGATGCAACTTTAGAGAAGGAAGAATCAGGCAAAAAGGGAGAGACAGCAAGAAGAGAAACTCGAAAAAGGTTTGTCCTAATCAGCTAAATATTATGAATCAAAACAAGTCAGCAGGAGATTTGATGAAATAGCTGTTATAACAGGTGAACTAAACTCAAATGCCATCTTTGAAAGTGAGAAATATACAGAGAAAATTAAACGCTGTAATTTAAAAAGTAACTGACGATGTCACGCACGAAATCAAAATGCTCACTACAGCCAAGTTAAATCACAAGCCGAAGAAATAATTGAAAAATCTTTTGCAAATTCGAGTCATTTTATACCTGATAGTATCGATGTAACCCTCAAAAAATCGTTCGAGTTAGAGAAATACCTAAATTACATACACACCCCAGGCGACGGATGATAATCTGCGGCTGGAACTGACAAAACATACATCATTGAAAAAAACATTACAAAAGGCTTGTTTTAAATTTTCGTTTCATGATAGGAAATGTTCATGATATTTTATATGTACTAAATCATTTATTTCTAATTTTAAAAATATGGAAAGTGTATTAGAACAGTTTATAACAAATGAATGTTGTAATTCCAGATTTTAGAATTTGAATGTCACATTTTAATATTAGTTTTAAAATGTATATAACCGTATACAAATGTTTTTGACTGTCGATATTTGTTTAAGCATTAATGTTTTTATTCATGGGAAGGTATAATTTATTCAGAAAGTTAAGTCCATGGGTATCTTCAAAATTACCTCGTTTATTTTGTCAGTTTACAAGTTAAATGCATGTTTGAAAATGGAATGTTTTACTTCAATTTCATCCTCGTACACACCAAATTAGTTCCATTTAGGAATTTAAACTTAATCCATACATAAATAGGAAGTGGATATATGTGAAATTAAAAAATACCCACATTCGTACGGCCCAAAAAAATTGTATTTCAGTTTTTCATCAGTCAATAAACTTGTTCCATAATGAGCATAATCTCGAGAAATAATATATTTTTAATTTATTTAATAAAGACACAAAACATGAATTTACACACGTCTCATAATTGTTAAGGATAATACCGATTATGTTCAAGCAAGGTCACCTGACCTCAATCCAATACAGCATACTTGTGAAACTCATGGTTGTCATATTGTAGCCTGCAAAATTACTAACCATGCACCAATGACTATAGAAAAGCAAAAACGGATTGTGGTGATCAAATAGGATCTGCCACAAAAATCTTGGACATAGTGTGAGACCTTCATTAAAATCATAGTCCAACACATGATATTTTAAGTTACTTTTAACACTGAAAACAATGATTTCTTTGCAATAACTAAAACCTATAATGTGATCTCCTATGCATTTTTTTTTCTTTTTTTTTAGTTCCCAGTGACACCGCAAGTCACGCGAATGTGCTTGTTTTACTCTACATATCTTATGGAATATTATTATTTATCTGAGGTTCTTTGGTGAAGGTCCTTGGCAATTTCATTTAGGATTGACTTATCCTTAATTTTTGCTCATTTGTGTTCTTTATTTACAATTTCAGAAATTTTGTAATGTGTTTTGTTTTAACAAAACAAACTACAGTTTCGAATGTATACATTTACTTCGCTATACATCGAAGAACATAAATTAATCGATCGACTTCTTTTAACATGCTCAGTCCAATCTCAACTAATTATAGTTATTTTCCGAGCCTGGATCTACAAACATTTATTTTTATATTTGTTTCTCTTAGAGCATTCTTTCCGGCAAACTACGTTAGAAAAGGTCTAGGAAAAGGATAAACCTTTATTCTCTTTTCGTTTTATAATTTACTAATAAATTTTCGGAGCATGAAAAATGCAAGAGCATAGACACACACCATATCGCTGTTAAACTAATTTTCGTTTTCTCCCATGCTCCGCCGGGTTTCTTTATAAGGTTAAAACTCAGCCTCTCATATCTATGGAATTGCGAACGCATTACCTTAGGGTGTATTCAATTTGGCTAATGGACCAGTCTGTCGATGTACTTTTTAACGTTAGCTCATTCCTGTTTGCTTAAAAGCTTGAGTTTTTGTTCTAGTTGAAAGATGTAGCATGATTCGAAGATTATAATTTCGCTAGCAGGTTATTTGTAACTCACGTTGAGAGACGTTTGGTATGCTTTGACGGTTCCATTAATTGTCTTTCTCAAGCGGCTATTTATATTATTATTCAAAAATGCTGTGCGCGTATTTAAAAGAACAGACTACCGTGTTTTACACATCATATTCGTGTACTGATATAAATAATGAATTAATGAATACTTAAAGTTTGTAATTGTTTATATATACCGATACTTGAATACCCACGCAACCTCATATTTCCTTAATTACATACATCTACTGATGGCAGTGGCAATACTCACGTTACGAATTCTAAATAAATTAATTGATAATAAATATCAGTATCGACAGATACCATATTCTAAGTAAAATAATAGATAATAAATATCAGTATCGATACATACCATATTCTAAGTAAAATAATGGATAGTAAATATCACTATTGATACATACCATATTATAAGTTAAATAATTGATTATAAATATCAGTAAAACGATATGCACACTTTTCATTACTTGATGTGAAATAGAATATAGACCAGTATTCCTTTCCCGTCTTCTATGGTGTTAGTTCATATTTTCAATTCATGGCAAAAAGTGCACTTACCAAATATTTTTCAATAATTAGATTTTGAACACCCAGTTAAGTACATTCAATTCATTTTAGTGAAGGATATTTTATATTTGGCGTCTAAATCTATTTTCGCCCTCCTACAAGTTGTTTATCTCTCTTATTTTTATCTTTCTCGTATCTTGTTATTTTTGCCATGTTTGCTAAAGCCTTAAATTAAACTTCCGAAATATCCTGCATAGTTTTAACTATACTCTTCGTCTCCGTAACCAACCCATATCAATCATATATAAATTAACCTAAAAATCAACCAATGACTTCCGTATTGGATAATTTTATATTAATTTTATCACATTGCTGTCCTTTGTTAATTTACAAATAATATTAATTTTTGGTCCATGCGTATTATTGAAATCTAAATAAAGGTAATGAAAAAAACACAAATTAATACAAGCATTGCTTTAAATACAGAAATTATACAAATTCTGCACTACAGAATAATTATTTGGTTCTATGTATAACTAACCGTTGTTTAGAGGAAAGGAGATTTGATTCCTTGGTATGATTGTAATGAAGAGGGTAATGGTATAGTTAACGTCGCACTGGAACAATACAAAAGGCTATTTCATTTATATAAAAATATGCAAGTATTCAATTAATGTTAAATACTTCTAAGTGAACACAATCAAATATTCACAATCGTTAAATGGATTGTCTTATAAGATAATCACAATACATAAATCATTAATTAATTTTTATTTGACGATGTCACTACAGTGGGCTCGATGTAATGAAGTGTTTTAGTAATTATAATATATAATTATAAGCAAATCATAATATATAATTATAAGCTAATCATAATATATGTCATGAATTAATTTTTATTTGACGATGTCACTACAGTGGGATCCATGTAATGAAGTGTTTTAGTAATCATAATATATAGTTATAAGATAATCATAATATATAAGTCATGAATTAGTTTTTATTTGACGATGCTACTACAGTGGGTTCCGTGTAATGAAGTGTTTTAGTAATCATAATATATAATTATAAGATGATCAGAATATATAATAATAAGATAATAATAATATAGAAGTAATTAATTAATTTTTATTTGACGATGTCACTACAGTTGGCTCCATGTAATGATAGTGTTTTAGCATATTTCTTATTTACCTATTATTCCCGTTTATTAAATCCTTTTTCTTTGTCAATTTTAATATTTTGTATTATATTAAGTCGTATATCTTTGTTGTATGCAGATAGACAGTGTGGCATTTTAGTATATGTCATCAAACAATAAGCAAAATAACAAATTTATCATATATGATTTTACTGAGTACTATCATAAAAAAATTATGCAGTTGAATAAACATAGCAGAATAATAGAACACATGCATTCACGCACACAAACAAGTATAATTTAATACAAAAATGCATAAATTACCAATATTTAAACAAAGAAAACACAATGAATAAAAACCGCTAAACTTTTTTGCTGGAAACAAAGATTACAGCTTGAGGCTCCATTGGTTGATAAAATTCCTCTAACGAATGTATGAAAAACATTTTTTAATATGTTGAATTTTTTATATGGAGTTGTTAAAAAAAACATAATTCCTTTCTACGCTCATATTTGTTCTTAAAATATTGAAACATTTTCTGTAAAATCTCTTTATAAAGCGGAAATGAATACAAAGAACGAGCTTTGTAGTGCCATTTGAATAGATAAAATATGTAGGTAAGATACGGTAGAATAACATTTTTGCTTTAGATTCTTCGTGTGCTGTGAGGAGAAAGGGAAACATATACATCATTTTTAACCTAAAAGAACTTTCACTTCGATTTTTATATTTTCTAAGAAGTGAGTATTTTTTTAAAAGGGATTATTAGAAATAAAATGGTCTAACCGTTATTCATAAGCACGTCTTTTTCAAATTTGATCCGGTAAGATCAGTAATGGAAAATAACAAATGTGGTAGAAATTCTATGACGTTATGAAGCAAACTGAAACATATATATACCCTTGTACTCGTGGTAATTTTTTGTCTTTACATTCAGTTTTTTTTAGTGTACGTTAGAATTATCGATACTATTAAATGGCCAATTTTTAATACATACTTTTTCACATTTTACATTCAAAATTGCATTGATTATGGTTTTAAGAATGACTGCATGAATTGTGACGAATAATATAAATTTACATATTTATTTCCTAAAATCCAATAAAATTTGATAACGTTTTAATTTTTCAAAACCTTTATGTTTATCCGTACTTGCATTTTGAATGTTACAATCAAACTAAGCGGCATTTTCTCTGCAGTAAGATTATTCATTTACAAACACTTGAAGTTACAATTTTGAGACATTTTTACGGAAATCGTAATTACTTTTGTAAATGGTTTGTTATTTTAAATATGTATAAATAAGAATGAATTGTTTATTTGTACATTGATTATTTTCGACCCATTTCAAGTTTTCTATCCGCTTTGAACCCTTCTGATGCCAAATCCATCTGTTGCGTGTTTGGAGTATGTCTGTATGTGTGTCCATCTGTCTGTATGTATTGTATGTGCCCTATACACGTCCAAACGGTTTACTCTATTTTCATGCAACTTTGCATACTGTGAGTACTTATCTTCATTAAGTGAGTGAACAAGTTTGCTTAAGTCTGTCTGTCCGTCTTTTCGATTTTAGGTTTGTGTGTTTTTACAGGCATCATATAAATTGAATTCCAGATATTTGATTATAATGTGTTTTATATTATACATTATTGATTAGTTTAGTGAATACAATATCAAACCTTTTCTTATGGTTATATTTAGATGAGCTTCATGCTAAAGAGAATCTGAGTAAGTCCACTTAAATCAACCATAATTGAATAAATTTGGAAAAACTTGAATGAACTTATTGAGTAATACGATTACTTGGATTGCTTTACCAATACCACTAAAAAAACAATTATTTTTCAAAAAATTATTTTTTTAAATGGAATTTTAGCTTTGATGTTTCACTTATTTCTATTCTTATTTTTGTTTTTTGAGCAATTTAAACTATTTCCATATATTGGAGGCAGACGATATTTTTCAACGAACGGGAATAAACGGAAACTTGTGTTGATCGCGTGCAGTGATATTTTCTGTTTCTTAGCTCTGAATTAATTTCGCATTTCTAAGTTTTGTTCACTTTTTAGTTGTGAGTTGAGGCAAGTGGGAGATCAAGATATAGAAATGAATTACAAATACTCAGTCCAAACCACATTAAAATGTACCGTTTGTAATGTATTTTTGTGCTGCAATGAAATAAAGGAATTGCTTTCATGAATATAATTTACAGTAGCGTAATTAAAAATATGTGTTTATTAACTAAATAAGTGGGTATCTAGCCTACATTTCTGTCGGAACTTGTAATTAGCAGGCTAAATATTAGTCACAAAAATTACTATAAAATAATTTATTTTTATCCAGGTATTATATGTTTATAGAATTACTATCTAACACAAAATATATGTATAAAGTTGTAGGTAAATTAATTCAGGATGTACAAAGGGTTAAAAGTGACACAGTAATAAGCAATTGTTTCGACACAGTTATCGCCCACCATTTACTGAACATCACATTTTGTGTGTGTTTTAGTTGCATATAAGTTTCTTATGATGAACTCCCATTTCTGGTTATAATTTTAATAATATTACTCGTTTACTCTCAAAGTTATGACGGACACGCGGACGTTTTACCTGTCAAATTAAGTGGAACGCTATTTTGAACTAAACCATTTAAAGCAGCAAATCTATAGTAATATATTTTAAATTCTGTGTCATTTGAATGCCAGTTCTCGGAAAATATTTATAATTTTATCAGGACGATATCTATGAGAGACATCATAGAATTTTGTTTTCATCATATCAATAGTTGCCCGTGATTAACGTTCTAATAGAATAGTATTACCGTTGTGAAAATATTGTATTACAAAAGCAATGCCAATGATGTACAAACAGACGTGACACGCCAGTGAGACTGGCCCGTGACCTTGGAAGGAATGTCATGTATTCAAGGGCAAATAAACGACCGAAGAGTCATTATTAAATTAATTCCGGCTATAAATAGGTTTATTTTACTTTTACTGGCAGTCAGTATTTGCTGAACGAAAACTATTTAGATCGAGCAATCTGATTGGCGTCCAAAAAGAAAACAGTGGACTTCTAAGGTAAATTTAGGTATAGAGTTTTTCTAAATTGAACTTCACAAAACACAATTTATGATGTATTTTTATCAAGTAAAATTATTACAAGTCATAGGACGTTAACAGAATCTTACAAAAGTACCAAAAGGAGAAAGTGACAAACGAGATCCGGTGTCGATATCAACGAGCATTCTAGAATGTTGATAAATGTAGAAATAAACCTATCAATTGCACACTCAGGTTTTCAAGACACCGATTATAGATCCAGATAAGTATATACTTCTACGCCAGAAAATACTTATTGACGTAAAAAACAATACGGTCTCTCTACTATTTCAATCATTTTTCAGAACAAATCCCGGTCCGTCTCAAATATCCTGTAATGTTAATTAGGTTTAACTACCAACTTTTTATGTTATTATACTTGAGATTTTATTTAAAATATGAGCCATATCGAAGTATGTAACACTATTTTAAATAAAATCTGAAGCAAAGATAAATTGTATTTTATAAATGTTGCATTGGAGCTACATAACGGGGCTATTGCCCGGAATCAATCCTCAAAGGAGATATCAGAGGACAACACCACGCAATTTTGAACCCTGGTCAATTGAGCTGACAACCTACTCTTCAACTTGACACACCACACCCACGTGAGGGCATTAGAGGCCACTACACATTTAACGTGTAAAAGACCCTTTTATACACTACGTTGGGTTGAAACCGGTTTCTAATCCGTTACTCTTCCAACCGGATTACCGCGAACTCCCGTGTTGGTAAAATAATACATTCAAATATTTTAAAAAGCAAATATAAGTTGAGAAATACGATTAGTCCAGGAGTACTTGTTATGTAAATTAAAACATTCATGGAAGTATTTTTTTCTTTCATTTTTTTACTTAAGGTGAAGTAATTCAACGCCCTTTATTTAAATGTTAAGAGGGAATATCAGACAGAAACAAATGTGTATGCTTTTGGAAAATCTTGTAAGGACTTCAGATTAGTCGAATTCCAACTGAGATTAAGAGAAAATTTACTTTCATCACTGGTCACGATTATTTGCAGTCACATCTGAATAAACTCGGTATAAGAGGAAGCCACAATGAGTCTCTGCCAATTAGGCTGCAAACTCTTGTCTCTACTATACGGCAAGAAGAAAACTGGAAAACCTTCCCATATTCTCGCATGGGATAGAAAATATTTCCTCTAAGGATTCACTGTGTAGTTATTTGTGCTTTCGTTAGGAAAGAAACACTTTACAGCACTACTTAAATGTATTTTTTTAAATGAACTTGTAGTGTCTCCTCTTTTTTTTGTTTTAAGTTCGATGAAAAGTGTTACTGAATGTGCGTATGTGTAGATACAATTATGTAAATGTCAAATGTACACTTTCATTGTCAGATTTTATCCGCTAGTTGACATTTTAGCAGGGCATGTAAGAAATAGTGGTACTTTGTATACCTAAAGGAACTTTTAGATAGGCTAGACGATATTATGTATCATACATAATATTGTATTGAAGAATAATTGTTGTAGGAGTGTCTTTGGTTAAATTCACATCACCACCATCATGAATAGTTCGCGTTATTCTTGATGTATTCGCTGCCATATACACTAGTGTGCAAAACTTTAGCAACTTTTCTGATTTGGCCGAAATTCCGCAAAAAATCAACTGGGATACATGAAATTCATATTACAGAGGCACAATGTAGTACTTAAATGATGAAGAAAGCATAGAAGCAAAGAAAAATTGAATAGCACACGTACAGTATGGAACCAAGCAGAAAAGGGCATAATCGAGAGAATGGAATTGGTACAAAACACTGTCTGGCCAAGAGGGAGAACAACAAACCAAAGTCCCTTAGTATAGGATACGACCTCCCCTAACTGCAATGGTTACGCATCACCGTCTGTTCATGCTCAATATCAGATTATCCGGCAGTTCTTGAGGAAAGAGTGCCCATTCCTCAATGGGCATCTGTGTCAGTTTTCTAGTGTTCTACGGAAAAGACGATAGTGCCGCCAGGCGTCTCCCAAAAGAATCCCACACATGTTCAATGGGATTTAAATCAGGGAACAACGGAGGCCCAATCCATTCTGCGTATATCTTCACTTTCTAAAATCTCCTGAACAGCATTTGATCAGTGTGACTGTACGTTGTCGTCCATAAAAACAAAGAATTGACTAATGGCACCTCGGAACAGATGCACGTGGGGGAGGATAACTTCATCACAGTAACGATCTCCGGTAACTGAACCTCTGTCAAAAATGTGGGGCTCCGTCCGTCCGTTCATCATAATGCCTCCCCACACAAGCACGCCAGGACGACCCCAACAGTCTTTGCCTGATGTTAGTGAGATGAAAGCGTGTCCCTACCTCTCCATATCAATTGGCGTCGAGAGTAGTTCGTCAGACTGAAAAGACTCTCATCAATAAAGAGGACGTGACACCATTGATGATATGTCCAGACGTTGTGTTCGTTACACCACTGTAAACAGTGCCACCTATGGCCTGTTGTCAATAGTACGCAGCATTCAGGACGGCGGGTGAATAGGCCACCATTATGAAGGCGTCTGGACAGTGTAAACAGGGACACCTGTCGTCCAGTTGCCTTACGCAGCTGCTGAGTAATGTTGCCTTCTGTCTGGGTTCGGTCTATTTTCACCTGCACGACGATATATCGATCATCACTTGCCGTTGTTTTCCTTGGTCAACCACCACCAACCTTTCTTACAGCTGTACCTGTTCATTGGATGGCTTTCCAAGCTCGTGAAACAACACTTTTGTCAATTCCAAACTCTTGGGCAACACTTGTCATAATACGCCCCACCTCAAGCTAGCCGATCATTCCACCACGTGTAAAGGCGTCCCGATGGTTTCTTGTAGCTATATTGCACTTACAATCTCATTTTTACTTGCAGCGAATGTCTGGAAATGCACATTTCCTCCTTCTTATTAAGTTACATTGCACTGAGCGTGCTCTCTCCACTTGTTTTGCTTGCCATCACTTCACCTCTGACGTCATGCTCCTGATATTTACATATGCATCACCTTTCTACTGAATTGGCTTTTCATTGTACTGGTCGCAAAAAGCACTTTTCTACAATCTCTTGGCTGTATGGTTAAAAGTGATTTTGTTGCTTAAGTTCTGCATACTAGTGTATGTATAAAATATTGCTTTTGTTATATTAAATAAAAGTATACGTGAAGACATTCCTGATGAAGAACAATACCTACTCAGTAAGAATATCTTTAATTTTAGAACAATGTTTAGAATGTTATTCAAGTAGTTACAAAGCAAGAATCAAACTATCACATTATCCAGAACACATTGCTATCACAACTTAATATTTAGAGCGTTAATGGACAAAGCAGCAGACATTTATCACTTAGAAAAACAGAAGTGCACTGTAACCATTTTACTCGAAACCATTAGTTTAGTAGATTGCTCTCTGGAGAGAGGGTAGAATAACGTTACAGTCACCCCCGGACAATTGATGTTTCATTCATTCTAAGAGTGAAAAATAGGATTATAATTATGGTGAATAACAGGTTTTCTACAAGCACAAATCAATTCAGACGTGATAAGCTCGTTATAGTTGTTTCCTTTCCGCAGATTCGATCTTTAAATTGATTTATTTTTCAATTTTTCATTTTACTTACACTTGTTTAAGTGGGAGTTATCTGGTGATGATTCTACTATTCGATTATATGGACGCTGCATGTTAAGTTTTTCGTTATGAAGAACTACTTTAGAAAAGGAAAAGAATATAATTTTTAATATTAAATAGGCTTGATAGACAAATCTGAGTCACCTGAAATTGCAAAATATAAATATGCGCAATTTATATTTCTTTGCATTTCATTAGAATACAGTTTTGTATGTCAGTTTGTCTTAATGGACTAATATAAGCAATTTAAATAACCATATATGATTAATTTACATTGGTCTAGACAATATTGGGATGCAATCTTCAAAATTAAATTGGCTTTATGGAATACATTAAGTAATTTAAAACAAAAAATTTAATTTTTTTTTCAATTTGTATTTCTCTAAGTATTAGAATTAAACCTTAGGTGCTGAATGAACTTAATTAAAAGTTCTATTAACCCGGCAAAGCCTGAATTAATTATTTTTTTACTAATAAATATCAATTTATTTTTAGTATATTGTTGATAGAATGCTATTTATGTAGGCAAAGCCTTTTTTTGTTGTAAAATTTCTATAATATTGGCAAAAATGCATGGTAAGTAATGCAATTTTTTATTGATACTGACGCAAGCGATTTAAATATATTTTTACCAGTTTATAATTTGAAATTTATACAAAAATACAAATGTATGGCATAGAACACATTTTGATAAATATATAATAGTAAAAAAAATTATCCTAAGAGAAGAAGATAAAACTTTTACTATCCAGAAAGCACAAGCCAAATGGTAATACCAATAATATTACCAATAATACTGCCATTTTTTTTATGAAATATAATCAATAACTTTATTACATAGTCTATTTTCAATGTTATTTTGAGTAAAAGTCTAAAAAAAATACAAAGTCCTAAGTCACGCACATAGTGTACATTTTACGCACATAGTGTGAACTCGACTAGTGTAGTTTATAACAGCACATCTTTTACCCAACTTCTTTTGAAATTTATTTGTACCAGTCTTCTTGATTATTTTTGCTACTTTTTTCGTTAGCAGAGTTTGCCAGACCCTCTGTCTTCTGAATCTAAATCTAAATAATATTTTCTGTGGGTTTTTTCCGTGCCGTTTCTTCATTTACACGTAACTGACGACCATATCAATTATCTGTAAGTTGTCCATCTTCTTCTGCCGAGTCTTCATCTGTGATACTACTGCAACATCAGGAGGTTCAATAGAGACATCTTCTAAGTCTGACTCTGAATTTAATTCATCAAATAGCAGAAGAGCTTCTTCTAGTGTTAAATATTTCTGAAAAATGAAACTGTATTTCAAAATAATAAAATGTACACATGATTTAAATATACACATAAAAACTGCCATAAGAAATAATATGTTCAAAAATATAGTCAATTTCCATAACTGCATTTTAACCAACAACTCCGTCCCCATTTTATACTTTTGGCTTTGTTATTTTTATGAAATAAGCAATAGAAATACTGTTTTTTTATGCAAAATTTTCGTCTAATTATTTTTTTCAGATTTCTTTTTTAACTATTCTGTTATATGTAATAAAATATTTAATTATACACTTTTAGACCATTTTTGTATTTTCTAGAGCAAAAATCAATGAAAATCTAAGCAGTGACGAAAAGATAGTGTAAAAGTCTAGTGGTACCATACGGTACCAGTAACATTCCAATACAAAAAAGATGTACATAATATTATAATATGTTTTGAAACATTGCGCACATAATATCTAGACATAAACGATAAATATTGTATCGCACTTTCATTTCTATATGTTTCAGTAAAGAGAGAATGGCTGTACTTACTTTTTCATTGCGTCATTTTGTCATAGCCCAAAAATGTTCTTGTTTCTTCCGCTCAAAGTAAAAATCTGACGTGTTGTTCACTTAAACTATTACCTAGACAGGATTTACCACTCTCTTGTGTGGTGCCATCTATTAACAAACAAACAAAATATTTGCAATACAACGAAGAAAACTGTAATACTTAAACCTTTATTTCTGGTACCATATGGCACTGGTATGCTTTCCCGGGTTAACAAGCTATTTGGTCTCCTAATATAAAAACACTCTTGACTTTGTGCGGCATCACCGTTTGACTTTTGTTCTCTAAATAGCTATCACTATTTCATCTGAATGTCTATTATTTACTAAACATTTCAATTTTGAGTCATAGATATGGGCAGTTTGTATTATTTTTGAGCTGTGGACCAATTCGCATGTGTAATGAAAAAAACACCAATTTTCGACAGACGTTTTTATTTTCTTAATAAAGTAGATGTATTCTTAACATAATGTGTTCGCTACAAACAAATCGGTTTTTAGTCACTAACTTAATACTTTTTGTATTGAAATAGAATTTCCTCAATATTCTGAGCCATTTGAAAAACATTGATAGTTTTACGTACTTAATCGTGTTAACCTGCAGAACAAGAGTCTTGCATTTCGCGTTTAGCTACAGTGGTTTACATATATAACGCGCGTTTATGTATGTAAACCATATATAACGTTTATATATGTTGTGTCTACGATATCTAGCAAGACTTAACACTTCAATCTGAAACTATTTTGTGAATTATGACTATCTTGAATACAGTGCCAAGTTCAAACTCAATTTATACCAGGTCTTCGAATGGAATTTCCTTCAAATTATAACTGCAAGATGATAAGTAACGCCAAAGGATCGACCAATTGGAGGCATTTAGCAATTTGCATACCCTATTGGCCGATTCCGAGGCTGGATATAAAAGCATTGTGAAATATAATTTCGAGAGCTCTCTGATTCTCGTCTTGTCGTTTACCCTTGCAGCGGAGAAACCCGTAATATTGAGTCTTTATTGTTGATGCAATGTTCTTTGTTTTTATGCAAACAATGTGAGGTCTAGCGGCTATTTTCATCTTTCTATTTTAAGTCTTGTATTTGTACTTTACCTCTAGATGTTTCTCGATTGCATTTTGTTTGCGCAATACCCCATTTTTTTGGATATGCGTGTATGTATTTATTCAATCTGGAATAATTCAGTTTTTTTTTTTTTACGGACTTTGAATTCCTTTTGTGGAACTTCGGATCTCACAAAACGACCCGTAGTTTGTGCAGTCCAAATCTTTTTTGTTAAAGTTAATACGAATTTATAGGTAAATAAAAAACACAGCGCATATTCTTATTAACCGATATCATCCGCTATATAAATCGAGACCCAACATATATAAAGCAAAAATCTATTTGAACTACTTAGAATATGTTTTATCTCTTGGTACACATAAACGTATTACTGAGATTATGTTGAATGCCAATAATTACATAATTCTATTTGTCAATCTGACGAAAGTCAAATAAGTACAATTTCGATTGATAGAAGGAAATTATTATTACCAATCGTTTTTTGCACAAAAGTAACTTGTCAAGAAAACCTTTTGAAACTAATTGCCCATTGTACTTCTAGATCCTCCTATTAGTTGTTTTAACGAAGTACATCGTCATTAGCAAAAGTAACCACATCATTATGGACGAAATACCTTGTCATTAGCAAAAGTAACGACATCTTTATGGACGAAATACCTTGTCATTATCAAAAGTAACCACATCATTATGGACGAAATACCTTGTCATTAGCAAAAGTAACCACATCATTATGGACAAAATACCTTGTCATTAGAAAAAAAAAATGACATGATCTTGATTTACGATATTTATCTAGATGAATCGAAGAAACTTGATCTTAAGCAAAATTAATCAGATAGTGATGGACGAGATATTTCGTCTTTGACGCATGAAGGGTTAAACAAATTTCAATTCTTTATTCTTTATACGTGTATCACTTCAAATTATTTGTGTGTGAATAGATACTAGTCAAAAATTCAAAACTAAGGCTTTTAAATAAATGTTATCGCACACACACAATTTAATCCGCTTATTCATCCGTGAGGTAACACAGAGGACTGTCCGTGACTTATTAATATTCGGAGGCATGCCAATTGAAAATCACCTATAGATTCTTTAAAATATATATTTCGTCTTTTCTCCGGAAGAAACACGTTTGAAGAACCAGGTATAGAATAAAACTATTAAATTCATTTAAAAATATTCTATATTGAATTTTAAAATTCACCAAGACCCAAAATTTGCTAAAAATCTGGACTTCCTATGTGCAAAATCACATTGCTGTAAATGCCATTACATTGTTATGATTTGGAGGCAAGAAACAAACAAATACTTCCTTTTATAATAGTAGAGATTGTAATAAAAACATTTATTATAAATACGTTCACTTAGTTACAAAATAAAATAGTATAAACACCAAAATGACAAGTAAATTTTATACTATCCTTTTTTAAGAATCTGATTTTCAGAATCGATTAACAATCTATTCAGTATGGTTAACGATTCATTTAAAACATCCTTCACAGCCATATAAAATAACAAGATTTCCCAAATCGAAGGAGAAAAGTGAGTTTTCATTTACACGCAAGTAACTTATTTTCTGAAACGATCTCAAATTTCAATTTTTTTAAATATAAAGTGAATGTAATTATCAATATTATTCAATTTAACACGGAACCTTTTTTATCTATCAGTTAGGATTTATCTTCCAATTTTAAAAGAAAAGAAATAATCGATTTTGCTTTTGTGACATCTTAATCTCTTGTACTTTATACTTTTACTTTATACTTATTTTCCTTACATTGTTGAGTGCCAGAAATGATTAAGAAACGACATTACGATGTTAAAAGGTGCGTTTAACTAAATATGACCTAGGTTAAATACTGACGACTTTTTTGTTTTTAACGGGAATTATAAATATTGAACGACGTTAATAATTAATCAAGGATGTTTCAAGAGAATTAACACTTCAACACGATTTTAATCTATGAAAGCCATATGCGATACTTCAAATATTAATCGTTTGATAAGTTTTATGGTTCAATTATGGATAAGCACTATATGAATTAAACTGCATACCAACAAATAAGAACATGCAATTAAATACACCATAAATATTGTATAGTAAAAGCTATACTAGAACCCATTATAGAAATATTTTTTAATTTATCAAAAGCTTGAGAACATTAAATATCAGATTAAATTCGCATTTTTAGATAAAAAGTACAGCATGAAGTGTTTTGGTGTAAATGTTAATAATAATTCAAAGGAGCTTTTGAATTGTGAACATGCAAGTTTTAATTCAAATCAAAGTTCCCTAGCATTTCCAATTAAAGCTTACCAAATAACAAATCTACAATTGAAAATGATCATGGCATTAATTTTACTATTAAATTGTTTGTCACAGAGAAGTACATTGTTTTATCAAAGTGAAACATAATTTTTTTTTCATCTGAAAATTAGTGTACATACATGCATAGTAAAATCATTATCATATAAAGTAAAATATACCGCAAACAAATTTAGGTTGATTGAGTTTCGCACTGATCATAAAAATAGTAAGTCCGTCAATAGTTGATATGATACGTCGTGTTTGTTTCGAGGGAGCATTATGATTATTGGTAGGTATAGGGTGAGGGTCAAGTATGAATATATGGTCAGTTGTAATGGGTGTATTCACCAATTGGTATCTGCAATTAGACATCGGATGTCGCTATCCAGGGTGCGCCGTGATGACTACGATTCTACGGGGCTTGAGATAAGTATGGAAGCTTTCATTGCTGCGATGGTGAAGGGGCTCAGTCTTTACTGTTCAACCACTCAATAACCATTTTTCGAATGTCTCAGTTCCACGAGAGATTCCCAGTTTCGAGTCTTTGCAGGTTGCTCTTATCCTTCAAGTTCCATACGCAATGCTGTGACCACTGTCAGTAAATCATTCAACCCATTATTCACAATCACTGTGTTTACTTAACCCCATCCCAACATACCCATATTCACAATGAGGTAAGTCTTTCCATTCGGTATTGGCTGTAGCTGTCTTGCGTTGTCCTTCAACTTTCTACTTGTCAAGCTATGGTTCTTTGATGATTTTAAGATTAAGTTAAACGACTGGATTTTTATCATTTAATGACAAAAAAACTGAAAGGAAATTGTATTTTTGTTAGTTATCCTACGAAATATTATAACCCCTTGCTCCAGCGTGACTAATTGACTAAATTCCAAAAAATTTCGAGTATCCTGTTATTTGATACGCTTGTTCTCTTCTAAATATGAAATGAAACATAATCACACATTCCTGTGCATTTTTCTCTTCATAAATCGCACTGTTCCAGGCAAGGGCACAATTGGTTCAATGTTATTCAATGAACATGGAAGCTGTAATGTATGTATAGTTTATATAATGCAATTATTGTAATTATTAGTCCTCTTCATTTCCTAAGACACACTATGCATTTAAATAATAATAATAATTAATTAATACATCTGTATCTAGAAAAGAAAACACGAAGATGCACATCGATGCTAACAAAATACCGTTGATTAATTTAAATCAAAGCTGCTGCTATCTTATGTGGACATTTTTTGTGTAATATTTTATCTATGGACTAAAATATTTCTAACAATATGACAGGGCTCTATTGAAATTCATGAATAATTTACTAAAGCTCCCTATTCGTTTTAGTCTGGATAATTGTACAAAAAAAACAGCTTTTAACTGTTCTTTACCAATGAATGAACTTTCCAGAAAAAAAATTGTTTCTCGTCTTTAAGTTTAACTTTGTAGGATGAATAAATTATTTTGCTCTGTCAAGAAAACAATTACTTTCGAAAATCGTATTTTTTAAATCTCGGAAGAAGAGAAATTCTTTGAAATTTCATATGCAACGATATTTTATGTTAATCGTTATAGTCTGTCACATCTTCTTTTATTTGTTCCTTCAGTGCATTATATGCACTGTCTCGACAGAAAATACTTTGACCATTTTTGTAATTTAACCTAGGTTTGTTTCATATACACACACCGGATTAAATCTGATACAGATTTCTTGACTTGTCACAGTCATATTTTTCATCAGATATATGCAATATATTATTAATTTTTTTTCTATCCTTATGCATTACTTGAGATTTCTCTGAAAATACTCGTTTAATGAGCTTTATGTCTCTTGAGAAACATCTTGGCACCCAATTAAGAAAGTCGTCAAAACAGAGCTGGAACGTAAGATTAGGAATCAGACCAAAAATTCCATCAATTAGCTTCCAGGATTTGTGAAACGTATTGAAAGTATTTAAAATATTAAAACAATTTTAAAATCTTTGTATTTGGAAACATTTACTCTCATACGAATGGGATTTTTCAAAGGAAGTTGGGATATAAAAGCCAATTTTCGAAGACTCGAAGTAAAAAAGCGCTGGATTCGTTCTTGGTGCTGCATTCCAAAACTATGGTTGAGAAATTGTTTGGCACAGTATATTTGAATATTTACCCTGGAGTTCAAGAAATAAAAGCATATTATAATTTTTTTTCTTGAAGAATGATTTGAATACATAACTTGATCCATGGGCATTTAATTTTTTTTAACTGTATCGCATAGTATATGTGAATTCTAACCCTGTGAATTAAAAAAAAACAGATATGATGCAATCTTAGTTACTGATATTAAACTATATGTTGTCCCTAGAATTACATTTTCAATGCTTAACGATACCTTAGCATTGCGTTGTATATTATGCGTATTTTTATATGACGACTAAAACTAATGTTGTTGTTGTCGTATGTTCTTCTGGGATGCATATGAAAGCAAGTGGTGAACAGAAACATTCAAGACAATACAGAAGAATAATATTTTTTTTTATTATAACAAACGATGATCCCAGCAAAGAACAGAAGGTGTGCGCTGCTTTCCTTTCAAGACGGGAATCCATTCCAGGCGAAAGTCCGACTTCTTTCCCAGGTATTACATCCATGCCTTATCTGGGATTCGAACCCGGGCCCACTCGGTGACAACCGAGGATCATAACCACCATACTGGCTGGGCGGCTATTAAAACTAATCAGACGGTTGAAATATGTCGAAAATGAAGATAAGGAATCAAACTGCATCAAACTGCATTATATATGATCTGTGTTCGTTAAAATTGTTTCTGTAAGGTATGACAGTTATACATCCTAGAGATCGAGGACAGCATATTACCCATAATAGAGAAAAAACATGTTATTTTTTTTGCTGTAACTAATGTCAACAATACATTTTAACTTATTTGAGCAATCTGTTCATCTAGGCAGACTACTTCGTTTCTTCGGTTGTCAGAAGAATCACCAGACGCGGGAGTCTTCTTATTTTCTGTGCATATCTTATTTACTATAATTAAATGCTTGAAATGATTCATTTCCGATTACACTATCCTTAATTTTACAAGCGATTCAAAGGAGATCGTTTCAAGAACTAATAAGTTGTTTAATAGTCTGATTGTATCACGTGGTGTTTGGCGTCTTGAAAGCGTATCTCTACACAGATTTGGCAATTGCTCTTTGCTTTGGCATCCATAATAGATCCGAAGACTTTTTCACAAGACTTGCAGGGGAAACTTTTGTTGCTGTTTTTTGCAAAGACACCCCATGAACTCTTGCTTCATGAGCCTTCAAATATCGCTTGACATAAAATCCCGTACCACAAATTTCGCAATTAAATTCCATACTTAATGAGATCTATTGTGCATGTATTTTACACACATATAGTGTTTATGGGTGGGTAGAGGTGGGAGCCGAAAATTGTATCCTTTTATTATATAAGTTAATAATTATATGTTAGTGTTTTATGTATGCTTTTTGTTACATCAGAGAGAATGGTCCTTAAACCAAGGTTGGATACGACACCATCATCCTAAAGCAAAGGGGACGGCAGAGGGGCGGAAAATATCAGCTGGTAGTGAGTTCAGGAGTGGTTCTTAGATTATTTATGTAAAATCAACGGAAGCTTGGAAAAATATAAGAAGGGTATTAAAAATTAGGAAAAGTAATTTAGAATCAAAAGGAATTAAATTGGATTTTTTTTAAAAATAATTTAGAGGATCTAAAATTTTTTCCGCCAGTTGGGTTCGAACTCGGGAAGTCATCCTCCGCTGCCGGCGCCAATCTGAAGATAGGTGACTTTAGCCATTAGGTTATCGTTGCTTCACGAAAAGAAGATCTTTAAAAGAAGACATCATTTTATATTTGGTTGATTTCAGTCTCATTGGCCGTTATGGTTATTGGCGAGAAATACTACTAACAACAACCATACAACATATATATGAGGAGCCAATCAGAGTCAACTTGTCGGACACTTACGCTGTACGCTGAGGCGCTAGACTGTTGCCTAGATTTTGGGCGAAATAGCAACCCTCCCAACCTCTTCACTGAAATACTTCGTGATTCTTTTCGACGAATCAGATCGAAGACAGGTAACTGAGACAATCTGAATTGAACCGTTTGTTTAATTTTTAGATAGATGTAAGGTGAAATCGTTTATTGAATTTTGATTAAATTATATATTAAATTTCGTTATAGAGGCTTGCAATGCGTTGTGAATTTGGATATGAATTTATTTAAGCATTTGTAATCAGGCCTCAACATATCTGTACTAAATGTTTCAATTACATATTTATTAATGTCAGCTTATATAAATATGATTTATTCGACACTAATCACACAAGCACTATGTAGTTTTCATGCAATATGTAGCATTGATCTGGAGCATCGTGACTATACACATGTATTATGATGGGTCAGATATGTGAGTCAATGGGAAATTCAAGAATGGGGTACTCACCGACTGGTCCTTGGAATTGCGATCAGGGATCGCTGATAGTGAACAGGCTAAGATGAGATGAACCAACGGGGTCAGGAATTAACTTTAAATTTCGGTTTTTTGAGGATCTCGTTCTTTTACCGACATCCATTATCAGAATTTTATTTAGAACTCTTGTGCTTCCCAAATGATTCCCAGTTTTGTCTTCGCGTTCGGTTGTTCTACCCCAACAAAATCAATCTTCATACCCAATGCTTATAAATTCCTTTTTCTTTCCATATTCAGCCACTGTGCCCTGCTGGTCAATCCAAATTCATCACGCAAAAAATCGTTCCATTCCCATTATATTTCAATTCCAGGATATATTTTCTAGTCAACAGCAGGAAGGTATATTTCCAAAAATATGTCTACTGTGAATCCACACGTAGAGATATCATTTTGTATTCATCATAGTTCATAGATCGTACTGTGAAATATGGTTCTTCTGTTTTCTATTTTAGGTTCGAATACATGTTCGGATCATTCTGGCAACCCTTTTCCCGCATTTCAATGTATTGTATAACCTTCATAATTCATCTCTCACGAATTTTCTTTCGAAAGTTAATAAAATTTCCAATTCCTATTCTTTGAAAACTTCTTCATCTCTTATGGAATCAATAAAGACTTCGAAATGCAACTGTTGAAGCACAACATAAAGCAGCTGTCCAAACCCGTCAATTTCAACGCTTTCTAAAACACGACGTCCGAGAAAGAAGCATCAAAAGTCGCTGTAAAAGAGAGATGCCGCATTCATATTTAGAAATTTCCTTTACTCTGTTTTTTTCTCTAAAATGATGGGAGTGACAGTGACAAACGACTTTTAAGAAATGTGCTACTTTCATGAGTTTCTTTAAGATAACGTTTCACAGCTCTCAATTGAGCTCGTAAAAAAACAATATTTTATAGTTTGACGTCAAAAAAGGGTTCTCGGTGTAGTTTTGGGCAATTTTTCTTGTTTTATTATCTTTCCACAATCATGAGACCTTTTAGGTTTGAAAATTACTGCACTTCAAGAAAACTTCTTTGGAGTAAGAGTTCCTTGGGCATTTTTCTACTTTATTCTATTGCATGTGGAAGTGTCCATGGTTAGTCTTAAAACTAAACCTTATAGGTTACGCTGAAAGTAAAGGACAACAGAAAACTTTTGTAAACTACTTTTTTACGCAGTTCAGAAATGAGGTTTAATACACATTTGAAGTTTGAGAAAGTTAAAAGTTCAGACAGCATAATACATTTTGTAAGTTGTACAGTAATTATAACGTTTGTCTGCCACCCAATAGGTTTCTGTTTCAAAGTCCATGCATGCTGACGATTGCTTCTGTTAGGAATACCGGCAAATGCTCTGCACTTACAAATTGAAGCCAGTTTGTACATTGTATTTCCAAAGGCCAATAGTCAGGTTAAAAAGTACTTTTTCCCCTTCAAATGCATACAAATTATTTCCCAATCATAACTTATAAGCTAATAGTACCCTCCTTTTGAATGCCGAAGTAGCCCAGTTGCCAGAGTAGTAGCTTGACAACCGTAGGGTTACAATTCCAAAGCTCCATCGAACCAAAGACCGTCGTATATGTGGCTTTTACCGTTGGTACGTACGTAAAATGTACGTATGTTAAATTTCTTGTCACTTTAAATGTCTTCACGTATATGTTAGATGTTAACCTCTTCATCTGAGCATGGTTCAAAATTACGAGGTATTAAACACGTATCCTCTCTGTCGGGATTGTTCCAGGACCATCACCATTGATACGTTCTATTTCTCGAGTACCCGTCGTAAATACAACTGCCTACCGTTCAACCTTATAATTTAAAACAAAAATTTGATTATTAAAAAAAAATTAACCGTGAAACACATTTGTTACCATTCCCAGGAGTTCTTCCTGTGACCTAAGCTAGTTATTGGTACCTTTGTTGAGTTTTATTCACACTTTAGTTTCGAACAATGGTAGACTGATTCTTCCACCCTTAATGACTCTAGATTACAGTTTTAAACTGCTGAAATCATGCACTAGTGTTTATTTTATGTTTTGCACTCATTATATAGTAATGGATAGATTAAATAGCGTGCATTCTATGAATTATGATGGATGATATCAAAAAGTTGTTGAGGGAAGAAAAGGCCAAAAGCGTATCAATTAGACCTAGGACCCCTGGGTGGTTTAATGATAATTTCATTTGACCAAAGGGCAAAACAATTTTGCTAAAATAGGTAATTTAATCTAGCCTGTTAACTAATGAATATTTATGACTTAATATCTTGTCAAGAAACCCCTCTGTAGAAAGTATTAAATAAGAAATCAAAAGCATCATATGTCCATTAGGGTGAAGAGGACACCATAGAAAAAAGAATTACATAATTGAATTGAAACGCCAAAAGAAGAATGGAATGCTTGAAGGTTTTTACAATGGTTACTCAAAACTTAATATATAATTTATAAATACAAACATAACTTTTTAAAAGTACAGTCATTGTTTTTTCCTCTGATTCTCATTTGCTTCCACGATATTGGAAGGATAATATTATCGTCTGACCTATGCCCAGATTGATGATCCTTACCTCATGACCTTTGCACACTGCTGAACGTAGTGCACATGCTCCACTTATTTCCACTCATTTGGGAATGTACAATTCCAAAGTTATATTAAGTTTTCAATAACATACAAAACAATCATTTTTAATACTTCAACTATTTACAGTCATAATCAGTGAATCGATGATTTTTAATTACTTGAACGGCATATAAAATAACTATCCTCTAAGTTAAAAAAATTCACAGTCAGTCACATTGCACTGTATAAAGAAAGAAATAAAACTTTTTGAAACATCAGGTTATTATTAAAATAAATATATTTATTTCCATGCAAATATATAACAGTTTTTTCGTGAATATATCATCGACTTACGAGTGACAAAGAGTCAAAAAACATAATTCCAAGAATACGAAAGGAAAGAATTATATTCACCTAAGTATATTTCTCAAAATATTATCTAATCTTCATTCAAATTACGCAACATGAAATTTAAAAAATCACTCAGGAGACTTTCCCAGTCTAAAGATCAACACATTTTCGTCTAGAAAAGTTAGAAATCAAATATTCGAAATTTGAGTGTGTTTACTTCTAAGCGGGAATGTGATATGAGTAGTATAACGAGTAAACATAGTTATATTTTTTATACATCCACTTAACTGTCGAATGTAGATAGCTACAGCTATGAAAATGGTGTCTAAGTATAGTAAAGTGACTATGTGCTTCAAAATGAGATCGCTTCCAATTATCCTTATGATAAAAATTGAAAACTAATGCTCCTATCTCAAAACTTATGTAAAATACTTGAAAATGTCGTGTTATCTCGGATTAAATCGCTGATGTTCTATAACTGTCCAAATAACTTTCTTCGTACCTCGCATAGGGGACTGAATCGCTGGTTTTCAACTTTTACTACTAGGATCGGTCTCATCTTATATCACATGGTTATTTTACTAAAACTGTTTATTACATCCTTAAATGTTGTTATCTGCGCTTGGATGTTGCGTGGGTGCATAAACACTTTACCATGCAGACTGAATATAATGCATTTTTACTTTCAAAACGGTCGTCAAAATTTAAATTTCACATTACCATGTTATATGTAGGTAGAGAATATAATAAACAGAACTTGAGAATAATTTATATGTACGGAAGTGCATTGTTTCTAAGTTCAGGTATACTTTCATCAATTGTCTGGTAACATTGTATTAAATTAGGAGTGGAAATTCCAGAACACCTATTGACACTATCTAAATTTCATAAGATGCAGAACTTTTGGTATACACTCAAAACAAACCCTCCCAGAAAAAGTTATTCTTCCGGAGTAAAGACACAAACTACGTTACTTATCAATGTTCCTATTATCTCTGGGTATTTTGCATCCCAATATTCCCCTCCCCAAAGGATAGAAATAGATCTCGATTGTAACTGGAGAAATGCCAAAATAGATACCGAAGAAAATAAATCACTGCAATCTGAAGGGCACTGAGTAAAATAAGGATAAAAAAGAGGAAGTCTGACTATGATATGAAAAGTAGTGATATAACTCACATTCCCATGAATTCACTGTTTAGAATTACATACAGAGTTAGAGTAAAATTATTTTTCCGTTCGAAAAAACTACGAAACTTTCAATTGAATAAGGATTTTTACACAGTTTATTTTTTAGTAAAAATATTTCAAACATTCTATTTGAAGCTCTTGAAGATTAAAAATAATTGTTGTGCTGCATCATTGTTAAATATATTTATAGTTTTACTTGAAATAAATTTTAAATGTCTTTACTTGTCAAATCCTTATTGCTTACCCTTGAATTGATTTAAGAAGCATCACAACATTTTGAGTTATATATATATATAGAGCGTAATTTCAAATAGTTTTAACTGCTATTTATCATTTAGATAAAGTTTAAGCGAAAAATTTAATAATTTTGTTAATTTATTAATTAATCATAATGAGATTTCTAAGTTAAAATTACACCAGCATTCTAATTAATATCTCATATTTATGAATTAATTTACATTTCATATTGTGTGATTCATCTGAATTCCATTAACAAAATGGAATTCCCTTTGATAATCTCAGGCAGTCAGACAAATCGTCGAAGAAATGAAGTAGGCTTATATATCCTTTCCTTAAAAGACACTAAAAGTATCGTTTAGTATCGTTATGCAATTGCTGTCTGATGGTTTATTCATAAGAATGATGTATTATTATTCAATTGTAAAAAATTCGTCGTAATTAACGAATATATTTTCTTATATTATGCTTCTTATTTATTTGATGATATTCAGTTAAGTTCGTGGATATCTCTTGCAATATATAGTATTGGTGTGGAGGTAGAATCATGTTTATAGGCAGGTATCGAGAGATATATTAAATATTAGTAGATAAGAAGTTCAAGGGATTGGTACTCACAGATTGGTCTTTGGAATTGTGAGTTTGGGTATTGGTGATGTAAGGTAAGGACGATGATACACTTCCATGAATCTATTTTTAAGGTTTTGCTTATAGCGGTTTGTAGAGGGGAACTCATTCCTTTCCCTTCATCCACTCTCATTTTTAGAAACATATTCACTTTATTCACTCTTGATATATTTGCTAGCCTTGCGTCTTCATTTGTTGGTAACTCTACCCCCAATGAAATCCAGCTTCAAATCCAATGCTCTGACCTATACCAATAGGTACACGCATCAGATATTCACTCCTTTTGACTGTTGGACCCCTCCCAATTCCTCATATTGACTATGATGTAAATCATTCCATTTGGTATTATTTGGTATTTTTTTTTAACCTGCCACGATATGATGACAGATCGTGCTTTTAAATCACCCTTATGTTATCTTTAATTGCTCTAACTTAGTCCGTTTCCATACAGTGGAAATATATTTGTGAACCCTTTATCAGGTTAACACTAGAGAATAGCCGCTATTACCATTATCATACAACATACGATGGTTACGTTTAGATACCAGCAAATAAATTGCTTGTGAGAAACAACTGTGGAAAGGACATAGAAAATAAATCTTTTTTTAGTTATATTTAAGTTTGTTTTTAATACTTTCATACCTTCATAATTATTTGTGCACGTAAACGTGCAAAAACAATTTTCAAGTTCGAAAATATAGCAATGAAATTTAGAAAATAAAAGAAAATGCGTTAATATTTGACATTACAATATTTATGCAAATAAATTTTTTTTAATATATCTTACAGCAAAACAATCAGTTAGAATAAACAATTCTGCTGCATCCCGAATAGTATAAATTAAAATTATTCTGGGTACTCATAACTGTCTGTGTTGGTTTCTTCGATATAATGTTTATTTTCACAAAATCCGGCTTCTTGATAGGTATCTAAAATTGAAATAGGACAGCTAGCCACTACTGGATTCATTTCTGAATAATCCTTGAAACGAATTTACAACTGCTTGAGAACTCAGAACTTTTCTACGGGTCATCGTTGTTGTGACTGTAGGATTAACATTAAAATTATATTGTGCTGTACTTGGAATAATAATAATAACTAGGGGGCCCGCCCCCTGCTCGCTAACGCTCGCCAACCCCCGGAGGATTGCTTCGCAATTCTCATTGGTTCGCTGCGCGAACCTATGCTCGCTTCGCTCGCATCAATGAAGACACGTGTCCTAGCAGAAGGGATTGATTACAAAATATATTCCAAAAAAATATTTTTCAAATCTAAATTTGTTGTATTACATAAAAGATATATACAGTACCTCTGGAATCAGAATTTAGATGAAAACTTTGAGCAAATTTTTACTCGCAATGTGAGCGCTGCTTTGGAAATTGAATACCCAGCATGTTGTTTGTGTGTACATTTCCCCAGTACTCGAGCCACCCATACACTTTTTGACTGAGTTTGTTGTCGAAAGTTGTAGTGCACGCGTCTTGTTGTACTATAATTGTTAGCCTTTTCAAGGCTAACAATTATAGTACAACAAGACGCGTTCCTAGACTACAGGACCGTTTTTTAAATAGCCCTGAAAAGATCCTTCGCTTTCTTAGATTTCTATTACGAACCGCAACAGCTCGTCTAAAATTCATTTGTTTCAATAAAATTTCATCCGATAACGCTATAGATTCAAATGACTCGCGAGGCTCCTAGTAAACAAACAATCGCACAATGTTGCCAAAACGCGGTAACAAATAACGTCTTTTTTGCTTGCCACGTAAGAGAAATATATATATAGATAAATATTGAAATAAACAGTCGAGTAAGACGGACTTACTGTTGTCATTGAAAGAAGGTGTCAACATTTCCAAGGTCAGATAATGAAGAAACAGCATAAGAGAAGCACTATCAAATCAATTGTATTTAAAACTACCAAAAGAATAAACTGACATATTGACTACTTACAAGGTAAACACTAGTACAAAGTACTAACGTTATGAGTTCCTTCACATTCCTAGACTACAATGAGGTCATCTTTGAACTGGGAAAGTGTGTGTTTCCGAAGTATTTTTTTCTTCGCATGATTTATTCTTCACAAATACATCAATGAGTATAAATTTATTTTCATGATATGACGTGTTTCACTTCCAGATCGACGGTGTTTAAATTGCTTCTTTATTTGAAGGCATTTAGTAAGTATCAAATCTTAAAATAATGTAAAATTCAAACTTTTATTTTAACGTTTATAGAAAAATTAATCTGAAAGAGTTTACATTTTACTTAAAAACTCATTTTAAAGTGATCGTTAATAGCCAGTTGACATTATACTGACTGCCAACAAATTTGGTAATGCCACATCCCAGATTTCCATCATCAAACTAAAGCCCTGACTCCCGAAAACGGTTATTAATTACAAAGTGATCATTCAGAGAGAAAGGTCCACATATTACATTATAGGTGCGGGAAATGAATCATGTGCAGAATTCGACTAACCCAATGAACCCTTACGAGTAATGAAATTTGCTGTTGAACCCTAGCAACAGAGGTAATTATGATTTAATGCACTTGAGGAATTCATGCTGACTTATTTGTAACTGATTAGTCTTTACGAGCTGTATATTATGCTGATTCAGTTCAAAAGTTGATTCCATATGTCGCACGGATGTAATTGAGCTTCCTTTGTGGTCCCCAGTGGTTTTGAATTTGAATAGAGAAGTCGGATGTCTACGATACGGAAGGCTTTATTCGAATTTCCTATTAGGCATGATTTGGAGATGCTGTTTCCTAGAACTTTTCGAATATTAGATATGGTGGATTGAATAAGTTGTGGGAATTACATGAATAAGCACCTTTAGTCTTCGAATAAAGACGTATATTTCTAGAGTTCGTATATGATGTCATGTATAGTAGTGTCTAAATACATTCCTAGCATCGGTCAATTAGTTAAGCTATGATAAATAGCTTTCAAAATATTACGAAACAAATTTGTGAATCCCTAAATTTGCAATGACTGTCAAAAGTTTAGTTAGAAAATATGTGCAAAGTTTATTATGTTCTATAATAAACTCACTGCCAAGAAATAAGCTTATAGAGGAAAATGTTAATTTAGTTCCAGAAGCCAATCTGAATTTGAGAGGCTGCAATTTGCTGAATAGGTAGATGGAAGTGTGTAAATATGTTATGTAACGACCAATCAAGGTTTAGTGTTGATGAATATGCCAAAAAGGCAGTCGTATTAAAAGCAAGTATTGTAAAGTGTTAGAGGAGTTGTATGTAATTGCTGATGAAAATTGTTTAGAACTTTCATACGATTAGTTTTCAAGACATACGTGTTTCTATGGCTTCCAAAAGACGAATGGCAGATAGTGAGAGCTGGCGTTCTGTGAGACGCCTTGAAGCAGGTTAACTAATAACTGATGTAACTCTTTTCTTCGGCGTTCATCATTTCGTCATTTCGCAATTATAGAAACAATTCCAAACAAGGCAAACAGTTGTCCGAAGACATGTGGCCGGCCGATCAAGGGTTACGACCCCCATGGAAGGTCGATATATTGCTGTTATAGCGAAGCGTTATCGAAGAGCAACCTCCACATGTGTGACATCTATGGTTGCACCGTCCATTGGTAAGACGTTATCTACCACTACTACACTCCAAAGGCTATGCATGTATGGACTTTACGCCCGGGTACCACGAGTTTTGGTTCATCTATCCGTCGAATTCAGAGGAGCACGATTAAAATAGTGTCGGAAACATGTGAATTGGACTGTGTCTGATTGGGCAAACGTTATGTTTGTTCACGGATGAGTCGAGATTTACCTGGAGCCAGATGACAAACGTGTAAGGGTTTGGAGTGAACAAGGTACACGAAATCGGTCCCAGAACATCATCGAGCATCACGCATTCCGAGGTGGAAATATCATGGTGTGGGTCGGGTTTTTGTCGGGATATCGCACCGACCTACACATTTAGAGACGAAGTTCTCTGACGGCTGAGCGGTATAGGGATGAAGTCCTAGAAGACACTGTGATATTGTACGCTGCATAAGTTGGTCATTCTATCGGTTTAATGCATGATCATGTTCGTCCCCAGATAGCTGGCATAGTCAACGACTTTCGGTTGAGTGAGGGGATTGCGTGTATGGTTTGGTCGGCATACACACCCGACCTTAATCCCATTGAAAGTCCTTAGAAATCCCTCGGCCGTTCTGTGTCTGCTCGTTTCCCACCCCCAGCTACTCTCAGAGAGTCCTTGTATTTAATAATTTTTTGTTACATTGCATATACATATTTGCTACTTTCCTGCTATTATTTGCTACTTAGCGTTTGGCAGTGAGTGTAAAAGGGAAACTAATACATATCTCAATTTATCTTCCACGAACGTTATATCATAAATTAAATGCACACTCGAACTATTAATACTAACACTGTGCATGTTCCGAAAAAAATCATTGAAATTTGGTAATTGTACCATTTAGCTGTTTGTCTCAAAAGGCTTCTTGAATGATCCGAAGGCTGATTTGTGGGCACAGAAAAAGAGCCCCCCCCCCACTGAAAGGTCTTAAAAAACCCATTCCGTAGCATTGAACGGACATAATACACTTCGAGATTTCACATTAACACCTATAGATGTTGTTTATATATCTCCAATCAACCACTTGGAGGTTAACAACAATCACTAACAACCACTGTTTCAACTACGTATATAAGATACTGAGGAAAAAATGACCAGATCTTGATGGATGTTATATATCGTCATTAGAAGGAAGCGGATTAGACATTGATATATGTCTTCATGATTAAAAGATCGTCAAAATCTTGAATGCAAGTTATTTTGCTACTTGGAGAATTACTCAGATCTGTATCTCTTTGCTATCAAAAAAATCGGCAATATATTGAAGGCAGTTTATTTTGTCAATAAAAAAAATTACTCAGACCTTGATGTAAGAGACATCTTATGAAAATCACTTCTAGAGTTAAAGTCCACAAATCACTGAAAATAAAATTTTGGTAGAGGGTGAAAAACTCCCATTGCAACTGTTAGGTAGAAGTGAAATGAGATTCCTTTCACCACTAGAACAAGAATGACCCTGTAGCCTCTTAACACTCTTAAGGGGATAGAAATAAACTGAGTTCGGAATCTGAAAGATTTATATTGCCAGTACTGTTCTTTTAAAATGATTGTGCGCAATTCTTTACGCGTGGCTCTTCCTATCGTAAAATGTAATATTCAGATTTGTGAATGATCCCTTGAATAAACACACACACACACACACACACATTATAGCTATCATTAAACTAAACAAACCACATTTATAATTTTGTTAACAAACGCGAAGGTTCTTTTCCTAATACATTGAATATGAAAATGAAACGGGTTCAGTTATGCTAATTTTCCACAAGTCCAAATTTCTTGTGTTCACTCTTCTACGTACTTTGGCACGTAATATGATTATATTTATACCAACGCAACATCAGCATAAAACAAGGCAGCTCTGTAATGAATATCGTAGAAATATACTTATTTTCGTGTTGAAGAATCGGTCCCTTGGCTATCCTCCTCTGACATTTCCTAGATCATATAAGAGGTTTAGAATGAAAGTATGCTAAGTAAATGCCTTAACTAAATTGGGTTACTTGTGTTTCCTAGGTACTGTTTCTGTTATTTGCTAAGTGCGAGAGATGTACAGTGTACCATGAAATAAAGTTTAAGGCTCTTAAACATTTGTTTTCATATACAATTTCGGAATACATTCATTTTTGAACTTTATAATCGGTGCAACATACGCCATATTCATTCGAATCTCATCGCAAGTACCACTTTACCAGGTATGCCTCCAAACTATAATTAATTGCAGATTCGACATTAGATTATGTAGTAATACAGATGGCAATGTAATTAAGCTAATTTAGAACAGGCAACGTCATGATTTTATAGCTATGTTAATATGGATGTATGATAAATTGATCAAGACCAGCTAATATGTCTGCTCAAAAGACCATTCAGTGAGGTAATGTATAGAAACACACCACGTGTTATCTGACGATAGTAGTAGATTAAAAAGCTAGCTAATCGTTGTAAATGATTTTAAACAATGACTGACTTTATGCGTATATGTATCAGAAAGTCAAATAACGCTGGGGTAGATTAGATAGTTATTAAATATCATACTGGAAACCAACGGACTATTGGTGACGCCCTAGGATCATCCCGAAGAGAATGATCCGAGAGTAACATTTCGTAATTTTGAATTACGAAAATAATGACGGATGTACAAACAAAAGAAATAACTACCGGGACTGGGTTTATAACAAAATAAGAAGAATTTCTAAAAAGTTAAGAGATTATATAAAAAACCCTATCTTTAATTTTATTTCTACTCGAATACTAAGGAACATCTATTAAATGAGTAATCTAATAAGTGAATAGATAATTTTATTATTTTTCGCTAAGTTATTAATCTACAAGAAACAAAACCCTTAGATCACAACAAACTGTGAATTTTAAGTGCGTTCATTGAATTTTTTTTTAAAGTGTATGTCTATTTTAAGGAGTCACGATACACTTATACAAAATTCCATATACGTACAAATATATACCTAACTAAATAGGCTTGCAGGTGCGTATAGACATTTTTGCACAAAACGTTATGAACACCATCATTTTGTAAGCCATAAAGTTAAACGAAACAGGCAATTGCGATTTGCTTAACTGAGTCTATTAAATACAAATCTATGCATTAAAATTTCTGAATCGTGAATTCAGAGGCGGGAATGAGGTTTTACTTACCACAAAAACCCATTTCTAACTTCATTTTCTGTATAAAAAGGCTGCTTAAAGCCTTCATCAGTGTTTTCTGTATCATGGCTCCAGCACTCTCTCACCATTTTGATTCTAATACATTTTTAAAGCCAGCTTCCGTATTTGTTATCGGTTGAATTTTACCCACGGATTCGATAACTCTCGACGTAAAGTTTGTATAATTTTCAAACATACAAGTCACTTTACTGCAAAATATTAGCTGAAGACCTTACTGTTCTTAAGTTTTGTATGACAATTTATATTGTAGTGTTGTCACTCCAAACGCTAGTGGTGGATTTTATAGTGTCTTATATCAGTCTCTACCGAACTCTCGTAGCACTGACGGCTATGTTGGTATTACACTTTCTATGTCACTAGTACCATTTGCTCGCTATGTTATGTGCTCCTATTCCGCTTAGAATGATTTTGGGCTACTATTCCGTTACAAATGAGAATAAAGCATTTTTTTTTACAGAAAGCTTCTTAAATATTTATAGTTTAAGAGAGATTAAAGTGAATAGTTTGTTAAACCATATATTAATCCGGGCCTGACTTACTTTGTGTGTAAAATAACTACTGTGAGTGGAGATCGAACATAGCTCAGCGCGACCAGGTAGCTTGAAAACAGTACGATTCGTACACAAGGAGAAGCCAACCTCAACGGCTAAGATTGCAAGTTCTTATTATTCCAAGGACATAAGAATATGTACAATATTTACATAATCGCATCAGATATATTTCACAAATACATGTCATTACTTGTCCAGTGTCAGAATTACACCAGTGTCACCCTCTGCATCCGGCTCTCTCTATCGTCTCTTCGTGCTCTCTAACCGCCGTTCGCCCGCAGTTCAAAAGTAATCCAATGGTAAAAGTCGTGATCCAATCAGAGATATTCTGGTCGAACACCACCTGTTCTACTCAAGTCGTTCTAAGGTGGCTGACGAAAGAACATCAGCTGGCACGAAATAATAGCCTGTCCGAATATATTCGGCAATCCGAAATGTGAGAGAAGGTGTGAAAGTCTTTAAAATATGCATATACTATACAAATTTAAAAGTGAAAAAGATCTATCACAATGCTACAGTATAACTAAAACACGAATTTATAGTTTGATATGTAGACTCTAAATACACGGGTGTGTATGCTAGAAAGCTGTCGCAACTTCATATTATAGGGGGGATAGTTATGGTTCCGATAGGGATCCGTTTTTGCGGTTTTCAGCAGGTACAAATCATGCCGTTTAGTCTTATTTCGCACAGAACTAGATACTCATTTTTTCGAGTTTCAGTATGGGATAGATGGAGATGGGAACATAATAATAACTATATAATTTTACACTATATAACTATATAATTTTACACTATATAACTATATAATTTTACACTATATAACTATATAATTTTGTTTATCTCTCGATATTCTATATTTAAATTTTTCTGATTTTTAAGTTTGAGTTAAATCTTTTTTAATTATCTATCTTTGAAGCATGTTTCTATATGGTTTATTCTTCCCTACACAATGGAAGAAATGGGATAGTGCTATATTTAATACTTTTTGATGATTCATATGTTATAGCAAATACAGGATTACAAATATACTTATCAATTTCAGGTTTACCTACTTACACGTTCCTGTCAGGTGACAAAGCGGAACTGCCGTGTGATTTGAACGTCAGCTCAACAGAAGACGAGGTATCTCTGGTTCTGTGGCACAGGGATGAGTCAGGCAGCCCTTTGTATAGTGTGGATGCCAGGGACCTACCCTTGCCAACCGCAACGCACTTCCCTGCTGTGCACATGGAGTCCAGAGCCTACTTCAATTCTTCAGCTGTGCCAGCTTACTTGAGGATTGATGGTATCAAGAAAGAAGAGGAAGGGGTGTATCGTTGTAGAGTGGAGTACCGAAGAGCTAGGACGGAGACCATGGACATGTTGTTAGCCATTATAGGTAAAATGACTAATACTTTCCCAATACTCTGTACGAGTGTTGTTAGTGTAATGTACTCAATGTACTGTTAACAAGTTAATTGTTACGAGAAAAGTGTTTTAATGACTTTTCAAACGCTTCAAAACTCATCTATCGACATGACCGATGGATGGTCGTGTACAATATGAATGATTTGCTTGCTTGCACGTGAAATGTCATTTTCGGCCATTGGTATTATTAAGCTCCAGATGGTCTACCTCTTACATAGACCATGCATATACAGCAAGTCTTAAGCATCTTCGGGAGGGATAAAAATCGTTTTTTTAAGCTTATGGGTAATGTATATGACGTCATGTGTGTTGCATCATAAATTTAAATATATATTAGGAATATATAAAATAGAATTTTAATTTGAAAACAATATATATTTCTGACGCATGTTCATCCACTGCATCAGATCAACACATATTAGGTTTCTTGTATACTTCACAAATCATTCCTATAGGAATGATTTCCATGGCTTAAAATAATCTTTAAAATATGCAGGGTAATAAAATTTATGACAAATTAATTTTTTTTCAAACGCGTAAATATCTGAGGCTCATAAGTTTTTCTTATGGACATGCCCCATCTTATTGTTTTCATCCATTGATTTTGGTGCGATCTCTACATTTGTTCAAAATGATTAAATTCTGTTCCTGAACGTTGATTTTTAAGTATCCACTGCATTTACTTATTACTTTCAAAGGTCGGGTAGCTGCATTGTAAATTACACTTCTCTACACCTACATATACAGTGTGTATCGAAATGATAGGTCCACCCGCATTTTTCAAAGTTTCGACTCTTAATTTAGAATAAGAATCACTTTTTTGGTGGAGATAATTATACAATAATCGTTATAACTATTTAGGAAGCAATTTGTTAAAAATAAATAATTCATTTTTATTTTAAGCACATTTTCATTTTGAGATCGTTTCGAAAAGATAGGTCCACCTTTATAAATATTTGCACCAAAACGTTTATTTCCACAAAATTTGCATAAATATCACAGTTTAGTCTTACTGATTGATTACGCTGGCTGCTGTGGAGGTATTTAAACAGATTTGAACATCACATTGCAATCAAATGAAATGGTTCGTCATTGCAGTCTTCCGCTGATTGAGCAGGGGGAAATTGATGTATTTAAGAAGTGTGGAAAATCGAAAAGAGACGTAACTAAACTTTTAAACAGATCGCATAATGCTGTAAACAATTTTGTGCGACTTTGAAATGTTTATGGCACTAAAAAAACATCTGGGCGGCCATCAAAAGTGACACCTCGACAAAGAAGGAGTATCGTAAAGGATTTAAAATCTGAAAATACGAGCTTATCCACATTGGTCTGGCAACAAAACCCTCCAATATCAAAATCTACGGCCCATAGAGTGGTAAAGAAGTTCGACAATTTAGTTTGCTGGAAGAGGAAAGCGGCCCCGAAATTAACTAAAGAGCACAAAAAAAAGTGATTGAAATTTGCACAGGAAGTGATGTCCTGGAAAGAAGACTGACATCGAGTGACATTCAGTGATGAAAAAAAATTCAACCTGGATGGTTCAGATGGCTGGCAGTATTACTGGCACGATCTGCGTACCGATAGAGAGATATTCTCGAAGAGGCAAGCTGGAGGTGGTTCCATTATGGTATGGGCCGGATTTGGACGTGCAGGAAAAACTGATATAGCATTTGTAGACAATCGTTTGAATGCTGCAGCCTACCAACAGCTGCTTGAACAATATTTTCTTCCACAATCAGAGCACATTGGAGGCCCGTTCTTTATGTTCCAACAGGGTAATGCTCCTGTGCATACTGCAAAGTCCACTTTTGAATGGTTTCTGGATAATGATGTACATATTATCGATTGGTCACCTTGCAGCCTCGACCTGAATCCGGTAGAAAACACATGGGCCATACTCACAAGATAAATGTATGCAGGCGGAAGGCTGTACAACTGTTCTACAGACTTAAAAAACGCTATTTCCTCCGATTGGGCAAAAATCGAGACAAGCTCTTTACAAAAACTTGTAGAAACTATGCCGAATAGAATTTATGAGCTTATTCTGAAAAACGGTGGGAAAATTTCGTATTAGTTGAAGACTAATTCGATGTTTGGTTCAGTGGACCTATCTTTTTGAAACAGCTGTTTCATATAATTTTTATCTTCCGTATAATTCCTATGATTTGTATATTATTTATGCATAATTTTTTCATTTTATGAACTAACGTAGTTTATAAAATAGTACTTTGTACACAGTAAAACTTTTTTTACCAACATAACTTTCGATTTTACTAGTGGACCTATCATTTCGATACGCACTGTAAACCCTTCAAATAGTTACCATATCTCGTTAATCAAGATCTGACCAATTTTGCTAATGACTATGTATCATGTCATCAAGATATTCCCTTATTGATTTTTTTGATGATAACGGAATTATGATATTGTTACCTTTTTTTCCAAATACGATATATACACTTTTCATCAAAATGTGGTCAGTTTTGCCAATGACGTGATAATTCGAAGAGACGACCTTCAGGATGGTTAATTCAATATCTACATTTTAAATTAAACCTCTACACATACATTTGAAATTCAACTTTTACCACATACATGTTAGATGCAAATCTACATTTTAAATGCAACTTCTAAACACGCACCTACATGTGTTAAATTCACAATTTCGATTTAAATTCAGCTTCACTATTTAAAATGACGATCGATCTAATGTGCAGTCCTTAGTGTCCCAATTTCGATTCATCCATCTCTACAAGTCTGCACCACTGAAAAAAAAATCGTTTATGATGAATCCGAAGTCGTAAGTCACAGTGAATCATTCCCAGATCTCAGTTTCAGAAATGGTTTAAATTCAGTCCTAGGGCAAAATCCTCCCTTAACCGGCGATTTACGGTGGCCTTCGACTTTTTTCCCGTTCAGTGCACTAACTTTCCCACCCCCGTCAAATCGAGTGTTCTGCCCATCATTAACCAAGAGACAAATTGTACTCCTTCTAGACCCCTGGCACTCTGACCTATCCATCCCTAAATCGATCTTGTAAAGAGTTCCGTCCGCTGAGGAAATTTTATTTTCCCCAACCACTTCTCTCAGCTTTTTCAATCAATCCCCTCTCTGCCATAGAAGTAGGGAATGTTGATTCGCTTATTACTTTCTTTCTTCTATGGGGAGGCATGGTCAGTTTTCCCTGCTAGGGAATTCCCTGCTCACCGAAATGGGCTGGAGCTTGATCCCACGAGATCTTTGAGGCACGATTTGATGCCGGTGTTGAGATCTATCGACATGACTGATGGATGGTCGCGTACAATATGATTGATCCGCTTGCTCGCACGTGAAATGTTATTTTCGGCCATTGCTATCATAAAGCTCCAGATGTTTTGCCTCTTGAATATAGAGCAGACCATAAGCATTTTTTGGGAAGGATCAAACTGTATTGTATGTTTAAGGGTAATGTATTCGACGCCTTGCAGCTTAATCGATAAGTAACTGGTGTTTGTATGTCTTAGAAATTTTAATGCATGCAATGATTTATTAGTCGATGGTACTGGTATATTATCGGAGTCGCCTTTTTCTTTTCTAAGGGTACCGAAGTAGATAATGCTCTCCATTCACACCAAATGATACTATTTTCATTTAAATAAGTAATTTTTAAATTTCTAATGTTTACCAACGCATTTTACATGAGTGTTATTTTTAGTTCTGCGGTTCTTAAGATACCTTTGAACCTAATCACTCTACAATAATGAATTCTCGAAGACATCTTATGGGCCATTCCATGGTCACGTGTGGGCCATTTGGACTCATAATTTTAAGATAAATAGTTATGCCGAGGTCACAAATTATAACTTATGAAATTGAGCATATTTTTTATACCAACCTTTTATGTCACATATACTTTATGCATAATTATATTACTTTTAATAAATGTTTTTTTTTTAGAAATTAATTTGTTTATTAGCATCACGTGCGGGACAAGCAAAGTCAACTACTTGTAAAGAGCTATATGAACCAAAAGATATTTCTGCTATTTTAACTGAGAAATCATCAAATTAAAATTATATTTAGAGAGACAAATGTCCAAAGTAAGAGCAGCATTAATATCATTTGTAAATATGAATATTTAAATTATTAAAAAATTAAAATGTGTACTGTCACGTGCGGTACTTTTTGCAAAAATAAATGGAAGGCGTAGTATTAAATGTTAAAAAATTCTAAACAAAATTCTACTGCATATTTTAACATTGTATGACTATTTATTTAAGTGATCTCAAATTTATAAGCATGTTATTACTTAGCTTATAATACATTTAATATACATAATTATGTAAAAAAAATACAGATCATCATGAACTCAAAAATTATTTATAAATTTAAAGTGTCCTCTGATGTTAACAACAATAGGTGCTGATATTTTTTAACAACATATTTAACATGTATAAAATTTTGTCCGGTTGCTGTGGGCACGTGTAATATGTGCCAGATTTCACCATAACCGAAACTTCAACACAATCTGGACCAGCAACACAAGTGATTTCTCTTGGATAATTAATTCCATCGTATGTCACCACTACCCATTCACCCACTTGTATGCGCAAATCTTTCTCTGCACTTGGTAACTTTGTGGAATCTTTTGATTGGTGCTTTAAATGTTCAAAGAAATTATATTTTTAATTGTCATATTTAATGACATGAAAAGTTGAAACACCAGGAATTGCCTTTGCATTATACCATGACTTTTGTGATAAAATATTTTGGATATTTTCTTCAGATATATGCATAATCGTAGTTGCTTTTATGACTTTTGTGCAACATGGACAAAATCTGAGGCTTCCTGAACAATTGTCTCATTTTTCTCGCTCATAACTACTTGACGTACAAGCCGTTTAACTTTTCCTCCAATACCATCAATGATACCTTTCCCGTGTGAAGTGGAAAAGTATTTCCATGCAAAGGGCTTTTTATATTTTTCCTGATTGAATCTGTAAAACTTTCACCATATACTTGTTCTTAAATTCAGATGATGGTTCATCGCTCCATATAATTTCCTCCTTTAAAGATAAGATACCATTTTCATAAAGTATATAATATAGCACGGTAAGCATAGAATATATTGTATCCTTGTCTTCGTTTAGAACATCAGTGCATAAAAGATATGTACTGCAGCACCCATTGACAAATGTTGCGCAGCTGTAAAAAGAGTTGCACTAAATCTTGACCAAAGGGCACTTTGGATCTCATTTTGATATTCGCATGAAAGTCGACTTGTAAGACACGTTTCCCATTTGCTTGCTTGTCACATTGAAATGCATCATCTTTTATGCTTTTAACATTCACATGTTGTACTACTTTTACCATGAACATGTTTTTTGAGAGATTATCATGCAATTCAGACAGCGCATCCTTCTTTCATAACTAATTTTAGTCTTCCATCATGATCTTTTCCCCACTCTGTCCACATTACTGATTCCTCGGGATCTGTAGATAATTTTAAAAGCTTCCCATGAGAACATGTACTACAATGGTTCTGCCAACAAGTGGAATTGAGTGTAGTGTCACATAACTGATTTCTCCAAAAGTTGCCTTCATAAATCAGTTTCTCCTTTAAGTTGTAGCATAAAATTGTCGTGTATTTTACATCGGCACTGATATGCTGGTGCATTCTTGAGAAACAATACATTTGCTGGTCTCAAAGAACAAAACTTTGAAAAATATAATGCAAAATTTGGTTTTTCTGTCTGAAATATGGCAAATGTCTCTCTTAAGTACATTGTCATGTAATATTTAGTATAAGTACAGTTTTTTTTCCCATTTTTCAAAACAGTGATTTTATCTATAATACCTGGGCAGGTATATACAATGCCAGGATGGAAGTAAAACTCTTTTACTGCATTAAAATTCTGACAAGGTTCAGATGCTGAGATGTTGGGGGCAGAGGTCATGGAATCTGTCATATTATTAGTAACTCTTTTCACTAAACCTTGTACAACTGCACAGCTTTTACGTGGTGAATCTGGCAGTGCCCTTAAAATTTTGTGTACAGCTTTACTAAAGAATTGTTTCGAGCGATACTGAGATGGTAAAGGTGATTTTATGGTACTGCTGGGTGGTTGCATAGTCACTGCAGGTGAACATCGTTTTTTTGCTCGTTGCAATCTCTTTCTATTACGTTCGTACAACCTGTATTTTTCCTTTTCAGCATCTGACATGTTAGTCTTTTTCTTCTTTTTAAGATCATTTATCCTTTTATTTTCTTTATGCTGAAAATTTGGGTTTTCCAACAACTCCTTTTCCTTTATTCTTTTCATTCTTGTTGCACTTGGATATTTTTTGTTTTCCATTCCTGAGTGATTAAAAAATGCACTACAATTAAAAAATATTTCAAAATAATTGCAACTATTGTACTAATAGAAACTTAATAAGTTTGTAAGGTAGAGTGTAATTGATAAAGCAAGTAACTCTCTTTTAATGTTATGGGTTTATATTAATATAAAACAATAATTAATAATGATTAAGTATATTATTGTGTTTTATTTAAGGGACTTAATTTCAATATAATATCAAGGCACTAATTGTTTCAACAAAGAAAAAACACTGAAAACTGCAATACATTAAAATTACTAGTTCCACCTTCAAGCTGGCAAAAAAAAAATTCAGACAAATTTATAGAAATCTTTTTTCTAACTCTAAAAATATGAGCTAGTGCTTGAAAATATCGTATACCCTCATTTACACCAATTAAAAAACAAGCAATGTTGGTGTCCCACACGTGACATGTCACGCGCGGGACAGTGTGTTTTTAAAAGTTCATTTTGAAAGTAACTTATGTTTAGTTATAATAGAACACAAAATAAAAGTAGCTTTATTATCTCTTTTACAAATAGTATTTAAATGTCATAGAAATAATTATTTTTTTCACAAATTCAAAAATATCATCTTTTGTGTCACGTGCGAGACACTACAAACAAAGATATTTTATTGGGTTGGTATGGGTCTGATATAAATGTAAAGGAATTTATAAATGCATAAATTTATAATATAAATTTAGACTTATATTTGTTGTAAAATTTGTAAACTTCTATTTTTTTTTCTGTCTTCTAAAAGGATTCTAGAAATTTAACCTAAAATTCAAAACATGTGACTATGGATGGCAGTCATTTTCAAAGTGCTGTGTTGCCACTTCAGTAAAAATAAGTTTTGATTTTTTTAAAGAAAAATACAATTTAAACTATTAGCTATCAATAAATAATAAAAAAAATAATAAAAACTAATTCTAAAATGTTGTGCTCTGGTTGACCTTTTTGTGGAATGGCCCTTATAGGCCTAATTGTGTACATAATGTACCTAATTTTGTTCATAAACCTTAACGTAAAAGATTGTGTTCCTCACAATTATTCAAATCTGTACAGAAATAAGGTATGTGTAACATTTATATTTATGGGAAATAATTGTGCATTTCTACTGCAAAACTATTTTGTTCAACTAACATTACTAAAAGTGTTATTATTTTATATTTCCACAAATATTATTGCTCATATTTTCTGTTTTTAAACATATATGTTTAAATGATAGAATCTTTTTATAGTGATTTCAGTTTTAAATAAAAAATATTACACTATAAAAATTTTAAATTTTAAAAGAATCCACCAAATTTTAAATTTTTACACAAGTTTGAAGCTTTTACCTCTATTTACTGAAAATATAGCTATTTAATGTATAGTCCCCCTATGAGAAAATCAAATTAGTTGACAGATAGATATATTAGTTTCTGACAACAACGCGTTTTAAACTACGCTCATGAACTAAAAATCTGTTTTTTATTAATACAATCAAGAACAACAACAAACAATGGGTTCACAAACAAAGAAAATTAGTAAACAATATAAAAAATACAGCATCAATTCCCTTTAAATTGTTGTTCAGGGTAAATAAAAAAAAATCTCAAGAAAGATTAGATGCCTGATGAGATTATAAAGAAAAAAATGTTTTCATCTCATATAAGAACTTATCTCCAGCATTAATTTCAGGTAATAAAATTATGATGAAACTAAAAGAAGAGAGCGTTGCTCATAAAAACTCTGGATAAATATGAGAAAAATAATTTAAATATTTCGTAGAGCCTATATTTATGAGTAAACATGATTCACCTTCATTATTAAAAACGCAAGGTGATACGAAACACAGTATGAAGAGTAAAATAAACTTTAGTAAGAGGGGTGGATAATAAAAAAAATATTAAATTCATATATTCAAGACATTATAAAAACAGATTTTATAAATAAAAAGGCTAAGAAATATTATGTACACTGAAAAAACACAAAAAATTTAACAATGAAGTATTGTGTTGTTAGGTGCTCTTATTGTTAAACAATTGTTAGAAAAAAAGCAGTTTAAACACCGCATTCTTGATATTTTTATCTGCTCAAGTTTGTAATATGTTAACTATTCCTTACGTGGTTAATACTTAAGACTTTTAATTCGCTTAGTTATGCTTTAATTGAGTTTTCACTAAATTATATTTTTCAGCACCACTAAGTTTTTGATTATGAAGATTGTGAACTGCAAATTATAGTATTTGCAATTTTTTACTGCGCATAGATTTGTGTAAAGTATACTTGTAGATAGTTTACTTTTAACTATATCTAATTAAACAAAATGGGTACGACATTTATATATCAGATATAACTGAATTGGTAGATGTAAAATGGGGATATGTAACGAAACTCAAATTTTGCAGGAGAGATTAAAAACTGTACAAATTTAAATGTGTTCATAAACTGAAGAAAGAAATCCAGATAATTGATATTACTATATAGCTGCTTATAATATAAGTGTAATTCATGAAATGTTTTACTGTCAGAGCCCACCACAAAGTTAAAAAAAATTCGCACATATCCCCTTTTCACACATTTTACAAAGTGTAACATTAAAATTACTGGGAAAAGAATAATAAAATAATATTATACGAACCAAATTATTTAGTTTTAGGGAATGAAACTTCAAAAATACTTTAATGACATTATAAAAACTAAGTTTTTGTTACAAAATTTTTTTTTAATGAATGACAAATGGAAAAATAAAAATTAATCATCAGTCTCACTATCGCTGACTTTTGCACTGGTGGTTGGCCACTGCTTTATAGACAAGCAAAAGTTCATGTGTTGCTCGATGTGTACTGTAGGCATTTTCCAACATCAGAGACCTTCTTTTCATTGATTGGGACCTGTCCTGTCCTGTATGCTGGTTGGTCCGTCAATCTAGTGAGAAGAATGTTTGGTTTCCTCAACGTGAAAGTGTTCTTACTTAAACCATGAATATAGGCCGACGCTGTAACTTTATTTGGCTAATTCATGATAATGTGACGGATAGACGAGATCGTGAAAGGTACTTCGTCCTTTTTTTAACACGCCTGCCAAAACTTTCATAAAAAAGTGCATGCTTATTATAAAATGAGGGCCAACACTTTTTAAACTCCTTTACATCTTCGGTAGTAACCTTCATAACATTAAATATTTCGGTATTGCTTGATTTTCACATATTCTCTTCATATTCGTCAGGTGAGTAGATCCGATGAGCTTTTCGAATTAGAAGTAGCACTGTCCCAACGTCCAGTCACAAGGGAGGACAAAGTGACCCCTAATAGTGAAAAATATTTAAAGTTTTTCAAACACTTGTAGTTCAATTAGGGTCATACACTTTCTTAGTAGAGAATGATTTTTGTTTTGTCCGCTGCATCCGTCCGAAAAGAGAAGCAGATTCCCATGTTAATTGGGTTTTCATTCCGGTTAATGTAGCTTCTCTGTAACAAACTACATACTTCGTTTGGATTCTTTTTTGCAATGCCTACATGGTACGCGTGCAAGTCAGCTTTCCCAATAGTCGGGTTACGTATCCCAAACTTACTAACCCACAGCTGGCGTAAATAAAATATATATTGTACATGTATGTTTAGGATTGGAATATTTTGCATGTAGTCTTAGCAAATTACGAATTTTTCTTTTTTAAGTTAGCATCTTCCTTTATACGCAACTTTACGTTCTTCATTTCGACGTAAAATTCTTAAGCCCGACGCTTGTGAACCACCAGCTCTGTTTCCGTAGCTCTTCTTGCTGTGCCACAAAGTGACCTAGTCTTCAATTTTTAATCAAGTTCCTCACATATAACGCATACATCAACTTGACGTCTTCCGAGGGAATAGTCAAAGTTTTCATTGAAATGCAGACGAAAGTAGTCATATCCCAATTTTGTATAAGGATTGTCTATCTTGAATTTTTCACAGTACTTTGACACTAAGACGAGCATGTGCGTTTTTTTTTATTCTCTCCCCAAATATAATTCCACTATCGTTTCAAACAATGTCAAAAAATCATGAATTTATTTTGATATGACGGTGTTAATTGGCATTGTAACCTGTTTTCTTTACCCTCATATCTCCTGGACAATTTCCTATTGCTATCGGGTAGCACAGTCGCTCAACTCTTATGCTTCTTTATTCAGTGAACGGAAACAAATGCATTTTTGCATACATTTACTGTCGAGCATTTTACGCTGTATGAGACAAAAAAATGTAGTTTTTTTTTAAGGTCCGTTTCTAAACGTGCCTGTAACACTCCTCCTTCTACGAGTCGCATCTCCTTTTTAATATAAGTGAAGTCAAAAATAAATTTGTTGTATCTTTATTAAGCAATTAGTTAAAATCGATTGTTATTTCTGAAAAATCTTCCTCTGCAAGCTTGGAGAAACAAGTCAGTTTGCACGCACAATTAGGGCCTGTCGATCTGCCAGCTACAGCATTACCTGCATTGAGAAAACAGCCCATTCAGATTTTACAATAAGCATGAAGGCGTTCTTTTGATGATAACATAAGAAAATATTTAATTACAAGCATGGATTTCGTAGTTTGTTCCTTTAGTCCTTGCTTTCTTTATAACATTTATTTTTCGGGACAGTTCTCAATTGTTTTTTTATCTTTCTGACACGTCCATCAATCACATTGCCTCCAGAAGAATCTGATATGATACCATTATACAAAAACGTTCAAAAGCACAAAACTTTTAACCGAACTCTACCTACCCAAATAATCAAAACGCACGAGTTGTTGCATAAAAAAGATGTGTAGAGGGCTCTGATGGCAGACTACGTTACTGTTCATCTGCTCACAAGTGTTTTTTAGACATAAGTCTTTTTGACACTTGTCTTTTCACAACCAGAAGTTGTAAAAAGGTGGCATGTGCAGCATATGTCACCCTTTTACAAAGTTTCGGATATCAGACCCTCCATTTCTCTAGTTTTGGAAAAATCTTTTCAAGGGAAAATTTTTCTTCACGGAAAAAATATTTATCGCAATATGTGGATTTTGGTGTAAAGGTATGCTACCGCAAATAAAATAATTTTTTGGATAAAGGTCATATATCCCCTTTTTACAACTACCGATTCAATTGCAGAATAAAGTCAAGTACAAGTAATTTGGAGACAAAATATTACAAAATGGATTCAAAATGTCTAATTTCAACTGTTACACCTATTTTTTTTATCATGAAACTTAATGCACGATTTTTTTTACTTGAAGATGTAGTTCTGTTTAATGGATTATGTTGTTTTAATTATGTTTCTTCCTAAAAATATCTACTTATACTGAAATTACTATATTTCCAAGAAAATCATTTAAATAATTATTTTCAAATTAACAGAGATTAATTTTTTAATTTTTCATTTACATCTCAGCTAAATTTTACAATTTTATAAAATACGGAAAAGTTTTGTTAATCGATATAAAAAAGCTTTATTTTTTAACAAAAATTTGAGAAAGGGGATACATAACTGGTTTGAAATTTCAGAGGATATATATAACAAACTAACCATTTAATTTAATTTAAAAAATGAGTTTTCTTATTATTTACATTAACTAAAATGTTTAATATTTAATTAACATAATTTTAATTCGATTTTTCGCAGTATATTAAACCTCCAGTGGTTGTGATTAGAAAATATTTAGTTTTACAATCAAAGGAGTATACATATAATACAAATATATTTGTGTTTCAAATATGATGCAGCAATATCTTGCAAATGCCGTGCGACAAAGAGAAATTCACAATATCCTCCATAAGTTAAGCAAAAGTATACCTATTAAGCTTTGGAATAAATAATGATTAGTACCACATATTGGTTTACTGGAAAGGTATTACAATATTAAATTACATTATTAAAAAAATTAACTGTCTGTGAACAAACAATTGACAGTTATAACTTTCTCGTTAAACATACCTTCAGTTTTCTTGCATAAATGCAGGATTTTCTTTGTGTTTGCGGATGTTAAAACGTTTAGTCAAATATTTTACAAATGATGTCTCATATAAAATTTGTCTGATTTCTTAAGATGGTAAACACGTGACAGTGTTGAATTCAAGTTTTCATCGGCCCAAATGGGCCGTACGATTAATTTTAGATGCAATCTAGAAGCTCTGACATTACTTCTTTAAAGAATTCAAAGGCATCCAGTAGACTTGTTTTAATATGGCTAGTGTTACAGTAAATTTCTGAATATAGGTTTTTTCAACTTTCGTCCTAAAGATCCACACCTGAATTTCAATGTTTTGCTTATAATCGATGTACACGAATGTATTCTTCTAATGTAAGGATACGTCATGAAAGGACTTCAGACCTACCCGGTATGCTTCTTATTTAAATACTCATGCTTGGTATTTGTCTAGCATTCTTTGACACCCGATACAAGCACTCTAATGCTTTCGAAAGAATATCTTACAGAAGAGAAAGTATCATTGTTGGACAAGGCTGTATTGAGAAGTAGGAGGTATCTGATTACAGAGACAAAGTTCTTAATCATAATATGACAAAATATGTTCCTTGAGTACTCCCTATATTTTGTGGATGATAGTTATATATATCGCACAGTTCAACAGTAGTTAACTTGCATCTTGGAAATTAAGTGATTCAGGGTGTAGTGGCACACAAAAAAGTGGACTGCAGCTATATTTATTGACATTGATTCAGACTACTATACTTTCCTAATTACAAAAGGTAAATACTCGACTATTCTAGGTACACGAATGGAGAACGTTGACGTTATGCAATCATATCAAGAGGTCAGACACTAACTGAGAATAATAAGACTTCTGCCAGTTGTGAGATATGCCAGAAACCAATTTGTGATAAATATGTTGACGTCACTGTCAAGCGTTCATATTGTTCCACCTGCGCTAATGTCTATAGAACAGTGGAACGCATTTTGTTTATTTATAGTTTATGTTTTTTGTAAACTCACTTTGAAACATGTTGTGTGCGTATTTGTATTGTTTTCATTTGTATCTTTTGTTTGTTTTCTTATCACGTACTCCTGCTAAAGAAAAAAAAATTGTGTAACATTATACATTCCAATATAGTATAATGTAATGTATAATATTGTGTAATACTTGACATTACATTATATAGTGTCATATAATTTTTGTTGCCATTTCAAAAAAAATAACTTTTTACGCAAAAAAAAAAGAACTAGATCTACAAACTAAAAAAATTGTAAAAATTGGCGGTTTTAGGTAAGTCTAAAATCCGGCTGTTCTAGTGTTAAGTGAGCTAAAGTATTTGTTAAATATGAGGTATTTACTCTCAACAGCCAGCAGTTTTTAATAACCTACTTAATTAGATGAAAAGAGGGAAAGCTTGACCCCAAGTTGAGGTTACGTACATCTCTTAAGACTGGTGTTTCTTCTATCATCTCATAAAATACATTTTTGTCCCTGTAGTACCTAAATCACTGTAGTACCTAAACATGTGATACATTTTGTTTCTCGCTTATTTTCATAACCAATTAAGATCTAAAATCTTTGTTCCTTAACCTTTTTCTTTTTCTAAACATGTTCCATGCCATTATGCAATTTTTTTTTACATTTTAAATCTCAAGATGATAGAAGAAATCTACTGTAAAGACACTTTGTAATTTAACGTGAAAAAGAGAATGTTTTGGTTTGGAATTAATTAGGACTTTTTCACAAATGAAAAAACTAGAATGAACCAAAAATAAACTAAATTAATAAAACAAAAAGTTTTATTAAATTTTACTATTCACAAGCCTAGTGTTCCTCAACGTTCCCTTCTTTTGACTCATTTCATTTGTCCTGGTCTTTTCCGTTGCTGGAAACATTTGTTGATCTCTTCAGTGGAGATGTTGTTCATGGCCTCTAGCGCTTTCTGTTTCACTTCGTCAACATCAGCGAAACGTTTCCTTTTCCCATCATCTTCCGCACGGGGAAACAGAAAAACATCGAATCGAACTAGGTCGTTTGTACAGGATGAATGTAGACACTCACTGTTGTTTTTGTCAAAGACTGTTGAACGCTTAAAGACGTGTGGGCAGGAACATTGTCGTGGTGAAGAATCTAATCACTGCTTCTTCACATATTTGTTGGGTTTTCTTTGCACAAACTCTCAATCTCCTCAACATCTTTGTTTAGCATTATTCACTTTTTCTCTGAATACTCAATATTATACTTTAGAAATCCCACCAATCGTACTAATACAATGTTCGTTAATTGGCATGTGATATTTTAATTTTTACAATTCTATATTTGTTGATCATTGACCAGATAGATTATGGTTGATTTTTGAAAGATATTTCCCTTTCTTAGACCGTAAATATAGTATATAGGCTCTTGTCTAAAGCTTCTTCATTTAAAGCTACCTGCAGAATTGTCATTAAAAAGGGTGTTTTGTCTAAAGGGAAACCAAACTTTACGTATTAATCTTGTTTTTTAATATTAGGCAAAAGGGAAATAAGCACTTTTTTTGCAGACACTTTAAGAACATACAAAATTTACGAATAATAGTGTTGCTTTACAAACTCTACTCACGCAAGAGTAATTACATCCTCTTTACTGAACACTTTCAAATTCGTTATTTTGCTTAACCTCTTGGTGTAAGACCATACTAAATAATTTTTCACAACCTTTTGGCATAATAACATACACGAAAAATCCACGTAACCATTTTTGCATAATAGAATTGAAATTGCATTACCTTTTGGTATTCGAGCATACAAAATTAACTATCACAATCACTTGCTATAATAGCACATACAAGATGAATCCATATAAATCTTTGGCATAAGACCAAACAATACACATTTGCAAACCTTTTGGTATAATGACATATAAAATGAACTGACGTAAGCATTTTGTATGAGTTTATACAAAAATAGTAATAAATAAATAAATAATAACAATGAAACATGACGTATAAACCATTAGTGCTTACTGGAAGGTGTTCTATTAATTTTTAAAAATCAAAAACGGATGTTATAGCGTAATTACAATACATTGAATTATGTTTATATAAAGTTTTAATTACGTATTAAAATATCAAATGTGTGACCATTATTTGATTTTACTCTAAAACTATTAGTTGTACCTTCCTACATTATGGAACCTTAATATTGAGTTATTACTTTTATACTAATTTATTGCCGATATTTTCATACAATCTATATCTCCATAAGCGAATTACTGAATGCATTTACATTTCATCACATATGAACAGGAATTTGCGTTAATCTAGAATGTTCCTAATTATTGTAGAAAATTCAATTTACTTTAATCTAATAGAATTTGTGCTAGTATAATTAAAGTGAACATATTGTTTGCATATAAAATGTTATACTTCGAAATTTAACTGAAATAACAAACTACGTTGCTTCTATCGAATTTAATATTAAGACAGAACATGCCATCTTTACAGGAAACATACAGCTCAGTAATTTAAAATTAGAGCTTTGAACACCCTTTAAAAATTATTATTAAGATTATTTATGAAATCTGGCATAGATTCTGAAATTGATTAGTAAAATATTATTACAGTCCTGATATTGAAAGTTAAATCTAAGGATAATAGAAAGGAAAGAACTTGTTCTTAGAGTTCCTAGAATATAGATATAATATATTAAATACGCGCTTGGTGTTTGTAAGATATATCAATATCTCATCGCTCCTACTCAATCACCTTTCATTTTCTGTCAACCTCGTACATAAGTCGCTGTGAAGCAGAAACTGCTTTATTCACTTAATCCAAGTAATACTTAAACTTCGCCTACGACGGCGTGATGTTAGAAGAGGAAGATAATACCGAGCTTAGACACTTTGCGTCTTCTCCTTATTGACGCAATGTAGACGTTCCGAGTTGGTGAGAATAATGTTTTATGCATTTGAGTAAATATATAACAATACACATATATTGCTATAATCTCAACATGCGGAGTAAATTCAGTGCTATCACAGTAGGCTGATGTAAGGTACTTTAAAGCATTTTTATTAGATATTTTTAGTGTCAACAGAATAAAATAGTAGATAACATTGAGTTTGGCGACTTGCTTTAGCAACGTGCGAATTGTATAGATGTTCATGGCTTATACTAGATACTTTTCTTTCTCCAGTGTCAGTAAAACGTTCCCTGTGTGTATTCATTTTTTGACGTCTGTCTTGCATTAGCCTCAGTTTGGTGAAATATGTCCCTTACGAACATAAAACCCATTCAACAAACTAGCTTAGAATAATCTGGATATCTAATGTAACGAACTTTAAAGTAAGAAAAAAGACACTAACAGTTATTTTCTATCCCTGGTCAAAATTAAATTTTGTTACTTGTCATTAAATACGGCTGAGTAGTTAATTTGTAATCAGCAATGTACGACTTGTTTAATGACATACATATTTTGTCGTACATTTTTATAATTATGAAAATGTTTTCAAGGTATTTTTGCAAGACAAAACTAGGCATACTCTCCTTTTAATAGTAGAAAGATGGAATGTTGCTTAACCGCACCACAAAACACCACTTATATTGGATACGCTTAAGTTCTCTAGTAACATTAAAAGGTTAATAAGTTTTAACCTTACGACTACGGTCAATACACCAATTGCACCTTGATCACACCAAGCAGGAATTTAGACTACGGCCAGCACAGCAGTTGTACTTTGAAAGTTCTAAGAATCTCGCCAATAAAGAATTTAGATTGCGGCTGGGTACAGCAGTTGTATCTTGAAAGTTATAAGAATCGCGTGCAATATTATGCATAGCCGTAGTGCAAAGGTTAACACTCTGAACAGCACGAGCTTTTTTAGTGTTGTATTATTTTTCTTCCAGAACACATGACTAAATTAGTTAATTTATTGGTTTAAAAAATCATATCGTCACTCACAGTGCAAAGGGTCGTATGACTAAAATCTCCTTTTTTCAACAGAGCAAAAAATTAATCGTTTTTCTCATGATTTTATTATATTATTACTTTATACACTGACGATCAATTGAATTATGGATACCTGCCTAGTAGCGTAGCACCGCCTTTTGCCTTGATGACAGCGGCGAATAGTGTTGGCATTGACTCGAAAAAACACTGGAAGCGATGGGAAGCCATACGTATCCACAACTCCTGGACAACCTCCCACAATTCACTAAGATTTAATGGAAGGTGTCATGCGGCTCGAAAAACTCTATCAATTGCATCAAAGATGTGCTCGATTGGACTAATTTCAAGTGACCTTGATAGTCAGGAAAACACGAGCAAGTGCGGAATGTTCGTCCAACCATTCGGATATCATTCGGGAGCGATGGCAAGGTGCATTTTATTGCTGAAATACGATTTCTGTAGTGGGTCGTCGAAACGAACATACTGTAACAGATGGTTTTTAAGGATGTCCCAGTAACGTTCACCTTTAAGAGACGATGTCACACGTACCAGTGGTCCCATGTGAACAGTCCACAGACGAGAATTCTACCTCCACCAGCCTGAAGATTCCCCTGCTGGCAGGATGGATCCATCATTTCATGCGGTTTACGCCATAAAAGTACTATGCCTTCGCCGTGAACCAAAGATAATCTTGACGACTCATCACTTTAGGCAACATTTTTCCACATCTCGACGGTTCATTGTTGATGTTCCCGTGTCCATGCTGATCGTGATGCCATGTGTTGTGCAGTGAAATTAAGGTCTCTCGTGGGACAATGGCTTCTGTGCCCCATAGAGCAGGGGTGGGCAGTTGTTTGACTCAGGGGCCTATTTCATGGAAGCGGAGGTTAACGGAGGGCCGTTCCTTTTAAAGTGATTGCATTCACAAGTTAACTGCTTTCCAGATAAAGTATAAATTGTGTTGTAAAAATCATTAAAAGTATAAAATAATATAATAATATGAAATAATGTATAGATTGAAACACATATTATGATAATTAGTTTAATGGGACAAATGTAACCTATGACACTTCAATTCACTACAATTTTTTTGAAATCAGGAGTTAGAGTGCTTGTTGATATTTTCATTGCAGCATGCAAGTTAATATCCGTCAAAGAACATCTATACTTACTCTTGTTTTCATTTAAACAAGAAAAACTTTGCAAACAAATCTCGTATACGCAGAGTTATTGAGAACCAATTATTGAGAACATTTTCCCTGCAAATTTCTGCATGAAGGAAAATTTTTACCTGACAAGAATAGCTTCAGCTCCTCAGGTATTGTGTCAATATCAGAAGTGATCGGGTAGGAGAGCTAAGTGAATTCAGGCTGAATTCTTTTAAAGTCCTGAATCTGCCCTTGAATTTGTCCTCCAAACTCTTCAGGTGATCCTTAAGTTCGGCAGAAACACTTTCAGGCACTTCCTGGTACTTCCTTTTAATAGAGGGAAATTACGAAAATTGCCTTGCAAATAGAAGTAGTTTTGTCTTGAAAGATTTTAGGTGCTTCCATATGTCATGAGCAAGCAACCCTTTCCCCTTTAATGTAACATTAAGTTCGTTTAATTTCTCAAATATATCAGCTGCAAATACACTCATTGCCATAAAAATTTGCTCACCATGGAAAAGTCGTCAAGATGAAACGATATTTTACACATTTAAGTACTACTTTGATGTAAGTAAGTGCTTAGAAAATCAAAGAAAAATGATTATTTACTGCAGAAAAAGTCCAAATGAACGGAAGTTTTAGTACTCTGTTGGACCACCTCTAGCGCGAATGCACGATGCAATACGAGCGGGCATTGAGGCATACAAGTTCCGTATGATGTCCTGAGACATATCGTTCCACAGTTGCTGTAAACGCGCCTCTAGTTTGACCAAACTCGTGGAGTGTCCCACTTGCCGTAACAAATGATCAAAGATATGCTCGATTGGTGACAAATCTGGGGATTTAGCAGGTCAGGGAAGGGTGGTAATGTGGCGGAGGTAGTCTTGTGACATCCTTGCTGTGTGTGGCCGAGCATTGTCTTGTTGAAAATGGATCCTGTGAGCCCTGTCTTCAGTGGCATCACATGTGGCTGAGGGATGTCATAGACGTACCGCTGGGCTGTCTTTGTGCCATGGATCAATATTAGGGGTGACCGTGTATCGTAAGCAATGGCACACCATACCATCACACCAGCTGTGGGAGCGGTGTGTCGCTGTAATCCGAAGGTAGGATTGAGGCGTTCACCACGGGGCCTCCACACACGAACACGACTGCCATCACTGCTCAAATAGAATCTAGATTCTTCGCTGAAGACGACCTGGCTCCATTCCGTTGTAGTCCAATCTCGTCGTGCGCGACACCACTCCAAACGGAGACGTCGGTGGGTGGGTGGGTGTCATTGGAAGAACACATTTAATGGGCACCGCGATACCAGATGTCCTTCAGCCAGGCGCCTTGCGATGGTTCGGGAAGACACATGGGCCCGTAGTGAAGGTGCTGCCTGTGTCTGGATTATGGCCAATGAGGCAGTTGACTTTACGCGTGCGTTTCGCATGATGTGACGGTCTTCTCTGGTCTGTCGAGGGTGTCCTGAACCTGGTCACCGTGCAAATGACGGCTATTCTGTCCACTGGTCCCAACACCTCCTCACAGTAAAATCAGAACGGCCTACTTGACGAGCTACTCGCCGAGCTGATCACCCAGCTTCCATCATCCCTATGATTCTTCCCCTCTCGAACTCTGACAGCTGCTCATATTGTCTTCGATGGCGGCGTAATGGCATGTCTACCTCAGCGTTTCCTTTGCAAAAGATTAAGTTCAATCAAACAAGCTCTGCTGACCTGTTTTATACTCCAAGGAGAACGAAGTTTAACGCCATCTAATGGTATTACGAAATGCGCAATCACGCTGCATTGCTAATCATTTGCATACCTGGCTGACATGTACCTTCATGCCAAGTTTCTTTACAATCCCACAATTATTTCTTGGTGCGCAAATTTCTCGCATCCTATCTTTGTAACAAAATCATGAGATATCCCTTCATGTCCAGAATATCATTCTGCAATGTCCAGACTTTTTTTTATCACTCTGCCGAAGTTCAACCACTTTACAATGTTGTGGTAAATTACGTCTTCATATTCGGCCTCCACATGTTTGATAAGAGACTTAAACTGTTGATGGTGGAGTGCACTTGCTCTGATTTTGTTCAATGTACTAACAATTGGATCTACCACCATGCTTCACGTCCAGTGCAGCTTTACAAAGGCTTTCCTGATGTAAAATACAATGAAAAGACAAGATGTCACTGTCTGTGTCTTGTGCTCGTAACTTATTTTTTAAAAAGCTTAACCACATCTACATTTTTTCCAACGAAAGCTCTGTCTCCATCTGTTATAAACTTTGCCATTTTGTTCCACGACAAGCCACTTTCTCAACACAATTCACAGCACTCTCAAGCTAGTCATGACCAGTGGTTCTATCTTTGATTGATTCTAAACCATAGAATTCCTCTATTATGACGACATTTTCATTAATTCCACTGATAAAGATGAGTAATTGTGCAGTGTCTTCGTTATCTGTGTTCTCATCTAGTGCCAAAGAAAACCAAACTAGAATTTTTGCTTGCAGTCTTCAGCTGTTCTGTGAGTTCATCACTAATTGATTCAATGCGTCGCTCTATAGTTCTTCTTGACAACGAAATGCTTTCAAATTTGGTTTTCATATCAGGACACAATACGCTTGCACACTATACCATACACTGCTTAATAAACTCACCATCCGAAAAAGGCTTGTTGCGCTTAGCAAGGTCCAAATCCATTATGTTTTGTTTCATGGTGTCGTTTCAGATTGTACTCCTTAAATACGCCAATCGTTTTTTGGCACAATAGACACACTGCCTTATTATTCGCTGTATTACAAAATAAATATTTGTTTGTCCATTCTTCTTTAAACGCACGACACTCCTCACCGACTCAACTTTTTATCAAAGGGTTCATGGTTTCACTAAAGTTGTAAATTTACTGTTGCAAAGAAGGTCATAGACGTAAACCAGAACAAAAGTAGATTTTACCCGATGCTTAGAGGAGGGAGGTAGGTACTGTCGCCAGGTTGACCTTCTTAGGATGGGGTTCAGCTGGAAGACCAGGAGATCGGAGAGCGGACGAACGTTGAATAATTCCGAAAAGTCAGAGAAGTGCAAAGAAGCTGAAACGGTCATCCGGTTGACCTTCTTTAAACGGATGGTTCGAGGCGAAAAAACGGTAGCCATGGTTGACCCATCGTGGGTGGTTGTTCTTAGTATAGCACTGCAGCTACTGCCATTTGTGAAGTTTTAAAGATACGCTTTATTCTTGATTCAAAAGGTGGTTCCAACAGGCAAGTCCTTTGGACATCTTATGAGATGCACGCATTAGAAAAACGGGAAAAAAATCAGAAGATGGAAGAAGCTATGAACGGCAGATAGCCTACTCATGGACCAACAATGCCTGGGCTAAAAAACAAAAAGATGTGAGGTTGTGGAACTCATAACCACCGGTGGATTTTTCTGACTGTCTTGGCGGCAACCAAAAAATTCGCCGCTATTTGCCCACCTCTGTCATAGAAGAGATGGTTTTGGATGGTGTGGCAGTTTACACGTTGTTGTGCACCAGTATTAAATAGACGGGTGATGTGTTGTAATGTGACCCGTCTTCCCCGCTGTTGTTACAATGTGGATTAGCTGCCGACAACCTTGCTAATCCACACGTGGTTGTCCGTGGCATTTGACCCTGGCAGGGATGGTTTTACAGAAATCGGCGTACTAACGGTACACACTTGAATCAGTGGTTCTTGAAAATCCGAGTGTCTGCACTACTTCTGAGATGGAGTGATCCATTCGTCGGCCCATTATTTGTCCACGATCAAATGCGCTTAAATCCGCACTCTTACCCATACTGCTTTTGACTATTACTGATACCGTAAACAGCACTCCATATTATGTCAAACAGCTGGTTACATCAGTTAACATCCACATCCACGCCTGCGTACAGCTCCAAATTTGCATAATGCCAGCTTTCCATAATTCAAATACTCTTCAGTGCATTTGGTTGTAACTTTTATTGAGTCAGTTTATGACTCAAGAGATTTTGCCACCAGGTGGAAGTCACAAAATGCCACATCTAACTATAAGAAAAGACAAAATATAATATTTGACTTACGGTCTTTTGCACTATGAGTGACAATATGCAAACTACTTTGGTCCAGTAGGGAAAAATAATTAGAAGCATACAGCTTCAGTCTACCTTTATAGCATTGACAACGGCATTGGGACTTTTTTTGTCGCACTTCTAGTAGCGAGTCATGGTAAGTTAAGGAAACCCATCTGTGTAACTGTTATTGCGGTTTCTATGGCAATATCGACAAGCGGAAAGTTTAAATTTTCATTTTGAATACTATAGAAAGTTCTCTCTTTCAAAATCCTTTAAACTGTCTTCTGATGGCAATCATTCATTTGAAACAAATCTTTGCTTGGCGACTTCAGAAGTGCGCCAAGAAAAGCGCTGACACCGCTATAAACGTAGACTGAAGCTTTACTTAGGAAAGTGCAGGTTGTAGAACGGATATATTCATGTAAACCTCTCAAAGGATTAAGTATTCGTTAGTGGGTGGCCACAAAAATCGCTTATAACCTGCTATCACAGCGGGGACGAGGGGGCCACCTGAGGTGCCCAAACACAAGTATTCGTAAGGTTTTTCAACGTGCAGCGCCGCTGCCGCAACGCAAGTGCGGTCTGAGATACATTAGATCTAATGCAGTAGTGCACATATGCCTACGAAACAGCTGTGGTGACGCACGTCCAACTAGCGTGCAATTTGTACCTCAGTTCCCCACGGCGCCGAAGTTCCCCACACGCGTCTCCGTTTTGAAGTACCTTTTTTTCATAAATAAATGGAATATGAACAATAATTAATAAATGGTTGTATCCAGTAACGTCGATTTTGTTTCAAAATATACTTATTTTACATCAAGTAAGCGAAATAAACACGTTTTCGTTCATAGAATATTCATCGCAAATGGCGTGAAATGAGTAAGTGCGTCATTTCTCAGTTATGTGTGCATAGTTGGGCTTCGTGCCGCAGCGGCGCCGCACGTTGAAAAACCGGATATATGCACCGGGTCTTAGATCGGGAAGTGGTATGAAGAAAACTAATATTGTGTTTCATTTCCGTTATCCGTTTGTGCTCATATAATCAGTCTTTTCAGATTTAGGGACTTAATAACAATTATTTGAACAATCACGTTTATACATCGAGGTCAAATGACTAATTTATGTTTTATCCAAATTATAGGTTCAAAGTGTGATGAAATAGTTTTAGCTTTACGAATATTTAAAAAAAATAAACCAATATATAAATGAGAAATTCTGAATTGTTACTGCCTGTAAATGTAAAATTCCACTGCAATAAACAGACTCGTTGATTTAATTTCAGGTTTCGAATCAACTTGATATGTATTTCTTGATAAAAAATGATAAAAGCGCAACATTTATCAATACCTCATTACTTGAAAGCAAACATATTTTGTTCATTTTTAGCGTCCCGAAATTCCCGAGTATGATATTGCATTTACCCCACAATGCACCTAATGGCAAAAATACCTCATCCATTGGTTGAAAGGATCCGTGTATTCAACCGATGGAAAGATTATATTGCCCATTTCCTTAAAATAGAATTCTTTCGAAATATTACATTGTTCATTTCATTAGAAGAGAATCATTTGGTAAGATTCAATCGGCCCTTTCCTTAAAATTGAATTCTTTCTAAACATGTATTGCACATTCCGTAAGACTAGAATCATTTTGAAATATTCTCTCCATTTCTCACTTAATTACTCGAATGGAATTATTTTTTAGAAATATATTCTTTGTTCGTTTCCCTAAATTAGAATCTTTTAGAAATATTATATTGCTCATTTCCTTAGACTATAGTTCTTGAGAAATATTCTATTGCTCATTTTCTTAGAATGAAAATTTTTGAAAGTACTCTATTAGCACGCACGTCAATATTTGTTAGATATCATGAAAGGAGATTTACAGTTTGTAAGTTCTAGGTATGTCTGTGAACCCCTCAAAGTGTAAATGATTATTTTTCAATTTGAAAAAAAGGACTTTTTTGGTAATTGTTAGTTTTTGAACTCTTAGGTAGAAATATCATATGGCAAATTGCAAGCAAAAATGCTTACATTAATAGGGAATATGAACGTACATCTTTGTAGTACATAATTCATTCTACAATTCACATTATTTCAAGTCGCATTATTATTTTTCACTCAAGCATCTCATAACTCCGAGGAAAAATGCTGCATTATTCCTAACGCCTTGTTACTTATTAGAAGTAATTGTTCCCAAAAGGTTATTCCTATACATTATAACGTTTCTGAGGGTAAGAACAAATTATGTTCATTAGCTATGTAAGAAATAGCTGTTGCTTGCGTCGGGATGAGGTTGAATCATCCCATCCACAAAAAAAAAGTGTGAGCAAAAAAGGCTTAATAAAATTAGTTGTAGCGAATAGATTGTTCTCAGGCTAGCACAACATATATAGATTATTGATAACATATTCTTTCTGTATCTTTCAATAGCAGTAGTAACATGTGGTACATTCACTTTTTTCAATATCTGAGGCTATTATATGTTATTACATCCGTAATTTCTCGTAATCCAAGGTGGCCTTGATTCACATTATCGCGGATAATCGGGATTAAACTGCATCACTAAAAAACCCCATCATATTCCTCATTCAACAACTTACCAGAAATTAAGAAAATACGTATTTATGCTTGTGGTAATTTGCAGTTGCGCCAATTTATAGCGGGGATGTAAATAAAGAAAAAAAAACAATATTTAAAAAAATAAAAAGTGCATTGTCTTAAACTTGATTTTAGAACTTTATATAGGACTTTGGCATCATGCAGCTTTTTTCAGAATGAGCCCCTACCCCATAAAACCTAAAATCAACACATATTATGACAAATAAACTTCAAAATACTGATATCAAATTTTAGCTATTAATTATTTAACACTCCAAGTCTTATCAACGAGATATTTTATCATTATCTGATGCATTTTTATAATGGTAAGATATCTCGTCTATCAAGATCAGACCAATTTTTATAATGGCGAGATATCTCGTCCATCAAGATCTGACCAATTTTTTGTAATGGCGAGACATCTCGTCTATCACGATCAGACCAATTTTCATAATGACGAGATATCTCGTCCATCCAGATCATAACGATTTTTATAATGGCGAGATATCTCATCAAACGATGAAATTCAAAATAAAAAACCACAAAGGGATTTATTGCAAATGAAAGTGTTGGTGGATCAGAGCGTCATCAGGGCGGACCCTGACCCAAAGAACACAATATGCTGTTTTCTACATATATGAGTTGCAAAACGCTAATAAATTGCTCATATACTCTCACAAACACCATGAAAAATAAACATACAAAACCAAACATTAAAATAACATATTAAACATTAACATATTAACATAAAAACATTAACATATTAAACAAAAATTTTTTAAACACACCGACAGAGGCGTGCGCAAAAGCTGGATCTATCTAATAATCATAACTATATATATATATCAGGTCAGTTTTGCTAAAGACGGGATACTCCTTAGAGATAAAAACTGAGGGATTTATAACAAAATATGTATTGGGTTTGTAGAAATTCGCTGTTGCATCTACAGAACAAATACAAAGTTGTTTATACAGAATGAAGCTAATCTTAGCTATTACTAACCTCGGGAATTGCCATAGAAACAATTAGACAGCATACGTAAAGCATAGATTTGTTCAGGTGGATATAGACAATATCATCAGAGGATCACCACTAATATCCCATCCAAGTATTGCCCCCAGAGACATTAGAAGAATCCCATTGGTCTAATGAATCCAACAGACTCATTAGTGTAACCGGTGAGGCCGATCTTCTAAGAAACAAAGCAGAAGAAAATTTCTATAATGTTTGTATTCTTCTGGTGATCTAGAGTAAATTCATCTTCAAGCGCTGCTCGAAGGTGAGTTTTGCCTCTTGAGATTCGGCGAAAGAAGGCTCTTGGAGATCCCTAACCTAATGATCCTCATGTACTGAATACAAAAACACTACAACATACATTATCTTGCATCATGAATACATGTTTCCGATAAATTAATTAAGTAAAATTAATGAACTTAGTGAACTTGGGAGGTTTCCTTTGTTTTTCTTTTACAAACTTTCGTGTTTGCTCATGTGGCCCCGAAGCAAGTTGTGGTAAATAAACACAGAGTTTTTTTAACCATATATGTGTTGCAAAGAAGTATTTATGATAGGCTTTCAAAACACATTTATTAGGTTAACTCGACGTAGAGGTTAGTAGTCTAAAGTGAGAGAGAGAGAGAGAGAGAGAGAGAGTGTGTTTGTATTTCATTGGGTGGCTTAGAAAAATGTTATTAAAAAGCATGCATAATTTATGTCTGATTACATTCATTTCAATGAGGGTGTTTATAGCTAAAGTTATTTCTAAGATTCTGTAGAAATAATTTCTCATGCAACTTAAGTACGTTGATTTCTCAGATGAAAAACAAATAAGGTCAGTTATCATGCATTCGTCAGTTTCAAGCAAAGCATAGGATTACTACATGCAGATCCGTGAGTGGAGAACGATCTACTTAAGTACTGTTTCAAACAGTTTCACTCTATTTGTTGTTGTCAAGACGAGGAATCTTGTCATTACAAAAACATTGACCAGATCTTCATGGACGAGGTATCTCGTCGTTTAAAGAAAACCTAGGTCTTGACTGCGTCACCATATAAAAAAATCGGTAGTATCTCTTTGATTAGATATTTTGAGATTGGTATAATTGGTATTTACAGCTGCATTCGACGATAAAAGCTGTGACGACGGCCTTGGCGATTTCTTGGGGCATTTCTAAAGTCGCCAAGGAAATAATTATTTCAAAAATATACTTTTCTTTCACAAATATTTTACATTTTACTACAGACTAAGCTCTTAAACTGCCTTTTTTTTTACAAAAAAAAAACTAATTAGTATTAACGAAATGCAAAAAAGTATACAACCGGATACGTCAGAACTGTACCGTGAAATAAATTACAACAAAAGAAAATTCCACAACTGGCGAAAAACTATTAAATGAACCAATGTAATCAAAGAAAAAAAATTTTAAGAACCAATGCAATCAGAGGATATTTTAAAATTATAGAAACCCATAAGAACAACGAAGAAATTTCAAACGAACTATTGAGATGAAACGACTTTGACGTATTTTGAAAGAACTTTCTAGAATAATCAAAACGAAAATTTAAACTTTCCGTTTGGCGAGGTTGCCATGAAAATCGCAATAACTGTTAATACAGATGGGTTGCCTTAACCTACCATAACTCGCTACAAGAAGTGCGTCAAAAAATCGCCAAGGCCGTTGCCACCGATATAAACGTAGACTGCAGATGTACCACTTTGTTGAATCGTAATCTATGAGATATTTCGTGATTAGTACAATAGGTTGAATCGTGTTTCATGATATATCGCGTAGAAACTTGAAGATTAAAATAGATAAGCCACGATATTGTCAAGAGTTCATGGGTTCACAGGATAGCAGTTTTTTTTTTACAATGTTAAGTTCAAATCACTGCGAAAAGTTCTAATACACTTGAGTTAAAAAGGTTATTAATATACTTAACAATGTCTGTTTTAGAGCTTTAAATCACTACCTCTCACAACGCGTCGTGTAAACGCCTCCAGTAAAACTAGGTGTCGCATATAGTACAATATTGGATCATTTCCTCGACCATGGGATGGTACGGAAGCATAACGCTCGCGGTTCAATTGAAGTTCATGCTGTTTACCAATATGCTAACACGATTACTGTTCGAGACGTATTTTTAACCATCTAATGATTTCAATTTGGAAATATTTTTGTCAAAGGCTGTGGGATGTAGGTTTTTCAACAATACCCGCGGAGTTAAAAGTAGTCATACGTCAAGATATTGAAAAAGATGGAATATAATTTTTTGGGGCTGTTGACCCTCTAATATGCATATTGTATAACTTAACAATATTTGATTTTACAAGGGATTGGAACACCTTTTTTGCAATTTACATATTTAACTTTTACATTACAAGCATTACTTATTTAACCATTTAAGAGAAGCATCAAAGCCTGCGATGTGCAAATTAAATTGTTTGTGCATTAACTAGTTTATTTTAAAACAAACAAATATTTTTTTCTAGAAATTTCAATTCAGTGGTACATGCAATAATGGAGCTTGTTTTAAGAATAAATATTATCAGTGTAGGCACAAAGCAAAGTCTCTCTCTCTCTCTCTCTCTCTCTCAATCAGTTATAATTTTTCACAAAAAGAGAAGGCCTAGTTTACAGTGCTTTTGAAATAGAAATCAATTTTTTAACCAATGTTTCACAGGTATCTAATTTGCATTAGGGCAGCTTCAACATAAATTATGCAACCTAGACCTTCTGTCACTTGAGACAAAAAGTTTCACAAATTTTCAAATATTCTAGTTCAAATATTTGCTAAACTGTGGTATTATTCTAAGATCAGCAAAGACTTATTTAAAATTCGCTTTACTCCAACAGACATGTTTATGTCGAGACATTATGGTGTTTCTTTCAACTGAGATACTCGGCTTTGATATGAAAATCGAGAACTTATAATTATAAATGTTACGAGTTACTTTTTTTTTTGACAAATAGAAGTCTGGCTCTATGGAGTAGAGCTTTCAGTTATCATGCAAAACAAATGTAAATTTAATTGATTTTCATCATACTGTAATTAAAATGTATCTCAAAATATAGTAATATCTAAACAAGAACCTGCACGTTTTAATTTAACGCAACATATTTTACACTTGCATTATTTAATTTAAATTTATCGTTCTTTTTAAAAAAAGAAGTTACACACCTAACTTAAAAAAAGTTTTGTGTCACACATGTCTAGTGATATTTTGCCGAGAGTAAGTATTTCATTTAAGTTTAACTCCTATATATCAGCAATATACAAAATAAAAAGTAGGCAAGCTGAAACAAACTGAAAAAATGCAAAATGCTAGATAACGAAAGATATGAGCAAGCCCGTAAAATTCCGATTTCCTGAATATATTCTGAAATAGAGCAGTTTGAAAAAAGACACAATAAGACAATAAGACACAAGGATGCATAATACACAAAAGGACAATTGTTTACAGTATATGAAAGTGCTCAAGGATGACTGAAAAATTTCGTTGCCTTAATACACAAACATAAAATTTAATTAGATTTTCACATTTTTTAATATAACTTTTTTGAAATATTGTTTTTTGAGTAATACTGAAAAAACACTTTAATATGAAAATTGTTTTTCAAATAATACCTGTAAAACGATGTCAAAAACATACCATACTCGCTTCAAGTTATTTCTATGGGAGTTTTAAATGGATTTTGTCCTCGTTGCACAACTAGGTAAGTGGTTTAAAAAACGCAGTCTACGTTACCCGCAGGGTTCTAAAGAATATGTGTACACCAAATTTCATATGGATTAGTCAAACTGTGTGGATTTGTATAAAGAACAGACCGACACAGACTAAAGCCAACTCTGCGGATATTTTTGAATACATATGTATACTATGTATTTATAAATGTAAGAAGTTACTATATATTTTAGTAATTTGAATTATATTTTAATTATTTTTTTTATATTTTTAGCAATTATATTATTTACTATACGCAGACATATATATATATATATATATATATATATATATATATATATATATATATATATATATATATATATATATATATATATATATATATATATATATATATATATATATATATATATATATATATATATACATACATACATATATACATATATACATATATACATATATACATATATATATATATACATATATACATATATATATATACATATATATATATATATATATATATATATATATATATATATATATATATATATATATATATATATATATATATATATATATATAGATTCGTTATTATAAGCCCTGAGCAGTGTAAGTAACGTGGCCATGCGACTTATTTTTTCCTGCCATCACCGAACAGATCTTCAAACCGTGTGATCGGAAAAAATAGTGTGAAGTTGCTCGCACATGTTTCTTCTTTTTCATTAGAAGGTGGATGTATAAAATTTTGTTGTACATTTTAGTCCTTATTTATACTGTAAGATATATAATATACTATAGATACAATAGGTGTTCCATTGGCATTGAAATGATTATTTCGTTTAAGTTTAATCATGAATAGTAAATATATAATATATCAGGGATGATCAAATGTGGCTCTTCGGTATATGCAGCTCCTATTGAAAATGTTAATCCTTTCTCTTGTTATTATTTCAGAAATGATTTCACGAATCTTGTAAAATTGACTAAGTAAGAGTAGCTTTCAAGTCGTACGTCGTTGTTTTAATAGTAGGTCTTCGATTTAATCGATTAATGAAGTGATCAAGTCGTACGCCATAGCATCGAAATTAGATCTTCGGTTGCGTCGATAGGTCCTTTTACGAGTCTTTTATGCTAGTTCTCGAGCGCGTGTAATTGAATTTTAGAAACTCGTGCCCAAATCATAATATGCACTCTCAAAGAAGGCTGCTTACTGTATAAATTATATTTTTGTTACAAAATATTGCTGTTATTATTTGTACTCAACAATGAAGTTCTTGAAATATCGTTCATGAATACAATCATCATTTCACAGAATTTCTGCGGACGACTTTAACACATATTGCGCCAAATTTCAAAGATTTGACCAAAGGTCTTCGTTATATGTTATACTTTTTATTAACACATTTTTTATTGTACATAATTTATTCTTAAAATTTGGAAATAATTATTTTGTCCTTTCTTTCTCTTAATTATATTTTCTTATATGTGTACTTTACATAGCAATTAAGAATTATGTAGCATTTGCAACCATATTAATATAGTTAAATTGAATTTTAATTTGTGTATTTAATGCTATGTAACTATGGTGTGGCTCTATATAACATATAAAAAAACAGAAAGCCGCTCTCATTGACCTAATTTGGGCCCACCCTTGAAATATATAATCACTTTCTCAAAACACTATTTACACAATTTTGTAGAAGTATTATACAACCCTTATGACCATAGTTATTTTACCACATCATATCTAGGTGCAACATGTGGTTTATTTTTAAGTGCGGACCAAACAAGTGCAGTTTTCTAAAACTTTCTCTCAACTGTGAAATGTGACCCTTTCCCAAACTTACAAGAAAAGTTGTTACCTAGATTGTTTTAAACGCTTTTGCTGTTTAGTAAGTTCTTTAATGTAAGTGTGAGAAATAAAATGTTCACTGGTGGCTTTTAAGCTTAGAATTTGTACGGCTGAATGCGCTACAGCTTCTTTACTCGTTTGTGCTTCGCATAACTATAATGCGTCCAGACAAGTTTAAATTAGTTAGACACGTTAAAAGCAGTACACATAAATTTTCTGAATGCATTATACATTATATTTCACGATGGGAAAGACGCATATTTCCTTAATCCTCTAAACAAAAATCTGAGTCGCGTTTTTAGTACTTATAGTGTGGTATATAAGTACTAAAGTACTAAGGCAAGGTGTTAAAAGAATCATACTAGAAATATTTTAAATCACATGTTTGCCTTTATCAAATTTTAATAAATGTTATTCACAAATAAATGTAATATTAAAACAGTTCGTATTTTTTAAAAATAAGACTATACAATCATGTGATTTTTTTGTATTAATTAATACAATGGTTAAAAGGTTAAGCTGTAACCATCCTAGTGGTTGCATTGACGAAGCACCTCAGAATTAGTAAAACCATTAGCATAATTTGATTGAAGAGATATATCGTCAAAAAAATTTGACCATATGTTGATCTGGACATCATCATATAATTGGCAATGCTTAAGAAATATGATAAATCGCATCATTAGTAAAATGTATTATGTTTTAACGAAGGAGATATCTCTTCGAATCCACTAAAATGAAATAAAAGTTATTGTATACAATGATATATTAATAAGTGGCCTAATACTCTGAATGTAGAACCACCGAATTTATTTGTACGGATTTATAAGAGGTGTGTTATAATACACATTGACAAGGTATTGATTGCTAGGTCTATTGCAAAAAAATTAATATTAAAGTTTAAATCAATGGAAAGGGAATATCAAAAATTCAATCAAATCCAAACATGCATTTTCGACAGTTATCGACAGTTACTACTTGTTAGAATTTTTTTTTTCAACTCAGGAGAAAGACCATAAAGCAGAGTTCATAAACTGAAAATAATAAGTTTTATGTATATAATTAACCGAGGGATCATATTTGAAGCTAGGTTGACATTTTATAAAGCTTATAGATTAAAAACTGAAGTATGGACAGACGAACTATTGCATATAATATAAACTAGCCGCTGAGTGGCTAACCCGGCTTTGTCCGTGCCTAGCAAACCAACACCACGTGCAACGTCGTGATGTAAGTTATTAATATGGTGTAAAATTTTCCGCAGATTTCAAACCCGTTGAAATTTTCAATCTATCTTTAGCGATTCAGATTTTACCAAAAGTAATTAACAATCACATTCAAAATGTTTTATTTATTTTTTGCTCTCATTCCCTGATATATTCACTGAAATGGAATAGGAGAGGAAATGTAATCGGTTTCCTTTTTTTTTTAACACGAAGGGCAGAAGAGGCAATCTGTTTCACATTACATCACAATATCTTGCGAAAATATAAAAGATGCATTCAATTTAAAAATGATTTTATTTAAAGAAAATCATATTTTTAGGTATCGATCTAAAGTGAAATTTTCCGCAGATTTCAAATGATTTGAAATATTTAATCTATCTTTAACGATCTAGGAGATAGAAAAAAAGAACTTAGTGACTCCAGCAGTAAAAAGATTTATCGTCTGTCTGGAAAATCATTCCTCCGCGCAAAATCAAAGCGAAAGCGAAAAAAAAAAAATTTCCGCGATGAAAAAAACTTGGCATGTTTCCAATGCTGAAGGCAAGGTCACGTGGGAAGAAAAAGACATGAGTGGGGTGGTTCTTCTTCGGAAGAAACGCATTGAAAAATCGCTGAAGAACAAAATTTATTGAATTAATTTAAAAATCTAGATTGAATTTTAAAATTCCCCGCGACCCAAAAATTGCAAACAATTTGGACAACCTGTGTGCCAAATCTCATTGCTGTAAGTGACAAGGAATCGTCAGGATTTTGCGGCAAGAAACAGACAGACAAACAAACACTTCCTTTTATAATAGTAGAGATACATGAGAATGAAAAAAAAGACAATAATAATATGACTTAACCTTTTATGGATTATTCATTTTGCTATTCGGCTTCGTCAGAGAATATTTGCTGTTCAGGTAAACCAAGTCACACTTGTTATCTCCATAATTTTGCTGCGTCATGGAACATCTTTTGAAGCTTTGTCTGTTTCACTTGCTTGTGCAGTTTCTACTTCCCATTGGTCGTTTCGTGACAGCTCTTGACGTTTTTGTTGATTTCAGTTTGTGCTAAAAATGTTAGTTTAATCTTATTGATAAATGCTCTGTATTGAATTTTATTTAATCTAAAAGGTTATGTAGTTAGATGTAAATAGTTTCATTTAAAAAAATACTATATAGAGAAGATTATTGTTTACTAAAATATATTGACTAGACATAATCAAACGATTGTATTAGAATTGCATTGTAGAGTATATATTTTTAATAAACTTGTATAATAACAAAATGAACTTTCATTTCAGTGCCACCTAGGGAAGCCATCATAATGGATGAGTTTGGACAACATTTACATGGCGTAATAGGTCCATACAATGAAGGTCAACCAGTCTCTCTGATATGTGAAGGAGAAGGAGGTAAATTCTTGGTCTAATTTATATAGCGTCGCTTTTAAAGTGATAAAATTATCGTTCATTCACACAGCACAAATAACTAAGCAAAAGACATATATGTCTATTTGGTGGAATGCCGATTACTTTGTTGGCCTAAAATTGCTCATTTATTTCCTTATGCTTTCAGTTTTTCACAATATTAACATAGGATATACGTATCTTGAAAAATGAAAATCTCGACTTTTCGACGTTAAATGATAATAAGAGTTAGAGTATTTGACTATAGTTACTGTTTATACTATCTATGTTAATTTTATTTCTTATGGAATATTGAGAGATATATTGCGAAACTTGCTGTGGGTGACGTCACTAAAACGTTGTTTATACTAACAGATTGTGTATGTTTCCTAGAAAGCGTTGTTTGTGAGCGTAAAGAAAATTATCGGAGTCACCATTTCCATGACTGTCGTCATAACGGTCTCAAACAGTTGGGGGAACGTTTTTTTTCCTGTAGCGGCAAGATTTCATTTCCTGTGGCAAACGATTCTAGCGGAAGGAAGCAAAGTAAACAAATATTTTTGACTGCCATTCATTAGTTCGTTTTTGTAGAATCGGGATCGTTCAATTCAGAATAAAAATTTCAACGGATTTGAAATCTGCGGAAAATTTGACACCAGATCGATACCTTAAATGTGATGTTCTTTAAATTAATGATTTATTATTTCATGCATAATTAAATAATCATATGGTAAATAATTGGTGGTAAATAAAAATAATGTAAACTAATGGTAAATAAAACTGTTTTTGGTATCAATCTGGCGTAGAATTTTATACCCTGATTTGAAATCCATTGAAATTTTCAATCAGTCTTCAACGATCCCAAAGTTAGAAACTTTGGACAAGAGAATAACAAAGCCACTTTATTTTGTTTCTCGAATTAAATAAACCAAGACAGCCGTCTGTGTTGCCCATTCTCCACCGTATTCTGTCCGTCTAAGTTCACTCCTCTGGATTCTGTTTAGACGGCCGCGTTTTTATGCCCGCGGTTCATGACGTATTACAGCTGTTAGATAACGGATCCACTTTCTTAGGAAACCGAAACTTTACTGTAAATATTCCGGACGTGTCGTAATTTTTTTAATTCCTCATTCCAAATTCATATATGATTGTTAATATGTTATCAACTAAATTAAACTAAAACTTCGTCATCAGTTGATAAATTACAATTAAAAACAAAAAGACTAACCCTGAGACCTATCATTTGAGAGTAGCAGGACCAAAAACTAGCGTCTACCATCCGTGTTGTTTATTAAATTACGTGGCGTTTTACTCGGATCTTTCCCTTAGGGGATTGATCCCAGACCGTCATCAAACCCGTTGTGTTGCACTAGTACGGCGTTAAAAATTAACAAATTACCGGTTTGTTTGTTTACGGTGAAAATCCCTATCAACTATTATTAGAGAATAAAAAATATTATTAACAGTTGTATATCCTTAATCCAATGTGTTGGAATGTAGAAAACTATACTTTAATCGAGTACTGAAATGTTGATGGGCATTAAGGCAGTAAAGTTACCTATCATTTGAGAGTAGCAGGACCAAAAACTAGCGTCTACCATCCGTGTTGTTTATTAAATTACGTGGCGTTTTACTCGGATCTTTCCCTTAGGGGATTGATCCCGGACCGTCATCAAGCCCGTTGTGTTGCACTAGTACAGCGTTAAAAATTAACAAATTACCGGTTTATTTGTTTACGGTTGAAATCTCCATCAACTATTATTAGAGAATAAAAAAAAATATCAACATTTGTATCACCTTAATCCAATGTGTTGGAATGCAGAAAACTATGCTATAATACAGTACTTAATTGTTGATGGGCATTAAGGCAGTAAAGGTTTGAGCAATTTAGTAGTTTAATTTGCGTTTAAAATATTAATATTTTGACCGTTGTACATTTCTCGACGCAAATTGTTATTTTATTTACCGCAACGCCTCAATTAAAATAAATGCATAGTGATTTTAAATTTATTTATTTTTTGATATCCATACCATATCACTGACCACCATGAGCATTGAATTCCTTACGTCACTACGGACCATATCCAGAGTCATATTCACTGCATATATTGGAGGTTGTTATTGTAAACCACACGAGGACCCTGTGAAAAACAAATAATTATTAGTATACCACTGTAATTCATCGTCGACTCATTTTACTCTAACTACATACATTTTATTCTGAATACATAAATAATTAAAAAAAGAAAATCTCCCTCACTTATGATATGCTTTTCGAAATCTTTATTATTGCTGCATCTAGTTTTCAAAATTTAATAAATTCTGTCGTTGCAGCAAATTTTCATAATCTGTGAGATCTAGTGAAAAAAAAATTTAATTTGAAATAACATCAATTTATTATGGTGTGTAACCAAATAACAATTTAGGAATTTATGTAACACTCAATATTTTCTTTTTTGGGTGTAAGATAATACCTGTAATTGTATAATAATCCTTACGAGATTAGTACCTTTAATAAAATGCTAGTTATGGCCTACAAAAGAAAAGCAAATGTACCTAAGGAGTTGAAAATATCAAAAATAAAATTGAAATGTAAAAGCGTTGAAATTGAATTTCATATTATAATATAAAAACGCCTGTATCCGTTGAAAATAACCGTACTTTTAAAAGTAATCTGCATAGCAAGACATACATTAAATACGAAACAACTCGATGAAAAAGTACCGGTGTACCTATTTTACAATTTATGAGCAACATAATCCAAAGGATTATGTTCATTTAATATATTTGCGTTTATTCATCAAACATCATAAACAAAATTTTCTCCAGAGAAAATACAACTTAAATTTCTACTGTCGAAACAATAAGAAATTAGTTTTGCTTCCTTATTCCTTTGATCCTGTTATTTTCCTGGAAGAGATTAACCCCAAAATCCCGCCGGAGATTATTTTCATTGAAATTTCTTAAAGAACCTCTTCTCCGATAAATCCAAGTTAATTGTATCCACAAAATTCTTAAAATAATGAAATTCATTTAAAGTATTGCGGATAAAAAACGCATATCCCGGAAAAATACATTTTCGTTTTTATGAAGTGCAGAGAAAACAAATCCGTTTTCGATTAAGTTTCTGTCTTGTGAGATTGTTTGAGACTAGACTCACATGATCAATAGAACAACTGTAAATGGCAGAACGCACGCACCCCAACACTAGAGTAATCAGAAGTACTTTCTACAGTTATTAACAATATGGTAAATTATTATTTATCGTTTTATTGAATTCTTAATTATAGTGAGTATAATTATGGTTTTCTGCACCTTTTTTCATTATGAAGGCAAAGTTCGTTAATTGAAATTTTATTAAAATCCTCCTCAGATATGCAAAATGTTCCTTAGTGGAATTTAAAGTTCATTTGGAAGTAGCTTAGTTCCCACAAGTCTTGGTATTTGAAAAGAACTAATGAGTATTTCTACCATGGAGAGACGTGATTAAATGGAGATATGAAATTTGTATTTTATAGTTAGTTGTGTGTGTGTGTGTGTGCTGATTACCTGTCGTTGTGTTCGGGAGTGTCTGAAATAGAATAACTATTGTAAAAAAACTACGTTTGATCTGTTGGAGCTAAATGTTTTGTTATAAAAATGAGAGCTTTGATTGATTGGTCTGTGTTTAATATCATACGATAGGCTAACCGACAAGCTTGTGTCTTTGGAGACAAATGTATTTGAATGTTTCTATGTTTCATTTACTGAAAGTTGATAATACGTTGTAGAATAGGAGTAGATTCCCGTATGCTGTTACGAAATAAATTATAAAATAAAAGTATTTTTAATTATTAAATCTGTAATTAATTTTATGATTGTCTGAGCGTACCTATGTATGTTATAAAATAAGAATAGTTTAGAAAATCTACAAGAAAAATAATTGAAAATAAACGGATTAAAATTACCCAAATAAATATTATTTCGCAAACAATCATTATTACATTCTCTTTAGTGTATTTTATAATTGTAAAAAGTAAGTACATCCAGGATTTATGAATGTAAGTAAATATGAGTTCAAAACAAACTAGTTTTAATGAAGCAAATATATTTTCTAATCGAATGAAACTCGCTTTTCTAAAAGCATCTTTTTCTAACAGTTAATACAATTTTTTAAAAGACGTTTGAGTAGTAAGTATAGTAAACTAAGTACGATACGTCCTACTAATATGATGGTTAAAAATTTGTATAAAAATGTTTTTCATTTCTAATAAAAGAAGCATTTCCTTAATTTCATAGTCGTTTCCTTCATAAAGGGGACTTGTTATTTCACATTCGTTAGGGATTATTGCATAAGATCTAAACTATTATGGTACAGGTAAAAATATAATGTAGTAAAAGTATATACTGTTGATGTGAGGGCTAAATGAGTGGTTAAAACTAACTTAGTGAACGTTAAAATTAGTAAAGGGTTTAGCGTAAGCTTGTTATTGTTCAAGATATGTAGATTATCTCAAAATCTCAAAAATCCTTTAAAAACAGAGGAAATTTAGCCTATTGTTATGATTATTATCCACTTAATAATTGCATGTTCTCAAATTTGTGCAAAAATTTATCACGGGGTTCTTTTTTTTTCATCGATGCTGCAACAAAAAATGATGAGGCCTCGGTGTTCTTTTCAAAAATTTATTAACTTTTTCGAATATTATAATTTTTTTAAACAATGTATTTACATTCCAAATTACACTTCAACGTTCCCAGTCACATGGAAGGACCAACCCGAGTACTTCCTTTTCTGTGTCCCACCCTCGAGTCCTCATTCTGTGCCTTTCATAGGACCACATTCGTCCAAAGTCACACCCGCCTACGTTCTTAGGGGACCAAAAAGTTCCTTCAGCACATCATTCCTCGATGTCTGGTCCCGATGACTACCCAAGGTCAACTCCACCTACGTCCCTAGGATATCAAATGGTTCCTTCCTCCCAACATTCCCCGATGTCTGGCCTCGATGACTACTCAAGATCAACTCCCCCTGCGTTCCTTGGAAATCAAATGGTTCTTCTCGGACAACATTCCAAAGCGAATGGATCGAGAGAACCACACAAATTTTCCATTTTCTTTACTACAGTTACTCATTTATTTCACATTAACCTTTTGACTCAGGTAATAGATATAACTGGCTTCATTCTTTCTTGGCATAGTTATTATAACTTTCATATAACAACAACCGTATCGGTAGTACTCTCAATACTTACATGGCGCGATTCTTATAACTTTCAAGATTCAACTGTTGTACTGACCGTAGTCTAAATTCCTTCTTAGTGCGATCAAGAGGTACAACTGCTGTACCGGTAATACTTTAAAGTTTAACAGAATAGAATGTACAAATTAAATTGTCGTTTTAATTCAATCTATTACATACGGAGCACCCGCGCGCACCAACATATCTCCTCAACATAAAACGATCAAATCATAAAATTTGAATACATGGATGAAAAATGTTGAATAAAATGTATATGAAATTAGATTAACTTGATTAATCAGAGGAGCAAAAATTTTATAATACACCTTTCAGTCGATACAGTATTCAAGTGGACATCCTACCAAGTACTCACCTCTACATAAAGTTGTGACTTGTCTGAACAACAGGCGGGTATATATCCACGTTGCCGCTGCTGATAGCCTTGAAAGAGCAAGTCAATGTTAAAATATTAGGGATGAAGTTAACATAAAAGTATAAGTACTAAAATTGTTATCGCAATGTGAAATTTAAATATTCTGACATTTTTGTTTCAATGGTATATTTATCCTGAAAGATTGCTTTTTCTAACAAATTTATGCTGTGCATGAAAACGCGCTGCACAGAAGAATATATTTCTACTTTCTGCTCAAAACTTAATCGATTCAAAAATATATAAACTACAAGGAAAAAAATACGTTAAGAACAGTTAAAGTACTACAGAAATGAAACTGGCACCTACAGGACACGGAAAAGCGAAAGGAACCGAAACCAGTACGGTCATTACTGTAAAGTGATTGTAGAGGGGGGGGGGTTGGATAGAGGGAAGCACATTAGTATAGATGCACTCTATTTCTATGATTTAAATAAGTAACCCAAAATAATATTTACTGTGTTGTAAGTAATTACAATATAATTGTATTAAATTAAAGTTACTCGTCATAACCGTACTTAGCATTTATCGTCGACTGCTCCGTAGAAAGCCGTGTCGTACTTGTCCTTCTCAAACCGTCATTGGTGGGCGTGACGTCGGTTAAAGGCCGGAAGTTCTGCGCATGCCCCGATGGGTCTGCCGATTACAATCCACAGAACTCCACACTATTAAAATAAATTCATGAATCAATAGACGTTTCCAGCTACACTTTTTGATAAAAGTGATGCATCTTTTACCACGTCACTATTTCACAATATAAAGTTTCAAGTAACATTAACCATTACCCTTCGATACTCAGCAAGAGATCTCCGGATTTTATGTTTGCATTAACCTATGCAGAAACACAATACTTTCACATTATTATCAAAGCACTGTTGATTAAGAGGCTAAACCTTTCCCCTCTGTACACCTTAAAGAACACCGTCCAACACAATCACACACTAAAACTACACCACATCCGTTTCTGCATGCAAATTTCAGACCCCAGAATACGGAAAAAACATAGCAGAAGCATCTTCTTTTCAGACACCTCATAAATCAGTATTCAGCTGAAAGGTCATAGCTAGGATGTAGAAGATAAAAAAGCTTGTATATTTACTCAACCCATAGTATTATAATAATCTTCAAAAAGAGGATTATGTAATAGGTTAAGATAAAGTGGATTAGCTTTTTAAATTATTAGAAAATGAGTACCTCACCTCATAAAAAAATCGATGTAAGAACTCATACCATTGGAATATTCATTTTTTGTCTACTGTTAATAATAATTTAATTTTATTCACAAACTGTGATATTTTCAACTAAAATCACAAGGAGTGGATCAATTGTTGTATCTGAAAATTAGACTATTTCAGAGAAACGTGTACCAAATAAGCCATCCTCCTTTAAAACACCTGTACATATGAAGAAGCAAGTATTTCCTGATTTTCTTACGCATTAACCTATGCCGAAACTAACAATAGCTTCACGATATTATCAAATCACTACTGATTGTGGGGCTAAACCTTTCCCCACTGGAGTTTGCTCAGTACTTTTCGGTTAACGAACACCCTACAGCACAATCACACAGAAATACAACGCCACTCTCGCCACTGCATGTAAATTTCAGACCCCAGTATACGGAAAAAACATACCATAAGCATCCTCTTATCACACTCCTCTCATTGATCAGTATTCAGCCAAAGGTTCATCGCTAGGATGGAGCAGCCAAAAAGAAACCTGTATCATTATTCACTTTATTTACTCACCCCATAGGATCAGAACTATCAACAAAAAGAGGATTCTGCAGAGGACATGCAAGAGGTTGAGATAGACCTCGGTTATCTATCTCATCCAATGAAAAGAATGGAGGAAAGAAGGGTTGGTTCTAGCTCTAAGGATTGCTGGTTCATTGTGGGGTGGAATAAATTTCTGTGCTTCTGTATTTGGTTTTGTCTCTGCGAGGCTCCTTTTGTGCTCCGGCAGTGTATATCACTGGGACATTTGTGTGGAAACGGGTGCTACTTCTTTGTTTCTTTCAGCTCGCCTTACTCCTGAAAGGAGATTCTTTGGTGAGATTAATTGTGCACTGAACACTTCAATCGTTTGTTAAATGCTCTGGAGAGGGGTTTGGACATACAAAGGATCCAATTGAAGTGCTGCAATTATGTTTCTAATTTTGTCCAGTTGAATAATGGTATCTCTTACGTATACCACAATTTTCTTGAGCAAGAGCGATTACAAATAAATTACTTGCATATCAAGATGATAATTTATGAAATTTACTCTATAATGAATAACTTGAAATGTATTCGGAATCTATTGTACACATAAGCGGTATTCGATATCATACGTCATTTATCAGTAACTAACAATACTGAAGAAACACTTGTTTTTAAAGAACACAAACATACTAAACTCCAAGCAAGTAGAAATATTATCAATAATACTTCCGTTTTAAGTCTGCCTTTTGGATTAGAAATTAAAAGAAACAAAGATGAACTATACCATTTACATTGTTTATGTTACATAGATTTGAGATGACACAAAATCAGTCAGATAAATAAATAAACGACGAATAAATTTCCGGGAAAACCTGATACGTTTAAGCATCATATTATGAGTAAATTGCTACAAGAGGATTCTTAAAAACACTTAATATTGCTAATCTAGAGACTGGTAATGAATTCTATATAAGTACCGCGAATATGTTAAGTATTTTTATTTTATTATTTGATAACACATGAATCTGAATGCATTTTTCAAATTAAAATAAATGCAAAAAAAAAGGTTTAGATAGGGATAACGATTCTAGTTTAAGCATAAAACTTTCCCCATCCTTATATAACAAAAAAGTCTTTTCCAGAAGTAGTGGCATTCAGTCAATACATAACAGATCGAAACTTTCTTCAGAATATTTTTCCTTTTTGTCCTCCAACGGGATTTTCTTGTCGACAAGCGTCTTTTAAACTAAGGTTTTTATCCTTCCCATCTGTCATTCAGACTTTCGTTAGAACTGTTCGTGTCTTCCAAACACCACAACAAGTGTTTCGTTTCAAGTCCTTCTCATTTTTCCTCATTTAATATCATCCTCATTTGCATTTTGCTCATTCCTTTGATGACTTACAGTGTCTTAGATACAGTGTTCTAGGATTCCTTTGTCGCGCTGCAAACCTAAGCTCCAAATAACAGTTTGTATACCTTTGAAAAAGTACTAAGAAAAAATTATTTGATAGCAAGAGAAACTTAAAATGAGTGTCGTTTTGTTTATTTAATCGATGTCATAGCATTAAACGTAAGCCCTTGCAATGAATGATGTTTCGTTCTGTTAGTTTATGGGTGTGGTAGGCCGATTGTGTCTAAGAGTAACGGATTAGTGTCCGGATGGTTGTGAATTCGAATGCAAGCAAAGACCGTCGTGTACTATGGTGCACGTTAAATCTGACGTGACATCAAATGTCCTCACTTTGGCAGGATGTGCAATCTTGGAGAGGGGGTGCCAGATCAAGTGTATCTCGTCACCTGATTGTGATTAAAAATTATGTGTTGTTGCCGTCGGATCAATTTATTCGCGCTCAATTTATTCCGGATGGTCGTAAATAGACCGTTGTGTTGCTCCAGTGGGACGCTAATTAAAACACGTGCTAATTACCTACTTCAACGTCAGTTTATGAAACAAAATTTGAACAGCATTTGAAAACAGTGCTTACCTTTGTTTCAAAATAGTGTTTACAAATTGTAACACGCACTTTTTACGCTAGTTTTTATACTATAGTTAAAGCTTAGAATTAATGTGACTTATAAGACATGTTACATAAATGTAATATGCAACATACGATACATATTTTATGCATCCATTTGCGTGTTTTTAGAATGGATTAATTAAAAAAAAAATATTTATACCTTAAAGTACCACTTTTACGTAAACGAAATATTTTACAAAAACACTTATTTTAATTTACGATGGTTTCGAAATCGGAAATACTGCACAACAAAAACAAAATCTTATTAATTTGTGTAAAATATAGTTTTTTTTTCTTCAATCTATTCTTTTAAATATGAACTTATTATCTTCATAATTAATGGACACGTGTAATCAAATGAAGTGCTACGATACTTTATTAAATGGTTGAGCGAAAAAAATTGTTTGTTATGAAAAAACTCTTTGACAATAAGTATCTAAAGAGCGAAAAATATATTTTTTACTAATTTGCAATCATACATTTATAATTGACTCGTTTTTAATTTAAATATTTACTAAAACCGAATACGAAACCATCTAAATAAACAAAATTTGAAACATTTGGTGCAAGGTATTATGAGAAAAAACAAACAGATTTAGAAAAGTTTAAAGTCAAATAAAAGGTTTTGGAAACCAAAAGCCCAATTCATGGTTAGTGCGAAAAAACAATCTTGAAAATAAGTATTATTCGTTGTGAATTCCATGAAAAATATATAAATGAATAAAGTATAAGCACAATTTAAAATTATTAAATCTATACAAAAAGTGACAAATGATATTAATTTTCAATAAAAACTAAACAAATGATCTAAGCTGTTGATGTATAAGTCACTTTCGAGAAACACTAAAACAAATAAATCGTAAAACAATTCGTGGAAATAAAATACATAGCCTCATATGTACGACTTCAAGATAAACGCTTTGCGTCTCAGATAAACGATGCATAATAGACTCAGGCGTTTGATTCACGTAAACGAAAAACACTGCGATAGAAGCTTAATACAATCTATAGTTAAGCAATCCAACGAACCCCATCTGGAACCCGGAACCCTGGATCCATTTGTATCACGCTCGCAGTTTTGCGGTGGGTGTTCCGCTCTAACCTCGGCAATCAAGCCAACATCAACATCAATCATAAAAGCAGCGATCAGAACGAACTTCAGCCAAAGAAAAGAAAAACGCCGGAGCAAAACGTAAACAAATGAGTCAACGAGAGAACACAGAATAAGAGAAAAAGTAAACAAGAGGAGGAGATATCGAACGCCGAAGATGTCATCGAAGCTTTTTCTTAATGGTTCTTCTTATAGAACTACAGATGTTCGAAAGGAAAAATATATGTATATGGATAAGAAGGAAAAATAAAGATCATCGGCAATTGCAGAAGGCTTGTAGAACTTTCTCCAACCATTTTCAATGTCTGCTAGCCAAGGGGTTAAAATAAAAGCTAATGGGATTTAAGATAAAGGAAGAGAAATATATGATACCCCGTACCATATTTCGGGGAATTCGAATTAATGGTTATTTACTTCAGCAGATAGATACCCTACTCATAAACGGTATTTAGACGGACGGGGAAGCATTCGAGAGGAAAGCAATATTTTTCTTTGCAATCCTAATAAGGAAATGCCACCATGCCTAGGGAGAAATTTAGTCGAGGTTAGAAGAAAGCTGCTTTTTTTTGTTTGCTTGGTGGAGTAAAATGGTTTTGAAGGGTTGACTTTTTTATTTTATAAATATTCCGTGTATGTTTTATTTCTGTGGATTTCAATCGGTAATTGATAAACTAAATATTCTCTACCGAGGTTATTAATATTTTATTTTCTTTCGCTATCTGCTATTTGAAGCATGAAATTTGCTGCACTAAAATGCAAATGTGAATATTCTGAAAAAAATGCACCACATATTGCGGAGAAAAGTGGCTCATTCAAAAATAATCAAATCGCTACACTTAATAATTCCAAATAATTATGGTAAATTCAATCATACCATGGAAATAATATCATGAAATCAGATGTCCTATTGTTTGTAATGATAGGAAGGAATTAAGCAAATTAAAAAATTGATGATTGAAATATGCTAAGATTTTCAAACTTCTTGTGGCTCTATGGAAAAATATGTGGTGAATAGTTTACCACGTGTATATCTATATCTATAAAATTCAAATACCACTCACTGACTGACTGACACATCACTGTATCTCAAGAATTAAAAGTCCTAGGAAGCTGAAAGTTTGCAGGGTGTTTCTTCTTATACAGTAGAGGTGCACTAAGAAAGGATTTTGAAAAATTCGAATCCTAAGCGGCCTAAAATTGACCTAAAAGCAATTTGAAAACGCCATAGAAATCACATTGAATGTAAAACGATTGCTATAAGCATCTCAGATTGCTTTACCAGTGTTGATCGAAAAACAATTTTCTTAAAACAAATTAAATTATAATGTTCATGTTTGAACTGAATTTTTACGTCTTCCCATGATGAAAATAATATTTATAAATATTTGATTGATGAAGAAAGAATATTTAGAACATTTAATTTCATATTTACTTAAATTTTATAATGGAGAACGAAAAGCCCAAACAGTAAACTCATTGTTCATAAAAGCGTAATTTTGCTATTCGGTATCTGGAAACCTCAGAATTAATGTTTAATTTTTTAATTTGATTTATAATTCTTTTTTGGGGTATTTGAATTGAAAACGAGATGGTTGCGATCATATTTGAGGATTCCCAAGTATTATAAATATGTGTTATTTTTAGCTTATAAATCATTGTCTTCATCAATGTTGTTCAAGTTTTTTGTCGAATTGTTTTACTTCAGAATATATTCAGGAAGTCGAAATACAACACGCTAGAACAGATATTTTTTCAAAATTCTGCCTTTTTTTAAGGATTGGAATTTTGTTTCTGTTTGCATTATGTGTTCCGGTATATTACCTAAATGAAAACATATTCATAGGAAAAGTAAGTGCAAGACTATCCACCGAAAATTCGTCAGTTTAAATGAAATGGAATGCACGGAAATATTCGTAGTCACTCGAAAACTTAAAATCAACTTCAACAGAAGTGTGACGAATATGAAATGGATTATATGGTTGTATACAACATATATGCATATTTGCGTCCGAAGTAAATTGTAAAAGCAATGGAGAATTTAAATTGATATTACATTTTTTTCCCCCGTACATTCAAATGATGATAAGATTCTTTTATGAAAAAGGATTCATGATGACTTTTCAATCAACATATTATTAATTCAACCCGAGCAAAGCCGGGTCTTTCTGCTAGTGACAATATAAGAACTGCGATGAATAAATATACTAGAAACCGTAACTAGCGCATAATAAACGAAATCTTATAGTTAAAAAAACTTGTAATTGTTTATTCGATTAAGACCCAAATCTACTAGTGGCTAATATCATCATTGACCTTTAAACGTAATATTTGTAACCATAATCACTTCATATGTTGAACATTTTTAATGTAATTAGTTACCTAATAAATTAAATTCGCGTTCCTTCAACCAAGACGGTGATTAAACTATGTGAATCTTCAGTGAAGTTTTTTAAAGATGAAATGGCTTAAAAGTGAGTAAAGATTTCAAGATAACATAAATGGTCCAGCAAACTCTTCTAAAAATGGTAGCATTAACCTTTGAGGACCTTCTATTAATATAGGGCTTCAAGGGTACCGGAAATATTGCAAAAACAAATAATTAAGATAAACAATATAATTAATTCAAAAGATTAAGGAAAGTACAAAAAATAACCCTTGATAGATAAATAACCGTATACAAATTTCAAGCAGAAAACCATACCTGAAAATAGTTAAATCCATGAGCTTGATGTTTTGAGAGGAACTTGATTTCAGTCAAAATTTACCTAATTCTTTCATTAATAATCCAGTAGCAAATCCAAATAAAAATTTATATTGTTGGAAAAATACACACTCCGTCAATAATGTCTCTTTAAGCAGCAATCTGTCTCTTTAAGCAGCTAAAAAAAGTTTATCCACGCCGTACGAAGTACTATTTTCGAATCGCGAACTATTCCTTCTGTACGAAAGGATCATGGTGGTCTAGTTTGTAGAGTAACGAAAGACCAACCGAAAGGTTGTAAGTTTGAAACTAGGATCAACCTAAAATATCATTGTGTACGCGGTTTTACGCACGTCAAACCTGGAATGGTCACCTTGATTTGGCGTGGAAATTTGGAGAGATGTGCCAACTGAGGTGTTGACGTTGCTATACGACAGGGGTTAAAAACTAAGAGGTGCTGTCCTTGGATCTTTCACATTGGGATTGATACCTAACAGTCACCAATAAACCATTATGTTGCTCCAGTATGACGTTAATTACTAACCTACTGACCTATCTACAATGCAGTAGACTTTTAGTCACATAAAAACTGATGCCGGATTATTCAAAACCGGATCCCTTGTCTATTTGTAATACTGCTTCTAAAATATCCAAATTTCAAACCATTCACTAATGTAATTTCATTTTAATTTTAAAATTAACATTCCAAGTGGCTCAGAATATATATCTAGTCCATCAAGATTTGATCAGTTTTGCAAATGCAAGGTGTCTTGTTATCGAGACACTACTGAATTTAGGATAATAACGAGGATCAAACCTGCTTAGTACTCTGCTATTGACAAATATCTCTTACATGAATATCTTGTAAGTTTAGCTAATGACACGATATTATGTGGATACACCACCAAGAGCGTTAACATTCTGAGGACCATTCATTATTCCTCTACGCAATCTTCACTTTTCCCAGTGTCTTCTAATCAGGCTTAGACATTTTGACCGACATAAAATTTTCTACGATTCTTTTAGACAATGCAGTTGACCTTTCAGTCATTAAGGGTCTTGAAGAATAATTCGATTGTGCACTGCTCGGATATCCTGTAACACCAAGAAGTTAACAACCTAAAATACTTGTGCCTAAATACTTGACAAAGAGAATTAACATACATTAAAATATACACTCTATAACACATACATACAATCTATAACATATACATACACTCTATAAACAAAAAAAAATCGACGCACCAAAAAGGAATCATCCGATTGCTTTGAAATTTCGTATGCAAAAATGTTTTGACCAAATATGCAAATGATTAAAATTTGGTGTCCAATGAATGAATAGTGCGATCTCCAGCGCATCGGAACTGCGCATCCAGCAGATGTATATAAGGAGTTGTTCTTGAACTGTTGTTAAAAATGTCTGCTGGATTGCGATTTAGGATACCTTTAAACGACTGAAAAAATGCCTCTCCGCAGGATTCGAGATCATTACGAGCAACTTTCAGAGTTTGAAAGAGGTCGTATCATTGGATTGAAAGAGGCAGGTTGGGTAAATCGGAGAATCGCTCGTCATGTGAGTCGAAGCGATGCGGCGATTAGAAGATGATGGCAAGAGTGGGTGGGCAGTGGCAGATTTCAGCGTCATGATGGTAGCGGTTGACGTAGGGCCACAACAGATCGCGAGGACAGAGTGATTGTCAGATCAGCTGTATCAGCGCCTGATTCATCGCTATCAACCATCAGTCGTGCGACCCACACAGGAGTGTCCACCATGACCATTCACAGACGGCTGAGAGACCGAAATCTACGCTCGCACCGACCATTTCGCCACCTGCCACTCACGCCTGCACACTGTCGAGCCATATTACAGCGGTGCTTGGCTCGATCTGGCTGGAATGATGCTGACTGGGGAAGTATAGTCTTTAGCGACGAATCCCGCTTTCAACTGTGTCCTGACGATCATCGAAAACGTGTCTGGAGACGCCCAGGGCAGCGTGCTGATCCTGCTTTCACTATTACACGCAAACGGGCCCTAAACAAGGAGTTATGGTCTGGGGTGCCATTTCCCTTGATAGCCGGACACCTTTGGTCGTCATTAGAGGAACACTTACTGCACAACGGTACGTTGACGACATTCTGAGACCTGTTTTGCAACCGTTCCTTTCGCAGCAGCCTGGGCTTATTTTTCAGCAAGACAATGCGAGACCACATACGGCACATGTTGCTATGAACTGTCTTCAAGCTTGTCAAACACTTCCATGGCCAGCCAGATCACCAGATCTCTCTCCCATCGAGCATGTCTGGGATATGATGGGAAGGCGACTGCATCCGTAGTGAAGGTTGATGACGTAGTCTGACAGTTGGAGCAAATTTGGCACGAAATACCGCAGGAGACCTTCCGGGAGCTTTATCGGTCTATGCCACGCCGTGTGGCAGCTTGCATCCAGGCTAGAGGCGGGTCAACACGTTATTGAGCTCGTTACCGTAACTCTGAAATAAGTCATTCAATTTTTCTGAAATTTTAATTATTTTCCATTCTGTACATAATTTTCCTATCCACCAATTTTTGTCTCCATCGGATAACTCCTTCTTGGTGCGTCGATTTTTTTTTGTTATAGAGTGTATACATATAACAATGTAACCCAACATTACCATGCGTTACTTTTTGGTAGACACAAGTTGCACTGTTTTATTCTGGCTTGCTAAATTGATGACTAACAGACGTGAAGGGACACGAAAAAATTTACAAATTGGATGGAATGTCCACGATGGATAGTTTAATCGTCAATGCAATGATAATCACTTTCAACATTTTCTGAGGCTCTGTGTAAACATACTGCTCATTTTCTACCTCGGCTTAACTCCTTCCATTGCTGCTCAGCCTTCACTTCATAAGGGCACTCACACTCAGCTGCTAAAGGTACAACACATGATAATTTAAACTGCGGAAATAAACTTCTCACAGTCTCACGCAAATGACAATCATTTTGCTAGGAGTGCCATCTGTCGAATGTCAGCTACCACTAAATTTTGGAGGAGGATTATTGTAGCTAGCTTAGCCAACACTATAAAAATTACGATAAAGTAGTATATATAACAGTAAAACCCAACTCTCCCATGAAGTACGTATTTGGTGGACAAAGTTGCACTGTTTCATTCCAGCTTGGTAAAATATCATTACGTGTCGTCTTTTGCAGCTTGAAAGATTTCTGACGACTGACCTAAAATTATTTATTTATATCCCAATGCGAGTTCTAATAAAGGAAACATCATGGAAATTATCATAATGAAGAGCTAATTCGTAAACCATACGAATGGTTTTGACGATTTATCGTCCCTTAAAATCTACACAGTTTTGACAATGACCTCGTATAGACAACCTCAAGAAAATTAATGTAACTTAACATAAAGGTCATGAGGTTTCTAAGTAATGGAGTCCCACATCAAGCATAATGACTATAGATAAGCAGATTGTTTCGATAAAAGAATACTGAAAAATATTATATTGGGAAAGAAGATCCAAACAGGTTCATACAGGTATGTTACATACAAGGACCAGGTTGCATAATGACATCACGCATAATGACTATAGATGAGCACATTGTTTCGATAAAAGAATACTGAAAAATATTTTATTGGGAAAGAAGATCCAAACAGGTTCATACAAGGTATGTTACATACAAGGACCAGGTTGCATAATGACATCACGCATAATGACTATAGATAAGCACATTGTTTCGATAAAAGAATACTGAAAAATATTATATTAGGAAAGAAGATCCAAACAGGTTCATACAGGTATGTTACAAACAAGGACCAGGTTGCATAATGACATCACGCATAATGACTATAGATAAGCACATTGTTTCGATAAAAGAATACTGAAAAATATTATATTGAGAAAGAAGATCCAAACAGGTTCATTCAAGGTATGTTACATACAAGGACCAGGTTGCATAATGACATCACGCATAATGACTATAGATAAGCACATTGTTTCGATAAAAGAATACTGAAAAATATATTGTGAAATAGGATCCAAACAGGTTCATACAAGGTATGTTACATACAAGGACCAGGTTGCAAAGTGAATAAATGTGTATGGACCCTTCAGAAGGTTAAAGGAGGCCTACTGTCGGAATTCTGGGTTACCGATTCCATTTCTAATTTGTCTGGAGGAGACTGTCTAGTCCCTTTTCTCGCAAAGAGGCTTTGAGTTGTTAACTTGTGTTAAACAGTTGTATATTTGCATATACAACTGTTTCAAGTCATTGTTTTACGCCAGTCTTTTAAGTTTTCAAAATTCTTTTTGTCTCCACTTCGGATTATTGTTCTAACGTTTTTCCGAATTAGCTTTCCCCACTCGTGCTTTTGAATTTAAATTCCCTTTTTTAAATAAAATTTACACTTGCTTTGCAATTAGACTCTCTCACGACGTTCTTGATCACACGTGCTTACGCTTCCAAATGCATTGTTTTCTAACGGACGGCTAAAATTAAATTTTATCCCTTCAGTTGCGGTTTTTCATTTTAGGGACATTTTTAAACAATATATGTACCAGATAAAGTCGTACCATACGTGAACACCACTCAAACGAATTTATTTAATTTTTAATTTAATTTTTTTACTTAAATAATATTTATATGTGTGATTATATAATCTGAAAAAAATTTCAGAAAACAGCTAATAACGAATACATTTCGGCAGTTTTACTTTACTAAACACTCGTAATTAAGGAATTGCTTGGTTGCATTTTACATTAAAGTTCGCTTGTTTTTCTAGATTTCCAGGTATATTAGATAAATAATTTTCAACTAGTATAGAATGATAATAAATAGTATATGGAAGTAAGGACTAATAATAATGTTTAAGTAAGCGATACGAAATAACACTTATTCTAATTACTTCCAGCACCTAAATTTATATGCCAGATACAGTTGTATCAAACATGAGCACCACTCGAACACATTTATTTAAATTGTATTTTATTAGTATTACTTAAGTAATAATTATAAGTGTAATTATATAATATTCCATTAGTTTCAGTTAACAGCTAATAACGAATATTCCGGTAGTGTTATGTTTAATTTTATTTTTAAATTTTGTTTGTTTTGCTTTTTTACTTTTAAGCACTTGTAATGAAAGAATTACTTGGTTGCATTTTACAGTAAGGTTCGCTTGTTTTTCTAGATTTCCAGGTAAATTAGATGAATAATTTCTAACTAGTATAGAATGATAATAAATAGTATATGGAAGTAAGGCCTAATATTGATGTTAAAAATAAATCATTACGAATTGACGCTTATATTCTAATTATTTCCAGCACCTAACTTGGAACAGCTACACTCTACGTTTATGAGTGATGGCAACGGCTTTGGCGATTTTTTGGCGCACTTCTAAAGTCGCCAAGGAAATAATTATTTTCTAACTCTTTTAATGTCACATATTTTTTTTTCTTTTTACAACACACTTTTTAGGCATATTTCAAAACGTTTTAAAAAGTATATTTTAAAAAAACTTTCACAAAAAGTAGTAAGCTTAAGCACATATCAAAACACATTTGTGAACCAGCAGAGAAACTAAGCTACGAATGGTAAGAATACCCTGAAACTTATCAATCACACTAAATACAGTGAGCATGTTGAAAAAGGAAAAAGATTTACAAAAGAAAAAAAAAACAAGAAATAAAACCTGATAAAGTCAAAATTCTGTCGTAAAAAAGTAATGAAAACGAAAATGGTCAAAAAAACATAACTCTTAATCCTGTCGTGAAAACTATTATAACAAAATAAAAGTTCCACAACTGTCAAAATACAAATAAAAGGACCAATGGTATCATAGAAAACGATTTAAAAGGACCAATGAAATCAAAGGATATTTTAAAAAACAAAATAAACAATGGGAGGAAAGAAAAAATTTCAAACGAATCAATGAAATCAAACGACTTTTAACGGATTTTGGAAGAACTTTCTAGAATATTCAAAATGAAAAATAAAAGTTTCCGTTAGCCGAGGTTGTCATGAAAACCACAACAACAGCAACGAAAGATGGGTTGCCTTAATTTATCGTAACTCGCTACTAGAAGTGCGCCAAAAAAATCGCCAAGCCGTTGCCATCACTCATAAACGTAGAGTGTAGCCGAGGTTGTCATGAAAACCACAACAACAGCAACGAAAGATGGGTTGCCTTAATTTATCGTAACTCGCTACTAGAAGTGCGCCAAAAAAATCGCCAAGCCGTTGCCATCACTCATAAACGTAGAGTGTAGCTGTACCCCTGACTTCTTAGCTGGAAATATTTTAAGGATCTCAAAATCATCTGAGCCACTTAAGTACACACACTTATTCTGTGTTATTATGTTGATTTAAAGATTGAACTTTATTTTCGTTTATCTATATAAATAAGAATGGAGTGTTTGTTTGTACATTCAATATTTTCGACCCATTTCAAGTTTTCTATCCGTTTTGGACCCTCCTGATTCCGAATCCGCCTTTTTCTCGTTTGGTGTCTGTCTGTCTGTCTGTCTGTCTGTCTGTCTGTATGTTGTGCCCTATACACGTCCACGCGGTTTAAGATATTTTCATGGAAATTTGCATACAGTGAGTACTTATCTTCATTTAGAGACTGGAATTGGTTGCGAAAGTCTGTCTGTCCGTCTTTCTGTTCTATGCTCGATTTTGTGTTTGTGTGTTTGTGTAGGCATCACATGAATTGTATTCCAGATATTTAATTGCAGTGTATTTTATATTATACACTATTTATTAGTGTAGTGAATACACTATTAAACATTTCTTTATTGTTATATTTAGTTGAGTTTCATGCTAAAACACCTGAGTAAGTATACTTAAATCAACCATAATTTGGTAGTTTGGGAAAAATTGGAATGTCTATTGAATATTACGATTACTTCGATTGCTTTACCAGTACTGCTGAAAAAGTAATTATTCTTCAAAAAAAAATTTTTTTTTTATGGAATTTCATCTCTGATACTTCATTTATTTCGAGTCTTATTTTTATTCTTTGCGCAATGAAAACGATTTAAGAATATTTGGGACAGACGATATTTTTCAATTAAACGTGAATGAACAAGATCGCGCGAGCAGTGATATTTTTTCTGGTTCTTTCGCTCTGAATTAATTTCACATTTCTAAATTTTGTACACTTTTAGTTGTAAGTTGTGGCAACTGTGCGAGATCAAGAGATAAAATTGAATCACAAATTAATATCTTTAGAACAATTTTTTGCGACATCTTTTATTTTGTTTTACTTCGCTGTTTCCTGTTTTAAATATTTATTATTTTAATAAATGTGTTTTCCTTCTCATCACACGCAATAGCACCACAAAGTATTAGACTTTAAAATGTTAGGTAAGTCAGTATAAATTTTCAGTAAATTTTAAGTGTAGTTATGCCATTATTGAAAGAATAATGCCGTTATTTAAAGAATAATGCCGTTATTTAAAGAATAATGGCGTTATTTAAAGAATAATGCCGTTATTTAAAGAATAATAATGTTTAAAAATCCAAACTAGAACTTTTTCCAACATTAAAAAATTCGTTGTAATAATGACAGGAGAAGATTGCAAAATTTCACAATGTCGCATACCGGAGGCAAGAGTGCCACAAGGAAAAAAATATTGTTTTGTTGACTATGAGTGCGAGAGCACTCGCCGTAAATCGTAATTTTAATTAATTGAGTTGAACATGAAAATAACTTAAGAAAGGGAATTCCAAATCTTCCTATAAATCGTCTTTTATAGTAGTAACCTTAGTATCACCTTTCGTCATTTTGTAGCTTTGTCATACAGCAATTGTGCGATGTATGTGAAATGTATTACATGAATGGATATGCATGTGTAGGATTTGTGTCCAAAGTAAATTGTAAAAATATAAAAATGGCGAAAGATGTTGAAATAAATTTTTACTCTACAAAAAACGTAAGTCATTATATATTTTGATTATCTCTTCAATATAGAGTAAACCAATTCAAACCGAGTAAGGTCGGGTATTTTGCTAGTTAATCTATATAAATAAGAATGGAGTGTTTGTTTGTACATTCAATATTTTCGACCCATTTCAAGTTTTCTATCCGTTTTGGACCCTTCTGATGCCGAATCCGTCTTTTTCTCGTTTGGTGTCTGTCTATCTGTCTGTCCGTCTGTCTGTCTGTCCGTCTGTCTGTCTGTCTGTCTGTATGTTGTGCCCTATACACGTCCACGCGGTTTAAGATATTTTCATGAAAATTTGCATACAGTGAGTACTTATCTTCATTTAGTGAGTGGCATTGGTTGCGAAAGTCTGTCTGTCTGTCTTTCTGTTCTATGCTCGATTTTGTGTTAGTGTGTTTGTGTAGACATCACATAAATTGTATTCCAGATATTTGATTGCATTGTATTTTATTTTATACATTATCTATTAATTTAGTGAATGCAATATTAAACATTTTTTTATTGTTATATTTAGAAGAGTTTCATGCTAAAACACCTGAGTAAGTATACTTAAATCAGTCACAATTTGATAGTTTTCGAAAAATTGGAATGTAGTTTGAGTATTTCGATTACTTTCATTTGCTTTACCAGTAATGCTGAAAACCAATTATTTTTCAAAAAAAAAATTTTATGGTGAAATTTTACCTCTGATACTTTATTTATTTCGAGTCTTATTTTTATTCTTTGCGCAACGAAAACGATTTCCGAATATTTAGGACAGACGATATTTTTCAACGAAACGAGAATGAACAAGATCGCGCGAGCAGTTATATTTTCTGGTTCTTTCGCTTAGAATTAATTTCACATTTCTAAATTTTGTACACTTTTAGTTGTAAGTTGTGGCAACTGTGCGAGATCAAGAGATAAAATTGAATCACAAATTAATATATTTAGAACAATTTTTTGCGACATCTTTTATTTTGTTTTATTTCGCTGTTTCCTGTTTTAAATATTTATTATTTTAATAAATGTGTTTTCCTTCTCATCACACGCAACAGCACCACAAAGTATTAGACTTAAAAATGTTAGGTAGGTCAGTATAAATTTTCTGTAAATTTTAAGTGTAGTTATGTCATTATTGAAAGAATAATGCCGTTATTTAAAGAATAATGTCGTTATTGAAAGAATAATAATGTTTAAAAATCCAAACTAGAACTTTTTCCAACATTAAAAAATTCGTTGTAATAATGACAGGAGAAGATTGCAAAATTTCACAATGTCGCATACCGGAGGCAAGAGTGCCTAAAGTAAAAAAATATTGTTTAGTTGACTATGAGTGCGAGAGCACTCGCCGTAAATGGTAATTTTAATTAATTGAGTTGAACATGAAAAGAACTTAAGAAAGAGAATTCCAAATCTTCCTATAAATCGTCTTTTATAGTAGTAACCTTAGTATCACCTTTCGTCATTTTGTAGCTTCGTCATACAGCAATTGTGCGATGTATGTGAAATGTATTACATGAATGGATATGCATGTGTAGGATTTGTGTCCAAAGTAATTTGTAGAAAATATAAAAATGGCGAAAGGTGTTAAAATAAATTTTTATTCTACAAAAAACGTAAGTCATTATAAATTTTGATTATCTCTTCAATCTAGAGTAAACCAATTCAAACCGAGTAAGGTCGGGTATTTTGCTAGTCATTAATATAATCTTGAAGGACTGAAGCAGAATCGCCTCTCTTTAATTTCGAAGTCATGCGTCATACTAAGACACTGCATTCACCATTTTCCTGTCCAATGAGAGAAAATTATAAGTGCTGGCAATTAAAATACATCTTTTTAAAGCATATTGAGAGGCACTTACGTACCTTGGAAATAACCACTTGTGCGTAATTTATTCATACTCATGTTATGCTCTGATTACTCTCCTATTTCTTATTTGAATGTTATGTATAAATGAATTAACACTGAAAGGATGGTACTTTTGTTGGACTGAAACTCCCACTGGTATTGTTCCGATGCCAGTAAATAAATTGTTTAAAATATTTATTTCTAAATGACACCGTTTATTACCTTTCATTTTTGTTAATCTGAAGCTTATTTTACAGTATTGTTATAAATTAATAACTTTTTCACGTACAATAAATCCATCGTCAAGCTCCAAATAGAAACTTTAACTATAAAGTTTAGAAATGAAAGAAAATGTGTTATTTCTTGGCGACATAGTATGTGAACAGATTTTTAGCGTTAATTCATCATTATTTTCTTTAAAATTGGTAGATCAGTATGTTATTTTTCTTACCTTCCTTAAAAATGACTAAACACGTGTTAGGAGTAGGTCGGCTGAGTATGAATAATAGTTTTTGATTTCTCATTTTCACCATTTTGGATACATTTCCTTTTCTGATTCTGATTTATAATTTTTGTGAGTTTACTCTTTGACTTTTAAACTCAGATAAAAGTAATTTAAATTTTGCTTGCCAAGTTCGACGTTACTTTTAAGTTAAGTATCTTCAATAGGAAAGCGATCATCTAAATATATATTTCCGTTCTGTGCTTTTAGGAATGGTATAAATTAAAATGATTCCAGGTATTTTCTGCTGTCAAAATGACACCAACTGATTATCTAGCATTAAAACTATCATGTGTATAGTATTTACACATTTATAATTTATTATTACACATTTATAATATATATATATATATATATATATATATATATATATATATATATATATATATATACAAATCTGATTTGTTCACACTTAACATACATACTTTTAGCAGCATTTACTGTATGGCTATATGAATATACTGCTATAGTGCCACGAAACACTTCTTGAGATTTAAATATGAAAACTCAAGGAGCTATTCCTTTACTTGGTATCCACTTTCAGCTTTTTCACCATTTCTAGTGCTGCTCCAAGAGGTATCTAGTTATTCCCATGTTGGTTGATCAACCACAAGTGTAATCCAGCTTCATACCCAATCCAGTTTCATAACTAATGTAAGATGGTTTACTTATCCCATAATAAATCACTGTAACGCTCACAACGCTGTAAATCATTCCATTTCGTATTGTTAGTTTCTTTTGAACTTGTAACACTTTAGTGTAAAAGTGCAAGTGTCACTTGAATATAACTACTACTGTTAATTACTACTGACTACTGTTAATTTATAAGGATTATTTGAAAACAAGACGATTTCTTACTCTGAAGAATATATCAGAGTAAACTAATTTTACGAGACTTTCATAAGTTTTAATGGTAATACTTGTTTACACGCATCAAACGTAATTCTGGCAATTTATCGAACTTCTATAAAAAATATTTTATTGCTAATCGCTTTTCTTGTTTTGATTTCATCACCTTGTACAAATTACATATGATCCAATTTCTAAGACAATTGTGTATTTCATCGGACGTTCCTAAACTTGTCACGACGATTGCGAACTGTACATGTATATCACCTGCTGTGTAACTTAACTATACTATATAAATCATCTTATTTAACGAGTAATTATGTGATGTATATAATAAATGAAAAAAAAATAACAAACTGTATAAAATGAGTCAGATTATTTATTAATCAAGATAAATCCTTAAACCTTAAATTTATATACTGTTAGTGATGATAAGTTTTATGTAATGAAATATTAGCAAGGTGTGGCATAACATTTCTATGTTATAAAGTATTCAAATTGTAAGAAACCTGAAGTTACTTGCATTGAATGCGCAACCCATAACGAAATAAAACAACTAAAAATCAAAAGTCACACAAGATAAACTATAAGTCCAGATGAAATGTAAACCATGTGTACTATTCCAGATTCGTGACAGCTGTTGAGATCACATAAAATCCTTAGACTTACCAAATCCTCTTTCAAAGTTCACAAAAAAAATTCTGGAAACGCTATATCATAGATTATAAGAGATATATAGGTGAAAAGCTACTTATATATTACAGACCGAAGTGCTGCAGTAGTTTATATAAGTTTTCAATCCACTCGAAAAACACTCTCTTTTGGGATGGGAATAATGCAATGGTATGTCGTTCAAGAATATCGAATTTTCGATTCCATATTTGCGGTTTTATCAAATAAAACATTTTTTATAGCAGAACTTTTAGAATAAAAGCCAGTAGTAGTATTATTTTGGCGGAAAGAGGGATATAGAATTTGGTGTTTGAGACAAAGCGATTTACTTTCCGTGAGCGCGTCAAGGGATTTTAATGTCGATTTATAGGGCTTTTTGGACATGGAATTATCGGGAAAGCTGAACATAGGGGATTCCGTTAGTAGCAAAAAAAATCGCCCGGTTGTCGTTTTTTTGTAAACACCTTGAGAAAGAAGTGTCTTAGAATAAGTATTTGAAAATCGTTAAAAATACGACCATGTCAGTGAAAGAGTATGTAAGCCTTCATTGACATTTAGTTAAAAATATTCTTAGATATCCTAGATAGTAATTCTACCTACTGTCTATATAAATATGTAATATTTGACAGCACTAGATACCAGTGTAATCACAAATATATCATTTTAGACGTCACGATGCATCAGATACGTTTATACAGACTTTTTCATGCGTAATCATACTATAGTTTAGGTACGGCGAACCTTTTTAGGAAGTTGGTCATATTTTGTTCACTATTTTTTTAGTACTAGCTCGTGTGTCATTTGGAAAAGAGGAGGGAGCATGATAGAAACTACTTTTTTTGTTTCTCAATTTTTTTTAAATCTTTTAAAAAGCTAACGATTCTTTTTTGCTTTACAACTTTTAATTTTGCAAGTTATGAGCATTAAATCGAATTAAAAGGGGATAAATCAAGTTATCAAATTTATCTTTCAAAACTATGCTGCTTTAAAATTCAACTAATTCCATTTCTAAATCATGGATATCTAGCCACTTAAATTCGTTTAACTCCATTGTTTCGAATTTCGTTTTGTATGGATATGAAATGTATTTTCCATACTTTTAAATTGATTAAATCTCACCTGAAAGGCTATTTTACTTTCTCTAGAGTCATTAAATATATTTTGATTGCAGTTTCTTGAACGTCAATCGTATATCCCATTGTTTATTGTGCTTTGCAAATGTTTTTGTACCTGAGAAAAATATTTCTTGATTTTCATTTCCAAAACCCTAGTATAGATGTCAAGTTTCGTCATAAATATCCTAATACTCTCATATAAATCTTAAAACAGCATTATGTAAAATCAACTAATTTAAAACATTTTACAAAAATCATGTATGCATTTTTTTTCATTTATAAGTTCTTTACTAACATTTGTATTTTTTTTTCATATTTTTTTAAAGAGGGGTTCGAAAAATAATTAAAATTCTGTATGTATATGATGAAATATGTTAAGTTTATAAAAATTAACGCGTGGGTCAAGTAAAAAGTATTCGTGTGTCGGTGTGTGACCCGTTGGTCATAGGTTCCCTATCCCTTTTATAGTTGATTGTGACCATTCCACGTCTTGTGTTTAATATTGCAGCCGCATGTCGGACTATATGAATAGGAAGCTGAAAGATAAAGAGTGAAGACGTGATAGGAAAAGAATCAGATCCAGGTAACAACTCAAAACCTGCAAAGTAAAAAAAAATGCGGTGACGTCAGATACTGGATTTTTTGGAATGTCCTATAAATAGGCCACCAATGGCAACTATTCTTTGTGTTCTGACGTAACTATCGAAGCTTCGAAAATTCTTGTGAGCAACCAACGTATTCAGAAATCAAGAGGGCTTACGACCTTTAAACCTTCCAAAAATTCGATTATTCAAAAATATATATATATTATAAAGTGTATACATTTCTGATCATTTTGACACCAACCGAATGACAAAATTCAAATAAATACCAGAGATATGAAAGAAAATCGAAAGGTACACCGAGCAAAACATGGGCTTCTGTAACCAAAATTTCATCTTTACGGCTGTTTTTCTCAGCTTTGTTTTTTTAGAAAAATCACAGATTGAGCACATGATATCTGAAGTAATATTTGAGCATCTTGTTCAAAAATTGGTATACATATTCGTTAAACCTACATGCTTGTTTTAAAACCACAATAATGAAAAAAAATTATTATTCTGGAATTTTGGGGAAGACATTGTTGTTGACGAATCAGAATATTTACTGCTTCCATGAAACATAATTGATAAAAAATATAAATTTTTATTTATTTTTTCACGTTTTGTTTTCATTTTAATCTGTTATATATATAGAATAACATACACTTAAATTTATTTGTATACATCTATTTGTTTATGTGTAATCTTGCACGCAGCACTGTTCCTCAAATCTTTACTCACAATGACGTTATACCTTAACGAGCCTAACACAAAAACTCCTGCTAATATTTAAATCATGTTTGTACAATGTATTTTATACCTTAAAAATGCAGGAGCATAATGGAAAAAAATATTCCATTTTATGCAATACTTAAAAAATGACATATCTTCGAAACTGACCTTATTCCTACTCCATCAAGTGTGGTTTAAAGGTCCTAAGCCCCCTTGAATAAAAAGAAGGAACGCTCGTTTTGAGTATTAGGTTCAATCTAGCTTTCTATCTCAAAGGCGTCGAATGCTTTGACTGCGGAATTACGTTAATTTATTGTTGATTTAAATAAGCTAATATCTGGAGTTGTGAATATGTTATAATAAAGCAAGCAAATATTGATATTAAAAGAATAAATATAGTTAAAGTACACGTGCTGTTTGAAAAACTTAAAGTTTGTGCAAATTGACGCCGCGTGAAATTTAAAATTGTGCCAATAGATTTAAGTTACTTTGATGAGTGGATATAGTAAAATTTAGAAAACTCAAGAACTTAAAATTTACATCGAAATATGTGATATCACAAGTCAAAATATCCACTTCTATGGAAAAGACTACACTTTTCCAGATCTGTACATATAAAATCCCAAATAAGCAGTGTTTTCTGCAATGTACGCTGTGCAAAAGAAACCATGTCACGCATACCCTATTCTGAGGGGAATATTAAAATAGTTTCTTCTGTGTTAAAGCAATCATCATTAGATTTGATTTCTTCACCAGGCAAATGTGCCATTCCTCATTTGCTGTCATGACGAAAAGATCAGATGTTTATTAACATAATTTATATAGAAAACAGATGTTATTTCACATGTATGACACTATATGTGCGTGCATTGTCTCTTTTAATTAATGAGTGTTCAAAATTTGTTTTTCGCACGAGTTTGAGAGTAATAAAATGAAATGACTCAATTTGCAGGAATGAAGAATACATGGTTTGAATTATTCATTAAATAATCTTCTAATCATGGAGATAAGTAAAAGGAGGTAGATTTGCATACAGAAAATATAGTTAATTCAAAGGGAGTGTGTGAATTTAAGACACAATTGGATAGTCAGTGGGAATTGGAGAATTCATAAACAAAGGACCAGCCTTGTTGGGCTTGAAAATGTAGCTGGTCGTCAATATTTGTATTTGTATTTTACAAAACGATATCTCAAGAATTAAATGCTAGTTTAGGTTAATTTATCAAAAAAACTTGATGGTGTGTAATACCTTTAAACTATTTTCGTTCTCATCGTGTATATTTTGGAAGCATTTCACTATCGAAAAACAGCATTAATAATGTTGTGGTGCATGTAATTTTTTATGTCTAAAACCCCGACATTCTGTCAGAATTATGTACATAAATTAAAAATGAGATAAATTTAAGTGTTTTAAGGTTACTTCTATAATGCAACCCTTATTATTCTAAAGCAAAAACGTATATAACTTTACTGTAGTTGTTGTTTCTAATGTCTACACTGGCAGACCGGAGGAATGCCAGGCCCGTCGAAGACGGCAAGAGGCGAGGGGTGCGCCTTCCATGTTATTGAGCCCCATTGGGAGGAAGTCCGACTTTGCTCGACATACATGGCACATCCGTTTTACAGGAAGGCCGCTTTCATACATCCATTCTCTCACTCATATCGTAATTTAGATCCCAATCAGAGGCCGATAACCCCCTGAACAGGTATCCCCAGAGGTATTGATTTGGTATGGGAACATAGGGGCTTTGTGACCATGACTTATTTAACGTGCCCCAGTCACCATTAGTGAACACGACGGTCTTTAGCCAGGTCGAAACGCCGATCTCGCAATCATCAGAATTACAGGACAGAACCCACAACCCTTCTGATGCGAGCCCGACGCTCTACTAACTGAACTACCGCGGCTCTCTACTGTAGCAAATATTATTAATAAAACGTGTTGATAACTAATCTTTAAAAGAAAAAAATGAAGTTCGTCGATGAGAAACAAAAAGGAAGGAATTTTAATAGATCAAATACCTTGGAACTCGACAAATTTGTGTTTCTTTAATGTACACAAGTCATAATAGGTAGTTATAAATACGTTTAAAAAATTATTTTTGCATTATTTTAAACAACAACATTTAGTTTTGCAACATTTGTTGCAACATTTAGTTTTGATAGAAATGATGATACAACTCAATTATACCTGTTTCTTGAATTTGTAACGTCACTTAGACGTTCGAGGATTCTCAGTGTAAATCAACAATGTAACAGACGAATAGGATTTTATAAACGTCTATCCAATCACTCTGTAAATAAACTTAAACTAGACATTGAAAAGGAGCTATATCACAGAGCTACACTTAGCACCCGTAAGCAAAATCCTGATATCACTTTACATCAGAAAACATGGTAAACAACCAAACATTAATACAATCTAAAAAAAAAAATTTAACTTCCTAGTACAAAATATTACTTCCAAGTTTATTCATTTTGAGCAGAATATCTGTTTTTGTTTTGTTTTATTCACATTGTTTTCAAAGATTGCTTTTCGAATAAATATTACCCAGTAAACCTCCATGTGAAGCAAATAATGAAAACAATTTTTGAACGAACTTTAATGCATTACAAATTTTAGTGTTTATCCTCATTTTTGAACTATTATTTGTAACGAACAATACATTTTCTCTAGAAGAAGGACAAACATTGAACCATCTCATAAACAAAAAATTTTTTTAAAGTGTTCTCAAATATTTAGTGCACGAATAAGCTTCAAAGCGAAATTGCAATGGTTATCAAGAGCCTCTCGTCACGCGCAACCAATTCAAAAGTTTCAATCGTGACTATTGTACACGCACATTTCTGCTTTTAATTTAGTATTTCTTTGCTTAAACATTTTTTTCTCGTGGTTTTCGGAATATTGATATTGAATACGCCGTGTTTTTACTTACTTTGATTACCGTTTTTATTCCTTTGATTTTACATTATATACCCCTACCCCCAATTGGTTAAAAACAAAAAAAAATCTACCATTTTCATTTGAATAAGTAATTGTAAGAATACTAAAAATTGTTTCTGAATAGATATATTTGTAATGGGCACAGTGGAAAGTCATTTGTTTATTTTCTACTTTTAATGCTGTTTCAGTTGTTTAAGTAAAAATGATTCCATCAGACGAAAACTTCAAGAAATGTTAGACGTACTTTTAAAGGAAATGGAAAGTGGACAGAATACAAAATATGTTTCTTCAAGAAGAGATACGTGAATTCAAAGAAATGGTCCAGAATGTCCTTAGAGAGAGGTCGTATTCTTGGACGTTGCATGCTTTTCGATTCTACTTCAATAGCTTACATTCTGAGACAGAAATACAAGAGTAGATGGAAACCCTCAGCGGTAATACTAGGGTAAAAAATTTGCCTACAACAAGTCTAATACCCTATTTGCTGAATGAATTATTTGTGGTTATAGCATTCCGAAATATTTAACCTTATTTTGCGATTAAATTATTACCAGACTATACGTTTTTGAACAAAAGTTTAATCCATTTCGCATTAAGGGAACATAAAACAAATCAAATACATTCACGTCTAAATTTATGGACGTTAATAATACCATTGTTCAAAGCATCATTCTATATGATGAAGCCATACTATACTCTTGATATTTATCGTACGGAATTTTATTTCTAAAAAATTATTATATTTAACTTGGATCGAATAAATCTTACTTTACACTGAAATGAATTTTTTCAAAGTTATAACATCAAAATAAAAGCGTTACAGTGAGTAATTTTCACTGTAAAATTATTTCAAACAAGATAACATGATTTATAAATGTAAGAATACTTAATTTTTATCCTTACTGGTATCAGCAAATAAACTGACTGAACCTTTAAACTCAGCAAATAATTTTATACAGTCGTCTTGAAATGGGCACTGTCACACTGAAAGATCCCAAGGAACGATAATGCTAAGCTTTTGGTAAGGTTGATTGCGATTTTTATGGCACAACGGCCAGATCTAGCCAGGTTCCACTAAGTATTATTTTTACATCAATTAGAGAGACGAATTATAAATTGGGCAGAAGACAAAAACCCACTGAGAGTAGTTATAAGAATCAAACTTGCGCCACTTCAGTTTGTAACCTGTTCAAGTAGGTTGTACCTTTCTTTGCTCACAACCTGTTAGCAAAGAAATACATATTATCCAGATCACACACAATCGTGCGTCTTATAACAAGATATATCACATACATATCACAATATGCAGAGAATTCTCCAATCAGCTATTTAAAAGGGTCACAGACCATGGTAAGATTATCTCACAAGATTACCAGACCATACCAAAGACGTTGCGGAATTCCTATTTGCCGGAGGTTATGATCGTCTTCTCGCTTATCAGCGAACTGTCTAGTCCCATTGGCCCACTTTGAACTAGTGAATCTGAGAGGGATTGCACGAATCTAGACCATTGCTTTGCTCTAACAGCAGCACATTTGTTAGAATATGTAGGATTATGAGGAACTTCCTTGCATGCATAGACACTACAAAAACTGCAAAATACGGAAATTAAAGATGTAATCAGTATGAGGAAAATGTGAATTTAGATTTTTTACCTCATAACAGTTTTCCCATACCTAAATATTTTTATTTACGCTCATTTAGATCACGCGTAAAGGCGGTGAACTTTACATAATAGACAAATGCATGACATCACTCCTTCACTAGAGACCTGGAAAAGAGTATTGAAAGCTATTTGTGTCTTAAGGCAGTATATTTAAAATCGCTATTTCGTCTAGTTTGAAGGTAGCGTAATTTTTAGAGCGGTGTATTGGCTTGCGAGTTCAGAACTCGATCCAACCATAGAAGGCATTCACATGGAGGGTTAGTGAAAGGTAAGTAGTTGAATAATGTTCCCAAATATGAAATGCACATTTTTTAATTCCCGGAACCACAAAACTGAGTCGTGTCTGCAATACTTATACATGTTGATGTAGCATTTTCGAAAATTGAAAACACATTTAACCTTTTTTAAATACAAAAATATTTATTGAATTGCATACAGCAAGGGGATGTCGTGGCTCAGTGGCTACCCACTGCGCTAGCACCCTCCGAGATGTAAGGCTGATCGGATTCGATTCCTGTCAGGTGTGAATTCCTCTCTGGGTGTATTTATCACTACTGTGTTACTAAAGATTTTATCCTGTGTATCTATTACTTGATATTGTACATCTTGTGTCTGGCATAGCATGACCAATTATGGCCATTGCGCCATTTAACCACCTACAAACCAACATACATACAGTAAAATTAAAACAACAAGATAGTTTGGATTGTCTTTGAAATGAAACAATCTTATGGAATTTTATTTAATGATAGGTAGGTAAGCAATTGATTGAACGTCGCACTGAACCAGCACAACTGGCTATTGGTGACGTTTTGAGATCCATCTCGAAGGTTAAAGAAAGGAGGACAATGATTTGTTTTTTTAAGATCTTCGGTATCTAATCTTGAATGAAGGCTTAGGGACTGTTATCTGGGCCCCGGGAAGTTTTGCTTTATTCCTAGCAACGATGAAGGCCACAGACCCATGACCACAGGCGAAAGAAGACATAAGCCGACCCCCACCGCACGGCGTGCAAACGATCACTGACAAGATTTGTTTTATTAGCGACATAGGTGGTTTACATGGGCAAAGAATGCCATAGAATCGAACATTTAGAAACAATAAAAAATATGAACTTTTAGAGGTTTACATGATCGGACCCGGTGTTATATGAAAGCCCATATGGGCGAGTGAACATGCGAGGAAATGAATCGTGAGTACATGGGCGAACAAGGCCTAGAAAATACAAAAATGAACACTTCGAGAAATAGCAGTGAACATGTGATGGGATGAACCCAAAGCACCCGGTTTTTTAATCGTTAGATATAAAGAGTTACCTGCAAGAGGAAACAACTAGTCATCTAATGGTAAGACCGAACCTCCAACCGGAAAATTATAAATTCTGGTCAGTCTACCCAAGATAACATAGATAAATCATGAGTATTCTGAAGGAGGACTGTCCCTATGTGATTGAGACGTTAGTCTCTTACAGACTTCAGCAGCTATTCTTATACAGTTGGCACTTCTATGTGCCGATTGAAGATTTTATGAGATATTTTTAGTTAATTCTTTTATGAGGCTGTCGGATGGCTTTGTTAGATGGAACTTGCAGGTTAGAGGGCAGCAGAAGACGTAGTGATCAGCTTCCCTCGTCAAGCAGCATTCACATAGGTTGGTATTAGAGGTTTTGAACTTATGGAGGTATGCAATGAAGGGGCGTGGCCAGTTAGGAACCAGATGATGTGTCTGTTTGAAATTAGCTTGGTTTTGACCTCTGGGAGCTCTAAAGCCTTTAGAGGAGTTATTATGTTAATTTTGCCATAAGTTAATGACATGCTTTTTAATTACTATAGGGATATGGGATCTTGGTGCTGGAACTATTAAGGGTGTTCCGTTAGTGGAGTCTAATACACCACTCCACTAACCGCGCTACCGCAGACCGTTGGTTCTCGATAAATCTGTAATGGCCTCAAATGTCCTCACGTTGACGTGGTGTGGAATTTTTAAGAGAGGGATGCCAGCTCAGGTGCAGATTTTATCCTATATACGTGGATCAAAGTAACAACATGCTTTCCGCCTCTTTCCCTTTGAGATTGTCACCAACTTACTTATTTATGTCCACATGATGGTAGATGGTTTGGTAAACCAATAGTTATTATGATTTTTTCACATATTTTTAATATTTATCTTCATACTTGAAGCTTTTGAACCCTCACACCAGTTTGGCTGATTTTTTCTGTTAATCCATGCATATTTCTTGATATGCGACTCAAGTCACCGAACTTGTCATTGTTTTCTTTAGTAAACTTTTACCACGATGTTTGTATTTTGTCTCCTGTTTGCTTCTGCTAATATTTGTATGTCATGTTGCAGATTTATTTTTTTAAACATTTCATATTATTATTTTTTAAACATTTTAGATTATTATTTTTTAAACATTTCAGATTATTATTTTTATCAAATTATAAATGAAAGAAATTTGTTATTCCCAGGTGATCCCTCTCCTACTGTGAGATGGTTGAAAGGAGATGAGCTACTTGATGATACATATTATGTAACTCCTCAAGGTTTTGCAAGAAATGAAATTCATCTTCCGAATCTTAGAAGAGTGGATCTCTTAACATCTCTTACCTGTGAGGTGTTCAATTCAAATCTGACCGCTCCTGTCACCAGTACTGTTAGTCTTGATATGAACTGTAAGTATTTAAATTACTTCTGACTTTAGACTTATTATTAACCATAAGTTAAATGTTGGTAATGATTTACCTTAGGGATTCTAAAGAAATCAGCAGAACACTTTGGTTTAAACATCTAATCGTCATAAGTATTCCGAATAATGTGTAATTGATTTTATTCCGGAATCCTCTTAATAATGAAATTACTTCATTTTTATTGGTTGAAATAGTCCCTTCTTCAACCTTTGGAAGTATTTTCTTGTTCCTTTCCTTAGAACAGAATCTTCCGAGAAGATTATATTGCTTCTTTCCTACTCTGAATGGAATCCTTAAGAATTTCCCAATTTCTTTATTCCTGGAATAGAATGATTTACAAAGTAATGTATAGTTGCGTCTTCAGAATAAAATAGGTCTTCTTAAATATCTTGTTGTTTCTTTACTTTGAATAGAATCCCTTAGAAATATTAAATTGTTAATTTCCTTAGAGTATTATCCCAATTTTATTTGCCAAATACACTGAGATCAGAAAATTTAAAAATATATGATATAATGTATGCTTTTACTTAGACAGAAATTTAGACGGAGGTAAGTATTTTCAATTTACGAGCTGTCCTCTGAAAGGTTACTGTCTATGGGGAGTTAGTTCCATAATGGTTAGATTTTCAATCGAGTTATCCGGTAAATTTACTTGGGTAAACCTGCAAAAAAATTAATGCTTGACTTTCATAATTTCATGCACTTCTAATTTAGCTGGGTACCTATTATTTGAATAATATTCAATTCACAACACAATACCGTCAGTCTAGACTTTCAAAATTAATTGTAATGTATGTTATGTTAAGTCCTAATGGTACTACGATTAAACTGCTGGGAAAACTGTAGCTGAAAGTGTCTTGGTAAAAACTGTTAACACATCCCGTACTTCCTTTGTCATCGCTGTTAACGATGGAAATATTCGTGGTGATTGCAGTTAATACTATATATAACTGCTTATAGCGACTCTGTGACAGTGAGCTAAAAAACTACCAAAACGCACAGGGGCTGACATAAGCAAATACATCAATAGTAATCGTCATAGCTGAGCATTACTATTGCCAATGTATATTGCTCTTTAACTTTGAGCTAGAATACGAGCCATTGATGGAAATTGTGAAGTGCATTATTTACATTTAACCTTTTACCGAATTTAATACATAGATTATCCATACCATGTTATTCGAATACAAACTTACAAGAGTCGTAATCGTACAACGTGAGCTTTAATTATGTACCACAGGCTTATATGCCTCGCAAAATCACGGCCTTTACCTGGACGGAGTTACATTACTCAAAACCCACCTTCAACTGAACTGGTCTAAGGTAAATGTAGTGTAAAAAGGTCCATCTAACACTATCTTTTATAGGATGGAGTCAAGCTCCTTACAAACGTAACTTTTAACTGGACTAGTTCAGTTCCTGACCACACGAATTGTAATTATAAGTAGTTCAGTTCTTTTTATTATAAATCTTAATTGGAAGGAAATCAGTTCATCACATCAATACCAATAACATTACGTAGTTTAACATACTTCCATGGTGTGGTTGCTTTCCAACTTCCTTGAAAGGTAAACGATTGAAAAATTATTATTATTACGATTGAACGAAAGTCTGTTGTTGATTGTGATAGGTGTTTCATTCTTCGTTATTACTACCAGATAGATGTATTTACATTTGGATGTCATATCACGCAATAATAGAAATACATGTACTGTAAATTAATTAGTGCGGTCATGTTAAGAACATGGTTCGTTCTGGAAATTAGCAATTTTCAGCTTTCACTTAAGGTTGGAATAACTTTTAATGTCTGGTAAATTAACTTCGAATACCAAATAATGTGTGGTGTAAAACAATAGAAACCATGCGATTCCGTTTTCAGCTTGATATATATGTAACGCTATAAATTTTACTTGTAATTTATACATAAATGGCTCATGGAAGCAATCTAATAAGCTATATAAATAATATACGTAATGAAATACTAACGGGAAAATATTCGATGCATTCAGCAGAATTTCTAATTGTTTAAATAACAGCTTATTACTTGAGAGTTTAAGGTAACATTCACATCCTGAGTATTAGGTAAACCATTAAATATGTTCTGAATTTTTCAAATATATAGAATTTGCTGACTTTAAAATTTTGAAAAGTGGTTTACTGTTACATTTCTTGTAACCCTTCAAATATAATTCTACATATTACATCACCTGTATTCTTGTAAGCCTTAGAATAATTTTAATACTTATTTAATTATTATATTTAATATTTATTAAGTTATTATCCTTAATACTTATAAATTATTTTCTTTAATACTTATTAAATTATTATCTTTAATACTTATTAAATTGTTATCTTTAATACTTATTAAATTATTATCTGTAATACTTATTAAATTATTATCTTTAATACTTATTAAATTATTATCTTTAATACTTATTAAATTATTATCTTTAATACTTATTAAATTATTATCTTTAATATTTATTAAGGAAGTTGCTTACATTAATTTCATGTACTTTGTTCCCATGAATAATTTATAATACTAAAAAATAAACGTTTTGGTATAGCTTACTCTATTACATTTCAATGCATTTCTGGTGAATATTCCATGTTCCATAGAACAAATTGATAAATTCACACAGTCGTTTTAAAATTTTTACTAAAAATAATTTCGATCGTGCATATATTTATGCAGCATTATGCATGTAGCAAAACGCACTGTATTGTAAGTTTTTAGTTACAATAGAATGATATTCAATAAAACTCCATCCGAAAACATAACTCTTACTAATCCGTGGACAAATGTTTTTATCATAATTCGCGCAATTAGGATAGGAAGTTTCCATTTATATTACATTTGAATTCGGTATGCTTAAATTAAATCATTTTGAGTAGAGGGGGTGTGCTTGAAAGCTCCCCTCAAGATATAGATCATATTTTTTCAAGGAAAGGACGATATGTTAAATAAAATTCAATTTATAAAAGTGCTAATAACGATGAACATGCCTAAACTACTCCCGAAAGCATTTTTCATTGGATGTTAAGAAAAAATTATTTATCGATATACAAGGAAATCTAAAAGCCTTCTACGGTTAATATTTCCCCTAATAAATGTAAAAAAGGCACACATAATTTCATTTACGTGCTTGAAAAGCTGTATATTTGTTATTTTTCCATTTTGTTGCTTTAAAATTAATTTAATAAAAAAGATGAAATACTTCCGTAGTGTTAGGATCGTCCATTTACTTGCACTTGCCTGTCACAAGATATTTTATGTATTGACCCAGGATACATTTTTCACAGTTATTCAAAAACAAGTTTTAGTACTTTGAAAACATTTTTCTTTTTAAGCAACATTTGTCAATTTAGATGTAAAATGAATAGATGACATAGCTTCGTGAACATAAATTTGTAAAGGGTACATTTATATAAATATGAATAACATTATTACGTGTGTTGTTCTTTTTCGAACGGATATTTCTTTGTAAATATGCATTATTTGTTTTATATTAAGAAATGATATTCAAACCCCTAATTAAATAACCATGTTTCTATGTTTATAATTCGTGTAACATTTTAAAACCGAAAGTATTTGCTTAGGGTATAGAGTAATATATTACGTTATTATACAATTTCACATTGATATCGCTATTCATGTAAATTTAAAAATATGAAAAGTCCACGTACTGTTTTTATCTTTCACACCACATACATAACCCCCATAACTAAAGTTGTGTTTAATTTTTTATGCATTCTTCTTTTGTTTTGATGATTACTTATTATTACTGATGTAATTAGTTATATTAAAGATTACTGATATGTTTTGTGTAAAGTGAAAATATTTTAAGAAAATAATACTTCACTAAGTACATTGTAAGTGAATAAAGGCTATAAATGTTAAGACTTATAATGATTTTGGGTTAGTATATATGAATGAAGAAATGTTAAGCCCTTCAATATATGTTTAGAATGCAAGGGTTAATATTAGAATATTCTAATGCTGTTAACACTTTTTCAAAGCGAAACAATTCAAGAAATCATGCATCCATTTCATAACTTTAATTAAACCCTTATATGAATTAAACCCTTATAAATGAGGAATACACTTTCACTAATGAATTCTAGAAATATTTTAGTGATTGCTAATTTTGAATGAAGCTAATGTGCTACACTTAGGGAGAAAAAAAACCAAGTGAAATAATAAGGAAATACATGTAATAAACTATTTAAACTACTGAAGTGGTTTAAAAAATTATTGAACACATTTCTCTTTTCTATAAAGTTGTGTTGCTTCACTGCAATATTAATTAAAATCCTACTTCCCCTTCTCGGCTAAGCCATTTCACTAAAAATACTTCATACAAGCTCATAATATTGCTTTATTGATTGAAATCTCAAAACATGTTCAGTTCAAACATGAAAACGCTTATTTTAAAATTATTTAATAAATATCTTATAATGTCTTTGTATTTATTGTTGGCTTACAAAAGAAGCACATTACGATAATACCCCGAAGTTACGCGATAGGTTGGACCAACAAAAATGATTTAAGTCAATTTCGCGTTAGTCGGGATACAACTTTTAGTGATCGTAGAATCGTAATCGTGTTCGTAGATTTTGCGTTAAACTTGTCTAATGCGCTTCACAACAAGAGAAAAAATAATAATATTGGTGACAACGAAAAAATTAAGAGCCACGTAACTTTCGAGTACGCTTAAGTCTCGGTATTGCTGTACATTGTCGTATTCTGCCATCCTTAATGGAAGATAGACAAACTAAAATAATAAGACGATACATAGTGATTGATACATCATTATTAAGTAGATAAGGAGAAAAATGTTTTCTTGAAAATTGCATTTTGTGGCACATCTAATAATAGAAGAACTTGTTTTCAAATTGAATAACTTCAGTACAGAAACACAAAGAAACTCATTACCATTTAAAAATATGACAAACCTATTTGTTTCGATGACATTTTTTTGAAAATCATTGTTTTCAATGAACTTTTAACACATATAAATACGTTGCTTAAATATAGCTTCAACTCGTAAAATTATCCACCTCGATCTTCTGTCATTATGACAAAGAATTTACTAATATTTCAAGTTCTAGTTTTGTATTTTTTAATGGTATTATTCTTTCAATAACGGCAAAACTACATTTAAAATATGCTTTATTCCGATATTCCTGCAGCGTAATACCGAATACTTTGTGTTGGGGTTGCATTAGAAGAAAATAAAATGCAATTATTAATATAGTAAATATTTAAAAAAAGAAAATCAAAAACTAAAATCAGCAAACAGCGAAATAAGACAAAATAAAACTTGTAAGTAAAACTTTGTTCTAAAGATATTCGTGATTCTTTTTATTTGTTGACCTCGCACAGTTGTCACACCTTACAACTAAAAGTGCACGAAATTTAGAAATGCAAAATTAATTCCGAGCGAAATAAACAGAACACATATCTACAACTGAAGAATGAACACTGGTTTACGTTCCTTTCCAGTTAGTTGAAAAACATAGTCCGTCCCAAATATACGAAAATCGTTTATATTTTGTAAAGAACAAAAAACAAATTCGAAATAGCTGAAGTATCAGTGTTGAAATACCATACAAATATTTTTGTACAAATTATTGCTTTTTGAGCAGTACTGAAAAAACAATCCAAGTGATCGTAATACTCAACATACATTCTAAATTTTACAAAACTATCAAATTATGGTTGTTTTATGTATATTTACTCAGTTGTCTTAGCATGAAACTTATCAATCTATGAAATTATTATAAAGTGTAAGATTGCATTCACTAAACTAATAAATAATGCATAAAATAAAGCACATTGTAATCAAATATATGGATGTGATGCCTGTACAAACATAAAAGGAAACAAAGAATGAATCGATGGACATACAGACTTACGCAACCATTTCAGTTACTAAATAAATGCAAGTATGCAAATTTTCTTAAAAATAAATTAAATTTGTTCTCATAACGTGCACACAAACAGACAGACAGATGGCAGACAGAGGTAAGGACATACATACAGACAGACACCAAACGCATAAGATCCGGATTCAGTACCATAAGGGTCTAAACGGATAGAAACTTGAAATGAGTCGAAAATATTCCGTGTACAAACAAGCACTCTATTATTATTTATCTATATAAAGTTTGGAAGCCAATGTCAATATATAAGGTAAATGCTGTTGCACAATATTACAACCCATAAAAAACTAGGATAACAAGGATTTTTGATATGATGTACTTCATCTGTATGCCGACAGCATGTTACATTTTTATTAAATGCAAATTTTGATTTTTAGAATACGAAACAAAATTAGTGTAACTTAATTTTGAATAAGTATGGAAAGTTAGAACGCCTTTATGAATACATAAGCTAAATACAGTTAAGTAATAATACATCTCCGAAAAACATTAAAATATTACAATCAAATGTAAAAACATGCAGTTCTTTTACTCGACACCTAATATATTCTTTAGAATCCATCCAAAACAAGCCTCATCCTAAGTGGGATTAAAAAGAAATGTAACGCGAGGAGTGTCTTCGATGGTCAAGTGAAGGACAGCTACAACGAGACAAGAGCTATGTTGAGTTTGTGACACGGGAATTTTGGATGGATTCCAAAGTATCCCATTCAGCCAACAACACTCCGTTGAAAGATTCTTTCACTTCCAGCATCGCCTGAATGGGCGTGTCTTTCTGGTACAGAAGGTTAAGTGACTCTCCACAAATAGCAAGTGATGTTTCGATGCAATTGTGTCGTTTCCAAAGGGTTTTTGTTGCAATAAAATCGCCCTCCAGGTGAAACTCTAGAAGTTGGTCTTCTTGGATAGGAGTCTTATTATTTTTTTTAAGGAAACTTTATAGAAATGTAGAAAGTGTAAGAGTGAAATAAATAACATTTTGCAGACAATAGGTTTGAAATAAGTACTTTTCATACATTAAAATATTTCTCAAATCAATCCAATTTTTGCATTATTTTCAATTTCATACTTGTAGAAACGATTATTTCCTTATTTCAGTCTTTAATGAAATGGAAGCTCAGTTCTGGAATTAATAGCAGTTTGTAATTTTCCAGAACTATGGTTCTCTTGTAAGCTTTACTTAATTGCAGCATAGGTGGAGCAAATTTGATTAGATTTAATGTTCATAAAAACTCAATGTCACTACCAACTGTAGATATAGCAATGTTCTAAGATGTATAACCATGACTTTTTGAAAGAAGTTAACAATAAAAACAAAAGAAGAATTCAGCGTAACATTAAAATTTATATTGTTACAAAGAATAAAATATTGAGGAAAAAAATTGCATCCTATGTTTTGAAACTATCATGTTAAATAAGGCTGCAATTCGAAATATTTACAAATACAAGGAGCAATAGAAAATGCTATCGCAGCAAGTGCTAATAAATACAAAAATAGTTTTACTTCAACACAAATGTAATGACTCAATAACCACATCTTTCCAAATAATACTTGGGTTATCTTCATCTTCGGAAGAATTCTAGTAATCCCTAGTAATAGGAGGATATTTTACAATGTTCCCCAATGAGTACATTCTTTCGAAAATATTCTCTATATTTTGCCCTTTCCTTAGAAAATATTCATCGTAAATACTCCATAGCTTATATCTTTAAAACAGAATCTTAGGAAATATTCTATTGTTCCTTTCGTTAGAATAGAAGACTTCGGAAAAAAATATTTTGGAAAAAAAAAATCGAAATTGGTTGAAATGCAAGCAGAATAAGGTTGTACGGTGGAATTAGGCGTGTAAACCCTTCAGAGGGTAAAATTGGTGTAGCACATTTTATGATTCAGGTAATAATCATCAGGTAGCTATTGACAGTAGTCTTGATATTGTAGGAATTAATCATTGAATCTACCACAGAATTGTGTCCTTTTTTTTGAATACCTGAAATTTCCTGTTTCGCAGAAATAAGAGCTATGATAAGTTACGCTGCAATCCACCCCTAAATAAGTCAGTTTTAGACTACTAGCAATATGAAGTATATGTGCATAATATGAGATTTAACACTCTGAGTGTCGCCAGATTTGCTACTTGTGCAGAGTTGTTTATACTCTGCATTGTAACTAGCAAACCATTAAGTTTAAAAGAATTCAGGAATCCAGTCAAACTTCAAAGAACATTTTATTTGTCCTTTCCTATTCATATCGGGTCTCATTCTGTAAAGTAAAATCATTTGGAAAGAATCTGTTGGTTTTTCTTAGTCTATAATATCTTTATCAATTGGATGATATATTTCAAGTCCTTAAAATCCAATAGAAAGACCTCTAAACACGTACCTTTGTAATTATTCTATAGGTCCTTTCCTTGGATTTGTATTTATTGGACCAATAAAATTGGTCCATTCTGTATAACAGTCCTTTGTAAAAATTATACTGTGCATACCCTTAGACTATAATCATTTGGAAAAATTATACCTACTGAGAAGATTAAAATTGCTTAAAATTTATGCAAAGCATGTCAGGTTAGAAGGTGGAATTAGTTGTGTAAATCTTGGTAAATTCGGTTCTATTACTTATACTGTCAAATGTCGCCTAAGGCAGTTTTATAAAGTCTCGTACATTCTCGGTAATAATGATTTGACCCCTAAAGTACTCTTTCGGACTTGAATTAAGGACAATATATTGCTTAATTTTGGAGTTTCAGAAACGTTTAGACAGTTCCTACTATTCTCATTAAAACTCAACATTCCTACTCATCTGAAATCTCAAGCAGCTTCAGTTTTACTTATTTGTATATTATTTCATAATTCATATACTTATTCTCAGAATACATTGAATTTAAAATTTATTATATAATTTTTAGTCTGTCAGAATTAAAAACAATTATTTAAATATATTTCATAAAACTACAACTCGTTTCTTAATCCATGTCGATTTTTGATGTCTATTCTTTTCCATATTTTCCTATAATAATTATTTTTTAGATTCTTGCATAACCTTTCTTAGGGCTTTTAATTACCACATGTGTAGTCAGAAAGAAACAGATTCGCATCTTGTAAATTCTCAATCGTTAATATTAGTTCCTTTTTGGAAATTTATTAGATTTAAAATATTTACATTCATTTACGTACATCCTCAGTATTCATTTAAAAAAGAAAATCAGCTATCGTCACAGATGCCTGGTTTTAAGAATTAAGTTTCATTAAGATACAAAAGTGGAATTACCTTTGTTCTTCAACTACTTTAATAATTAAGTACTTTACGTAGTAAATCAACGGTGGACTTTTATATAACTTATTACTAAGTATTGAACTTTTGTATAAACATATTTGTACGTATTGAGTTTTCTATTGTTTTCAGTGTAACCTATTCTATAATTATTTAACTAAGGATTGCCCGAAATCCTTTAATTTAAATTAATTAATCCAACGGCATTTACATATAGCCAAATACGTACATGCATTGTTCTTTTGGAAACATTTCTAACTTTGTAATTAAAGTAACAATAATTGATAAAATAACTTTTCATACAGTTTTATCCATTATATTATTTAACAAAAACTTTCAGCTACTTCATTTCCATTTTTAACACGAATTAAAACCCTCTCATTATTTCGTTCCGATTCTAGTGCTATAGTTGTGAAAGTAGCAGTTTTTCAAGATATATTCTTAGGGTTATTAAAATGTAGTAATATCAACTATTATAAAAGGAAGTGTTTCTCTGTGTGTCTCTGCAATGCGAGCAGTGTCCTAAAGAATGATGAAATTTGGCACACAGGTAGTCCGATTTTTCCGATCGAATATTTTGCGATTATTGTGTCCAGCCAGAATTTTAAACTTTAATCTAGAACATTTTTTAGTTAATTTATTGATATACTTTTTGCATTATTTGGTTTCCTTAGAAAGACAACAGTCTTCAATCGGTTTTTACTGTGAATCAAATCCAGCTTTCATCCAGGTAAATGCTGTTTCTATGTTAACGTAATCATCACACTATATGGAATCACATTTGGCCTTTACATCAACCTTTTCTCCTCTAACCTCTTATATCTTTCATTTATTTCATATATTAAATCTTGCTTTTCAAATATTATATTAAATTCAATGATCAAGGAAGTTAAAAGTTGCTGACAATACTATTTTAAATTTATCGCTATAGTTTTTATATGTAATGCGGATGTGTTCAAAACACAATTTGTGAAGCGATTTTTCAACTTTGTTTGTATTTCGTATTTGAAACATTTGTTGTTGTTGTTCTCGTGTCTATGTACAAGCAATATTGTAGGGGGGAAGCGGTCTTGATTCCATCAAAAGCATTGGTCACAGCCTCTGCCAATGTTGGTGCATCCCAGCTGTAGAGGATCTCCCGTAAATGGTCCCTGAGTGGAACCATTCCAATCTTCAAAAGATTCACCGCAACAGTTGGGGATTCCCAGATGTGGTTGGGCGTGAGTTGGACTTCGGGGCAGTTTTTACAATGGACATAGGTTCTTGTTTTGTCTTGATGGATCTTCATGCCTTACAATGCTCAGTTCTAAGCCTGTCAATAGTGGATGTGATATTTCTGGGACAGTCGAATTCTGTTAAAAAGGGTTTCTTATATGTGTGAATCATAATTCTATATCTGGCAACTGCGTTAGCATCAGCAGGTGTGATGGTGGTGCACCTCTGATCAAGTTATCTAGCTTCTTTGGCCAAAGAATCCGCATATTCATTTCCCTCAATATTGACATGTGCTGGTATCCATTGTAGGACACAGGATTTTCCCTTGCTGTGCAACCTTTCGAGAAGGATTTGATCGACATTTGATTAGCTGATTGAAATACGTAGGCATTATTCCTATTTTAAAATACACGTAGAAAACATGCAAATTCATCACTTTCCCACATCGATAAATTTTAATTACCAGCCTTTCTTTATAGACCTCATTAACTAGCGCATCGGATAAATTTTACTGTAATTCGCAGTGGAGCACAAGTTTTAAAGTGAAGCAGAGACATCGCGAATATCTTTCCTCTTCGACATCTGATATATCGTGCATTTTTCAGAACAAATGCATCCACATCGCCATCAATTCAGCTGAAGCCGAATGAAACCCAAAATTTATTATTGGATTACACAGCGGGGGTATAGAAGTTTCTGACAGCAAAAATATCTCACGTCAGAAATGCGTTTTAATTGATTTGTTTCACGGATAACAATTTTAGATAACTCGCCATGTGTGATTCATTTTTATTGGAGGAACTAAGGGAGGCAAATCTGACAATCGTATTATGAAATAAATGTGGGGCGTATATTACATGAAGGGTGTTATACGTTCTGTGGCATTAGTTCAATGCAATGCTTAAAATATTCTCTTTCAATTTACTGGATTTTAGCAGATGGTTATGCAATATTTATCATGAAATAATATTTTCTGACATTATCCTTTTGGGTTCAAATAGTTGCATATGGAATGGGTCTTTTGAAATTTTAAATTAAAGAGATTATTACCTAATAAAATAAAAATCACACATTGCCACGAGCTGTTAATATCATATAATTCGTAACGACAGATTTTTCAGATGATGGAAAAACATTTTTGTACAGTCACAACTATTCTGAAAGAAGGAAGTATGACTTTTAAACATGCTATAATTTCAATAAAATGCATAAAAGTTTCAAATTTATATAAAATAATTATCTTTCGGGGGAATGTTTTCAAATTTAAAATGTCTATATTATGGATATAAAAAATAAAACTTTTGTCCAGGAATTACTTTTATGGTAATGAAATCCAAAGACTGCAAAAAAAATAATTAGTTTTTCATAATAATTACTTTAGCCTTATTATACGAAGCATTATCTTTAAATTTACTCATAGGTTCAATGACTGGTTTCATATAATTTTTGTTTTGAATTTAGAAATTGAATTGTGTTGAATATTGTTCATTTTGATGTTTTCCTTTCACTGAATATTATTAAAATAAGTAATGGCTTAATTACTTATCTTGAATACATTTAATTGAGTTTACCTTTCTCCCACCACATGGTGCCGAAACCCGAGAAATCATACAGCACCGCAAACCGTAACACCAGGTGACGGACCGGTATGTATATGCATACATTCAGGTGTCATGTTGTCTGTCACTACTATGCCGTTCGACTTGCAATCAACAATTTTGGTGTTGTAGACAGAATAAAGATTCGTCTGAAAAGTCGGTGTCTTGCCATTCGTCTGTACATGTGCTAATTATGTTGCTAAACTTTTTAACGTTGCAGTACTATGCGTGCACTATCAATGCCCTCTCTTTCAGTGCTGTGACTAGTCTACTTCAATCGTTCACATGGGTCACTTCATCACTCCTGTATCCACCAATGCTTCACTATAACCTTTTTTCATCCAACACGAGCTCTGATATGGCGGATGGATAATCCACTCTCAATAAGCAACAGTTCTTCCTCTAAAATCAGAAACGTGCTCGTGTTGTACCGTATTTTTGAAAAGGTATAATTAAGGTTCCAATACTCAGGAGCAGTGAAAAAACCCAACTCGAATACTTCATCATGATATTGCCAATTTTTTTAGGTTGAGAGGTCAATTTTATTCAAATAATCCAGATATCTCATCCATAAAGATTAAATCTGTTTTACTAATTATGTTACATCTCTTCGAGATAAATACCAGAAGGAGTAAAATCGATCGTTGTTCATTTCCGTTCTCCTTTCACGGAACGTTACTACCTCATATGATTTTCAGTTTTGTTATGCTAATAATTTGCAAATTTTTGCATAATCTAGATATAGTGCAAATTTCAAGGCTATTGGATGATTCTTTGATTCCATTGCGTTTTAATGGCCAGCAGTATAAAATGAATTTGCAAATATTTATTAACATCGTCTTCGAATTTATCAAATTTTCTGCGTATGAATAAATGACTCAACTTAAAAGTTTTTGAATCAATAAATGTACTATTATAAGTGGAAACATGCACTACATATGCAATAAAATACTCAGAGTTGTATTGTTAGTTTCTGATTCAACTGAATAATTTTTATATATGCTTGTCTATACATTTTTAATTTCTACATTTGATGTATACGTTAATACATACAATAACTTTGAAACAGTTTGAAAACATGAATTACAAGAAAAACGTATGTTTACTTAACGTACAAAAGTTGTGTTTATTTGCTAATATAGGTTTATGAGATTGGTTTTCCAATATTTTTCTTTATTACTTTATATAGAAACTTTTGGATCGAAATATATCATTATTTGGTGCTTTATCTTCTACCTTAGTGGGAAATATATTTTTGTTTGATTATACAGTGACATTGTTTGATAGTTTTCAAAGATCCAATTTAACACAAAAATAAAGAATAAAGTACAGTTATAAAATAGAAAGTAACTTACACAAATCTGTCTGAATGTTACTCAATGACTGATTAATGAAATAATGAGTTACTTCAAGGGTTTCGAGTGTGTGAAAGTTACAGAAATGACTATTGGCACGCTTATGAAACTAAACGTATACTACAACATGTATGTGAATGGAACTAGTTTCAAGAGCTCTTCTACGGAACCCTAGCAATATTGTATATCCCCCGTAGCTCAAATGAAACCATATTTAAACTTAGCTGCAAAATTAGAAAACTACATTCATATAGGTTGATGTTACATTGTTTTCAGATCTATAAAATAGTTCAATTGATATTGTTGCCACATATCTTAGTGAAATGTATACATAAATTTATAATTTCTGAAGTTCTATAATCAAAATATATACAAAATACATGAAATATCGACAGACATGTATTACTGAATGATTTAATTTTCGACCTTAAAGTTGTAATTTCGAACATAGTTTAAATTTCAGTTTTAACGTTCTGCCATTTTTAATTTAAAATAAGACAAATGAAGTTCAACATTTCCATCCCCTTAATAGCGATAATAGCAAGTAAAATAAATAATTTTCTAGTGTGTATAAAATTGGTGTTTCTAAGAATACTACTATTGTATTAAAATTAAAATAGTCTTTGAATATGGAATTAGTTAAATAAATGTTCCGCGCAATTTGAAAGGATGAACTAATCCTGTTTTAATTCCAGAATATATTCCAAAATACTATTATTTACTTTCCTGAAGGGGAATATATTTATTCATCATTTCCTTAACGTATTGTTACTCAACGTTTGTGTGGATTATGCTCTGATTTTCAAGCACTCACCAATCCGCCAGAGAATGCATGAAATGGAAATATATAATGCAAATGCATGGGATCATTTAAATCGAGAATTATAATAACCGTACGTCAGTTTTATCGTTAACAGTAAGTGTTTACTCTCTTGAACAGTCTTACCAGTCCTGTACTTTATTGCAATCTTGAAACAGATTGAGACACACATATTTTACTATTTATAAGCAAACAAATACCTCGAAATCGAAAAATATTTATTTATGGTCTATAATACGTATTATTTTGAAGAATCTAGATCTGGTGATTGCTCCATGAACTTATTAATCAATACAACTTAAAAAAGTGCTTTGATTATTACTCTCAAGAGTTCCAACTGAATTTAAGATTTTGAACGATTTCGTTATGTTCTAACAAATATATAATTGGAATTTTTTTTTTTTAATATTCGGATATATTTTTACTATTATATTCAAAATATCTTCAAAATTATGTTGATACTTAAACTTGATCACAAACAAATTTTGATACAAGGGTATATTGAGTTAAATGGCAATACACTAAAGCTTGAAATACCATGAATTGTTGTAAAATACTTGCCTTAACAGATCAGTTTTCGGTGAAGGTTGTTGATAACGCCGTATGCGCTCTAATTTATCTTGCAACAAATCGTCGTCTGAATTGTGAGAACAGAAGATGGTTTTTGAGGTAAAAGATAGAACAATTTGCCCTCAGTATTAGTTTAGTATATTCCTACGGTTTTCATTAGTATATAAATAGAGTTTAAGTGTTTCAAAACGTTACATAGTGTTTGCATTAAATCCTATATGACCCGAGATTCTCCTATTTTAGTAGAGCTCAAAGTACAATGGTTTCAAGTTTTCACTAGTTTTTGTATTCAAGTGACAAAGCATTGTTTCCGTTCTAAAACTTGAATTTCCTTGACGAGAAATATTCGTTCTTTATTATTAGAGTTTCTTTCTGTTTTAGTAAAATTTAGACAAACTATTGTAACATTTCCGGTATAGCTATTATAATTAGGTGAAAATTTACACTCAAAGTACAAAGTACTTACAATTCTCTGTTTCAGGGAACATTACCCGCACGATGTTTCATTTTGCTCTGTGGGGACACACATTGATATTTGGAGACATTCTATGGCACGCCATATCTTTGCGTTCCGCTGAGGAAAATTCATTAACATTAAACATGCTATGCATACTAATGCCAAATGTAACTAACTGCTCGGCCAACCAGGGCACGCTGAACCCTCAATTATGTCTCATAAACTCTCAGGAGGCATTAAATTAACCTTCCGTGATGCACAGAGAACTAACTTCATTAGAGGCAATGTCACAGTACGCATTTACTCAGCTTTTAGGCCCATTCGTTCATGCAGTGTGGTGGAACTTTGTAGATTTCTTTCTGGATGAAAACATGTTCCCTAAGGCCTGAAAAATGTGAATCAAGTTATCTCGTAAAAGGAAGGTAGACTTATAGTTGAATTTGCGTTGCACTGGAGCGACATAAGAGGGTTGGTTGTTCCAGCTGGCGATAGTCCGCGATGAATCCCGAAAAAAAAACGTTTGAGGGCAATAAACTGTATTTTGAACCATGGTAGTATAACGAACTTTAACAACACCTGAGCTGGCACTAAGTAAAAATTTGCAATATATGAGATTTTTAAGTTTTTTAAACCAAAATGAGGTGATTTTTAAACTGGTGAAGTGTCCGTTTAGTCATTTGTCTTTGCGTGAAAGTTAGATTTCTTCATGCGATACACATTCAGTAACTCATCCTGAGTAGATAACCACATTAACTTTCTCAAAATTATTTGTTAATGCAGTGTGGTTTCACGTGAAAATAAACGTTAAAATTTTTTTTTAATGTCGATAATAATAATGCACATTTACTAATAATAATTATACAAAAAATAGTAGTTAGTTTAATTATCAAAACATTTTCATGTGTTCTTTAGTTATTACATAATTTTGTCTAGCAATTAATTAATTTCTTCAGTGATATCGCTTATATATATTATACCTCTGTTTTTGCTCTTGAGTGATCACAAGCCCATAGCCGTTATAAAACCTGCCATAATTTTTACATGTATTCTAATCCATTACAGTACAATACAATCATTTGTTATTAATAAATTCATTTTGATGAATGATAGGTAGGTAGATTTTAATTAGTAACACTGGAACAACGTAACTGGCTATGGGTGATGGTCCGGGATGAAACCCAAAGGAAAATATCCGAGTACAACACGTAATTCTGAACTATATCAGATGACTAGATCATACTTGACCTGGATTCAAACTTTCAAAATATGCCAACATGAAAAAATGTCATGTCACGATAGATTTTACGTGCACCAACCCTCTTTGGATACGACAGTCTTTGGTTGGTTTCGAATTCGCAACTCTTCGGTAGCTTGTCCTTAATTCTTTCAACCGGGCTTCCTCTGTTCTCAATTAGATAAATCACTTTTGATAATGAGTGTGAGCAGCACTCTTAAACACCATATAACAAACACTGTTACACAATATTAAATCATTTTTCGTTGACTAAAAATAACAACTCGGAGGTTCATTATTATTTAAATAGTAACATCAATGTGCTTTTTATTATTTGAACACACCATTCCTGAAGTTTTCATCAATGAAAGGATTGGCGAACAAGTCAAATTAAAACATGGAATCTCTCTTCAAATAATTATTGGAATTTTTCCCAAATGGCTCAACTCTGTGAACACCGTAAAAAACAAACTGAATTTCCCATCAGTAACGTAAAAGATTCATGCAGTACAAGCGCCTTAAAAACAGATCAATGGCAGGGAAAAAATCCTTAAACTGAGAGTTCTCGCAGCTTTTTATTGTATGGATTGTTTAAATGGCTTTCAGAAATTCTTCAGGAGGTTAAACCGGTGGCATTTATCGATTTTTATCCACCTTTAGAGCTACTTCGGCTGAAAAACAAATACACATTAAATCCTGTATCTGAATGAACGGTTCGCTAAATATAATGTATTTCTAAAAGTTTCTCTATATGAAGTAGGGACTACTTATTTGCTGTTGCATTGTCTTCCAAGCATTGGAAGCAAAGTTTAATACTTTATAGCTGTACGTGTATTTATTTAATTCTTTAAACAAGTGAATTAAAATGTTTCTTTGTTTAAAAGGGTAACTGTTATAACAGTTCATAACTTTACGACTTGTTATGTGTGTGTGTTTAGTCTATTTCGAAAGTACGATATATCTACATTTTCTATTTCAATAAAACTAAAACACATTAAGGTTAGAAATTAGATATCCGCTAAACCTCGCTGGCTTGTGTGGGGTGACATGAAGATAAATGGAGTGCTTACGGTATCCTTTGGAAAATTACGCCAATCATTCTGCATCTGATCCTCCAGATTCCACCTATTCTGAGGATTGTGCTTAGCATAGAGCAGGCATGCTCAATGAGAGACAGATATAGGGATTGATCTGGCAGAGGAAGGGATCTATGAACACGGACGCACTTTGGTGAGAGGCGAGCCGTGTTTGGTTGGGCGTAATTGTTCTGGTAAGTAGTCCCTTGGACATGCAAAACAGGTAGAATCCACTGGTCGTATCACTGCGCTACCAAATTCCCTCGTACTTCTAACAGAGGAGACCTGGTGTTATTAGTGATGACTTCCAATGCCTTTACAATAGGAAGTACAGTGATGTGCAAATAGACGTGCAGCGAAGATCAGTCTTTGCTGCTCGAGAATGTGACCTGTTGCGAGTTAGAAGCATGATGTGTCTTGGAACAAGATACGCTATAACACTCCATACCAGTTCATGATTTTCGAGATGTTTACCACTCTAAACACACTCAACAATGTTCTGTAGCTTCTCTTGGCTTACTGTCGAGTATCACACCACTGCCACTCTTAGTGTTAGGGTATGGGAATCACCTCTAACAACGGACGGTTCAATCTAGAAGTGATCCGGACTAGATATATAATGGTTGACGGGTCAACGCTATAATAGCGATGAACTATGTACATTATAGGATAATATCTATAAGTACCATGCGAAAGTATTTGCTTTATGGAATATCCGCATCATGTCTGGTTTATTGGCGTATAAAAAAACTTCCTCAATCAGGAATCCGGTTTGATCCCGGACCGTAGCCAACAGCGAGGCCTGTTACTGCAGTGTGACTTTAATGAAATACCTAACTACATACCTCTAGTGGACTTCAGCAAAATTTCAACAACCCGAAGTGAACCTGAAGATCAAACTTCAATATCATCGGCTTTCAAGTAAAACACAGTTCTGAGAAATCGAAGAGAGGAAAATCGTATCTGTACTCACACTAAGTATGTTTCTTAAGAAATATAAACTTCATGCAACGATCAATACTTAAGTGAAATTCACCTGTATATTAGCTATCTGGACTAACTGTGAAGTAAAAATTGGCTTCAATAGCCCATATACTACCACAGTATACCTTAAAAATCTCGAAAACCTATGTCATTGACTTATTGTGGTCTCTTGTATGGCGACGATATGTTATCGCCTTGAAAGTACACACATATCCCCATTTTCAAATTCAGTTCCATATCTTTTACCCATCATCTACATCTGACTATGCATTTTCAGAGTACGTGTTTTATATTTCAGTGCGACCAACAGACGTACGAATCACCAGTCCTTACCAGCCCCTTTCTGCTGGGAAAGATACTGATATCGTGTGTGTAGCGAGAGGTGCTCGTCCACCAGCTCAAGTCTCTTGGTGGTTGGACGGAGAAAAGTTGACAACTAAAATTACTGAGAGTACTGCAGAGGAGGACAATTTAACAATCAGCAGTCTGAATATCCGACCCAACATAGAGGACAACTTGAGGAACTTATCGTGCCGTGGGGATAATCCTCAGCTAACGGAAAGCGTTTTGGAGGACACTTGGCTCATCAGCGTTCACTGTGAGTGGATTTCTCTCCAATACCTCAATACAATGCCTATAGATTATTCATTTTCATGTTTCAGTGAATGCTTTATCGATAAATCTATGTTGGGAACCATCCCAAATACTTTATGGTGATAATACTCGAATGTGTACAGAAAAGTAACTTTGGCTGCATGTCTAGACACAGACTTAAATGATACATGTAGATATTTTTACTGTTTTTTAATAAAAATAAGTGTCAACTTTAAAATTTACAAAAGTTTTGTGAAACTTGTAAACTGTTTTATTCATTCGTAAATATTTTTCGAACTTACGCATGACTCATCCCATTTGTCTTCACATGTTTCAGGTTTTTATTCTTATATGCTTAGTTAGAAAAATGATATTATAGATTCAAATATATTAGGGTGTTTTCTAGAAGATGATCCTGAACGTATAATTTAGAAAGTTCTGATGTAGAAATTATTTTCATAAATTTTAGCTGATTTCAAATTGCACAATGACACAATTCACAAACCTGTGAATAGATTATTTAACTATTCTTAGTAAATAATGAATTTAATTCCTGATTTTTAACTCGCAGGTTAAATTAATCACAGTTCAAATATTATTTGTTGTCGCAATCCTGGTAACACAAGGTCAAACATTAAAAAAAATTGTTTTAAGGTAGAGGGTTGTTTTGTACATTGAACATATATGTAAAACTAGAAAATATTTCTCACAAAAATTTCCAAAATTTTCATTTTTGAAATTACGCAAAGCATTTTGTACTTAGAGGTAATTTATTTTTTTCTTTATGAATTGTTAAAAAAGATTAAAGTTTATCTTCACATAATAAATCATTCACATTCGCAACATTCTTCTTTATTCATTTTTCCTAACGTGTTTAAGAAATTAAAAATACAATAGTAAAATTATTTTCATCAACTAATATGGTTACATTAAATATTCACAGATCTTCCAATCCTGACGGTAAAACTGAACACCATGGGCACTGTAACAGAAGGAAGTGAAGTGAGTATGATTTGCGAAATTCACTCACTCCCACCAATAACAGAACTGGAATGGCTTCAAGATGGACGATCTCTTGGACCACCTGTTGGAGCCGGATTTTCTAATCGAACGCTTATAATGCATTCTGTTGAACCTCACCACAAAGGAGAATATCAGTGTGCCGGTACGAACAGCGAAGGTAGAGCCTTAAGTGAGCCAGTTCAGCTTCAAGTTCTTTGTAAGTTCCAATTTATACATGTATTATGTTTTTATATAAAATGGATGCACGTTTTATAACATTGTGTATAGAAACACGGTAATTGTACTTTTGGGTAATATTGTGCTAAAACTAAAATATAATGCTAAAAAAATGTAGGTTTTGTTACACATTTCTCGAAGAGAGTATACATTATCTAGGCAGTTCCTATACGTAGAGTATAAGTAAGCTTCTATAAAAAAAAGTAGATGTCCAAATTTATAATTGTTTAATAATGAAAAGCGGAAATAAATTGGTTCACATAATTATTACAAATTAAAACATTTAACATAAACATGTTTAATTTAACAATAATGTTTGAATATATGGATGTACTTGAACTTTGAAATTAATATTTATGTTGCTTTCTGTTGAGTAAAAAATTGTTTTAATCAAGAGTGAAATGATTTTTAGGATTTGCATCTGTTAATGAATTACATATGTTTATCTATAGTAAATTCAACTGTGTGTAAGATGTTTTAAATTGCAGTTTATTATCTAGAAATGAAAGAACAAGATTTATTATTGAATTTTAGATGTAGATAACAATTTTTAACTTAATACAATCAGTAAAGTATTACTGTATTGAGAAATTAAGTAATGATGACTAAACTAAGTAAAATTGACGTTTTTAGTCTCGGTTAAATTACATTTTGGCGACCCCTTGAATAATATCTAAATATTTTTATATGCATAAGATAATGCGTTGCGATTTATGAACATACACAGAGCCAACTTAACTGTTTGCAACTGGATTTATTCCCCACAGGCTTGTATACTGGTGATATATTTCGGATAACGTTTTTTTAACTGTACTTTATTATTAAGAATTGAATTTTATTGAATACTACCAAAATACCTGACCTTACTCGGTTTGAATTGGTTTACTCCAGATTGAAGGGATGATCAAAATATATAATGAGTTGTTTTTTGTAGAATAAAAATTTATTTGAAGACAGATAGACAGACACAGAATACAGACAGACACCAAACGCGCAAGAGGTGGATTTGGCATCAGAAGGGTCCAAAATGGACAGAAAACTCGAAATGGGTCGAAAGTATTCAATGTACAAACACACACTCCATTCTTATTTAAAAAAATGTTCATTGAACTGGGAGATCAGTGTAGTAGAAGTACATACAAATTTGAAAATATCATACTAATATTTGGTCAAATGCTGTGTTTGCTTCCTAACATAAAATACCAGATCTGGTTTATGTAACCGAGAAAATGTTAATCTGAATATCAAATATGTTAACTAGAAAATGCGTTAACAGTAGTTTTTATTTTTGAATACATATCACTACAACTTTATAGTTAGGACTTTAAGCATAAAAGTTATTCACATTTCTTAAAAAACATTAACTATAGTAAATATGTAAAATATAAAAAGTCTGTTTAACACAAATCTTCTCCGAGAGAAGGTTTACAGGCCAGAGGAATGTTCAAGGCAAGAAAGAAAATCTAACAATCAAAAAAAAAATCGAGAGCTACGTATATTTTATAATGTAATGGTTATACATAATAAAAGTATCGTAACAGTTTACGATATTTCACTCAACGTTTTAAACGTCAGTAGAAATATTTTCAGTTATTTATAAAACAATGAAGATAGAAAGATGCTGATAATTATACGTATCTTATGTGTGAAACAATATATGAGGGATCTATGAAAAACTACATACACTCGAGTTGAAAATTAAGAGAATTTGCACATTGTGTTTATTTTTACTCTAGATATTGAAGTCGCGTAAACTAACAATAATTTCATAAATTCTTCCTAAAAAAGACTGTTGAAACGTCATTAGTTGTTCTATATAAACTATCTATTATAAATTTATTTTATATGTATAATCTCAAGACATTACTTATAATAGATACTGTAAATTGCACATTGTATGCCAGTGTTTCTTAGTGACTATTACAGAACTGGAAAAGTAGATAACCAAAAGGGATTTCAATTGTTTTATAAGGAAAAACAACGCTATCATATTACGCTTCATACATTTGAACATTCTGTACGACTTCGCAAGACGTGTACTGATAAAAATACAAGGTACAGCTACACTCTACGTTTATAAGCGGTGGCAATGGCCTTGGCTGTTTTTTTTTGGCAAACTAGTAAAGTTGCCAAAAAAAAAAATGCAATGCTATTTTTCTTTTAAAAATTTTTTTTCTTTTTACAACGGAAAATGAAATTTTGAAAACACATTTGACAACGATTTAAAAAGTATATTTTTAAAAAACTTTCGCAAAAAGTAGTAAGTTTAAACACATTTCTACCAGCAGAAAAACTAAGCTGCGAATGTTGGGTGAGAATATCCTGTAACTTATCAATTGCACTAAATACAGTAGGCTTTTTGAAAAGAAAAAGGTTTTTAAAAGTAAAAAAGCATGAAATAATACATCCTGATCAGTCAGAAGTGTTCCAGGAAAAAATAATAAACAAAAATTCCACAAATGGCAAAAAAACAAAACTGTTTAACGTTTTGATAAATATTGTAATAACATGAAATTCCATAGCTGTAGAAATAAAAATAAATGTACCAATAGTATCACAGAACAAAAAATTAAAAGGACCCATGCAATCAAAGGATATGTTAAAATCAAAATAACCAATGGAAACAAAGAAAAAATTTCAAACGTACCAATCAAATCATACGACTATTACGGATTTTGGAAGTACTTTCGAGGACATTCAAAATGAAAATTAAAAGTTACCGTTTGCCGAGGTTGCCATGAAAACCACAATAACCGTAAAGACAGATAGGTTGCCTTAATCTACCTTAACTCGCTACTGGAAGTGCGCCAAGGATGTTGCCACCGCTCATAAATGTAGAGTGTAGCTGTACCAAATACAATTCCAATGTTATGAAATTCGCTAAAAAAAAAAGATTTTTAACAAGCTCTTAGTCAAAATTTAAATTTATAATTAAAATTAATTTGGGAATTTTCAGCTTTTGAATTGTGATACATTGTTATGAATCCTCTCTTAGAAAGTAGGCCATTGTTGGTAGAACAAAACTATAATTCAAAGCACTGATATTAGACTTTACACTTTCAACAACCTTTTAAACATTGTTAGAAAATATTAATATAATACTATCTATAAATCGTTAATATACAAGCGGTACAAATTGTAAAAGTTAGTCAAAAGGCCCACAATAAGTATGTATGGTCAAAGAATGTGTGTTCACTAATGCCACGTTTAGGTGATTTATAACATCGCCTCTGTGGCTTAAAACATCATTTCCGTTCGTATTTTCTACGGCAAGCTATGAATTCGAGTAACGCGGTGATGTTTAATTGGGCCCCTTTAGCACCATTTACAATTTATCCGCATATTTTTGAAACACCCTAAAGAGCCTGAATAAATTTGGTGTTCAATAGCTTTCTAGTGACACAATCAAAGAAAGTAATTCTTCTTTTAAGCTACTTCTCTTCTAGTAAATACTAAACTTAGGTTTCTTGTAATATGAATATTCTTCACCATATACCAATGTCTTCATTTTGCTTCCTAATTTTAATTAACTAATGTGAATAATTAATATAATGTGTGAGTCAAGTAATATTTAAAATTTTATTTTTATTTATTTTTTTATATTTTATAAAATTTTTGCTTACTAATTTTAATTAACTAATGTGAGTAATTAATATAATGTGCGAGTCAAGTAATATTTAAAATGATTTAAATCGTTTACATTAAATTTTCCATGCATTAAGATTTTTATGCAGTCTTTTATAGCGGTAATCAAGAAATTAAAAGAGCAAAACAATTAAAAATGAATTATATTATTTTCTCAAGTGAGAGTTTTAGCTTCAAATTACACTTTTAATTTACTTCTAGTTTATATTTATGTATTCGAATTCTTATGTTCTGTGAGCCGTCTTTTGGGAAATTTATGGTGATATTTCTTTACAATTTAAGAATTTTGCTAAGCATTCCAACACAAAAATTGCAACAAACATAAATTAATTCTTTTACATGTACAATTTTCTTAATGAGATTTTTAATAAAATGCTAAAAATGCAGAAATAAACACTTTATGAGCAGTACTGAAGTGGATTGCGTGAATTAATCGTCAATTATTCTATGCAGTTTTCATTTTCATGGGATTCTCCAAAAGCTGTTAATAAAAACAGTAATTTTTCTAGTGTGTCCTAAAAATCTAATAATATCAGGCAATGCATTTATTTGTAAATGACGTTTCAGATTTAAAACCATCCCTAGTGGCATCAAATAATCTATGTGCATTGTAAGAAAGATGGTTAACATCAAAACTAATCATTCCTGGTCACAAAAATTTTACTCGTAAATAATATTCTGGAGTACAATATTAATCAAACACTGTGCTCCTGTTAAATTTAGAGTCTACGTAAGAAATGTAACTAGCATTATGTATTCATTTTTACACAATTTAATATTTATCAAACTATAATCAACACATTATACATATTATAACATTAAAATATTGAGCAAGTTACCGATAGGGTGTTTTTTATGTTTTGAAATCCTTTTTAAATAAAATATTTCAATTTAATTTTTCTCGTATTGTTTAATCAATAAATGGCAATTATTAGTTTGAAATGTAAATATCAATTTTGTCTTTACAATTTTTAAATAAAATAGTTCAATTTAATTTTTGCTGTCATTGTTTAACCATTTAATGGCGATTATTAGCTTGAAATGTAACTATCACTGTGCCTTTACAATTTTAAGATCTTAGTTGAAATGAGGTTACTGACATTTAGGAATGATCTTGCGCAATTTTTTAAAGTTCATTTCTACCTAAAATTGATTGACGAATCTAAAAGCAAATATGGTTTCAATTAGTAGGAAACTGTCATACAGCTAGAGCAACCACATGAACGATAAATTATGTTTTTTCAGCTGACTTTAAACATCTGGTGATGGCGATGGCTACCTCGTTCCTCTGGCTCGACCGCCTCGGATTTTATTATACGGGGCTTATAAAAAGGAACGAGTATACGCTAATATGCCAACAATGATTCAACAGCTTCTTAAGCAAAACATGTGCAAAGAAATTGAACAATTTACCATGGAAATCTGTTCGAAGGGAGTGGAAAATGCAGCTGAAAAAGTATGCACCAGCTGCGCTATGAGAAGAGGGCATATAGCTAATTTCTTATAGAACTTATAGAATAAAGGCCGTGGTTGGCCGGTTTGTAAAGTAATATTGGTGCAGTAATTAAAAAATATGATCAAAAAGTATCCGCAATAATTCCTTTAAAATACATATCTAGTAGATATCGTCTGCAAAATGTTACCAGATATTTTTACGACTTATATAAAAATGTGGCAACAATCAGGGACTTATTAAATTGTATAGTCTGAGAATCAATTTGTTTTTAATAAGAGAATAATTTTTCCTTCGTTGATTTTCAAAAATGTCGAATGTAACATGAACCAAAGAACATGCTTTTAATTTTGGTTCCGTAATGATAATTTCTGCTAGAAACACGTTTGAAATGATGCAAAAAACTTTTACAATTTATTGAGGATTCTTACGTTTGTTGATAGCTCGGAATTGCACTGTTGCGAGTGAAGGTTCTTATTAGAGGAATAAAGGTATCTTCGTATAAAATAAAGTAATTTATTTAAAAGATTTTTAATTAAGCAAAATTGGCTTTACAAAATACGTGACAGCAGCTTCATGCACAGTCGAATCCTTTGGAATAGTGTACATAGAGTTCTGTACTTCTGGTTTTTATACGGATATGTTGCTGCCGAATCGGGGCACGGAAACCGCCAGGTCTCTCGCCAGTCAACTGCTCTTAAATAATAAAAGGTTTGAATTATGCAAAACTCTCTAAATGGTTAAACTAAACTTCCTAACGTGGACTTCCGTTTTTTCTTCTGACGTTTGTCTGGTTAGTAGGCCGCAACACAGACGATAATAAAAGGTTCGAATTATGCAAAACTCTCTAAATGGTTAAACTAAACTTCCTAACGTGGACTTCCGTTTCTTCTTCTGACGTTTGTCTGGTTAGTAGGCCACAACACATACGATAATAAAAGGTTCGAACTATGCAGAACTCTCTAAATGGTTAAACTAAACTTCCTAACGTGGACTTCCGTTTCTTCTTCTGACGTTTGTCTGGTTAGTAGGCCGCAACACATACGATAATAAAAGGTTCGAACTATGCAGAACTCTCTAAATGGTTAAACTAAACTTCCTAACGTGGACTTCCGTTTCTTCTTCTGACGTTTGTCTGGTTAGTAGGCCGCAACACATCATGGAAGTAGGAAAGATATGGAAGTGCCATAACAATGTTTCGCTACCGGTTTAACTGAAGCCGATATTTCCATGGTTTTAAGGCACCAAGTTGGCGGCCGCGCATGAGCTGTTAAAAACTTTTTATCAGGAGCATTTTTTTTTTCATATTAATATTTGTTAATTTATTTTGCAATTAAACGATGCTAAATAAATAAAAAATTTCTAATTTTGTCAATATTTTTTTAATGATAATTTAAGTATATGTAAAAATAATTTACTACCTTTTATCCGTTTGCTTTTAAATTTTGTGATTGAATATGTTATAGTATAATTACAACAACGTAACAGAAAACTAACAATGCTAGTTTTTTGTTGTTTTTTGTTTATCATTGGCATGCAAAATGTTTTAAAACAGCTTTTAAAATGGTAAAAACTCAGTGATTAGTAAAATTATAGGTATCCTACAAATACCATTTCTTAGTAATGTTTTAATTTAGATTAGCTGATCCCACACATAGCTAGCTTCTGTCCTCTTGTGCTACTCTATATCCCTCATTCTTGTTTTTATAAATTGTATCCAAATTGGTTTCCACAATTAGGCATTGAAATTTATTTTATTGATTTCCTGCGTACATTGCAATTAACTTGTCTGGTTAGTAGCCCGCAACACATCATGGAAGTAGGAAAGATATGGAAGTGCCATAACAATGTTTCGCTACCGGTTTAACTGAAGCCGATATTTCCATGGTTTTAAGGCACCAAGATGGCGGTGCCATGATGGCCAAATACACACAATTTTGGCCCAATCATCCGTTCTAAATAATTATTTTCTTGTGGTATTTTACTTCTTACTATGCACCGCTTTATGATTATGCACTGCTTATCCATGCATCTCTATGTTCTGGGTCTTTGGGAAACCTGAAATAAAAATTATTTTAGTTAGATTCAATGAATTGATAGATGTATTGAAACCTATGTATATTGATCCTGTCTAATGATAAACCTGTCTAACCATATTTTTGTAAGTCCCAACTGTATTACAGGTTTTAATGTTTATTTTAGACTAGTAAAACAAAAATTTATAAACATAAACTAATTCCATCTAAAAAACCACTAAATCAAACTTTTTTACAATTACTTACTTTGATAGTAAAAATAAACATGCTTGATAAATTGAAGACTGATTATTCAATATATTATATCTGTTCACAAAAATCCACCCATAGCAATGATCTTTATTATTATAAATTCTTTCTAAAAATGTAATTCATGCAAATACAGTATAACCTACGACTGCAAGCATAAATTGTATGAGCTCATAATCTTAACCATTGGCTCGGCTCAAGAGATGCGTGTTTTGAAAAACTTCATACAGTTACCATGTTTTAAGTATTTGCTTGTCTTCTAAAACTCTTTAACAAGTTGCTCACAGTCCAAGGTTTCAATAGCATTCAAGCAATTACTTAGTTGCTCATTGTAAAAGAACTTAACTAACAAAAAAATTTCGTTTTAGAAAACCAAAAGCAATGTTTATAATTCAAAAATATCGCTTCTGTTTATTTGACTGTATTACTTTTTCATTAAATAAAAGTTAAACTTTCCTAAAAAGCGGTTTATAACTCTTATTACAACTGATGGGTTAAAAAATCAAAATCGTACAATTCTGTTAATTGGTAAATAAAATTAATCTCTTTGGATAAATCAGTCAACTTTACAAAATAATTCTTTAAATGTTTATAAATACGTCTAATTTTGAATATAATGCTGCTTGTACACTTAGAAGTTACAGGTCAAAAATCATCAAATTAAACTTACCAATGAAGAAATATTCCAGGGATCTTCTTTGTATCTCGGTTTGTACTCCCGTAGGCGACACAAGACGTCATATTCAAATAAAAACTAAGAAAATGGTACAAATTATTTCGTTAAAATCGTCATTAAAAAACCATGGAAGTTCAAAAACGGTATTACCACGTTAATTAACATGCACGAGCACAATGTTTTTAAAGCACCAAGATGGCGGCGCGGTTATGGTTTTGGCTTCAACAGTTCAAAGTAAAGGCACTTCCATTATCTTTACTCTCTAAATGGTTAAACTAAACTTCCTAACGTGGACTTCCGTTTCTTCTTTTGACGTTTGTCTGAATAGTAGGCCGCAACACATACGATAACAAAAGGTTCGAACTATGCAAAACTCTCTAAATGGTTAAACTAAACTTACTAACGTGGACTTCCGTTTCTTCTTCTGACGTTTGTCTGGTTAGTAGCCCGCAACACATACTAATGTTTATCAAAAAAACAGTATTATAACATATATGATTTAAGCACCCAACTGTTGGTTTTAAGAGAGACCAATAGATGGCGCTTGGGATGTTCCTCAACCACTGCGCAGTTAAGTTGCGCAGATGTATTTAAGGAAGCCCCGGATGTAAGAAAGTGTGTTATGTGACGTTTTTAAGTGTAAAAGACGCGATCCGACTCAATCGCGGCCTTCATGTATATAGGGTCAAGGATTGTTGCAGTATTTTATTAGTATAAAAAGTTACGTACCGAAATGACAACGTCAAAGTCCCACAAAAATCAAGATAATGTTGACTGTTTTATTTGATTGTGGTGGTGGTGTGCATTATGAATTTTTAACAACTGATCAGACGGTCAATAAAAATTATTACTCATGGGTTTTGCATCACGATAATGCGCCTTCTAACAATACAATTATTTACAATAATTTATTTTTTGTGATTTTTTGACAGAGCATTAACCATACAGCTCCATAAGCTCCTTATTCATGTCACATGGCACCCGTGACTTTTTCTTATTTGTCTCTCTCTTCGTAGTAACCATTTTGAGTCCATTGATGCAATAAAAGAAAATTCGATACCAACTCTGATGGGGTTCCAAAAAAATTACTTTGAGGCATGTTTTGAGGATTGCAAAAAATGTTGGCAGAAGTGCATTGAAGTCGGAGAAAACTACTTTGAAGGAAATGCAATAAATTTTGGCCAATAAATTGATATCTTTTATTTTAAGACTTGTACCTTTTGGTCACTGTAGTACATCATGAGGGTGAGAAAAAACTACTTGGAATTTCAACACTTATAGATAACAAATGAACTTTTGAAACCAGAAACTCTATTTTTGTTAATAGATTCAGCGACGGTATATTTAAAATGTTTCAAACGACTTGGAGCTGAGTATTCCTGAAAATCCATGATGTTGAATAGAGAATAGTGCTTCAGTTTAGTTTTGTCAGATTAATTGAAACAAAATAGAAAAATGTAAATAATAATATCCTGACGTATATATCAATTCTTCCTAAAGAACCCGCACCCTATATAGTGAAAACAATTTAATTGTGATTGTATGCAATAAATTGAATTACATTGACTATATGAATTATGTGAATTACGTGTAATAGGAATTTCATACATTTCGCAACAATTAGTGAAATAATCTGGGTAAAAATCTCATTTCTTTTACGAACTTCAATTTCTTACCAAAACTACTTGAAGCATATTGTCCCACCTCTAACGGATTTATTTGAGTTTATACTTCCAGCAATTCCGCAGGGGAATCCGTTTCCAAGGTAACGACGTGTAACTAGTTGACAGCGCTTTTGGTGTGAGTGTTAAAGGTTTCGAACCTTCATTTAGTCAATCGGTCTATCCGGTAAAAAGTCTCATTCTTCTGGGTCATTGCATTCTTTTTCACTTCCCCTCTGATGGTCACTTTCTATAATGAGTTTCTCAGATGTCTCTTGCACACTTGACAGAATTTCATTGAGATAAGCACTGGTCTTGTAAGCGATTTCTTGCATATTAAAGGAATTCAGAAATTCAGCAGTAGTTAATATGATTTTGTTTTCGAAAGGAAGATAAAACGATGACAGAATTAAATTATTCTTATTCCTTTCCAATACTTCCGATGCCAGCTGTATTTGCATTTCGGATTACGTGGAGTTAAAATCAAAATTATTCTTGGTGAAATCAATTCTCAGAATTTATGCGTAGCAAAATTTCACCACCTCTCGCTGCGTCATGTACGATTTATTTAGATTATAAAACTTTTAATTTGATCTCAGCTGCACTTTGGGGATTTATTTTGTTCCACTCAAACTTTAAATGTATTTATTCATTGTAATCCATTCAATAGAATATATATGTGCTTTAATTGAATAAAACAATTCTTAAAGATAAACTCTACATTTTTAAATATGTGCAGTTCATTCCGCATAGATTTGTCAATCCATCTAATGGAAGAATGGTTAAATATATCTCGATTGTTAATGTTTCATGAATATTACATTAGGATTTGTACTTCAGTAAAATTCTGCAATAAATATTTAGGAACTAACTTGCATTTAAAATTGAGGTTCAGTTTTAATACATTTTGTAGCTTAATAATAAATACTTTATGGATGGAAGTCAATTATAATGTAAAAATTATGAATTTATTTTTCAATTACTTTTTAAACTTAATTTTACTGTAAGCATTCAACAAAAATTAAACCAGAACATGGAACTCGATGAGTTCTTTATCAATGCGATTGTTCAAGAGTTATGGAAACAGGTTTGTATTAATTGTAAAAAAAGGAATACAATGTCAAATTTATGTTCTTTGTAGTTTTTAATTTATTTTTTGACATGGTATCTTTGAAGAGGTACATTCAGTACCTACCATTTAAGAAATACTGTTTTTTTTAATTATTATGAAAACTTATTTTGCAAAATGCAAAACATTCGTTGAAAAACGAGCAGGTAACAGTTCATCATTTTCATATAGATTGAATGAAATCTGTCTCTATGTAATATAAGTGGCATTTAGTGCTTGAAACATCGTCCCTTTGGGTTTTTTCAAAAGTAAATTGCTAAATTTAATTCCAATTCAAACTTTAGTCACACAAGTTGTACTCATTAAGCACATAAAGTATTTCATGGATGGAAATTAAGCCAGATATAAAATTAAATTATAAAAACTTTATTTATCTTTGACATCAAAAGAGACCAAAATGGCACCTTTTTGCCTCTTGTTACGGAAAACAGCCTTTTGTTATGGAATTAACAGTTATATAAAGTGAATAGCCAACGAAGTATGCCTTCAGCTTCCATATAGATATTTGTCAATATTTCCTTACGTTGCTCCATGCTTGATGTCGATTCAACTACCTACAATGCAGATTTCCAAAAGAGTACAATGGAGAAATATACATATTTTTCGTTGCATATTTGAGAATTAAAATCTAAGACAGTCAATTAACGATTAAAATTCCATAATAATTTTTACATTCAATATGAACCTGATTTACACCATAAAGATTCATAATCGACCTTTCATCTTCAAACTATTTCCGTTTGGATTGCTATAACCTCTTGTGTTGCTCCAGTACGACGCTATTTAATATACGTAACTCTTAAAGCTATGGTCAATTTTGCATTGTAAGGTGAATAACGTTTTAAAATACGTATGTTGTCATTAGAACAGCTTTTATTCAGAAACTAAAGATTTTACCACTAAATATTTGTCAGATTAAAGTATACATGTTAGTTAATATTTCTACAAAGTTTCATTGATATTTTAGTGAGTTCATTTTTCTGTCTCTTTACAATCAAATGTTCTTAAAAATGGTTTTTCATTTTACATGCAAAAAATATCCACTAAAATCTACAAATACCATTAGTTTTGTAGTATATATACACTCCTGAAATAAACGACTTTTATTTGGTACCAAACATACTGAATTCGAAGTATTAATTTTCATGTTATAGCCATGTATACACAGTGTGGCGAATCCAAGATGATAGCCATTTTGTGAATTTACCCAATATTTAAATTCTTGTATCTCAGCTGATGTAAGAGAAAATATTTAAATGTTTGAGAATTTTGGGTTTCACGGTAGTCATGTGTATCTATAGTAAAAATATTTAAAAAAATATGCATGACTATAATACAAAAATGTTTCCTTAAAATAGGTGTTTTCACAGGGCCTTTCTTTTCCTTTCAGCCATACGAAAACAACTACTGTTTTTATATAGCTAAAATAATTAGAGAACTAATCTTCTGTCTTAAAAGATAAACTGATTTTTATTTTGCACTTATGAAAGGGGGAAGAATTACATTCATAGTTTTGAATTGAAAAAATACTAGAAACGTATGAAAAACAAAGATAACAATTATTTTCCAAATCTATTTTTCTGTGAATAATGGATTAGTAACTATTCTTAAATATTAACCCTACAGTGCATAGTGTAGCCATTTGGCTACATATATTCTTTCTCCAATACCAGCTCCAATAAATGTTTCCAGACGGCAACACTAGGCAGCAAATGGGATAAAAATCTCGATTCGTGTCATCAGCTCTTAAAATTGACAATAGATGGAGGTGGAAATTCTATAGTGAGAAACGTGACTGTTGCTTTCGAATTATAAGTTAGAAGCAGAAAACGTGATATGAAAATAACAAAATTCATCGAAATAATAATTTTTTCACGTTAAAAAAAATTGGTACCATAAGACCAATCGTTTTTTACATTTTTTGGAGCTTTAAAATGTTAACAAAATGTCAGTTGAAGTGTTTTGCTGCATGGTGTAGCCAATTGGCCCAGTTTAGTTTTTTTGTCAAAAAACATAGTAAAACATAGAGTTTATTTTTCAAAATATTTTTTTATTAACTTACACTGCTGTTCAAATCAAAGATATTTTTTTCAGATGAAATTAAAAAATCATGCACTGTAGGGTTAATTATGGAACTGTAATAAGTACATTTTTTTATTTTTTCATAAATAGAAACAATTTATAGTATTTTTACTTTCTTAAATACCTTCAAAACCAACTTTAAAATACAGGGCTATTCATAAAGATGGAGGCAATTTAATTAATTTGTATTTCACGAAATATAAATCGGATATGTGCAGTCTACATTCCGTAGGAAAGAGGAAGTTCCATATTTTGTTTACCACCGTTTGGGTGGTGATAGTTGCTTAAACGTCCGCTAGGGTACTCGCGCCAATAGGCAGCCATTTCGTGTCACCTTCAATTGTAAGATGCGATTTTTTCTTGTGAGGCCGTGTTACGGAGGCTGTTTAAGTCCCATCTCTACCAACAACTATGGCCGACCAGCGGAACTGTGTCACTGTTGCGGTGCTCACAGTAGCACAAGACATGCTTTCTCGCGTGTGGGACTAATTTGGATACAGCTTAGATGTTTGCCGTGCAGCAAAGGGGAGGGGGACACGTTGAATATTTATAACCTGTGTTAAAAAACTTTTAAACTTCCTCTTTTAATTAGTACGTAGACTGTTCATGTCCAATTTATAGTTCATTAAATACAAATTAATTAAATTGGGTCCATCTTTTGAATATGAACTTATGCGAGAATATATCGTACCCCGGCAAGAAAAGTGACACAGCTCAAAAATTAAAAATTTTGATGTTATGTCTTTGAAAAATATGTATGAGGTGCCTCAGCGTCTTATATTACTATTATATAGAATTTAAATATATGAATACTTACCTAAAATTTGAAATAAGCTTCTACTATTACAATATAAGTTTTATAGTATCCTTTAAGTTGAAGTTTATCAAATTCTGCTATTTTGAGTTGCGTCACTTTTCATGCCGGGGTGCGATACGAGAATTTGTGGTTAATAGTTTTGTTTCAAATTCCACACTTAGGGGATATAAAAGTTCTAATCATGTGGCAACCATTGGAAAATTAATGTAGATACCAAAAATATATAGAGAGGCATCGGTATATGAAGTAAATACTTTTCACATTTTGGAAAATGTATTTTATGAAATAATCAAATACCGATCTATGAAAATGCACTATCAATTAAATTATAAAAAACACATCTCCAATGCTAAAAATAAAAAGCGTTTTCTAACATTACGCACTTGTGAAAGAGGATAAAAAAGTATTCCTTTCGGCTATTTCTCAGATTTTCTTGATGTTTCTTGAGAATCATAAATCTGGTTCCCGCTGCCTTTACTAGAAAGAAAATCATTAAATTTGCTCCAGAATATATTTTAACCAAACACATGAACAGCATCGAAGATATAAAATTGAATTATGACACTCGCAAATGCTAACATTTATTTTCTCTTTTCGGGATCTTTTTTTCAAAATTTCTCCCCCAAAATTGAACGTTGCATGCATTTAAACATCCAATGGTTCTGTAACGGAAGCCCCTTAAAGGCGAAACTTTGAAAGCAATTCAAACGTTAAGCATCCTGGAAAAACCACCATCCAAGAAAATAAATATTGAATTGAAAAGAGGCGTAATTTGATTTCCGATTCAAAATTCCTTTCCTTTTCCCCATGTGGAATAGAGCTTTGTTTCTTCTTCAACTTGCTTTCTAAAATGGTAAACAAAAGTTGCGTCTAAAAAGCGTGCAAACTGCCGTGAATTCAATGCACGCTACACTTCTAAGGGAATGCATTGAAACAGTGCCTTTCTTGAGGAGTGATGTGACTTTATAACGATTTTTCCCAGTTTTTCTTTTCTGAGGATTCACCTTTTATTTATAAAAAACCTATTGGTATGCGTGTTTATTGTTGGGTTTTTAGCGAGTTGATTTTCGTAACATGCAAATACTTTATTATTTGATAAAGGATTTTGATTCATTGAACGATAATAACATAAATCAGCGTTTTTCTAAGTGTTATGCAAGTATAAACGGAATATTTGTCTGTATTTTATTAGAATAAAATGTATCCAAAAATATATCTACTGAAGCTGTAGGTTTTTGTTTTGCTAAATAGCAACAGTATATTTATAATGTAAAAAAAAGTAAGCATATTCTCTCTTGAATGTATATTTTATCGCCAATATGTCTAAAGACAGATATTGTTTCGGCCACAAATAAAAAAAATATTGATTGCTCTGACTTTATATTTATTGATGATTTTATTGTTTTTAATAACAGGAACTTTTCTAATATTTGGAAATCTAATAATCTAATCTATCCAGATGACCTTTCTCTCTTTAGTTAAAACCAATCTAGATAATAATAATACTGATTTTCTTGACATAAAATTTTCTATTCCGTGCGGCAAAGCTGACATTAATGAATACGATAAACGTAACGATTTTAAATTTGCAGTTATTAAATTAATATTTTGAGACTCCAATATTTCTAAAAGAATCTACTACAAATCGATTGCTGGTTAGTTGATACGTTTCAGAAAAATTTGTAACTCTGATACTAACTTTCTCTTACGATGTAAATATCTAAATAACGTACTTCTCAATAATAAAAACACCTTTTTATCCTTTGATACTATTCTTGAAGTATTTATTCATGTCAGCAACTACGCAACTGAGGACTATTTCTATTTCGTTATTTTCTATGAGACATTGGTGTTCGCGTTTGTTGTACGAAGTGGATAGCGGCATTTCATGCGATCTTCTGGCTTGGTGTTGCAGATCTCCCGACTGTGTTGATGATTTTATTTTGTTTTCTTAACAGTGTTACTTTTTTTGTTTTGTTTTGTATTTTTACTTTTTAATGATGTTTGGGGGAATGTCTGAGCAAATTTTTAGCATTATGCTGCTCACATGTAAAAATCCCCATTTAATGTTTCCTGGGTCAGGCTTTTCCCTGATGACGCCCCGATCCAACAACATTTCTTCTTTTTTTACCTTTAATTTCCTGTCTTTTTGAAATTTTATATATATATATATATATATATATATATATATATATATATATATATATATATATATATATATATATATATATATATATATATATATATATATATATATATATATATATATATATATATATATATATATATATATATATATATATGTGTGTGTGTGTGTGTGAGAGAGAGAGTGTGTGTGTGGGACACAATGACCATACTTCAACAAATAATGCTTTGAACATAAAAATAATTTAATAGAGCTAAGTATTAACTATTTACAAATGGTTGAATTAACAAGGGTTTTATGCCGTCTTATGCCCTAACAGTAAAGATTAACCGCTTAGCAGCCGTCTGCTGTAATCGTCTTTCCTCTTTAATTCTTTCTACGTTTCGCTCTTCTGCCAAGGAAAGCGCAATGCAATCTCTTCTCTAGGAGTCCTGCTTGGGCCCTTTAAAGCATACTTGGCGCCTATTATTCTCCACACAGGCGTTCAGTTGGCGACGAAGAATTATCCATATATATATATATATATATATATATATATATATATATATATATATATATATATATATATATATATATATATATATATATATATATATATATATATATATATATATATATATATATATATATACTGCTGGCCACCGTAAATGCAACACCCTGAAGGAAGCATGCAAATAATATGAAATTTACAACATGCATTAGCGGAGGTGAGGTATGCAAATGATAAGAATTTCAGCGCTTACTCCATTTTGCTGCTAAAAGTATGTATGTTAGTATGTTAAGTGTGAACAAATCATATTTGTATACGGCATCTATATCCTTTGTTTGGATTTATTTTGATTCCGAGAGTAATTAACGAATTATACAAAAGTTTGGGGTAACTATTTCTGTTGTTACATGTTATATTTGTAACAGAAGGAAATTGTAACAAATTCAAAACTATCTGTTCTAGCCCCTAAATATCTATTACTTTCAACTTTAAGTGTACTTCAAATCAGGAGTAGCTTCCGTTGGTAGCTTATTTAATATTAAAAAAGAGTTTTTAAACCTGGTTTACATAGTTATCTGTAAACCAATTTATTTTCCGTGCAGAATAATACTGTATCAAAATGAACAAATATGTATACCTTTCCGTCGGATCCTTGAACATCCAGATTCAAGATAATGCTACAGTGTGTTTTAGAAAGGATTCCTTAACTTTAAAATGATATAACTATGAATTCGTAATAGATACAAACATGAAACAAGTGTTACATTTAAAAGGTAGGTCTGCAATTTGAAATATATAGGTTTAAAAATTAGTTCAAATTGTCGCTAATAGATAGCACAGTAGTTTTTTAAGCAATAATTACATCTGAGAAGAAGCTATTTTTCTAAAAATCTGTATCCTTTCCACTGTCAAAACATGTAGGAAGTGTAGTAGTAAGCTGTTGAAGGAGGAAATCCGAGTTATGTATTTATTGGAACAACGAGAATACATCAGACACTTCGTGGTTTATGCAAGATGGTACCCGACTACACCGTACTTCAGCAATGTTCACCTTCCTTGATGAATACTTCAGTGACAGTCTCACTGCTCTAATTTATCCCAAAGAGTCTGGCAACGGAATAGATCGGCCTCCATACTTCCCGGATCTCAAACCATGCGTCTTCTTTTACTGGGGTATTTGAAGGACATTGTTTACGGTAAAAATCATCTAACTCTAGAACAGCGTGAACACTTCATCTGTGAGGCATGTGTATCTATTTCAGTGCACACATTGAGGAAGGTGGCTTCAAACTTTACCTTTCCCTTGCGATAAGGTATTGCTGCTTAAGGGGACCATTTGAAATATATTGTAATGTGATTTGCTCCCTTTTACGAATGAAAATTTACACACTATTTAAAGTGTGGGGGGGGGAATCAGGATTACAGCGCCATCTATTATCCAATGTCGATATTAATTTTTAAAACGTTCCATTTCGAATTCCAGGTTTGCTTATAAAACGTACCGCTTGTTTAATCTTTCTATCCATCCCTGTTTCGTAGTTATTTCATTTCAAAGTTAGGGAGTCCTTTCTTAAAACTTTTGTTTATTGTATTACACCTCATCTAGTATTGAATTGTTTTTGACATTTCATACACTAGAAGTAAAATAACGCATTCGTATAAGCACTTGTGAATTCCTTTGAAAATATTGCATCATTGTGTCTAATTTCTTTATCTATCACCTCAAATCATCATCCCTAGAAACTCATATTCTAAAAATGAAATGGGCAGTAGAATCTAGTAATATTTATCTGATGTGTCCAATACAGGAAATACTTAAATAAACGTAATGTATTCCGATGTTAAGAATTTATGTATATATTATATAGAAATTATAATTTAAGCTCCTAAAATATTGAAACACTTCGTTCAATACAAATTAAAGTATTCAAAAATAGAATTGACTTACCAATTAAAAACATATTTTTAATTCTGTTCTCCACCCTTTCCCAAATTTCTAAATTATTCAACAAAACATTCTTCTAATCTGATGATCTTATGTGCGCGTTGATGACAAATAAATTGAATTTAAAAATTGAGATCTAATTCGATTGAAATAAATTTCCAGCTCTGATTCTAATTCATATTGTGGGTTATTTTCCACATCAACTCTTATATTTATGATAGACACATTGACCTTCTATAAACTGTTACTTTCATGTAAAATATTAGCAAATATAAGTAATAATTAGTAATTTTAAAGTTTCGGTTCATAATTAACATGCACGAATTCATTTTTTAATTTCCAACTCAACTGCAATGTTTGACTTCACATATTCTTTATTTGAGATTTATTTTCGTGATTGACTTTTGTGTAAAATTTCTGTTATTATCACTCATTGACTCTTGAACTCCTGAAAGGATATTTTGACGTTCATGGCAACATTTGTAGAATCATTACTTACACGTAAAATATTTCTGATGCAAACATAAGTCATTATATAGTTTAAATGTTGCCTAACGTATTCCGGAATTCTTAATTATTCTGGTCAACGTTCTTCTAAGGCCAAAAAAATGGGTTCGTTTCCTGTAACATGAGAAAAAATATTAGGATATTTAAGAAATAGTTTTTTTTTTGCCTAAATTCTTTAGGAAATTATATTATTCGAGTATTAATGTTAGATTTAATTGATCAGCGGTGCGATCAGTGATGTGAAATATATGGGTATATTTATTTTTGCGTGTCAATATCCTAGGTATATACTCAGATATTTACCAAAATTGGGTATTTTAGTGAGTATTTATAATTTTTCTTCAATTTTTACTGTTTATTCACCCATAAAGAGTTTATTTATGACATATAATGTCTGAACTGATTATATATAATAAACGATTATTAATCGATTACGATCGCTGTGACATCATAATCCATTAATCGTTTTAACAAACGTCTTTTTTTAATTTAATTTAATTAATTTTTTTTTTTAAGTCAAAAAAACTTTAGGGTTGGAATTTTTGTATTGTAATTTCAGGGTTGGAATTTTTATATTGTAATTTCAGGGTCGGTCGAGTTATAGTAATTATACCATTTTTGTTTTGTTTTGCCTAACCTGAAGAACATGCTATGAAGTACATATAAATTGTTGTACATATAACTGTAATATGTTGGTTACATATAAATTACACGTCTAAATCTCGCATTCCTGCGATGGAGATAAATTTTCAGCTATGATTCGAATTTATAATTTTGGGGTTTTAAATTAGTGACTCTTATATTTGTGATGAACACATTGACGTTCTACATGACCACTTAACTGTGACTTTCATATAAAATATACTAGTAGGAAATTTATCAATGACCCCTGTGCCATTTTCCATACTGTCCTCTGTCGAATAGCATAAATCCAAATTATCCTGTATACTGTGTTTACACTTTTTTTATGTCACTTGCTTCAGAACTTTCTGCTTCAATTCCACGTAAACTGTCTTTATCCGAATCCAAATCTGAAAAAGTAGAGCTCAGCACTGTCAGATTTATTTTTGATAGTTCTCGCTACATATATGGAGAGATGGCTACATGTGGAAGAATGATAGTTTTGATTTTTGATAGGATAAAAGATAACTTTACAATGAGAAATATAAATGCAAACGATGGGAACACGAGGTAAGACTGGAAATGTTCGTCCTTTAATGAAAAAAAGTAAAGTTGTTAAAGAAATCGTCGTTAGAAATTTAGGTGAAGTATTCTTGTTTTTGCTGAACAAAAGCTGTTTAGGCAATGAATTCCTCTTAGCTCAACAAAACAATTTCTGATATGTGCTTATGATTAAAAATGTCCAACGTGAGAAGTTGTCAAAAGTAAATGTGAATGGGAGAAATCGACAAACGAACTCAGGTGCCGTAATGAAACTAGCGACCATTATATTGAAAACTAGAAATATTTGTAAAAATTATTACTGAAATGTATGCTGTTGGAAGATATATATATATATATATATATATATATATATATATATATATATATATATATATATATATATATATATATATATATATATATATTGCATTTATAACGCGTAGTATTAGCAGGTTAAAGTTACTATAAATCGAAATCATTACACTATAAATATACATTTATCGCATTACCACTCATAAACATAAGTCCTTGTGAAAAAAATTGCATTATTTAAAACTTTAAGGTGTACAGAAATAAAACATAGAAGGACACTGAATAAGTTATGCATATTAGGAACTATAATTCTTAGAGATGAGGGTATAATCCGTTACATAGATACCGATATACAACTATAGTGAGTTAATTTTTTTTTATTCTCGTTCAACTTCAATATACAAAACAATGAGCTATGTTTGCTAATAGTGTGATGATTCTTGCACATTTATCTTTTCATTTCTTTTCTTTAGTTCATAAAATTCAATACGCTTGATTAAATTGAAAATGAACTCGATTTGCTTTATTGAGCTGTTCAAAAGTAAAAAGGTCATGTATAAAAATATTTCCACACTACATTTAATTCTAACAATGTCTATGACAAAACATTTGAATATATAACATACATGTGACAGAATGAATTACTCACATTTACATAAAAAAGATGATTTATTCACGGGATAATTTCTAAGAGCATTTAAACAAAGACTCTAGGATGTGTTTCGAAGATTTTATTTTAAGTTATCTATGATAATAAATGGAGATTCACTATCATTACATTAATATTTTCCAGAATATAACAGCATACATTTTGTGATTTGTAAAGTAGATGTCTTCAGTTCTGTTAACTGTTAGTAACTGGCAGTTTCTTTATTATGGAATTAAAACTTTGAAATAAATGGATTGCATCAGTATCCATATTTTCTATTCAAGACCTTATTTAGGATTCATTATGAAGCTCGTTCTTCTTATTATGTACTTAAAATTAACTCCAGTGTATTGAGTGTATTACAAATGTTCTTTTTGAATATATCATATTATGCAAATGTAATATGATTTCTTTCATTCAAGATACAATAATAACGGTAATACTATAAGATACATGAACGGTATATTTACGTCTCAATGGAGAAACACAACGAGCTATTGGCGATGGTTCGGGATTGATCTCGGTGCGCGGATAGCACCTCGTAATTTCTGTCCATGATCAGATGACGAGGTTAGCAACTCAGTTCGCACCTCTCTTTTCAAACTTTTACACTGAGCAACGTGATGAAAATGAAGGCCGTGACAAACTAGCATGCACTCACGTACAAATGCAAATGTAATATGATTTCATTCATTCAAGATACAACAATAACAGCAATACTATAAGATACATGAACGGTATATTTACGTCTCAATGGAGAAACACAACGAGCTATTGACGATGGTCCGGGATTGATCTCGGTGCGCGGATAGCTCCTCGTAATTTCTGTCCATGATCAGATGACGAGGTTAGCGGCTCAGTTCGCACCCCACTTTTCAAGCTTTTACACTGAGCAACGTGATGAAAATGAAGGCCGTGACAAACTAGCATACACTCGCCCTCACGTACACGACGCTCTTTGATTGGATTGAGTTTCGAACTCGTAACCCTTCGATTCCGAATCCGCGACTCTATCAACTTGACTACCGCCGCCTCTGATATAAAAATGAACCTCAAATAGACAACTACACTTAGAGAGAGAAAGAAGGTTTACATAATCTATATTGTTTAGTTAAATGTAGTAAACGATACCTTTGAAATCTTGTTAGAGTTATTATGACATAAATTGCAATCATGAAATTGAGAATACCTCACATTTCAAATTGAACACATTTTTATTTGAGTTTCAAAAAAAGCATTCTTTCAACAGCATCTTTACCGAAATTAGAATGTACGCATTGAAATTTTAATTATGGATATGAGTTTTAGCAGTGCAAAATTTCCTATTTATTAGAATTGTAAAATGTATGAGGATCCGGTTAAATTCCCTCAACTGTTGTGGTTCTACTTCAATCTTTTATTTAAGTGAAATTTTCCTCAATTGTGTGTATGTCCATTTCTTTGAAGGCATATTGCATAGCACAACTTTGAAAGTTCTTGACCTTAGCTCCATACAATACACCAACCAAACTATTAAATAGAGCGTAGAAAAATAAATTCGTGTTTAGTACCTATTCCAAGTCATTTTGTAAGACAAAAAGTTACTTAAAACGTTCTTGGAGAACATAATTTCTATCCTTAAAGTGTAATTGGCAAACTTTTGTACTGAAAACAATCATATAAAACATATGTTCTTTAAGGTTTAGAACATAAAGGATAATATATATGAATCAAATGTGCATACGAATAGATTTGGAAATTAAATGGGGTACTTGCCCTTATTTTACCCAAGAGGTAAGACGAAATAATATTGGATGCAATGACGAGGACTTACAGAGGGCAAATTTAATATTGGTTTAACTGGTTTCTAGAGATTTATACAATTTTAGTGATTTAAAGTTTTGGTTGTAGCGTAGACACACCCCGTATCCAACCCTGTTCAAGATCGAATCTGGTCCCCGTAGCGTCGTTTTTCCTTTCACCCGATCGTGGAGGGGTCCCAAAAGTTTCGTTTCGGATAAGAGGAGATATTTTTTTGTTTCTTCGATTTTTTTTCCTTTTTTTCGCCGGCGTGCTGTTATTCAACAACATATAAAGCCGCTATTTCGAAATTTCATTTCCATCGAGCACAAACATAGCCCAATGCATTAAAATTCTTAAATCTGAAAATTAAAACTCATTTTCATTCTTTAAACTTTGAATATTTCGCTTAAAATTAAGCGGTGATTTGGTTACAATGCAGTTTATGTTACATAGTTTGCTACTGCACTATAATATTTTGCTACACGGGATGAATTCGATAAATAAATACGGCTAAAAGTGGAATCCAAACGACATACTTGTTTACTCCGAATCTTTTTGTTTTGTTTTTTAATTACGGCGGGCACTTGATTGCTAATCATAGGCCACTGCAAGGCCGGGAAGCGATGGTCATTTGTGAAGGGGCACCCAATGACGACCATCACTACTCCTAACTAAGGACAGCACAATCACATCCATGCCCTGACCCCGGATTCGAACCAGGAACCTTCCGATCCAGAGGCCAACACCTTAACCACTAGACCGGTTGGTCGAAATTAATTTGAATCTAACCCAAATAATACCGAATTAAGGTGGAAAGCCGAAAACACTTGGTTTACTGACTGTTTTATGAACATTATAGTCACGGGATTTCCTAGAGTGTACGTTAAAACACATATAATAGCTAAGTAGTCACATCTATGAGATAACCATTCATTGGTTCAGCTTTGCGACTCAATGTGCATACCTAACAAAGCTGCGTCAAAAACAATACATGAGATGTCAAGTTAGAGAAATACTCTTAAGAAAAGGTTTACTGACAAATAGTGACTCGAGACATACGACATCCTGGGAATTCAATTTTCTTAGAATGTTATACTTTGGGAAGATTAAATTGATACCTTTTCTTTAAAAAAAATCATTCAGAAAGATTAAATTGGTCTCTTCCTTAAAATATAATTACTAGGAAACATTCGATTGGTCAATTTCTTATGATTGAATCAATTGGTAAGATTTATTTGATCATATCCTTACAATAGAGTTCTATTGGAAATATTCTATCAGTCAAGAAGTCTTAAAATGGCAAGAAGTCTTCCTGAAAACTGCAGGTTCCATTATGAGACGATGAGTTTGTGACTCTGAGAAAATTAAAATGAAAAATGTCTCAACAAAACTACAAGGTATTTACTTTTTTTGGAATGGATAAGAAAGAATATTGTGTCTTCGAGTTGCCATTTTATCTGAAATAAACAACGATGGAAATCATTTTAGAAACTAGAATTAACTTGGAAATACATGACAGTATATAATGCAGTAGAACCTTGGTTATACAAGCTCCGATTATCCGAGTGTCCATGTTATCAGTTTCTTAACCTTTAAAGAAAGCTGCGAGCAGAAGTGATCACGTCCTTCACTGGCCTGTTTTTGAAGTAAAATGCTTTATTTCAGTTTTTAGGGAATACGTTCTGTACCATATGGTACTAGCCGACCCTTTTCCCCAACACGTGGACGCTGGAATGTTTCGAAATGCAAAAACAACTTCAGACTTTGCACGTGCGGCTCATCGGTGGCCCGGCGTTCCTTTTGATCCATACACAGCTGGAGTTTCCGTCGGTTCCCTAATCCCATGTCTGGGATCAAGTTTTGCTGTGGGGGACTCAAGTCGGCATGACAGACGGTTTTCGCATCTGTGTGGAGAGGTCATAAACATCTCTAGAGGGTTCAGAATTCACCCCCCCCCCCTCTCGTTGTCAGCGGCGGTTCTGTGGAAGCGAAGCGAACGTGGATTTTAGGAGAATTCGGACTCGAGATTCGACGAGAGACAGACGTCTCTGTTTTGCCATTTGTTACTTTGGCTTCAGCCAGGATTCGGTTGTCGATGGCTGTGCCCTTAATTATCTTTTCAAATTTTCTTGTAAATATTTAATTTATGTAAATAAATAGTTTAATTTTAAACCAGCTGTCCGTCAAATTCTTACATGACGGTACAGTTCTAAAATAAAAACGATGTGCCAAACACGCCGAATAAAATATAATAAAATAAAAGTAGATTTCAAAATATTAATTAGCAGTCATACCAAGGAAAAGAAAACAAAAGTAAACTACACGAAAACGAAATGATCACTTCAAAGAATGAAAAGTAAATTCACTAAAAAAAATTTTTACCATCAGCATGGACTAATAAAGTGTTGTTTAAAATGCTTTATTGGAATGATTCAATGATCGAAAGTGCTTCGAAGAAAAATACTTTTAAGGACTTCATCGAAAGACTTTAACAAATACGTATCTCACCAAAATATGAATTGTAAAATTATCACGATAAATATAAAACATACTGTGATAGAAATCCAAGTTCAGATTATTCTTAATTTTTGCTTTATAAATCTTTTGATTGCAGTAGTACTCAATTTGTTTAGTTTGTATTTCCTAGTTCACGGCCAAATTCATATTAATCAATATGTCACCACGAGGGTGGATTTGTGAACCACTCTGCGTTATCCGGTGCACCACGGGGATAGTTTTACATCTGAAACATGCGTACAACCGTAAAAAAAAACCGGCTCGCCCGATCGTAATTGCGCAATTTACATCGCAGAACAAAACGGAAGGTGTCAACCGATAGGGATGAATGTTTTGCACAAATATCAATATTTAAAATTTGTCGAATACCGTCTTCATATTAAATTGGATGCTTGCTACGATAATTTGAATACGAACTCCCATATTATTTCACAAATTTGGAATTCACACAAAATTTCAGGCAGATTTGATGGAAAAATAATGAAAAACGGTTTAAAATTGACCTAGAAAATCCATAAAAAAACATTGAGGGAGCATGTAAGAATTGAACTCCTTAGCAGAAAGGGGGGATTCCGATTAGATAGTCATATTCCCCGGGAGTATGTGTCGCTTTCAAAGACTGTTTGAGGAATGTGTGTTAGAGTTTGACACTTAGATAGTGTAGTGGTGTCCAATAAGTGGTCCAATAAGTGATCCAATGTTTCGGAAATATCTGAATTATGAAGTTATATTTTGCCTACACGATACGTACTTTTATAACATCGTTCTGCAAATGATCTTAAATCAGAACTTCAATTCGGCTTCCATTTGCACGCAATGAATGAGCGTGAATCATAACATCGATTCAGCTTCATACCTCAACGATAATATGTCCGAGTTCAAGTTTCAGGTTGTGAAAAGGATTTTGAGGTTATAAATTTATTCGATCACGGATCTCATAATGTCCATATTACTCGCCTTGGATGCGGATTGAAGACTTTCTGTTTTATAGTCTTCCATGACATATATCCTTTTTTTTGTATATTAAATTCTTTATTATTGTTGTTACTTCAGTTTACCTTTCTTGCTTCCGACATAAGAGACCATTGTACTCGTATTTTTTGATTCGTGTAAAATCAAGTATGCTTATTCGATCTCGGATCTCATAATGCCCATGCTACTCGCCTTGGATGCGGATTGAAGAACTTCTGTTTTATAGTCTTGCATGACATATATGCTTTTTCTGTGTATTAAATTCTTTATTATTGTTGTTACTTCAGTTTACCTTTCTTGCTTCCGACATAAGAGACCATTGTACTCGCATATTTTAATTGGTGTAAAATCAAGTATTTTTATTCCTTTAGACGCTCCCCGTTGCGAGTCAGTACGAAGCAGCGTCTATGGTGTCGGACGGACAGAATCTGTGAGTGTGACGTGTGCTGTTGATGCATTCCCAAGTGCTGTAAACTTTTCTTGGGTTCTCAGTAACGCAGATAAACAGTCCCCTCTTCCGCTTGCCCAGTATGCTAGCAACGGAACAAGGAGCGTTGCCACAGTATCGCCAAGGGCACCCCAGGACTACGGGACTCTACAGTGCCGGGCAACTAACTCAGTGGGACATCAAAAAGATCCGTGTTCTTTTCGCATCATACCAGCAGGTATGTGTATGTTTCGATTTATGTTTACATTGTGGCACCAGACTGTTAGACAGTATATAAAATAAGATCAGCATCATTTTTGAAATGACTTCACGGAAACCGAAGTATTTGATTTTCTTCATTCTCACGGCACTAACAAGTTGCTAAATTGCTAAAGTATTTGGCACCTTAAAATGTATTATACTTTTTTCCACTATTATATATATATATATATATATTCTGTTTATTAGAGACCACACACATAGATAAAAATACGAAAGGAAATACGCAAATTTAATGGAAACTGTGTACAATCATGCATTTTGCTAGGTTTAAATTATTTCTTCACGGATAGTAACGAAGAACTGTTTTTCATGAAATTAAATCTTTTTAAATGTTGTGATGTATAACATTTGTAAACAAATGGTAGTATCATGCTTCAAGAGTGTAGTCAAGTGATTAAATATCGGTATTTAAATGTTTATACTCTAAAATAATCGTGTATTCTTAAATATAATGTATATTTTATTTTGAGTGTACTAATTAGTTACTAAATATTAACTATCTAAGAAATAGTTTCTTGCAGTATATCAATTACTAAGTATTAAAGGATTTCATTTTTATAACATTCAACTTAAAATATTTAAATAATAAGTATACAAATGTAAATGTACTTTTACAAATAATATGCATTTTGAAATTCAATTTATTTGAATTCAACTGCATTAGGATTGTCAACTTGTATTGTTAAATATCAATCTTATATTATTAGTGCAAAAATTAAATTCAACTTATTATTTCTAAAGTCACATACTGTACATTAAAAAAGACGACATTTCCCAGTTGTATAAGTTGGTTGCCTTACAAGAGCATAAGGATTTAAATAGCTACATATATTTCTTGAATGAATCCTAGGAAATATAATCTTTGTCAAGAAGATTAAAACCTGTAAAAAGTTATGCAGGTTCCAAAACGAATAGATGCGTGTGAACTTCTGAGAATGTAAATCACATCTCCAATCAACCGTAAAACGTTCATGCACAATACCCTACGGTGCATAAATTCCGCTGGAGCATATTTGAATTTTTCATGCAAAAATCCCAGCTATAAATAACACCCAAATATTATTTTACTCCCAAATCAGTCGAAATGCCTCGATAAAATGACGTTACTTCTCATGCAAACGTGTTTATCCCACCTCCCAGGAGTGCCCGAGGAGCCGAGGGAGTGTCAAGTGTCCAATCGAACCTCGGACTGTATCTATTTGGATTGCGAGCGTGGCGAAGACGGTGGCCTGCAGCAGATTTTCCAACTGGAAGTAATGAGCACGGATTCGGATAAATTTTTGGCGAACTTAACTTCAAGGAACTCTCCAAATTTCATCGTTTGCTCGTTGCAGCCGAAGGAATCGTTCATCTTCGTCGTGTATGCTGTCAACAGCAAGGGAAGGAGTACACAAGTCACACTGCACTCCAGTACGTTGGCTGGACCTGAGAAAGAGATAGGTAAGGTTTGCTCAGAAGTGTGTGTGTAGGCAACTTTTCTATTTCTTACACAGAACATACATTTAGTTACAATCGATTATTGATGTGTACCATGCTGCCAGTTAGAAGCTGTAAAATCCTTGAGAGATGAAAGCATATACTTTGGTATGATTACGATCATTCACTTTGAAAGTGGATTGTTCTAGCCTTCCAAGTGCTCTTGACGAGATTATCGTCCATTCAGATCGTACCAATTTTGCTTAAGATGAGATACTTCATCATCAAAATGCTGTTTGTTGATGAGAAATTTCGTCAGCAAGCTATTTTTAATGATGAGATACTTCATCATGAAGAAGTTTTTTGGTAATGAGATTATTTTTAGATAGTTTTAAAAAGGTAAGATAGATAAAGATAGTTTTTGATGATGAGATACTTCGTCATAAATATAAGTATTATAAAGAGATACTTCCTCAAGATGTTTTTGATAATGATATTCTTCGTTATCAAGATATTATTGATGATGAGAAGCTTAGTCATCAATATGATTTTTCATAATGATATACTTCGCCATCAAGCTATTTTTAATGATGATATACTTCATCATCAAGAAGTTTTTTGGTAATGAGATTATTCGTAATAAAGATAGTTTTTGATAATGGTATATTTCGTCATAAATATGCGTATGATAATGAGATACTTCCTCAAGATGTTTTTGATAATTAGATTCTTCGTTATCAAGGTATTTATAATGATGAGAAGCTTAGCCATCAATATGATTTTTCATAATGATATACTTCGTCATTAAGATATTTTTTGGTGATGATATACTTTGTCATCAAGATATTTTTTGATGGTGAGATACCTCGTCATTAAGCTATTTTTGATGATGACATACTTTATCATCAAGATGTTTTTCGATCATGAGATTCTTCCCCATCAAGAAAGATAATTTAAATGATGAGGTACTTCGTAATCAAGATATTTCTTTATGACGAGATACTTTGTCAGCAAAATATTTTTTGTTGATGATATATTTCGTCATCAAGATATTTTGTGATGAGGACTACATCAAGATCTAGTAAGTGTTCTTGTAATGACGAGATATGCCGTCCATCATGATCTGGTCAAATTTTTTTCTGATGACGAGTTGCCTCTTCGATACAGCCAACTAGCGAAAGGGAGTTTCACGATTGTATAACAAAATAAATGACGTTTCGCTTGTATTTTTATCGCCTTTTATGATGATGAGATAAAATCAGTTTTCTTCAAATACATCAGCCATCAAGATGGGATCAGTGTTCTACTAAAGAAGAGAAATCTTGTACATCAATATCTGGTGTTTTCTTCCGATGACAAGATACGTCGTCCATCAAGATTTGGTCAGTTTTACTAATGAAGCGATACCGAGTTAAGAAAGCCATCAGAATTGGTAACTATGTGAGAAATGTAGTGTCCGTCTAGATGTAGGTGGCTGTAGAGTTTCTGCAGCGACGGTATTATGAATGTGGTGTCGGCAGGGTTGTTTTTTTTAAAACAATTTCAGCATTGAGCTGATAAAAATTTTAGAGAATGGTTAACCGGCATGATGGTTCAAAATTGGTCATTTTCGAATAGTTTAAACGCCTAACGCCACTAAAATAGTGATAAATTTCATTTCGGATAGTTTTATAAATCAGGGAAGAGAATTTAGATAGCACAGATAAAGTCTTCATTTTATCTATAGTTGGTTAAAACTGAAAATCCGCCCTATACTCGATTAAAAATATATTAAAGTTTTAAAAATATTTGCATGATAAAATTGTGATTGGTTTGCGGTTCTAGCAAATTATTGTACAAAGTAGTTTGATACCACTGTCTCTTACTAAGGGGAAAAATTATAGAAAGAAAATGTATATTCAATGGCAAGTATTTTCAGTGTACAGAAACAAGGTGGAAGATGGTAGTAACTTTACTTCCTGCTAACTAAATGATATCACATGGCACATATTGGAGTTACCATAAAATTGAATTCTTAACCATTTCGTTGTTTTGTTTGGATCTTATCGACGTTGACGAAGCATTTATCATTTACAAATCTGGAATTTAATGTTTTGCATTTCTGTTGGTGACGTGCTGAAATCGTTATGCTAAATGACGTTACATTTGGAAAAAATACAGTTTCTTGACAGTCACCTCACCTTTATTTAGATGACAAAAAATCTCTCGGGAATTCTTAAGCCCCATCTAAAAATTTGAATGAACTTCAAAAGAGTTGTTAGACTAAAACAGTACTCGGTGAAAAATATTATTATTATTTTCAGGATGAAACATAGGATTGAGAGTCAGCCATACTTACAAATAACATGACATTGTTGTTAAATGCCACATCTATTTTATTTGCTATCTATTTAATTTAAAATTTGAACTACCAGAAACATAATAACTAATATTTTATACTATACACAAGTTTCTGGACAAAATAGGCATTTCCATTACGTGACGTTTGCCATTGTTACGAAAGGAAATAAATATTGGTTTTAATAGGGTTCTAACAATGTTCCAAATGTCCCGTAAAATTGATGAAATTCTCAACAAACTTTAACTTTGAAGGAAACGCTTTATTCTGCTTCATTTCTTTGTTTATTTCAACAGAGTTTATTTCAAATGTGGGTTAATGACAAAAACTTATCTTCTTTGAACGTGTTTTTCGAGTTTTAGATCCCATTTTAATTCAAAAACGTCAGAAACTGCCCTTAAAAATCAAGTAAGCAGCAACATGCAAGGGTAGAAATAAACTGAATAAACAGGCTTAAAAGTTACAGTTACAGTTAAATATCGTTACCATGCTACATAAATTAATGATATTTAAAATCAATAATATATTTAAATAATAAATATAATAATTAGGATATATATATCATGATATTTAAATAATAAATATAATAATTAGGATATATATCATGATATTTAAATAATAAATATAATAATTAGGATATATATCATGATATTTAAATAATAAATATAATAATTAGGATATATATAATGATATTTAAATAATAAATAGAATAATTAGGATATATATAATGATATTTAAATAATAAATATAATAATTAATAAAAATCAAGTAAGCAGCAACATGCAAGGGTAGAAATAAACTGAATAAACACGCTTAAAAGATACAGTTACAGTTAAATATCGTTGCCATGCTACATAAATTAATGATATTTAAAATCAATAATATGATATTTAAATAATAAATATAATAATTAGGATATTTAAAATCAATAATTATTATACCAAACATAAAATTTAAAACACCATTCTTGATAATTGTTATTGTTTCCTAAGTTTAGAAATCGATACTAGAATTTTCGGTGACAGTACCTAACGAAAACTCTGTAACTAAAAAAATATTCCGAATACTTACAAGATCTTGGTAGCGTTTGAATGCTAAGAAGTTGGAGAAGATTTTGAAATAATAAAAAAAATCTATATTCAGTTCGAGATTTCCTCTATTTCTAGTATATACATACACCTCAAATGAGATCAAGGAGGATTCATTTTGATTATATCAGCTGAAAATGGTTATGAACAGTTTAATGATAAAATACTGAATAGTTTGGCCGTTAGCTCAAATAGGACGTGGTTCATCAATGCCACGGCATATTAATATGATTTTAATTTACTATGTATTTATCTGATCCCACTTGAGCATAACGCCAAGAATACCCTTGTACCAGTCCTGTACAAGGATAAACAGTTTAATTGATATTCCTGTGAATATATTAGGGAATATAAATTTCAAATACAATCCAGACCTTAAGGGATGTACAGTGGTACCACAGGACTTCTCACTAGAGAGTTCTCCTATGTGATATGTCTCTTACATCTAGAGTGCGTAGCTATGTAGGAATTCCAGTAGTTTGCCTATATGTTTTACGCAACCCTTACGTTTGAAGACAAATATTCTCCACTCCAGACTTGGTCTAGAAAGCACCTTAAAAATGTCAAAGTCAAATAAAGTATTAAAATACAGATGCCGCTGGATAGTCCCAGATAAGCAAGGAGTTAGTTGACCAAAAGAAATCTATTCCATATCGTTTTTCAGACAGGTCGGAAAACCTTTAAGACATGATCAAATGAAATTGATCTCAACTGTACACTGACCAGTCTAGATGTGGTATTCTGCTGATATTTGTCATCTGCGAATTTTAAGGTATCCATAATATTTTTTCTAATACCAGATTATAGAAGGAATTTTGCAAAATATGTTGTTATTTTCAATTACCAGAAAAGGAAAATACAACATGTTAAGCACGCTATAGTAATAAATATCCATCAAAATTGACATTTCTATAGCGTGATTTGTATGACAAGAAAAGTTTATTTATAAAATCCGTATGTAAGTAGTTTAATTAACATCGCACTGGAGCAACACAGTGGGCTATTGGAGACGGTCCGGGATCAAACCTTTATAAAATAGGGTAGAAGATATAAAAAAAAAATATCTGTTTTTTTTTTATTATCTGTGTAATTTCTGTTACCGTGTCCTTACCAACCAAAAAGCTGGCTGCAGATAGCAATAATGGTACTCAGTTTTTCGTAACCTTTGAATATGTGCAAATATGAAATATTTGGATGACTCAAAGGTGATAATGGAAAACATTTCGTTCAGAGATGGCTGTGGCATTCAAAGGGGTGGTAATGATGACATTTCGTATGCTAGTTCTCCACTCACTCACCACACTATCACTCACTCACCACACTATCACTCACTCCAGCATTAAAATTTGGAATGACTGATGGGTGAATATTAAAAAGGCGATCAGAGGATGTGTGTTCAGGTATGAATCATTCTGTTAGTGAGAAAGGTGTAACAACATGCCTTAACGACAATAGGATACGAGGTGAAGCCAATGGTGGCTCGTAGCACATAACATATAGGCCATTCACATGTAAAGAGAGAAAATCACCGGAACGGATCTTTAGTTCGGTCAGACGCACAGTGCCGAGCCTTCTTACTACACATGGACCAGCACAGCCGTAGGTTGCACAACCGTCTTCCAATCTAGATAAAATAAAATCACGATAAATATTTAACAATGTGGACTGTTTCATCCAATATATATTTGAGAGAGCTGGTAAGACGTTCAGCCTTTTCTCGCAAAATAATCTTAAGCGATCCACATGGGGCAGATACGTAAGTTTCTATTCAAAAATTATGAATAGAGACATTACTCTCTCCATCCACTGCAATCCTTGTACTACCAAGATAGACCTCTAGGTCTGGATGCAGATTCCGAAGTCGCCTGGGCTGTATTCAAGATGTTTTCCGTGATGAAAAGCTAGAATCATTTTCGTCACTCCACAGCTTAAATCGAGAAACAACAATCTGAAGCTGCCGGTGAACTAATCCCATGTACTTACTTCGACAAAAGTTGTTGAGATCATCCACATACAGATTACCCGAGCAGAGGAAGGTAGCTGACTGAGGATGTTATTAATTTTACTGCGGCAAGAGTTATGCTGTATACTTCTTTCTTTTCTTCTTGAACAAATAAATCGGAAAGGGTAGAACTAAGCCGAACCAGGAACAGTCGTAAGACGAGAAGGATTTTCATAAAGATGGATAAACATCCTCAAAGTACAATGGTATGCAGATCTTGAGCTAATGAATGTAAGGTCTACGTCAGTGTTGGAAATCATAATACAGCCTACTAAGAAAATTTTACAGTTCCTTACATTTAGCATCCTAATGTATCATATTACCATCCGTAACAAACAGTGTCAGTAGCATTAAGCATTTACAAACAAGTTTTAGCAGTTTCGTATTTTTTTGCAAGTCTTTTTATTGATACATATCAGAAAACTATTATACTAGTTATTATAGATCACATGTGAGGTTCAAAAATTCAATATTGCATTCTACATACAGGCACTTTACGTAATACATGATTTCGGATAACTGTTTCCAAATTAAAATATTAACATTAGTTATTCTAGTTTGATATGAGATTTGTTTAACAGGAAATAGAGTAAAGAAAATGCTTTACGTTAAATTTATAGTTTGAAACAAATGACTGGCAAATTGTGTACTGTTTGAAATGCATACTAGCTACTTTAAAGACAAACATAAAGAGATTCTAGGGTACGAGGTTCTTAAAAATATTTAATGTTGTTTAAAACATTTAAGAAAGTAACATTTTTCATAAAAAGTATCCTGATAGTTAATGCTTTTGGCAGTTATATCATTTTACGCTATTTAAAAATAATGTCATTTACACTTAAAAGTGATTGCTATAAATAGACTCAGTAACTTTTCTACAGGGATTGTATACTATATGAAAATACTTCAAGTATTTAAACTTTATTTTGTTTCAAGAACTGTTTATTTAACATTTAAAGTGTTTACCACACATATGGTTAAATCGCGTGAGACGCTGTTTTCCAAATCATTAACAATGTTCAAATTTATATATTGCTCTTCTAATAACAAAAGTAATTTCTGACTTTTCGAAAACTTCAATTTTCATAATTACAACTTTTTCTCATTGAACCTGAGTTAAGTTGCAATCGAAAAGAAACAATTTCAGATGTAATGAGAAATTTTTTTCAGTAATTGGTAAGGCGAGTTACTAATTAACGTAGTGTATAATTAATCATACTCATTCCGTGACCTGATATTGACAACACATAGCTTTAGGCTTCTGAGATAATTTTTTCACTGTTTTCTAAAGGCTTTCGATTCAACCTACAATACTGTACACGCGAAGCGCAGAAGTATTGGCTTTCATTTTTATAAATGAGAGGGAATTTCTGAGAAAACAAAGAAAACGTTAAAGACGGAAATTTTTCTTCCAGTAATCTAAACGCTCTAGCGTGATGCATATCAATGTTACCTCAAAATATACTTAATCACCATTTTAGATGATCGTCTTTTAATCTACTTAATTTGTACGAGTTGCCTGACAGTAAAGTCAAAATCCATTTATTGTTATTTCTATTAACCACACTGGAAGACAAAACCAATTGATCTCACATGTACAGTAGAAATGCGACATCGATAGCAAAATATGGATGTTTTTTTATGTTCAAAATTAAAACATCGACTTGATAATACATACCCAAAAGCATCGATGTTTTTAAAATTCCGTGTATTTAAACTTTTCTCCATTTCTTAAAACTGGTTTAGCAACTATTGACGCGACATCGACAGCAAAACATCGATGTTGATATGACATTGCCCCCAAACCATCGATGTTTTTAAAATTCAGTGTATTTAATCTTGTTTCCCCATTTCTTAAAACTGGTTTAGCAACTAGTGATGCGACATCGGCTCCAATACATCGATGTTTTTTTTCTAAAACATCAATATTTAGAAAACATCGACATCGATGTCGCATCTCTACTTTTCAGACCCTTCATCCTTGATCACTTTGGTCTAAAAGTATGTTCAATTTGCTGATTATGAAAATTATGCTACTTGGTTATTTTTTAAATTTTTATAACGGTATTTTTTCATTAAAAAAAACATCGACAACGTAAAATCATCGGCAGGTATAAACATCGATGTTACCAAAACATCGATCCCAATACATCGATGTTAAATACATCGACCCCAATACATCGATGTTAAATACCATCGCTGTTTTTTAAAAAAACATCGATGTTTTGAAAACATTGACATCGATGTTTTGAAAACATTGACATCAATGTTTTGAAAACATTGACATCGATGTTTTGAAAACATTGACATCGATGTTTTGAAAATATTGACATCGATGTCGCATCCCTAACATACAGTGCGTAAAGAAAGTACGTAAAGTTTCGCCACAAAAACACTATCGTCAACTACATTTAACTTAACAGAAAATGCTTGTAATAACATGAGGAAAGTAGAGTTCTCTCTCAAACAGCTTACGTTACATTTCGCAAACTAAAATTATTTCATAAATTGTATAATTTGAAAATAATAAGTTAATACACACAATATAAAGGGTTCATACTCAATGATTAGAAACGTAAGAAATTCATATTATTAAAATACATAGATGTTATAAATAAATAATTTACATGAGCTATACCTAACCATCTACATTTGACGTAACAGAAAATGCGTGACATAAGATGAGGAAAAGCAGTATCCTCTCTAAATCAGCTCAGATTACATTTTGCAAACAAAAATTTTTTCATAAATCCTCTGATTTGAAAATAAGAAGTTAATACAATATTAAGGGCCTATAAACCATGATTAGAAGAACAAGAAAGTTGTATCAAAATACATGAATGCTATAGATAAATATTTTACTGAGATGTACGCAATCATCTACATTTATCTTAACAGAAAATGCCTGCCAAACCTGAGCGAAGCTAGAGTCCTACCTCAATCAGCTTGATAATTTGGGTTGTCGAATAATCTATCGGGTAGCGATTAATACAAATATGCATAGAGTTTTCAATTTATCTATGAATCTGTCATAACTGAAAATAAAGACCAGGTCTACACTAACTACCTGCTTGTATTGAGTAATTCGGAGTTCCATGAAAGGACGTCAAAGTACATTTTAAATAAAACTGATTTATTCCAAAATAAATACATACATGTATATATAAGAAAAGGGCATTTTGGGTGGACAACATACAACTAAATGAAAAATCCAATAAAAGACTAAAAATAGAAATATATTACCGTGAGACCTTACTTAGTGGATTTAAAAGTAAAATGCATGGCGCCAGCAATAAAAGCCCAACACCACGGGGTTTTCCGCAGAAAGGGGAAAATACAAGACGAAGATCAGAGCGCTTTCGAAATTCTTTTTCACAGTGCTTTTATACCCAGCTTCGGTATCGGCCAATAGAGAATGCAAAGTGGCAAATGCCTCCGATTTCTAGATCCATCGGCGTCAGTTATCAGCTTTTAAAAGTTGTGGTGATTATCTGAAAGAATTCAATTTGAAGGCCTAGTAGGTATAATTCAGGTTTGAACTTGGTACTGGATTCAAGACAATTATAAAATGATTTTAGATTGAAGTGGTAAGTCTTGCTAGATATTGTGGACACAACAAATTTCGCAGACAAAAATTATTTCACAAATCCTCTAATTTGAAAATAAGAAGTTGATACAATATAAGGTGGCTTACGACCTTTAAACCACTCTTGATGGAGTAGGAATAAGGTCAGTTTAGAAACTATGTCATTTTTTAAGTATTGCATAAAATGGAATACTTTTTTTCCATTATGCTCCTGAATTTTTAAGGTATAAAATACATTGTACAAACATGATTTAAATATTAGCAGGAGTTTTTGTGTCGTGCTCGTTAAGATATAACTTCATTGTGAGTAAAGATTTCAGGAACAGTGCTGCGTTCAAGATTGCACATATACAAATAGATGTATACAAATAATTTTTTTGTGTACGTTATTCTATATATATAACAGATTAAAATAAAAGCAAAAAATAAATAAAAATTAATATTTTTTATCAATTATGTTCATATTTTTTATCAATTATCAGTAAATATTGTGATACGTCAACAACAATGTCTTCCTCAAAATTCCAAAATAATAATTTTTTTTCAATATTGTGGTTTTAAAACAAGCATGTAGGTTAAACGAATATGTGTACCAATTTTTGAACAAGTTGCTCAAATAGTATTTCAGATATCCTGCGCTCAATCTGAGATTTTTCTTAAAAAACAAAGCTGAGAAAAACAGCCGTAGAGGTAAAATTTTGGTTACAGAAGCCCATGTTTTGCTCAGTGTACCTTTCGATTTTCTTTCATATCTCTGGTATTTATTTGAATTTTGTCATGTGGTTGGTGTCAAAATAATCAGAAATGTATGTACTTTAATATATATATTTTTTTGAAAAATCGAATGTTCGGAAGGTTTAAAGGTCGTACGCCCCCATGAATGGGTCATGCTCAATGATAAGAAAAATAAGAAAGTCGTATTAAAATACATAGATATTCTAGAGAATATTTTAGAGATGTATCCAATCAAGTTGAAATTGCAATACCGGAAATTAGGTACACTATTCACATGAAACTTGTGAGCATAACCGCTCCCGTTGTAAATACGATATGATAATATTCGCAGAAGTAATGAGTATATTTATGATGCACACAATTTCTTAAAAGACCATAGATTTGTGAAATGGTTTATCCGCTGAATATGATGAGTTTCTCTATCTGTCAAGTCATTGAAACATGCAAGTGTTACATATTGTCTTGGGGCTGCTCGCCATAGATGATAAATATTATGTTATGTTATGTAGTTGTGTTAGAGCCTGTAGACGACTTTTCATGATGTTCCAGATGTATTCGATTGTGGGTAAATGTAGGAATCCGGCATATGATGTTAACTGGTTGGTACCTCGTAAGAATTCTTATGCAATGCTTCTCGTATGCAGACGGGCAATATAATGCAGAAATTCTTCCTTAGGTATGAAGAGAAGTGGTACAGAATGTGGTCTGGTGTTACCTGGATTAATGTAATAAAACTGGGCAGTAAACCAAATTATAAATCTGAACGAATATAGTATTAAAAGAATCACGTACAGGGTATACAAATTTGGTTTATTCCTATCTTACTTCTACCAGGTGAAACTTTAATATGGGGATGGTCCCCCCCCCCGAGTTGCAATTGCGCTAGGAACCCTTCTGAACATACTTTCAGCAAGGTTTTGAACACAGCTATAGGTATTTGTGTCTATTACTTCTCAAGAAAATATCTCCAGCTCAGCTGTAGATTTCGGACGGGGCTCCCTGGTATGTAACCGTCGCTCGTCCCACAGAAGTTATATGGGGTTTAGGTCAGGACTCTGAGCAGGCCAGGGAAGACGTTTTACATCCATATCTTGATACCACTGCTTCAAGGAGACTGCACCATGGCATGGAAGTAACTTGGAAGTAACATTCGTCCATTCCATAAAATTGCCAGAGCGAAGGAAGATCCTGATTGTCCAAAATGTTCATGTAGGCGTCGGCGTTCAATTTACCAGGAACAACATGAACAGATCCCAGGCCGTACCACGAAAAACACCCCTAAACAAGTAGTTGTATTTGATGCAATTCCGCTGACGTCCTATACATTATTGTAGGGTAGTGTATTTATATAATTCCGTCTTCTGAGTGCTCAGGGTCTCGACCATCAGAATCTGACCCCTTTTCCATCGTTATTTCTAGTCTCTTTGACCCGGCCTAGCCACCGGATAATCCGAGAGCGCTGAATGCTGCAGATACAGCATGGCAAACAATATAATTTCGAAATCAAAAAAAAATTCAAAAACTAAAAACCAAAAAGAATTTAATAAAAATGAAAGTGTTGGTGGATTAGGGCAGTGATCAAGGAGGGACCTGACCAATACAACATAATATGGTGTTTTCTACTTATTCGAGGTGCAAAACAATCATAAATTGCTCATAGACTCCTCCAAACACCATAAAAGCAAATTTACAGAGAGAGAGAGAGGGATACGTTAGAATCTAGTAGTGAAAGAACTAACAGTCACAAAGACAGAACGCATAAACACGCTTCCCAACGTCAAACCAGTCGCTGGGAATTCCAGCTATCGTGCATCACAATCGCCCGGAAAGAAGATTGGATGCTTGTCCCGTAACTTAAAGAAGAAAGCTGGAGCATAAATATCCAAACTTTAGAAGCAGGCATTCGTTTGAAGTTTACTCCCGAGTAAAATACCTATCCGCAACTTGACACGTTCCCTTATCGGATTCATCACTTAAGTAGTACTACATTTCCGAGGCATGCAGAAAGCGATAGAGAGAATGGTGGAAGTAAAAAAAGCGAAGCAAAATAAAAGTAGAATTGAGTCTGAAAAATAATGGTCCTGCCTCTTTTAAATTTAGGGTATAAAGTTTCGAAGCAATAACATATTAGACCTTCTCTATCGACCACTGGAGACCTTAGGTTTCGCACAAAGGAACCACCATTCTCTTTTATTTAATGCTCGCGCAAGTACTGGCTTGTGGCATGGGACTAGAATGAAGACTTTAGACATTGAATTGGAGCTACCTTTAAAGGTCGTAATGTATTTTTTATTTCGAGTTTGTCTGATATAAATCTATTTGGTCTTCCTCAAGTATCGCCCTTGAATATTTATTTTGAATTGAATGTTTATCTGAAATTGAATTTGGATTGTCAATGGATTGGAACAGGAATGAACGTTTAAGACAAAGGATCAGAGCTCCCGTTTAGGCTTGTAATGCATTTATATGTATTGGTATCTATTGGTCTGATATTGTCATTAGCTATTTGGTCTACTTCAATTTTCATCCTTCAATATTTATTTGAATTTAACATTTATTTGAATTTGAATCATCGATGGATTGCGACTAGAATGGAGAGATCCATTAAATGTAAGCAACTGTTTATGATTTTAATCAAATTATTTTTATCTCTCATCGGTTTGATATGAATTTATTTCTTTATCCACAGGTTTCATCCTATAATATTTATTTAATTGAACGTTTATTTGAATTTCGATTCCCAATGGATTGGGAGTAGAATGGACATTAACATTGAATTTAGCTACCTCTTATAGTTGTAATGCAAATTTTGATATCGATTTTGTCTGATATAAATATAATTGGTCATCTTTGTGCTTCAATAATTTTGCAATTGGAAGGTAACATGTATTTGAAGTGACGCTATTTAGAAATTGTATTAATTTTAATTGAATTGGATTTGCTTTCACTGGAATTTAATGAATTAAATTTACATTCAAATTATTTTGTCATAAAATTAAAATGCATTTAAATTTAAATTTTTTGCTCAATATGGATTTATGTGTGAATTTAAATTTGTACATTTAATTAAATTTAAATGTATTCGTTTTAATTTCAGTTTAGATTTATTTGCATTCCAACTTTTATTTCAATACCTTTTTGGATTGAAACTGGCATTTACTTTAAATTGAACTATTCATTCAATATACACTCATTGCCGTAAAAATTTGCACACCAAGAAAAACTCGTCGAAATGAAAAAAAATTTTACACATATAAGTACTACTTTGATATAAGTAAGTGATTCGAAAATCAAAGAAAAATGATAATTTATTGCAGAAAAAAGTACAAATGAACGGAATTTTAATATTCTGTTGGACCCCCTCTAGCGCGAATGCACGATGCGATGCAAGCGGGCATTGAGGCATACAAGTTCCGTATGATGTCCTGAGACATATCGTTCCATAGTTGCTCGTACACGGCGTAACGACATGTCTAACTCCGCGTTTCGTTTGTAATTAAAGGATTAAGTAAACTCATACAAGCTATGCTTACCTGTTTTATACTCCAAGGAGAACGAAGTTCAACGCCCTCTAGTGGCATTACGTAATGCGCAATCACGCTGCATTTCTAATCATTTGCATATCTGGCAGACATGTACCTTCATGCCATGTTTCGTTACAATCCCACAATTATTTCTTGGTGCGCAAATTTTTATGGCAATGTGTGGATTGAAAGTGTAATTTATTTAAATATCAATCATAACACCAGTAAAAATTTGAATTTGAAATAACATTTATGGGGGTCCGGGACTAATTCTAAAATCAATTACAAAGTTTTGATCTTAATTTTTGTTTCTTAATTTTAACTATTTTATATTTTCACAACTTAATAATATTTTATTAAATTTAAAAAATGTCGAAAATTGTGACGTTGGGGGGGGGGGGGTCAATTGATACATCTTACAATATTTTGTTCCAAATCACTTCATTTTTGTATTATTTAACATTTTAAGTTCAAACTATAAATTGCTTTCGTATATTTGGTAAAAAAAATATTTTGTTCAAAAACTACATAAAACACATAGCATACAAAGTTCGGAAATATATATATATATATATACATATACACACAATTGCTGAAGATTAATTAAAGAAATATATTTAAAAAATAAATTTAGAAAAATGCGTTTATTTATAACAAATAGTTTTTAAGTTATATCGGTTTTCACTATTGAAAACGTGTTTTACCTAAAAGGAGAAAAAGAGCGTTAAAATTATCAAGGCTCGTTTGAATTGTAGCTGTCATGTATATAAAAAGTTGAACATTTCCTGTTTAACTGATGGTAGAAATAAAATTTAGATATAATTTTATTCAGAAATATCAATATTATTTTTAAGGTAATTAAAAATAGACTTTTTTCATATTTTGAGTCGCAGAACCCTTGAAATTGAATTATTTGTGTAAATTTGAATATATATTAATTGAGATTTGAATTGATCCGTTGAGATCAAATGATCCTATTATTTATTTGTATATGACTTATTTAATACTGGATGCAGCACTATCTTGTAGCATGGACTTGTAATGAAGGCTTAATGCACATTAAAATGGAGTCCTGATAATTTGCTTACTTAAAATTCTTTAATCGGTTATATATAAACCTATTTAGTCCAGGGATGCAACATCGACGACAAAACATCTATGTTTGAAAAGATCAAACCAAAAACCATCGATGTTTTTTAAACATCAGTGTATTTAAACTTGTTTTCCATAATATAAAACTGCTTTAGAAACCTCTAACAATAATGTTAGTTCAGGAGGGGAGGAGATTTAATTTGTCAGTTGCTGTGTTAATAAATTTATAACTAATATTTTTTAACTGTCAAAACAGAGAACAAAAAAATTTTAAAATAATTAACAAATATCTTATTTTTAAATTGTATGATACAAAAGAAAATAATATATACAACAATTTGGAATAGGTACTTTTAACTATAAGTGTTAGTAGGTAGGTACACAACAATAATAATTGTTAGATATTTAAAGAAAATTATCAACTTACATATGGAGAAAACATAACAAACTTATTTTTTACTTACTGTATATAAAAAAAATATTGGGACCTATAATAATTGTTATTTACAGTTTAAGTTTAAGTCTTCTGTTTTCCCTAACTATCCCACCAGTTATGGAAAAAGCTCTTTCTGGTGGGACAGATGTCGCCATCAGAGACAAATACTTAGTTGCAACAGTTATTATTTTTTTTAATTTTTAAAATGGTACTTTTTCACTCAAAAATAAATCATCTACAACGTAAAAACATCGATGATAAACAAACAACGGCTACAATAAATCCATGGTAAATGTATCGATGTTTTAAAAACATCGTATCGATAACGCATTCCTAACTTAGTTTCCCTCTGGTCTCATTCTTCGAAATGTTTTTATAACGTTTTATTCGTATGCGATCATCCTCTTGTTCAAGTGATTTGTTTTTGGGTTAATCTCTCTAAGCTAAAGTCTTTTTAAGGCAATTTTCAAGGGTACAATGAAATATATTAATCCGTTTGAAAACCAGACATTAAATATTGGATTATCTCTGCAAGAGCAATCGATGTTTTTTTTTCCTTCGGACATGGATTATACCGTCATAAATATCCAATTGAAGATTTCTATTCTCCGTCTTTTTAACATTGAGGATTCAAAGAAACTTCCTTTTATCCTTTCATGGTTTTTCATAATACATAAACCAACAATCAATAAGCGTATTTATGTATTTCGTGTGTTAAGGCAATTCGGCATTTTCACGAAGCAACGCGTAATCTATGACTTGACTACAGTCGCTGTTTATAAGGTATCTAGAAAACTAAGGATTTTATGGTTGTGCCGAATACAGTAATTTTAATGATATATGATAGTAAAATTAGAGTATAATTGTTATTGAGAAAGAGAATACAAGTAGAATGGAAAACTGTCTAGTCAACATAAAACGTCAGTTACGTAAAATTGACCAAACATGTTATTTAATTTTCAGACCACGACACAGTTCGTCTACATGCCAATATAAATAATATAATTAAACTACAGTACAAATTATAATTTGCTATATTTATATGGTCAATAAACCTACGTACATTATAGAATATTTAACTTTTTCCATCGTGATTTAAATGCTTAAGTGTTCATATAATATTTACAAAATATTCTATTCGAAAGAAATTATAAATATAATATTTCAAAATTATTCTATTCTAACAAAAAAACAATAGAAGGAAACAATAGATTATCACAAGGATGGAATAATCTAGGAATGCTTTCAACCAATAGATGTTTCAATTTAGCCATTAAATGTATATTTGGTAAAAGCAATATACAGTACTACTCGTAAATCTCGGTAAGGTCAGATGTTTTTTCTAACTTTTTTTTTCTAATCAAACTAACGTTATTGCACTGAGTTCTGAATAAAGCTCTTTAAGTGTGAACCTACATACTCTCCAATTTTTTTTTTAAATATCTTCAACAATCTCACTGCAGACAGATTTTCTTTCTGACTTTACCAATCTCTGACTACCAGTGCATCACTATACCATTTTGTATCGGATTCGCTATAAATTTAGATATCTAGATCATTACTATATTGAATGCGCTTTAAAATATATCATTATATATATATGATGTTGATTGAATTGAAAGAACTATAAAACTACTATTGAATACGTATATAGAATTTAATCTTTTAGAAATACATCTAACATAAACTTTTTTCCAAGCATGTGCATGTATTCGCGCATCAATCTTATTTTCAGAAGATTATTTTTAGTAATGGATAATGGTACGAGACGTGACGGATGATGGCGCTACTCTTTTTAAATTGCGGAACTTTTCATATGATTGGCAGTTTGTATATATTCTCATGACGCCAAAGCAGGTGTACCACCAGCGTTCCTATTCATGAAACAATCTTGGATAGTACAACAATTTAGACATAATGTCTTCCAAATGAATGTTAGTGCAGTCCACTAATGTTTGTGTTAGCCATGATAGATACATTGACATAAATTCCATTTGAGATCATTGATTTTGTAGTTAAAAAAAGCCTCAGGTATTTTCGTATTTAAATTATTTTTACAGAATACTTTTACTAACGTGTATTTCATATTTGCACTTAAATTCACATTTTACCTCATCTTATACAAAATAGCTTGTTTTCCTACACACGAAAAAAGCATTCCTATTTTTGAAACACAATAAATCCACGTTTAAATTTATATGATAAATATTGACAACATAGATTATTATTGATCCTGCAAATTTTTGATCTGAAGCTGTCACAGGATCGAAAAAGAATGATACTATATAATGCCATGTATATCAGGTATTACATACAGTATGTATTTTTTATTTATATCTTATTCAAAATAATGAATGTCACACTGAGTCTATCACTCTGTCTAATGGTCTACTCTGCCCAAAATAATATGTTAGTGCCCAAGAATTAAGAAGGTACATGATAATTTAATGTAACATGTATTTTAAAGGTTGCATGGTATTTTTTTGATTTTTTGGTTGAAATTCAAAATTTTATTGTTTCAGGAAATATTTGTACATTTTACTATTTATTTAAACGCTTTCTTCTGTTTACTGAGGTAAAGTTGAATCTGATAGAATGATACTACTTTCCAGGAAAAAAAATAATTGCTACTTCAAATATGAGGAAGAATTTTGTACTTTCTCGGAAAGATTCATTGTTAGTACGTAATATAATATATTTTTTATAGTGATGTGCGTTTTGAAGTGTGCCCCTTCGGTGGATTAGAAACAGCAAATGTTCGAATGCAATAATCATTGAAACAAGTTTGAATTTGCACGTTTCAAACTACCCCCAACCTTCATATTTTTTAATCCATTATTACATTACAGTACTGATAATTATTTTAGAAGCAGAGTATTTATTGAGTTTGTGTTTTTGAATTTGAAATGAGAGATCACATCTACAAATTGTCCAAATTCAACGCCATTTTTAATGCATGCATCAGTAGTTAATTTTAAAATTTGTGCGTGACGATCATTTTCACAAATAATGTTCAATGCATATAACCCACTTGGTCATTATAGTCACAAATGTCTCGAACAGATTCTTTTATTCAAGTATTATACGGTTTATAATTGATGAAAATAAGAAAATATACAGTTGGCAATCAGAAATCATACATAATTTTAGCTTCTTGAGGGATATTATTTTTTATACTGTAATTGTATTACCTTCAAAAATGATTAATGAAGATATTAGAACCGAAATAATCAAATGCCATTTTGGAAACACATATTCATGTCCATGAGTGCAAGAGAAAAAATATTCTCATTACATATCCAGAACCAAAATATTTATATACACAATCGTCAGAGCCAAAATAATATTGAATGTGAAAAGATTACCTGTATCCTTAATTAGGGCTACACCACTCACTTTTTCAATGTAGTCCATTCAAACCTTGAGCAACAGGGAACCAGAAATATGTGGTTTTGTGTAAAGGAAACCACTAATATTTGGTTTGGGTTTGAAGGCAAACGCTGATATTTGGTTTGGTTTACAGAGAATTACTAATACCTGGTTTGGGATAATCATTAATCAGTCCTATCTCCTCTTACGTTTACAACGTAGTCATTCTAGGCATTGATAAAATTCAAAGAGTAATATTTATTTTATTTATTGTTCTATATGGTCATATATTTCCACAAAAAGGCAAATTCAACCTACGGTCAAAAGTGATTTCCGAACCACTACTACCTTTAGAGCCTGGTCTCAGATTCGGAATCTGAACCTGTTGAAATAGAAATAAATAATTAGCATCTTTAAATAATATGTTCTTGAACGTAATTTTAATTCACACTTGGACTGACCCACTCATAACCAGCTCCAAAAATACAAGCCTTGTGGTTTTTTCTACGTATTTGAGGTTGGAATCTGATTCTTAAAGGATTGAAACTATATTTTGTTATACGACGAAAATAACTCGAATTGGTGGATAGTTTATTAAATGGCTTATTCTTTACTGTAGGTATACGTTTAATTAGAAACTCCAACTTTTATAAGTACTCACTAAACTTTCTTTAAAAAAATCACGTCTTGAGCTACTTCATAAATATCTCATAACGCGCGAAGTATTAGATGCATAGACTAAAATACAACAGCATTCAAGTAGGTTACTCTTGAATCTATTTTGCATGACGTGAGAATAAAAATATCTAGATAAGTAAAGAAAGAAAAATTTAACATTGCGTTGACTAAATTAAAATACGATGTATAATAAAGAACATTTAGTTCAAATATATGGAATAAAATTTCTTGTGATACTCGTACAAACACAGAAACAAATAATCAGAAATAGAATGTGAAGTCAGGCAGACAGACTTACGTAACCAAAATCAATCATTAAATGAATGTAAGTACTCACAGTATGCAAAGTTTCTTGAAAATATATTCAATTGTTTTGACATAGTATGAGCACACACATACAGACAGATGAACCCACAGCTAGACAGACAGACACCAAATTCACAAGAGTCGAATTGTATATCAAAAGAGCCAAAAAGGATAGAAAATGTGATATGGTTCGAAAATATTCAATGTACAAATTTAAACCATTTCTTGTTTATATCTATTGTTAGCTGACTTATGCTTATACACAAGCAGAGTCTCTGACGTGTCTTACCTAGATGTGGCTTTTAAATACATCATTGGACGTGGAAAATTGCAGAAAAATACTATATCACCAAATCGAACTATATATTTACCCATTATCATGACTTTATAGAACTGTACTGATGCAAATAATTAAAAATTACCCTCACTTTTATTTCTGAAAATATATTTCTTGTTTCAATCTATTACATGCTCACACACAAACAGCTATTGTTACTTTCGAAGAACTGGAAACCTGCACTTTCAACATTTCTTAGAAGTTTCCCCATCACAATGTTTCTCATAAATCTCCTATTGCACATGAAATATCAGAGAAAAACACAATATCGACAAAGTGGACGATCACTGGATCCATTTTGCATGAAAAGAAAACTGTAGCGATGCAAAGAAATTAAAAATTTCGTAAAGAAACTCACATTACCCTAACTTTTATTCTGGAAATACATTTTTATTTTAACCTAACATACCTATACACAAGCAGATGCTCTGACGCACTTACGAACAACTCAAACATATGCAGTTAACATGTCTTAAAAATTCCTATTATGGTGTGCCTCAAAATTCTCTCATAGGGCTTGAAATATTGGAGAAAAATACAATATCACCAAAGTGGGTTGCCCGTGGATCTATTTTGCATGACATAAGGAGAATTTAGTAGCAGTAGTAAATGTCCAGCATTTGTATTAGATGAAGAAAAGTTGTGCGAGCATTAGCAAACAATTCATAAATTTCCTTTCGCGCCCCATCTGAAACGCTTTTGCAATCGTGTAGCGCCCCAGTAAAAGATAAAAACCCAAATAAAAGTCTTAGAAAATGGATTATAGTCAGCTAAATAAATTTCCGATGCGGGACCCGTTTTCTATTGATTGGAAAATACTTTTAGTCTTAGCCCAATCATAAATATGTATGAAGTTATCTTAATCTCATTTGCACATGAGACTTACTATAATGTATCCCTCCTCTGAAGAGAGGTTAGAAGAATTTTGATACATAAGAGAGAGAGAGAGAGAGAGAGAGAGAGCATCTTTTGAGAAGAATACCTTCTCAAAAACGTGCAATCTACCAGGTGGGGAAGGATGTATTTAATGAGGTAAGACTAAGGTTGATGACAGCTTTACAAAGTACTCAACATTCTGCCATAAATTACAAATGAATTTCTTTAAAGTCGAAGGGATGATTTTAATAAATGGAATTACTTAATAAATGGAATTACGATCGTTATTTGCTTATTTTTCAACTTGATCCGCGTTTACATAATTTTCTATACAATTTATGAACTCAAACAAATTATGTTTTTTTCGGTTCAGTGATGCGATGTGATATGTATAGGGTGATTATTGAATCCTTTATTTATATACTTTCTGTGAAAGATTTGAATACAATTTTGACACAATTAGGGAATTCGTTTTTATTGTGTGTGTACTGCGTGCAAAATTGTAAAATGAATATAAAAATAACTGCATGTAAAACAACGCGTGAGGTATTACATTCAAAATGTCCGCTTTCATTAATCCATCCGTTTAAATATAAGCTTCTTTTCCGAACAATTAGAGTACAATACATTACGGTACAACTTATTTACGTTTTAATAAACTGGAACTGGTGTGTGAATCTGATTTTCGTTTTCTCTGCTGTGCATGGATGAATAAATAAAGAGCTTGTTCATAAACGTGAACCAATCACCCGGTCTGCACGTTAGGTGCATATAGCGTTCCAAAAGTCTCATTCTATTCAACGTGCAGTACTAGATGTTCCTAATCCAACAACACCAATAAACATTGGCTGTCTCGGAACACCAACTACATAACTGCAATATTGAGGAGAATTTTCAAGATGCACCTGCATAAAAGGCATTTCTTAAAAGTAAAATGATATACAATTAATTACCCACTTTCAGTACTAACAAAGTTTCCCACATGTTGTAATTAATAAGAATCACGAACCTCATTCTAAGTTTTCGTTTTCGGAATAAACTAATGAATTGCAGTTGTGTCGTTGTTCTTAAGGCCTGGAATAAATGAACATATTTCTCAGTGCGGGCCAGTGTTTACCCGAAATCAAAGATGACGAATCTTAATATCTTCTAATTTACTATGCCATTAGACTGGTTACTGGCAGCTTATATTTCTAACTCATATTTTCAACTGATCATTTGTATATTTTTACATTCGATTTTTTAAATTTAGAATTTATATCTTTTTAGTGCGGAATTAAAATTTTTTTCTTTTAATTTAATTTTTTTTCAGTTTAAATTTGGAATTTTTTAACTTAAAATTTAAAACGTTTTAGTTTAGAACTTAGAACTTTTTAGTTTATCTATTGAACCTTTTAGTTTTTACTTCTACATTTGTTCTCTAACGTTTTTGTACTATTCAAAATGTCATTCGTCTACTACATTTTGTAACATGGTTTTATTTTTGAAAAAAGTATTCGTCTTACCTCGTAGATAGCATTTTTAATGGAAAATGCTCATCTCTATAAAACATTAAAGTGAATGGCATGCATTCTACTTGCTTGAAATGTATATTAAAATAACTACTTTAAGTATTTTCAGAACATATTTGAATTAGTTCCAACTATAATTCTTGATCAAAGTAAGAAAACGATAATTATTTCTTCGTATAATCGAACTACTGATACCACACGTTCTAAGATGGCTTATCTGTGATTTTAAAAAATCAATAGATTTTAGTACTTACACATATGTAAGTAATAACAATAACTCTCTAAAAAAGAATGCATTTTTGGAATCGCTAAATAACACAAAAATAGGTAAATAAGTTGAGTAGTTTAGATTGAGTCCCACTGAAGTAGCACATCATGCTATTGCCAAATATCCAGGATGAATCCCGAGGGAAAGATCTGATGACATCTCGTAATTTACCATGGTCAGACGAGGAGGTCAGCCCTTGATCTGGCAGCCCACTCTCCAAAATTCCACAAAAGGACAATATTTGGATTTTTGTGACCAAAAAAAGATTTAACATGCACCAGCCCATGCGTACAAGATGGTCTTTTCATGAAAAACGTCCGGTTACATATTCTTGACTCTGTGAATTGAGGTCCTAAGGCCCATACATTTGAATCAAGAAGAACAGTATGCATTGCGATAGTATCTAAGTAATGTTACAAAATAGGAAAAATATTTAATGGTAAAATTCAGGTTACGTAAAAAGTTTATTTCAAAGTACCCATGTTAATTGAAGTTAAATAGAAGATATTTCAATAACTGATCAACACATCTAAATATTTCTTGATAATGAGAACTTAAAAATGGCTACAAATCGTTATTGTTCCCAAGTGCAACAATTGAGCTGGTGAAACGGAGTCACGTGAATATTATCTACTACTTCATACATTTTTTTAAGTTTAGGAATGCATTCAAACTCCTTGTTGAAGTCTGTAAAGCTTTTTTAAGCTTTAGCAAAATTAATAAACCTTGAATTAAATATTATGTTTTTAAAAGTTATTAGAAGTAGTAGAATGAACACAATATGCAGCAAAACGAGATAATACTTTTTTAATATATGGGTTTCAATTAAAAAGACAATGTATTAATCTGAAGTACGATATCAAAAGATGCCACACGTCAGGAAACTGAATTAATGCGCATGACTACTTTTGAAATACAATCAAAAGAAGAAAAAAACAGCCTTATAATAACACATTGTTAGAATAGGGGTTCAATTAAATGTTTAATTTTTATAAAGTATATAATTCTTTGAATAGTATTCACTGTAAACTTGATATCAATGATCCGTTTGAATAAAAGAAAATGTCATTTTAAATAGCGCTTCTTCAAAAAACCGACCTTACATTTATATATATTTTAATTATATAGCGAGGCTTCTAGAAGCTAAAATAATTATTATGAACTTCTTTCCAAGCGAGAACGCTTGGAATGTGTCGAAATAAGTCCGAAGCAATTTGTAACATAATACAAGGAAATAAAGTAAAAGCATAGCATAAATATTTAGAGATTTTACGTTTTCTTATTGGCAAATCAAGCTGAAAAAACAACTTTAGTTCAAACATGACGGAAACGTGAATTCTTTTGAGTACAGAAGATGGTTTTTCATAAAGATTTTTATTGGGATATATGTAGTCACTTCATTTCATTTATTAAAACCCTTTTGCTTTTTTCCACTTCAATAATTTATCTATTATGTACGATTAATACTCCCAATTACTCAGACAAAGATTCCCATTTGCGTAAATACAAAATATATTATTTTATTGATTTCATATTCATGCTAAACGTAAACAAATAAATATATTACTTACTCTTAAGCTAATTTTAATTCTTAGGTTTTTTTTATTCCAATTTTAATGTTATTTTTTATTTACATTGCGATTAACTACTTTGGCAATTTACACTTTTAATGTATGAGACAAATATTATCAATATATATATATATATATATATATATATATTGCATAGAATGTTATGCAAGGTTTGGGTTTAATATTGGAATCAGATATCAGTCTAGTCAGACAAAATTAAATGTAGAGGGAAAAATCGAGTATGAGACAAATATTGTAACTTTAAAGTGAATATGTGAAAAACCTTGACGTTTCCCCAAACAATTTACATTAATCCTCCGAGTGTTTTTACAAAATATCTCGTCCATCAAGATCTGGTTATAATTGTAATTTAATACATCTCATCGATATAATGACCTGGAGGTTAAAGCATCTTGTTGGTAATCACTTTTATTCCTCGATCCCTTCCTTTTTTACGACAAATCTCTTGATTTGATGATCTTACAGTGTTTCCCATGACGTTTAATAATTACTTATGGTTAGCTGATGCTGGAATTAAGATCATTTGAGGAACTTTAGGGCGTATCGACCAGGTAGATCCCTGATGGCAAACCCCTGATTAGGGAAAGAAGGTAACCCGATTTCAAAAGTGGAGGTCACTTTGAAGAAGGCCAGAGATGGTTCCCTGATAGGTATAGATAGATACAAGCTGTGCCATCGAAGATAGATAGTCCTATAATAACAGGTGAGCCCACTGATATTCCTACTACTTCGTGGACAGGTTCACTTGAGTAGAACGAGGTGCCTCATATATAGTCGAATTTTTCTACATATATCATAATCTCCATTTCCTTTTTCGTATCTTTAAGATAAAGGGATTTTCCTATCAATTACCTTTCAAATTTAATATCTGTGGACAATTTGTAAAGTGGAGATCAACCTCACTAAACTATATTTCTGTATTGTCAATGGTTATCTCTTTAGAATCCCGTGACAAAACTCAACAAGTGAAATTTTAACATGTCCATTAGGGCGTATCGAAAAAAAAGGAAATTTCTAATTTTTTTTGTGGTAGTGCGGAAAAGTTGTGAACTCCCATCATTAAAAATCGTGCAGTACCTTAAAACTTTAGGTTGATTTCTTCTGTCGCCTCAGTTGGACGAAAGTTCCAAAAATTGGACTACAAAGTATTAAAATACAAAAATTAATAAATAATTACAGATTTCGTTAATCGTTTCGGGTAGCGCGAAAAGTTACTATTTTTTAACAACAACCACTATTAAAAATTTTAGAATTATAGGTTTGTTTCTTCTGCTGTCTCATCAGCATGGAATTTTTAAAATTTTGATACTTTCCTGCACAATTGTTTACTGCTTACACAATGCACAATCGAAACAGACTCGGTTTGGCGATCTCCCAAAAAGTGGAACGAATGCGTTTAAAACTGTATAACATAGATCTTGTCAGTCAAAGATGTGCTGTATCCATCAGAATCACGGCTGCTATTGCATAGAGTGGCATGCAAGATTTGGGTTTAATATCGGAATCAGATACCAGGCTCGTCAGGCAAAATTAAATATGGAGGGAAAAATCGAGAATTTTCTAAAAATTGGTCTGAAAATCAAATGAAAATCGCTCCACTCTATCTGAACTTTATTTTGATTGACTTCAGGATGAAACTTTAACATCAGATACACTCGAGTACAAGCAGTTCCAAATAATAATTGTAGAAGCGCTTTACTGTATAGTATCGGAGCCTGGTTTTTCGTACATGTTACACCTGAAAGTGGGTTTAACCTTGATTTATCTAATAACATTTACGAATGCGTAAAATTTGTTTTATTGGAGAATTTTAGCAACCTTATTGTTCTCGGGTGTAACGGCCCTAAAGTGAACACAGGATTGTTTAACGTTAGAATTCGCAGGCTTCAATTGAAAATTCAGTGACCAATACAATGGATTATCTGTTTACTTCATTTCAATGAGTTGCCATTATAACACCTATTTGAGTCCGTAGATGGCAAGTCATCTGGACCCATATATTACACAGAGACAATGGACGAAACCTCAAAGAACGCGAAAAACTTTCGATTATTGCTTTTAATAGTATTGAATGCGAGTTGCCACTCATTGATACTAACACCCTTAATTCAGATCAGAAATACTTACTATACATTTGCACCGCCATTTATCCTAGTGTTTATTGTTCAGATCCAGCAAACCGGGAAGGGTAAACGTTGAATTTGGCCAGCTGGCTAACAACTGCCAATCGAATATTGAGGTTATATATATCTACATCAGACCTATCAAATGAGTTGCTCACTTTGCACACTTATGGTTCCGAATTATGATTCATCATTACGACCATCATTCCATAAAGGACGGTGATAGACACCTGTGAAATTTCATCAGCTCATCTCGGTACTTGCCTAAGATGTATCGGGACGTAATCGAACCAGTTATTTCTCGTAACGCTTACTTTGTGACTCCTAAAAACATGCTTTTGGCAATGTTAACTGATGAGAGGTGCCATATTAGGACACTTGCAACTCGGCGGATTATCAAGGCAAGGGAAATTAGCAAAGATGAAAATTGTGCTCGCAGATTCGCTATTCCTACTGTTAACTTTGGAGCTACAGACTATGTAGATCTCAATGACTGGCAAGCTTGTTATGTGACATCGCCTCCAGTTCTCAGATATCAATTTTCAAGAACTTCTGAAGATGATACAGGACGGTATGCCAATTAACTGCTGGGACTTTATTAAATTTCCTTCATACACGCAAGAAGTTGAGCGGACTGTGGAACTAGTCACTGCGGCCTCCGGAAAAAGAATTGGGTCGCAGAACTGGGATGGATTTATTAGAGCGACACTAGAATCCAGAAAACACATTTCAAAATTTGAGACCAAAAATGATTACAAGCAGTAACGATTTTGTCATTTGTATGTTTGAAAGGTAAAAAAAAAGTTTCTGTTTGCATTAAAATAAGGTGTGTGTGTGACGTATATTTATTTAAAATGTGACTTCATTTTCCAAAATTTGCTATCGATGAGTAGTCAGTTGATATTAATCTATAATTCTAAAAAAATTATGGGTGTTGTTGTTAAACAATAGTGATCTGTAAGCACTACCCCAAACCGATCAACGAAATCTTTGATTATTTATTAATTATTGTATTAAAACATTTTTAGTCCAATTTTTGGAACTTTCGGCCCACAGAGGCGACAGAAGAAATCAACCTAAAATTTAAAATTAGGCACGATTTTTAATGATGGGAGTTAAAACTTTTCCGTACTACCACAAAAGGATTTAGGAAATTTCGATTTTTTTTGGTACGCCCTAATGGACAGGTTGAAATTTCCATTGTGTGGTATATTGTACCGGGATTCTAAAGAGATAACCATTTACAATACAGAAATACCGTTTATTGAGGTTGATCTCCACTTTACAAATTTTCCACAGATATTAAATTTGAAAGATTATTTATAGGGATTTCCTTTTTCTTATCTTATCTAGAAGTAGTTTTTCCTTTTTCTTATCTAGAAGATAAGAAAAAGGAAATGGAGATTATGATATATGTAGAAAAATTCGACTATATGAGGAACCACGTTCTACTCAGGTGAACCAGTCTGCGTAGGAATATCAGTGGGCTTACCTGCTATTTCTATCTTCGTTGGTACACCTGGTATCTATCTATACCTATCTGGGAACCTTCTCTGGACTTTTACGACGTGCCCTATACCTTTTAAATAGTGGCAATTCTTTCCCTCCTCATGAGTCTGCCATAAAAATCCTCGAACCATCCTAGTGGTATTTCTTCGTGTCAAAAACTACACTGAGAGTGTCCAGATTCTGAGACAAAACTGGTTCCAAATTGTCAGCAGTTCTAGACAAAGGAAACAATACGTTTTGTCAACTTTCGATACATTCCGCCTTGGAATAATAGAGCAGTTTGGTCACTACGAGATATCTCCTTACTAGCAAAATTGACGAGATCTTCGACTTGTTATACAAGGGTTGGACAAAAATATGGAAACACCTCGGAAAATGAATGCTTCAAAAGAAACGTTTTTCTTGTGAAATGTGTAGTTGACGCTGATATTTTTTCCTATTGAAGCCACCTATACAACATCATTCGCTAAATCACAGTAGGGTCGAAAGTGTTTGTTGAGTTATCGTGACAGACGATCATTGAGGATGATTCTGACTACAAATAAGAACACCACAGCTTCAAAAGCTACTAATGAAATGAATGTAGTGTTTTTTAAAGAAAAATCAAAACTATCAGGGGATGTAAAACATGAATATCAAAACAATAAGAAGGGAGTTCCATAAGCATGTTATTTCTGGCCGAGCTGCAATGCAAAAACCATTCATCAGTGATGCAATTGCCTGTAACAGGAAACAATGGTATTTAAGGCACAAATCCTGTACAATGTTACACTCGAAGACAGTAATTTCGTCGTATCAGTCTTGTTTCGCATTGTTTCCCACTTCTGGCCAAGTTTACGTCTGGCGAACGCTATCCGAAGCCTATAATACAGACTTCTTGTTGCCAAGAGGGACAAATGGCGGGGGTTCTGTGATGGTTTGGGCAGGGATATCGTAGTTTTCTGTGGGTCTCATGATTACTCTACAAGAGAACATTAAGTCAAAGGATTATGTGAACATTTTGGCCGTTCAAGTCCATCTCATGGTACAAACTTTGTTACCCAATGGTGATGGTGTCTTACAAGACGACAAAACCCCTGTTCACACAACTCACATCGTCCAGGGCTGGTTTCCTGAGCACGAGGATGATTTTTTTCATATCTCCTCTGGCCACCACAAACACCAAACCTCAATATTATTCAACTTTGTGGTCTACAACGGAAAGGAAAGTGCGTGATCGCTATCCACAGCCATCATCGTTATCTGAATTTGCCACCATTTTGCAGGAAGAATGGTACAAGATTCCCTTGGCAAGCATATAGGAGTGAACTGTATTTATCCATTCCGAGACGACTGCAATCTGTTTTGAATGCCAACGGTTTTTCTACACCATATTAGGCAAGGTTAGGTGTTTTTTCAGGTGTTTCCATATTTTTGTCCAACCCCTGTATCTTCGAAACCACTTGGATTGTTAAAACTCACTTCCCGGTCTATAACAAATATGATGTGAGGTTCTATCTTGTCAGTAACAACTTCGCTATTTCTTACATCCCATTATAAAAATGAAGTACACTGCTTGTTACCAAGTACACGCAAATAACTGTAAGAAAAATCAACGTGACATTAATGCCGTACTGTACTATACATTCCTCTTATCGGATTTTAAACGTCATACAATATGGCTGTCAATACGCCTGGTTCCCTTCTTCAGTTCAATGCTATACAACTTCTTTATGTGTTTAAATGTATAAAATTTTCTATTTTTTATCCCCTTGGCTTGAACTTGTATTTAAATACTATATATAATGTTCTAACCTGTGAAACATTTTATGCCAAAAATTCAGTTTTGAATTAGAAGTATAGTCGTCTTAGTTTAAAAATTATTCTCACTAAATGTGTTTCTCAAGAAGAAATATGAGTTTATCCTAATGATAGCTGGACATTAAATTATTGTTACAATAGAGCAACACAATAGACTGTTAGCAATGGTCCTGGATCAATTCCTAAGTTAAAGAACCAATAACAACGCCTCGAAATTTTGAACCACAACGAGGTCAACGCCTCAACTGGCACTCTCCAAACTTCCTGACCAAGTCACCGTGATTACATTTGAGGCCACGAGAGATATAACGTGCAAAAGCCACCGTGTATACGACATATTTAACGTTCTGAACAAAGTTTCAAATTAAACCCTCAGGTTGCGAATCCATTGTTTGCCAACTGGTCTATCGTGACCATCTTTTCATAAAGAAAAATGACTTCATGGACCACCAGTTATAAGATCACCATATTCTGGCTTAGAACATATAATAAAGTTTATATATTGGAAATATTGACTTATAGTCTTGTTATTGTAAGCCAAAGATATATTTTTACTCTGTAATTAAATCTAATTTTCTCAACAGCACTACAATCAATTAAAAAATATTCCCCGTTTTGCAACTATGAAAAGCAATCTTACTCCTTGTCCCTTACGACGAAAATATTTATTTTTTATGCCTTTGAACTTACGAAAAGGTAAAAGGCTCAGACTGATATACGAATAATTTTTTTTTTCTACTAAGCGTAACCACATCTTTAATCGCTGAATCCTCTAACAACAAGCAGGAAAATCAAACTCAAAACTTTAATTAAGCAGAAATATTTCGGTCTCAAGAACTTAGCAATTAAATAACTGTTTGTAAAGCTCTCTGATCAAGCACAGACCAGCTTTTCCCGAACATTCCAAATTATAATGACTGGTTTTCTTTTGCGAATTCCATATCAAGAATGCCGTTGCATTTTCTCGGCTGTGATATTGTTTGCCGACGGATAGGAACATCGTAGCCATGGAATTTTGGGCATTACTCGATTCTAATTGGAGCCCGCTTTGACTACCCGTCTTTTGAAGTCAAAGTTTTTGACAAAGCTAATGCAAGAGTAGTAATTTGTATCGAAGAATGTTTTCTCATTTTCTACATGTTTTGTTCCTTTCGGTGCCTAGATTCTCGGGCTGAGTCACAAATGAGCATTTTTTGTATTGACTTCATAGTATCATTACCATAATTTGCTCTCATGAATTGAGGGAATGATGTTTTTAAAATTTCTACGATAATTAAATGTCTTAAAACATGTTTAGAAGTTTTATCTTTAGTTACATTTTTGCGTACAGCTTTTTTTGTGGTAGCCACTTGTTCCGTGCTGGATTAGGAATATGATAAATGTAGGCTGTAGATCGACAATGTTTCATTTTTATCTAATTTTTGGAAACCAACTGTCATTGATGCCATTTTGAATATAGAAATGTTTTATGTGAATACTATAATCTTATGAAAAAACAGTAGACTTTAAAATTAATTAAGCAGTTTTAAATCTAAAACATTAATCTCGATAATTTGTAATTGGTATTTTCTGGAATAATGTCTTTGAAAAGACCAATTTTATTCTCTTTTTAATGGTGTATACAATCTTACATAATCTTAGCTTAAGAATACCACTCTATGAAATGTAAACCTTCAATATCTATGCAGACTATAAGTACGAAAGTATCCCTGATTGTTTCTATATTTTGAAGTGATATATTCCCTTCCAGTTGAATAACTTGCTTTTATATGTGGTATAATTTCTAAAGAAGCACAATAAAAGATCTTTAGGAAAAATGAGAAAAGGGGTAAACAACAAATGGGAAAAAAGGGTAATCAACGCTTTTTTTTATTTAGAGTGTAACTTGCCCCCTCAGGATACCAGGGTAGCGCAAAGTAGTTCACAATTATATCATTTAAGTATGATAATAAGTAATGTTACATTTGCGGCATTAGAAAAAAACACTTTGTTTTTGTAAATTAGAATAATTGTATTAAGACAGTAAAATATTATATGTGGACATAAAAACATTGCTAAATAGGGTATCAAATGCACTGTTTGGTAAACTCTGAGTTACAAGTAATCGTAAGTATTAACCTATTTTAAACGCATACCTCTATTCCTGTTTCACATACTATAAATCATCCATATGAAATTGGTATTTTAAAATAACTTGTGGAGAGAGTGTTTGACTATATGTTTCAATTACATGCAACATAAATCTTCCCTTTAGTTTATGCAATCTTAAAAAGAGTAACTTCCTTTGAAATTTACACAACTTTCTATACATAAATATCGATATTGCACAAATAAACTTCCTCAATAAAGACATTTACGTGACACGGTATTAATGCAACGTAAACCTGATTCACCTTAAAAGTATTTACTTATCCCGATATACTGCTGCTTCCATCTAATTAAAAAAATGTGGATGTAAACAATCTGAGCTTTTGGTCATTACTAAAGCATTATTATCGAAACTTATTCTTTCAAATATCTAATTCCCTATTTCTATCTCGGACAATAAATATCCCTGATATCATGTTTATTTTCGGGGAAATTTGTTTTGAACATCAAAAACACCCGCTTCTAGGAGATTAAGAAATATTATTTAGGAAACAACAGCTGCGGATACTTTGCTCTGAAAGTTAAGCCTCCGATTGTATCTAGTTTTTAATAAAGCGAACCATAATTTAGGCATAAAGTGAATACTACTTTGTGCTTCCAGTGCTACGTCTAACGTTATATAAGATTAAAAACCCGAAATTTATTTTCTCATGGGCTTTAAAGTAATGCGAACTTTTAGGGAATTGTTCGGACGTTGTTGTTTTGCTTCACCATTACAGGGTGACTGAAATGCGACCTTCCATTATCTCTACCGAGTATTATAAAGTTTATAAGTCATTAAAATTTCTAAACCTGTAATGGCACATTCAGTGAAGCCATTTTGCGTCCTTTCGTATCACCTGCTATTTTTTGCTCCACAATGGGCTAGTTTATGAACCCTTCTTTTAAAATAACGCACTGACAAGTTTGTTAAGCTTCTTCATTATTCTGGAGTTTAAGGAAAACTAAAATCTCCATTGATATAAAAATAAAAATACAAGTGCATAATTTTGAGCTACATATTTCCCCATTCTGATAGTGTAAAAAGGACTTGCGACCCAAGCAATAATGCGGATTGGAAATTAAAAATGCAATGCAATTTCGCTCTCCTTAACCTTTTACTACGGCAAGTACATCAGTTGCAGTTCGTACAAACCTTTTTTTTTTTTTTTTGTAGAGAGAGAGAAACTTGTTTTTACACTTCCGTTTTATATATTCTTGGATGTATTGCAATGTTTAACATATATTTATTTGGCAATATACTCTAGGAAGAAATAATACGGATTGTAAATTAAAAATGCAATGCAACTTCGCTCTCCTTAATCTTTAGACTACGGCAGGTACATCCGTTGTTGTTCGTACAAATATTTGCTTTTTTACGTAGAGAGAGAAACTTGTGTTGTACGGTTCCGTTTTATATATATTCTTGGATGTAGTGCAATGTTTAACATATATTTATTTGGCAATATACTTTAGGAGGCAATATAATGTAGAATATTTCCTCTTGCTTATAGCAAAAACGAATGTTCTTATGTCGAGATATATAAATTTAATGCGATCCACCCTCACAGATGAACGAAATAATTGCTAGCCCTACCGAATATAATTATATGCGTGAAAGGATGGTACATTATTTTGTACTGAAATAGTATAGGACACTCCCCTAAACAAGGCCTTGACTTTGGTGGCTAAATCACATCAAAAGGAAACGGTAATGTATTGAATGAACCATAGGTAAGCAATTGAGACTTGGAAACCTTTCAATAAGAATTCGATTAAAATTTAGTACAAAATAAGAAAACCTTTCAACTGACTAAAAATTGAAATAAAAATAAAAGTTAACAAAAAGTACCATAAATCTATAGATATATATAATCACGTGTTTATCAAAGAATTTTAATTTATATTGGAATTCTTAGTAAAATGTTACCAAATATTTGACACATAAATAAAATACGGGCTCCTAGTCATAACTGTAGTGTTTTGTTTCGTTTGTTATTGTAATTAAAATGTTAATGAGCGATGTAGTTTTTTAACATAACTCTGCTGTTTGTTGGTAATTGTACAACTTTACTGATTATTAACAAAATGTAGACGGGGTAGAATATATGACACATAAATAAAATACGGGCTCCTTGTCATAACTTTAGTGTTTTGTTTGTTATTGTAATTAAAATGCTAATGAGTGATGTAGTTTTTTAGCATTACTATGCTGTTTGTTGGTAACTGTAAAACTTTACTGATTATTAACAAAATCTAGACGGGGTTTAGTAATTTATTGTGCTTTTAAAATGTTGAAACGAATTTCGTGACAACCATTCCGTAATCTTTATAAAACCTGCTTTCACGTAGAATGTTTAACGGAAGAGAATATAACTTGACAGAGCTTTTTCATGTACGGTCAGTAAAAGAAATGTTAATACAAAGGTAGTCCCGTTTGTAACTTGATCTCAGTTAATGATTGGTGATTGCTATAATATGATCATCGTCGTTATACCTTATGACTAGAACATAAATAAGAAAGTATTCGAATGGACAACCGAATTGTGAATAAGAATAATGATAGAACCGAAACCGGTTACTTACCCTATTTCTCCTTTTATCTCGAAAGACTAGATGAATAATCCTAAGGTGTTTTGCGATCACAGAAAACGAACAAAGAATATCTCTGAAGAGATTTAATAGCAATAATTGAAATGTATTGAAGCAATGTATAGTGATTTTTTTCTCCATTTCAAATTAAGGTATTTTGGTAAGATCAAGTTAAGAATTTGTCGAATAGTGTTCCAAAGAACACCGTATTGTTTCAAAACTTCCATAGAGTAGTGGGAAGGAAAAAGTTTCTGTTCACCATCCGAAAGTTGGTTCTTCTGGTTTTGTTTTTCAAGAACGATTTTGTTCACAATTATTGGGTCAAGTGGTCGTTTATTTTTATTCAAGTCGTCATATCAAAAAATATGTAACTCATTTTCAAACAAAACTAATTTTCGAGTTTTCAATCTCGCAACTAGTACGTAATGATACTGTCACTAGTTAGTATAGCTGACGAGTAGATGACATGAAACGTCTGTAGTCACTAGTATTCCACTTCATATCATAATTCACTATAAAGTAGACTCCAATCTGTTTCTAAAGAATGCGAGAGATGCACTTCACATTGGTGTAAAGTGAACATTTTGTAGATCTCCTTATAAGTGCTGCTATTTCTAAGTGATATTATTTTTCCAAAGCAAAGAGATGTCTGAGAAAATAAGTTTTTTTATTTTATAACAGCAAAACCACATTCAAGCATGAAATCTACATAGAAGTTATTGAAAACATTTTAAATAGGACAGACACCCAATGCAGTAAATAAATCACCATAAATACGACTACGCTAGAGTAAACCTATATACATAAGGTACGACTAAGATGCAAATCAGGCCGAGTAACGGGACAATCTAATCGAAGTAGAATTGAATCTAGCTTCCAACCGCATGCTTAGCATCGAAAATCGAATTGCCCATAAGCATGAGCAAATCTAATAGATGTTGCCAGACGTGGCTAAATTAAAGCACTAGCATGCTAGCAGGTATTTTCACTGGGTTCTAAGTGTGATCTTGTAGATAATGTTATCTGTAAACAGACGGTAAGTAGCTCAGTCGCGAACTCTTGGTGGTGCTATCCTAGTCATTCAGTATGTAAATAGTGTATCTGTTGCAACGGGTTATTTTCAATTACCGTACACATCTGCCTATCGTTAACTTTATAAGTGAAAACGTACCTTAAGAGTTTGCTGATCAGTGTTTGGGCAGTGTATATCAGTGTAGAAAATATAAAGTATATTTTCTAGAAGATAACTAATACCACGATCATCAAAAACAAGCCTGCTTATCTAGTGCAGATCATATTCTTTTCATAATTCATGGAAAGAAAGACTGCATTCTTCCCACTTCCAGAATGCTTCTCACTGTTTAGGAAATCAATGATCCCCCCTGAAAGGCATACATAAAGTAGTTACGTTCTTTGTATTCTCACGACACAATGACAAGAATCGGCGTAATTTATGGTGACCGTAATCACATTTATCTCAATTAGGTTCCGTTTAGCATTAATGGGAGAAATGAACATTTGTTTTAGCATAACGATCGCCAAGTGTTGTTCAGGGCCAAATAGCATGTAACAGCTAAGGCTATTTAAGATAATTTATTCTTATATTTATGAAGACCTATTAATGTAGGAAATAACCGCGGCGCGTCATTTGCGGTCCAGGACACGAAGCATGATACATTGAACATAATGAATCAGTTTTTTGTATACTGCAAATTACATGGATATAAATTGTGTTTTTCATGGGTGACACCATTTTTTTTAATTTCGTTGAACATCAGAGTAGTTATTAACTCAATTAAGTTTATTCCCTTAAGTTTACTGTTATATTGTTTGGATGAAATTTTACTTTTTCTCAAGTACTACACTGGCGTAAGGAGCAGTAAGATTTCTGGAAGCTCCCTAGCTGTGAGCTGAATTAGATGAGCTAAAATGAAACTAAAGGTACGTCGGGAATTAACAAACTGACGAATAAAAACGAAATAACATCAAGAACTATGAACGAAATAAAAAAAATCTCTGAACATCTTGACATGCACTATTTGCAATGATATAGATGGATAACTGAAAGCCAAGAAAGACGAAGGTGTCCTTTGTTGCCACCTCAAGCACTGGTGCAGGCCTTTCACCACTTTTGCAAACAATACAATAAGGATCATGATGAGTTTCTGCGGTAGCAGAATCTATTGCTATGTTAGAATCCCTGACAAACGCCACAATTCTAAAATTTGAAAATACAGCATATTTCTACTGAATATTTTCGGTTATACAAATTGACACAAGCTGCTTTACTTAATTTGAGATGATGTAAACTATAATAATTATTGTAATCCTTAACGCTCCCGTTGGTGAGCAATTTGAGATATATTATCAATAGCGAAATTTCTCATATCTTGATGGACAAGATATGCTTGTATGAATAAGCCGCTTGATTGATTTTGCACACCATTATACACACGTCTTGTAGAAACAATTAAAAGGTCATGGGCATTTTTACTTTGCAGTGGTCTTCCTGTAATTGAAAGGAAATGAGTTAAGGAAATTTGTTCACAATAGACGTCTTTTCTAAATTGGATATTAATGATCGCCTGTAAGCTAAATTCGATACCAATGAGAAATCACAGTTAACGGATGCAATTATTTGGCCCGAAAAGCAGCTGCAACACCTGGGCATAAATGCCACAAGTTCTTGGTACATGAGATACTTCTTGGTACTGGAGACAGGTTGTACCAAATGTTTAAGCAGCAGTTGCGCAAAGTCGAGGTATTCGGACATGGTGCTATTTGAGCTGTGAGCTGCCGCTCCATGATATCCCAAATGCGCTCTATCGGATTAAGATACGACGTGTAAGGTCTCCAGGACATTAAGTATTTCATCAGTATGATCCTCGAACCACTCCAACACAATCCGCGCCTTGTGACATGGGGCGCTGTTCTGCTGGAAGATTTCCTTTCCAATTGGGAAGACAGACGCCATGTAAGGGTGCAACGGATCCGCAATGATGTTCAGATAGTTCGCAGCGTTCATGGTCTGTTCTACCACAACTATGGGTCCCTGAGTCGCCAATGAGAACGTCCCCAAAGCACAATACCACCATCACCAACTTGCGTATGACCTGCTGTACAAGATGGTAGCAACTGTTCGCCTAGGAGACGGCGTACCCTGGCAGCACCATTGACGTGATGAATGAAAAATCGGGATTCATCTGACCAGGCAACTCTCTTCCATTCATACATGGTCCAGTCAAGATGATACCGGGCCCACTGTAGACGTAGTTGACGATGACGCTTGGACATAAGAGGCACACGAGTCTGCTGCAAAATCCCATATCCAACAGTGTCCGCTGAACTGTGTGTTACGAAACCTTGCGCTTGGACCTGCATTGTATTGGGCTGTTAGTTGAGCCACTGTCTCATGCCGATGTTGCTTATAAAAAATATCGCCTACGAAAAGAAACAGGCATAGGATGATCATAACCACAAGGATAAAAAAGACACCCCAAACATAGTCCTTGTCCCAGTCCGACTTTTAAAACAGTTTTGAGGACATATTATCAGGATCTAAAGGCAAGTAAATATTATACACATATGGTATGGTATGGTAGGAAAAGAGGAATTTTTTTGAAGAAATTGTTAAAGGAAGAGATAGAAGGCAGGTAATTTGTCAATAAAAAATTAAAAGTGTGATAGGGATGCTTTTACAGGAGGTTTGGGAAGTAGGTATATATTTAAACATCATCACATTGTAACTACATGATGACAACAAAAGAAAAAAGTGTGGTATATGGCATTCCCTAGTCGAGTGCAAAAAAGGTGAAAGCAAAAAAATAATTTATTAAGTAAGGTTTGAAAAGTGAAGGATGTAAAAAAATATATTTGTAAAACACTTTACAAGAAAACTACTTATACGATAGTTGTTCTTTAGAGTAATTTGGAAGAATTTTGAGTTGCTTATCAATAATAGATTTTATTATTTTATCTAAAATGCCATACTTTCTGTATTTAGTTCCCTATTGGATGCTGTCAATAGGTCCCCAAAACTCGTCATTTCTAAATAGCAGTAATTTATTTTTGTTGGCTGTTTTTATTACTCTGGGTATTATTATCCAATGATGGTTTCCTTTAGTATGTGATATATTTTTATTTTATTTTATTTTTGGTAATTTTTAAGTTTTTTTTTTGGGGGGGTGACAACTTATGTTTATAACTTTGGCTAAGTCTACAGAAAAAAACATTATTTATTTATATCTTTGGCTAAGTCTACAGAAAAAATTCAATGTTTATATCTTTGGCTAAGTCAACAGAAAAAACTCAATGTTTTTATCTTTGGATAAGTCTACAGAAAAAACTCAATGTTTATATCTATGACAGGGCTCCTAACACGTCACCTTTTTGACTTTTGTCACCTTTTGTCACCTTTTCAGGGGTTTTAAGTTCTTAAATCTTATTTAGAGAAGAAAATTTTTTTTTGCACAGTTAAAAAAATTCATTTCCTCTATAAAAAAAAACAGGGTTTGTACGAATTCAATTTCGAAATGCGCGCTACATTACACCACAAGAATGGATTCAAAAGCGTATCGTTTCAATTGTAAAAGGATACTTCATGTTGCTCGCGGTGTATTAGCAGCAAATTCTGGAAATTTTCCCACAGAAAAAGGCTATCAGTAAAACGAAGCGGCGAAGTTTAAGGGAAGCAGGGCCATCTGCATGTCCGACCCTTAGTACCTAATTACCTAACTTGAGTGGCATTTACGACTAACGTTTTCCTTTCATAGAATTATGTGGCGTATCATTTGGCGCAAGGTAGATATCACCGGTCGACAGGATCGAACAATAGGAGTAACCCTCCAGGAGGTCAGACGCTGACAGTTTCGTAAATGGTGATCAATGCCAGTGGTCACTTAAAAGGGGGGATAACATCCTCCATACACAAATCTGAGAGCAGTCTCAACAGACCTATTTTTTTTCGGATTCTGGAATAAGGCGAGAGTGCAACATTAACCTAGGAGGATCCCAGGTATATTGTGGGTCTGATTATGGTCTAGAAGGTATAGATACGTTAGGGTAAAATCTGAAAGGACGGTGGAACCTTCTATATGTATGATTATTTACACTCGAAGGTATCCTCGGCCAAGTTTTTAATTGGATACATCATCAACCTCTCACACATTCTAAGCGCTCGAAGTTCCCCATTGAGAACCTCGATGTTCCTGTCTACGGAAAGGAGGCTATTCACACGCTGCTCTCTTTGTGGCACAGAAATGAGGGCATGGAAATCTTAATGGACTTCAGCCGTTTCTTCAGGAGCTTGATATCTGAAAGATTCCGAACCCCTCAGTAACCAGTGATTGAAAAAATTTCGTCCGTCTCTGTATTCAGAGGGTTAAATATTAAAAGAGCGTTGCAAACGTATTGAAAATAATTCTCTGTTATCATCGGAAGTTGATTATTACAAATTCTTGAGTTTTTTTAGTGAAAGTCAGAAACTATTAATGACTCGTTACTTTCTACCCGAAAAAAAGAACTAATTAACATTGGGACATGTAATATTCACACAATACATAAGGCTTTTCTTAAAGGTCTAAAAGAGTTTGGGGAAGATGTGTCTGAACTAGTTTTAACTATACAGATTTTTTAATCAGTGGCCTAAGCGTTGGTCAACATACAAACAAATTCAAGAAGACTTGAAATTTCCCACTCACCACTTCATAAATCATCAGGTGGCTAAGTCTAAAGCCAGCTGCAGAAAGGTTACTTTAACAGTGGATTACAGTGCAAAAATATTTCCTTGACTATATTCCAATAAAGAAGCCAAACATGATACAAAGATCAGGCAATAAAAATATTGTTCATTTACTTAGAAGAGAAACTATGAAGGCTGAAGTGATATTTGTCGTATCAAGTACAAGTATATTTAATCGTGTGACCGAATTTCTTCAGAAAAAGGAACCTCTAAAACTTAAACCCTGCATTCTCAACTTGAATTGTTGACAAGAACAATTTTGTGTAGGATCTACAAAGAGGAATTTATTCGAGGTTCGAAAATGGCTAAATTGGAAGATAATGTCCTCAGAAACTGTTGCCTCTGGCAGATATTGTGATTGGAGATCAAATTTCTAGAGCGCTGCAGAATGTGCAACAGAAGAAAAGGAATTTATTTTTTCTAAGGGCTCAGAATCATTACTGTGCCAGTGTTAAATATCTTTTGAAGAAGTCCTCCTTCAGATCATCTCTCCTTAAAAGTTTATCCTGTCTTGGTCCTCTTGAGAGACTCAGTAGCGAGAGTGTTCGACAAGTATTAGAATTTGCAAGAGCAATGCTATGGGATGTCCCAACAGACATACTACTGGGTGAGTGGAAATTACTCAAGAGAATTTGAGGAAGAAGGATTTAGAATGAAGCATATTGATGTTTACTGGAACCATTTCTTCAGACTGCGAGACATTAGCAGAGTTGCCAAGTGCTCCGAAACTTCCAGAGTTTCTACGCTAAAGAATCGAAAATCCGCAACTCCGCGTAATCATTGGTTCACTCCGGAAATCGCTTTGGTGCAGGGAAAATAAATAATTCGTATAATCCTGTAATTAATAATTCGTATAATTAATAATTCGTATAATTAATAATCGTATAATTAATAATTCATATAATCCTGAGTTGACTTTCCGGTCCATGACGTCACAGCAAGGGCTTCGCCCCCTCTTCGCTTACGGTTGACGACCCTCGGGGATTGCTACGTAGTCCCGTTTGGTTTGCTTCGCAAACCAATACTCCTTTCTCAAGGGATTTCACTTTTTTTTTTACTTTACACTTATTGCACCATAAACTAATAGCCGCATCAGTAAAAAACCTTCTACATCTTTTTTCCTGTACAATTTTAAGTAAACCGTGTTAATCTCCTAACTTTACAATCTGTACTTTGTCCGTAAACCGTCTGAGAGCAGAGTGAAAAAAGCGAGCCATTTTCCTCGCCAAATGAAAAGAAATCGTTTTATGGCAATTGTTGCTGCGATAAATTTGATATTTGGCACACCCGATAGTCAAAAATACAACAAACACCTGACTACGAAACCTTCTCCGCGAACTAAAAAATATGAAATTTGTGACTAACTTTTGATTGCATCGAATTTATTTATGAACCAATTTTAGAAATAGTTGTACCGTAAGAAGGAGTACATTCTGAAGTATACTGTGATATTTTCAAAATTAAAAATCTAGCGACTAATAGATACGATAATTTAAAAAAAAGTAACGAAAATGGCCCGATTTTTCCCGAATTTCAAAAAAAATATTATCAAGAACCAAACTGGAATTTTAAAAAATACTCAACAAGCTGCAAAAATTTACGTTGAGATGTACTTTTAAAAAAAAAACTCATGGCTTAAGACTGAAAATTTGTATTTGTTTTGCTCACTCGCGGAAGAAATTTCACTTCTTCAATTTTGACACTTAATAAACCCTAAACTAATAGCCGCATCGGAAAAAAAAAATCTTAATAATTGTCCAGGGAATACAATAAAGAACAAACAATGTTAATTTCATATTTTTCTGATTCAAACTTCCTAGGGAAACCGTCTAAGAACCGAGCTAAACAGCGCAGTTTTCAATCCTGCGGCGGCGGAGACTTTTTTTTTAATAAAGAGAGATATAAAACGTAAGGCACAAGAAAATTTAGAGATGGACTGGGAAGAAAAATATAAACTGGAAGCAGAGAAAAAAATTTTAAGCAGCTGGCAAAGAAAAGAATGGTGATAGAAGAACAATAATTTAAAATTATGCGTAAGGAAGAGGATGAGGCGTTGGATAGTGCTTCAAAATTATTAAAGGAAGCAGCACTTGTTCAGGCAATGATTGAAGGAACGGCTAAAATCTCAGATGATTGGTCTTTTTCAACAAAAAAAATTAAGACATAATTTTTCAAAGAAACGGAAGAAATTCTTCTAGCTGTGTCAAAAATAAACAATTTAAAAAATCATAATTCCGATTTAAAAAAATAAATTTATGTTAATATTTTAAAATGATGTAATTTTTAAATGAAGAAAATAAAAATATCCTTCCAAAGAAAGAAAAAGAAAAGATAGGGGTAGCTTGGGATGATCTTTTTATTTTTGATCTTTATACTAGAATATGTTTAGCATTATCGTTATATTTGTTACTTTTTTTTTGCTCGATTAGTCACTTTTTGTCACCTTTTTCTACTTGATTAGTCACTTTTTGTCACCTATTTCTACTCGATTAGTCACTTTTTGTCACCTTTTTGGTTTAATTTGTCACTTTTGTCACCTTTTTGGACCTTGAAACCTGTTAGGAGCCTTGCTATGACTAAGTCTACAGAAAAAAACTCAATACTTCTTTTCGTACCCATCAGTGCTTGATCATTTTTCTTATGATAATTTGTACAGTGGCTGCAGATGATGTGAAATGAATAGGAAAAATATTTTTTTTTTAAATCATGACTGAAGGAAATCGAATTTATTCTTAACAAATGAAACGTCCCATTTATGGTATGCTAGGCATAAGAAGTTGCATGCTTTTTTTCCCAATATAACCCCAACCCCAACAGTATGTGTTAAGAAAGCTATATTTTTCCATACGTTTATATATTATGCGAAGAAGTAAAATTATCTATATATACTATCGAGACGTTTATTTCATATTGTAGGTAGTTTATTTTCAGCAGTTACAGAGTTACTAATCGACAAAAGTTGTTAAATTAAAACCAAATTGCATGCATTGATTTGTATGATTTGTTAATATCACCGTTATAAGAATATTACGATCATTCCACTCTCAATTATAAGAGATACAGACACATCTGTGTCATTAAAATGGATGAAACTGTTATTATTATTTACTTATCAACGAAATGATTTGAGCTTAAAGTATCATCCCTTCAATAATTTTGAATACAACTTTTTAAAACACCCAATATCAAGTCATCCCGAATGAAAAAACTAGTATATTTTTGTTATCTCTCTCTCTCTCTCTCTCTCTCTGTATATACACAGTCCAGTCACATTAATGTGACCATCTGTCAAAAGCCAGAATAATCTCCTTTAACAGAGCGGACCGCTGCGAGACGTGCAGGAAGAGAGTCAATTAGGCTTCTGAAGGTGTTCGTTGGGATGTTGAGCCATGGAGACTCCAGTGCCGTGGCCAACTGCGCTAGATTACGCGGTTGAGGATCCATAGCGCGAACAACCCGATCGAGGTGGTACCACAGATTCTCGATTGGGTTTAAATGCGATGAGTTTGCTGGCCAGGGAAGTACGGTAAACTCATATTGGTGCTCTTCGAACAACGCACATACACTGCGAGCTGTGTGACACCTCGCATTTTCCTGCTGGTAGATGCCATCATTCTCTGGAAAAATAAGGGACAATAAACGCAAGGACAGATGCGTACTTGTGCTGATCCATCGTGCCTTCCACAATGATGAGTGCACCCAGTGAATGCCAGGACAACATTCCCCAAACCATAATGCTCCCTCCTCCAGCCTGGATCCTTCCGGCAATTGCTGCAGGGTGTTTGATTTCAGACGTTTCATGCCGTATACGCAAACGTCCATCTGCCCGATGGAGCATAAAACGTGATTCAGCGGGAAAAGCCACCTGTCGCCACTCTGTGGACGTCCAGTTGCGGTACTGGAGTGCAAATTCCAGCCTTCGTCGCCGATGAATAGCAGTCAGCATAGGTGCATTAACCAGGCGTCTGCTGCGGAGGCCCATACGCAGCAACGTTCCGTTGTTGAGGGTACCGTTGTTGAGGGTGCATTTGCGGTAGCCCCTTGGTTCATCTGGGCGGTTAGTTGCAAAACAGTGGCACGGCTATTCGTCCGAACGCATCTTCGTAGCCTTCGTTCGCCTCTGTCATCTATAACCCGTGGTGCACCACATGTGCATTGCCGCTGATTTTGGATAGTGCCATTTCGCCATTCACGGTATACTTTTACCACGGCGGCACGCGAACAGTTCACAAAAGTAGCCGTTTCCGAAATGCTTCCACCCTTGGCCCGAAAGCCAATAATCATGCCATTTTGGACGTCGGATAAATCGCTAAGTTTCTGCATTACGCCAACGATTTAAATGCTTTCCGATGCCGTAGGACATCCTTTATACACACTCCACTGCAATGTGCTGTCACCTGCCTTTTGCGATTGGTTATATCACGTTGACGTCGAAAGTAGGTGGTGGTGGTTACACTAATGTGACTGGACTATGTGTGTGTGTGTATATATATATATATATATATATACACACATCTAAGGATATTTGTGTCCATTCCTGCTGCACGAATGTCGCCAGCTCAGCTGTAGATTTCGGACGTGGTACCGTCGCTCTAACTCATCCCACAAGTGTTTTAATGGTTTAGGTCGGGAGTCTTAGGTGGTCAGGGAAGACGTTTTACATCCATATCTTGATACCACTGCTTGACAGAGGCTGCAACATGACATGGAGCGTTGTCGTCCTGGAAGTAACATTTGCCAACTCCATAAAATTACCAGAGCTTAGGAAGAACCTGATTGTCGTATGCGTTGGCGATCAGTTGACGAGTATCAACATGCAAAGGTCCCAGTCCATACCAAGAATAGCACCCCCAAACAAGTAAACAAGTCAGCGGATTTTGTGGAAATCCGCTGGCGTCCGGACCATTATTTTAGTGTAGTGTATATATTTGCAAAACAACAATAAGAAATATATACTTTTTTTGACCAATTTCTTAATTCTGCTCTTTATAGATTGTTACTGTCACTGGCTGTACGTTAGTTTACTAATGCCGTTTCCAAATATTAACAAATGAAATAGAATCAAACTGTATTTCATTCACTTCAAAAATTGTTATACATAAATGATATGAAACTATCTGTAGATATTTGTATGGTATAAAATATTTTTTATTTTATTTTCATGAGATTTATCTGAAACGCAGCGTGAATGAAATAATTTTACTCCCCTCTCGAATATACCTGCTTCCCTGTAATTCCTAACTTATTCGGAGAATGCACAAATGAATAAGGTATATCATTTCGTTGAGTTGGAAAAGTATTTTCTGTTATACAAAATTTCAAACCTCAGCTGTTTGAAGAGGGAAAATAGAAAAACTTTCATATTGAATATACATCGACTGATAATATTTTGGCTATGCTCCTCTAACTTTTCTGAACTTTAAAATCCTTTGGAGACCAGTGTTCCGTATTTTTACGCGTTCTCTTCTTAACTTAAATAAATAAAGAAATATTTCATGAAATAAATCTGACTATACTAAGAGATATATTCGCAAAGTACGGATTTTATTTGCTTTTTTGAAATAAAATATAGCACATTCGAATAAAATAGTGTTTTCCCAAATGTTTTATTTGGGTTGCACACTTGAATTGAATTACATATTGAATTCATTACACGAAATGACAAGATTTCTACCATTTAGTGTCAAAAGAATATATTTATCAAATTATTGGTAGTTTAAAGTGCACTGTGATTCACAGTAAAATATGGATTGCTTTAGAAACTATATATTTGACAACGAAAGTGGGTCGTTTGTTTGGTTGATCGGAGTTTTATGGCGTAAGGGTCATATTTGGCGATCCTGCTCTATAGGGAAAGGCAGGGTAATTGTAAATAAAATTTGCATGTTCACTTTCAATCCCTTTTTTCAAACTCTTGATAAAGTAATTAAATATTGTTCACCCTACTAAACTAACTTGTCACTATTCTACTTTGATATTTAATTAGTAGCAAGTTTCCAGTAAAGAAATTCAATACCGTATTTGGCTGTTTAAGAATACTCCACGTGTTTACAATTACCCCTGAAAGTAGGGGTAATTGTAAACAACGATTTTCCTCGTGCTATTGAATGTTGAACAATGGACAACATGATCAGTAGTAATTGCTCTAGAAGGAATTCTAATGATATTTTTACCCTTCTAATACCATAATTACAATATCCCCGTTTCGATCTTTATATTTACCAAATACTCTCACTTCTTCCCCCCCAAAAAACACAGTGAAACTTGAAAGTTGCATTGATCATGAGGTGAACTGCCAGGAATACATAAGAATAAATAACTCAAACATTTACTGAACAAGGAATGTATTTAGTGTAAAAACAGAAAATTACATATTTAAAAAAAAATTTTAATCTAAAAATGGAAATATACAAACTTAGGAACAAAAAAAACATCACATTTCTTACACATTAACAGTGCTTTCAAATTGGAAAATTTCTTTATGGTTTTCTTTGCTACAGAATGGAGTAGGTAAAATTACTTTAACATGGTCTTTGGTAACGCAGAATTAGTCTTTAGCAACCACATCGAATTTAGTCTATGCATTTGTGAGTCCGGTGATCACAAACTAATCTTCTGAAACGACATATACCCTTCAAATTTACGAAAAATCTCCGTATGGAGTAGGTAAAATTGATAATACAATTGTCCAAGTCCCTTTAAGAACATGGAATAATTGTAAACATGCAACTGTTCCCAGAAGCAAAACTCAATGATTTTCTGTTTGATAGAAACATAACTGACCGTAGTAAAGAATTGGAACAAGATACATTTCAATATATTATGGAGGGCAGCAGAAAATGCAGCACACAAAAACTTTAAAACCCAAACTTTTCAACCACAATTTTTCCAACTAAACATATTGCTATCAGCTGTAGTTAAAATAAATACGGGATCCATCCATTACATCATCAGGGTTACCAGCTTTCATATTTCACAACTTTTTAGGTTCTAGGTGTCCTATGTGGGTGCCTGGACACCTTTTTTACAATTACCCCGCCTGACCCTACACAAGACATACAATATCCAGTAATATACTTACGCGCACACAATGAAAGTCCTAATGACACAGAAGAGAAAAATACACCCAGGGAAGAATTCTCTTGAAAGAAATCGAACCTGCCGAACTAACACCTTGAAGGTTGCTAGTGCAGTTGATATACCTACAGTCATGACGGCCCCTAAACTACAAAAAAGGTTTTTAGAATCCTTGATAAAATCAAGAAATGGCCTCTTGTGTTGCTCCATTTTCACGTTAATTAAAAAGTACCAAAGCAAAACAATGTCATTTTGTTCTAAAATATCTTTGCATCCATTGCATTTTACCATCTGATCGTTGCGGGAATTGCCATTAATCTGCATATGTAACCCCATTCTTTCGAAAGTATTTTCGGGCTGCTGTAGCCTGGATGGAAGAGTAATGGGCTGGCAACGGAAGGATTGCGCATACGTATCCAACCAAAGACCGTCGTTAACAAGGGGAGGACATTAAATATGGCGAGTGCTCAAATGTCCTAACGTCGTCGTAGTATTGAATTTTGGAGAGTGGGTGCTCTCATCATCTGACAGAGGTTCAAAACTACGTGTTGTCCTTGAATGTTTCACTTCGGGTTTGATTCCAGATCGTTGCCACTCCAATGTCCCTTTACGCTGTTCAAGTGCAACGTTAATTAAATACCTCCCTACCAAAAAAGTTTTTTGCATTTATTATGCAAACACTGCACGTTAGTCAACCCTTTAGAGGGTAAATATTTTACCTTATAGGACCAACCTAAATACTATATTGCTTCCAATATTTTCATTTACTATATTTAAAATAATGTATAGAATACTTACTAACAGTATAGAAATTCCAGTAGAAATCTCTACTATTATAAAAGGAAGTGTTTGTTTGTCTGTTTGTGTGTATGTTTGTTTGTCTATTTTGTGTGTGTTTGTTTGTCTGTTTGTTTGTTTATTTGTCTGTCTGTATGTTTGTTTGTCTGCTTGCTTGATTGTTTTGTTGACTGTTTGTTTGACTGTTTGTTTGTATGTTGGTCTGTCTGTTTCATGCCGAAAAATCTTGACGATTCTAGAGCACTTACAGTAATGAGATTTGGCACAAAGTTAGTCCAAAATTTTTTTAATATATGAGTCGCGGCGAATTTTAAAATTTAATCTTGAAGATTTTCAAATGAATTTAATAGTTTTATTCTCCATCGTTTTTTCAACGTTTTTCTTCCGGTAGAAGAAACACCCGAATCTGGAATTATTATACCCACGTGACCTTTCAATCAGCCTTTGAAACCATGTCAATTTTGTTTTCTCGGATTAATTTTGGGAACTCGGATAAAATTATTTTTTTCGTTTTTGCCTTGATTTTGCGTGGAGGAATGATTTTCCAGACAGACGATAAAATTAGTAATAGAAAATAATACATTCGCTATTGCATTTTATCTAATAGTAAATGTGCATTTTAAAAATTGACCCGGTTAGTTGTTGTTAAAAGTGTAAAATTTAGAAGAACAAGTAGAAAAGATGTTTTTGTAATCAGTGATTTTTTCTGCAACATGCATCCATAATTTTAGGAAACCCGAACATATTTGTAAGAAAAGCAAAATTGACTTACCGCAGTCCTGATGTAATTGTAATGGAATACTTTAGTAACAAAATTATGCCTTAGAGGAAAAGTAAGGTCATTTGTTAACATATATTTTGATAACGTTTCTTATAAAATTTGTTAAATGGATTGAAATATTGCAAGTTTAACCAACTCATATAAACATCGGAAAATTAAAGTGCTTAAATGCAACCATTTTTTATAGAAAAGCAAACAACAAACTAAATAAGTAATAACTTAGTAAAACTTAAGAATTTATTCGTCTTTCATTCCAAATTTTTAACTTTCGTTCTTAAAAAGTTAAGCATTTAAGCGACACTTAAACCTTTAACAAAAAGGTATCTAAAGGCATCCTTATTTTATTGGAAACTAAACAACTAACGTCTAAAACAAATATATTCTTAAATCAGTATTCGTTCTATGCAATACTATTTTAAAAGAGAAAATATGCATAAAATGAAACGTGAAATCACTGGATAACAATTACTTAAGTTGCACCATTTATATTAATTTAAATTTCATAACTTTTATTAAAAACAAGCGTTGATCATTTAACCGAGACATAAACCTCGAAACAAATAAAGCGACTCGCATAAAAGGCATTCCTTGGAAAACGAAAACAAAGTGTTTGCTATTTTTATTGTATAATGCATAATTGATGAGATTTACTCGTAATGAATAACGAAAGGATTTTTTTTATCCTCGGTTATTATAAGTTCTCAATTCCGAATTAGCACTTTCTATAATAATTCCATTGGAAATAAATAGTTATTCTCAACTAGACCTCTGCATAATGAATGGTGTAATTAAGTGTAAGACATTTCAATGTTCTTTTCTACTTTCAGAAACTGAAGAGGATTCCGGGATGATGACAGCTGTTTTCGGAATCGTAATAGGAGCGATACTCGTGTTGGCATTTTTCATCATCATTGTTTTCATTTCATTGAAGCTGCGGTCACGAAGATCAGTTAAAGGTAAATAATAATTCAATCCAAATTAAACGGTTGTGTCACATTCCTATAATTATTATATTACCTTAATGAAATCTTTAACATTTACACATTAATTAAATTAGAACATGACAATATTCCAATTGAATAAATTTGTCTTCATATGCCTTGTATAAAATGCTAAAAATTCGTTTTGATTTTTAGAAAATAACGTGTTTATTAACTTAATGTAGTGTACTATGTACTAAAATGTATCTTGTATTACAGCCAGGAATTACACTCCTGATACTGAGAAGTAAGAATTTTTTTTTTGTTATTAAAACTATAAGAAAAGCAATTTAATTTAACCCCTCACCTATATAAGTTATTACAGTACCAATGCTATAAACACTTCATACAATAAAGTAACCAATTGGCTATTAGAAATATTAGATATAGCGAATCACAGAACACTTCAAATATCCAAATACAACAGCCATTCTTTAATTACTTCATTATGTTTTTTTAAATACCGACCAATATGACTAGGGCTGGGTGTTAGTTTCTGAAATGAAAGATTTCAGTTACAAATCAGAGGTATATGCATGCTTGGAAGCTTGGGGTTTATCAAGCTTCCACACCTTGCCAATGGAGGGTACATGAATTTACTTCGTTCTGAAGAAGCATAACGGATTATTAGCGGCTGTCTATGATCAGTCATGAAAGAAAAGATCCGAAGACAGACACGAAGACTTAATTTTGAATCTTTGTCATTGCACTACTTGGGCAGCGGAATCCGGGAGGGTAAAGTAACAGATTAGCAATCGAAATATAGTAAATTCGAAAAGGGGGGGGGGACTGGTGCACATTAAACCTTTCGTGGTGTTAAGTATCATCACGTTGGTATGGTTTGGACGTTGTGTTAAGTATCACCACGCTGGTATGGTTTGGAGAGGAGGAGCAATCTCAGGTATCGAACACGTCATCTGACCATGGTTCAAAATTACGTGGTGTTGGCCTCGTTTCTTCGGGTTTGATCCCAGATTTTGCTCCACTGAGAGCAACATCGTGTTGCTCCAGGTGCTGTTTAAAAAAATACCTGCCTACAATGCACTACTCCGAAATCAGAGGGTTAAACCATACGTGTGCGAAAAGATCTTACAAAATAGACTATGAAGCACTACTTCGACATATCCTAGATTGGACTAAACAAATATGATTTCGAGGATTTGCTTCACTGATATGCGCTTCAAGAGCTATGAAATACTCTCTTGTGTTTAATGCCGCTTACTTTTAAAGGAAGAGTTACCATATTTTAACTAATGTATTAACTTTTAACCATTTTTTTTAATGTGTAATATTTCAATTTGCATTACCGTATTAAAACCGTTTTAGAAATACCATGTGATCTTTCTTAAATCCAATGTTATGGGTAATTTTTTACAGATGTGATACTCATTTAATGAAGGAGTGTAAAGATCCTTGCGTGACAAATAGCCAAGGACCAGATATTATTCCAGAAAAAAGCTTTTTTCAAGGTAAATATGCATTAACATTTATTAAATATTTGAATGTAGCCATACATAGCGAAATTTCCAAACATTTTTCTATAAATTACACGATTTTAATATTCTTCATTGATGAGTTATCATGACCAGCCACATTAAAATTTCATTCCTAGCTGTGAAGACTGCAAACAACCCCCTTTATTTGCTAAGCATGCACCGCTTTCCACTTCACTCTCATAATATTTCTTATAATTACTTTAATCTCCTCATAATTCTTAGGTATCACTCCTTGATTCGCTGTTCGAAATTTAGTTTTTATTATGTCGCTATGTTATTGTTAACAAATCTGGTAACACAGATAGAATGAATCATTTACTCTAGTATTTCGTTTACAATAATAGATCTTAAAAAAAAATTAAGAATTGCCCCCATTAGTATAACAAAAGACAAAGAAGCCTTTTTAAAAGTTATTATTGTTCGCCCGAAATGTTTCCATGGAACAAAATTCTCTTGTCTCTGAAGACTACAAACAAACACCTCAATTTACTGCTAAATGCACCTTTTGCACGCTCATCTCTACTATAATAAAAGGAAATGTTTATGTGTGTGGGGACTATTGCGACTAATCTATGGCACTTGCAGTAAGGAGATTTGGCACACAGGTAGTTCGAATTTTTTGTAATTTTTTGTGCGAAACCCGAATTAAAAAATTTATTTTAAAATGAATTTAATGGAAATTTAAATATTATAGTTTTTTTCTGTAATGGTAACAGCGTAAAAGATAGCAGATTATAAATTAATTTTTTTCAGCTTCCGTTTGATTTTGCAGAGAAATGATTTGTCAGCAGACTAAAAAACAAATAAAGGTTTAACTGAGTTCTCCTATCTCCTAGATCGATAAATATAGAATAAAAGTTTCAACGGATTTGAAAACTGCGGAAAATTTGACATTATATCGATACATAAAAATATGATTTTCTTTAAATAAATTACTTTTAAATTGAAATATTTATATTTTTTTCCAATACGAATGCCGTTCCGCAGAATAACTTTCGTTTGATTCGAGAAATCACAGATTTCATTCAATGCGTTCAGCTATACAAATGAAAAACACTTTGTACGGCATTGTTTCGTTGTTTTTTTTTTTTGTAACATTGAGAACGTTAAAGATAGATTGAAAATTTCAAATGTATTTGAAATCTGCGGAACATTTTACACCTGATCGATACCTTGCATTTAATTTTCTTTCAACGAATAATTTTCCAATTAAATATTTATATTTTCACAAGAGATTGTATCTCTTCGCAATTGGAATTTGGCCGATTTTAACAATGACGAGACCATCATGGCGTTGTCAGTGCTGTTGGTTTGCGAAGCAAAACATAGTTCATAATATTCATAATTTATTTGCGAAGCAAACCAAGTTGGAATTCGAAGGGAATTCATTCCAATAGGCTACGGATTTCCTTTTGGTTTGTGAACCAAAGCAACACCACGGGCAACGCCATGTTGGCTGTGATTGTTGGCCAACAGGCTACGATTTACCATTTGATATACCAAATGGGAATTCGTAGTAATCACCGGGGGCTAGCGAGCAGTGGTCACACCTGACCCCACGAAAAGAAACGGCCCTCGAGAATTCATTATTATGAATAAAGAATGCTATAGCATTGAAATTTATTTAATGCATAGATCATTGAAGGATGTGAACATTATTCTTAATACTGCGTATATGCATACATGTGCACTAACCACAACGCCAACAGTAAGCATTATAAAAATGGCGAACATAAATCTTGTTTTAAATATTGTAATTGTTTCTATGAATGTGCTGCTTAATTAAGCCACGTCAAAAATACGGCTGTCAGAAAACATCGTTTCTGAGTCGTACCTAGGAGGACTGATCTATTATCGAGAGACTGTTGATTATCCTTCCGAAAAATAAGTTATCTTGTTGAATGAAATCTATTCAGATACTAGAAATTAGAAATCATAGTATGTAGTGAGGACGAACTGAAGCATTGGAACGGTTGCAGCAAGCTCATCAGACCAAAAATAAAATAACTTGTACGCAATATATTATTAGAGATTTCGTTACAGCAGCAGAACCTTAACTCAAAATATTGTGCGTGTTGGAGAAGAACTTATATCAAAACTTAGAATTTTATGTAATCTGCACCAGCTGGAACTTTTCCAAGGCAACCGATACTGTGACTACATTTTACTCTACTCCACAAGCAATCTGAGACTACCCATGCGATTCGTATCACATATTCCATTTATAAATAGATGGTATGACACCGTCTTCTCAAACGAATCTCGATTTTGTCTACCACACCTCGATGATCGCATATTCGATTCTGGCGGCACAGCAGTGACAGGCAGCATGACTAGTGCATTGCGCTTCACCATAGTACTCCGTCACATGTCTTTATAGCATGCATTTTTGTTGGATTCTTCTACCTCATCCGTCCTCTGCCTCTAGAGGGCTCTTTCAACCACGATAGTTGTTCAATTTCCTAGTGTTTCATTTCAGCATTAGTGGATACGTGAACAAACAGAATAAATATTATTGGGGACCAGGCAATACACTATGGATTTATGAACAACCTCCTTATCCTTGTAATGCAACAGATTTCTTTTCATCAATTTGAGGATGACATATTGGCACAATTTCTTTTCAATATACTAATGAAAATGTAGCCACTCAATTATGACAACTTTGTTTGATGTTGCAAAATTTCTCTCTGCCTGCAATTGTTCATTATGCGGTTGTTAGCATATTTAGCTCCTATAAAATGAAGATGAATTTTATACAGCTCTATAACCACATTTCCAAGTTGACTTTTGCTGTCGTTTTTCTCTCACCATCCCTTGATTTGACCGCACCAGATAGTTTTTCTATTGAGCTACTTAAAGCAAGAAGTATACGCTAACAAGCCGACTACGAAGCAAAGACTTACGAAAACCTTTCTTGAAACATTCAACAAATCTCCTCGGAAATGTACTCAAATGTACAGAAAAAAGTGGTCAAAAGAGCCCATGCGACTCGGCCAGAGATGGTCAATTGGTCGATGTGCTATTCGATAAATAATTTCAATAATAATTATGCTAACGATATGTAAAAAAATTAATACAAATTGTTTTAATTGAAAAATTACTCCAAATAAATATGGGCATCTTTACATCAAAAAGACATGTATAACGAAGACAACACACAATAAGTACAACATACCATACTGTCAGAACCACACGCACCGTGACCAACTTTTGATCATCCAGAAGCTGTTCCACAAAGACAAAAATATATTCGAAGATGTGGAAAGGAGTTGATGGAACATAGAAAATTCAATAATTTTTAACTGGTCTCACAAAAGCCTGGCATATTATGACCCACTTCTAGGTCTTGCCAGAACAATCTGGTGTAGACATTGCCATTTAAAATTTAATGCTGGTTGAATTGTTTATGTCAAGTACGAAAACCGTGGTATTGGAATTAACCCATTTAATTTATTTTTTGTTCGATTTGTACAAGGAGTTAATTACCGTATTGATGAGATTACTACTGTTAAGATCATATGGTCTCAACCCTCATTTTCTAGCAAATAAACTGGCACAACTTAAGACTTTGCTGTAACAACGAAAATCTAGAGGTATAACACGACAATTAATTAAAAGTAAACTCAATATAAAATTATTGTCATGTTTCCAGAACGCGATTTAAAATTACGTAGTGTTGTACTCGGATCTTTCCTTTGGGGGATTTATCCCTTACCGTCGTCAATATCCCGTTGTGTTGCTCTAGTACAACGTTAATTAAAATTTCCTCTACTTTACTATTTCAAGAACCTTCCTTTTCGCACAGCAGAACAAAGAAAATCAATTACGGTACAGTATTTAGCACAACAGTTTATACTGTATAAAATAAACATGCTAAAGGTTATGTAGACTACTGTTTCTTGAAAACTAAAAATATTGCACTCCTTTTTTGTATTCATATGTTTCTGATTCATTTTCGATTTCAGAGCGGTGTGAAACAACTGTCAAAACATGTGATTCTGAGGATGAAACAAATTTATCAATCGTTCAAAGCGATCCAAATTCAAAGAAATATGGTGACTATCAAAGTGTGACCTTCACAGAAGATCCAGAGCTCATATCTGTAAGTATATTTCCCATCCAATGTAGGGGATGTCTGTATTTCAAACTACTTTTCTTGAATATAAATTAAGTCCCACTGAATTGAAATCCATTAAATACAGTTTTTGGGAAACAATATATGAATTATTTTTATTTGCATAAAAAATAATTCGTTTGGACTTTAACATGTAGTTTGGATCTGCTAGTCATGTAATTTGGATTAATAATAAATCGGTGTATAAATACAGAAAACGCGAGATTTTAAAGCATCATAATAAGGACTATCATAAACGTACAAAAAGAATCAGGTACACACAATATTCTGGATATGCTTCTATCAAATGTTAATTGCTATCAAAATGAAAGAGTATAAAAAATTATGCCAGAAATTGATATATTTCCATTCGATTTTCCTAAGAGATTGATTTTCTGTTTGAATAAAAATAATTGATGCATGCCGAAGCATTATCTTTTATCCCATAAAAAAGGATCATAATTTCTGAATCATCTATTCTGCGGAACACAAAGACGATCATGTTCTGTGTGATTTAGCAATATAATACTTTTATAGAAAACTTTAAAGTAGATTGATGCAAAATATTGCTGATAGAAGAGAAGAATCGGATATTGCTTTAATGAAATATATTTTTGATTAAATTCTTATTTTCTCATTAATGTGAGCGATTGCGTTTATTAACATGACGTTTATAATACTATTTAAGAGTTTATATTCTTATTATTTTCGTTCAATAAATTACAAATACTTACACAACCTGCCATACGGGTAAAGCGTTTAGTGGAAAATGTAAAACTATGAACTAAATTTAATTAGCAAATAAATACTCGTGCAATTCATAACTTTTAAATAGAGTTCAGTAGGTAGAGTCGCTGAGGGTTGCGACTTCGAAACTTGGTCCAACGAAGAGATCGTCGTGTATGTGGGCGATGTTACACGTTAAATCTGTTGTGACCTCAAATGTCCTCACATTAGCACAGTGTGGAAATTTAGAGAGTAGGGAATCAGCTCAGTCGTAGTCCTCAGAAATTTCCTTTGTTTCACCAATGCAACGTAAATTCAACCTTCTACCAGACTTAACTTTTATACTGGGTTTGGACATAAATAAAATAAAATGATAGTTTCGCGTAGTGTTTCTGTTTTTGTAAAATACAATATTATTATTTATAGCTAGCGTAGCGGCGTAAATTAGTTATGTGGTAACAATGGTAATTGCAATATATTTAACATTTAAACCCGATTGAACGAATTAACATTTTAATTCAAATCAATCCATGGACTCTTACACCTCTGTTTAATTGAATGTATTGACGATTCATTAATCTTTGCTAGTGTTATCTTGCTCAAATGGAAATCTACTATACGGCATATTGAATTCAACAGTATCGCATTATACACCAGAAATGACTCATTTCTAACCAATGAGTTTAGTTTTAAATAAGGATGATTCCTGATGCAAAGGCTGTATTTGAGTACGTTGCACCAAACAGAAGACAGTTAACTGTATATAATGAACAGACACGAAGACATGGAAAGTTTAATTGATATTGATAGAGATGGAAGAAATCATCCATAATATATGTTACAGAAATGGAACCTGGACCACCATAAATCTCTGGTTGCTAGATCCGTGGGAAATAGTTTAGTTTTTCAATTCGCGTTGCATTGGAGCAACCTGACTGTTCGCAATCAATCTCGAAGGGAATAGATATGAAGTCAACATACCATACATTTGAACCATGGTCAGATTACGAGATCTACACTTGATTTAACGAAACTTCCACACCACGCCAACTTGAGGACATTTAAGACTACGACAGATTTAACGTTCACCAGCACCCACGTAAGCTGCTATACTTGGTTGGAACTTGCAACACACCTGTTGCTAATCCACGATTCTAGCTGTTGGACTACCGAGATCCCCATAGCATTGGGAAAGAACACTGAACCATGGTGAGTCAATATTGTATACGAAGAGTCAATGGCAAAAGGATTGCGGATTCAGGGGGTTCTCACCAGTATGATCCGTAAGATTTACAGGTAGTATCTGATGATGTTCAGCCGCAACAGTGTTCCAAGAGGTTGCGGTATTAATTCTTTCTCAACCACTTGAGGAACATGCTCTTGCCACCGTACACACTATGCACCAAAAAATGTACATATCCCCGAAGATGTAGAAATTCCAATTTTCTTCTTTCTGTCGACTCTCATCGAGTCAACCCGTAGAGTTTTTCAGCGTAATTTTTAATGCTCTGTCCAGTAATCACTCTTCTAATTAACTATTTTTACCTCTTCCGTTTGTTTAGTCTATTGTTTTAAAACATTTTTTTTTTCCTCTCACAGTACACAAAAACTAATTAATAAATTCTGGAGCATACCAAAAAGAAATTTGAATTTTTTCTGCCACGCAGACGATGAATTTCAAAAATCGTAGTAATTGACTGCACTTTTTGTTCCGCGAAGTGAATTTTTTAACCAGGATTTTGGAACAAATTATCTATAATACTTTGTACTACAGTGAAATGCTCAAACATTTTACGTGGGTATTACTTGAGGTATCAGTGAACAATCTTGTAACATGTTTGAAGCTGAAATGTTGAAACGAACTAAATCTTACTTAATGTAAGTTGTTTTTTATCTGCCTTACGGCCCTCCAGTTGCATTCTTGTAGCACACTTATTGAAAATAACCGGTCTATTCCATCAAGCTGACACAATTGTGAAAATACCCAAGTTAGAAACTAAGAACGTTTTAGCATTGCAAATAATGGATCCATTCGTAACTTTAAGATCATTTACCAGTTCAAGAGTATTCAGAAAATAATTATTTAGTTCAAAGTTGTCTCATTATACATCTTATATTTTACTCTGCACGCAGGCGTGTTGGAGAATTTTTCATAGTGGTGTCAGATCATGTGTGACGTGGTCAACTGCCATGATTTAAAATTATGTGGTGTTGCTCTCGGGTAACTTCCTTCGGGTTTGATTCCGGACAGTCACCAACTGCCCGCTGTGTTGCTTCTGTGTAGATATAATTCAAATGTCTACCTATATTTTATCCTGGTCGCTTTCTTATTTCCCCAAAATAGTTTTTAGATATTATTTACTGATCTCAAGTGCGATTTCCTTGATCCAAAGGGTTTCGAGGAGATATCTAGTCCATCAAGATCAAACATAGTTTGCTAATAACGATATATCTCGACATCAAGATTTTGAAGTTTCTTTCATACTGACGACATCAGGTTATTGTCAGTTGTATTCTAATGACGAGATATCTCGCCCATTAAGATATGTTAACTGTTTTGCTAATGAAGGTATACCTCTTCAAAACAGGAGGAGGATGTGAGTTATATATATATATATATATGTGTGTGTGTGTGTATGAAACGATACCTAAAAATAACCCCCTAATACAATTCTCACCAGAGACCAGTCCCTTAATCACCCCACTTCCCTTTCAGTTTTTCGTCTTGTTTGTCCAATGGGTCATATATCTTGCCATCCCCTTTCAACTTTGACCTCCGGACCTCCCAGCATGACTGACCTCACACGACCACTTTTCCCTCTCAAATCGCCTGAAAGATAAAATTACCTCTTCGCTTAACTCCCGACCTCTATCAATGAAATTTTTTGCTAGATTCTCTGTCCAATAGTCTTTCTTTTGATTACCATCCCTCTGGTGAATTCATTGTGTACTATACACTTTTTCCATGAGCTCCTTAGAATAGGAAGCTATAGATCCGTTCAGGGCTCCGTCCCCTCAACAGCCTTCACACCAGTTATGATTTTACCAGTTCTTTATTGAATAAAGATTTTATTAGATAATTTATGTCTCTTTTTATGGAACCAGCACTACACTCCCCTCCAATGGATCATCCTCATCATGTTGCCTAGACCACTCTTGCCACTCCTTGTCACGACTGCAGGATTGTGATTTCTGTTATTATGACACATACATATATATATATATATATATATATATATATATATATGTACCCATCTATCTATATAAATAAGAATGGAGTGTTTGTTTGTACATTCAATATTTTCGACCCATTTCAAGTTTTCTATCCGTTTTGGACCCTTCTGATGCCGAATCCGCGTTTTTCTCGTTTGGTGTCTGCCTGTCTGTCTGTCTGTCTGTCTGTCTGTCTGTCTGTATGTTGTGCCCTATACACGTCCACGCGGTTTAAAATATTTTCATGGAAATTTGCATACAGTGAGTACTTATCTTGATTTAGTGAGTGGAATTGGTTGCGAAAGTCTGTCTGTCCGTCTTTCTGTTCTATGCTCGATTTTCTGTTTGTGTGTTTGTGTAGGCATCACATGAATTATATTCCAGATATTTGATTGCAGTGTATTTTATTTTATACATCATCTATTAATTTAGTGAATGCAATATTAAACATTTCTTTATTGTTATATTTAGACGAGTTTCATGCTAAAACACCTGAGTAAGTATACTTAAATCAACCATAATTTGGTAGTTTTGGAAAAATTGGAATGTGTATTGAATATTACGATTAATTCGATTGCATTACCAGTACTGCTGAAAAAGTAATTATTCTTCAAAAAATTATTTTTTTTATGGAATTTCATCTCTGATACGTCATTTATTTCGAGTCTTATTTTTATTCTTTGCGCAATGAAAACGATTTCCGAATATTTGGGACAGACGATATTTTTCAATGAAACGAGAATGAACACGATCGCGCGAGCAGTGATATTTTTTCTGGTTCTTTCGCTCTGAATTAATTTCACATATCTAAATTTTGTACACTTTTAGTTGTAAGTTGTGGCAACTGTGCGAGATCAAGAGATAAAATTGAATCCCAAATTAATATCTTTAGAACAATTTTTTGCGACATCTTTTATTTTGTTTTACTTCGCTGTTTCCTGTTTTAAATATTTATTATTTTATTAAATGTGTTTTCCTTCTCATCACACCCAACAGCACCACAAAGTATTAGACTTGAAAATGTTAGGTAAGTCAGTATAAATTTTCAGTAAATTTTAAGTGTAGTTATGCCATTATTGAAAGAATAATGCCGTTATTTAAAGAATAATGCCGTTATTTAAAGAATAATGCCGTTATTTAAAGAATAATGCCGTTATTTAAACAATAATGCCGTTATTTAAACAATAATGCCGTTATTTAAAGAATAATGTCGTTATTGAAATATAATAATGTTTAAAAATCCAAACTAGAACTTTTTCCAACATTAAAAAATTCGTTGTAGTAATGACAGGAGAAGATTGCAAAATTTCACAATGTCGCATACCGGAGGCAAGAGTGCCACAAGTAAAAAAATATTGTTTTGTTGACTATGAGTGCGAGAGCACTCGCCGTAAATCGTAATTTTAATTAATTATGTTGCACATGAAAAGAACTTAAGAAAGAGAATTCCAAATCTTCCTATAAATCGTCTTTTATAGTAGTAACCTTAGTATCACCTTTCGTCTTTTTGTAGCTTTGTCATACAGCAATTGTGCGATGTATGTGAAATGTATTACATGAATGGATATGCATGTGTAGGATTTGTGTCCTAAGTAAGTTGTATAAAAATATAAAGATGGCGAAAGGTGTTAAAATAAATTTTTATTCTACAAAAAACGTAAGTCATTATATATTTTGATTATCTCTTCAATCTAGAGTAAACGAATTCAAACCGAGTAAATTCGGGTATATTGCTAGTTCCATATAAAAACTATTTACCACGTTTTATATGATGTTTAAAGCACTACACTTTATATAAAATTAGCAGGTCAGCACGGCATTTCCCGTGATAGTTCTTTTTATGTCACTACTGATACTGGAAGCATTTAAGAGGTTAGGTACCTTTTAAATGTCAAAATATGCAAAAATATCACTACCTTTCGAATCGTAATATCTCCATGAATAAATTATTTACATAAATGAAATTTTGTATGCAGATTTTAACTACCTTTATCTTTTCGAAACTATTTTTTTTTAAATTACTACCCCTTAAATATATTGTAAATTGGACCAAAATGAAATGCATTGTTTTTGATGTTAGATTATTATATGGTGCATTGCGCGCAGTATTCTGGGCAAAATAATTATTATTCTGAGCTGAACTTTTTTATATGCTTAAAAAAATATATATAATTACAATGACGAACTCTTGTATTTTTTTTTTTAATTTCTTACAAAAAAATTTTTAATAAAAAAAATTGAAAATTTTCTTTTTTTTCAACACAAAATTAACTTTTTTTCAAAAACTTTCAACAGAATAGACAAAAAAAGTTGGTCATTTTAAACATATATATGGTTTACATAATCAATTAAAATTTCATGTAATTCTAACCAACCATTCCAGAGAAATCTTGCGCGCAAGTGGTAAAATCACAGTTTTGAGATATCGTCGTTAAGAACAATTCGCTTGTGAAATTCTTTCGCGTTAAAGAAAGGAAACAAATGAAACTAAAAGTAGAAGTCAAATACATTGTTCCCAGATAAAAAATATAATTAATTAAACAATGTACATGGAGATGGCTTTAGCAATATAGAGCGTAGTCAAATTACATTTTTTGATCACTGATATCGACGAAGTACAAAATGTAAACAAACCATTTGGCTCTAAATGTTTGATTAAGGGCTTCACTCTTTTAACCATAACTTCCGTTCTAGAGTGACATTTTCCACCAGGTTTGTTTTAAAACGTTACTTATAAACAGAGCATTAAAATTAGATCATAATAATTGTTTTGATTTTTTTTTAAATTTAAAAGGTACCTAATCCCAAGAAAAAACACTAATTTAAAAAATGAGAACGTCCTCCTCCCGATATGACTGGGACATGTCGCAAATTCGCATCAAATTGGAACTACCTGAAGTATTTATCTGGTGTTAAATTTTCCGAAGATTTCAAATTCGTTGACATTTTTTCTTTATCTTTAATGATCGTGTAGATAAAAACTTGGACTCGTGACGTCATAACTGAGTACAGTTCAAACGACGAAAAACGCAAAATCATTTTTTTTCAAATCAGGAGCTGTGAAGTCAGCATTGCGAGTGACGTCATAATGTGGCAGAGTTCCAAAGGACAAAAAGCGCAAAAACCTCTGATTTCTTCAATCGAGGAACTGTGACGTCAGCTTCACGAGTGAAGAAACGATGGGGAAAACAATCTAATAAATTAATTTTGAAATGTTCTGGATTAAATTCTAAAATTCGGGCTTCGAGGTGTATTTAGTCACTTTTATGACTACCTGTGTGCAGATTTCAAGTCTGAAAGTGCTATAGATTCGTCTGACTACACCAGCCTCGCATACGCATACTAAATACATCATTTTATAACAGTAGAGATAACAACCCTTCATCCCTTTTATTTCTTTTTTAAACTTCTGTTACGGAAATTTTGAACTAAATGACGACTGCCATTGATATTCGGATACAAACTCTCAATCGCAAGTATTTTTACGACCTTGACGCGTTTGCGTTTGTATTTGTGTATATGCTATTCCCTCCAGTAACTGGAAACAATTTAAATTATTTTATGCCTCAATCCTCAGAGACCCAGCTTGTCTTAAAACAAACAATTCTCTGCGAGTTCAAATATTTCTTCCCTTAAAATGCGATCCCTCTTAAGTCAGAAGTTTGAAAATAACATCTTAAACTTTATTACTCGAGCTCGATTTTTAATCAGTTGCAGACATTACGGAAAGCCTCATAGGAGTCAGGGAGATTTGTTTTGCCAATTTACGTGCTTTTCTCGCGATTATTCGTTATATCTTGCTGTAACTGAGAGGAGTCTAAAGTCTTAAGCCAAACTTACTTCCTGGGAGGATACTAAATCATCATTTAAATATTTGATGAAATTACGCTGATCTTGTGTGAATGGTTTTCAGATACATTCACATGAATTATTATTCAGTTCTGAAATTTACAAACTAAGTTCTTCAAAGTTTCTCATTATCGGAATCATCTTAATCCGTGTGTTTTTGACGGAAAGAGTCTGATATGGAATATAAAATATTATGACCCTTATTTAAACAAATCTTTAACTATTCACAAGTAAATGTATACAAAAGTAGAATTGTATACAATATTTTAAATCTGCGAGCGACACTACAATTTCGAGTAAAGTGTAATTGATTTTATTTCACAACCCACGCAAGTCAACTAAGTAACCACAACTATTGGATGGTAGAATTCTAGGAAAGATTATTTTGGTGAAGATGGATAAAACAGGTTTGAAGTCATGCAGATGTGATTGCAGGTTGTAGTACGTATATATGTGTGAACCCCTGAACAGTCTTCTTACATTATCATTAACCAATTCTACTTAATCCTTGCAAACTAAGTTCTTCAAAGTTTCTCATTATCGGAGTCATCATCTTAGTCCGTGTGTTTTTGACGGAAAGAGATTGATATGGATTATCAAATATTATGCCCCTTATTTAAACAAAAAGTTAACTGTTTACAAGTAGCTGTATACAAAAGTAGAATTTGTTGACAATATTTTAAAACTGTGAGCGTCACTAGAAATTCGAGTAAAGTGTAGTTGATTTTATTTGACAACACACACAAGTCAACTAAGTAACCACAAGTATTGGATGGTAGAATGCTAGGAAAGATTATTTTGGTGAAGATGGATAAAACAGGTTTGAAGTCATGCAGAGACGATTACAGATTGCAGTACGTATATATATATACGTACTGCAATCTGTACGTATACGTATACGTATAGATATATATGTGTGTGAACCCCTGAACATTCTTAAATTAAAATTCACCAACTCTACTTCAGGTTGTAAAGACGAATTCATGACAAAAAATAATGAATCTTACTTGAGTGGATATTAATCGTAAATATTAATTGTTTCGTTTATTTCATTGTTCGATTCATGAAAATTCAATTTCATACTGGAAAATATGTTTATGTTGTTGTCAAAACGATTCTAAGGGTCTCGGAATGACCAAATGTTTTAACATCTTGGGTTGACCAGGAGCACGTTATTAGCCTGTCACGCACGCTCACATCTCCAATGTGTATGTGAAGTGCATCCCCTTGAAATTCATCAACTGGTCATTGGCATTGGACAGATGAACAATGTACATTTGTGAACGATATCTTACTTTTCCTGTCATTAACTCCCAGAAAATGTCATATCTCTATTCTCCTCCGAGAGAATCTAGTCTCTGCACTTTGCCGGTTACTCCAACCCCAATACAATGGAACGTCATATCCAATGTTCAAACCTATACCCAAATGTCAGATCATTCCATATTCAGTCATTGTGGCTGCTTGACCCCTCCTAATTACGTATGTTCATAAAGACGTAAGTTGTTCTATAAGTAGGTATTGGTCCATCTTTCGTGACTTGTTCTATGTTTAACTCGTTGCGCTATGGCCACACTATTGAAACAGCGCTTTCAATTGCAAAGTGTGTGCACTTGACAGTGCTAAAAATACTTTATTAACATTAGTACAAATACTAAGAAGCGTTAAAACTGAAACAACTTTACGCATCACAGATAAAGCAAACGATCAACTATCCTAGATTTTCTTACAAGCATGTTATTCGTCGACAATAACAATAAATAATTCAGGGGACATTTGAAATCCAATCTGCAAAATAATATTAATTGATTACATTTCATAAACACTATGTAAAATTTTCAATATAAAATAAATCAGACAATTTACGCTCTTCGTACTCTTTGAATACAGATATTTAAAAAATTTGCAGGAACTATTTTTCTACTGGTCTAATAATTTCTCTAAATCGTGATTTTATTCTAAAATTTTTAATTTAAAAATTATATTGATTTCGAAAACAGCTTAAAAATAATTTTTCAACTGCTTAAGCGTGTCTGGTATTGTTATGCCCTTCCAAACTTACTAAAGAACAGAATATTTAAAAAGCAGAAAACTAATTAAATGTTTTTCAAATTATTAAAGGACACAAAAGTATAAGATGATGGTAAATAATTAATTTCTTCTATAAATCGCATAAAAAAACAGCTCGTGCATTTTTAAAACTCGTTTCGGGAATTTGAAATTTTGCCAGTTATCCTTCTAATAGCAACTGAAAAAGTGTACCTAAATTACCCTACTCATTATTTTGCTTTAACTTGGGGAAGATCTAAAATTAATTTATTATCAAAAATAATTGATAATATAAATAATATGAATTCTTAAAACACGATATACGTATAACGCTTTAAAATACTTACGGAATTTAGAGCTTAGCATTTCTGAAATTTATATATCTTATAAAGAAAATAAATTGTAATTACTACGCTAAAAACTTTATTTAGACATGGATTATAATATTTATAGGAACGTATTAAAACAAAGTTTATTTAAATGTTTAAAGGGGTAATGGTATTTTTGAATAATTTGATGTAAACTGGTGCACACATCAAAATTTAGAGTGTAATGATTAAATAAAAAAAATTTAAAAAATATGTTTATTTATATTCTGGTCCCACATGTCAATATAGCTTAAATCACAACTTTAGAAGTATACCCTTTCACATTTAGAATAAAATATAATGTTTACAATTAAATACTACTGTATTTTCGATGGACGATAGACATGCCTAACCCTTATATCCGGAATAGCTTTTCGTGCAACCCAATAGATTCTGGGTTCGAACTCCGAACTGAAAGTGCAAGAGCGTGGGTGGTTTTCCATGGTAGGATTAACTATAACTTAATGAATTGTATTCCCTACGTAAATATCCATAAGTTTGATCTGTGTACTGCTAAAGATAGAAGAGGTAAGTGATCGGGCATAAATAGTTAAAAAAACACAACTTATAGTAAGGTAATACAAACTTATTCCACCGAATTAAATAATTTTTGTAGCTAACCATAAGGTAAGTTTTAACTACAGACATAAATGTAGCCACCATTTTCCCCGTGTAGTGCCCAAAGCCAAAGAGGTGACTGATCGGAAATTATAGCTCTTTACCAATCGTGATAATATGGTAAGGGGATATAAACACATTAGACCAAATAAAGGACATGTACTAAAACATGAGATACACTAGTTCTACCTGTAGTTGGGAAATATAAGTATGTGTATTGATATTGAAAGAAGATTCAAAACGTTTGACCAAAATGGTGATTAGCAGTTATATGAATAATTTGTAATAAATTAACTTGGTTGGCCTATTGGTCATTTTATCGGTTCATTTGGCTACATTATATCTTACTAGGGGGCCCCTCCCCCTGCTCGTAAATGCTCGCCAACCCCCGGAGGATTGCTTTGCAATCCTCATTGGTTCGTTGCGCGAACCTTGTTCGCTTCACTCGAATAAATGAAGACATGTGTCCTAGCAGAAGTAATTGTTTACAAAATTTGATATTCCAAAAAATATATTTCAAATGTCAGAACTCGGAACAATTTCGAATTCAAATGAAAACTTTGAGCAAATTTTGACTCGAAATGTGAGCGCTGCTTTGGAAATCGAAATACCCATCATGTTGTTTGTGTGTACATTTCCTCAGCACTCGAGTCACCCATAAACTTTTTTCATTGAGTTAGTTGTCGAAAGTTGAAGTGCAGGCGTCTTGTTGAACTACAATTGTTGGCCCTGAAAATGGCCCTGAAAAGAGCCCTCGTTTTTGACATTTTGATAAAAATGCATTGCAATAAACCTTAATTATTCGTTTTTGTCAATAAAAATTCATGCGATAACGCTAAAAATTCATTTGGGGCACGAGGCTTTATGATAAACTAACAATCGTACAAAGTTGCCAAAACGCGATAGCAAATAACGTCTTTTTTGATTGAGTCAACTCAAACAACAAAAAACTCAATCAATATATATATATATATATATATATATATATGTATACTAGCAAAATACTCGACCTTACTCGGTTTGAATTGGTTTAATATAAATTGAAGATATAATCAAAATATATAATGACTTACGTTTTTTGTAGAATAAAAATTTATTTTAACATCTTTTGCCATCTTTATATTTTCTACAACTTACTTTGGACACAAATCCTACACATGCATATCCATTCATGTAATACATTTCACATACATCGCACAATTGCTGTATGACAAAGCTACAAAACGACGAAAGGTGATACTAAGGTTACTACTATAAAAGACGATTTATAGGAATATTTGGAATTCCCTTTCTTAAGTTCTTTTCATGTTCAACTCAGTTAATTAAAATTACGATTTACGGCGAGTGCTCTCGCACTCATAGTCAACAAAACAATATTTTTTTACTTGTGGCACTCTTGCCTCCCGTATGCGACATTGTGAAATTGTGCAATCTTCTCCTGTCATTATTACAACGAATTTTTTAATGTTGGAAAAAGTTCCAGTTTGGATTAATAAACATTATTATTATTTCAATAACAACATTATTCTTTCAATAACGGCATTATTCTTTAAATAGCGGCATTATTCTTTAAATAACGGCATTATTCTTTAAATAACGGCATTATTCTTTCATTAATGGCATAACTACACTTAAAATTTACTCAACATTTATGTTGACTTACCTACCATTTTTAAGTCTAATACTTTGTGGTGCTGTTTGCGTGTGATGAGAAGGAAAAGCACATTTATTAAAATAATAAATATTTAAAACAGGAAACAGCGAAGTAAAACAAAATAAAAGATGTCGCAAAAAATTGTTCTAAAGATATTAATTTGTGATTCAATTTTATCTCTTGATCTCGCACAGTTGCCACAACTTACAACTAAAAGTGTACAAAATTTAGAAATGTGAAATTAATTCAGAGCGAAAGAACCAGAAAAAATATCACTGCTCGCGCGATCTTGTTCATTCTCGTTTCATTGAAAAATATCGTCTGTCTCAAATATTCGGAAATCGTTTTCATTGCGCAAAGAATAAAAATAAGACTCGAAATAAATGAAGTATCAGAGATGAAATTCCATCAAAAAAAAAAAAATTGAAGAATAATTACTATTTCAGCACTACTGGTTAAGCAATCGAAGTAATCGTAATATTCAATAGACATTCCAATTTTTCCAAAACTACCAAATTATGGTTGATTTAAGTATACTTACTCAGGTGTTTTAGCATGAAACTCAACTAAATATAACAATAAAGAAATGTTTAATATTGCATTCACTAAACTAATAGATAATGTATAAAATAAAATACAATGCAATCAAATATCTGCAATACGCAAACACACAAACACAAAATCGAGCATAGAACAGAAAGACGGACAGACAGACTTTCGCAACCAATGCCACTCACTAAATGAAGATAAGTACTCACTGTATGCAAATTGTGATGAAAATATCTTAAACCGCGTGGACGTGTATAGGGCACAACATACATACATACTGACAGACAGACAGACGGACAGACAGACGGACAGACAGGCAGACACTAAACGAGAAAAAGGCGGATTCGGCATCAGAAGGGTCCAAAACGGATAGAAAACTTGAAATGGGTCGAAAATATTGAATGTACAAACAAACACTCCATTCTTATTTATATAGATATAGATATATATAGAAGAATGAGTATATGATTGATGGCGCATCTTAGCAGAGTGGCATTAAGAATCGTAAAATCGACAGTCTACTGTCTCTCAGACCAATCAGTTGATAAATCAATAAATGGTCATATTTTCTCCTTCCCAATCAAATGAAGAATTTTATTTTCCTCGCGGCAGACAACACTAGTCTAAAGGTCACTTTGCAACTAGTTTTGTCCATGTAATCCTGGGTATAAAAAATGCATTACTTAATTTACTTTTATATATCCTCAATGTTCTGCAGTTAAATGATTCTTAAAGTAATTTTATTTAAATTACAAAATAAGCTCTAACTGCCATGTTGGTTTCGTAGAACGGCAAATGGTGACAGAAATAATAGTACGCAGAGAATGACTTTATTTGACAAAAAAAAAATTGCGTTTTTTTCGTTAAATAAAAACATCGAAATTGTACAACTTCCCTATTCCTAACCACTTTATAAAAATATTGTGTTTTTTTTTTGTAATTTCAGTATACCCATTTATGCTGAAAATCTTTTAAAATATGTGTAGCAAATAAAGTATTACAAAATATTTTCAATGAGACATTGAATATGAGAAATTCAAAAATATATGTTTAAAAGTTTGGATAATTTGCAAATCCAAAACTCAGAAATTATAAAACGTTCTTATTTTCATCTATCACTTATATACATCTTTATAGTGTATATTTTATAAATATAAACTACGCAAATTTCATTAATATAAAATAAAAAAAGCTGCACAAAGGAACGGATCAAAAGGAAAATTATTTTACTACACCCTTTGTTTTTCAGGGAAGCGGTAATGAAGTATCGTTGCAGATATCTTCTATATATATATATATTGAATTACTCTGAAAAACTCAATTGTTCCCTTAGGGTACGAAATAATAAAATCCAATAAACTTGTATTCCTTCTAGACGCCTAAAAAGCTTCGACTTCTTCAAGAAATTGAAGGTGAAGTTGAAGAGAGCGGGATAACAGTTGAAACACCCTTAATTGCAAGCATACCTGCCGCTGTACAGGTAAGTATATTACACGCATTAAACATAGATTTGAAATGCTGTTTAGTGTTTTAATAAAAAATTATTAAATTAATTTAAAAATGCCGAGGTGTTTTACATTTGAGAAATAAATATCAGATTATATTCAAGATTGTTTTTTAAACTATCAGGTATTCGAATAAGTTATTCGCTATTCATATTTATAGAAGAATTCTATACATTTGAACTAAAAAAAATATGGTTACGTAGACTGAAATAAAACCGTCATTTTTATAAAATAACACATATTCAACTCATAGATCTTTTTTTTTATGATAACAGAATTAAAATTAAGAATCATAAAGTTTCATTTTCCTAACACTTCTCATAATTTAAAACGTAGATCAAATTGAGAATATTTTATCTTGAATTCATAAATAAATACGAAAACCGACGTTACAATTTTCAAATAATATAATTCCTGTAACAAAATAGCATATTAATGTTTCCGAACACAATCGCATTCATAGCTGAAAATATGTTTATAATGAAACTGGGACGAAAACTATTGATTATACACTGCCCTCCATTAGTGATCAGTGTAGCAAGATGTGATGGTATAAGGGAAATAATACATGATTTAATAAAGGGACGGTACCCCTAGGATTTGCAATTGCACTAACAACCCTTTTGGGCATACTTTCAACAAGATATTGATACACACCTATGGGTAAATGTGTCCATTCCTGCTGCAAGAATGTCGCCAGCTCAGCTGTAGATTTCGGACGTAGCTTCCAGTTCATCGTAAGCGTCGCTCTAACTCGTCCCGCAAAAGTTCTACGGTGTTTAGGTCGGGACTCTGAGCAGGCTAGGGAAGACGTTTTACATGCATATCTTGATACCACTGCTTGATAAATGATGCAACATGACATGGAGGGTAGTAGTCCTGGAAGTAACATTACATAAAATTGTCAGAACGTAGGAAGAACCGGACAGTCCAAAATGTTCATTTAGGCGTCGGTGTTCAATTTACCAGGAACAACATTCAAAGGTCCCTGTCCACAAAAAAACAACCCCAAACAAGTAGTCGGATTTTATTCAAATCTGCTTTCGTCCGGTCCATTATTGTAGGGTAGTGTTGGAGTTACTCAGAAGCCAATACGGTTAAATCCATTTTTTGATAATTTCCGTTTTTTGTAAATTTTAATAGAATAAATTATATTATTTTAATGAGTAAATAATTTTCTCATTGCTTCGTTTCTCTTGGGATCGGAAAACCCTTTTTCTTATAGCTTGTGAGTATGCTGTATGATAATTTTAAAAGTCATTGTGAATAATGCCCCTTTTTTCAAAATTTTTTGACAAAAACTTTGAAATAAAAACTAACCGTTTTGTGACCTCCGTTTCAGCAGTTTCGAAGTTGCACTTAAGATCGCTTCAATAAATTAAAACATGAACTGATGAATCATAGAACAATCTCAAACAATCTATTTTTACACGTTTTATTGTGCAATTGTAAAATTTCTTACATTTTATCTGAACATTCTGTACATATTTTATTTTGTTGCAGAGCCTACCTTTAGGAAGAGATTTCATATAATTGTCTGATCAAATTAATAAACGAAAAACTTTTTCTAAAAACTATTATTTAAAAACATTATTTTTTCAATTTTTTTTTCTGGACATACTATATTGGTTTTTAAGGGACTCAGAAATGAAAATGGATGCATTTCTGTTTAGACATTAATGAAACTGAACATTGCAATGCTTTTATTATTTTCCCAAATTTCGAGTCACCAAAAATCAATGATGATATTTCAGCAATAATTACTTTTCAGTGTTTTCTTTCAATGTTTCAGTTATTTCAATATTTTTTCATCTCATAGCACACATATACTAATTACTAAAATTATGCAGCACATCCAAAAAATATATTATTTGGCAAAAAAATTAATTGTAATAATTAATAAATAATTTATATTTTAAAAAATAAAAAAATTATATCATTTTGATTTTTTTCGTGTGTGTGTTTGCCTTATTAAAGTTAATAATATTAACTACCTACCATTTTTTCTGAAGTGAGGTTCTTAAAAAATATTTTGAAATAATTTATTTATGATACTTTGTAATATCGATTAAAATTATACCCACAATTATTTACATGGGTTTTTTACGAGTATTTTACGAGAAAATTTACGAGTATTAATTACTCTAAATTATGTGTGTACCACATTTCTCAAAAGTTTCATACTAAACCGTTGAAATGAAATAAATGTTACAACATTTTAACCGTTTCATCATACGTATGGAAAACACGTGACAATGTTGTGGCACACCAATTTCAAATCCTTGCAATAATTGTTGAAGCATAACTTATGTCAAAACTGTACTCTAAAAACTACTATTATGTATTCTACATGAAATCGAATTTTTAATACGTACATATTCATTAAATTATTTAAAAAATAAAAATATTCAGTGTGGCCATAAAATAAATTTAACTCTTTGGATGCGTTTGTAGCTAGCTCTAATAAACGAAATGGAACCAAATTTAGTGCTAATGCTTTTGAGGATGTGTGTTGCAATGTGTTGAAAAATTTACACCCAAAGTCGCTAAATAAGGATGAATGAGCTGTTTGGGTTGAAAACTGTCGAAAACCTTCATTACATGCAGATAAAATATAAAGAGTGTACATACATTCTCATTTCAATATCAAAAATTCATTACACATACAAAAGACAGATCAGTAGAAATTATTACAAAATGAGACATATTATTTATGTTTTTTTGCCTCATTTAATCCACTTACTCATTAAAATAATCACTCATTTAATCCACTAATCGGGTAACTAATGGGTACCATTAGTTACCCGAAGAACATCAAGAGGGTCCTCGATTTATTGCCATGTTTGTTGTAGCATAATCTCTTCAATCATGGCAATGGCAATATCATACAAGATATATTTGAAATAATCTCATAGAAAGATACAGAAGGGAGTGATATCTGATGAAGGAGGTGGCCAGGGACTTGGGACACCCCTTCCAATCTACAGGTCTCGAAATGTAGGAACCCACGAACATGCAGTCCTTGATGTGGTGGTGTAACGAACAAAGGTACGGGACATCACTGCAGAAGATCACTGATGTCATTGCCACCATTGATGAGTGTATGCTACAGCGAGCATGGAAAATATACGATTACTGTCTTGATGTTCTTCGTACGACTAATGGTGTCCATATACGGTGTATTAAATAAGGCAGCACAAGACTTAAATATATACGTCTCATTTTGTAAAAATATTCAATTATCTGTCTTTCATTTGCCTTGTAATAAATCTTTGTTACTTTAAAGAGCCTTTATGGACAAGCTGAATTGTTCAAAGTTCTAGTGAGAGAGATAATAAATGATTGTTTCCTGTTAGTTTAGATTTTATTAATATGTGTGCTTGTTTAACTTCTTCTGACTCCAACCGTGTCAAATTTCGACTTATGAGAGAGTTTTATGCAAATTTTTTATGCGGAATAAACGATTTGAATAAACGATAGTGGAGTTCTCTTCGTTCCCAAAAGTCTCACTTTCAAACTTGGTTGCATTTAGTTTATTCGCTACAGATTATTATTTGCTGCAGATTGCCAGAGCGAAAGTGATTTTATGTCCCCCCCCCACTCTGTGTTAACTAATACTTTATATAACTAAATAAAAAATTGGTGTGTATAACTAAATAACATTTTGATGAGTGTTGTGTATAACTATATACCTTATTGGTGATTATTTATCACCTAATTACTGACTGTGGTCTTAATTCTACACGTTTGTCATAACAAACTTCCACAAATTTGAATCCATTCAATTATGGACTGAAATAAAGTGATATATTCTCAGTAATAAGTTAAATCACAGCTCCTGTAGTCATTAGAGAAAAGTTTCGCTTAATCTACGTCGCTTCGATGACTGAAGACAATCCGATTTGTCCAGTCTTCCGTGATAGAGACTTTTATTGTGTACGATAAGTAACCTTGAAACACAATGAAGTTCTTTTAATCATTTTTAGCATTCGATTTCGGCGTATTGATGTTTTCCAATTTTGTTTCTCCTTCCCAGCAGTGGACTGATCACAGAAAAGAAGGCCTGAGATTATCTACGCCTGTTTGAGCTCATAGTCCTTCCACTTCTTTTTCTTCCCCTGTCTTGGAAACGGGAACTCCAGATTTCATCGACTTCAGATGCAGTGAAAAGATGAAGTCAGAGACGAAGAAAACACAAAATAAAAAAAGCTGAATCCAATAAAGTTGGCGACCAGGCGAAAAAGGAAGTCAATCAGATTCAAAAGCAGAGGGAGTTCGAGAAGTAGATACCCTCTCTTAAAGTGCCAAATCAATCCAACAGATGGCTGGCGGGGACATTCGCAGATAGCAGCTCTTATAATAAGATGGCTTCGACAGATGGTGACCATGTCCCGCTCATTTGGTAAAAGATACGGCATCGATGCTATTTTGTATGTTAATAAATTGCGTCATAAAATCATGAAACATTTTACAGTGTTATCATCACGGGTGACTGATGAGAGTCCCAGAGTTGTTTTGATACAATATTTGGAGGCTGCATTATTTCTTTTAGATGTGATATAGAAAGGCGGTTTATAGGTTGGTGAGTAATTGGATATTGAATGCTTTGACGGCGATGCTTCAAAACTTTGTTTGTCAAATAAGCACAGTTCATTTTCAAAATTCATTATAAAATGAATATTTTTATTTGATTGAAATCTTCCCAATTTCTTCAAATTTACCTCTGATCAATTTTCTAGCGAAATACCAAGCATGCACATACGTTTATAATTAAGACATTGGTGTTTAAAGTTCGTATTTTAAGCTTACAAGTGGTTTTGAAGAGATGCCTGGTCCATAAACATCTGGCGAAATTTTTTAAGGACGAGATATCTCGTCATAAATATATAGACTATTGCCAATTTTTCGATGATTATGATTTGATCAGTTTTCATCCAATGGCGAAATATCTAGTCCATCAAGATATGGTCAGTTACTGATGACTATATATATCTTAGAGACAACCACAAGGAGAACTAAGCGTAATAACTAATATAAACGCTTCCAAGCACATTGATGTCTAAGTCATTCTTTTGTCTGTGTTTCTTTAAGGCCAAGTTGACTACAATGTTAGAATATTAAAAAACCAGAACTTTATCCTTTCTTGAAATTTGTTTTCCTTTTCCTTTCTTTAATGTTTCTTTGTATAGAATTGCGAGCGATGATCATGCATAGTTTATTACAACATATGTATTGCAATATTTCCAATCCGTATGATTAAAACGTTCTCATTTTTATTAAATTTGTAAATTAAAAATTTCAAATATGCGTTTAGAACAAAATACATATTCTGCTGCAGTAAATTTGACAAAAAGAGTTTCGTTTGGTTTTCTCATAAAACTCAGTAAACCAATCAGCTCATTTCATCAACTTAAATCTACATCTGTACCTAACGATAAAAAATTGGAGAACATAATTGTCACATTCGAATTTGTTTTTGAAATAATAAAAGCAGGTAATCAGGATTTTGTTTTATGGAATAAAATTAAACTGGTTTTGTTTATGACGATAAATTGATTGTTGAATTTATTCACAGTACACTTTCAAACACATTAAATTAATTTGTTTTTACCAGATATAACTAGGTATTATGAAAAGATTATTACGTGACTATGACTGGTGAGCGACAGCTACATATTTATAAGTTTTAGATTCAGTGTCATAATAAGGACTTTATAACAACAACACATTATAAAATCTTAACTTTATTTTAAAAACAGTTGGTTTTCATAACATTTCCAAAAAATATGTTCTTTAATTGATAGGGTTAATCTATAATGTGCTGATTCAACATTCATAGTAGCGCTAAGGGTCATTTAATTGCACTTGTATATTATTAAAGCACAAATGCAGTATTAAAATACATTTAAAAATTAACGAGCTTATTAAATTTACAGTGTTATTTTTTATTACAACTATTTATTTGTTTCGCATTATAACAAAATGTTGAATATATATATATGAATTATGGAAGATAAGTATAGCGATGCCTTGATATTGAATTTTGTAGTATAGATTTCATTCTCTAAAAAAATGAGATCGCAACATTTTGCGTTTTTTTTTAAACGTTAGACTTATTTCTATTACTGATGTGATATCAGACCTTGCTCCATATCTCATTCAACTTCAAAAATTTATGTATATGATTTGATATAAACATTACGTTTTCGATACATTATTATTTCGATTTATGCCATGTGACGTCAAAATTATGTTGCTTATCACATGTTATACCTCAGATTAATGTGCTATTCTTGGGTTTAAATGGGTTATTTTTCACCTTCAAAACATGCCCGCGTACAATGGGGGTTATTTTATTGATTTTAGAAGTAAATATACATATTTTTTATTTACCTCTGTAGTTAATTTGTTAAAATAAGATTTTTCAAAGCATGTAACCTAACCAGAATTCAAGAACAAGAAAGAATATACTCTCCTTTGCTAATACCCATTATTAATATCAGTTTATATTACTATTCAGATATGTTATTCTAGAAAAATACGGACCTATATCTGAATCAAAACATTAACTACTAAACTTTATTTTAAGGATGTAAATGCTCAACAGATTAATTTATGGTTATAAACTTCCTTCAATCAAAAAATAATTGTTCCTATTTCTTTTTAGTTATACCAAACAATCAGTTAAGATAAACAAAATAATTGTAACTCGTTATAATTGATAAATGTTATTTACTTTAATCATTAATACAGTATTATACCGTTAGACAAAATACTGGAACACGTTATTTTACATGTTAATACTGGTAAAAATATTGAATAGAAACCTGTTTTGAAAAGAAATATAAGTTGATTCTGCTATATCTTGGCGTGTGTTTTATTTGGGTAAAGAATATGATTCTATTAAACAACTATTGTACAATAATTTGGAATTTTAAAAATCGTTTTGAAAATTGTTCTTAGGTTAATTCGACAATGTTTAGGATCATTTAGTTATTCCGTCACACATTTATATTACATCTAAAAATGAGAGGGAAACACAAAATCATCATTTTGTATATAATCACATTTTCATGTCATGTGAAAGGAATGTTAAGCTGAAATCACTTTGAATGTACTGTACTAACAAGGTGATGATGTATTTGCATGATGTTCTCAGTGTTTATATAAAAGTAAACTTAAATAAAACATTTTTGAAAAAGTTGTTGCATCTTAATACAAATTTGTTAGTTTTAAATAAGTATCCTTTTCTTGCCATATACAAATTCGTAATATATTTTTTTCACATATGAATCATAATGCAATTTAAAAAAAAAAAACAATATTTAATCTAATTCTAAGTAATGTTATTGAAACAAAATTTTGATAATTCATCTTATCACGTATTTATTGATAAATATGTGCTCTCTTAACTTTCATCTTTCCATTTGCATACTAACACAAAATTTCATAAACTTAAATGTACCATTTTAAATTATTTTCCAAAGCAAGTGAAAAAATTCCGTTCAACAAGTTTCAATTCTCACTTAATATTCAAATAAAACATTATGCAGATGAAGTTCCAATGCGAAAACACTTTCTTAAAACATGATTTCAATTATGAGAAGAAACTACCATCATATTTCAATGCATTAATAAAAGTTAGGATATAAAAGTATTTTTGTATATTTATACGCTGCAAAACCTCTACGTAGATACATAAGAAAGAGAACTAGTGAAATCAAGCACCGTTACTAACATTAGGTGTGTTTCAAAACTTAAGTCGTAATTAACATATTTTACTTTCAAAAATTATATTTTATTTAAGGAATAGGAACGGTATATGTGGGTTAATGCTGACGCATTATTTGTAATCAAATAGCATTCATTATATCGCACAGTTGTTACTAAAAAAATTTAAGTTAAAAGAATAAGTTAATTTATTGATCAGTTGGTTGGGTTCAAAAAGGTAAATCACAGTAATTAAAAATAATAAAATTTTATTTTTTTACGAAATACTTTTCAATAATGGAAATTTAACATTAACATACAAAGTCAAGTAATAGAAATGCTCAAATTAAATCCATAAAGTGATACCTACGAATAGTTTGCAGAAAAAAAAACTCCCACATCGTGTACGATGATTAGATGTGATTTAGCACACACATGTGCAACCCTTAAGAGTCGTAGAGGCAACATATTGGATATAAGTGTCGTTATTTGTAAATGAAATGAGTTTAGGCGTAAATATAATATTGCACATAAATGATTACTAGGGCAACTTTTTTGTCGCAGTAAAAATGGAAAACATTGCATTTATTATTCCCTAAAGTTTCATTTATGGAAATATAGTGGCATTTATTTTTGACACACTAATATCTGAAATAAAGTATTTGTAAGAAATGAAAAAAATCATAATTTATTGACAATTTTAGTCGTGCACAACGGTATTGAAAAACTGCTCTGATGTTGTCTGACATTGCTGCAGCAGCAAATACTGACTTGGGCGGAAGTCGTGACGAATCCATGGAACTTTAAGTAATGGGATTTAGCACACAGGTAGTCCGAAGTTTTTTCATTTTTTGGTTCACACCAAATTTTAAAATTCTATTTAGAACATTTTAAAATGAATTGAATTGTATTGAATTATTATCGTTTTCCTTAGAATGGCAACAACATAAAGAGAAAGCATATTCTAAGTGTATTTTATGCGTGTTTCCGTTTAAACGCTTCCAGCCGAAGAACACCGCAAAAAAATTTTTTTTAATGGAGTTATGTACTTCTTTTTTCTATCTCCTAGATCGCAAAAGATAGAATAAAAATTTTAACGGATTTAAAATCGGCAGAACATTGTACAATATATCGATACCTAAAATTATGATTGGCTTTAAATAAATAATTTTTAAATTGAAACCTTTATATTTTTTCCAATACGAACGTCGCCGCGAAGAATGACGTTTGTTTTATTCGAGATTAATTCATTTTGATTTTCTGAGAAACGGATTCGAGCGAAGCAAAAGAAATTATTAAAGTTATGATTGGCGTTCTTCAGTAATTGTTTCTATCTCAGCAATCGTTAAAGATTGAATAGAGATTTTAACGGGTTTAAAATCTGCGGAAACCTTTACACCAGATATATACCTTTTACGTTTGATTTTCTTTTAAAGCATAAGTTTTCATTTAAATATTTATATTTTCGCAAGAGATTGCGTCGTCACTCCTATTGGATCTCTTCACAATTCGAATTTGGATGCATTTCACAATGACGAGACCAACACGGGCAACACCGTTATGGCTGTTTTCCAACTACTATGGCTACGAAAGCCTATCCAATAGGCTAAGACTAGTAATATATTTTGTAGCAATCACCCAGGGTTAGCTAGCAGTGGTCTCACCTGACCCCACGAAAAGAACTGTCACGGGCAACCCCGTGCTGGCCACGCAGTGACTAGTTATGTTTATATAATATTTGATTAATGTTAATGAAAGTTACTTTTTTAAAAGCATCCGTCATTCATTTAGCCAGTCAAGACGTTCATATCAATAGGTCCTTCAAGAAACAAAATTAGATTTTGAAAGTTGATGCAATGGATTTGGCTAACTTTTAGAATATTAGTTCCTAATCATTTGAAATATAAGAAAATATTATTATTTTTATTTTTCATGTTGTCGATTTTTTAGATTTAAAAATTTTTTAATTGACAAAATGTCCTAAAATGTACTATTTGCCAAAACTTCAAATGTAATTTGCAAGTGACCTGTTTCCGATACAAAGCTGATTATGGTATCCTTTTACAGCTTTCCAAAAGGGAATATATTAATGTATAGCGTGTGAAGCTTTCGAGTAAAAAATAGTTTTGACAGTTATCCAAAATTTTAATTTTTTAATATTTAAAAATGGAATATTTTTAACCTGTGAAAAATTCTACAAATTTTGATACATATGGTGCAAATTGGGTTAGTAAGAAGGTTAGTTGAATTAAAAACAGGTTCAATATCTATTTCCTATATAGGTTATCTGGATATAATAAATTGGTCGCACATAATTAAAATTGGCTCGTGAAAGACTAAAGCAAAATTGGTTAAATGTCCGTCGTTAAAAAAGAAGAGTTTATAAAGGTGGACTCATCAGATGATTTTGGCCACCTCCAAGCTGACGCAGTGGGATGCCCTGTACATGGAGGAATCAACTACGAAGGAAATTCAAGAAATTGGAGAGTCAACATATATTCTTTATTCTTCCTCTAAGGGACCGCTGGTCACTGTGGTCGAGTTCGATGCCGGAGTTATTGAAGAGACGTCCTTAGTTCCCTCAGAGAGTGTCCATGGCTCCTCATCAGGGGATCGGGTCGGTTACGAGAACCCGAGAACGACTTTGAGGTACTGGTCGATTTAATTAATTGGTCCAAATCCAATGATTTCAATGAAATCGAACAGGGGAAGATCTGAAGATTTCCGTGGCTCCTAGAACAGCAAAGTTGGACTAGCGATACACGTGATCCAAAGGGAACCGTCAATTATCGACACCCTTGAAGTGTGAAGTCAAATCGAAGGTCGTAACATTTTTGCACACTCATCTCGGTTATGTCACAGCAGCGAAGCGGAGCAATTACAACAGCAAAACTGGACGAGAAGATCATAGTTTATATTTTGGGTGAAAGAACAGCTGCAAACTCAAGGAGTCGTATCCTCTAACTGAAAAAAAAAAAGGGGGGGGGGGTTCCTTGGCAGAGAAAACCAGTCCTTTCGTCCTCTTTCCGGGATCGCCAAAAACGAAGGTCACCCCAATGCGAAGGGGAAATTAACGCCAATAAATTACATAGAGCACGCGAGAGAAAAACAACCGGGGTTATTACTTTATCCCAACGGAATGTTCAAAAACCTCAGGAAGAAGAGAGCCAAATCACGCCAACATCTTTCGGTAACTAAGAAATTTCACACGTTGAAGTTTATATTAGGGTGGATTTGACCTTGGAAGGTCACTAATTGTCCAATCAGTGTGGGCAAAGTTGAGATGAGACCATGTGAAGGATGAGGGGTCGCTGTCCCCTAATCAGAAAGCACTCAAACCAGAATTCCAACAAGGGAAAAAGCCTGAGAAAACCAATCCTACTTACAAGATTTTCGCAGTTCGGAAACCACGAATGGGATTAAAAAAACAACCATATAGGGAATATAATTCTTGCCCTAATTCCTTTTCCAAAAAATCCGGGATAGAATGGAAAATAGTTATAACATGTGCGGAAGGGTAAGCCTTCACCACAATACACATTTACTGAAGGTTCAGTCAAAATTTCAGCATGGTATCTCTATGGTATCATGATTAGTGAGACACAGTTGAAGACAGTAGTGCACAGGATGTTTCATCCTCTTCCTGCACTGACATGTTCATTCATTCTATCTCCCACTTCCTTTCCTATGTAGTTCAGATGTGGTGCAGCTGCCACAGGGTGTACATCTGAGTTAAGTTTCTTATGGTGAATTGTTTTTCTTTTAAACTTGATTTATTAAACGTACTATCAATTTTTATTACGGAGACTAGGTTTATTAAGTTTGCTCTATTAATATGGCATCTGTATACACAGAAATGGTCCATTTCCTGTTGTAATCCATTCAAAAAAGAGCACTACGTTAGTAAAGACCTGTGAAATGTGAGAGCTTGGATGATTTCTGCAAATAATTTTATTTAAGAGAACGTGAAAATTTGCACTTCCAGCAGATTGCAAACAGGAAAGCAAAGATATGGGCTGTATACTAATGATAGTCCTAGTTGCAGTACTAATGATTTACAATATGCTGTGTGTATTTAGAATATCCAGTGGATACAGATACAGGTTTAAGCTACTTTAATACATCAGCCTCCTCGAGTTAGTAGAAAGACAATTAAGAGTTCTAAAAAATAGTGGAAAAAATGGTATAAAATATTAAAAGTATATATCACAAATTCCTTTTCAATACATAGGACTTAAAGATGAAGAAAGTAAAAAGTACACTACTTCAGGATCCGAAATATTTGAAAAACTGAAAGACATATTTAAAACTGTAAAATAAAAGTGAAAGAGTAATGATCTCGACTAAAATTTGACAAAAAGTTGGTCATGTTGAAGGATTGGAAGAGAGTGTGGTATGAGTAATTACATTACTAGAAAAGCAAACTAACTAGTAGAAGAGAAATGAGTTTCGACTTCACACGACCCCAAACCAGGAAAATCTTTTACAGAAGACATTAGCTCTGTAGTTTGTATTTTTTATTGCATTGATGAAGATAACAAGCAAATTCCTGTATTCAAATACCTGAAAGAAATACTACGTATTACATGAGGGACACAGGTGGTAAACACATTCACATTAAATATATTGATTCTGGGAAATGTGCAAGATATAAACAGGCACATTTACAATCCAGACATTCATTTTTGGAGATCGGGTTTACAAAATTTGCAGGATTGCGATCCAAGAACTGCAAAAAAGGAGGAACCAGTGGTACTCACGTTGTATGTGTTCGTACGAATTATAAAACTAATAAGTTAATGATAACTAGTTCTAACTTTAACATAGTGACATTTCCACAGGATATAAAAATCTTTTAAAAACCTACCAACATTATCTTTAGAAAATAATGTATATAATCCACCACAACATATACGCTTGTTAAATGAATGCGATTCTTGTCCCATCATCATCGAATTCAAGGAAATCTTTCTAACAAGCCATGACGAAGAGTTGGTTGAATATATAACCTACAAGAAGTGGATTTCAGTAGATTAATGTTCTTTTGAGACATTAAACCACAGAGGAGTTTGTTAAAATTTTTCAACATAACTGATTAACCTAAAGAGAAACGATTTCATTGCCAAACACCAATCTGTATTTTTTTCTGAAAATAAAAGTACACTAGTGCTTGATAAAGATGTGGTAACAAGTAATGTTTCTGAGCATTAATCGCACTCATCATGGGCAATTTGCAGGATCTGTAAATTTTCACGTTTTCTTCAATTCCATTATTTGAAGAGATCATTCAAGCTATCAAAATTCACAGGTATTTACTACCCCAGTATTATTTTCTTAATGGCTTACAACAGAAAGCAACCCTCTTCTTGGTAGCTATACATAATATTATTAGGGTAAAATTAATAAAATTAGTCTGAGTAAAAAAACTGATAGTACTTCCCAGGAAAAAAATTAAAAAAAAAAAAAAACCTGCAGGTTTCCTGCATGAATTTCGAACAAAATTTCTGTAATAAACCTGCAGGTTTTTTTAAAGTTTTTCTTGAGCAAAATGAGAAGTTCATTGCTCAGGAAAGGGAAAAGTGAGCAGGAACGGTAGAGGTGACTATTGCTGGCAAAGACGTTATTTTTTCAAGATGGCGACCGTTTGATAAGGAGTTGGAGATGACTACTGACAAGGAACTGAGGAAGAACAAGGTGACGCAAATTTGTTGACAGGTTACTATGATGGTGAATGACTGTTTTTAAAAATTAAACAAAATTTTGGATAGCTGCTAAAATTAATGTTGTATTCGAAAAGCATATGTGTTCTATATTTAAAGAAAACATTCTGCTTGAACTTTAAAATGATACCATAACTAGCTTTATACCTGAAACGGGTCGCTTGCAAATTGCATGTGAAGCTTTGGTTGTTAGCTGTTTTTAGAACATTTTGTCAATTTTGAAAATTAAAAAAATTGAAACCTATGGTTACGATCCAATAACTATAAAAGGGACTTCAAGACGGGAAATAGAGAACACTGCTAAGACAATACTCCTGGAGGTACAGAAACGGTGACAAAGGGAAAACTAACAATTTCAACCTAAAAATCAAAAGCAATAGGAATAGCAAAGAAAAAGCATATGATTTTCAAAGTGACAATCACAGCAGGCCAATGGCACATACAAGTCACCAACCATACAAATAGGACAATAATCACCTCCACAACCACAATAGGCAAAAATTGGGCGCAAACCTGAAAATTCTAAAAATTTGGTATAAGACAGTAGCAGAGCTCCAAATATGCTACGCGGCCGGCATCTGGGAACATCACAACACCAATACTTAGAAAACTGTCAACAATACAACGTTACTTTGCCCTACACATGTGCAGAGTATTCCTCACTGCCCCAACAAACGTCATACTGGTACTCTGCGGCCTTGTCCCGCTTCACCTAATAGCAATTTAAGAAGCAGTCACCAACTAAACAACTAGGCACAGTTCTGACGTTAATGTCCTAGGACAAATAATAAGGACCCATGAATTCGACACAACTATAAACATCTGGGAAGAATGCCCAGAGGAACTCAACACCAGCAACTTACGGCATAGAACGGCTCTAAGACAGTAGATGGAGTTGGTGCGGCCTTAGTAATATATACAGGTAATCAAGAAACCATTGCATGGGAAGTCTGTCTCCATTCCAATAACACAGTATCCCAGGCGGAAAAGATAACAGTTTTTTTTTTTTTTTTTTTGCAACCAACTGGTCATCCACCAAAAATGACCCTACAACCATCTATTCTGACATCCTCTCAAATCTCCCCACAATCAAAAAAGTCCAGAACAAAGATAGAATAACGAAATACATCAGACAACTTTTAAACCATAACAAAGACATAATAAAAATACAATGGCTGTCCGGTATCGGGATGAAGTCCAAGAACCCATTGTGTGACTATACGCTGCAGCAGTTGGTTCTTCTTTAGTTCTAAAGGATGATAATGCGCGTCCTCATAGAGATGACATCGTCGACGACTACCTGGGCAGTGAGAGATTACGCGTGTGGTTTGTCCGGTGTACTCACCCGACCTTAATACCATTGAAAATATATGGGATGCCCTCGGTCGTTCTGTGTTTGCACGTTTCACACCCCAGCTACTCTCACAGAGTTATTAACTGCTCTACCGGAGGAATGGAAATTACTTCACTCTGGGGTGGTTTATCATCTCATGAAAAACCTGGTCTAAAGCTGTAAACTTTGCATGAGGATGAGGGGTGGTCACATTCTCTATTAATGTCGGTTTTGTTTGTTTCGTATTAATACATCATCTTGTTAATTAACTTACTTTGACAACCAATACGACACCAATACGACATCATCTTATAATTTATGAAATTTCAATGTTGTTTTTTATCTTTGTATTTAATTATTTGTTTTGTTTCCTGCATAAACCCATTTGCTACTTTCCTGCCGCATTTCGTGTCAAACAAAGCTGTTCTAGTCATTTTGTTTGTGCATTTTACCTTTCGTGATTAACTTTTGGAAGTGAGTGTATATTTCTGATTGAGTGTATATATATATATATTAAAGTAATTCAATAACAGCAAACATGATAATATAAGATAAAAATAATTATTTTAAATATGTAATTTTTTACAAAACTGTGTAACAGACGTATTATTGATACCTAACGGACATATCACTACTGTGTAGCGAACACATCATTTGTATAACATGGACAAACTAGTACACATGTGTTGGGAAAAAATATACGATATTGATTTAAGAATGAAAAATTATTAATTATCCATTAGAAATAAAATTTTACGTGGAAAATATTTTTTAAATCAGGAAAAAGACAATTTGTGCCTTACATTTGAATATATTTATTTATATTAGTATTGAGATGTTGTTTCATATTTTTTTTGTTATTTGGAAGAACATATTAAAATAATGTACCTGGCAACACCAAATGCAATATGAATTGTGATGTTAAACATTTACGTGAGATGTGAAAATATTTAAAATTTTGAGTCTCACAAGCAAATTTTCAAAAGAAGAAAAAAGCAAAGAAGTAACATGGTATCAATGGAATTCAGTAGATAGTGTTGTTGTAAAAACTAAAACTAAGGAAAGTGGTACTATAGAAAGTGGTACTTCACAACAATCCAAACAGAAGTTTAATTTGCTCAATATTACGTATAGAAAATACGATTTTGGAGTTAAACTCAACTGTTAATCCTTCGCCATATCCCATGACAAAGGCGTACATGATGGTGTATGTGGCTAAGTATAATTTCAAGTGGGGCAAAAAATTTAAATCAAGAAAATTAACAATTCTGAATGTAGAAAATTTTGTTATTGTACTCAGGGGAAACATTCGGAAAACAAATATCATCTTTCACATGAGGAAAAAAATTGAAAGCAACATCAAAAACATCAAATTGTAACTTAAAGGCATACTAACAATTCCAAAGACTTCTCAATCCTCAGTTTAATGGCAAATTCTAAAAATATTTTGTATGTTTCAGAAATTTCTAGAGTATCTGAAACGCCTTTTAACTTTATGTATAAAAAATATTTTACTCATTAGTTAACACAAATACAGAAGAGCAATATAAATCTGTATCCAGTAATGACAGTATAACATTTAGCTCATGTGTCATTATAAAACTGACTATAGAAAAGGAGAACAAAAAAGACTGTTGGACAAGTGATTTCAGTCCATAGTTCAATCAGTGTAAAGTTTTTAGAAAACGGACTTTTTATTTTTGACCGGAAAAGGATGCCATTTCTGCTGTGAATACAGAAGATATTTGTGTATAATTTTTTACTTAAAAAATATTTTATCATTCTGTAGTATCAGGAAATTTGTAAAAATGTCATTAGATTTTAATGTGCCATTTATTATGATAATATTTAATTAGTATTATTTTTTCCTTTAAAACAAAAACATCAAATAGTAATTTAAAGGCATACTAACAATTCCAAAGACTTCTCAATCCTCAGTTTAATGGCAAATTCTAAAAATATTTTGTATGTTTCAGAAATTTCTAGAGTATCTGAAACGCCTTTTAACTTTATCTATAAAAAATATTTTACTCATTAGTTAACACAAATACAGAAGAGCAATCTAAATCTGTATCCAGTAATGACAGTATAACATTTAGCTCATGTGTCATTATAAAACTGACTATAGAAAAGGAGAACAAAAAAGACTGTTGGACAAGTGATTTCAGTCCATAGTTCAATCAGTGTAAAGTTTTTAGAAAACGGACTTGTTATTTTTGACCGGAAAAGGATGCCATTTCTGCTGTGAATACAGAAGATATTTGTGTATAATTTTTTACTTAAAAAATATTTTATCATTCTGTAGTATCAGGAAATTTGTAAAAATGTCATTAGATTTTACTGTGCCATTTATTATGATAATATTTAATTAGTATTATTTTTTCCTTTAAAACAAAAACATCAAATAGTAATTTAAAGGCATACTAACAATTCCAAAGACTTCTCAATCCTCAGTTTAATGGCAAATTCTAAAAATATTTTGTATGTTTCAGAAATTTCTAGAGTATCTGAAACGCCTTTTAACTTTATCTATAAAAAATATTTTACTCATTAGTTAACACAAATACAGAAGAGCAATCTAAATCTGTATCCAGTAATTACAGTATAACATTTAGCTCATGTGTCATTATAAAACTGACTATAGAAAAGGAGAACAAAAAAGACTGTTGGACAAGTGATTTCAGTCCATAGTTCAATCAGTGTAAAGTTTTTAGAAAACGGACTTGTTATTTTTGACCGGAAAAGGATGCCATTTCTGCTGTGAATACAGAAGATATTTGTGTATAATTTTTTACTTAAAAAATATTTTATCATTCTGTAGTATCAGGAAATTTGTAAAAATGTCATTAGATTTTACTGTGCCATTTATTATGATAATATTTAATTAGTATTATTTTTTCCTTTAAATACGGTTACAATTCATTGCAACAGATTTTGTACAGTAAATATTCATAAAGCAGTGTAAATATTTCAGAAGATAATACGTCCGTTACAAATTTAAATATTTATTAAAAGTTAAAGTTATCCGTAAATTAGATAATCTATGTATTTGTAATATCTTCGAATCTCCCTCACTCATAAAAACAAATTTTACTTATTTTCCTTTGTAAACATTAGACAATTTGTAGGTATAACGGACGTATCCCTTTAGGAAGAAAAAATGCGTCACTCTGAACACAAATGACAAAGTACTTATTAATTTTAATTTCTGTTTTTAAAATAAAAATTAATATAAGTAATACTTTTAGCGATAGTTATTTTCTATACAAATACCAAAAAAAAAAAATTGTCACCTATCTGAATTATATAATAGTGAGAAGTTCTTTTATCGTTGAATGATACGGTTGACTAGACATGGACTGACCAGAATATAAAAATAATTAAAATACTCAAATACATATATACGCTTGAAGCCCATGCTGGAAACGAGGAGGATTTTATTCCTCAAAAATATTTTCATTCCTCATCACCTAAGCGTCTTGCAAAAAATGTGTTTCATACATTTTGAATGATCTAACAGATTTAGGGAATATCTATTTCAGATCAACCAAAAATCCGATATTGACTTGGCTACTGAGTGAATAGTAAAGTCTGAAAGATACATACTTGTAGAGCATTGTTACCGAAATATCGAAGCTGAGATAGTTATTTTATTGAGAACTTTAGAAAGTTACACCAATGTTGTAAATCAAGGGTAACTAAAGATATATGCTAGGATCCTTTAAAGTGTTTAGGTAATAAAAATCTTTAGAAATTTGTTAGATAGTATTTGAAAAAGGATATGGGCAAAACATCTTAAAAAATCTGCAATATCTCTATAACGATGAGAAATCTCGTCATAATCTATCTAGCAGATCTTAATAAATTCTATATCGCCTAGAAATCACTCGTAGAAATGGAAATTTAAATTAAACAAAAAATAAAAAAAAAGAGTTCAAAGAGTTTAAAAAAATTAATATTTTTGAAAATGAAGTTGTTGGCGGATCGTGGAGGAGCTTTACCTAGAAAACAGAAAATGTTGTTTTCTACCTATGAGCAGCACTAGGCTATAAAATTGACCAAAATATCATTTAAAAGCAACACACATAAAAGAAAACTGTGCAATATTATACCATAAGAAAAGAATAAGAATCCAATTTCACAACAGCAGCTGAGAGACATGTGATATTAAGCTTAAAGATCGCCTTTAAATGTCATAAATGTATCATCCAACGATACCTTAGCATTACGGTTACAGTTAAACCTATTATCTTGAATGTAGTCATACTGAAAGAATATCGTTCGATGTTAGTTGTTCATCAGCAAGAGTGCCTCAATTTCTATTTTAAAAGTTGAATATAGAAAAAAGATTGTGTTCGTCTCCAGCCCTAATTTTAAAAATTCCCTTCCAATTTAAAAATTAAAGGCAATTAATACGCTGCAGAAAAAGAAAGCAATTAGAATAAATCATAGGTTGTATAGTTGTTAATATTATAAAGTCTTTCAAGAGCAGAACTGAAGAAAGAGAGGGGATTTATTTTTTTGAGAAGTATGTTCCTGAGATTATTACATTGTGAAAGAAAGTTGGATTCAGAGTTGCAAATCTTTCTGTAACGAATCAGTTGACCAGTAATTGTATTTAATAATGGTTAATTTAATACTATTTTAGTAATATTAGGTCTAAAATATTAATTTAATATCTGGAAGTTTAAAACCATTACGTTCATCGTAGGCATTAATAACAGCTTAGTTGCACGAAGCATAAAAATGTATATTTACTTCGTTTGCAATTCTTGTGATAGTAAATATACACTACACCTGTTTGCTACACAGAAATGGACGTATTCTATTTTACATAGGGAAAGAAGTGTATTAAAGATAAGCAACTGTATTAAAAAGTGTGTTAACATTTGAAAAATTAGGGCGCTTAGGCACAAATTGGAAATGCACTCTCGTTCCCTTGTGGTGATTGATATTTGCTGTAATAATTCATATATTGTGTTATATAGGACGATATATCATGTCTAACAGAATTTGAACAATTTTGTTAATTTTGAAGTGTCTCGCCACCAAGGTCATGCCTACATTTTTATGGTGACAAGATCTATTCAGTTTCCTTCTTTTTCCGAGATATCAAGTTTATCAAGATCTGGTCAGTATTGCTTATGACAAGATACATCATTGAGAAAACATCCAGGAGTTTTTTTTTTATTACAAGTATTAGACAGACATTTATTTGTCACCAGCATGGTAAAATATGCTCGTTAGGGAAAATATAAGGAACTGAGCTTTATATAAGTGAAGAAAGTTTTGAAGCATTGACATGTTTTAGAAAACTATGAATAAATACCTACTTAATTTGCACACATTTCCTTCAAACATATACTGTGTTCATACATAACCTGGAGGCAATAGACTGGGTTGGAGGTAAAATTTAAAACGAAATAATACACACATGTTGAAACATTAAAATCCAAATAAGCATAGAAAAATTTAATCAAAAGTAGAAATATTTCATTTACTCCAAAGAATTTATTTTACGTCGTCTTGCATTTCTCTTTTGTCAAATATGACACTAATTTAATGTCTGAACTTTCAATATTGTCCTTTCAAGAGATAATATCCTATGAGTATTACGAGATTTCTGCGCAGTATTGTATTTTGTGTGTACTTTTGCAACATAATTACTAAGCAATTACGTATAGTGTTTCAAAGGATAAGAGGAGAGACTATATTTCAAGAAGGTTAACACTTACAAATCTCATCAATCCATTCTGTAACTAATGCCAGCATGTCAATTTGTCGCTTGTCATTGTTTATCGTCTCCCATTCCCTTGAAGATACAGTGACCTAAGTCCTCCTATTTCCTAATACAGTGTCTTCAGTATGAAAATAGTTACCAAGAAAAGAATAGTTTCCATTACGGTTGCATGCAAATACACCCTTCACTGTAGCTGTGGAATGCACTTCCATGATGATTCCTCTACCTACACATACTTAATTATCCTACAAAGTTGACGTCAAACGTTCAGACCTAATTTAAAAGGCAAATATATATACTTACCTTGTTAGACAAATTAAGATTAATTTATGGCTGGAACGTCAAAAAGTCCAGCAACTAGCCATAAAAGACAAACGATAATTCAACTGCATTTAAGCATGTGAGTACATTGTCTTAATAGCTCCATTACCAACAAACACCACAAGCATAAATTAAATCCATCATTCCCATTCAAAAAGTTTAGAAACAAGCACATGGTGAAGTGAAAGAAACACACCACGCCAAAACCCTCAAATAAATTCCCTCCCAAATAAATTAAAAGATCGAGAACGCATTCAAGTACATCGGTGTGTTCACTTAATAAACCATTAGGGTAGCAATATGGGTCATAAAATCACATCTGTTTTTAACAACTTGTACGTTCTTACCACTAATACTTTGTTGACTAACGATTGGGAAAGAAAGGGATAGTATACAGCGGGGCATATCTCCTGACTTTAATGAATAAAATTGCCATTAAAAAGCACGTGACATTTACTTAATTGACTGCGTCGAAGACTTTCGCTAAAGAGAAAAATTTCGGAAAAAGAATCTTTGCGGTGAGTAACTTTCGAATCGTTGAGCGCAGTCGAATCTTTCGTCTCAAGGGTATAAAAGTTTCGTTCAATCGATTATTTAACCCCGAAGCCAATTAATCATTAAACGATACAAGTTGTGGCTAAGAATTCAATAAAGTAATTTCATTTAATGGTAAAAGGTAGGTGGACGCAAAAGCAATGCTTTTTAATGATACTTTCGTCTCAACTGAATGAAGAGAGCCCTTTGCTTCTGGAGTTAAATATTTTACCATACTTAATACGATTAATTATAAGAAATAAGATAATTTTAATTACAGTGACTAAATTGATTTAGCTTAAGGACCGTGTTGATATTTTAAAAGTTTCTTCTAATCAATTTATTTCGTTTGAACATGGAAAATCCAACGTGTGTGAGAGATTTTTTGATCAAATTATGCAGATCAAAAATTGAAATTGGTATGCATTTTTGGTTTTGTTTTGTTTGATGAAAATAATTTATTTATATTGATAGAGGAGGATGCATTAAGATGATCGTATCGTACTTTTTTAGAGCATGGGCCCGTGTCAAGACATACATTAACAGCCATACGCAATAGGAGTATTATTGAGACACAAGAGAGAAATCCCCTCCCAGGGGCTAATACACCTCACAGGAAGCAAACATACGCTGCATACAACTCGGAGATTGCTAGTGCAGTGACATACCTACTCGACGTTTCACATAAAATAAATGCTGCAAGATATTTGATAAAAATATAGAACGTCCTGGTAATTTTTCTGCTGCTTCCTTTTCTTTCTCTCTTGGTAAAATCGTGTGTGTAAAATTATTCTGGCAAAACAGATGCAGGTTTTTCTACTATGTAATGAGTATCCTGTAGTATTCCTAACGTGTTATCATTCGACTAGTTTCCGAATACGAGTTTAAAGCGTGGCACTAAAATCTGCACTAATTGAACTATGCAATGTTAGATGATAATTGATTGTTAAAGCTCATAAAATCAAACACATATTATCATCAAAATGGTGATGAATTATGTTTTAAATTATCCCTGATCTGCAACTTGCGAAAGCATTTGGGCAGCGAAAGCATAATTTTCGCATTTTGAATATTCAGTATTGAGCCCGAAAAGCACTTATGCTCCGAAAGATATAAATATCATGTTTATATAACTAATACTCAGTTTATTGTTTTATAATAATTTTAGTAACTTTAATTTGATCAAATAAACTTAACTAACAAATTACCATTAGAAGGAAAGACACACACACACACACACACACATATATATATATATATATATATATATATATATATATATATTGCTATATTCAATATTCAACAATTATAGATATTTTCTTTCCATCTTGAATTTTAATTTTCACTGAATAGCATGTTCAGTGATATTTCGTGCAACACAACAACACTGCATATGAATATAAAATTGAAGTAATTTACTGTTGATAAACAGTAATACACAATAAAAATTGTTTGTCGTTAAAAATCAATGAGCATTATTACACATATGTGCCTAGATTTGATACTGAATTGGCAGGTTATGGTAGATCGTCAGAGTTCATTATATATTTCCATCTCAATGGCCATAATTAAAAGATTTGAAGGCGTTTGGAAATAAATCCCTTTGTTTTGGTATAATTATTTTCTCCAGAAATACATGTGCCAGAAACTGTTATTCCTATATAAATTTAAATTCATATCTGTATTAACAAATAACTTTAGTTTCGTAAGTTATGTCTTATAGTTATGAAGGATTGATAGGTTGGTATTAAACACTTGTAAGTACATTTTAGTTTTATTAGCTTATAATAACTATGGGTTCTAAGGTGCAAGAAACATGCATGTCCATCTGAATCAAGCAATTTGAAGTAAATGAGTATGCATACAAGGAAATATTTTTACTGATACAAAAGAGGGAAATATATTCAGATGGAATTTGACAAGAATCTAACTTAGAGCTCGCCGGTTGCTACCGAAATAGGCAAAAGTACTTAGCCATAAATCCAAGCTTAGAGAATTAAAATAATTTTTAATATGTGGCTCATAAATCACAATTATGTTGTTCAGTTTTTCAAAAAATTATTAGCATTGTATAATAAATGTAAATTATTCAAATTTCTAGATATTCTATCTATAACAATAAGTACCACTAGATAGGAGAAATAATTATATATTTGCATATAATCTCTTACAATAGTATTTTTCATGATTAGAATTTCAAAGCATTTCATACTAAATAAAGTATCTGCGATTCCCCTTGTCATATTAAGTAAGCAACTGCATTTTTACAAATCGTTTGAAAAGCTATAAGGATGTTTTATTTAATTTAAATGAAGCAAGATGAAAAAACAATATATCATCTCAACATCAAGTACTGGGAACAAATAGAAGAACACAATTTAAGACAAAGGAAGATAAGGGTATCAGTCAAATTTTATGTGCAATGGAATAATCATGCATGTTTTAGAATATACTGTAAGCATTGCAAGCTACGTTAAGCACCGCTGGTGTTGTCATTCTTCGAGAAGTAATGACCGCTATTAAAAACAATGACTTGAGCCGTATGTTTGTTATTGTAGCAAAACGAAAAAGTACCCGGCAAACTCTAGTTATTCTCAGTAACTGCTCGTCTTTCATTATGTTTTGAAAACTATAAAGATGAAGTTTTTATGCCACAAACTATAAAAGTAAGTCATGGCTACAATTCCTCTTTTAAATTAGTTTTTTTTTACTTTCGGGCCTTCAAATGACTGTTGAAATTCAAAGGAAGGTCTTAAAGTTCCATTTTTCATTTCTGCCTTTGTTACTTCTCGTATTTTCTCGGAATTCCAGCTATTTTCCGCCCATAAAAGAAGCTGTATTATACCAGCCGTTTACGTTGCAATTTTTTTTCCAAGGTGGGAGGAATAGCGAGAATTTCCTCAGCAGATGGAACTCTAAATCTTTTAAGTGTCTGCGTATTGAGAGACTGAAATGACAGATGAGTAATGTATGGAGTTCCGACTGCAATTTAAGACTCACATTTCCCAAGCTTTTGTCTTGAAAGGGGTGAATCAGTAAATATTAATCAGTTGGATGGAAAATGACATTGAAATAAAATATTACATCACAATTTCAAGATATCTATTATTCCCAGTATAAAACTGCATTTAATAGAAAAACATGACAATGACTGGAACATATTTCCCAGCAGTTGTCTCGCTTAGTTACACTTTCCGCCAAACAAAAATAAACCCCGTTAATTATCGATAGTAATGACACTTGGGTTGTATAATATATACAAAGACAATAAATTATATTAATTTCAAATCTATTGATCCCTTTATCATTACAGAACTGTACGAAAAAAGTCATAAATATATTAGTACGTCGTAAAGTATTATCTGGATATGATACGTGCCTATAAATGGTGTGGTACGGAATTAAACAAAACCAGTATGCTATTGTAAAGCAAGATTCTGCTACGCATCATATACAGCTGCTGCTCTAAATCCCAAACATTCAATTTTTATTTCTTTCTTCGTTAATTCTCTTATTTCCTCGAAATTTCAGATATCGGCTTCCCATCAAATAGGTTGTTTAATCTGTAAATTTTCTTTTCCAAGGTAGGAAGAATAATGAGAATTCTCATTAGATGAAACACAAAATCCTTTAAATGCCAATGTATTTAGTAATCGGAATGATAGAAGTGCAATGAACGAAGAGTTTTGACTGCAGTATCTGACACAAATTTTAAAAGCTATTGTTAGTTTTATCATGAAAGAGATAAATTAGTACATATTATTCAGTTGGATAGCAAATAATATTTGAATAAAGTATTGTTGACGCAATATCAATATACTCTATTGTTCTAAGCGTTGGACTGATTTTAACCCTCGTTTTTCTTCTTCTTCGCGTTCAAACCTGCCTTGTAGGGACCAACATCTGATACAAAACCTTTTCGTGTTTGGGACTTCTTTCTCTTTGGAGCAATATGGAAGTTTTGCCTCGACGATGTATGTGGTCATCAACAAAACTGACCAGCTCATAATGGATGATATATCGCGTGATGGGCAATCTTAAGGGGAGTTAGTACCTTTTAGACATTGCATTGCTCGCGAAAACATACTTTTTTCGATTCATCGTAAATAATTGAGTTTTGTATATTGTAGTATAAAATTGATACAGTTTAAAGATAATTGTATGGCTTTCAAATAACTGCAGTCATATTTGTAATTAAAAACATCTATTTTTATAAAACCTAGCAAAAATTATACACAATTTCTTCGTTTTGAAATTTACCCACTTAACTTTCCCACAAGATAACTTTTGAAAGATGAAATGTAAAACCCAAATGTTTGCACCAAATTGAAGCACATGAATGTCTTAATTATGTGAACTAAGGAATTTGTGATATTTGAAGTACAAATATTTATAAAATTAAAAATATTAAAATAAGTCAACTTTGAAATTTTTTTAGTTATGTATGGATCCATAAATAAAAAACTATAGCTCTCATACACAAATCCATAGTTCAGAGAACTAAGATTTTCTTTTAGAATAACCATACACAATTTCATAACTCTACGTTTATTAGTTTTTTTTAAACTTGAGGGAAAGTTAAGTGGGGAAATTTCAAAACGAAGATATTATGTATAAGTTTTGCAAGGTTTTATAAAAAAAATTTTTAATTAGAAATATGACTGCTGTTTTTTAAAAGCCATACAATTATCCTTAAACTGTATCAATTTTATACTACAATATAAAAAACTCAATTATTTATGATGAATCGAAAAAAGTATGTTTTCGCGAGCAACGCAAGGTCTAAAAGGTACTAACTCCCCTAACCAGATTTTGATAGAAGAGGTATAACGTCATAAAAACTTGGAGAATTAATGTCACAATATGAAAAAGCTAGAGTATTCTTCCCAGTAATTATCTGAATTAACTACATTTTCTGCCAAACAAAGGTATTCCCCAAACATAGTTTTCGATTGGAATGACACGTGCATAATGTTCACAAAGACATAAATAAATTAAAGTAATATAAAACCTAGAGTTATAGATCAAATCACCCTCTGGAGGTGATAAGCGAAAGCACATTTCGTGGCATAAAGTAAAAAAAAGCCCGTATATTATCCCATGGCATAGTAAAACTAAGCCAAGCACACTATACAACTGCTGCTATAAATCCTATGTATTCAATTGGGGAGGGAAAGTGAAATCGACAGTCTACCACACCTCAGACATTATCAATAGGTCAAAAAAAATACGTGGATCTTCAGGCTAATCTAAGATTTCATCCCACATATTCACTCATATCAGAGACAAGCTGAGCGTGTTCGGGGGTTATGGTACTGGTAAAAAGTCAAATGGACACATGATATGAAATATAACATTATACGTTGGAAGATCTCAAAGTATCGCTGATTTGTCAGATTTCAAACTACTAATAGAGAGTATCGGTTATTCTTAAATACGAAAAATATGGATTTCCACACTACTATATGAAGTAATACACTAATATATACTACTATACAACGGTGTGCCGCTCAACTCTTCTACATGTATTCTAAAACCTACAAAGTAGTCTTTTTGATTTCTTTTTATTGGATTTATCAATAAAAACAATATAGAACAATATTTTATGAAATCAATTAATTACCACATATAATATTCAAAATCAATACTTTTTATAGTATAATGCACACATACGTAATTGAACATTAAACTGTTATTAAATTATTAGCTTCTTTTTAATCATATGAGTTAAATGGTTCTATTTCAGATCAAGAGTTAAATTTGTATGAAAATTATTAAGTTATTCAGATGGATTTATCTGAATGGTCTACAGTGAGCCCGGGAACATCGAGACAGGACCATGGATGAGTGGAATAAAGTTGCATGGTATGATGCATCCCGTTTTCTCATTCATCACGTCGATGGTCGTGTCGGGGTACGCCGTATGCCAGGCGAACAGTTGCTCCCCTATTGTACAGCAGGTCATACACAAGCTAGTGGTGTCTGTATTATGCTTTGGAGGACGTTCTTCTGGGTCCCATAGTTGTGATAGAGCAAACCATCAACGCTGCGAACTATCTGACCATCATTCCGGATCAGTTGCATTCTTACAAGGCGCCTGTCTTCCCAACTGGAAATGGAATGTTCCAGCAGGACAACGCCCGGTGGCACAACGCATGTATTGTATTGGAGTGGTTCGAGAAGCATACTGAGGAATTGCACTTAATGTCCTGGCCTCTTAACTCGTTATAATAGAGCACATTTTGGGTGTCATGTAGCGGCAGCTCAAAGCTCAAACACCACTATGTCCGAATATCTCGACTTTGCGTGACCGCTGCTTAGGCATTTGTTACAACATGTCTCCAGTTATGTACCAAGAACTTGTGGCATCCGTGCTCAGGCGAGTTTCAGCTGTTTTGTAGGCCATATGAGGCGCAACGCGTTATTGCGTAGGTGGTCATAATGTTTTGGCTCTTCAGTGTATTTAGGTGGATTGTAAATAATAATTGATTGCTGAAAGTTAATACACTTATAATTAATATACCTTATTTAATTAATATAGTATATTTGCATTTTTACATTTGTATATATGCATGAATTTTATTTCCGAAGTCCTGTTTCAATAGAGTATCTCGAGTTGCGAATAACTCTAGAAACGTAGCGCCTATGCCGTAGAGAAAAAGGTTTTAAAAACCTAATTTTTTATATTTAATGTTAGTATTTATGGCTTGAATAGTGCCATATTATTGTGCCACACAGTGATTCTTGAGTCATTGATTCGCCTTCACCAATGCGGGTTTATTTCAGGAATACAATCAAATAGTCTCTAAAAACGAAGAATTGGCTAAGTGAAATGAACTCGCTGTTAAGTGTAAGTTTCACACCCCCTATCAAAGAAAAACGAAAGAAGATCGAATTGCTTTTCCAATAAAACACTTCAGCAGGATTAGAGAGCTTATAATTGTAGAATCAATACCTCAACACCATACGATACTTATTTTACGCCTTTTATTTCAGCAGGGTAAAAATTCACTATGGGATCTTTTTAATCTGAAAATCCATTTCTTGAACTTGTTACTCCATTAAAAGTTTCTTTTTAAGTTTAATATATAGAAAAGAGTTTTGATGTCTCAAGAAAGGGTAGCAAAATTTTTTCACTGTGTGGTTTTTATTTGGAAGATTAAGTGATTTCAAAGCTCAGTGGACAATTATAGGACTTGATTGTACTTGCAAACATTGTAATATATAAATTTTCATCACACCAATTGGTATTTAAATAAAACTAATGAAATATTAAGATTTTCGCGCTACTAGAACGTTTATAAAAACTAATATTATACCATCATTACCATCCATTCAGCGTACGGCAAATCGGATCCACCTAAATCTTTTTGAAATATTACTTACCGAAAAGAGTGATGATGCCAACTTTCTATCATAGATTACAAGAACCATAGTATATTTACACTCCAATGGAAAGAAATTTTCAATCGTATATGGTCAATGATAAAAAGAAATACTCAAATAATTAATATTTTATCAAAATCACCAACGTTTATTGAAAAAGCGATGTCTAGCCAGTAATGTTTCTTAAACAAGATTAATTTTTAATTTCATTAAAATACTACCTGTATTGAATAAAATTAAATTTATTTTGACAGATGTGGTATATTTACAAAAAGATGACTCCCAACAAACTGATAACTTTAAATGTTTAAAAGCTAATGAATGAAAATAAGTGCATCTTTTTAATTCAATGTAATTTTTGAAACCCTCGACACGTCTTAGAACCTGTCATGGGAAACAATCATAACGTTCTCCTCGGAATATACAACAAGCAATGTTAGTTATACATTTGATCTAAAATATTGACTTATAAGCTGAAATTATAACTTTCACTATCTAACAACTCTGATCGTGTATTACTTAATCAAGCATTTACCTCAAAGCAGAAATAGTTGTAACAAACACCAAAAAATGTCAAAATATTTCAGGACCTATATACTTTACTGAGATAGCAGTTGAAATTTTATTTAAAAGGATCTTTTGTGGTAGGGCAATAAAAATTCCAACTTCATTTGATCTCTTTAGTGCTCAATAATGTGAGTGAATTTAGTATTAGATGTAATTAAATTATGCATTGAAAAATATTTAAAAGCTTATTACTTTAAAATAGGATATTACAATAGATATTTTCGCTTATAAGCTCTGACACATTTAGATTTACCAAACACGTTTTTTTTTTAAATTCCAGGATTGATTAATTATGTTTAACTACATTTTTTTAATTTTTAATTACTGTTTAATACTCTGTACTTTAAAAATATCTGGCACACTCAATACAGGCAATGAACTATACTCAACTTACATCATATTATGTATAATTACTTGGTTTCTTTAATGTTGTCTATTTGCTACATATTTAGAATCGAACTCTGAACAATTGCAGATTTTTAAGGAAAGCAAGGTATCTTGTAATACGATTTCTGATTGTAAGTTTAAATAAATAAAATTGTGTTGGATGTAGCATGCATCAATATAAAAGAAATTGTTTTTGTCACAATATTTCAATTCAAAACTTGCATTACAGAACTTTATAAATCGATTTAAAGTGAAAGTATTGTCATTATTATTTATTCATAGCATGAGAAAGACGCCCAATGTGTACCTACTTTGGAAAAATATACTACCTGGATGATTCAATAAAGATAAGACAGAATCATTTATCTGTTTATACTATGTTTCATATCAATTGCATTGCGTTTTTGTAAATAAAAAAAGTTTGGTTCTAGGAAATTTAATTCCCACATGTCTTAAAGCTTGTTACACTTCTTAGGTTGAAGTAACCGGAGAACAGTTCACATACAACATAGGTAAGAAAAATACGTTAAGCAACGTAACAAACTTAAGCGACACGTTATATCAACTTCTGGACATGGCCGCGTATGTGCTGTTGCCATACAAGGTGGCACACTAAAACAGAACTATCAGTCCTTAAATTAGGGTACAAGTTGTGAGAGTGTGTTTATATATTCCTGTAATACACACTCTCTTACTTCAACTAGAAACAGTGAGAAAAGTTGGCAGAAAATGCATTTTAATTTTCTTGAATCATATTTAGTAAAAATTAACCACAAGGCCATACAATAATTTTATAAGTTGCATTACAAGATCAATGATACAAATTAGTTATACCGCAATGATTTTCTTTACCTTTCAATACTCTATCAATGCTTTATAATGCAAAGCATCCTTTTCAATTAATTAGTACTGTGTATAAAATAATTCCCTTCTGCAGCCTAAGGAAACATTTTGTATGTTTTTATAAAAGGAGTCATTACGTAAAAAGCATAATAAATTACTTGAAATATATAACTACTTAAAGAAAAATTAGAAGATTAAAAATTATGACTTTATAATTACGGCATATTAATTAGACAATACCCAGAATTTAAAAAGATAAAATCAAAAGCACCTCAATGAGAAGGCGTATCCTCTATTTTATCAAAATCACAGCCTTAAAAAAGATATTCACATATGTATCTTGTCTGCTCACGTACCGAAAAGCTCTCGTTACTAAAATACCTGCAATTAATCTCGGAGAATGACAGATAGGCTGGACGTGCAGAGGAGAAAGTTAATTACACGTGATTAATCTTACTCATTATGAACTTTTCGGTTATCGTACCGCGAGAAAAATGAAATAGAAAAATGCGAGTTCATTGTTTCAATTTTCACGGAGCGATGAAAGGAAAAAAAAATCTGAGGTAAAAAAACGAACTTCCTTTCATGGCATTTTTTGAGTACCGTGTTTCACGCTATTTTCCGCAATCACGGTGCTTTGGGTTTTCGCTGTTTTTGCGCATACTCGGTTTTGAATAGTAATTACTAAAGGGCAAAGACTTAAAAGTCTACGCAAAAAGAGAGGGGAGACTTCAAATTGTAATTATCCAAATGCGTAGAAATGAATTCAACTTTTTGTTGTTCTTCCCGTCGGAATGCGAAAAAAATTAGTTTGGTTTTCGAAGTTTCTATTAACCAGACTTTATAAGAAAATAAACATTTTTACGAGAAATATTTTCTGAGAAGCTGAGCAAGGGTGGCTATGGCGTTTCTTGTGGCGTAACGTGTTCCCTGATGTATTCCTAATATAACATAATGGTTTGTTTTTCGAATGCGATTTCAACAACAAAAATTCCAAAGAAGTAATCCGTAATTTATGTATACTTTAGCGCCAGAAAAACTAGTACAGACTAGTCTTTACAAACTACATAGCAAAGCCACCTATGCACGTTATGATTTGAGTCTCAGTACACATATAAAACAATTATGGACATCTGTGGGAGGATCTAAAGATGTTCCCGACATGAGAATGTCGACAAATTATCAAGATTTAAGCGATTTTAAAGTGGTATAACTCTTGGAGCTCGACCACAGTTTTTTTTAAAGGTGAACAAGTTTGGATTTTCAAGCTTTATCATTTCTCGGGTGCTACGTGACTAAGAACATTATAGCAAAATCTGCAACTTACAAGAATAATATGCCTGAATAAAGACAGAATGAGCTTCATCAGCGTCGGCTAGTAAGAATCGCTTCTTGTGGTAGTTGGCAATACTGCCTCAAATAACATCATAATTCAATGCTAAGCCCTCAATAAACATCATCGTGATGTCTGTGCAATGTTCCTTTAAATATAGTAGGACACTTTAGAAACCACCGCCCAACTCGAGTTCCCTTTATTAATACTCCAAACACAGCTATGCTTTGCGCCTGAGTTCAGTAACGCCCCCACTTCTTCTTAGCTGGGGGGGAGAGCTGCTCTAGCCAGTGTTGGGACTAGTACACCTACTACATTTAAAATGTGGACCTGCCACGGTGTTAGTAATAGTCTGATGATCTAGGACCAGAATGCGTCGCAATGCCGGACACTTGACTATAAGAGATGTATGGCAGTGGTCCTTGCATACTGCTTTCCTGTCAAAGTTAATACTCGTATTTTCTTAACGTGTAAATATACATGCTGGCTTATATCCTTTTCGCAAAATGCGATGTCTGGTGTGGTGACATCGTTAAATGGAAAATGTGAGACCTCCACCCCTTACTGCAACCAGAATGCTACAGTGGGGTGTGGGGTGAAAGTGCGCGGCAAATAATAAACATTCTGTTTGTGTCCGAAGTAGCATGGATGTGTTGTACCCTGTTCCAGCTATGTTAAGCCTACATATATACATAGTATATATATTTATATCCAACTATAATGTCGTCATATAGTCAATAATAAACATCTTATCCACAAGCTCACTGCTTCTTAACCATACGGCATTTCATAAAACGTACCAAATCATAACAATGGAGAACAAATATAACCAATCGCTTTTAATAACCCACTTGTATCCGCATTACGTCGAAAGTAAAAACCAGTAAAACCTTCCACCAGTTTGGTGAGAAAGGACATTGCTTTTGCTCGGTAGCATTTACATCCCTCCGCAAATCAAGTGTTTGATTGATAGACCACCTAGATGCGTACTCACACATTGTTGCTTTATGAAGAGCCAGGACCATGGTTGCGTAATTTTTCCAAGCTTGAATGTACCTCCGAAAGAAAAAAATTGTGTGGATCTCCCATTTTGCATCGTCTAAGGAGGGTCCGCTTAAATCCATCCTCTTCTATGGAGGTGAGCTCAAACAATAAACCCTAGATGCGTACACTTTGTGAGTTCTGCTGTGGGGAGATGTAGGTTGATTAGGCCTGTAGTAACAGACTCGAGGGACACAACCTCAGTGGTTCCCACATCACCGTCGACGCAGAGGTTTCATCCCGCTTTGCCCAACCATGGGATCGAAACTTACTCTTGGGAATAGCCGTACTTATCCCGGGTTGATGAGTTCTGCTCGAATTTGTAGTGCAACTCTGTCGCCATTACCAGGATTCAGACTAGGATTGACTACGTCCACGACATCCAGTTTTCCAGGGGGGACTGAAAATTTCGTAAGTCCACAGGATTCATCCAAGGCTTGTAGAAGGGGAATTAGTTTGCTGTAACAACTGCGGCACTCGTTCAGATCAAGAAAGCAATCGTATCGTACTGACAGGAAAGTCAGACCCTGGAGGCTAGACGTTTTCCACACAACTGAATCGGATTTCGCCTAGAATTATTAAACTCGCTGAAAACGTATATGACACCACAACGACTATTTTTACAAATTTATAGCTGATAATATGAAGTATATACACACAGAGCCTCATTAATGAAAGGAATGCCATTTTTGCTATTTACGTTGCTGATAAGTCTGAAAAACAGAGGTCTCCAATCCCATTAACCGCTCCCTTTACTGTTTCATTGGCTTTGTGCATTGCATTCTCTGGGGCCCTCGTTTCGCGGCTTTACGAGACATTTCTATCTTCCAGGTAATTGGTTAATAAAAAAGGGATTATCAGCATTTTTATTCAACCATTGTCGTCAAAGCATATTTTTGTATCTTTTTTATGCTTCAGTTATGAAAAGTAAGTTTCCAACATGATCAAAATTCAATATGATTTGAAAATAAGCAACGCTGGTATACATAGAATGTCTCTTTTATTAATGATTTTATACTTTTATATTAACCAAATCGAGCAACTTTTATGACCTATTTATCTATGGAATAGAACACCTATATACGAAGGCCTCTTGTGTTTTATTAGCGTAGCAAAGGCGTAGGTTATTTATGTTCACTCGTATTTGAGTATATTCAATTCGTTAAACGCGTTTAACATTAAACCAAGGGTATCCAATTATTGTGTTGAAATAACGGTTTTGTAACAATTTATTTTAATTAGTCTGTAGGTAACCCATCATACGCATATTCCATTGGAATATAAGAGGACACAATGATACAAAATTGGAAATCATTACCTATAATATCGTTCAAAAAGTGCATGAGTACGGATGAACCAAACTGGAAATTTTATGAAAAACTTTATCTATAAAAACCCAAGCCCTACAGGAAAATAATTTAGATCTGAATGAAATATTCCACAGTTAGTCCGTAGTACATTTTGACAGCAAAGTGATTTTAACGGTGTATAGATATCTTATTTTCCCACCAAGGGTCACGATATGCTGATTGGAAGAGTAGCAGATTATCATCCAAAGGGTTACGACTTGAAAACTCGAATCAACCAAAGGCTTCCTCATTGGATTTTCCTTTGGCGTGCTTCTGTTTGGGGACAATCAGACGTGAGAAAAGTAAGATGTGACATTATTATCGCACATTTTATTAAAAGGATGGTGAGAAAACGTAATACAATAAACATGTCGGCATTTGCATTATATTTTTTGCAGCGAATTTATTATACAATTGGATTCATTTTGCTTTAAATAATTACAGTCCAGTGTTCACAACCCAGTTGTTCCAATTCATTACGAACATCCTTTCCCAGACCGGGATTCGAATCCAGGACCAAGAAGACGTGCGTGTGTGAGGTATTATTCCTTTTTCGGATAAGGTTATTGCTTAAAGATTCAGTGCGTTTGCTCGAAAAACCCCTCCCGCTAAGTTTAATTTATTTATGATAGTATACGACATTTATTGATGTTTTCGATTCTTCTATATATTAATTAAAACAGCACCAAATAATAAATGTAGGAAAAACAAAACAGAAACGTTATACCGATTGGGTTGTAAATCTGTATGCATCTGTGGAGGAAAATTACAAAAGTCAATAGTTGTATGAACTGATAAAAGGAATAGTGTAAATAATGAAGTGATTTCTTTTTCGACATACATTGATTTCAACTTGAAAAATAACTGTAATTTAACTTTTTAACTGACTACTATAGATTAGACATAATAAATCATGAAGTTATTTTGAAAGACTTATTTTTTTTTAAAGTAAACTTGCATATTTTTATGTTTATTATTTTTAAAATGTGGTTTATTTATTTCGAAAATTTGAAGAAAAATAATCTGAAATCCCGTTTATTGCAGAATGCATTATGAACGAAAAAGTGTTGTGCGTGAAAGTATAGATATAAGATTAAAGTTTTTAATCAATCAGAAGGGTTTCACTTAATTATTGTTAGGAAATTGAGCTTTATTTCTGTTCCAAACCAACTATCAAAATGACCTTCCAACTTGGGAAAAATTAAGCCCCGCGTTGTAAGTGTTTTGGCGTGAAGAAGAAAACAGAAAAATGATTCTCAAATTGTACACTCACTGCCAAAAGTTAAACGCAAAAGGTAAAATGCAAAAAAAAACCGACAAGTACGGCTATGATTGACACAATAAGCGGCAGGCAGGAAAGTAGCAAATAGGTTTATGCATGAAACAAAACGAAGATGAAAGCAATATTGAATTTTTATAAATTATAAAATGGAATCATATTGGAGTCATTAACGAAATTATGTTTAAATAAACAACAAATAAACAATACTGACATTAATAAGGTGTGTGCCCAACCCTCATACAAAGTTTTAGCGTGTGACCTTGCTTTCAATGAGGAGATAAATCACCCCAGAGTCAAGTAATCGTCATTCCTCAGGTAGAGCAGTTTACAACTCTGTGAGAGTAGCTGGGGTGGGAAACGTGCGGACACAGCATGGTCAAAGACATCCAAAAGATTTTCAATAGGATTAAGGTCGGGCGAGTTTGCCGACCTAACTACACGCGGAATCCCATTACTCGTCGACGATACCAGCTCTATGGGGACGCGCATTATCATCTATTGAAACGAAAGAAGGACCAACTACTGCATCGTACCATCTCACAATGGATTCTAGGACTTCATCCTGATAACGGACAGGCGTCACAAAACCCCGTCCATAGATGTGCAGGTTAGTGCGATATCCCAACGAAATCACGGTTCACATCATGATTGTCCAACTTTGGAATGCGCGAGACTTGATGATGTTCTGGGGCCGATTGCATGTACCATGTACTCTCCAGACCCTTATGCATTTGTAAACTGGCTCCAGTGTAAATCTCTACTTATCCGTGAGCCCAATCAGTCACAGTTCAATTCACATGTTGCCGACGCCACTTTAATCGTGTCTCTCTGGAGTGGACGGATAGAAGAATACAAACTCGTAGTCCCCGCTCGCTCGTACGGTCCATTCATGTGTTTGACGCACAGTAGTGGCAGATATCGTCTTACCAATCGACGCTACAACCATAGATGTCACACGTGTGGAGGTTGCCCTTCGTTTCCGCTTCGCGACAACAGCAAAATATCGATCTTTCTTGGAGATCGTAACCCTTGGGTGGCCGGCCGCAGGTCTTCGTACAACTGTTTGTAATTGATTATATAATTGCGAAATGACGAAAATATGAACGTCGAAGAAAAAAGCAACATCAGTGATTGATCATCCTGCTTCCTGGCGTCTCACAGAACGCCAGCGCTTACTATCTGTCATTCGTCTTCTGTAAGCCATAGAAACACGTATGTCTTGAAAACTAAGAGAACAAAAGTTCTGACCACTTTTTGCACATCAGCACTTACATGCAACTTCTATAACCCTTCACAATTCTGGCTTATTGTGCCATCACTTTTTTGCATATCCCTCGACACGAAACCGTAATTCGCTTTTACATAACAGATTTACACATTTCCTTCTACCTCTGCAGGAAATTACAGCCTCTCAAATTCAAATTGTTTTCTGGAATTAAAATTTTTCTCTCCGTGCTTAACTTTTTGCAGTGAGTGAACAATTGAATGATCTACCATCCCCTTTCAAAAAGAAAATACATTTAGTATAGATGTCTAGTAAAATAGCAAAACTCAAGGAGTTCAATAAACAAGGTGATGCAGTAAGATAATTGTTTAATTGACTTGGAGGTAGGTAGGTATTTTCATTAACGTCGAACTGGAGCAATACAGCGGGTTATTGACGATTTGAATGGCCTGGAGTTTTCTGTTTTTCACTTTTTTCATCAGCGTTTTTCTCACACATGGTATTCATTTCATTAATGATGCATCATGAGTATAAGCTTCATAATATCAGCTATTGTTTATAAAAAATTAAATTAAACAAACTCGTTTCAGATGTTGCAAAATCGCCTTTCTGTGGGGTTGAATTTGTCTTTACCTAGTCTAATAGTTCAAGGCTAAATCTGATTCAAGTGTATGGGAAACGTCTGGGCTGCACGGTTTGACTTTCTCGCTAGCATGTCACGTATCATACTGCAACTCGTAGTCGGCTAAATGACCTTCCCTGGGATTTATCCTTTCAGGATCCTCGGTCAAGGAACCTGGGCCAGTCACCAGTAACAGTGGTCAGCACTAATTCTTTAACACACTAATCAGAGGGCACGCCTAGGGGAACTGCCAAATAACACAATTTATTCACCAATCACAATCATGAGCTTACTGTCACATAATAGGTTAGGTCGCCAGAGATCAATCGTGATGGTCATTTGACGACTGAAAATGAGTAGCCTGGTCCGATATGATAGATTTTTAACTGTTTACGGCTAAAGGAATGATCAGTATGTGAACCAAAATCCATGATGCCATGGATCCATCATGTCAAGAGCATTCACAGGCTGTTGTTCGCTCCATAATTAGTTGATAAGCATTATCTGGCATTCAATAGGATCCCGGCAACCTTTATAAAAGTCTCTGATAGGCGAGCTCTACGTGTGCCTTCTTTCTGACGAGTTACACGCTTTAGAGCATTACCAACATTCTGATAAGTATTTCCTCTTCCAACAGAACAATGCGCCACCAAACTTTTCTAGGAATGCCACATTATAGTTAACGTAACACTCATATCATTTTGGAGTTTTTCATTCCCAGCTCTCACCACATCTCCACATTATTAAATACATCTGGGATGACGTTATAATCTATGTGGAACATGTCAGTCTTAGGCCCGGCGCACACATCTGGTTTTTCACAGTGCGGCACCGCTGCGACAGCAAATGCGGTCTGAGATACATTAGATACAATGGAAAAATCGGACCTCTTCTGGAAGTATAGCGTTCAAGGTCCACAGAGTACTTCCGTTAATTTGAAGAGTCCATGTGTTGTCGTATTTCTATAGTTCTACGTTATAGTGGATAAGAACACTGTAAATGCAACACCGTAAATACACAGTAAATGCAACACCCTGAAGGAAGCATGCAAGTAATATGAATTTTACAACATGCATTAGCGGAGGTGAGATATGTAAATGATTAGAATTTCAGCGCAGACGCACAGCACGCGCGCATGTGGCGCCACTTCAAAGCGTTATTTAAGGGTTGGAGATTTCGACGATTTCAAGTACGGCAATTGTGTTTTTGTTGTGGTTTTTTCAAAAATACGATCAATTATAACTCGCAGAAAACAGCGATCATCTTTTGATCAAGTATCCGTGTTCGACAGAGTAAGGATAGTGGCCCACCGAGACTGTGGATTATCTTTCAGTGAAATCGTGTAGTCGTGTTGGACGAAACCAAACAACTGTAATGCTGATATGGGATCGTTGGATGCAGGAGGGTACGACGAACCGACGTGTTCGATCGCATCCACCTCAGTGCACCACTTCACGTGATGACTGGCATATTATGCGTATGGCAGAGACGGATCGCTCAGCCACATCACGAACCATAGCACAGCACATTCAGTGTGTAACGCATCATCCAGTGTCTGGGCGTACCATTCGACGCCATTTACAGCAGAGTGGTCTGTCCGCAAGACGTCCATTGCTTTGTCTACCCTTGATGCCTAACCACAGACGTCTCCGCCGCCAATGGTGCGATGAAAGAAGGAAGTGCACGGCAGAATGGAATGAAATTGTCTTTACTTACGAGTCACGCTTCTGTCCGCAACACCACGATGGCCGGATTCGAGTCTGGAGACACCGTGGAGAGAGGATGCTGAACAGCTGCGTTATGCACCGCCACACTGCTCCTGCACCGGGTATTATGGTATGGGGCGGTATTGTATATCACTCTCGCCCTCCTCTAGTACGCATTGCCGGTACTTTAAATAGCCAGCGCTGCATCTCCGAGGTGTTGGAGCCAGTTGTCCTTCCTTACCTTCAGGGCTTGCCCACAGCCATATTTCAACAGGATAATACGAGACCACACGTGGCACGCATTGTCCAAGGGTTCTTCGTCAATCGCCAGATTGAATTGCTTCCCTGGCCAGCTCGCTCTCCGGATCTTTCGCCGATAGAAAACATGTGGTCCATGGTTGCTCAACGATTGACCCAGATTACATCCCCAGCTACCACACCAGATCAACTTTGGCAACGTGTGGAAGCTGCTTGGTCTGCTGTACCCCAATTACACATCCAAAATCTCTTTGAATCAATGCCGAGGCGTGTGGCAGCGGTGATCTCCAACAATGGCGGCTACTCTGGCTACTGATTTTGGCAAGAACCACACTTCACAGAAGTCTAAAAATTTAATCATTTGATACTTGGTCAACATGTTACCTACAAAATAAATTTTGTTGTGATATCTCTTGTCTTTCTTGGTGTTGCAATTTGGATGGCCAACAGTGTAGTTAAGTAACGTCGTACTGGAGCAACACAACGGTATGTTAGTAAAGATCCGAGAACAATTCCGAAAGGATTCCAATGACGAAATCAATACCTGAGTTGGCACCGCACTCTCCAAGCAACTCTGATGGAGAGATATATCGTTATTAAAAAACTGAGCAGACCTTGATCTCGTCATTTAAAGACGGTAATTCCTAGTAACGAGAAATCTCGTCATTAGCAAAATTAATCAGATATTGATGGACGAGTTATCGCATCGAAACCATTTGGTAAGTAGGTATTTAATTAATGGCCCACTGGAGGAATACAGTGGGCTATTGGCGAAGGTTCGAGATAAAACACAAAGAGAAATTCACTCCGTGGATAACAGCACGTTATTTAGAACCACGGTCAGATTACAAGTTTGACACATGAGTTGGTACCTAAATTTTAGAATGTCCACACCACACCAACGCGAGGAAGTTTAAGGTCATTGCGTGGTCCACCAGCCATTGTGTACGTGACAGTCTTTTTCTGGACTGAGTTTAAAACTCAAGACCTTTCCGTTGCTACGCTAACGTGGATTACCTACCAAATAGACTGGTGAAGAATTGAAACATCATTCAGCGCATCATAGTTTATTAATCATTTCTAATTGTATTAAATGATAATTAACTTCAATATAATATATCCGTGATGTATACCATGCTAGAGAATCTGAGTTTAGTAAGTAAATCTTAATAATACCAACTAATTTTTTCCATTACAATTGAAATCCATCACAATGTAAGCAGTGTCTGCTTTCATTTTTCTTAAGGAAAGTGCATGTGCGTCCAGTTTTTTAAACATTGTTTTTCTGGTCTTCTTATAACAGTATACGTTATCTGATCTCGCTTTTATTTTTGCAGACTTTATATAAATTTCTGAATAATTTGATGTGTGACATCAAAGAAATTTGACGCTTTGATCTATCAGAAATGTGTTTGAATTGCTTAGAAATTTTTAGAAAGCATTTTTTGATTGTAACTAAAGTCTTAAATATTGGACAAAATTTCAATCGGACGTATGTACATACAATGTCTGTAAATACTTTTGATAGACAAGAATAATGATTTTTATTTATTTTTACGTGCATGTACTAAGAAATTAAAGGTAAAGTTATGGCCATGTAATTTTTAATTAACGTCGTTCTAGAACAATACAAGAAATTAATGGAAAATTGAAAATATAGTGACAAGGAATCTACTAAATTTGCACATTCCGTCAATATGATTTAAAAATCACAAAACACTCTTTCCTATAGTGTCTTCAAACACATTTTTAATGCCAGAATTTCACAGAAATTGCAACCATCGTATACATAAAATTGATATTGAAAACAACAAAGCAAAAAAAATGGTTTGGAAGTGTATTTTTAAATTGAATGGTTGCTTGAAATAAATAAGTTTGGCTTTATATTAATCTTTTATAAAAGTTCTATCGCGTTTTCGGTAGGTGTTTTTAGAGACGCATTTACTGAATACATCCTTTTGCTGTAATATATTTTGACACGTTTAATGTGACATCGGGTAAAAATGTTTTTAAATATCCAATTCGATTAAATTTTCATCCCATCTGAGACTGTAAAAATATATCAGTCCATCAGCAAAATACTGTAACTAAATATTTTCTTTAAAAAAGTCCTGTTATATGGAATAACCTTGCCAAATTAATTGAGCCGTAATGTGTTTAAAAAAATAAGACAATAGAAAAATCCTTATTTTATCCGAAAAAAATCAGTGGTTCTTATATATTAGAAACTAATCTCATGTAATACTTTCCTTAGATTCGAAGTCTGTTGAAATTTTAACTCTATCTTTAACAATTGCAAAGATTGAGTTTTGGAGTAAGGCAATGCAAAAGCAAAATTCAACACTCAAATTTAAGATTGCAAAAAGCACTCACATGTGTGTGGTCACTTCAGTATACTATGTATATTACCCCTCGGAACCTGCGGGGAAATTACTGTTGTGTGAATACGATTCTCTGAGGTAGGTCTAATTTTCATATAACAACAGAATTATATTAAATAATCTAAACGTTTTTGTAAATCTATCCACATTGCTGCCACAAAAACATCCAAAGATCACAAAGATAGAATTTCTTTCTCAGCGTGTCAGTTACATGTATATGTATGAGTTCTACAGGGTATTGGTGTGTGATACTTCGAAACAGAATAAAATAAAAACAGGTCAACATAACTTCCTTCTCATTCGATTGAAAATCTAAGAACTAAAGACCGAAAACAATCACAAATAGTACGATGACGCACAAAGAAAATAAATCAATGTATTTGACTTAGAAAATAGTTTAACGGGAAAGTCAAACCCAGACATATAGTATATGTTACCAGAAAATAAGGACTACTGAAACCTATAAGCACTGACATAGTATGGATAGACAAGTGATAAACATTCCGAACTTCAAGATCAAACAATCGTGGGCAGAAAAACTTAAGAATCAACCGAAATTTCGGTATCATCTCTGTTTGGTTTCTCACCCAAATTCTCAAAAATCATCAAAACAATTTTCCAGTAATAGAACTATATGAATAGCAAAATACTTTTTTTAAGGCCCACAGTATGAAACGACGAAACGAGATCTGAAAAAGCTCTAGCAACTAAATCAATATGGATATATTCCATTAGGCGAATCCTTTAGTTTAAATCGAAACATCAGAGTAACATTAGCTATTTCGTAAAAGTATGTATCTTATAAGTATGTTTAAGTCTAACCCGGGAGTACTTTTAAAAGTAAGAAAACTACAATAAAGTTCAATATTTAATTTTGCAATTGAGTGCAAAAATTCAAAATTTCATTCTTCATTGAATTTTTATCTTGAAAAGTGTTCTCAAAAATTGCATTATTTAAAGAAAATGGCTTTATTTTAAGAGATTTCGCTTTACTCTCTAGCAGAATTGATCTAATTCACTCGGACTGAATTGAATAAAGCTAGAATTGAAGAAAGGACCAAGATGACCAATTTTCCATTTCGTTGGAAAATGCCAACATGATTTAAGTGTCAGGAAAATAATTTTCACTTACTTTGAACACTAAATCGAATATATGTGTATCAATTAATACCGTACGTTTCTCATCATCACATCACTGTTGTGTGATAAAAGCACTCAAGTGACAGCTACAAAAGTCTATATAGGACATTTTTAAGAGTAAATTAATAATGTCTTTTTAAACGTTTATTTTTTGTGAAATTTCCGAAACTTAATTCGTAAAAATAATGAATCTACGGTCTGTCTATCTATACTCTTTTATTACACATAATTTACCATTAAATATTTGTTTATCTGTGGCAATCTTGTAACAGTACACTATTTTTCTAAAGTTAATGGTTATTAATTAACGTTGCACCGGACAAACATAATGAAAAATCAAGATCCCATTTTGTCGATCACACATTACATCTTAATACACATTTTTCAATTCTAAGATTGAGTTTGCAATTGAAACTACGCAAAAGTTGTTCAAGATGAGAATTATAGTTTGCTTTTTCGGAAGGACATTTTTTTTTTAAAGTAATTTTTTTGACTTGTGAAAAAAGTAGTTTTAATGAGCATAATCATTTCGTTAAGGAAACGTATGTCCATATTTTAAATCTCCTTCAATAAAACTGGTTAACTAACAGTCTGACATCCGAAGGATTTGTGCTGTATGTTTCACCAATTTTCTTAAAACTGAATACTACAAACGTTTGTTAAACCAAGGACTTCTGTGGGAAGTTGATTGAAATGTACGTACACCGTCCAAAAAATAAACACGTCTAGGAATATTGGAGAGATTATAACTAGTTTCTTTCTTGTTGTAGTGCAAAATTGAATGATTATTTTTCTATTTATATCATAATCAGTATGTGTTTAGATTTCTCCCCCAAAAAAACAATGTTTGAAATAAATAACATATAAGAATTCATATTCTGAAAAAATAATTTTTGAAAAAGATTATTACTTTTCCATTTAAGAGGTTAAAACAATCCGTGTAATCATATTGCTCAGTTTGCATTCCATCATATTGCTCAGTTTGCATTCCATCAATTTGCTCAATGCATCTCCAAAATTACAAAATTAATGCTGATCTTAGTGTGTCCATTCGGCTATTTCAGTATGAAACATTTAAAATGTAGGTGAAAGAGAAATTATTTTTTTCTGTATTCATTAAACTTAAATATATTCGAAAATATTTAACGATGTATGAAATTTAATTGAATAAATTTTACGAGATAGCTTTCACAACACACGACATAAAACGGAAAACAGCCTTACGTCTTCAAATTCAGTCATTAAGTCACAGGAATACAATATTTTATAAAAAATACAGTAATCCCTTCAGTACATAAACAATCACTGCAGTTTACTTTTTTTATTTTTTTAAATTTATATGATTTGAGAAATTTGAAAAATATACAAGTAGAGGAACATTAATATTGATACACGAAGTGTCTAATTTCTAAGTCTTAAGGTTTTAAGTACAAGTTTATAACTTTAACAAGAATATTAAACACAAAAAAAATACGCTATATAATTTCTAAATAAATAGTAGTAGTACAGTACATTGAACGAATTCGAAAATGGATATTTTAAATTAATTCAGGGACAAATGTTTCCATAAACCATGTAGAATCCATACATAGTAGGATTAATAGAGATTTCTCACAGGTATCTCGAAGTAGATAAGATTAAGATCTCATTCAACTAGGGCTGATTGATTGGGTGTTATGACGCAAAAGCCATATTTCATCAAGCTGTGCCAAACACTAAACTTAAAACACAAGTACTATACACACACACGTAAAGTTTATACCGACAAAAAACCAAATATACAAGTAGGTATACATTAATATAGATCCATGTTACATAGTCTAAATATTGAAATACTCTAAATGAAATTTTATAATCGTTAAAAAAGTGGATATGTAGAATTGCTGATTCAAATGTTGGATCGCATAGAATTAAAAAAAAAACTCATAACGGTGGTTTGAACAAAAACTAGGATACATTTATATATTGAACTAGCAAAATACCCGACCTTACTCGGTTTGAATTGGTTTACTCCAGATTGAAGAGATAATCAAAATATATAATGACTTACGTTTTTTGTAGAATAAAAATTTATTTTAACATCTTTCGCCATCTTTATATTTTCTACAACTTACTTTGGACACAAATCCTACACATGCATATCCATTCATGAAATACATTTCACATACATCGCACAATTGCTGTATGACAAAGCTACAAAATGACGAAAGGTGATACTAAGGTTACTACTATAAAAGACGATTTATAGGAAAATTTGGAATTCCCTTTCTTAAGTTCTTTTCATGTTCAACTCAATTAATTAAAATTACGATTTACGGATTACTCGCACTCATAGTCAACAAAACAATATTTTTTTACTTGTGGCACTCTTGCCTCCGGTATGCGACATTGTGAAATTTTGCAATCTTCTCCTGTCATCATTACAACGAATTTTTTAATGTTGGAAAAAGTTCTAGTTTGGATTTTTAAACATTATTATTCTTTCAATAACAGCATTATTCTTTAAATAACGGCATTATTCTTCAAATAACGGCATTATTCTTCAAATAACGGCTATATTCTTTCAATAATGGCATAACTACACTTAAAATTTACTGAAAATTTATACTGACTTACCTAACATTTTTAAGTTTAATACTTTGTGGTGCTGTTGCGTGTGATGAGAAGGAAAACACGTGTATTAAAATAATAAATATTTAAAACAGGAAACAGCGAAATAAAACAAAATAAAAGATGTCGCAAAAAATAGTTCTAAAGATATTAATTTGTGATTCAATTTTATCTCTTGATCTCGCACAGTTGCCACAACTTACATCTAAAAGTGTACAAAATTTAGAAATGTGAAATTAATTCAGAGCGAAGGAATCAGAAAAAAATATCTCTGCTCGCGCGATCTTGTTCATTCTCGTTTCGTTGAAAAATATCGTCAGTCCCAAATATTCGGAAATCGTTTTCATTGCGCAAAGAATAAAAATAAGACTCGAAATAAATGAAGTATCAGAGCTAAAATTTCACCATAAAATTTTTTTTTTTTAAATAATTGGTTTTCAGCATTACTGGTAAAGCAAATAAAAGTAATCGTAATACTCAAACTACATTCCAATTTTTCGAAAACTATCAAATTGTGGATGATTTAAGTATACTTACTCAGGTGTTTTAGCATGAAACTCTTCTAAATATAACAATAAAAAAATGTTTAATATTGCATTCACTAAACCAATAAATAGTGTATTAAATAAAACCCATTGTAATCAAATATCTGGAATACAATTCATGTGATGTCTACACAAACACACAAACACAAAATCGAGCATAGAACAGAAAGACAGACAGACAGACTTTCGCAACCAATGCCACTCACTAAATGAAGATAAGTACTCACTGTATGCAAATTTCCATGAAAATATCTTAAAGCGCGTGGACGTGTATAGGGCACAACATACAGACAGACAGACAGACAGACGGACAGACGGACAGACAGACACCAAACGAGAAAAAGGCGGATTCGGCATCAGAAGGGTCCAAAACGGATAGAAAACTTGAAATGGGTCGAAAATATTGAATGTACAAACAAACACTCCATTCTTATTTATATAGATAAAAAATGTGAAGACAGAAATCGGCGCAGAAAAAAAGATGCCTTCAAACCCGAAAATAGATTTACTTCAAAAAATACTAAATCGGTTTAGAAGATGTGAATAAGGATGCAATAGAGTTGAGAAAGTAATTGTGATACCACCTACAGTGTACTTTTTGTCGCATATAAGTATAAATTAACACCAGTAAGAAATGGTACTTTTTATTCGTGATTAATTTTATTTCATTAGAAAACACAAGATATGCGTATAGATGCTTATATTCATTATATTAATATTTAAATAGGGTACCCTATCGGAGTCTCCTTGAAACATACATAGACATAAAAAATTCAGTTAAACGCGAATATGCTATGTGCAGGTCTGTTAGCTTAATACTATTTCATAGTTACACAACTGTATTCATTAATTGTGTTGAAAATCTACGTAGTACGGTGAAAATATATTTCTTACAGGTACCTAAAAATAAAAAAAGACTCATAATATATTATTTACTATGTGCTTTGCAGAAGAGAAATGAGGGGAAAAGAAAAAGGAAATTCGTAATTTGTCAGCTTAGAAGGGGTCTAATCTGTTCATTTGAACTACAAAAACATGTGCCTCGCTGTATATATGCAAAAGAACTCGTAGCTCAGTTGCGAAATGACAAAATTTATTTTCAGTAGTTTTTAGAAGATATGACGAAACATACGGGCAAAAAATATCTATTGTGTGATAACATATAATTTACATACTTTCAAACCTACTGGATTGTTTGTTTATGTACCAAAAATTAATATATGTGTAAATTTTAAAAATACAAATTATAATACATTCCAGGTAATTTGCATATCGCGCATGACAAGTTACGAAAATACTTGTAATTAAGAGAATTTTCAATTATTTTATCGAATTTGCAAAGCGTTACAACATTGCGACATCCTGAAAAACTCCACTGTGTTTGACCTTCAGGAAGAGTCACTTGCAGGGCAGGTGGTTACTGCATTGTGTAATAGAAATGCCAAATGTATTCTTTTTTTTTTTTCACCAGCTGCTATTATTGCGTCGCTTGGTTAACAACGACTTGAGATTAAGTTAAACTAAAGCGTCCTCAGCAGGTGATGTTTGTCCAGATGATCTCTGATTGTTTTTAACTTTAGCGATTAATTTTAGACTGTAGAGAGATGTTGAAGACTAGAGAAGGTTTGAGACAGCCAGAGAGAGAGACAGAAGCAGCGGGGGAAGTTGATTCCATTCGCTGGGCTGTGAGTCTTAGTTGTAGATATTGTTGTAGTGAAGTATTAATCTTATGATGTAAATACTGTGTATATTCTTACTGTTCTTGGAATAATAAGAATGTAAATACTTTAGATGTTGGTTGCCATCTCCTTGTGAACATTTTGTAGTTTTTACTCTTCCGCTTTGGGGTGACAACACCTTTAAATTATTAAAATGTAAAAATCGTAGGGATTTGCATAAGTTTTAATTTTAACAAAGGTGAAGGAGCTTCTTGTGATGCGCTTTCGGAAATGAAATAAGGAAATAAAAAATTGTTTTGAACTCTGCTCTTTTAACTCAAAAGGAATTTAAAACATTGATTGTTTTAGTATTTCTTTTAATGAAGCAAAAAAAAACACGAGTACTTTAGATTTATATAATATGGGTTTAAAGTGAATGGAACAAAATGGTTAACTAATTTTTTTTTAAATGTTTCCATTTTTTCTGAATTATAGTTCATATGTTCTGGGATTATGTTACAATATATCGACTTGCCTTACATGATGAAATATGATGTAAGGTCAATGTACTTTCTATGAACTATGATATTACGAATCCAAACTTTCGTTAAACTCATTAAATAATATCGAAATGATTACCATTCCCTTGTGAATCCGTCAGGATTCGTAAAAATGAGCATTGACTGAATTTCTATTATTTTTACTATTTTATAAGGAAATTCATATTTTTTTGAAAATAATTTTGCATTTTTTAAAAATTTTATGATAATTTTATTTATTTGATAAACACTACTTTAATTCTGTATCCAAAACCTCCCACCTCCCACTATTCATAAATTAAATTTATTTCACTTAGAGAATGCCCTTAATCTTATTATCTTTCATGGATGGAAAAAGCAGTAATTAAAGAATCAATTAGTGTAATATTCATAGCAGTATAAATTATTCTTGTAATTTTTTTATTCACATGAACAATATATTTGTAACTTAAATTATCTAGGATAATGTTAAGAGAACAACTTAACCTAACATAGCAAATTATGAAATATATCTATGTATGGATTTCTACTTTATTACATTTTTATTTTGATAATCATAGAAATTTATTATGCGTTGGAAATCGCTAATTTCCCTTAATCCCATCCATTACTCGGATCAATTACACAACTCAATAATTAGTGCAAAACTGTACTACTGTCCACAATTGTGCCTTGCTTCCATTTGTGTATGTGTTTAATAGCACTACAGATCTCTAAGTAATTTTTTATGAGATATCTTTAATAAAGAGTATGAAAGAGGAATTTAAGAGCCATCGAAATTTTTTAACCGATCTTTTTTTTCCTAAATTATTATGAGAGTAAGATCAAAACGGCAACAAAATGAGTTCAAGACCATATCAGTATCCTAAAATCATTTTTACTTTCATTAAAGGATGGTCATATTACCCTCTGGCGTGATTCTCTTAACGAATGGTAAAATACTAATTTAACATACGGTTCGATAAAGGTACTTACCAGCTTATCTTAATCACCTACATCAGTTGGTTAGATATCATAGGAGGGAAATCGAATACAATTCTGTATCACCACTTGAAAGTTATCATTGTCTCCGTTATAATGTGTCTCCGATTAAGTGAACTTTCTTTGAGAATGGCAAAAAAAAACAGCAATTGAACTCACCAGATGATGTTGATATCTTTCATCTTATTTTAGTCATTTAAATTATTGGGAAGTCAATTAAATGATTAGGATGGATACCAAAAGAAGGATCCAAAACAATCCCAAATTACATTTGAGTATAACCTCGCCTTCACTACAAATATGACCTCATTCTCGAATGGTAAAAAATCGAAACCAAACACACGGTAGGAGGCTGATATTCATCTGCCTATTTCAATTACCTAAATTGCAAGGATAGATACTACCGGTAAAAACATGCGTCCAAGATCGTATCGCTCTACCTCACTATCCTCTTTCTTTCATTAGAGCTTTTTCCTACCTACCCTTCAAACGTGACCTCATTCGCGACCGGTAAAAAACGGTAATGGAACACACGATACGAGACAATTGTTTAATTAATGTAGTGTTTTCAGCTTCAAATGGACAAATGAGCTGCATTAGTCCTGGAGGAACTCGTACTCAACCAGTTGATCCAGAGCTAGTGCCCATCCTGCCAGTCAACGTAACAATAGACCAATGATGTCCAATGGCCACTTTGGTACGTTGAAGCCCCCAGTGATCCGGAAAAGGGACTTAAGTGGGCTTTCTTCGGGAGACCCTTGAGGGCATTTGGACCCGGACGTGACGTTTTTTTTCCCCTCTACCTTCACTCTATCCCCACTTAATCTTCGTTTATCTCGCGACCCTCAGAGAAAAGGAGGAAACTCAACGGAATATTGATTTGAATCGATTCTTCAGGGACTGCTTTGATATGATCAGCTGGCTACAGGCTTCCAGCATCATGTTGCAAAGATTTTGGTTGTTTGCTGTGACGTTTATTCGTGTAGGGGGTGTATTCCACGGGTTGGCGTCTTTCTTTCTCTGGCAACCTTGGCTTTCGCGTGCTTCAAGGCTGTCTCCAAATCCATATGCGTGTTATAAATATGGTAAAAAGTGATTTGTTATAGATTTGGTAAAAAGTGATTTGTTATAGATTTGGTAAAAAGTGATTTGTTATAGATATGGTTAATTGTTGTATATATGGTTAATTGTTGTATACATTAAAATACATGTTTTATCGACGTATTGTTGTACATTTAGTTATTTTAATACTGATTTGAATCGATTGTTCAGGGCTTCCTTTGATATAATCAGATGGATTACAGCATCATGTTGCAAAGGTTTCAGCTGTTTGCAGTGATGTCTCTTCGTGTAGAGGGTGTATTCCACGGGTTGACATTCTTATTTTTCTGATATCACTACTATTGTCTTCATTCATAACTGTCTCAAACTCATGCAATTTTCAAACTATGTTAAAATAGGATTAGTTACATTTGGCTTACTATTTAGTATATTAGGGTATGCATTGTATTGGCGTAATTTTATAAATTTGGTGTACTTTAATATTGATTGGAATCGATTTTCAGGTACTCCATTAATATGAACAGGCGTCTAAAGACTTCTAGCATCATATTGGAAAGATTTTGGTTGTTTGCTGTGTCGTCTATTTATATCTAGAAATTATTCCCCTCGTTAGCATCTTTCTTTGTCTGAGAACCAATCCTTCAGTTGGGCTCAATCAGATTCAAAAGTTCGTGTCTCGGCTTCAAAACAAGTTGAAATACAATTTACTGCACATGGTTTATTAGTTTGTGTATTAATGCATACATTTTATTGTAAGATATATTTAACTAGGTATAACTACCATATTTTAGAACGCATATGAGTATCCTAGGAATGCCACATTCAATAGAGACAATGACATCCTTTTGGTTAGTTTTTGTCAGTCAATTCCGCAAAATTCCATAGATTCGACTATTATTTATATACTGTGTGGTTGTTTCTGGTTCGCACCCTACAATAAGTCAACGATATATCACGATGTTAGAAACAGTAGAAGACATTAAATCAACAGCCGGTCTGTAATCATATTGTGTGAATGATGATTAGTGTTGTTAGTGTTAAATATTTATCTAAACAGCTTACACAACCGTTAACCACAAATAACCAGACTTAGAGATATTGCATACTTTTCTATCATGAAGGTAACCAACTTGTCACAAATTGCAGTGCAAACATCAGATAAAAGTTCATGTAATGAATACAACTGGAAGAAAAGTTGATTCAACAAAAATAATAGTGAGAAAAGGATTAAAGAATCCTCCAGATAATGGACAGAAGAGTGAATGCGTCACATCTCTGAATATATATATATATATATATATATATATATATATATATATTTATTTATTTATATTTATATTTATATTTATATATATATATATATATATATATATATATATTTATATTTATATTTATATATATATATATATATATATATATATATATATATATATTTATATTTATATTGATATTTATATATATATATATATATATATATATATATATATTTATATTTATATTTATATTTATATTTATATATATATAGTGAGTATATATATATATAGTGACTTTCCTATTTCTAAATGTTCCGCACTTTTTGTTATTAAGCGGCAACTGTGCAAGATTAAGAGATAAAAAAAGAATCACGAATTAATATCCTTGAAACTACTTTTTCCCGATACATTTTACTTTCTTTTATTCTGTTGTTTTATTTGGATTTTTGTTTTAAATATTTATTATTTTAAGAAATTGTACTTCTTGTTCATCACAAGCAACACAACGACAAAGAATTCGAATTAAAGTGGTATTTAAGAAAGAGCAAAGAAAATTTTAAGTATAATTATGCCGTTATTTAAAGAATAATGCCATTATTGAAAGAATAACAATGTTTAAAAAATCCGAAGTAGAACTTTTCAAATATTAAAAAATTATGTGTCATAATGACATGAGAATATTTTGAAATTCCACAATGTCGCATGCCTGATGCAAGAGTGTCATAGGTAAAAAAATATTGTTTTGTTGATTATGAGTGCCAATCGGCCGTAATTCGTCATTTTTATTAATTGAGTTAAACATGAAAAGAACTTAAGAAAGGGAATTCCAAATCTCCATCGAAAACGTCTTTTGTAGTAGTAAACTTTGTGTCATCATACATAATTTTGCAGCTTTTGTCCTACAAGGGTGCGATGTATGTGAAAAGTATTACATGAATGGATAGGCATATGTAGGATTTGTGTCCAAAGTAAGTTGCAGAAATCATAAAGATGGCGAAAGGTGTTAAAATACTATTTTATTCTTCGAAAAAAATAAGTTATTATATATGTTGATCATCGCTTCAATCTAGAGTAAATCAATTCAAACCGAGTAAGGTCTGGTATTTTGCTAGTATTTCCATAAACATTGCAAAATAAGGATTCGAAATTACTTATACACAGTTCAGTGCTGCATTGCAGCGTATAGCAGCTTATACGTAAGCTTAACTCCAACTATGCGTTTCTAAAACCTTAATATAATCTGAGAAATATGACAGCGATTAGTTACATATTATCCGAGCTCGAACATATATTGATATGAATTCGAGCATTCTAAAATCATTTGCAAATACTTCTCATTTTTCCGAGATTAAAAGATGTAAATGAGCTTTAAATTATCTCTTATCAATGCATTTTGATATTAAGTCATAATTTTCACATCAACTTGTACAGTCAGTTAAGCTACAGGATGCGCCATCTGTTGAGGAAGCGAACACAATCCACAATTCTAAATTGAGTGATTAGCATTTAATTGTCAGTTTCCTGTGTGCTGTAGTAACCACATTAGGTTAGGTGCCACGGATTTACTCCTTATGATTTATGATAATTATAACATTATGTAACAATCCCAACACAAACATCTTCATTAAAGTTGAAATCAAAGAACCAATTACTATTATGAAAGCATTTTGAGAAACCATTTTAAAAACTATGGCGAAATATAATTTGCAGGAAACGTATCCAAACATTTTATTGGACGAGAAGAAATACTTTTCTTAAACAATCCTTGTGAGTCGGTTTGCATGTATTTCATTTATTTTATAGGATTAGAGTGGATAGGTAGATTAACTACTAGTTATGGTCAACACAACGGGTTATTGGCGACGGCCACGGATCAATCCTCAAGAGGATTCGTGCAGAACAACAACTTGTAATTTTGCAGAACGGTCACATCAAAGTCAACACCTGAGTTTGCATTATAATCTGCAAACATTCAAGCAACTCTAACAGGAGGACAATTGCTGTCACTCCACACTTATCGTGCACGAGCACGCACGAACAAAGCGGTCTTTGGTTGATCATGTTTTTTAACTCACAATCCTTCGAATGCTTAACCGTGATATTATTCCAGATGGGCTACTAAGACAATTTTTTTTGATAAAGAAAGATGTACTAAAGTTTTAACTGTTTTTATAGAATTGTAGTCTAAATTAGATAAGGAAACTGATACTTGATCCTCATACTTTTAGTGCATGAAAAGTTGCACCAATCGTCAAATTAATCACAAATTTATAATTTTTTTTCCATTTTGGTGTAAAGATTCATATGTATTTGAAAGGTTCCTACTTTAATTAAAATTTGAAGATAAATTTGAATTTCCCATGATGCGGTTTGTTACTGTGTTATAATTTTGCTCTTTTGGTTTAAACTTTTATCTGGCTTGTATGTTCTTTCGTCTGCTTAAAGCTATGTTTAAATTTTAATTTTAATTCAGAAATCCTTGAGTTGGTGTCCTTATTATTATATCAATGTAGTAAAATTTTAATCTGGATGAATGTGTTTCGGTGAGAGAAAATTTATATATTTGTTTTTATTGCTAGGTTGCGTGGTTGTAAATTCAGTAGTGCTCTCATTGACGTTTAGATATTTATACTTAATGTATCATGGTGTCTTAAAATAATAAGATATGTTGTGATTATATTAAATAAAAAAGACTACAGCATTGTGTGTTACCTGGCTATAAACCGTGCACAGTATATGATTTATTTTATAAATTTAATTTATCTTTCTAAAAGTGAAATCGGGGAAGGTGTCGTACCTTGAGACAGTTTCACCTTGAAGCAATTTATATTGTGCTGTCTCCTTTTGAGTAAATTGCACAATAACACATTGTAGTTTACCATTTGCCACCAGACAACCTTCTCATAGAGATTGGCACTCCACAGGTGTTTGTTGTGTTTGTAAACAACTGAGTGAAGCACGTCGTCTGGTGAGTAAATATTTTGGATTTTTCAATTTTGATTCTTGTATTTTCACTGACTATAATTAAATTTCTTTAGAGTTTGTAAAGTTAGTTTAAAATATGTTTTAACCAATGGAGATACGATTTTAATGTAAACATAATCTGATACTTCTTTCTAGCCTGTCCTATTTGTAAAGGCAACCAGTTGTACCTTGGGACATCCTAAGGTTAGAACACTTATTTTGTCCTTGTATAAGAAAGTCTAAATTCACAAATACAGCAATACCCTGAAGTTACGCAATAGGAGGGACCGACGGAATCTCGCTTAAGTCGGGGTACAACTTTGCATATAAATTTTATTTAATTGAAACCATGGACTAACAAAAACACAAGCTTAGAAGAAAAATATTTAACAAAATTATATTTTTTTATACATATTAAAAAACAAAACATAAAAAAAATGAATGTGCTACGTTGAAAAGTTATTTCGATGTCGATGTCTTCATAAAATCTAACAAATTCGTCTGATGACACAATGCCCCGGGAGCAAAAAGTGCTTGAAACTTGCGACATTTGTCGCATAACAAACAAAATCTTTGCAGAACAATTGTCTTTTAATTTTATCAAAATTTTGGCTGATTTTTTTAAATTATAAGTTACGATGTTCTGCAGTGCAAAGCGCACTCCTTGCCACGCATTTTTTTTCTTCTCTAGCTACATAACAACTTCCTTACACTGCCCAGATTACCACAAACACTTTATAAATAACACATATTCTATGTCAATGACAAAATATTTAACTTCAAAAGTTATCGACATAGTTGCTAATTCTGAAAGTATGTATGCCTTGGTTTATGTAAAGTAAGTTCATTAATTTTGATATTTCATTAATAATATGTAATACATATTTAGCCCATAATTGTGTTTTACGTGTGTTTTTGATTTTACTGCAGTTTTTCAAAATTAGGACAAAATGCCTGCAGGACAATTGCGATTGCTTGGTGTTGTGTTGTTGGACACTGAATACAATTCTGCCCCTGGGCACAATGCCTTCTTTTTTTCACGCGGAATTTCATCGTTGCAAGCTAATATTTTTTGTATTCCTTGCTTTACATTTAAGTGCTCTTCTTTAGTCTTTGTTTTCTAAAATGTTTAGGTCTTTTTCGTCTGCTCGAGCTGCGCAGATGGTCTTCGACAGCCGTCACACAGGGATGTAAGTCTATATTCTAATATAGTCTATATATAGTTTTTTTATTGTAAAATAAATGTTATTTGTATAAATACGGAATTCAGTATGTGTGGAATTGATTTATTTTGTAGTCTACTTTAAACAATCTAAAAGTAACATGTATTCCAAGGTACAATATGTATTCCAAGGTGCAACATGTATTCCGAGGTACAACATGTATTCCAAGGTACAACATGTATTCCAAGGTACAAGATGTATTCCGAGGTACAACATGTATTCCAAGGTACAACATGTATTCCGAGGTACAAAATGTATTCCAAGGTACAACAAAATGTATCCCAAGGTACAACATCACGTTGAGCCTTGGGACATTTGCATCAATTAACATAACAATTCGTTAATTTGTGTTCGAGGTACAAAAAAGTAAAAAAATGTCAAATTCTTCCAAAAGCAATGAACGTAAAAAACAAACTGTAGCTATATTATAGCCTCAGGAAAAAATATTTGTTTAAAACTGTCCCAAGGAACGACATCTTCCCCTATATTTTTAAAAGATTGGTGTATCAGAAAGATGCGGTTATGCTACAATGCGGTCATTAACCTTCATTCGATGGCGGAGTAGTGTAGTATTGCTTTACCCTTAAACATAATGACTAAAACTATCTACTCCTTTGAAAGAATCCTATAAATTATAGTATTGGTTAGGATGGCATGAAGGGAAGTCTGCATTGCGCAAGTGGAACAATGAGTACGAATCTCCAAGGAAGTTTGATTAGAAATTAGTGTGGGAAGACTGCAGTTTTCAGAACGAATGTAAGCGTGTGAACCCGTCATCTGGTTATAACAAGAACATTACAATTAAATTACATTGAAAATATAGAAATTTAATATGGCAAGAAGCCATACCTTTTAAATACACTTTATACTACAACTCACTGTATTTCTTTAAGCAAATTATTTTGTTTTAAGACTAGTCAAACTCGTATATATATATATATATATATATATATATATATATATATATATATATATATATATATATATATATATACATTAGGGTGGAGCGAAAAACACGAATTTCGGAAATTGAAAACGCCTATGGTGGGAATAGTTGAGGACTACCATGCTTATTAATAATACAAAATATGAGCTAAATCAATTAATATCTTCAGGTGCCAAAATCACTTCGAAATTTCGAAAATTTGCCAATTTCTTCACAAAAACAATAATAACGCATTTAAAAAATTTAAGGCATCTTATTTAAAGCCATTGGTGGGTGAAATGAACTTCCATGCTTGTAAAAAAAGTGTTATATCTAACATTATCCCGGAAATTTAAAATTTTCCCCTTTTTTTTAGAGCGCTATATCACGCACGTCTCCACTCCTCTCAATAAACTCGTCATTGTGTTCCTCGCTACTAGGGTGCAGGGGTGCTTCCCTTTCTTTGCTTGTTTATACGAGATAAATAACTCGTATCCCCACAATAGACCACCACATAGAATGGAGGTGTCTGGGTTTCTTTAAATACCCGCCCACTTTTTTTGTAACTTTCTAGTAGGTGTATGCTCCTGCAAATGCCCTACCGATTTAGTCTATCGAGGAAAACTAAGTCCTTTGTTCAAATTGATTTGCTTTCGTTTGCTGGTGCGTATTTTACTGTTTATTTTTACTTATTTGAGATATTTTTTTTACATAAAATTTTAATCTATAAGTTCAGTTTTGTTTGTTAAGAATACACGGTTCTGTGAATAAGTCGAAATTCCTTGGTCACGATCAGTAGATGGATGTCCCGTGTTTGGAATGGCTGAAATAATGAAGCCTAACATGCTTCCATTATATACAGATGTTATGAAGTATTATCCTTACATACAGAAAGATTATAAAAGAGATGCTAGTATGTGGCTGATGTATGTTCAATTTTAATTAAAGAGCTTAAAGGATTATGGGGGAAAAGTTCGATTCCAACTGTAACAAACCAACAAATAATATATATGCTGAAACTATACCTTAAAGCATATAAAAATATTAAGAAACTATTAAAAAATACTGGCAAACTAGATTTCTCGAAAAAGGTTGTGCCCTTCAGGGTATCAGCGGAAAAAATCTATTTGATATTAGCATATGTAAATGTAAGAACTTTCGCAGTTGTACTTTCAAAATGAAAGCACCTATTGCTGAAAAAGTTTTTTAATAGATCAAAGGACATTTAGAAGAATGATCATTGGAAATGTTGACATTAAAACCAGCAGAATGCTTGAAAAAAGATTGCAGCGCAACGAAACAGAAGCAGAGAACCAAAACGTTAAGCTCAAAGATTGTAAAGGAAAACAATCCAAAATACTATCGCCCTCTATTACGGGAGCTACTTTGAGTTTTAATTTGCTTAAGAATTCTAATGACACTGTAAACACAATCATTGATAGTAATTCTCCTTCAACTTCACAAACGAGAACTAAACTTCCAAATGTAGCTCAGGCTTATGACAGAACTGATGTTTCCGATAGATCGGCAGCAATTCTAATAAATGCTGCTTTAAAGTATATGGGAAAATTTTCCAAGGGTGATTCTTCAAACATAGTTGATCGTAGTAAAATTAAAAGAGAAAGGACAGAGACCCGCAGCTACCTGAAAAAGAAAAATGCGGAAACAACCTCTTTATCAGAATATGGAATATACTTTGATGAGCGAAAGGTTTGCACTTTAGTAATGATTAAAGAAAGAGAAAGGATTGCTAGAAAGACGGTAACAGAAGAACATATAATTCTAATACTAGAACCAGTATCAAAATATATGGGACATGTCACTTCTATAACTGGCTCTTCTCAAATTATTAAAACAAGTATTTTAACTTTTTTGGAGAAAAATATCTATCTTTCTAAGATGCAAGTGGTTGGTTGTGATGGTACAGTGGTAAATACAGGTTTGAAAAATGGAGTCATTCGGTAAATCGAGCTCCTTTTAGGATGTCCTGTGCATTGGTTTATTTGTTTATTACATATAAACGAGCTACCTGTTCTCGTTAGCTCAGTAAAAACAGACGTGGACTGTAACACACTTTATTTTCAACTCTGAACTCTTTTAAAGCTTTGCCACGCAGGGCACATTTCCTCGTTGGCGATACGTCACTGTTCGCAACGCCACCTCGCGACAAGGGTCTGTACACTCCCCACGTTGAAACATGTGGGGTTTCAAATTTAATAACAAACTACAACTCAATTAACAGAAAATTAACACTTACAAATATATTCAAACACATTACAAAACAACTTCTTAAACATGTGCAATAAATCAAATACTTTTAAATTTACAATTATTCTAATATTTAAATTTCTAAAGGCAATATGCAAACGACACGGACATTTCTTTTTAATACTTTTCCATTAGGAATTTTGATATCAATGACTCTTACCCTTTGGTCTGAACTTTGGTATATTTTCACTATTCTACCCGGAAGCAATTTAGTGCCAGGTAAATAATTTTTTATCAGCACCAATGCTCCACAAGATACATCGGTTTTACAAAATTTCCATTTGCATCTCTGCTGTAGAGTGTTCAGATAGTCTCGCTTCCAAATTTTTATGATTTGTTGCTAGAATTTTGTAATTCTCTGCCATTTAGACAATTTACTTTCAGTAATATTAATTAACTGAGGTTCTACTATATTCGATACAGGCCGACCAATTAAAAAATGACCTGGTGTCAGTGTTTCAAAATTGTCGAATTCTGGAGATAGGGGTGTAAGGGGTCTCGAATTTAGAACTCCCTCAATTTCCAAAATTACCGTTAGGAATTCTTCTAACGTGAGTCTGGAGTTACCAATGACACGTTTCAAGTAAAACTTAAAGGATTTCACCCCTGCTTCCCACAAGCCACCACAATTCGGCGATTTTGGAGGAATGAATTTCCAATCTATACCTTCACAAGTGTAGTAATTTGCCAAGGTTTCATCTGGACATTTAACTAGACGAAATAATATTTTCATTTCAGAATTTGCACCTACAAAGTTGGTACCATTATCACTCCACAACTTTGCAGATTTGCCCCTACGACTGAAAAATTGCTTTAAACATGCAATAAATGCATCAGATGTTAAATCGGAAACGAAGTCCAGGTGTAATGCTTTAGTGCACAGGCATACAAATATAGCTACATAAATTTTATTTAGCACACCTTTTCTTTGATTCTTAAACTTAATAAAAAAGGGTCCGCAAAAGTCAACACCAGTGAAATGAAAAGGAAAGGATGATACAACACGCTCACTTGGCAAATCACTCATGATTTGTGTTGCTGCTACAGGCTTGTTTTTGAAACAAGTAATACACTCGTGTACTATTTTGCGACACATGTTTCTGCCATTTAAAGGCCAGAAATTTTGACGCACATGATACAACAAGGAAGTTGGTCCAACATGCAAATATTTCAAATGAAAATGTTTCAAAATAATACAAGTTAATTTATGATTAGCAGGTAACAGCATATGATGTTTTGCACTAATACTTAAATTAGAATTACTCAAACGTCCACCAATTCTAATAATTTGATCATTATCCAAAAAACAATTTAAAGAAGATAATTTGCCTGTAACAGGCTTACCCTTCTTCAAAGTACTATATTCATACTTGAATTCAGATTGTTGTAATAATCTGATTAAACTTACCTCACCACCTCTCAACTCTTTTGGTGTGAGAGGGCCTTGCTTTTTATGAGTTGGGGTTCTAAGGTTGTATGAAAATCTAAACAAATAACATATAACTCGCAAAATATGTACATAATTGTTACTTAAATCAAGTAATTTGCACAAAAGAAAATCATCACAATAATTTAAATTCACTAAACAGTTACTGCTGTCCTTAGAGTTTGTTCTAAGCTCTCTTTCAATCTCTTCATCGGGAATTACCACTTCCCAATCCTCGGGAATAGGATCACCTGCCTCGTGTAAGAACTTGGGTCCATGCCACCACAGTTCGTTACGGATTAACTTGTCAGGATGAATACCTCGCGAGATAAGATCTGCTGGATTTGAGGCGGATGGTACATGACGCCATTGAGTAACAGACGTCAACTCCTGAATCGTGGTAACTCTGTTAGCCACGAAAGTTTTGAGATCACATGGTTTCCTTTGAATCCATGAAAGAAGTATCATGGAATCACTCCAAAGGTAGGTGTGGGACACTTTTAGCTTCAAGGCTTTGAGAATCCTATTGGTCAGTTTAGCTAGAAGCACGGCAGCACACAACTCAAGACGAGGGATCGTCACACTATTTATGGGTGAAACTCTGGACTTGCTAGCTACTAAACTAACCAATATAGCACCAGTTGAAGAATTTGTTGATCGAAGGTACACCGCGGTGCCATACGCTTTCTCTGAGGCATCCGAGAAGCCATGCATCTGGATCGAAGCAGGATCATCTGTTAGGATTCGACGATCAATGTGTAAGGTTCTCGTGGCCGTAAGCGCTGCAATGAAAATTCTCCACTCCGTCACCTCAGCCTATGGCAATGGATCGCTCCAACCCAATTTTAGCAGCCAAAGACGTTGGAGGAATATTTTAGCCCTTGAGATGACTGGTCCCAGAAGACCAAATGGGTCAAAGATACGAGCTATTGTAGACAGCACAGCTCTCTTAGTGACACCCATATTCTCATCAAGAAGGTTGAACGAGAAATAGTCACTGTACGGCTTCCAGGAGACACCCAATGTCTTGATCTCTTCTGGATGTGCGAATGAATACTCGGCACTTGATTGTACAGACAGTTCAGGACAATTGGCGAACCATTTGTGGAGTTCCATTCCACTTCTCTGAAGGATGCCAATTAACTGCTGCTGAAGTACTTTAGTTTGATGTAGGTCATCACCGCCAGTCAGAATGTCGTCCATATACACGTCTGTAACTAGGGCTGACGCTGCTTCAGGAAAATCTAATCTCATCAATATACAGTTGTTTCAAAGTTCTCATGGCGAGATATGGAGCACTAACTGTCCCGTACGTGACAGTGTTCAGACGATACGTTTTAAGTGGAGCGTCTATTGCGGATTTCCACAAAATCCTCTGCAAATCTCTTTGATCCTCATTAATGAGAATCATTCTGAACATCTTTTTAATGTCTGCCGTAAAAACATATCGATGTTTTCTAAAACGACACATGATTGCAAAAAGGTCGTCATGTATCACGCCTCCATTTAGCTGAATGGAATTTAAAGAATTCTCAGCAGTTGTCACTGTTGATGCGTTAAACACAACTCTCAGTTTGGTTGTTGCACTATCTGCTCTGTGAACGCTGTGATGCGGGATATAATAAGTAACCCGTGGTTGTTGTTCCTCAAAAACTTCTGTCATATGACCTAAAGTTTCGTACTCGCTTATAAAAGACATAAAGGCTATAATAATCAGGATCTCTAGATAGCTTTCCAATCAAAGAGTTTAACCTTTTTTGTGCGATCTCTCTCGATTCCCCTAAACACGAGGATCCTCTTTGAGAGGCATTTTCACAATATATCTCCCATCACTATCTCTTAAATATGTCCTAACATAGTGCTCATCACAAAATTTAGTTTCTTCGGATTTTGTCAAGGACTCCTCAACATTTTCCAATTCCCGAAACTTTTGAATTTCTCTCTCTAAATTTCCCAAATTACTAACTAAACCGCAACATTCTATCCGTACATTCTATTCGTATCGAAGTTATCATACATACTCCCACTCACAATATATCCGAAAACCGTATTTTGGAGAATCAATTTGGAGTTACAAAGGCTTAATTGCCCAGACCTCAATAAACTCATAAAAACTTCCGATCCCAAGAATAAATCAATTCTACTAGGTTTATTAAACACAGGATCAGCCAGATCTGCGGTCTCGGGGATATTCAATTCAGAGATATCAATTAACTTCGCGGGAGTTATGTGCATAATTTTGGGCACAATAAGAAACTCTAGTTTTTGCTGGAAACTTCCAGTTTTATCACTAACAACGACCGATGTTTTGGACTTTACATTTAATGAGGCGCCTGACAAACAAGAAACAGACACATTAATTTTCTCTTTTGGAATCTGCAAGCACTCAATTAGATCAGTTGTACAGAAATGACTCTTTGAACCACTATCCAGTAAGCACCTGCAACTAATAAATCACCCATCTTTACTTTTAACATAAACAATCGCTGTGGAGAGCAAAACAGATTTACGAGTAGCCTGCATGCTTGATGCACCAACGAAAGTTTGATCTACTGTGTTTGTTTCGAATGGAACTGCGTTGGCGTTTAGCCTATTAACACTCGGAGTCTCAACAGCTGGAGACGTTTGATAATCCACTTCAGATCTATCTTGAGGGACGGGTTTTTTCTCATGCCAAAAATGCAAGCTATCATGCTGCTTCTTGTTACACTGCGAACAAGAAATCGATGATTCACAATTCGAAACCAAATGATTAGCAGAGAGACAGTTGAAACAGAGTTTGTTTCTTTTCACAATCTCAAGTCTCTCCTTCACCGATAACCTCTTAAAGTTATAACACTTGTATAAAGGATGAGTTCCCGATTTACAAAAATCACATTTTGCGGATTTGAAATCCGAAAGGAAAACCTTTGGAACATGTTTTGAAAACTTATCTGGATGTTTCGGAGGAAAGTACGACGGGCCTCGAGATGAGGAAAAAACGTCGCATTCCTTTCCTAACTCTTGTGGTTTCATCCAAGATTCACCTTGTCTAATACGGACATGTGTAGCTATTTGCTTATCCAAAATTTCAAATATTTTATCAGAAACTGTAAGCTGTTTTAAGCTTTCAAAATCAGTTACATTTCTCAGTTTAAGATAGTAATCAAAATTTGTAGTTAATCTAGAAGCAAATTGCACGTACGTTTCGTTTGGTTGGCGATTAGCAAGTTTAAAGTTTTCCAAGCATTTTTGAGGTGTCGGCTCAAACTCTCTTAACACGATCGCTTTAATTTTTTCATAAACACTTATTTCATCATCTTTTATGTACACAATAATATTCGAAGCCTTTTCTCCGAGTAAATTAAGTAAAATCTCAGCTTTGGATTGTTTCGGGACACCTTTTGTGTCAAATGCTCTTTCTAATGAATTGAAAAACATACCCCACGCTTCCGGTTTGCTCGGAACTTTAAGGGTCAACGTTCTGACACTTTTTAGAATTGAATCCAATGATTCCGAAACTAATGAACTCGAATCCCTATCCACTTTTATCTCAAATTGCGCTTTAGTAAGTTCAAGCTCAGCTTTTATTCTTTGCAACTTAATCTTTTCCAACTCAAGTATAGAACTTTCGTCAGCTTTCCGTTCCGAAATTACGGATTCTAATAGATCCTTTACAAATTGGGGATCAGAAATATATTTAGGGTTAGTTTTAATCTTATCTTGGATTTCTGTTTTGGTCATTTCGTTTGTTATGACCTCACCGAGTTCTTCGGCCACATAAAAAAGGTCTCTCTTATTTGCTCTAAACATTTTGCAAACTTATTTACAAAATAATACTCAAGGTAGAGAAAAAGGAGGTACTCACTCAGAGATCCCACTAATAAATCCACACTAATAAGCTCGGATATTCACTAAACCCAAAGCTCATAACAACCAACCACAAGCACTTATCAAATCAAACTCATCACTTTGCACATGAAACAGCACACAAATTCTGCTCATGAAACAAATCCTATAAATCCATAGAACCTCCGGTCGCTAGGACCATGTTCTCGCTAGCTCAATAAAAACACACGTGGACTGTAACACACTTTATTTTCAACTCTGAACTCTTTTAAAGCTTTGCCACGCAGGGCACATTTCCTCGTTGGCGATACGTCACTGTTCGCAACGCCACCTCGCGACAAAGGGTCTGTACACTACCTTTATGTAATTTGTTGCAACATTTAGACGGGAAAACCACTGGACTAAAAGGATACAGAGGAGAAATTTGAAAAATATTAGAATCTTGTGAAACATTACCTTTAAAAAATTTTGAAAAGATAGAAGAAACTTTTTCGGATATTGTCCTAGATGATCTTAGCATTAATCAACGATACTTTTACGAAATGTGCACAGGGATATCAAATAAATATATTCCATTAAGCTTGTCCCAAAAAGATCCAGGAAAATTGAATCATTCCAGATGGTTGACGACGGCAAATAGAATAAAAAAAATTTATGTTTCAACAGAAGATCCAACCCATAACTTGAAAATAATAACATAGTATGTTGTAAAGGTACACTTATAAGTGTGGTTTAAAATTAAAAGTCAGTGAACATGTCGGTACGGGAGTCTTCATTTTTACAATATTTTAAATAAATCGAGATTTTTGCCTGAGGATTTAAAAATTGTAATAGATCTAACTTTGTAAAGAAATGCTTATTATGCCCATCCAGAAAATATTATTTCGACAATGCTAGCTGATGATCGAAAACACGTTAGAGAAATGAGCCTTAGAAGAATTTAAAATTAAGACAATAAAAAAGTTGAAAAAATATTCGAGTTATCAAAATTCCCAAGTTAAGCTTCGAAGCAGACGATTACATAAATCTAATTGAATGGCAATCAGATTCCATTACAGATCCACCACTTACAGTATCTCTTTCTGATGATCAACTCAAGTCTAGACGTTCCAACCAATAGTAACATTTTTAACTTTCCATGCCATTCACAAGCAGTAGAACGTTGCGTTAAATTAGTAACTGAAGCATATAGTACAGTATGTGGTACAGAGGCACGAGATGGATTTATTCGGTAAAGAATTTCTTCTAGACTTTCTTTACCCAGATTTGAAACCAAAAGCCAATATCAACCACTTTTAAGCTAAACCACTTGCCAATAACTTCAATTTAATTTTTTTAGGGTAAGCTAGTAACTAAATTTTAATTTTTAAGAGGGGGGGGGGAACTCGATATGCAGCCACCTCCTCGTGCTGAATTCTGGGTTGTTTTCATAATGCAAAAACAGCAAGGAGCTGCAAGGGGAAGCGCCCGTGTAAACGCATGGTCGCAATGATGAGTCTATTGCGAGGAGTGGAGACACGCGGGATAGCGCTCTAAAAAAAGAGGAATTTTTTTTTTCCGGGATAATGTTAGGTGTAAAACTTTTTTTTACACGCAGCAAAGTTCATTTCACCATCCCATGGCATTAAATAAGATGTATTAAATTTTTTTAATGCGTTATTATTATTTTTGTGAAAAAATTGGCAAAATTTCGAAATTTCAAAGTGATTTTGGCACCTGAAGATATTAATTGATTTAGCTCATATTTTGTATTGTTAATACGTATGGTACTCCCCAACTATTCCCACCATAGGCGTTTTCAATTTCTGAAATTCGTGTTTTTCGCTCCACCCTAATATACATATATGTGTTCAAAAATCTATAGGATATTTCCAATGACTTCTTAGCAGATTTTTCACCTTCTTGGCCAACAGAAGTTGCCCTATGATTCTTAAAAAAATCAATATGGTTAGTTAGTCATTATGTGTGGTGTTGTGTAAAAGCAATACTTTATTGCTCGTATTTCTGACCGAAATCTCAACTATGTCCATTATAATAAATCCCAATACCTAGGTTTTTATTTTACATCTATGTACTTGTCTATATAAACCTACATTTTTTATCTGAAGAAAATCGGCATTGGTGATAATTAAATATACATATTTGTTATTTATTTGTGTTCTATATTTTTATATAACAAGCTTTATCATGAGCTAAATAATGGAAGCGAAAATGCCTATAGCATGGGAATTGCTCCCTTGCTACAACAGGATCAAGGAAGCAGCGAAAAAAATTCAAATGCCTTATAAGTACCGGTGATAAAGAATTGGGAAATTTACATATCCAACGCATCTCACTGTTGCGCAATAAGCGGAAGCCTGCATATCTAATCAAGCGAAAAAGAAATTGAACTTCGGCTTTGCATTCTTTGATGCTAGTGTCTTGGATAAAGAGCATTAATATGAACGAGTTTCAAACTGCCACCATGGCAGAATGAAAAGTTAGCGCATAAATTTTGAAGCGTTACGTATATTATTATTTTATATTTTAAAAAAAATTAAGCAATTTATTTTCAATACAAGGCCTTTATGTGGCCTAATGATACGTCCCATTTTTCAAATTTTTCGAGATATTGTTTTTAAAGTTTTAAAAAGTTTTTAAAATATAATAGTTTATCTATTTTCAAGAGATCATATTATTATAAACTTTCAAATATGAAGCGCTCATTCAAATAATGAGGAATTCTTTTTTCCTCGTGAATAGCTTGTTTTTACTCTTTTCCTATGCGGAACATATATTCTGTGACATATCTATCTTGTCCGAAGTCCTTCAATGAATTAAATGACATCATACAACCTTTTGATTATATTCTTCTTTCATTTAGTATGGTCAAATCCAGTCGGTCTCGCATGGATATGTCAACCGTCTCATATCTGTTAAATGTGCTCCTACTTTCCCAAATCCTACTAATTCTATACTTTCGAGATACTAAGTTTGTAAAGTATCTCTTCAATTGCAATAGCCTTAAATCATGTGAATTTGTAATTGCGGCCAAAAGCAGTTTCTTCACACGGAGTTGTTAAACATCGTGGAAGAGTTGAATATACCTCGTTTGATGTAATTAATTCTATGAATCATATCAGTTTTAATTATTTTGGTGGTAGTGCAATTTTTGAATTGACATTTTAAACTATTTCCACTACATCATTGTATTTATATGAAAGTATAGAGACTATTGTTTTTAAGCAAAAAGGAATGAGAGAGATAGTCACATGGAATGACTAGATATTTAAATAATACTCAAACGCAACAAATATGATACTATGACCATGGTAGTATATTGATGATTGATCCCGCTTATTATGTCATTACTTCATATGAGATTGACCAGTGAAGTGATGTTGAAATAAACAGTGAGCATTAAGATATCACAAAACTGTAGTGATCCAGATATGAATGAATATAGTTAAACAAATAATGTTACGAAACGAGCAAAATAATAATACTGAATACAAATGTAACACATACAAATATGATAGCAAATACATGTAACTTTAGTTTTCAATTACATGGGTGAAATACTATAGGCAAAGACGTGCAAAATATTGAGAACTTAAGAGTTGTTTTTCTCATACAACATAAACGTAATTGTACCCAGACATATTTTATATAGGTGTAAGAAAACACCGGGGAGCTAAAGGTAAATTAAAATTACATGAAATTAAGTTCAAAATTATCTGCAGGTTATATAAATTTCTCAATAACATTAACTTTTACACTGCGACGCGTTGGAACGGTTGTTTCGCCTGCATGTCCGATCCCCCTTACCTAATTACCTAACTAAAGAGATAGAGCCTTGAGTGACATTTACGACTGGCGCTTTCCTTTCATAGCATTGTGTGGCCTATATCACCAGAGAGACCTTCTGCCTTTCCACCAAAGCGTTCACACCTCACGGTCGATAGGGTAGTGTTCCGAACAAAAGCAGTGATCCTCTAGAAGGTCAGTCGCTGACAGCTCGTAAATGGTGATAGATGACAGCGGTCACTTAAAAAGGGAATAACATTCACCGTACACAGATCTATACCTTGCAACTGCTGTAAACAAAATTTTAGTGGTAGCAATTGTCTACCAGCCGAAGCTTAAAGGTTAAGGAAAATATTTTATGTGTATAGAGAAATTTATGCTCAATAGAGTCTAGCCGGTAATCATTAAAGATCCAGTTTAACACAACAATCCATATTATATATAATTAAACCACAGCACGAATGCCATTGTGGTGTATTATGCTATGGGACTCAATAGCTGCTGTTTTAGTTTTTCGTTCAACGATGAGAACGTGAACAGGCCATACGAACACGTATCTCCGGGGAATTCAAATCAACTCTTATCGACTAAATCCACAATAAAATCCGGCTTTAGAATCAATACAATGAGAATACCAACCATTCCGCTATCAATTATTGTTATCTGACCGTAGCTCAAAATTTCGTGGTGTAGTACTCGGATCTTTTCCGTTGGGATTGATCCCTGACCGTCGTTAATTGCCCGTTGTTTGGTCCGGTACAACGTAAATTAAACTACCTACCTCCATCATTTATTGTTTGCTGGACCCTTCATAATTTCTTGTAGACAGAGTGACTCAAATGATATTTTCTTTAAAACCCACATGGCCATTGAGACGATATAGTTACAATTTTAATAGTAGATAAAATGGAAGAAAAACTTTTATTTGAACATTTAAATTTAGGTTTTATAATACTTAAATTTCCACTTGCAAATATAAATAAAATGTTTTAGGATATAGAACGCTAATCACTTATGAAAGGTGTTATCCATGTGTCAAATTTCAAATAGACTTCTATCCATTTTAGCTATCACATATAACATTGCATTCAAAGATAAGTAAGGGAAAATAACACCAATACTGAATAATAAATGTATGCACTAGTTATTCCACTATCTCCCATTGGATATTTATTCTAGAAAACAATCTGTCAATTTTAATGCTAGAACTCTTGCAATTCATATTACCGAAAGTTTATGAACTCTGTAGTGGACGATACTATTAAATAGGAAAATGTAAATTATGATATATTCACTGTATAAACATATACCAAGAAACTAAAAAAAAACTAAGTTTCTTTACTATCTGAAAAAAATATAAATATGTTGCCTTAGAGATCACTATACACAAAAATGAAAAAAATTACAGGAGTCCAGCGGAGAAAGCTGAGAGCAGTTTTTTGTGTACCTAAGAGAATCAGATAGAGCGAACAAAGCACCTATTCGTATAGGTTCGAAAGAACAAGATGGGCTACCGTTGTATTCTATTGTGCTTTAGATGAGACAGCAATGTCCCAATCGTATGCTCGAACCGTATTACCTTTAAGAAAAAAGCCCCTGAGTATAAAAGATCTTATTCCAAAAACACTGCTCTTGCAATGGCGCAGACATGAAAGCAGATCTTTGATTCCATATATAATCCAGAAACCTTGGGGAATCATAATACATTATATGAAGGAAAAATAAAAGTTATCGTAACCAAAGTGAAATAAGGAAAATACACAAGACCGGAATGTAAAAAATATAAAATTTGTATGCATGATTTTGGTGAGTTATGTTTACCACGAATAGCAATAGTTTACATTGAATTACATAAACAAATAAAATCATATGATTATATTTTTGACCATAGAATTCCGAAAACACGAACTGTATCTAATAGCTGTAGAGTCACCATGACTCGGTATGCTTACCCACTACATTAGAAACATCCGAGTTATAGGTGATGCAGGTTATTATCCTCTTTGAAAAATTTTTTACACCCGCGTATCAGATAAAACTCTTCTTACGTCCATTTACTTTAAAGTGAACAAATTTCAAAGTGAACAAATATGGACCTTGAGACAGCCATATTAACTACATGATTCTATTTGTTTTGATTTTTCAACTGCGGAGTTTCATTTTGTAAAAGAGTTTTTACATTTTGGAATGAAACCCTTAAGCTGTATTGTAAAATTTAAACAGGGCCGTTTTATTCCAAGTGTGATAAACATACATATTGGAGTTCATTTCAACATTAGTTGTGTAGAGTAGCAAATATAAATGGTAATGGTAGTTTTTAGTTAACGTCGTACTAGAGCAACACAACGGGCTATTAACGACGGTCCGGGATCAGTCCGAACGAAGAAACACCTCAGCTGGCACTCTACTCTCCAAACTTCCACGCCAACCCAACGTGATGACTTTTGCCACGACAGATTTAAGGTGCACCAGCCGCCTCTACACCATACGCTTACAAACATCCATACCCGGACCCGGATTGGAACCAGGAACTTTCCGATCTAGAGGCCAACACCTTAACCACTATACCGGTTGGTCGTCGGTAAATATAAAAAGAGAGTGTGTTCTATCACGTTAAATACAACAAGTAATTTGAGTTCACTACAACTGTAGAATGTTCAATCTATGACGAAAACAATATATAAATTATATAAATAAATAAATATTTTTCAGCACTACATACTCAAATTACTTTTAAATTAATAAAACGGAATTATTTATGCATCCTATTTGGAAAGACATATTTAAGGGACATGGCACCTTAAAAATTATACTTTTACTGACAACAGTTTTTTTAAAAAATTGCAGTTTCTTATGTCAGATAATTATGAAGTTAAAGAAAGTTAATTTTAGAGAATTATATTAAAAAATCAATCTATCTATTTTCTTCAAAATGTGCTCAGAAATTTTAAAATTAAAAAAAGTTGAAAAATTCAAGAACATGTAAAGTGTATCTTCTTTTTTAAATATTATGATATAAAAATAATTTTTTGTATAATATTCCTTTAACTATAATCGAAACTTGTAGGGATGGAAATTTAAGATACATTGTATAGATCCGGAGATAAAAAATAAAACCTGCAATGTTATGTGAAATATCACTAAAGAAAGCCACTTTACTGCACATTTATATTTAAAAAAAATTCTATTAAAATAATTAACAATGCAAACCTGTATTTCATAATAAGATTCTATATATAAAGTAGAGAAAATTTGAAGTCAATTGATTGGAAATTAAAATAGCCTTTGCAATTTGAATTAATTATAAGATATATACAAAAAATGAAAAAGGAGAAAAAGCAGTTTAAAGTTTTAAAATTAAAATTATGTATGACAACTATTCACATTTTTACTCTATAGCTACATTCTACATATAAGTGAAGTTTAAAACTTCCCTGGACCATAAGTCATCCCTTCTTTTTTTAAGAGCCAATTCTGATAAATAGCATCAATTAACATAACAATTTGTTAGTTTGTGTTCGAGGTACAAATAAGTAAAAAAATGTCAAATTCTTCCAAAATCAATGAACGTAAAAAACGTATGGAAAAACAAACTGTAGGTATATTATAGCCTCAGGAAAAAAATATTTGTTTAAAACTGCTGTTTAGCCAAGCTGTTAAATATTTCGAGCATCAAGTATTTGTCCACATATTAATATCATATCATAATTTAATCCTAACAGCTTTCTGAATTTGTTTAATAGTTGAAAGTACCCCTATATTATACTCGCAAACTGCTTCTGTGTGCCCATTTCGACACGTTATTTTGACACATGGACCAAATCATATGTATAGACTCTCATTTGCCCCACTTCCCTTTCAGTTTTTCGTCTTGTTTGTCCAATGGGTCATATATCTTGCCATATATCTATGGGTCCTATATGTGTGTGTATGTGCCTTCCTACTTTATAGCTTATGTACCTTCACACGTTTAAGTTTAGGTATAATTAATAACAACGTATAAACAGAAAAAGAAACTACATAATAACCAAAATCAAACACAAAACCAAAACTAAGGTATTCTTTTTTCTCAAATCATCGCCATAATTTTTTTCGTACAGCGCTAATACTGATGTAAATAGAAAAAACCATGATATCAGTAACAGTTACAAAGAAAAGTCTCATCTCCTAAGCTATTTCATTTAATTCATTGAAAATAAATATCGCAGCTTTTCGAGACGCACACATACGGATAGTTTAGGTTTGGAAACACTATGATCGCACAGGTACACTCACAAAATTCCTGATAACTTTTTTAAAAAATACAAGAATAAGGCTGATTTTTTAGACAACATTTTAAACAGTATTAGTCATTTTTTTAAGCAAAAAAATACTGTATTTTTGTAATTTTTGATGTGCTATGTCCCTTAAATAAAAAAAATGAGGTTCGTACTTATGATTCCTGTTACCAGATTCCTCCCATAAATCGCAAAGCTAGGGCTTCCAGGAAAAGTTTTAAATAACTTTCAAATATCTTGCCAAGCAAGTTATAATTTATGTTCATACATATTAACATAAAAATGTATTTGCTTGCAATTTTATGATTTTCATCGACAAAGGGATGATTTTAAATACAACTGTCAGGAATTAATTCAAAATAAATACTGTCTCAATTATAAATTATTAAAAACTACTTTGCTCTGTTATAATAATTATTTTTCTTAGAAAACTTTGAATATATAATTTTACTATTGTTGAGAATAGTTCTAAAAAATTCACTAATTGAAACACTTTAGTAAGAATACAATTTTACGACAAGTTTTAAGGTTTATTTAAATTATAATACTTACGTTGTTTAAATGATAAACATGTTGTTTAAATGATAAACCTGTTGTTTAAATGATAAACCTGTTGTTTAAATGATAAACCTGAGGCTAATAACTTCAAATCAATTTTTTATATCAATACTTTGACTTGTGTTACTTTTCCATCAGCAAATTGCTATTTCTGGATTTCAACATCATGAAATAATGGATTAAAATCTAATTTGATACAATATTCATGATTTACTTCTTTTAAAGCAAATACTTTTTTGACATTCAATGACACCTGGTGTAACAAAGAGTTTGTTTCATGACATCCGTATGCGAAACTATCTCAAAATCTCAATGTTAATAGCGTCATTGCTGTAAGTGAACTTCTAATTTTAATTAATATTGATTCTTTGCACAGAAAATCCCTCGTAAACATGACGAAGGTGATCGCTTACATTTTTTCCGAAAACGCACGTTGTTTGACAATATTTTTTGTAAGAAAATTACTCCTTATCAAAAAATTCAATTCTAATCCGTACGGCACATTTTGAATTCGATTACGTTTCCGGATGAAAATTACGTGTCCCCTGTTAAGAACATTATATTTAATTACGTGACTTTAATGCATTTTTAATACAATTCGTTAGTTTAATCCCAATAGAAACTTAACTGCAAGATTTACTGATTTTAATTGCCATGCAAAGAAACATCTGTCAATATTTAAAAACAATAATTATACTGTATGATTAGCTAACAATCATTTAGTTCAATCAGTTAAAAGGTTCTACAGAGGCTGTTCACACATTTTTTAGACAATGTATATTGTATTCACAAAACTAAATTACATAAAATTCTTTTGTTTTAAATGTTCTATTTGATAGCCCTTATTCTAAACTATCGTTCGACACCGTAATTTTCAGGATAATAATGCCTTTTGAAGTGTCAGATGAGGTATTCTATCCCATTCCTCCTGAACAGTGTTCCAGAGTCCTGTAAGGGCGCCTTCACACGAAGGAGATCGATCGCTCAGACCGGTCCGAAGGCGACGGAACTTACATAGAAACCATAGGAGCACTTCACACGAGAAAACTATCAGGAGACCGGTAGAGCGACTAAAAAATGGTCGCCCAGGAAGTTCAGTCGTCGGCGACTTTTTTTGTTTGAAGAAGACATGTTACATTGCGAGGTATTGCGTCATTCACACGAGAGAGACTATCATCTGTCGATTTTTGATTCCTTGCGATATCACCTGCCGTTCTGAATTTATTTTCCTTGTTTCTTTGTATCATATTTTTCTAGTAATGGAAAGTTTAGGTATTGATAAGTAAATTACTGCTTTGCAAATGCAGCCTGCATTGTGGGACAAAACTCACGAAGATTATACGAATAAAAAAAAAACGCATGGAGAGTGGTGATGGTGTTTATTTATGGCGAAGAAGTGCACGAATTGTAATAAACAAAAGAAAAATATGCTTCATAAGTTCTTTATAAAAAATAAAGAACTTATGAAGCATATTTTTCTTTTGTATAATATTACAATAATTTATCAATAATTTATGTTGACAAGCTATAGTAAAAATACGAGGTATAAAAAAAAATATATCAAAACGATAGCTTGATAATATTTTAAATAAGTTACATTCATTTATTATAGTAATTTAACAACAATTTATGTTAATAAACTAATAGTAAGAATACGAAGAAGTAAAAAGTAAGCGACCAAAAACGATAACTTGATAATATTTTAAGTAAGCTGTTGCATTATTTTATTACATTTTTATATACTGCCATGGAAAATCGCCTTCATTTACAAAGTACCGACCGAAATTATCTCGAAGAGCCGTTGGCTCAGGTCCAGTCTAACCATTATAAACATTATTATCATCGTTTTCCATCAAACCGGTGTGCGTTAAGGTGTCTTCGTGCGAAAAACCATCACTCGTTCGTATGAAATTATGCAGGATTACACATGCTTTTATTATGTCAATTGCAAATCAATATTAGAGTTTAATGGTCTACAGAAAATCCTCCATTTATTAGTTAAAATACCAAAAGAGCATTCAATGAACTGGCGGTCTCTAGAAAGGCGGTAATTAAATACTCTTTTATTCTGTGGTAAATTTTTTCCACCATACTGACCTCAATGTTAACGACAGCCTTTCTCGTGGTAGTAACTTGTCTCTCATATTTGTGTCCTATTTCTAAGGCTCCGTTCACATGAGGCGCGTATAATGCGCGTTTGGCGAGGCTACCAGGGTCCCGCTCTTCAAGGTTGCAAAGATAGATACTTGAATTGGAGGAATAAATAAACATACTTTAATGGCAGAACCTCACTAGCCTCACCATACGCGCGTTGAAACGCCTCATGTGAACGTGGCCTTAATGTATCCTGCTGAAGTGTTCTCTAAAAGAAGCTACCGACACCCGGAACTAATTGAAAAATTTAGTCGAGTCGTCGTCCAGTTCGCGATACAGAACATGATATAAACCTTTCTGCACACGAAATTTATTGATAGAGTGTACACAATACTTCCTTTTGACATTTTTCTTGTTTTCCTTATGATTAAAATACCACAATGCAAGCATTTCCAGCTCATCCATTCTGAAAGCAGGCAGAATTCCAAAGGACGTAAAACTCGTGACGTCATTGTCTATTGCGAGCCCGAATTCGTATCGCCAAAAATTCAAAAGTTACAATTGAAAAATTATTTATTTAAAGAAAATTAAATAAAAGGTATCTAATTCGCTTAAAAGTTTCCGTAGATTTCAAATTCGCTGAAATTTTTAATCTATCTTTAACGATGCCGATTTTACAAAAAAGAACTAAACAAGGTCGATTAAAAATTTTGTTTTGCTTCTCTTCGTTCGAATCGTTTGTTTGCTGGAATTGAATCTCTACGACTATCACAGGCGACCGATATGAACGATCGATCTCCTTCGTGGAAGGCGCCCATAGGGTCTGTATTCCCAGTTAACTACCAAAAGACAACTACCGAATGTGTTAAAAATGTTTTACGACATTAGTAGATGCGTGGAATATTTTTTTCTGGTACGATAACACACTTACGATAACGCATTCGACGGCCTTGTTTAGTTCTTTTTTGTAAAATCGGCATCGTTAAAGATAGATTAACAATTTCAGCGAATTTGAAATCTACGGAAAATTTTAAGCGAATTAGATACCTTATATTTAATTTTCTTTAAATAAATAATTTTTCAATTGTAACTTTTGAAATTTTGGCCATACGAATACGGGCGCGCAATAGACAATGACGTCACGACTTTTACGTCCTTTGGAATCCTGCCTGCTTTCAGAATGGATGATCTGGAAATGCTTGCAATATAGTATTTTAATCATAAGGAAAACAAGAAAAATGTCAAAAGGAAGTATTGTGTACACTCTATCAATAAATTTCGTGTGCAGAAAGGTTTATATCATGTTCTGTATCGCGAACTGGACGACGACTCGACTAAATTTTTCAATTAGTTCCGGGTGTCGGTAGCTTCTTTTAAAGAACACTTCAGCAGGATACATTAAGGCCACGTTCACATGAGGCGTTTCAACGCGCGTATGGTGAGGCGAGTGAGGTTCTGCCATCAAATTGTGTTTATTTATTCCTCCAATTCAAGTATCTATCTTTGCAACCTTGAAGAGCGGGACCCTGATGGCCTCGCCAAACGCGCATTTTACGCGCCTCATGTGAACGGAGCCTTAGAAACAGGACACAAATATGAGAGACAAGTTACTACCACGAGAAAGGCTGTCGTTAACATTGAGGTCAGTATGGTGGAAAAAATTTACCACAGAATAAAAGAGTATTTAATTACCGCCTTTCTAGAGACCGCCAGTTCATTGAATGCTCTTTTGGTATTTTAACTAATAAATGGAGGATTTTCTGTAGACCATTAAACTCTAATATTGATTTGCAATTGACATAATAAAAGCATGTGTAATCCTGCATAATTTCATACGAACGAGTGATGGTTTTTCGCACGAAGACACCTTAACGCACACCGGTTTGATGGAAAACGATGATAATAATGTTTATAATGGTTAGACTGGACCTGAGCCAACGGCTCTTCGAGATAATTTCGGTCGGTACTTTGTACGTGAAGGCGATTTTCCATGGCAGTATATAAAAATGTAATAAAATAATGCAACAGCTTACTTAAAATATTATCAAGTTATCGTTTTTTGTCGCTTACTTTTTACTTCTTCGTATTCTTACTATTAGTTTATTAACACAAATTGTTGTTAAATTACTATAAGAAATTAATGTAACTTATTTAAAATATTATCAAGCTATCGTTTTGTCATTTGCTTTTTTTATACCTCGTATTTTTACTATAGCTTGTCAACATAAATTAATGATAAATTATTGTAATAAAAAATAAAGAACTTTTGAAACATATTTTTCTTTTGTTTATTACAATTCTTGAACTTCTTCGCCATAAATAAACATCATCACCACTCTCCATGCGTTTTCTTTTTTTTCTTTTGTTCGTATAATCTTCGTGAGTTTTGTCCCACAATGCAGGCTGCATTTGCAAAGCAGTAATTGACTTACCAATACCTAAACTTTCCATTACTAGAAAAATATAATACAAAGAAACAAGGAAAGTAAATTTAGAACGGCAGGTGATATCGCTAGGAATCAAAAATCGACAGATGATAGTCTCTCTCGTGTGAATGACGCAATACCTCGCAATGTAACATCTGTCTTCTTCAAACAAAAAAAGTCGCCGACGACTGAACTTCCTGGGCGACTATTTTTTAGTCTCTCTACCGGTCTCCTGATAGTCTTCTCGTGTGAAGAGCTCCTATGGTTTCTATGTAAGTTCCGTCGCCTTCAGACCGGTCTGAGCGATCGATCTCCTTCGTGTGAAGGCGCCCTTAGGGTTGTGGGACGACGTTTGGATAATGCAGATTTTAAAAGTCCGAAAGCACAAAAATCCATCGGGAGATTTAGTAGGGATATAAGTGAAGGTCATGACCTTGATACCGGGTTTTTGTTCCTTTTCTTTTAGGAAATTTACTGTGGATTTTGATCTGTGACTGCTAGCTTTGTCTTGGTAGAGTTCCACAGATTGATGGCACAGTGGGTAAAGCAATGGTATTTCATACACAAAAATTGGCGAAATGAAAATAATGAATATATCAAAAACCAGCAACAATCTTGAATCCCTTAGAAAAACTTTCTTTCGATTCTGTGAACCATGTACTTAAATTTTTTTCTCCCCTTTTGTGATAATAAATGGCTCTTTTTTTTACTGCAATCATTTAAATGCACCCATGATTCATCTATTGTGACAATTTTTTTCCATTTTTCTTTGGATATGTGTTTTTCATATAGAATTCGGCAGGGTGTCCTGCGTTCAGCAATATGCTTTGGAGAAAGACGATGCACATTGCTTTTTTTCGCCTTCTTAAGATTTAAATCAACGTTAATCATTTTGTTTACAGTGGACACCGAGTATAACTTCAGTTATTACATTACTGAGAACATAGTAGAACTGCAAGTATTTCTTTTTTCAATTTCTCGACATTTCAATTAAATTGTTTCAGCAAACGATTTTTTATTACAGCTAACCAAAATCGTCTAAAAAATGTGCGAAGAGCCTCTGTATTTTGTAGATTTTATTTCTTTTGAATTCTACACCCATATATCCCAGTCGATAGAGTCAAGAATTAACAAGAGGAAGCTGCGAATTCAAAACTTGATCCAAAGAAAATCGTGCAAATGGGGACAAGCGTACGTATAAATTTTTCTTGACCTCAAATGCCCTCACACTGGCACTGTGTGTAAGTTTGGAAATTGGGATACCAGCTCAGTCTGTGACCTTGTCAGCCGACTGTGTTTCGAATTTATTAGGGGTAGTCCTCTCTTCTTTCCCTCCTAGATTGATACCGGATCGTCGCGAAAAGCCCGTTGTCATGCTCCAGTGCGACGTAAATCCAACTATCTGCCTGCCTACCTACCTACAATCATATAGGGCATAAGGAGGACTCTTTTTTATGGAATTTAGTCGAAATATACTGACATTTATCATCTATAAATAAACGCCATTCCTTATCGATATTGAGAAAAAAATATTTATTAAAATCTAACAATAAATATTTTATTTACGACCTAAGACATAACAGTACAAATAACTGCAACAGTAGTAGATTAATGAAAGGAAATAGAATTTCGTTTAATCAAAGCAAAAAAATTCTAAAAACAGAAAGTCGTAAGAAAACTTATTGGATTTAAAGTACTACGAAGTGAAATGAGTTCGAAAATACTCAGAATAAAATATCGATAAAAAATATGATTTCATTATAAACAGAAAATATATTCATAATACCTATAAATGTTCAAACAAAAACGCAATTCGATGTCTTATCTTAGGGAATACTAAATTAAACATACTTAGAATATTAAATTGAATAAAAATAAAACGTAGAAAATTTATTTATTATTATTTTAGAGGTTTTCTCTTTCGCGTTTAGTGTGTTAAATAAATATTGGTTTCTTACACAATGAAAGTTGATGTAGTTTTAACTGTGGTAAAATTAAATCTTTCACATTTTGAAACATTTTTAACAACTCAAATGTTAAGATTAAGAATTATGATTCTGTAAAAATCATTTCTGAAAAAATTGCTTACAGGTAAAGCAATAAGTTCGTGATGTTTCATCAAGCTGCTTTTTCTGGGACCAACTTTCACAAACTTTACAGGCATTTGTTTTAGTGGGTGTCTTTCTACTTCTTTTCCTATCTAAAACTCACAAATTTAAAGCCCATGGTGCACATCGTTTATATTTTAACTACCTGTGAGAAAAATTACAGGTTTCTAAAACGTGTAGTTTCTCTGTTTTGCGAATGACTAAATCCACACAACTGTGTTTTTTCAGCATAGATTTTTCATTTTATTCATGGGATTTTTATATCATTTTTCAAATTTCCTCTATATAATCTCCTCCGTCAATAGAAAATACAAAAGCATTGTCCCATCTTTTGTCTAGTTTTAAAGGACGAAAACAAAATACCAAGCTTTTAGCATTATTTACTTTCAAGTGTTTTCCTTTGTTTAAAATGTCATACACAAAACGCAGATAGTGAAGTAAAATAAATAAAACAACAGAAATGTAAGATTAAAACTACTAATTTTTTTTCATGATAACAGTTCCAAAAAGCTCCTATTGTCCTTTTATTGATTCAGATCCTCATTATATCCTCTTATGTTTTCTTAAACAAGGAGCAATCAATCACAATTTTTGCTTTCAAAGCATATTTTGGTTAAGTATTTATTTACAAACGACAAATATGTTGAAAAGAAATGCATTATTTCCTAGTAATTACTTAGCATACTAATTACTGGGTGAACGTAAGTGTTGTTGTTCTGCATAACTTTTCTTATATTGACTATTCACGTACTACTATGCTAAACTTAGAACAGAAGTCAATCTTAAAATAATTTAGATATTTTAGAGATTAAACCCGAGCTTTCCAAGATTTCGTATTAGATCTGGATTGCTTCCCCTCCACAGCACACATAACCATTTCGATTGTTGGAAGAAATCTATTGACCAAGGTCGAAACATGATCAGAAATAGCGCAATAGTATTTCAGGTTATCGAACTTAAATATGCGTATACAATCCTCATAGGATTAACACTAATTTTGCTTTAATTGCAAACAAAGTCTTCAAAATTTCACCATTATCGCATTCTGTTTTCGTCTGTAATTGCATTATGGTAACATATCTATATACATCTATATATCTTTGTGTAGAATATATCGAGACAGATAATAGCTATTCATATTTTTAAGCAAAACGGTGACATTCCATTCCACAGACTACTTTCTTTCCTGCACGACATTTCTGTACTTTTAACCTTCTTGCGTCATTTTTTTTCGTATTTTAAGCATTACAATTTATATTTTTCTATACTCACACTGTCCATAAATCAGTGTACAGTAATTAGTGTACTTATTAATTATATTTTAAAATTAATGCATTTTACTCAGGTTTCTTTTTTTATTTCCTATTTCTTAATGAAAAATGATCAAAAATAACTGAAGTTTTACGAGTTTTTAGTCGTTTTAAATTATATTTTTATGTTCTACCCTTCCTCTCAATGAGTGTCGCGTTTGATTTCCTGCTAAGAATGTTAATAGGATTTCGATTTGAATTTAATTGTTTAAATGTGTGGTAACTATTTCGCTTGGTTCGTTGGTTTAGATTTAATGGCGCAAGGTCCAGGAATGGAGCATCTGAGTTTTTAATACTTTGTTACTCAAAGGAAGCGATAATTGTAACGATAGAAAGCGGCAGATCTCGAACCAATATTTATCTGAATGCGTGTGTCGGGTTGTCTTGTATAACAGCTATCGTACGCAGAATACAAATAAACATACGGTTGATCATCATAAATAGTTTATCTTCCTCTTCGAAGGTTTATGCCGCTCCAATTTTTGAATTAAACAATAAACTTGTTGCCAACGACTTAAGATACCATTTTCGGAAGGAATTTGTTTACGCTTATACCAGACTCATCCCCTAATAGACTCGTTAAAAACCACGTGACAATTTCTTTCTTGCTGAAATCGGAGAAAACATTAACAAAGCGGCAAAACTGGTGATGGTTTATACGCAGAAAACAAATAAACATACTGTGATCACTATAAATGGTTTATAACTCACCTTGGATGGTTTATGCCTCTCCAATTTTTGAATTAAACAATAAACTTGGTGTCAGATACTTAAGATACCGTTTCAGGAAATAATTTGTTTAAGATTATACCAGTCCCCTAATTCAACTAAAAGACTCGTTAGGATCCTTGTGACTCAATTTTTTTCTTGCTCAATTCGGACAAAACGTTTGAACAAAGCGATAAAACTGATTATGAATCTCGTAGTTGTTGATTTGATGTTTAATAATCTTTTGTTACCATGATCAGATATACGAACATCGATTTCGATTATACGTATTTTATTTGAAACATATGCAGCAATTATTTACAGTGAGTGGAAAACATGGAAGTAGGAAAGATAAGGAAGTGCCATAACAATGTTTCGCTACCGGTTTAATTGTTGCCGATATTTCCATGGTTTTAAAACACCAAGATGGCGTCCGCACATGCGCTGTTAAAAACTTTTTATAAGGCGCATTTTTTTTTCATACTAAGATGTGTTCATTCATTTTGCAACTGAACGATGCTAAATAAATGAAATTTTTCTAAATTTGGCAATATTTTGTTTTTTAAATGATAATTTAAGTAGGATATATAAAAAGAATTTACTACCTTTTTTCCGTTTGCTTTTAAATTGTGTGATTGAGTATGCTATAATATAATAACAATAAAGAAACAGAAAACTAACAATGCTAGTTTTTTGTTGTTGTTTTTGCTTATCATTTCCATGCAAAATATTTTAAAACAGCTTTTAAATTGTTAAAAACTCAATGATTAGTAAAATTATACGTATCCTACAAACACCATTCCTCAGTAATGTTTTAATTTAGATTAGCTGATCCCACACATAGCTTCTGCCCTCTACTGCCTAATAGTCTAGTGCTACTCTGTATCCCTCATTCTTGTTTTTATAAACTGTATGCAAATTGATTTCCATAGTTAAAAATTGAAATTCATTTTATTGATTTCCTACATACATTGAAATACACACACTTTTGGCTCAATCATCCATTCAAAATGTTTATTTTCTTGTGGTATTTTACTTCTTATTATGCACCTCTTTATGATTTTGCACTGCTTATCCATGCATCTCTACGTTCTGGGTCTTTGGGAAACCTGAAATGAAAATTATTTTTGTTAGATACAATGAATTGATAGATGCATTGAAACCTATGCATATTGATCCTGTCTAATGATAAACCTGTCTAACTATATTTTTTCCAAGTCCCAACCGTATTACAGGTTTTACTGTTTATCTTAGACTGTTCAAACAAATTTATAAACATAAACTAATTCCATCTAAAAAACCACTAAATAAAACTTCTTTACAATTACTTACTTTGATAACAAAAATAAATATGCGTGTTTTGAAAAACTTCTTAGAGTTACAATGTTTTAAGTATTTACTTGTCTTCTAAAAAACTCATTAACGAGTTGATCACAGTCCAAGGTTTTAATAGCATTCAAGCAGTAACCTAATTGCTCAACGCAAAAGAACTTAACTAACAAAAAATGCCTTTTAGAAAACCAAAAGTAATGCTTATAATTCGAATGTTATAACTGTTAGCTTAAATTGTTTCAGTCTAAACCATGTAACATGAGGCAATATTTTCATCCATGTACTAAAAATACCGCTACTGTTTATTTGACTATAATACTTTTTCATTAAATAAAATTAAACTTTCCTAAAAAGCAGTTTCTAACTCCTGTTACAACTGATAGGTTAAAAAATCAAAATCGCACAATTCTGTTGATTAATAAATTAAATTAATAATCTCTTTGGATAAATCAGTCAACTTTTCAAAATAATTCTTTAAATTTTTATAAATACAGGGTGCATTATGAAAGTAATGGGCATTTTCTGGGAAGAATAGATTTATTGATCCAATTGGTACAAATGGTTAAAATTCTTCAAAATAGTCCCCTTGTGCATCAATACACCTGCGGAGACGATTCTGCCACGCCCGGAAGGCACCCTGGAATTCCTCGACTGGAATGCCACTCAGGAACCTTGTAACATGATGTTGGATGTCCTCCACCGAATCCCATTGCTTTCCCTTCAGTTCTCTCTTTAGTCGGGGGAACAAAAAAAGTCACACGGAGCCAAGTCAGGGCTGTAAGGAGGCTGGAGCACCAAGGGGGTCTTGCTCTGGATCAGATAGTTGGTGACGACGAAGGCCGTGTGGCTGGGGCATTGTCGTGTTGGAGATTGAAGACGTCTTTGATGTCAGGTCTGACTCGCGCGATCCGTCGTAACAGTCTCTTGAGCACCTCCAGGTAAAAAGCTGCGTTGACAAATTGTCCTTGCGGTACATACTCAAATTGGACGATTCCTCGGATGTCAACGAAATCAATCAGCATTGTTTTGATGCGAGACTTGTTCATGCCCGCTTTTTTGGATTGGGAGAAGATTGTGTGTGTCTCCTTAAAGGCCTCTTGAACCTTTTGATAAGTTTCCGTTGCATTCTTCCCAAGCCGCACACAAAACTTTATCGCGAATCGCTGTTCCAGCGAACACTCCATCGTGCCGTGAAACAATCGAAAAAAAGACTGCGCGAATACACGTCCTACCGGTCCTACTGCTCGGAGCGAACTGAGAGCGGACGCGTTTGGAAGGGCAGATCCCCCACCACATTTTTCGACCAATCCGAGCGCGCTGCGCTGGATAGTCGCGTCACAATAAAATCATGCGCATTACTTTCATAATGCACCATGTGCGTCTAATTTTTAGTATAATACTGCTTGGACACTTAGAAATTAGAGGTCAAAAAGCTATTAGCCTAAAGATACATCAAATTAAACTTACCTATGAAACGATATTCCAGGGATCTTCATTGTATTTCGGTTTGTACTCCCGTAGGCGACACAAGACGTCATATTCAAATCACAACTTAGAAAATGGTGCTAATCATTTGGTTAAAATCGTCAATAAAAAACCACGGAAGTTCAAAAACGGTATAACCACGTTGATTACCATGCACGAGCTCGATGTTTTGAAAGCACCAAGATGGCGGCGCGGTTATGGTTTTGGCTTCAACAGTATAAAGTAAAGGCACTTCCATTATCTTTCCTACTTCCTTGGGGAAAAAGCATATTCTCTTTTATTTTGAGCTCAGTTCATAGTTGAGCAAACTCAAAGATAGGGAATAAACAGTAAGCAAAAAACGCACATTCCTTATTTCGAGAACTATTCATGGCAGAGAAAATTCAAGTTAGGAAATAACGTCCTCAACAAATTCAAATGCAAAACCAGTTTGTAATGGGTCGTCTTCATACCAAATTTTGCATAACCAACTAAATTTCCAATGGGAATACCGTGTTTCATGTCTTAACCTTTACTGTGAGGAATACAGACAACCACTACAGTTACCATTAAAATTTCATTCACACCAGTGGCATGGTATAGATATGTGTACGGTGGATGTTATCCCCCTTTTATGTGACCGCTGGTATCGATCGCCATTTACGAGCTGACCTTCTAGAGGGTTCCTCCTTTCGTTCGGTACCTTATCCTGTCGACCGTGAGGTGTGAACGCTTTGGGGGATAGGCAGAAGGTCGCTCTGGTGATACGATACGCCACACAATACTATGAAAGGAAAGCGTCTGTCGTAAAGGCCAATCAAGGCTCTATATCTCAAGTTAGGTAATTTGGTACGGGGGGGGGGGACATGCAGGCCAAAGAGTCGTTCTGTAAAACGATTGAAAAATCTAAGGTCCGCAGCGTTATGATTAACCATATTCTACCTCGTCGAATTAGTTTAAATGTAAAAGGTCATTAATTTACTATATTTAGATCCGAATATATATTCCATTTTAAAACCGTGTTCCATTTCAGATATTTCTACATTGAAAGTCACTATTCTTTAACCGAGTTATTTGTAGTTAATCATAACCTATACATTTGTTGCTTTACTGAAATAAGATTACAAATAACCTTAACCTTCATATTGGTTGCCCTGACAAGGTATCTAGCCATTTGCGAAATTGACCGAGAAGTTTGGAAAGAACGATAATCAATATTTACTGTTTAATTTTACGGTCAACTTCAATTTTCAACATCTAATGCAACTTAAATTTTTAACAGTTATTTAACTTATGCACTAACTGTAATTTTTTTAGAAACAATTAAACAGGAATTTCATAATAACAATTAGTAATAGCTATCATAGTGACAAATAGTAATAATAATCTCCAGTTATTTACCGTTAAGACTAACCATAAAAATATAGTTTTACATATCTCTACTATCTCATTGTTCAGATGTACCACACATAAGTAAAACGCAATATCCTATAGATTACATAAATGTCGTTTCCCATTGCTTTTCAAAAATTTACACATTTTTCAGCTGTGTCATAATTTTTCCCAACCTTTGCAAACCTCTTAACTTTACCGTAGCTAATTTAAGAGTTTTCAATACAACAATTTCGTACTCATAAGGTTTTTAAATATTAATTCGGTAATATTACAAACTAAAATTTATTTTAAAACTAAAACATCATGCATATTTTGTTTTAATACCTTAACAGCAGCATGCTACAAAATATAAGTTTTCTAGGAATATTATTTAGGAAGATGTTGATCAAAAGGCTTGAAAACTGATTTAACATTAAAAGTTTAAAGTTTTCTGCGCTCATAATTCTTTCGAAATAGCAGTACAGAATGAAATGAAACGGAATCTGTTAGTAAATCATGATACCTCTTATACAAATCTAAATACATGCGAATTTAAAACGTTATTCGAATTTATAACGTTATTTATAACGTTATTCCTTATAAGACGTTATTCCTTTGAAAGTGTCATCTTTGAATATACTCAACTGTTAAAAGTGTTGGAATGAAGAGGGATGGTTCTTTTGTTTCCTGCGACTGCACATAATATGCAGTATCTAATTTTGAAAGTCTGCCAAAATAGAGGAATAGTTTTAATAATGATTCAAGCACTAAATCACGTGGAAATCAACTGAAATTCATACGGGTATGTGTAACTTATCAAACAATTAATAATTACAGATTGTACAAAAATGAAGCAAAAGTTAAAATTGTCGATTTAAAAAGTAATGTTAAACGAAACACCTATCGAATTTTTCACAAACACAGAAATACTTTCATAAATGAAAACAAAATCGTGTTTTGTCATTGAGGATGCAAGAAAATTATCCTGTTTTATAAAAATTTTGTTGCGTTTGTTAACTAAGGTTTATTAGGAATCTACAAATCTGGCTAATGGCGATTATCCTAGATCAATCTGAGAGGGAAAGATTCCCAAGATTCAAATAGTCATTACTAAATATGGACAGTGCCCATGGAAATATAAAAAATTCGTAAAATGCAAAACATATTCAATATTGTGTGCAATCGAGTGTTTCATATTGTGTACACTTACTTCGACAGTAAAGTTACACTTGTTTAGTAAAAAATACATTTAAAATTACAAATTTTTGAAATTTGCAAAACAATGTATGTAATAAATCACAAAGAACAATTATATTATTGTCTTAACTTTTCAAAAATTAGCTTTTTGAGTAAGCCTCGAAAATAATTAAAGCACAAAAATACTTCTATTTAAAAAAACGTCTCTCAAAACGGAATGTGAGAGGTAAGTGAAAATGGTAGAACAGAAGTATTTTTATGGAAATTCCAATATATTTTAACAATCATGTTTCGAGATCACGACGTATTTAAAATTGTGTGTATTTGCCTTATATGTACACACTCGCAGATAGAACAATTTTAAAAAGTAAAAAAAAAACTTTGAATATGTTTTAAAAGTTTTAAAATATTTTAAAAGTTTGAATTTAAAAGGGGAGGTTTTAAATATTTTAAAAGAGAACACAATTCTTTCTAAGTTCCATATTAAGATAAAATGTTTGGAAATTTGTGACATAGCGGAAATATACATAACCCAAAATGCGGGCTTTAGAGAGTTCCTGTCAAAACGCTTACATTTATTTTCCTCTAGAGCTTTTAAAACCACGCATGCTGAAATTGAGTGTCATTTCCTCCTACACTTACGCTTCACAGGCGTAGGCTTGCACGCTTAGAGCTGTAAGTATCTTTCTTTTTTCCATTGTGGTATTGAACATGCAAAAGGCGGGAAAAATCTAGTGTTTTGACAGCCTGAAAAGTGAGTTGCAAGTAAATATCGACGTTTCGTATTCGTTGTAGAAATGCATTTACGCTTTTATATCGATTTGGTGGGTGATTCGAAATGGGCTATGTTTTGCCGAGAGGTGTTTTGTTTCCTCTCAAGCTGTCTGTTTTTTGTGGAATAAGTTGTTTGTAAGTGATTTACGTTTTTTTACTAGTATGGTTCGATTATTGGTAGTTATATTTGTTTTCATTCTGATTAAAGTTGAAAACTAGGCGGAGCAAGAATATTTAATTTATACTCTATGACAAAACAATCGATGCACCAAGAAAGAGTTGTCCGATTGCGATGAAAATTGGTGAAAGTGAAGAAGATACATCTAAACAAAAACGATTAAAATTTCAGAACAATGCAATTTTTTTTTTAGCTCAGAGTTTGACCGTTACGAAAGGAGGTAGTCAATAAGGCGTTGGTCAACCTCATGCCTGTTTGCAAGCTGTCACCCGGAGTGGCATAAACTGAAAGTTCCCAAATGGTGTCCTGCGGAATTTTTCGCCAAAATGCTTCCAACTATCCAGTTAAATGGTAAATCCGGGAGGGTTGCAATCGTATTCCCATGACGTCTCAAATGTGCTTTTTGGGAGTGTGGTCAGGAGACATAGCTTGAAAGGAAGGGTTGGGAATGCTTGAAGACAGTTTAAAGCAACGCGTACCGTGTTCGGCAGGGCATTATTTTGTTGAAAAGTAAGTCTGGGATGTCGCAAAAGAAACGGTAACACAACTGGTCGTAGAGTGTCGTCTACGTACCGCTATACTGAAAGTATGCCCGAAATGACTACCAAAGGAGTCCGGCTATCAAAGAGGAAATGGCACGCCAGACCATAACGCTTTGTTGCGGGCATGTGTGGCGTGCGATAGTAATTGCAGGATCCTCATGCTGCCCTGGATATCTACAGACAAGTTTACGGCTGTCGTCAGGACACAGTTGGAAACGGGACTCGTCATTAAAAACTATACGTCCTCAGTCGTAGCAATTCCAAGTAGATCGATCCTGGCATCACTATAATTCTGCACCTTATTGGTGCGTTGCTTTTTGCGTTATAGAGTGTATATATCTTCACCATGAACTTTGCTTTACATAATACGTTAGTAATAAGTAAGCAATGCTTTAAGTGATAAGTAATATACGCTTCATGAAATAAGTATGTAATAAGCAGTCTGTGCAGTGCATAATAAGTTCATAATAGTTATTCATAATTACTTTACGTATTAATTAATTTTTATATTTTATAATAATCTATATAGTATATAAAACACTAACTTACGTGGACCCGAAATCGACGTTATTTGTGTATCGTCGAATGGCAACAATCAACGTAAATAAAATAACCCAGATATTTTGAATTATTGCTGTTTTCAAATAGCCGAGGTCAATTTCTATGCTAAATAAGGAATTAAATTGTAATATTTATGTTTGAACTGACTTTTTATTTCTTCCTTTGATGTAAAAGTAATTTAAACGTAATTTTGCTACCCGTTATCTGGCCACGTCAGAATTAATGTTTACTTTTTTAATTTGTTCCGTGTTAAAATTCCGTGTTTGGGTATTTCAGTTGACTGCGAGATGCTGCGGACATATTTGAGGAGGTGGAGTGGTCGTTCACGGTAAGAAGTCGATTTGTCGCCAAATATGGTAACCATCACCTTTTGCGGATTTTCTTCACATCTGCCGTTTTTGTTATAGCCACCCTATCTGCTGTTACAGAATTCGGCCGCCATCTTGATTTGGCGACAAACTTCTTACCGTGAACGACCACTCCACCGAAAAGTCTTTTGTGGTATTATTCCATTTCACAATATATTCAGGAAGTCGAAATTCAACACGTTTGAATAGATACGTGCGTGTTTTTTTTTTCTTCAGAATTTTGCATTTTTTTAAAGGATTGGAATTTTATTTTTGTTTGCATTATGTGTTCCGGTATATTACCTATTGCAGAAATATTATTTAGGAGTTAGATTTGAATGATATGTCTATTTCCTGCAAAATATCACTAGACATGGGTAATTTTGTACAGGTATATGTATATTTCGACCAGCTTTCCTTAAATATTTGATTAAATACGCAATGATTTAAAGAATTGTTAAAATAAATAAATAAATTATACAAATCAAAACATTTTTAATTACGGTGTGTAAAAAAGTTTAAAAAATAACTATTACACACCGCCGAGCGCTAGCCGGCGCAGCCCGGCTAGTGTTTAATAAATTGTAAACATTTAACAAAAGTGGGTACCTTTTATACATTGTAAAACGTAACCAAATACATTTACATACTTTACTATGAAAACATATTTTCTTCTCATAATGTTGGATTTTCACAAATGGACATATATATTATCGGTTTACCAATGAAGCTAATTTAGTCAAATTAGTGTATTGAGGCAAAAAAGAGAATATAATTCTACTCTTCTACTCAATATTCTCAGTGCGCCTTAAGAAGATTCTAACCATTATGGGGAGGACGAAAATGACATACTATATCTATCAAATATTATTAAAGGAATAACAGATGCAATTTTAAGGAGCGATAATAATTTAATTATTTTAACATTATAATGTAGAACTAATGCAAAAGAATGTATTGTACTTAGTTTTTATTAACAAGAATATCATTTTGTTTGACTGCATTTGTCACGACATTTGATTGTACCTATGTTTATTAAACACGCAGAATGTTAATATTGGAGAAATTGCTGTTAAGATCTGATATATACAAGTTAAGTAAACATCATATCTTACCTTTATAGCTTAAATCAAATGAGTTTACAGCTTAAATCAAATCAACTAATAACACAAGTAAAATGACTTTCTGTAAACTAATAATAGGTAGATGCAACGACAAACGTCGACTTGTTCCAATACATGGTAAAATATTGGATTTTGTTTAACTTTTTTATTTTAACAAATAACAAAAACATCGTCCTGTTACATAGTGGTTGTGGTTAATCAATTCCTGCGATTATTCAACATCAAACATATGTACTGTGAAATTGAAAACTACTTCACCACACGGAAATCTTGCAATTCTTTAGAAAACTCTCCAACTCTTGATGATCAACAAAAAGAGTGTCCTAAAAGTTCCCGTACTGAAGATTCGTGAATTTATTATGCAAAAAAAAACCTTTAAAGCAATAATTTTTATACTAATGATGAAAAGCATTTCCTTACATTAGGTTAAAAACCTAATGTAAGGAAAAAATTTGAACTTACATTTATAATAAATGTTATAAATTTCCGCCCTTTTCTTGGACACAAAGCTGAAGTCGTTTCCGCATATTTTTAGAAACGCGTTTCAAGATGCTTGAAGCGACTTCTGTTATTCTTTTAGTAATGGCAATTTTCTGATCACATATTGTTTGGTGATTATCTTCATGAACTTTGTTCTTTAAATATTTCCACAGAAAAAAGGCAGGGATGCTCAGATCAAGGGAACGAGGTGACCAAAGATTTCTTGAGATGAGTCGATCGCAATACCATCGGCAATAATAAAGCTGCTTCTCATTGTTCGGTGGCTTTTGCTCCTGTAGCATTTTTACACAATAAGCACGAAGATTCAAAGCTCTTAAAGCCTTATGTATCGATCCCTGCGATGTGACCATTTGTTGCGACAAACGCCTCACGGATTGATGAGGGGAATGTAGTATCCTCCGATGAGTTTCTTGCACAAAGACTCGTGTAACGACTTTCGGTCTTCCACTCCTGTGTTTTGTGTTCCACCGAACTTGTCACACGAAATCGCCGAACGAGTTGATATAGCGTATCATTAATCGGTGTTACATCATTTGGATATTTATGTCGCCAAAATTTTTTACATCTTTCATGTGATTTACATTCAAAAAAAGCCTCAAACAGCGCAATTCTCTGAATGCGTGATAAACTCATCTTGCAATAAAAAACAAATTGACGTGGAACTTTATTATCGCAAAACTTGAACGCGAAGAAAACCGAAATAATAAATATTAAAGACTCGATAAAACTATAAGCAGACAATAGAATTCAATAAGAAAAAAATACGGGCTTTCTTTAAAGTTGGACTACAGGAACTTTTAAGACACTCTCTGTACCTTTGTCACTCGAAAAAAACTGGAAAGATCTTGATGGTCAGTATACATAGTCACTACAATAAAGGGATAGATCTCGATCTAGTAAACATAAAAAAGTGACGATATCTGAATTAAAGACTAACTAGATCTCGATGACTAGATATCTCGTGATTAGTGAAATGATCCAGATCTTGATGGACGAAATATCTCATCCAAAGCTCTAGTAGTGTCAAATGCTATAAGTGAAACTCAGCATTCTAAACTCGATACAATGAAAGAATGAAAATTTTAAAGACTACATATTTAACTGAAACTTCATTAACAAAATCTCTTCCTACCTATTTCGTACATGTGGCAGCCAAGAATGCAAGTTTCAGCGAAACTGATATTATCCAAAGATTTTCGAGTTGAGTAAGAAAGATAGAAAATATGCTTCTTACTGCTTTTACTCTGGTGTAGCTGCAATAGATTGTATAGCTAAAAAATAGATGGCTCAGATAAAAAAAAAAGGTTCCAGAGATGAAAACGTTTATTTAGACCCCCCAGAGATTCTGGTTAAATGAAGTTCCCCGGATGCTGCCGTTAACGGACGTACCTCCAGGACATCTCATTCGCTCAAAACCTTTTTAAATTGAATATATTGGATGAAAAAACCTTAACGGGTTTAAATTGCCTCCGAGCAGCAGTAGAGAAGAGATAGTAAAAACACCGTACGATACATCTATATGGCAAGTTTGGAGGTGTTCTTTTCGAACAAAGGAATAGAATATATTCTACAAAGAGGATATTGAGTTTATTCATTTAACGTAAACATTTGGTAGATTTAAACTGAGTAAAAAAAATGCAGTGAATGGAAAATTTTCCGAAATCTTTAATTCAGAAAAAGACATATATTGACATTTGAAGCAGAATGTATACTTTGTTAAGCAAGGTATCACCTTTATATGCGGTGTGAAATTTATATTTGAAGTTATAACCATGACGCTGCATTTCTTTCTTTTGTTCTTGCTTAAGAGAAATATTTAATTTTAGTAGATTTGGCTGAATGATTTGTGCCTGAAATGGCATGATTGGTAGGAAATTAAGAAAAAATGGCATGCAGAGAAAGAAAGACACGAAACTTAAGGTGTATGTATACAATAGAAATCACGAAAATCGACCAGAATATCAATATTAGTTTTATTAATTCAAAATATTTCTCAATTTCTTAGCTTTCAAACGATGCCAAGGTCTTGTAAATATTCGAAATAAGTTTTTAGTTACAAGGATTTTAGTTAGATACTAACTCCATGAAAAGCCATGTTTCCAAAACCTTAAACTCGATTTCTAAAGAACTTTGTTTTTGCAATAGAATGCTTTGTTAAAATACGTGATTACTCCACAATGAATTCACTTATTGTAACTATTTTCACATCATTATGATAAGTATAATACAGTAGATGTTTTGAATCTAAATCGGAGTATTTAGTTAAGAAATGGATTTTTAATTGATTTTTAAATGTTGAAATTCCTGAAAAAATGCTACATTTTTTAAGCTTCTTTGATTAAAAAATTATAAAAAATAAACTATTTCATGCAACAATTTGTGATAGAAGCTCAAAACATGAAAAATAATATTTGGATGAATTTGCAATAAAAATCGTATTTCTGAACAAATTATAATTTGAGATATTGTGTTTCAAAAACATGCTAATTTGCTAACTATACCTAATTAGATAATTAATTATATGCACAATCAAATTTTTTCTCCCTGAAATGATTTTAAGAATACAACACTTGCTTGTTGTAAAAAGAACTGGATTTTTAAAGTCAAAATTAACAAAAACCTTTTCTAGTGTATTCGTACACCTTAAATACAGAACAGAAGAGAAAAGCAGACAATTTTCTTCAGCATTGAATGAGTGATTTCTGTCACTCAATACCTGAAAAAGCATGGAGACATTTTTAGTGTTCAAACTGTAGCACAAATATTCACAGATTGTTTTGTAAATTAGTCAAAAGCTTGATTCGAATCATCCTTTTTTGATACATCAAACTACAATATATTAAGTCTACATTGTTAATACTAGGCTGTTATGCAAATGAGTTTAGAGAGGATTCATCTAAATCTGAAGCTATTCATCTCAACCAATTTAAGATAAGAAAGGTGTTTAAATTAGAAAAAAAAATTCGAAAACAAAATTGTTTAGTTGCAAATTCAGTGAACCAAGTTATTATAAAACATCCTTAAAAATTAACACTATAGATACATCAGAAACTGCACAAATTAGTGGGTTCATTTGGGGGTTCAATGTGAATACCAAAACTATTAAGTACATTTCGTACTTACAGAATTCCGTCACAAAAAATATAATGATAGAATTTTATTTATCGTTGCAATTCAATGTTAAAATTGTTCTTTGTTCCGCCTTAATGGAAAAATATATCTCACGAAAATCATGTATACAAATGCCAGATTCCTTAGTCATGGTCTTAGGCATAAATGCAGAAATTGGATGGACCGATCAGAATATGATTCATATAGGTTGTGGTGATACTAAATCCAGTAACACATTTATTTGTTAATTACTCTTTAAATGTGTTCATTAAATTTCAAATTACATAAAATTGCGTGTCCGGGAGCATAGTTAATAGATATCTTAATGTTACGAAATAATTACACTATACTGTCTTCGACTTTTAAGAACAGCACTCTTAGTCAAAATCAGAGTTCCCAGAAACCGAAGTGGAAAAAAAGTATACATACTTTTCCAACTCACTTGGAGCAACTCTTTGGAAGAAATGTAAATTGCATGCAAAGACATAATGTATTGGTAGTTCGTGAATAGGAATCAACTGTTGATAAAATGAAAGCTATTTCGGTTTAGCTAAATGAGTACTATATACCGTTCTAAAAAGTTCAAAAAACACCTTGAAAATGTTTGACTTTGTGTATTTTACTCGCAAACAGATGATCACCTTTAAGAGATAGTTTGAACTACACAAAAACATTAGTTTATAATCAATTAGATGAATTCGGGGGAATAAAAAACGAGCACCATTGTTACGAAAAGATAAAGATAACTCACTGTGAAAAAGAAATGACCACAACAAGGTTTAAAATAAAATTGCGAAAATATAGAAACATGCGGTCTTTGATTACTTAAATCAAGTAGAAATCCCCACTGAGTATCTTATGTACGAAATAAAATACGAATATCAATCACCATAAAACATACTTCAGCGAAAAAATCAATTTGATACTGTTAAAATTGAATACTCGTAAAACACGGATAGTCTTTCAGGGAACATTCCCCATGCCATCTCCCGAGTACATACTTCTCAAGCAAGGATCAAACATATTTCTCGAGTCCCCCACCCAAGATGTGAAAACAATAATCGCCACTGAAGTATGAAATACCTTTCTATTTCTCCGAGGATAGGCCATAACTCCAACATCTGGGCCATAAAACTTGGTAGGACTGAAGTGCTATGACCACCAAGGGCCTCGCAAAAGTGCATCTAGTAAACAATGTGGAAAGAAATATTATTAATGCAATAAATTTAACCGTGTATAACCATCATTTAGAACCCTTCAATGGACATTGAATTGCCTTTGGTGAGTGATCGTTTTGTAAGAAAAAGTACGTTCGATGCTCTCGGTTTGGGTATCTATTTTTTATTACGATTCCGGTCTAATGGTAGTAGTAGATATAAATCTGGAGACAGTTACATACATGTATTGGTATGTTTTGCGCTTAAATGGTGAAGCTGTTAGTTAATGGAACTAGTTTATGTCTGCGTTTATCTTTGGGGTACCTTCTTTCAGGTTGGAAACGTTTCACGAAATATGTGTTTCTTGTGGAAAATGATAAGGAAAATACAAAGATTAGCTGACGATACCAGTTTTTTCTATTAATATTATTTCATTCTGGGTGAGACGAAAGCATTTATCGATTCGAAACACTTTGCTACATTTTGAAAACGAGCATTTGAACGTGAAATATATCATTCCTTGGAATCAGTTACGTATTGAAAACACAGGAATCATTGTATCAATGCTTTTTTATGCTGTATATACTAATAAAGAAATATATTTTTTCAGTACGTTAAACCTCCAGGTATTAACAGATTTCCTAGTAGTGCAGTTATTATTGTTCCATCACAATATACATAAATCACTAACCACATATATATTGGTTGGAACAATCCTATAAAATATTATATTGTTTAAAAAAGGAAAATACTGCTTAGAAATCATGCACTTGCGACTACAGATTTTAGAACGGATAAACACACGTGAATCTTTATCAGGGGGTTAAAATATAAAACAAATTCATAAAATTGAAAATCATTTGATTCAGTTTAGAATCAGCTACACAATTTACAGATTTTTCTCAGAACAGTTGTATCACTATCTATTTTGAAAGTAGTAATGCTCCGAGGTAAAAGGTCTGAATAAATCTGAAGTATTGTTTACAAACAAATAAAAGTGAGGTATTTCGTGAATACAAATGTACTGTTGATAAAATGAGAGCTATTTTGAAACTGCAAAGCGTATAAAGCCACTAAATTCAAATTTTCCAAGAACCCGAAAGATAAATAACTTGTGCTGAATATTAATGCGCCAACCTCATCGTCTATGTAAAAAAAATATATCTACTATGAATTTGTCTCAAAATTACAAATAAAGGCAACGAAGTTTAAAATATTGATCTATAAGACTAAAAGGAACTGTTCCAAACAGCTTGTTACTTTCAAACTGACATGTGGTCCATCGTTTACTTACAAAAATATAAATCTTCATTTATAAGGATTTAGAACGTCTAAAACGGACACTTTTAAAGAAAGGACAAAATTAAAGCGAGTTAATATGTAAGGGCAAACAATTTTTGTGTTTTCTTTCATTATTAGTGTATAATGCTAAAGATGAAATAAGACCGATATATATATATATATATATATATATATATATATATATATATAATAACAACATAAAATATACAAAATAACATAACACACACAAAATAACAAAAAATAACCAAACAGCCGGGGTGAATTAACCAGAAACCGAAACTTGAAACTACCCATGCAAGCGCTCAGTTTTAGTATTTTGTTCTGTTTTTGTTTTATTTGATTTTTGGTGGTGTTTGGGGGAGTGTATGAGCAATTTTTTCAGCCTAATGCTGCTCACATGTAGAAAACACCATTTTATGTTGTTTGGGTCAGGCTCCTCCCTGATGACGCCCTGATCCACCAATATTTCTTCATTTTGTGTTATTTTTTAAGACTTTTGTTACATTTTTTTAGAAATTCTCGTGTTCTTGAAATTATATATATATATATATATATATATATATATATATATATATATATATATATATATATATATATATATATATATATAAGCTACCTGTGCACATTTACTATCTTGCAATTATACATTTTAGTAAATGGTTCTATCGTTTATTTAAATATTATAAACGAAAGAAATGCATTTGCTAGATAACGACCGTAACAACATACAAGAACAATGTATCGTTCATTTGGAATATTTTTTGACTAGCTAAACGTCTAGTTCTCAAATGAAGAAAGATGTTAATAACTACTACAATTATAAATATTTATAGTCATAATGTACACTTATTTAGAACAACAAATTGTATAGATCTGCTTTTTACGTACAGTGCATCATACATTTTCATTTGAAAAATCTAGGCGGATTAGAACATTAGAACATTTTTCGTTTAACTCTAGCAGCCAACAGTTCTTTTATAAGACTTGCTGAACGAAACTTTTCATAAAATACAACTGTTCTTAATTATATGTTTCAATTTACTAACTCTGAAATGAATTTAGCATTTGTAAACATAATGTTAATGAATGCCATTTACAAAAATGCGTGTTGAAGTCTTTCATCAGACAATAGCCATCCAAAATGGTAACTACAATGCATGGTCAAATTAATATGAACACTAAACTTTTGAAAATAATTTTAGATTCTACTCTATCCTCCAATGACTGTTATGTATAAATTTACATAACCAATTGTCCATGTGGGTGCTTGAAGAAATGTTTTAGCTACTGTTACATTGGTGTATAGAAGGAAGAAGTGAAAATAAAGGGTGGCCGTAAAATAAATTTCACTATTTGGAGCCACCTGAAGTTAAATCAAATATACGGAAAAGAACCAAAATTAGTTTTCTTCATATTTTAGAGACTTTTGAATTCAAGGGGAAGACATATTTTGAGAAAAAGAAGTGCAGTAGCAAAAGTCGCCTGAAGGAGAAAATTTGGAACTGCATTAAACGCAGATATAATGTATTATGCAAAGTATCGACTGCATAAGCAACAACCATGTTACTAATTTCAGTTAAATGTACGACACGTAGCAATTTTAAAAAACTGGCAATCGACATACAAATTTAAAAAAAATTAAAGCCGAAGAAACATTCTCTTATTCATGAGAATAAAGTTCCCACCTCGATAATACAGATCATATTTTATCCACTGACCTTCCTTATGTTTTATGAGTCGGATACAATTCCCATATTGATTTCAGGAGGAATTAATGGGGCTGATGTCTCGTACGGAGTCCAAATTTTGCATGATTGATGCAATGCGAATGGCTTTTCCAACATCAGCGCCAAGTTTCCCCTATCTGCGACTTTTGGAACTATTTAATTTCGTTGAATACTCGTTCCGTGTCTATTTTTTCATATTGTTTACTAAACTAGAGCTGATAAGAAGGTGTTGAAAAGTAACTCTATATATGCAAATACCAACAAATCGCAATGTCTAAGAGAAAATGGATACAAGACGCACTCCTATTGACTTCGAACTTGCAATAATCGTTGCTGTTAGAAACAGTTGTGTAGGCTTTGCAAAATGCCGGCAGTTGTAGTAGTGTAATATTTCAATTTACGCTGCATTGTAGTAATGCATCCGGCTTTTGGAGAAGGTCTGGAATCAATCTTGTTGGTAAATATCCGAGGACAACACCTCGAAATTTCGAACTATGGTCAGAAATCAAAGTCTGAACTGGCACTTCACTCTCCAAACTGCCGACATTTGCAAATAGTTGCAGACAAGAGTTTGTTTAACTTTACAATGGAGCACCTGATAGATTTAATCGAAACGCAAGTTGAGTGATCACTACAACGTGCTTGTGAGAGGAAAGGAGAATCAACATACTTCTGAATTGTACACATTTCGTTATCTTTCCAATGACTGTAATTATATACTGTTGGATTAAAAAGTTTGTTGCAAATATTTATTGATGATCGTGATCGATAAGCTGAGATTTTCTATCCGAAACTTACATTTATTATAAATGAACACACATGCCAAAAACATTGAAGGATCACATACCAGTGTTCAATAAGAATAAACTCAACATGTGTGTTGTTTCTAAAGTCATAAGAAATTATCACCTTATGAAATGTAGAGGACTTTTATACTATCGAACACAGAATTAAATAGACAGGTAATAAATTAGTACGTTCTAATGCCCCGTATAGTAACAGTAAATGGTGAAAAACGACGTTGCTTGGTTTCAAATGTAGTTTTTGTGCTACAATGTGGCCAATTATGACAAAAGGTGTCCAGTCTACGCGACATCCTTTATATATTATTTTTTCTTGTTAGTTATGTAGACTTTAAAGCAAAGTGTTTGTAGTTTAATGTAGTACTAGGGGGCCCGCCCCCTGCTCGCTAACGCTCGCCAACCCCCGGATTGCTTTGCAATCCTCAATGGTTCGCTGCGCGAACCTATGCTCGCTTCGCTTGCATCCATGAAGACATATGTCCCAGCAGAAGGGATTGTTTACAAAATATCATTTTCCAAAAAAATATTTTTCAAATCTAAATTTGCTATATTACAGTAAAATATATATACAGTACCCTGGAATCAGAATTCAAATGATAACTTTGATCAAATTTTGTGTCGAAATGCGAGCGCTGCTTTTGAAATTGAATATCCAGCATGGTGTTCGTGTGTACATTTCCAGCACTCTCGAGTCATCCACACTTTTTCATTGAGTTTGTTGTCGAAAGTTGTAGTGCAAGCGTCTTGTTGAACTATAATGGTTGGCATTGAAAAGGACCGTTTTTTAAATGGCCCTGAAAAGATCCTCCGCTTTCTTCGATTTCTAATTATAAACTGCAACAGCTCGACTAAAATTCATTTTTGTTTTCAATAAAATTTCAACCGATAACGCTATAAATTCAATTGAGGCGCGAGGCTACGAAGTGAACAAACAACCGTACAATGTTGCCAAAATGCGATAACAAATAACGTCTTTTTTGCGTGCCACGTAAGAGAATTATATATATAGATAACGTCTAGATAATCATTGAAAACGTTATATTTGAGAACTGTTTACTCATAAAAATATAATGGAGTAATTATTATATTAATGTTCAATTAATCGTAGTTTAATTGAACTGATCATCATGCCAAGTCAATTCAAATAGCAAAACTTCAAGATATCTCTCAATAGTATTACAAAGGGAATTGAAATGTTCAGAGCTATAATAAAAATTTAAGAAAAGAAGCATCTGAAAAATACAATTTAACAACAGTAGCTAGAAACAACAAGAACGCACAAATGCGTGGTTTTTAAAATTACATCCAGCACCATCCTTACAAAAAACAAGTTGTTTTATGTTCCAATACTTTAATTTTCTTTCAAACATCAGCAAAGGAAAGTAGCTGGATTCAACGCTTGAAGGAAAAGATTTCAGCTGAGGTTATCCCCAGAAGTATGGCTTCGCCAGCTCTCAAATGATGGAAAAAATACCCCGAATTTCTCTTCTGGGTAAATAATTTCAGCTGAAAAAAACTTGAATACGTAGTTACCAGAAGCAGATGAAAAATAAAACGTTATGCGCTTGGTCATAAAAAACGCTGCTTGTAGGCTTCCTTCGTGGATTAGAGTTTTTTTTTATACCCTTCACAGTTTGTGAAGTTTTTTATTCCTTCTTTTAGCTCGTATTTGTGTGTATTTTTATCCCAGAACGCCTACTGACTATAAAATCCCACCTGCTCCCTCAAACCAGTTAACAGTATGGGGAGACTTCTCTTTTTCGTCTTCACGTTTCTTCTTGCTTGACTCCAAAACTTCGCCTTTTCTGTTGTTATTCCGCGATTGAGTTCAAAAGTCCCAAGTCTGACATGTTTGCAAACAGCGGCAGATGGGTGGTGGGGGATAGTTGAAATGAAACGGATTTTGGTTTTAGGTGAGGATTCGAGGACTGATTGGAAAAAGGACGAGTGAGAAATAGTGGAACTTCATTAGAAAAATTAACTGTATCGGGATTTGATGGTTTTTCTATCTCAATGAATAAGAATTTAGTAAGGTAATACAATGTGATGGTAAAATAGAGATTGTGCTTGGTCATAAAAATCTATACTTAACGGTTTCTGTCATGAATTCGTTACTTTTATCTTTCACGGTTTGTGAAGTTGCTAGCCCTTCTCTTAGCTCTTAACTATACGTTCTTTTGTGTATTAACCAGCACTAATAGGGAGTGAGAGAAAGTTTAAGCGAAATTTATTTTCATTTGGAAAGGTGGAATTGGTGAACTGATTGGTGGAAAAGCTCCTTCAAAAAGTGTGTAGTAACGGAACTTCACTTTGTGAAATCTTCTACTCTGAGATGTGATATTTCTCTTAATGCTTACGAAACGTATAATGTTATCCAATTATACTGTAATGGTAATAAAGACAGTGCTTGGTTTTAGAACTCTCTGCATGAAATTGAATTCTTTCAGGAATTGAATTTCTTTTGTCTTTTACTGTTTGCGAAATTTTTAGTCATTTTCTTAGATTCTGTTTTCTGTGAACTCTTATGTGTTAAACAACACTAAAAGTAGGTATTAGAGAAAGTCCAAATGAAATTTATTTTTATTTCAGATGTGGAATCATAAAGCGATTGTTGAAACAATGAATTTTAGAAATGTTTGATGTAACGAAACTTCACTTTGATATGTGAATTATTCTGAGATAAGAGGCTCCTTCCAATCCATAAGAATAATGTAATAAAGTAACACCGTAGTTATTATATTACTGTATTCTTATTACTTCACGAATCCTTCTTGAAGGCTTCTTTCATGTGTTGTATGCCTTTTATTTACACGCTTTTTTAAGTTTATTAATCATAGTCTTTTAGCTGGTATTTGTGAGAATTAACGATTACCCCTTAGATGAATAATGAAAGATGGTCGAATTTTAACGTATTTCAATTTAAGGTGAGGAATCAGTGGTAAAAGAACGAGTGTGACATGAAGTAACTTTACGCGAAATCAACTAGTCTGAGTTTTGAGAGATTTCTCTATGCGGTATTTGCGTGCGTAATTCCAGCCTTCGTCGCCGATAAACAGCAGTCAGCATAGGTGCATTAACCAGGCGTCTGCTGCGGAGGCCCATGCGCAGCAACGTTCTCTGAACCGTTGTTGAGGATACACTCTTGGAAGCCCCTTGGATCATCTGGGCTGTCAGTTGCTCAACAGTTACACGTCTATTCACCCGAACACATCTCCGTAGCATTCGTTCGCATCTGTCATCTATAGCCCGTGGTGCACCACATGTGCCACGTCGCTGATTTTGGATGGTGCCATTTTGCCATGCACGGTATACTTTTATCACGGCGGCACGCGAACAGTTCACAAAATTAGTCGTTTCCGAAATGCTTCCACCCTTGACCCGAAAGCCAATAGTCATGCCCTTTTGGACGTCGGATAAATCGCTATGTTTCTGCATTGCGCCAACGATTGAAATGCTTTCCGATGCCCGAGGACATCGTTTATATACAATCCACTGCAATGTGCTGCCACCTGCCTTTTGTGATTGGTTATTTCACGTTGACGTCGAAAGTAGGTGGTGGTCACATTAATGTGACTGGACTGTGTTTAGTAGAGTGTGTCTTGAAGTTTTCCTTTCAGGATTAGTTTTTTCGTATCTTTCAATGTTTGTGAGGTTTTTAAATCATTTTTAGCTCATATTCTAGTATATTAAAGAGATAGAGAGGCTGTAAACTGCGGATGGTCGAGATGGAGTACATTCTATTTTGACGCGTAGATACGAGAACTGACTGAAAAAGTAGTAATTTGACTTAACGAAACTTAACTTGGTAAATGCATTTATACTAAGCTCTGAGAATTCACTCAAAGCATAAGAGACTGTGATATAATATTAATTAATAATATTATAATACAATAGAGTGCCTGATAATGAAAACAATTATGTTTGAAGGCTTCTTTCATGGGTCGAAGTTCTTTTCTATAACAGTCGTTCATGAAAACTCAGTCAGCTTGTATTTGTGTGTATGTTTTGTATTATACAACTTCAGATGAGTTGAGAAGGAAAGTTGAGATGAAGAGAGTTTCAATTTTAGGTATGAATTCTTGAACAGATTCAGTAGAGAGCAATGTAAGATAAATGAACTTCACATACGGATGTCAACTATACTAACAACTGCGTTTCTTCTCAGTGCGTATGAATAATATATGAAAGGTGCATTAGAGTAATAGAATAAGACATGGTGACCAAATATTTCACTATGGATTTGAATTTCCCATCAGAACCCCAATGTCATTGTCTGCAGAATTTTCAATTATTTTGGAAGAGTACGGAGACTAGTTTATTTATCTCACATAATTATAAAAGTCACATCTCCTATAAATGGGTGTCCAAACTGTTTATTTTAGAAATGCTTTACAACCGTTTTATGAAATGGTGAGTGGTATATTTTTATTCGTCATAAATTCATTACTTCTAAATTTTACGAATGGACCTTTTTCAGGAGACACTTCCGTTAAATGAATATATAAACCCCTTCAAAAAATTAAAATCGCTTCGTTTTGGTATTATTTGTCTAATTGGTAGTGGAATTTGAATAATACTAGAGCTACGCAACGGGCTATTGGTGACAGTCCGGGATGATTTCAAGTACAAAATATGATCTGGCACCCCACTCTCTACACTTCCACCACGCCACGTGAGGCTATTTGAAATCACGACTGATTTACCGTACACAGCTCCCAAGTACTCAACAGTCATTCGTTTGGTTTGAGTTTCGAACTCTCAATCCTCCGGTTTCTAATGCTTGTCTCAACAAACTGGGTTACTGACGCCTGTTTAATTTTTGTACTACAGATAATTTTGTTACAAAAAGCAGTGGAAAGTACATAAGATTGTTTTTTCGTTCAAATGATACATAGTTAGTTCAGCTCTGGTTACATAAAAAAAACCACATTCAAAATAGTAAAAAGCATCGCATTTCAAGAATAACAACGATAACTACTTACACTGTCCTCATATGCTCGTAAAACGTGTTAGCAGTGTGAAAAAGCAGAAGCCTATGTGGAAGAAAGTAAATGGGGATACTGTTACATTTGTGGTGGGGAACCACAGAAGCGAGTTAGCCTCAACCTATGTAAAGTTTTCTTTAGTCTATTTTGATATATTTCTAAACACTTGATACCACTATGTACATTACTAATTCTCCTCTGCAAACTATAATTGTATTACTAATGAATATTTTAAAACTAATTCCCCTTCTTAAAATATTGCCTTAGTAAAAAGGTTTTAGCGTACATTTAAAAAAAATTTTTGCCTACAATCATTGTTAATTAAAGGTATGTTCCTTGTACTGTCCACATCTAGGATAGTACGTATTTATATTAAATGTAATTTGAAATTGTTTTACTTACAAGAAGTACTATGTTACACTGTTATAACGTTCAAGAAACTTATGTTTTCATGTTTGCTCATTATCAGAAGAAGAACAGAAACGCTTACAAGATTCTAATCATAGTTAAAATAATCTAAATGCTAATTTTGCATTGGTTTCAAGTAAGGCGCTTTGAGTCTCAGAATTAACTGTACTTTATCTCTCAGAAATCGTTGATTTGTCCTCTCGGGCAGCGCACTCATGGAGTAGGATCAAAAACCCCATACCTAAGAACTAATGTCACAAATACATAAATAAATATATCATTAAAAATAGCTTTGTTCACAAGGAGGGGTACGTTGAGCTGCTTTAACGTTCAATAAACTTGAGTTTACGAATTACTATAAGAAAAAGAAATATTGAATAAAAAAACTACACTTGCTAGTGAAATTAATCACGCAGGAAGTTGGATTGAGTCTTGAAATTAAGGTATCAGTACACCTTTTAAATGTCATTTTCGACAAAAATATAGATTTTCTAATTTTGATAGAATATTAAAATATAATCTTTTTTCTATAAAATACTGCTTGAATTGTGTTTCTATCTAATTTAGAACCGAAGTTATAGCGTTTTAAAAATTAGTCGAAACTGATTTTTTACACCGGAAGTGCCTGTTAGTAGACGGAAGTCATCTTAAATGTTTGTTTGCATTCCTTATTTCTTCAGAATCTTATTATAAAAGTGAAGAGTTTACTCAAGTAAGCCAAAATTACTAAATTTAAATATATTATTAGATTTTTAATGTATCTGGCAGCGTATTATTTTTTAATTTGGGATTCGAAAATGGCAATAAAATAGCTATTCATTGCGTTGTTTACTTGTGTGTTTTAGATATTTTGAATTCACCTAGCGCTTATTTCAATACGTATTTCTTTTGAAAATTTTCACTTTATTTATTCAACCTTTACGCTGCGGCGCTTAGATTTTTTTCAATCGTCTCACAGAACGGCTCTTTAGCCTGCTTTTCCAACCCTCCTTACCTAATTACCTAGCTTAATTGACATACTTAATTGAGTGATAGAGCCTTGAGTGGCATTTACGACTGACGCTTTCCTTACATAGTATTGTGCAGCGTACCGTTTGGCATGAGAGATATCACTGGAGCGACCTTCTGCCTTTCCCCCAAAGCGTTCACACCTCACGGTAGACAGGGTAGGATAGCGAACAAAAGGAGGAACACTGTACAAGTCAGTCGCTGACAGCTCGCAAATGGTGATCGATGCCAGCTGTCCCTTAAAAGGGGGATAACATCCACAGTATACAGATCTATACCGTTCCGATATGTGTAAACTATGTTTTAATGGTAACAATTGTCTATCTGCCGTAGCGCAAAGGTTAAAATGCCTTCCCGATGAAACCCAGAATCCAAATGAATGTATGAATGGTGCGATATGGCAAAGAATACCAAAAAATGAATTCGTTTGCTTACAAACTTAAAAAATTGAGGAGAATGATACCCTGATTCAGTTTAACGATGGCTTTAAAACCTGTTTATCAATTTTAAAAAAAACTAAAAGTTTCTAATCCTGCGTATTTTACCTTGAAAGGATATAGTTACTTGGTTCAGGCGAGAATTAAGGATGCGAAAAGACTTTCTACTCCCCAATTAAAAAAGCGTAAAAAGGTGGTAAAAGCACTTAGAAAGAAAAAAAATATCGTTTTTGAATCTAAAGAGGGTGAAATATATAAATCTGGTGGATTTCAGTTTTTAAAATACATTTTTTAAAACAAATTTGATACACAAAACTTGTTTTTGGCATTTTCTCATAATAAGATTTTTAGTCGATTTTGTTTACGCAAAACATCATAAAACACATTTTTATATATGAAATGCTTTAAAATTTGGCATGATTACGCTTTAATTGCTTATGAAGGGTATAGACTCTGCTCATGATTGTAGATTAATTATTTTTATGTTTTATATCAATTTGTATTTATTGTTGCAATATATTTTATTAATTTTTCAACAATGTATTTCTCGATCAACCATAACTCTTAACATATCTTCAGAAAAATTATGTGAAAAGTCTATTCCCTAGATAATATTGTTAGATTTGTTATTTAGTGTTTAAAATCTTGATATTTTGATTGATATTTGAGTTATCAGGTATGACGTATGAGTAATTTTTGTTAAAATTTCACACATTTGTCTTGCATAAAAAAAAAAAAAAATTCAATGTAAACAAAGTTTTTTTGTATTTTTCTATGTTTTATGTTATGTTTCTATTTAAAACATAGTTCTGAAAAATAAAAATTAATAAATTAAAAAAAAACACCTCCTAAGGTGTACTGATACCTTAAAATGAACAGGACCCTTCGATTCGCACTGGTCTTAACAATTTACAATCTATCAATTAGAAATCGCTTAAAACGTTTTGGAGATAGATCAAATACCCAATGTTAAGGCATTTCTTCCCAATTAAGAGCAAATTAGATAGGAGAATTTCCATTGAAATGGTAATTGAATAATATGTTCGTATCCACAAAGTTGTTCGATTTAAAACAGCTGTATGTGAATGAATAATATTGTTATAATACACTTTTATATGCCAAGAATGGCATTACATTTCGTTTAAAGAAAATAATTAATATTTTGTGAAACATCCTCTCACATATGCACTTAACGACTCAGTAACAGTTCAGATGACAGCCTCCTAAACACAACGCAAGTCCTATTCCTGAACTTAGCATGGAAGTTTTTCGCACTTATGTGATACTTTCCTTGTGTGTACGACCATTGCTCAATGTTTTTTGTTTCACGTTAGGTGCGGTTTAGTAAAATATAAACCCTACGGCCGTAAAACCAAATCAACCGTATGGCCTAACAATATGAATTGCATGTACTCAATGTTGAAATTCCATAAATGTAACATTAATATAAAGCAAATAAAACGCAATTATACATTTTTGCAATACATTGTCATGATACAGTTACAACAATCCTCTCTCTCTCTCTCTCTCTCTGTATATATATATATAAATATATATATATATATATATATATATATATATGTATATATATATATATATATATATATATATATATATATATATATATATATATATATATATATATATATATATATATATATATATATGACGACTTTCTCACAAGTTTCACTACTTATTTACTCATAGAATACGAGCAGGACAGAGAGCAATGAAAAAAGACGTGCTATAAGAGATGGCGCAACAAATTATAGATTGCTTATCAACAAATTAATTATTCCTTGATCAGCAATACTCAGACAGATTCCATTGCCTTACATGGTATCATTTTATGGGACATCTTTTAGCGAATAGATGAGAACAGATGGATCACGGCGTGGGAAGATGAATTTAGCTTAGCTTGCAAAAATTAATTATTCCTAATGCAATGGGCTGCGAAACTGTAAAAGGCACGTGAAAAAATACTCGTATGCGCCGGTCAACATGGAAGCAATTTTCTCACGAATCATTTTTTAATGTTACATCCCCCTTCCCAAGAAGACTACAGCCTATGCGTCCATAGGGTGTAGGACATCTAGGAAGAAGCTGTTAATGAAAACCTAAAATTTGAAATAAACTAGCAACCCTATAACCCAAAACTTCTATCTACCCACTTACTATTCATCTATTGACATACAAGCTAACATAAAAACACTTTGAACATTAATGACTCTTTATCTCAGTCATGTAACTCAGTAGCCGCAATAAACAATTAGAATATAGGATCCATAAAAATAAAACAAAACACAATAAACGGTATTCATAATAGAATTATCAAGGAGCATCAATACCACACTAGTTCACACACACACACACAATCATACCAAATCAAATACTGTACAAACTAATACAACCAGTTTCCAAAGAATTGTGTTCTGAAAAACTATAACCTAATGAAAATGAAATAATAAAAACCAATAATACTATGAACAGCATATTATAATAATCGTATAATGTAAAGCAATAATAATAAAATATTTACAAATATAATACATTAACTTCTATGACCAGTACGGACTTCAAAAAATCAGAGACCTAGGGGCTTACCCTAATCTCTTCGTTTATCTACTGTCGCGAACAAGTTTCAAAAAACCCAACATGAAAGTACAACATTTCTTGTAAATCATAAAATGAACGTTCACTGCAATTTAATTATATGCAAGCAATACGTAAATAGCTCTGCTATAATCCAGTATTTAGGATACATCAAACATTTTCCCCAAGTCCTTTTTAGTTATATTTCCTCATAATAAACAAAATACAATTTCACAAATTCCTTTCAAGTATTTCTACATTGTAAATAACCCTGAATATTATCTGCGACTCTCTGCATCTATTTATTTCTAATATAAATTTCACTTCCTTCAAGTATTAAATTACAAATAAACAAATCTACTCATCCTTATATTCTTAATTCACTTTGATAGCTGTCTTCAAGAGCGCAACTTCACAGGGAGTATTTTAACGTTCAATCTTGCATAACAAAAGGGTTTACTAAGATCAATCCCATCACCAGACAGGGAAAGTAGCTTAAGGCGTCTGGACAGAAAACCAAACATATAGAGAGAGAATACGAAAGTGCATCAAGGAATTATAGTTTGTTTTCTGCAATTATAGCTTTTGGCTGAGTTTATCAGGAATAACAATTCCATCTATTCCGACAGTAGAGGAATAACGATGATATAGTAAAACATTATTAGAGTTATATCATATTTATGGATAATCTAAAACTTTAAATATCACCATCGATTACTATAAGCATGTACAAAATATTAATATCTATGTAAAGTAAATAATGGATCCATACAAATATATACAATGGCAATTTATTTTTTAGTAAAGTCTTAAAAACTGAATGTGTTTTATTAAAGATTCCATTTAGCATGTATTTAGGATTTGAATTCCCTTTTTTGTATTGAAGTTGCTCTATTGAATAAAAAGATTCGTATTTAAAAATGTCAAAATTAAATAATACACTATTAGACAGCAAAAAAATGCAAGAGGGATCAAATATTATCGGCATCTTTACACGTAATTAAATTTGTGAAAGACTATAAAGTGATAAGAACTCCTTAACTTTTAAGGAGCTGTGTCTAAAGTACATTTTTAAAGAATAGTGTATTTTGTTTACTTTTATACATCTGAACTATTTACAGATAAATTTATACTATTATAAAATGCCAAAATATTTCAGGTTAATATTATCACAATTTGAACTAGTTTCATTTCAAAATCTCAACCTTTTATGTAACATTTTAAAATTGTAATTTGTAATTAGGAAATAATTAATCTCATCAGGAATGGATGATGATTAAGTATATTTGTACCGCAGACAGTTTTTAAAAAACTCTTTTTTTTTTGTTATCCGGGAAGGAATTAATTAGTTTTTTTAGGGTCTTCAACAGTAGCAAAGTGTTGATTAATCATGTTATTGATTTTCTCTATAAGTTCTCGATAAGACCAATATCGCCACCAACAAAGCTGACCAGATCTTGACTGACCATATATCTTGCCATTAGAAGAAAACTTACCAAATCATGTTATCGTCATCAGCAAAATCTTATTGACAAGATATCTTGTCAATTGCAAAATTGACCACATCTTCATGAACTTCATATTTCGTAGAAACCACTTGGAGAGATAAAGCGTTACTAGTTATCATCATACAGAGAGTTTGTAGTTTAGACGCATTTCTACAGTCGTGTTACAGAACTTCAGCTGAACTAATACGATATTTGTACAGCTGAATATGCACTACAAGTTCATATCCATGCATATTAATCAATACTTATCATGCACAAAACTACTCTTTTGACTCGACCAACGTTATATCGTAATATAAAGCGCATTACCTTATTTTTAGGTTACAACATTTCTCAAAGCTCTGGAGAAAAAGTTTTCTGATTTAAAAAATTCCTTCAGTATGTTAAGAATATTTGAAAACTAATATTTTTAACTATGAAAAGACGTCTGAAACAGCGAGGTCCCACCACAGTTTTAATAATAGAATAAACATATTGATGACAAAAGATTTTTAACACCAGTATACTTTAATAATATAATTGACAAGATTTTATCAATAGTAATTTGCCAAGACGAAAACATTTATTTGGCTCATACAGAACAAAAACTGAATTGGGTGAAGAAACAAACTCTCTGAATTCACCTGATACTATATTGATATGTGTTTTTCAATTTATTTAAAACTATAAAAAATGTATGTGTATATTCTTCAAATTTAATTAATAGCCATGCTCAATCACGTTAAACTTATTTCTATTCATAAAAAAATTAGATATTTTTTACATAGAAAAAAAAACTTTTTTTTCCCCAAGACTTCATTTTTTTGTGAATTTCTCTGCAGCACAGCAATTACTCTTTGATACTGAAAAAAAGCATCAGTCCATTAAGAAATTTTGCAAATTAATCCCTCAAGACATCAGAAAGGTAACTCGAAGCAAGACCCGCAGTTATAGCAGACGAAACTTCTACTTCCATTAGTTCCGATAGATCACGTGATTGCGATAAGCTAATGACTTTGAAATAAAACTACCAAATGCCCCTCCGCCTGAAAAACTTGCAAGAACATTATCTTCCTTCTTCAAACGCTTAAGGGGTTAAATAACAACACAGCATCTCGAAAGAATAAGGTAGAAGCCATTTGCAATAAGAAAAGCTTAAATAGTCATTGAAGAGAATTCCTTTATTTCTAACGATGTCTTATTTCTTCTGTAGAGACTCCTGTTTACCTTTTTCCAACCAGTGTGTCTTTTAAGAAGTTCCATATCCATTCAAACATGCAGAGCTTACGACTAAGTTCATGGGTAGTTATGAACATTTACGCAATCTTATGGAATTTGTTATGTACCGCCATTATTTATTGTACCTGTAGACTTCCTTCTTCAAGCGCTTAAGAGGTGAAATAACAACACATCATTTCAACAGAATAAGGAAATAATAATTGGTTTAAATATTCCGAGAGAGGATTTCTTTCTTTCTAAAGTCGTATTTGTCCTACAGACACTTGTGTTTACATTTTCCGAACCAATTATGTGTTATATAAAAGTCCCAGATGATATCAAACTGCATAATTACTGATAACTTGCATGTGCAGTAAAGATCATTTACGCATTTCTAAAAGGTTTTTTAGGAACTACCATACTTTATAAGGCATATATTCATGTTACACAATAGCTCGAAGTGACTTTAAAGCTTAAGATAAGCCAGGGAAATTTAAAAATTAGTTAAATATTGCAAAGTACTTTATAAGAAAGACAGTAAATGTAAGTGTTTGTAAAACTGTGCAAAGAATAATGGTGTTTTGTAATATAAATAAATGTGACAAGAATAAAATCATCTGAAAAATTAATCTATCTCTTAAAATACGGTATGAATTATGTATTAAACAGAAACAATAAATGTAAGATTAACTCGTGATTTCAATACGTAAACTGGAACATAAATATTATAAGTAACAGCTTCCACATTTAAATGCATAGATATTTGCTAAATAAGCACAAAATATATGATAAATATACCAAAACGAAAATTTCTATTATTTGTCGTATCGAGAGACTGTTTAACGTGTTGTAAGAAACTATATTGAAGTTCATGTACTTGGATACAATAGACAGAATGGTAATGGCTCTATACCTCGTCATGACCACCTGCTACTCATGGCAAGACGATTCGTACAGCAACATCCACAATGCTGTCACAACAACCAGATGATAGATACACTTCATAATGAAATATTTAGAACCCCTTGGCTTAGTCAAAAAAGAAATGCAGTCTCTTGCTACGCATGTTGTAATGAATCGTATAACAGCATATACAAAGGAAGCAAGTACAACAATGGATGGTAGTGACACAACAAGTAATGTCATATATATATATGTAACATTAAAAAATGATTCGTGAGAAAATTGCTTCGACATTGACCGGCGCCTCCGAGTATTTTTCACGTACCTTTTACAGTTTCGTAGCCCATTGCATCAGAAATAATTAATTTTTGCAAGCTAAGCTAAATTCATCTTCCCACGCCGTGATCCATCTGTTCCCATCTATTTACTATAATATGTCCCATCAAATGATACCATATAAGTCAATGAAATCTGTCTTAGTATTGCTGATCAAGGAATAATTAATTTGTTGATACGCAGCCTGTAATTTGCTACGCCATCTCTTGAAGCACTCGATTCATGACTGTGGTTTAATAAAGACGTCTTTTTCATTGCTCTCTGTCCTGCTCGTATTTTATGAGAACTAAGTAGTGAGACTTGTAGAAAGTCGTCACAAGTCGACAGGATTCAATTCCTGTCGCGAAACACGACGGCCCGATGCTAATTTGAATATTTAAAAAAGAATTAAGCACGATGAAAGTGACCAACAATGGCGTCAGCTTGTATTTTCTGCAGTGGTTAAGGCGAAAGAGAAATTGTTTATTGTTTCTCTTTACGATTGATAGAAGAGTGGGTGCGTTATCCAAAACAGCTGACGAAGAAAAAAATTTGCCTCGCTGCCGTGATGAACTAAATGAATGGTGAAAGAAAAAGCAAGGGAGAAAAATGCTTCGTCTCCCTCGCTTCGGAAAGGTTACCGACGTGGACGCAAAGGTCGCCGGCGGAAAGAGACGATTCACAGGCCCTCAGAGTTCAAGTCCCGCAGCGGAACAACCTCACCTAGGAGACGACCGACCCCTGCCTTCCCACCAAGGGCTGGATTACAGCAAAAAAGGAGTAGGAGACCATAACAGTACCAGGGCCCACCACCCGTACCAAGGAGACCACCAGATGTGTCTCTTCTACCTTGGAGATCAAGACCATGGGTTCCTCGTCTACCTAGCCAAACCCATGGAGTGCTACCGCCACCACGAGATAGACCCATAGCGGCTTGCTACAACTGTGCTCTGCAGGGCCACTTTGCACGAGACTGCATAAAGGGATTTCATGTAGGGCCTCCCACCAGTATGCACTGTTCCGGAAACGGATTTCTTGTCATCGAGATGTGTTTTCCAGATACTGGACAAGACTTACTGGGACTCATTGACACTGGCAGCAATGTGACTATAATAAGCGAGGTTTTTGTCAGGTCTTTAAAATAGAGAGAAATAGGGGGGGGGGTGAAAAGTTGCAGGTGATGCGTCAAACCAGTGGACTATTAGATGTAAGCAAAATCATAGAGGTAAGTGCCAAAATAGGAGAAATTAAGAAAATGAAAAAATAAAGTTATAATGATGCTACAGATAGTGATAATTATGATGTGATAGAAACGAGATATTTTAATAAGAATTATAATAAACATTATAGTAAAATTATTAAGTGTATTGATAATGTTTATGTGTCAGAGGGAAGTGCTGGAGATGTCGAGCTTCTACAACAATTACAGCAAGTGGGGATTACACACTCCTTGACTGAAAATTTTAAAAGTCATTTCACTATGCAGGAAAATTTACCTGGATTTGCAGAAATTGACCAAAACACAGAACTGGCATCTCTGATACTATCCTTACGGCACATATTATCCAAAAATAAATTTGATATTGGACAAATTAGAATGGAACTTTTTGGCAGCATGAAGTCTGTGATGAATGTTAAACTTGTTTTTTTTTTGTATGAAATAGGATATTGAAGGAGAGTTGTTTTACTCTTTCACATATAGGTTTCATATTTTTCTATAAACAGCTTAAACATACAATTATTATCACGAGAAACCATTACTCTGATAAATTAATTGGAATTAAGTAAAGACATATTCATCCAGATTCATGCACCAAGAGAAATGAATGATATTTTGTTTACACATATTTGTGTGTTGTGTTTTTTATCTCGCAAGTATCCTGAGATGGAGCAATAAATAAATAAGTGATCACGCAGGATAATTAATTGTAGTTTGTATTTACAAGTTGAAAGGTGAATGAAGTATATAAAGATGAGTAGATTTGTTTATTTGCACTTAATAGTTGAAGGAAGTGCAATGTATATTAGAAATAAATAGACGCATAGAGTCACAGATAATATTCGGGGTTATTTACTATGTATAGAAATAATTGAAAGGAATTAGTGAAATTGTATTTTGTTTATTATGAGGAAATGGAACTAAGAAGATCTTTGAGAATTATTTGATGCATCCTAAAGCCTGGCTTATAATAGCGCTACTTACTTATGACAAGTATATAATTAAATTACAGTGATGTTCATTTTATGATTTACAAGAAATGTTGTACTTCCATGTTGGGTTTTTGAACTTGTTCGCGACAGTAGCTAAATGAAGAGATTAGGGTAAGCCCCTGGGTCCCTGATATTATGAAGTCCGTATTAGTCACACAAGTTAATGTACTATAGTGGAAATACTTTTATTATTATTGGTTTTTATTACAAAAGATTATTATAATATGCTGCTTATAGTATTATTGGTTTTTTTATTATATCATTTTCATTAGGTTAGTTTTTTAAGAGCAGAATTCTCTGGAAACTGGTTATATTATTTTGTACAGTATTTGATTTGGTATGACTGTGTACTAGTATTGTATGAATGAGCTCTCATTGATAATTCTATTATGATTACCTTTTATTGTGTTTTATTTTATGTATCCTATATTATAATTGTTTATTGCGTTTATACTCATTACCATGTTTTATATATAGAGTCATTAAGGTTAAAAGTGTTTTTATGTTAGTTTGTATATCAATAGATGGATAGCAAGTGGGTAGATAGAAGTTTTGGGTTATAGGGTTGCTAGTTTATTCCAAATTTTAGGTTTTCATTAACTGCTTCTTCCTAGATGTCCAACACCCTATGGACGCATAGGATGTAGTCTTCTTGGGAAGGTAGATGTAACATTAAAACATGATTCGTGAGTAAATTGCTTCGACATTGACCCTGCGCCTCCGAGTATTTTTCAAGTACCTTTTACAGTTTCGTACCCCATTGCATCAGAAATAATTAATTTTTGAAAGCTAAGCTAAATTCATCTTTCCACGCCGTGATCCATCTGTTCCCATCTATTTACTATAAGATGTCCCATCAAATGATACCATATAAGGCAATGAAATCTGTCTTAGTATTGCTGATCAAGGAATAATTAATTTGTTGATACGCAGCTTGTAATTTGCTACGCCATCTCTTGAAGCACTCGAACCATGACTGTGGTTTAATAAAGACGTCTCTTTCATTGCTCTCTGTCCTGCTCGTATTTTATGAGAACTAAGTAGTGAGACTTGTAGAAAGTCGTCATATATATATATATATATATATATATATATATATATATATATATATATATATATATATATATATATATATACCAAGGATTCCTTCTTGGTTGGTTGGTCCAAGTAGGAATAAAATTCCTACTTGGAACAACCAACCAAGAAGGAATCATCCGATTGCTTTGAAAAATTCGTATGCAAAAATGTTTTGACCAAATATGCAAATGATTAAAATTTGGTGTCCAATGAATGAATAGTGCGATCTCCAGCGAATCGGAACTGCGCATCCAGCAGATGTATATAAGGAGTTGTTCTTGAACTGTTGTTTCTGCTGCATTGCGGTTTAGGATACATTTCAGTGACTGAAAAAATTCCTCGCCGCATAATTCGAGCTCATTACGAGCAACTTTCAGAGTTTGAAAGAGGTTGTATCATTGGATTGAAAGAGGAAGGTTGGGCAAATCGTAGAATTGCTCATCATGTGAGTCGAAGCGATACGGCGATTAGAAGATGCTGGCAAGAGTGGGTGGACAGTGGCAGATTTCAGCGTCATGATGGTAGCGGTTGACGTAGGGCCACAACAGATCGCGAGGACAGAGTGATTGTCAGATCAGCTGTCACAGCGCCTGATTCATCACTATCAACCGTCAGTCGTGCGACCCACACACGAGTGTACACCATGACCATTCACAGACGGCTGAGAGAACGAAATCTACCCTCGTACCGACCGTTACGCCACCTGCCACTCACGCCTGCACACTGTCGAGCCAGATTACAGTGGTGCTTGGCTCGATCAGGCTGGAATGATGATGACTGGGGACGTATAGTGTTAAGCGACAAATCCTGCTTCCAATTGTGTCCTGACGATCATCGAATACATGTCTGGAGACGCCCAGGGCAGCGTGCCTATCCTGCTTTCACTATTGCACGCCTCACGGGCCCTCAACAAGGAGTTATGGTCTGGGGTACCATTTGAATTGATAGCCGGACCCCTTTGGTCGTCAGTAGAGGTACGCTTACTGCAAAGCGGTACGTTGACGACATTCTGAGACCTGTTTTGCTACCGTCCCTTTCGCAGTACACTGGGCTTATTTTGCAACAAGACAATGCCAGACCATATACGGCACCTGTTGCTGTGAACTGTCTTCAAGCTTGTCAAGCACTTCATTGGCCACCCAGATCACCAGATCTCTCTCCCATCGAGCATGTCTGGGATATGATGGGAAGGCGACTGCATCCGGTAGGGAATGTTGATGACGTAGTCCAACAATTGGAGCAAATTTCGCAAGAAATACCACAGGAGACCACCATCCGGGAGCTTTATCGGCCTATGCCACGTCGTGTGGCAGCCTGCATCCAGGCTAGAGGCGGGTCAACACCTTATTGAGCTCGTTACTGTAACTCTGAAATAAATCATTCAATTGTCCTGAAATTTAATCATTTTCTAATCTGTACATAATTTTCCTATCCACCAGTTTTTGTGTCCATCGGACAACTCCTTCTTGGTGCGTCGATTTTTTTGTTATAGAGTGTATATGTATGTGTTTTTGTGTGTGGGTGGGTGTGAGAAGATACACTACCCCACAATAATGGACTGGACGCCTGCGGATTTTATCCGGATCCAGGACTCGAACGTGACCTGTTAAGGTTAAATACGATACGTAAAGTGGTAACGCCGTTAGTTCTGTGTGAAATTGTGACGATATATCGAAACGGACAGAACTTAGTGACTTTGAAAGAGGTGTTGTAGTTGGTTGTCACATTATTGTCATGTCTATTCGAACAATTGCGGTAGAATTATCACAGCAACGTTCAACCTCTGGTGTTGTTGCGAAGAAGTGGAAGACTACGGTAATAGGGACACGAACTACACTCGTTGGTCGTCAAAGTAAACTGTCCGAATGGATTCGGCGTGACCTGAAGCGTGTGGTTTTTAAGAACCGCAAGAAACCCCTTCAAATAACCAACAGTGAGTTTCAACAGGCAACAGAGGTTGAGGTGCACTCCAATACTTTTCGGAAAGAACTGCAAGGCCTCAATATCCACGGATGTGTTGTCGCATACCAACAAAACCTCACCCCATCCAACAAAGCCGGCAGATTCGCTTGGTGTTTGCAACTTCGCAACAAGGCTGTGGAGCACTGGAAAACTGTTTTATGGAGCGAATGGTCACGCTACACGCTCTTCCAGTCAGATGGGAGTGCTTGGGTTTGGAGAATAGCAGCCGAACGTCTGTTACCCGAGTCTATCGTTCCAACTGTCAATTTCGATGGTGGTGGTGTACTAGTTTGGGGGTGTTTTTCATGGTATGGCCTCATCACATCTTGCTGGCCTGTGCCCTTTCATGTTGTTCCTGGTAAATTGAACGACAATGCCTACATGAACATTTTGGACAATCATATTCTTCCTACGCTCAGGCAATTTTATGGAATGAACGAATGTTACATCCCGGACAACAACGCTCCACGTCATATTGCAGTCTAGCAGTGGTATCAAGATATGGATTTAAAACGTCTTCCCCGTCCTGCTCAGAGCCCCAACCTAAACCCCACAGAAAATTTGTGGGAAGCGTTAGAACGACGCTTATGGACCAGGGAACACGTCCGAAATTTACAGCTGAGCTGGAGACATTCATACAGCAGGAATTGACACAAATACCTATAGCTGTGTATCAAAACCTTGTTGAAAGTATGCCCAGAAGGGTTGCTAGTGTAACTGCAGCACGTGGGGGACCATCCCCCATTAAAGGATGTATTATTTCCCTTATACCATCACATCTTGCTGTCCGGTCCATTATTGTAGGGTAGTGTACCTTGTCAAGACAAGAACCAGGGGGATTTATCTTATAACGTGTGTGTAAAAGGATTTATTGGTGCTAATAAAAATATGCTGTAACGTTTTATGGGTGCTAATTGGGTTCTCTGACGAGTCCAGATTACAATCGGGTTTTTGTTTTAAATTACAGTGGATAATTGCATTAGAATGTGTGTAATTCAGAGCATCATAGAGGTTCTAGATTATTCATAATTTCTTGGACTGTCGTTTACACTATCATTTTATATGAATTTCAGGCAATGTGGACAATCAGCTAATGGTACATCACAGATCGGTTAGAGCCATAGTTCTTAACTCCCCCGATTACCTTCACTGGATAAATACTACATTAGGACAATGCTTTTCCTATGTCACCCAAATTGTGTAATGTTTCTCCTTAACTTAAATTCTTCCTTGGCCTGATGGATCGCCACATCTGTCACCAACGGAAAGAGTTTCAAATATTTCCTTTAAAATGTAACTGCATGTCATCTCTTGCAGTCACAACTAACTAATTGTGGATGTGTAGTGAATGCACGTCTAATGTCATTTCAGACAGCTATTTAAAATTTTTACTGATAAATGTCCCGCCATGTGCAAACTGTCGTAATTTCTGAACATAAATACACAAACTACTGATACTAGATTGGTACTTGTAAAACATATTTCTGAAATTTCTATCATCCCATCATTTTAATCATTTCATCAATATTATACCACATTCCATATCTAAATTGAATACATTTGTTGTTGCTATTCAAGTCTTTGTGTTACATTTTTAATGAATAACATTGCATATTAAGTTTAGAGGTTATATAAGTATTTCTAATTCAATTACTTATTTCTGAATATATTGATAAAATAAAAAATTGTCGACGCGGAAAATATTTTCCTTTCACCAAATATGATTTAGAACAACAAAGTAACTTAATTGGTAAAATACATACATTTTCCTCACTCTAGAACATAACGACGACGCAGTTACTAAAATGTAAAGTGAAATTAATAAAGTGCAAATCCCTCTGGGTAGTAAATTTATACTGGATGTAATCTTTATCTTTTTAACGTTTTGAAAAATGTGTTTCGTTATTTTTAACCTTAACAAAATACTTGACACTGTGAATTTGAGGAAAATGAAAAATTCTAAAATTATTTTAAAAGATAACGGCTTGAAAGATTATCGGTCCCGGCGTAAGTTGATTGCTTTATAATTTAAACACGTGCAGTTAAGAAGTTCGTGCTCTCTAGAGATTGTTTCCCACTAATTCCAGCATTTTTTTACCTTGTTTGATTATTTAACTACACGCTGGTAAAATTACCTTTAAATATCATTCTCTTTTAACTCGATGATTGATTCCAGATAATTAAGTATAAAAAGAGCTATCTTTAAAAAAAATTAATTTTTCATAGGGGTTTTGACTAAACGGATATCCATATAATTACGAAGCGCATAATTAGCTTGCCTCATATTTTCGAGTCTCACTTATGTAACAGGGTGTAGGTATTATAGGTGTTATCAAAGGGTAATAAAGATTTCAATGCAAAATAAATCCATAAAATAAAACAAAACACAATTAAATTAATTAATGACATAACGAGCGTGAAATTAGTGTTCAGAAAAATTCATCTTCAGTGCGTTATAATTTTAAAAAAGTTAAGAAGTTATATGTTTAGGATAAGAAGAACGTGATTTTCAAAAGTTTAAGCTTACAGAAAAAATAATTTTAAACAGAGGATATTTTCTAAAATAATTTTTTTCTAGTAACACATGTTTTAAAATTCAACGCAAATGACCGTTTTTAAGAAGCTTCAGTGCATTATTTGCGTAAAAGCATCACCGGAAAAGTTTTAGCAGCTATCAAAGTTCCAGTACGATATAGCCATTACCTTATCATATTTTCTTTTCTTTTACTTAAACTACAGCGAACCAAACATTTTGGCTATAATTTAACCTACCATAGTACACAGTTATACTGTCAGATACTTCAAGTGGAATAAGTGAGCTAGAATATTTTTTTATGTTTGTTCCAACCAGAAATTTTATCCCTGCCTGAAATCAGAGAGCTGAACATTAGGCATTTCTATGTACGTTAAAATTCTGTGATATGTTTTGCGTATACATAAACTGGTTATGAAGTATGCTTTGTTCCGAGATACGATATGTTATTAATATATTTAATCTTACCCATGTTAAGATGATTCGAATAAAAATGCAGTGATAAAAATGAAATAATCATCGGAATTTGATAAAAGGGTGAATGAGTGTTGAAGTGTGTAATCCAATTCAGGTCTGCACTTTTTCAAAACTCGAATGGGTGTTAGTAACGACAAGAACACTCGTCTATCATGATCTGGTCAATTTTGCTAATATCAAGATATATCGTTGAGACAAACGTACTGTGGTGTCGTCGCCCAAAAATGGTTGCGTGAAAACAGTACGAATCGTGCACGAACAGTACGAAGAGAAGACTGCCAACAAATAATATATTTACTTTATGATTAGTCAAACAACAATAAGAATATATAAATTACTTACATCATCACAATGACTTCACTACACCGATACATAAAAGTATGTATTCCACAGTCCAGCGCGGGGAATCCACCTTACCCGCTGCTTATGGTTCTCTCTCTCTCTCTCCAACCGTCGTCTACAAAATATCTGCCGCAGTCTAAAAATAAGCCAACGTTAAAAGTCAAAAACCAATCAGAGATTATCTGGACGAACACCACCTATTCTTCTCAAGTCGTTGAAAAGCGTGTGGTGTAAGAACAGCAGCTGACGCCAAAGAATAAAAAAACAGAATATATACTGCATCCGATGACGCAATGGAGTTGGTCCTGTCCTGCAAGTGATCCTTCCAAGATCAAGCACAAAGGAGTTTTTCATGATGTCACAATACCATATTACTCTAAGAGGAATGAATATTTAAGTAGAAAAAATAGATTGTCCCTTGCTCTGAACTAGTGATAGTTTGCAAAAGATTTTTGAGCCAGAGTCAGGACATTAAGCCCTGTTTACACTAGCTTAGTACTATTCATTAGTACTATTGGTAGTAAATAAGATAGCTACTCACCACTCGCACTAATATCGGGACATGTGCATCGAAATATAAGTACTAAACGTTAGTAAAAATGCGAGTGAGAGTGAATAGAAGCGGATTCTATTTTCCTGATTGATTAGTGTAAGTGATTAGTACTAATGATTAACACTAAGCTCATGTAAACAAGGCTCTTTAGAGAGTAGTTTTCGATGCAAAGATAAAGCACCAAGAACGTTCATCACATTTTTTTTATCAAACACAATTTCCTGAACGTATGACAGCTAAATGAATAACATTTTTCATCGATTCATGCCTTAAAACCTGTAGACTTACTCGAAATTTCTGATTTGTAATATGAGGTTGAATAAAAAATGAAAGATTTTTCAATGGGATCCATAATTAGCGTCACAGAAATAAATTACGAAATAATAATTTATCAGGTAGAGAATATTAATTGTATTCTATAAAATAATATTTATTTTATGGAAAAGCATAGCCGATTTATAAAAGGCTAAGACCCAAACACATTTATTTTCAAATTTTAATTCTATAAACCCTGTGAGCTTAGTACAATATTTGATTACATTAATCTAATACAACTCAATTGATTAAATAATGTTTTTTTAAAGCTGAAATGTATATAAAATTAAAAAGTTCACCATTTCTAATAAACATATTTCTATATGTATTAATTAAAATGAAATAAGATAATACACTGCAGGGAGTATTGACAATTTGGGCACAAGGAAGTATCTATTGGATGGAAAGAATTGTTTATTTATATTTTAGATAAGCATTCTAAAGACGTAAAAATTAAAACATAAAGTGGCATTGTTAGGATTTTAAAAATTCGACTCGTCAATTTTTCACGATAAATTATTTAATTTCATTGTTGCCTACTTTTGTCTTACACTTAGTCCTTTAAAGTGCAACAGACCCAACCTCAGTATATTTGTTTTCTGTTTTTATTTGGTTCAACCTGTTTGTTGCCAATATGGTTCCTCCCACATTTACAATGAAGAGAAATTATGGGAGAATATACACATCACACACATTACGGTTCATGACGTATCCCTGAAAGAAGAATAGTTAATTAAGTAATGAATAAGCACACTAATAATAATAGAACGCAAAACATAGTGTGTCTTCATTTATGATAATTCATATTTCTAACAACCTCCTGAGACCTTTCATCCATTAAAATGGATGTGTTAGTTTTCCCTCTTGTTTTAATGGATTTTAATTTAACAAGCAAGAACTGGTGTGGTATAATAATGGATGAATCGGTTATCACATTTTAACTTTTGGAATATGTCTGCGGCAGTTTCTTTGTAGACAATATGGTGAAGAACGTGAGTCAAGTTTGAATTCGTCACTCTCGTAATAAGTACTAATTTTCATATTATTTTCATAAGTTTTTAAATTGTTGTAGGATTTGTATTGCAGTTTTATATCTTATCTCATGATATTAATAATGAATAAGGCTAAGAAGATAGTATTTGTTGATTCAACTTGTTTTTAAAGACATCCATTTAAATGGATGTTGGGTCTCAATTGCATCATCATTATTCGTTTGTTTACATTTAAAACATTCTATTAGAAAATAAATATTTTCCCTAGTTCAGCAACTGTTTTTAAAAAACTCCGATTTTTTTAAATCTTGAAAGAAATAAAATACATAGTATTTATGTAAGTTTTAATACACTGTTGTTTGTAAAAAATGCAACACCATGAAGGACTCATCCGAATTAAATGAAATTTGCTGGAAATGTTAATTATAGGATATTATGCAAAGTAGTAAAGTTTCAGATCCACCACGCATGCGTGGTGTGAGCAGCGCCCTCTGAACTGATGCTAAAAGTGTATAAATAGAGGGCTGTAGCGGGACGTTGAAAATAGTGCATGATTATTTTTTTTAGTGGCAAACGTTTAGTGAGACCTAAGTATATCATCACGACGAAATAGGGTGAAATTTCAACAACTTACGGAGTTTGAACGGGGAAGAATCATCGGCATTCGTGAATGAGGATTTTCCTATCCGCAATAGCAGCTCTTGTGCAGCGGAACAGTTTCACAGTGATGCGAGTTTGGAAGCAGTGTAACGACGAGAACCGGACAGCTCGAAAAACAGGACAGCTCTACCGGACAGCTCAGAGTGGACGACGGAAGGTGACGTCAGCGCGCGATGATAGACACCTGGTCCACGTGGAGGTGAATGACCGTACAGCTTCCTCCAGGCAGTTGTCAGCACTTTGGTCTACTGCTACAGGTGTACTAATGTTAGCTTCACCGACTAATTCACCGACGTCTGCTGAACCGTGGACTGCGTGCAAGGATTCCTTTATACAGGATCCCCCTCACTCCAAACCATCGACGGCTGCGTCTTTAATGGGCTCATGAGCACAGAGCCTGGCAGGCTGATTGGCAACAAGTTGTCTTTTCTGACGAATCCCGCTTTAATTTGTGGAACCATGACGGCAACTTCTTTCTTGGCCTGCTTATTCGCCGGATAGGTCGCCTATGGAGCAAGTGTGGGATTTGGTTGGTCGGCGTCTCTCTCGTGATCCGCGTTCTACAGCTTCAAAAGACGAACTTTTGGTGAACATACCAACAATATGGAATTCTCTACCATAAGCAGACATTCAACATTTGTTTCTCTCCATGCCACGTAGTATAGTAGCACTTATTACAGAGCGTGGTGGCTACACCAAATACTGATTTTGGACACTTAATATTGTTTTTCAGCTTTGAAAATGTATTCATTCATTTGTACTAATACAATCCGTTTGTGTATTAAATTTCATTTAATTCTGATGACTTCTTCATGGTGTTGCATTTTTTTACAAACAGCAGTATATTTTTACGATTGACAACATTGAAATCATTAGAATTACTTGCAAATGGAGATTTAACCGACATCAACATTGACGTATGCATTGATTATGGAGTTGCTAGTCCAGTACCTGATGAGAATTATGTAGTTTATGTTGATGAAACAGATGTTGGATGTAGATTAACAGATATACCCCAACAGAAAGAGGAGAAAATCAAAAAGCATGAAACAACGTTTACGTGGAAGAGATCTTTGAAATTTTCATTGAGTATCGCAGATGCACCTGAAGTTATGTAACAGCATATTCAAGATACGCCAGGAGGATTTTAATTAAAAACCACACATATACTTCTTAAACTACATAGATGATGATATGTACTCAAACATTGCTGATTGCACCAATAGAACATGTGTGATGAGAAATGGGAACTGCGTCTGATGTTAAAACTTTAGTTGGTATGACTTTGCTCATGAGCACAATGGGTTTCCCTCAAGTAACACAGAAGACTGACAAAATTGCTTTAAAGCTTTACATGAAAACTAATGCAAATGTATTAGTAATTAACCCTTACTATTTATAAGTAGTTACAAACTTTTGCAAAGTTATTAGTAACTAAATTTTACTAATCTATTAATAATTGACATTTGTTAATTTAATTTTAACTAACGCTTGCAATATTATTAGTAATGAACAAACAAAATTAATAAAAATAATTGTTTGTGTTCAGGTACTTTTGTGTTAGTTTCTCATTATTTTACAGTGCTAATGACCTCAACATCCATTCAAGTGGATGTGGTACCAAATGAAAAAAAAAATTTTATTAATTATTTTTTTTTTAAACATTTTTTTTAATGTCAATTTGTTCAGAAAAATAGTACTTAAAAAATATATGTACTTTATTTTGCTCGGGTCTCAGGAGGATAAAGGACACACAACGGTCTAGGTCCCTCAGCACCTGCAAAACGTAGTACTCACTTTGGGTTGGTGTGGAAGTTTGGAGTGTGGGATGCCAGCTCAGGTGTTGCCTCGTCATCTGACCGCTGTTCAAAAGTACGAGGTGTTGTCCTCGTATATTTCCCTTAAGGGATTGATCCCGGATCGTCGTTAATAGCTCGTTGTGTTGCTCTAGTAAGACGTTAACTAAAAAATTACCATTACTTTTACCTTAAGGGATTGATCCCTTACCGTCTTCAATAGCCCATTGTATTGCTCTAGAACGACGTTAGTTAAAATAATTATCGAATTACCTATTGAACGTACACTTCACTTGTAATCCTATTCAAAGCGATTCGGTATTTTGTAACGTCTAAACCTATTTTTTCAATCTGCAATTTTCTACCCTGAATTCCATCTTTCAGATTTCTCATTGCCTTACGTAATCGTACGGCTGAAAACTTTCATTACAGCAGCGATCAATTTAGTTCTGTCTTAGAAACATTATGTAGCCCTGTCAAAAAAATTTAACTTAGTTGCAAAAAAAGAAAGGATATCTTGAAGATTAATTACATGTTTATAATCACTTGATACAAACTGTAAATTTACAAATAATACCAATTTCTGTGTTCCGTATTTAAATACGGACAAGCGAAATTTTTCGATCAAACTAAATGCCATAAGAAGAAGCAATGTTTTTGAAAAGATCGTGTTTTCTATACGAATTTCAGACTTGCCATTGCTAGGCTTGTCTTTCGAATGCGGTCATAAAATAAAACTCATTCTTCGGAGACATCTTTAGCTAAAGCAAATAAGCAATTTAGCTAAGGATGATGGTAATGCTAATTTTAGTTAACGTCGTACTAGAGAAGCACAATGGGCTATTGACGACGGTCCGGGATCAGTCCCATAAGGGAAAGATTCGAGGACAACACCTCGTAATTTTGAACCACGGTCAGATTACGAAGCAATACCTGAGCTGACGCCCCACTCTCCAAATTTCCACGACAACCCAAAGTGAGGACTTTCGGCCACGACAGATTTAAGGTGCACCAGTCGCCTCTACACCACACGCTTACAAATATCCATGCCCGAACCCGGATTCGAACCAGGAACCTTCCGATCTAGAGGCTAACACCTTAACCACTATACCAGTTGGTCGGCAGCTATGGATGATGATACAAGCGAAATGAAACCACAAGGTATTAAGACTTTTGATGACACGGATATATGTGTTTCCCATAAAAAAAATTTGGTATCAAAAGTCATCAATGGGGGAAATTTATAGCTGATGTAATAGGAAACAGTTGAACTTTAGCATCAGATAAAATGGATTAGGCACAGTTTAGACTGTGAGCAAACATTACAGCAGCTCCTGCTCCACTAATTACCTCTAAGAAGGGAATGAGAAATTTAGGCAATTATTCGAATGATTGACGAGTAGTTCTCAATATTTCACAGCGCTTATGTTTACGCAGGAAGACCTTCCTCATTCCATTTGATCTGCGTTTAATGCAAATGTTCGACTGTTTTCGGTTCCAAGAGCTCCAAAATTCTTCCTATTAACGACTGTTTTTATGATTTATTTAAATATTTTTTGAGGATATATCTCAACATTATCAAAAATATTAAAACAAATTTAGTTATATTTCGTTGAGTTCATTTAGCTTCAGATGCCTCCGAGACGTTTAAGTAATCTTATGGTCACCTTGTAAATCATGAGGGTATATATTTTTAAGGACATGATAGTAAAAATAAGTACGATTTCTGTTTTTTGTCTAGTTTCCATGCACTAAAAATATATATTACAGAGAGATGATACCGGACCACTCAAAATTCGGTTTGTAATATTTAGACATGTATACCACAAAACTCAACTCAAAGCAAAACCTAATTTTGTACAGAACCCCTATTCGCAGAAAGAGATTACTTCCCTACCCGTTCAAAATCGCTTGTAGACTGTTTAAACGGCTGCTCATAGATAGTAATTGAGCTACAGCTCTTATTCGGGAAATTTGAATGCAATGCCACGTCTTTTATTTTCCACCTCAATGCGAGGCATTTTTCAGCTTCAATCCTGATTTTTTTCGACCTGGTTTTTCTGGTCTTTCAAAGGAAACAAAACATTCCGACCGCCTCAGAAGCTACGGGTATGTTCCTCCCCCAGAAGAATGAGGATTTCCTTCTCTGATTGTTTTTTTTTTCTGGAAGAAATCAAAGATTTGCTGAGCCACCACCTTTAAAAAGAATGGGAGAAAAGAAGATTGCATCCCAGGATATCAAGTCAAGAGAATTTGAGAGAGTCAACCGGTAGTTTTCTTTCTTCTATCTCCTTCGTTGAATGCTTTTTTTTGTATGTTCTGTTTACGTTTCCTTTTGCTGTTTTTAGAATAATGGCTTCTGCCAACAGAACGACAGATGAAAAGTAATTCAATTAATAAATAACTACAGTGATTTTTCTCTATAAGGCAATGGCGACAAAAAGATTATTTGTAGTACATTTCTTTGCTATGGCTAAGTTTTGCCATCAACCTAAACAAAGAACTTTTCTATCTATTTTCAACATACTGCCTCTGACAAATAATGAAATATGATGTTCAGAAGTACTACAGATACTAAGTATGTTACTTGATTTCAAAGAGAAAAATTGACTCCCAGTGGTGAATCGTGATTTGAGAGACAAGGATTTGGGAACTTGTTTCAGTGACATACTATGTAGACATTGAGTCACTTACCTATATATCAGCCGCAATATTCAAAAACAACTTTGATGAAATCTGAGAATTGGATATTACAAGGTATGAGCTTGAGAATTATGTAAAAAGCAATATACAATTAAGAAATTTCGATTAGTAATATCCATCTTTTTTTATAGCAATATGATCGACAGTCAAAAACTGTGTTGAAATTGTGCCTTAATTATAAAATCGAGTGTGTCCAATAAGTTGGGTGCAAGAGACAAATGACGGAAGAAAGCTATAACATTTTACTTTTATTATAAATACAAGTGCCCTTTTGGTGTTTTGGCTATATTAAATGCTTGTCATTTTTCAAAGTTACGCGTATTATAACTGTTAATTGTTTCCTTTCTATCCTCTGTTATCTTTTACGCTGCTCATACACAGACATTTTTAGAGCCAAAAAAATTTAATTTCAATGTCATTTTCAGTTATCTATTGTGTCTATTATATTCCAATAAAAAAATTTTGCTATTAGAAACTTTTTAACTGTATCCGTAACTGAGAGCTCGATTTTTTTTTATTTACATAACTCTTGAGGGCGTAATTTGAAATCTAAACGTATCAAGTTGGATTTAGATTCGTTGATAACTACGGTCAATAGGAGCTGGTATATAGGGGAGCTTATTTTATGCCCACACTTGTATCTGTACAAAATACTGATAATCAATGAAATCCTCTGTAACTATTAATAATATATGCTATGAAAGTTTAAGTATACAGATTTACGGATATGAGATTTAGAGCATTGAATTTATACGAATTAGGTGACTACAAAGATTAAAGGTTGACTCACCTTGTTCCCCAAGAGCTATCATCAGTGGACGAAATAAAGACAGAACACTAGTTTCGATGTGATGCGATTCTTTGTTTAAAGTATAAAGTATAAGACAAATATGCGCAGGCAGCTTTTTTGTGCGTAGACGGAATTCTAATTTTTAAATGATATAAAAATGGTTACAGTTTTCATGATTAAAAATACATTCACAGTATCGTCATGTGCGCTGCATAACAAATATATCAAAATGCAACAATGTTTGCAAATACGCTAGTACTAGTTGAGCGCGTTATAAAATTAAATCCACGGAGAGTTCGCACTCACTCATATTATCATAGAAAATAAATGCGTTCATCACGTGGCGTCCTCTTGTGGCTAATCTAAATCAACATCCTGCGAGGGCCGGCATGAGGGGATAGGAAGGACCACCAGTCGATTCTGAGCACGAAGCTTTTCTCTATCCCTGGTCCGCACGCTGGCTACCCTGGTGATCTGATCTTTGCCCGGGAAGATGTTGGTTACGCGACCAAGAGTCCAGGAACAAGGAGCAGAATTTGCCTCTTGAAGAAGAACCATGTCTCCAATTTGCAGAGGTTGTTTCGTTGAATTCCACTTTTGACGAGGCTGGAGTGTATGCAGGAGGTCTCGTGTCCAGCGGCGCCAGAAGGATTCCTTAACCTGCAATAAGAGTCTCCATCTGCAAGAGAGACTTAGAATTTTTCGATTAGTGTTTGTAGAACTGTCAGTGTTTTCTGGAAGTTCCAGAAGGGGAACTCCGATTAGGAAGTGTCCAGGGGTAAGTGCACGAAGATCACTAGTTGCCGAGGATAAAGGTACCAGAGGCCTTGAGTGTATGCAAGCCTCTATTTGACATAACACTGTAGAGAATTCCTCGAAATTGAGAAGTGTGCCTTGACAAGTTTTTGTGAGATGCCGCTTAGCAAGTTTAATTGAAGCTTCCCATAACCCACCTTGGTTAGGGGCATAGGGTGGAATAAAATGCCAATGAATGTTTCTTTCCGATGAGAAGTTCTGGACGGATTGCTCTTTTGTGAGTTTAAAAAGTGCTTTTAGATAGGCAGACGCACCGCGGAAATTAGTACCATTGTCTGAGAATATTTCCGAGGGAAATCCTCGACGTGCGACGAATCGTCTCAATGCAGCCAAGAACGAGTCAGTAGAGAGACTGGAGACGGCTTCCAGATGTACGGCACGGGTACACATACATATGAAAAGGCAAATGTATGTCTTGAATGTTGTCGCTTTTCGATGGTGCTGGCATTTTGTACTAATTGGACCAGCGAAATCAATTCCAACTTTGTCGAAGGGGCGTGACTGCATGATTCTTGCAATAGGTAAATCACCCATCTTTTGGTATACTGGCCTGGCCAATGATTTAAAGCATGTGATGCAACTGCGCACTACACTGCGTACTGTGGATTTGCCATCCGGAATCCAGAAGATTTGACGGATCAACGATAAGACAAGTTCGGGTCCCGAATGAAGACTTGTAAGATGAAAATGTCGAATCACTAAGGCAATAATTGGGTGTCTCTTAGGAAGTAGAATAGGAAATTTATGATCGAATGCTAATGTCTGATGATGTGATAAACGTCCTCCAACGCGAAGAAGTCCTACTTCGTCAAGAAAGACATTTAAAGACAGTAGTTTGCTGGATTTAGGGAGAGGTTTATTTTTTGCTATAAGCTTAAGGTCGGAAGCGAATTCTTCTTGCTGTACAATTTTTAGAATAGCCGTTCGTGCACCGGTCAGTTCAGAAGTTTGAAGAGTACCTTTAAGCTTATTTCTAGATTTGAGGTTGTGAATGAAACGTAAGATCCAGGCTGTGACACGTAATAATGTTGTGTATGAAGAATACTTCAAGATAGCATGAGAGATTGGAGGTGATTCTTTAACTGTTTGTGGAACCAAATCCTTATTCTCGTCACGAATAAGTACTGAAGAAGTAGAGAGTTCAAAAGAAGTGAGAGCTCCGTATTTATTGTTGACAACAATCCAGTTTGGACCAGTGAACCACTCTAAATGAGCCAACAACTGTGAAGGATAAAGTCCTCGACTAGCACAGTCTGCTGGGTTTTCTTTGCCAGGAATGTGGTTCCAAGAAGTTAATGACGTCAGGGAAAGTATTTTTCCCACTCGATGTTGTACAAACTGATTTCCTGAAGACGGAGGGTTTGTGATCCAACTCAATGCGATTGTTGAGTCGCACCAAAGGAATATTTGTGGGTTTGGAACTGGGATTACTTTTAGAATTGTTGAAATTAGCTCGGCTAGCAGTAAACAACCCTGAAGCTCCAGCCGGGGTAGAGTTACTGGTTTAACAGGCGCAACTCTTGTTTTTGCTGCGAGTAAGGATACATGTGTCGACTCAGAAATGACCTTTAAATAAACTACTGAAGCATAAGCTTTAAGAGAAGCGTCGCAAAAGCCATGAAGTTCAAGAATACAATCCTCTGAAGTATGTATGTAGCGAGGAACTTTAATTTGTTTAAAGTGATGCATTTCTGCTTGGAATTTATTCCACCGTTCTAGAATGTCTGGTGGAACGGGATCGTCCCAAGCCAATTTTGACTTCCACAAGTCCTGAAGCATAATCTTCAGAAGCAATATGGCAGGTGCCATTAGTCCCAGAGGATCAAAACTACGCGCTATGACCGATAACAGTTCACGTTTGGTGGAGACGGTTGGCTCTTCCACATTCAGAACTTGCAGCGAATCGGTTGGAAGATTCCAAACGAGTCCCAAGATTTTTTGTGAAGACTCTTCAGCATCACTGAACGATTGGTTAAGGCTTTTGGCTTTTAACGAATAAGGCAATTCGCTTAGTACCTCTTCATGACTAGATGACCATTTCCGAAGAGGTAAGCATCCTGCATTCATGAAACGTAGCATTTCATCGATTAAGGATTTTGCGGCTTCTACGGTGTCTGCACCTGCTAAAAGATCATCAACGTAGAAATGATTTTCAGCAATTTTAGAGGCTTTCGGAAAGTTGTCTTGTTTGTCTTTGCACAATTGTTGCAACGTACGAAGTGCGAGGAAAGGCGAAGAAGACATTCCATAAGTTACAGTGTTTAGTTCGTAGGTAATCAATGGATCGGACGGGTTTTGTCTCCAAAATATTCTTTGGAACGCGCGGTCTTCTTCCGCAATGAGGATTTGACGGTACATTTTACATATGTCTGCAGACACTGCAACTTTATAACTTCTAAAGTGAATTAAATTGTCAAATATTTCGGTTTGTAATTTACGACCTTTCAGTAGAAGGTCGTTGATTGCATGCCCATTGGATGTTTTACTCGACCCATCAAAAACAACGCGAAGAGCAGTTGTGGTTGAATGAAGATTTTCAACACCATGGTGAGGAAGATAATAGTGGTTCTGATCTATCTCCAAGGTGGAAGGAGGTAGAGGTGACATATGCCCTAGGGCTAGATATTCATTCATGAACTCACTATATTTGAGTTTTAAATCTGGCTTTTTAGCAAGTTTATTCTCTAATGAAAGAAAACGGTTGAGAGCTTTCGATCGACTTTCACCTAAGTCTCTGTCATTACGAAAAGGGAGTTTTACTATGTATCTTCCCTCACTATTTCGTTGTAATGAATTTGTGTAAAGATCTTCACACTGAATTTCTTCATTATTTACCAGTTCTTCACACGGAATCGATTCAATTTGCCAGAATTTTTGCAGTGTGCTATCAATACTGGCATTAACAGAAAGACAGCCGATAGAAATGTTCGAGTGTACGGCAGAGTTTATTTTTCCGGTGAGTAAATGTCCTAATTTTGTAGGAATAGCAACTGGTGAACCACTTTGTCCAACAATTGGAGAGCCGTTTAGTAGCAGAGGGAAAATGTCTGCTCCCAGAAGAATATCTATCGGTTTTTGACTTGTATAGTCTGGATCGGCTAGTATGAGTCCATATAAATGTGTCCATTTACGTTTCTGAATATAGAAGTTAGGGAGAGGTGGAGTCACTTTGCTTACTACTAATACTTCAATGTGAAAAGAATCTGACGAGAAGTGAGGAGAAAAAACAACGTTGGCGATGTGCAACGATGTTTCCGCCGTGACCCCATTAATTCCCATTAAGCGATGTGTAGTTTCCCGCAAGGGTACTTGTAAGCGCTCCGCACATTCACGAGTCAAGAGAGAATTTTGGCTAGCTCCATCAATTAAAGCATTAAATTGCAAAAATTCCCCAGTTTTTGATTTTATTTTTATTTGTGCGGTGGATAATAAAACATTACTTGTTTGTATATGTGATTGGCATTGGAGAGTTGTAGAAATGGATGATGATGGATGTTCCGGAGGGGCAATCGCGTTGTTTACTTCAGAATTTCCTACTCTATAAATGTGCAATAAGGTATGATGTTCATTCGAAGAACAATTTTTACACTCACTTTTTATCCGACAGGGATCAGTGTGCCCACGCAGGCAATTTGCACAGAGTTTATTCGTTTCTACAACTTTCCACCGATCAGTTACGGACATGCGATTGAAACATGTACACTTATAAAGAGGATGGATGTTATTGTCCCCACAAAGAACGCAAGCTTTCCAATTTACAGCGACCGCACTCGCTACTAGAGGTCTAGCAAACGAACTGCTCCTTTCCGGTTTTTTACTCCCCCCGAACCTGTTTACATTAGCGTTTCTCCCTGGCCGTTCACTCCCCCCGCTAGGCAACGCAGAAAAAGAAGAAACAGAACGAGCTTCACACTCCAAAAAGGTTCGGAACGATTCGAGATCGGGATAAATGTCCTTCCTCAAGGTCAAATGCCATCGCTGTTTAACTGCGTCGTCGATTTTCGTTAAGATGTGAGAAATGATGATTAACTCACTCAAAGAATCTGATTTTAACCCTATGGTTTGCAGATTTCGAACTGCTTCGTTGCAATTGTCTAAAACATCCAACAAAGCTTTAGTGTTATTGGCTTTGTTAATTTTCATGCCAAAAATTTTATTTATGTGGACAAATGCCAATTGAATTTTGTCTTCATACCTATCGCATAATATCTCCCAGCAATGCCTCAAATTCCCTGATTGCATTTGAAATCCGCGAATTAATTTTGCAGCATTGCCACGTGTAGATGCAAACAGGTATTGTAATTTCTCGATGTCCGACAACTCGGTGTTGTCGAGAACAGAGGTTTGAAATAACTCCCTAAAGGTAATCCACTGTTCCAGTTCACCGGAAAAATGTGGAAGTTCCAATTTAGGCAGTTTTGTTTTAGACTTATTAGCTGAATTTTGAACATTAGTGCCACTTCCCACTGTTGAGACTTGTTCATGTTTATCATTGACAGTTTTATTTTCCAAATCAACGGATAAATTTAGAAGTATGTCCTGATAATTAAGATACGTATCCAAATAATCATCTGTGTCCTTCGAAGACAACTCCGAAAATGAATTGGATAGCCGTGTATCGAATGAATTGACTTTAGTTTTTAGCGCCTGTACCATACTTTGCTCAGTTATTTGACATCGTTGGATCTTCTCCCCAATTCTGTCAATTTCTTTACACAGAATTTCAAAATTCTGCGTAGTTTTCGCATTTTTAGGTGCCATAATTCCACTGCGGAACTCCGGCTCGACGGACCAAATGAAAGTTTAAGTATACAGATTTACGGATATGAGATTTAGAGCATTGAATTTATACGAATTAGGTGACTACAAAGATTAAAGGTTGACTCACCTTGTTCCCCAAGAGCTATCATCAGTGGACGAAATAAAGACAGAACACTAGTTTCGATGTGATGCGATTCTTTGTTTAAAGTATAAAGTATAAGACAAATATGCGCAGGCAGCTTTTTTGTGCGTAGACGGAATTCTAATTTTGTAATGATATAATGGTTACAGTTTTCATGATTAAAAAATACATTCACAGTATCGTCATGTGCGCTGCATAACAAATATATCAAAATGCAACAATGTTTGCAAATACGCTAGTACTAGTTGAGCGCGTTATAAAATTAAATCCACGGAGAGTTCGCACTCACTCATATTATCATAGAAAATAAATGCGTTCATCACGTGGCGTCCTCTTGTGGCTAATCTAAATCAACATGCTATATAAATACCCATAAACAATGTAATGACTTAACTATGCAATATAACTTTTAGGAACTCCGAATTTATATCTAGGCAGGACTAAAAACATAGTTTTAAGGGGGGCCGGGACACAAAAATAGTCAAATTTTCGAAATTCTTTTTTATTATTTTAAGAAATTCTCTGTGTTTTTCTGCTTAAAATGACGTCTAAATCATGTTTCTATCTTTATTAGAACTAGAGATATAGTAATTTTTTTGGTGCGTTGTTTTGAAAATCTAACACTCTTGACAGTTGTTGTCATGGCAACAACATCTGTCTTTAAAACTTTAAATACGTTTTTCTCCATGATAATTTTTTTTTTCAAGATTTCCTGTATTAAAAGTGCTATAAGTCAAAAACCAATAAAGTTTAAGGGATGAAATTTGGGATATATCTTTTTTAGATAATAAACTTTAATTTTGATTCAACAAATTTGAAACAAATATTAAATTTTAAAAGAAAAAAGTACCTTAAAATTTTCAACAATTTTCATTCAAATATTTTTTAATTTTTATTAAATTAATATTTTTTAAATTGCTGAATCAAAATTAAAGTTTATAAATTTGTGAATAATTTACTGCAAGAATTTTGAAAATTGATCAAGAATATTTTGAGTTTTAGCAATTTAAAATGACCCCTCTTTGTTTCAAACAATTTCAATTAAAATTTTTTTTTTAAACTTTTGGAAAAATTTTGTGTTGCGATTTCGTTTATTTGTTAGATGGGTAATCCGTACAAAAAAATTCTAAATTCTAAATTAATTAATAAAAAAAAAATTTCAATGTGTCCCGGACCCCCTTAACCTTTACGCTGTGACGCTTAGATTTTTTCAATAGTCTCCAGGAACGGATCTTTCGCCTGCATGTCCAACCCCCCTTACCTAACTTGAGCGATAGAGCCTTGAGTTGCATTTACGACTGACGCTTTCCTTTCATAGTATTATTGTGTGGCGCGCGACCTTCTGCCTTTCTCCCAAAGCATTCACACATCACGGTCGACAGGGTACATTACCGAACAAATGGAGAGACCTTCTAGAAGATCAGTCGTTTACAGATCGTAAATGGTGATCGATGCCAGCGGTCACTTAACCCTCTGAATCCTGAACCGCCTCAATCCGTACCCAAAGAGATTCTTCGACAGAGTCCTGAGAGGCGCTTATTCGGGCGGTTGTCTTTCATAGTAGGGAAGTAGGTAGTTAGACGAGAGATCTCCTTCAGTTCCTTCGGGGAGCGGTTCGAGGTCAAAGGTAATCCATTGACACTTGACAGTGATGTATTGAAGTTGCTTGGGGATAGTTTTAATGGACAACATCGACAAAGGCGGCGGTGCCTTTTGCATTTGGAGAAGTCATTCAAAGTGTGGAAGTACCGATTCTGAAAAAATTCTTTCACACTTCTATTTTCAAATTGGTGGATGTTTCCAGTAGTAAGAATGGTAGAAAAAGACCAACATTTATAATATAATTTTTTGGAAAATGCGTGTTTTCTAGAACATATTTCTGAAAACGGTATAATTTTACGTAACTCCTAATATCTGAAATCTTTTTTTTTTGTAGTAAAAGTATGTCCTGAATATTCATTAGCATGCAACTCAGACTTCAGCAAATATAACAATTTATGAATATTTTTGTCTTGCATTCTTTGTGAGAAATGAATATTTGCTTTACCGACACAATTCAATAGACTCAGTACATTATGAAAAAAATCTTAATACTCCGCTTTCAAAAAGCCGACCAACCGATATTAGTGGTTAAGATGTTAGCCTCTAGATCGGAAGGTTCCTGTTTCGAATCCAGGTCCGGGCATGGATGTTTGTAAGCGTATGGTGTAGAGGCGGCTGGTGCACCTTAAATCTGTCGTGGCCGAAATTTCTCACGTTGGATTTGTGTGGAAGTTTGGAGAGTGGGGTGCCAGCTCAGGTGTTGCTTCGTCATCTGACTGTGGTTCAAAATTACGAGGTGTTGTCCTCGGTTCTTTTCCTTAAGGAATTGATCCCGGACTGTCGTCACTAGCCCGTTGTGTTGATCTAGTACGACGTTAACTAATATTACCATTACCGCTTTCATAATATTTTGAACGGAATAAAACTCCTGTCAATCCTTACGAAACATATTGGAAATTATTCTTGTAGAGAAAGTACTTGTTACATAGGTTGTTGTTTTTCTTGCTGCCAATATTTTAATTCACTTTAAAAATCACAGTTTTAGGATTCTATAATAGATAATAGGAAGACATTAACTAGCCCTGGTATTTTTTTATCAAGTGAGGTTAATATCGCTAGTCTCTAATATTTTTTTTACCTACTTTTAGTATTCGCATAAAAGTGTAGTTCCCATTGGATTTTAGAAAATCATTTTGGTTACTGTAAATAATAAATTTCTATATGAATATTTACTCCCCATAAACATTGATAATGTCATCGGTCATGCGTCGAAAGATGATTCAAAACTAGAAGTAAAACTTTTCCTGATCTCTCCATCGCAATAAAATTTCAGCTGTAGCGCAAATCGCCAGATATGACTAGTAACAAACACAGACCACCAGCTATTTTTAACGTGCTAAAAATGTAAATAATAATTAAAATATATATCTTTGATATCTAATCTATTATGTTTTACAATTTTTCCTTTCCTAATTCTTGTTTAGAAAGCCATGCAATTTAAAAAACCTTCTAACTTTTTAAATTCTTGTTCGTTTTTAAACTCCATAGTCAATGATATTTTGAACTCTGGTATTTTCTAAGATCTTACTGAAATGATAGGCTTGTCTATGGCCATTGTAGGGTCTTCTCTAACAGCATCAACTTTAACTGAATTCCCCTTCATCACCTGACGCCCAAGACTTTATTATACCGCTAAAGGTTTTTATGTTGGCCTTATCGTATTCTGAACTTAAAACTTGGCTATTTGAGGATAAAGAGCTTTTGGCCCAAGAACATAGATATTCACTCGTCTGTCTAAATCTATTATTGAAAGATTGTTTACAATCAAGCTTGTAAAAATAAATTATTGGAATATTTCTCTCGTATAATTTTAGACTAATTATAATAAATAAAACATCGTTCCATTCTACCATTTTATTTTGACAGTGAAGAGTTAAGGCTTCATTAAGATTAAAGAAACGTGAAAGCTGCAATTTTAATGTTCTATATACATAGAAAATAAAAGATTTCTCAATCTTTGATAGATTCTCTTAAGTAAATCAGATAAAAATTAGCCAGTACAAAATTTGTAATTCTTAGAGTAAAATATTAAAAGTTATTGGAAAAATTTGCATCGAATAGCGATTATCAACATTTATTACTTGTAAAAGTCTAAAGTCTAGTTAAATTGAAAGTCTAAATTTATGGAAACAGTTGAAACCTACAATTTAGGTCAATAACTATTAGATATGATATTGCAAACAATAAGCGGATTTAATATCTGTAAACTATTGCTCAATATATATCACTGAAAGTCTAATAATTTGATTCGTCTCTGTACGATAATTCTTTATATCACGAAGGCTTATTAGACATTAGACCGACTGAAAGTAAGAAGATTGAAACTAGCGCAAACAATTCAAAAGTATCAAACGTAAGTAATGAGTAAAGTACGTAAGTAAAAGTGCTATAACGATTCCTTAATAAGCGGTTATAACAATAAGAAGAACAGATCTTCAGGTAGTAAACGCGAGAACCTTATATTCGTGCCAAAATTACTCATTAAATCCCCAAATTGTAAAAGAGTATTTGAAAGACGAAAACTAAGGGAAAAAGTATTGTTAAAAAAAAATACTTAGCAACGAAAGATTTAACATTAGAAAAGAAAAACATTTTCCCTAGGGTCACAAATAACCCTCTCGAGTCAAATTGCCGTGGGATGTGTTGTAAGCCATTCTACTATAGTCGTAGCGGAGGGGATATTATGTTATATCCCACAGACCAAGTTAGCAAGAAGGTATGCTGTGTCCATAGTAAAGTCTGAAGTACAAGCATTAGTGAAACTCGCACAATACGTTTGAAGTTTCAAGAGCATCCCGCTTTCTATACGATGTAATAAATGTTTTAGGCAAAGCGTGAGAAACTAAATTCCACCTGTGAGGAATCTTCAGGTGATCAGAGTTCCTTTAAGTCAAATGCTTGTATGTATTCGTACCTGGGATTCAACACACAGGAAACAGGTTGTGTTGTTCTCATTGTAATTCACCACTCTTTAACGAGCACAAAAGAGTTTCGAAAAGCGGTAACAACCTTTGGAAAATAACTCTATAGAAACAACCCAATCAGACACAATAAACCCCCTTTCGTTTCTTTCGCCCTAGCTTGCATCTTCTGCCCTTCTCTATGCTTCCCCCTTGCTTTGGGGTGGAGGGATTCAAATTGACACTCGAACCACAATAGACCATTGATGCTTTAAGGACCACCCATGAAAGTGGTGAAAATGGGCCAGTCCATTTCACAGACTCGTTAGTAAACAAACCCCAGGACACAACTGTACCGAGCTTTCGGCTGCCTCCGGATTCAGAGGGTTAAAGGGGGATAACATTCACCGTTCACAAATCTATACCATGCCGCTGGTGTAAACGAAATTGTAGTGGTAACAATTGTGTACCTGCCACAGGGTAAAGGTTAATCATGGTACTGATGAAAGGACAAAATTTATGATGGAAAAAGGGGGGGGGGCATTTTCCTTTAATAATAATCATTCACCCATTTAAAGGATAATAGACATACGAAATTGCCAAAATTAATTAAAAAAATAGATTTTTATTTTTTATTTTTTAAATTAACTGTATAAGTTCAATAGAAAGTACTATTTTTTAATTGTCATCCTTTATTAAGTTATTTTTTGGTAGTTTCCTTTTTAGAAGCAATACGACGGGCTGAAGCAATACGACGGGCGGAACGACGACTGAAGCAATACGACGGGCTATTGGTGACGGACCGGGATCAACCCCCTCGGAAGAAAAAGATCCGACTTCTTTGAAGGATTTACGTGTTTAGAACACTATAAAGAAGGTAGAATAAGTTTGATATGTCTACGTACAACTCAGTTGACAAAATGGTTTACTCTATTCAAAAAGTACTACATAATTATTTTTATTTTTCATGACTTTGGGAATGTAATTAATAAAAGGTTGTTCCTAATTCGTAAATTTACACAAGGTGAATGAAAATTATGTCAAATTTCTATCGAAGCACACATTTCTATAATGAAATACCATTGCCATAGACAATTAATGAAAAATACTGAAAATATATTACCGATACAAATTCTGAAATATACTTTCAACTGGTAAATTAATTTCAATAAATGGAACGTTATGGAAACAATTCGGTATAAGTATCCATATTTTCCCCGTTTTGTAATTTAAACATTAAATTGCTATGGAATGAAAATAATGTTTACAAAAATGTTTCTTTCAAACTTACAAAAACATCTATACCTATATGAGCCCTTTAGGTAAATCAATTCTACAGTTATTTTACCCCTTCAGGTAAATAAATTATATAATTATTTTTCCTTTTCAGTTCACATATCATTACTATGATCCCTAACGGTATGCTTCTCAATATCACAAGAATAAAACCTATTGTATTTCAATTTGGAACGGAAAGCTTTGCTTCCATTCGTAAGCGCTACAGGCACAACCCCTGTGCCATACCAATAAATATTCTTTCAACTGTAGATGACTGCATCTGTTCTCTCTTTCTATCATGAATATCCTCTGAATGTGTAATGAACCCTTACAAGGAGGGAGGGAAATTCGGAATACGTTTTTCGAAAGACTACAATGCAGTTGCAACCAAAATTTCAAAGAAGGTTTATGAATAGCACGGGCTGATAGCATTCGCCAGTTTACTTGCTGATTTACATTCATTGACGAAGGCCTTTAGATCTGAAAGTAGCAGAAAATGAGAAAAGGTACAGTAAGAACGGTGTTTTTGAAAGGCTGGATGGAGGCCTATTTGTCAAACAAATATATTCAAGGCAACGGAATAAAACAGCTTCGTAAATTGAAATAAGGATACATATCTTATGTGGTTTCAAGTATCTAACTTAGTAGTAATCCTCCAAGTTCATTAACTTTTCAGTTTGGAGATTGTGTGGTTCACCATTTTCATACGCCATTCAATTTTTTCCAACTAAACGCATTTATAATTTAAATCTAATTTCGATCTCTATTGCGATTATTCTCATTTGAAATTCTTCAGGATTTATGAATTAGTTTATTTAAAGTTATTTTTGGTTTGAATCATAACTGTTTTTGATTTGTTATCAATATTAAAGTGAAAATTCAAACAAGTTATGAGTTAAACCGCAAAGTGAATCTTCCACACCTCTTAAGCAGTATCCGACAAATAATTTGCTCTAAAAATTTTTCTACCATATACTTTTGACAGAATTAAATGGTTATTTAGTCATTATGGTGAAAAGAATACTACACTAATTGGAATTCTAGTGAGATACAGAAAGTTAAAAAGCAGAAATTAAAATTTTTATTTTCGTGGAACTTTTTGAGTGCGTTCAATAACTTCACCGCAGCAAAAAAGTTTGAAAACAACAAAATCCATAAGATAATTGGCAAAAAGAATCCCCAACAGAAATCAATTATTATTTGACAGACTTTAAGCGTTATTTAATGTACCGAGGATCAACCAAGTGTAAGGAATCGAAATAAATCAATACCTCGTTCATCTGCGAAGTAGGAGATTAGGAAGCGAACCAAAATCCCAGCCATTGGATCCTTTCCAAACCCATTTTGATATCTAATTCCTACAACATCCCCGGCTGAATCCTTCGATTGTGGTACGTTGATTACGCAAAAGCACGACTAATGATTAGCTGCTGATGAAAGGTCCAATTGGATTTCTTGGCCACGATGTCTGAAGTTTGATGGGAAATTATTTCTGGTGTGGGCATGCTGTTTTTCTCCGCACTACCTACGAATCGAACGAGGTCAATAAGGATTGATAATACGTATAAAGAACGCAGGCGTGCGTGCGTGGAGTTAGATAATGCTTTTTATTTGATTATGTCATTCATTCTTGCACGTCACGCCGTTATATGTCTGGTAATGAAATAAAGCCGTGATGATACGTCAAAAGAAAAATCACTTTCAGTACTTCTCGTAATGGTTTCCGTTATTTTTTCCGTGTGCTTTTCAGAAGTGTGGTTTTCAGGAAATAGTTTCGTATAAAAATGCTTAACATATCAATCGCTTGTAATTATAACGCCATACGTTCGTAATGAAATCAAACTATGATCAGTTTTTTAAAAATAGCCGATTTCAATACAGTTGAATTTTGAATTATACATGGTTATCCTTTTCTCTCTAGCTGTGTAATGTTTTCTGATAGTATTTAAGTAAGTCAACATATAGTTCAATGAGAAGGATTTTTAATAACAATCAAAAAACGGAATTTTTACTTTATGTTTCATGAATTCTCTTTGATGAGAATGGAGGTTACCTTAAAGTGTAGTTTATCACCATTTGGGCCACGTTTAACTTCCAATTTAACTGAAGATTAAAAATTAACTATCATGTATATCATTTTGAATTTATTCTTTGGAATTTCTATTGGCGATGGAGTTGAAAATGCATTCCGAAAACAAGTCAACTGACGTGAGGTCCGGAATACGAACATGAAGAACGTTCCGGCATGAAAAATCACTATTAATACATACATTTAGTTTTTTGAATAAAACTCTCATATTACACTGATGGCCACCCAAATTGCAACACCAAGAAAGACAAGAGATATGACAACAAAATTTATTCTATAGATAACATGTTGACCAAGTATCAAATGATTAAATTTATAGACTTCTGCGAAGTGTGGTTCCTGCCAAAATCAGTAGCCAGAGTAGCCGCCATTGTTGGAGATCACCGCTGCCACACGCCTCGGCATTGATTCAAAGAGACTATGGATGTGTTCTAGATGTTTTGGTACAGCAGATCAAGCAGCTTCCACACGTTGCCAAAGTTGATCTGGTGTGGCAGCTGGAATTGTAATTTGGATCAATCGTTGAGTAACCATGGACCACATCTCTTCTATCGGCGAAAGATCCGGAGAGCGAGCTGGCCAGGAAAGCAATTCAATCTGCCGATTGACAAAGAACCCTTGGACAATGCGTGCCACGTGTGGTCGCGCATTATCCTGTTGAAATATGGCTGTGGGCAAGCCCTGAAGATAAGGAAGAACAAATGGCTCTAACACCTCGGAGATGTAGGTAGCGCTGGCTGTTTAAAGTACCGGCAATGCGTACAACAGAAGTGCGAGAGTGATATCCAATACCGTCCCATACCATAATACCAGGTGCAGGACCCGTGTGGCGGTGCATAACGCAGCTGATCAGCATCCTCTCTCCATGGTATCACCAGACTCCAATCCGACCATAGTGGTGTTGCAGACAGAAGCGTGACTCGTCAGTAAAGACAATTTCATTCCATTCTGCCGTCCACATCCTTCTTTCATCGCACCATTGCTGGCGGAGACGTCTGTGGTTCTGCGTCAAGGGTAGACGAAGCAATGGACGTCATGCGGACAGACCACTCTGCCGTCGAATGGTACGCGCTGACACTGGATGATGTGCTACAGACTGAATGTGCTGTGCTATGGTTCGTGATGTGGCTGAGCTATCCGTCACTGCCATACGCATAATATGCCTGTCATCACGTGAAGTGGTGCACTGAGGTGAATGCGATCGAACACGTCGATCCGTCGTACCCTCCAGCATCCAACGATCACATATCCGCATTACAGTTGTTTGGTTTCGTCCAACACGACTACCGATTTCCCTGAAAGATAATCCACAATCTCGGAAGGCCACTATCCTTCCTCTGTCGAACTCGGTTACTTGATCAAAAGATGATCGCTGTTTTCTACGAGGCATAATTGATCGTTTTTTTGAAAAAAACCACAAGAAAAACACAATTACCGTACTTGAAATCTTCAAAATCTCCAAGCCTTAAATAGCGCTTTGAAGTGGCGCCACGGGCGCGCGTGATGCGCGTCTGCGCTGAAATTCTAATCATTTGTATATCTCACCTCCGCTAATGTATGTTGTAAATGTCATATTATTTGCATGCTTCCTTCAGGGTGTTGCATTTACGGTGGCCAGCAGTGTTCTTAGTCATGCTACGTGTCGGAGGATAAAAGAGCCTTACATTCCAAGAAAAAAAAATGTTTCGAAGTGAAATCTTCACGAAAATACATCCATCTAGCTCTAAATCTTATAAAATAAACTGTTCGAAAGTTTGATAGCACTAAAAGGAAACCTAAGAAAATAGGAATCCACTATCTAGTTACTTCAACTAATTTTGAAAACTTAGCTCAAACGAGCAATATACGTTGATGAACTTAATGCCAGTGCTCTCTTATGTGTCAAAAGGATCTGTGGATCATCATCCTCTTATCCTCGAGAAAGCGAATCTTCAAACTGCAGTTCATTAAGAACGGTGGTTGGCATCACATTCCAGGCAAGCCAACATGCTGCTCGGTGTGAAACCGTTTAGCAGCGTTTATTTCTACATGATTTAAATGCAGATGCTTTATCTACTTCTGGTTTCTAGGTTTAAAAATAACATGGATCATTAATGTTTTCGATACACCGGCAAATTGTTTACCTTATGTAAACTGCAGCTTCATTTTAAAATGAACAAACTAATTTTAAACTACACTATCCATCAAATGAATCATTTTATTCAATATCTATTCGACTTTGTGTATACCAATACATCTCATTTTTATCATGTCCTATTGTAGCTTAAAATAGCTATTATTTTTAAAAATTGGTTTATTCAATAGTTTAAATCTCAAATGATGAAATTCCATAAATGTTTATGCTAGAAAAACACTCTTCCGTTTCCCGATTCCTACCTATCTACCAAACAACGTATCAATGAACATGTAGCAAAATTAGTCACCACCACAAAATTAACTTACCATGCAGTAGTATATATAACTGTGTAAGCCAACTTCATCATGAAGTCCTTTATGGTAGACAAAGTTCCAATGTTTCATTTCATACACTTACTAAAACCATCACGGAATGACTTAGAGAATATTTCTTGTTTGATGATTCATGTCAAAAGGGCCATACTTGGTCGAGCTGCGTCCAACAACATCAAGTAAATGACCGTTCACACTCATAGTAAATCTGTAGTTACACAGAAGATAGAAATGTACTCGGGGAGGAATACAGCCTCTGCCACCTAAAAATTTCTAGAGCATTGACTTTTATATACTTTCACAAAATCTTCGAAAACAAAAATCCAGAAGGTGGTCACTCAAAACCTAGTCTCAAATTTTACCTTTTAATCTAATAAACTTCACAAATATCTGACAACACCAGAAATTAAATTAAAGAAACTATGAATTCACCAGTCAGTTATTATCCTTAATTCAGAACACCTAAAGATTCGTTGTTTTATAGAGATTTATGGCACAAGGACCATATATGACCAAGCTGAACCCCCCAACATCAATTAAATAGTCTTTACCACACAAAGAAAAGCTGCACTAGCACATAAGAGATATATACACTCAGGGAGGAATTGAGCCTGTGCCGCCTTCAACTTGTTATAGCAGTAAACATCCCCTCGTCAGGATGACCACTCTACTTCATACACTCTATTATTTCACAAAATCTCAGAAAATAAAAACCCAGAACCTTTCCAATCAAAATCTAGTTTCAAATTTTACCACTCCAATCAAATAAATTGCACGAAAATCAAACAACTCTATCAATTCAATTTAAGAAAATACCAATTCAGTTATCGTCATTAATTTAGAACACCTAGCGCTCACGAGTCATACATTTTGATTAACTTAGTGACGGAACACTCTTATGTGTCACCAGGATCTGTGGACCATCATCCATTTATTCTCTAAGCCCCGGAGCTTCCATCTGCAGTTCATTAAGAATGGTTGATCCTGGCGCACCCCAGGGAGCTCAACTTGCTTGCACAGCAGTTCCTGAATGAAGTGTTATTGTCAAGGGATGGTTTTAACACAAGATGATTCAGCTGGATGATAATGTGACAATTGCGTACTTTTGATAACAGGAGATGGCTGTATTAACCCAATATCGCCCCTCACTTTGCGGTCCCCGCACAAATTAATACCCTAACTCGATAACGGATTGTTTCCGTGTTGTAAAGGTGCAACGGAAGACGTTATAGCTTGAATTAGAAGGCAGATGAAACCTTAAAATCAATTACGGCTTCACGAAGTTGAATAGAATGTTGATAGAGATACGCATTTCAGTAAAATTAAATTCTCGACAGTTTTTTAAGAATTTTAATTAACCCTATAAGTTGTTTCGATTATGTCTCTCGTCAGGATCAGGTCAATTTTGCTAATGACCAAACCTCACGTACAGACAATACTTCCCTATTACTCCAATTGTGTAAAGGAGATTCAAGTTGGGAAAACAAACTAGAACGTGACATTTTGAAATATGATTTTGCATCAGAGGCTGGACACTACAGAAGGGTTTTAGATATGAAGATAAACCACCAGGAGGGTTAAGATATGAAAATCAATTTACAGAATTTTAACCCCCTGAGAAGTTTTGACACAGCAAATCCTTCTGAAACTCGCATTATTCACTGCTTTAACTCTAACCAGCTTTAATCTAATTGATCAATATATTTTTTCCAATGATTCACTTCAATCATTATATATGGACATTTATATTTATGTGAGTCGTGGTCCACCATGGTTTGCATAATGCGTTAGTAACCTGAGAGTTGTAGACAGAGCAGGCTTAATTCCTCATTGGTGGTATTTCTGTCTTCTGTTTCATAAAAAATTCCGTGGTGTGTACATGTTCATTGCTTGATAATGTCTGTCTTGTGTCTGGCTAGATATGTGGCACTTGCCCCACAATAAAAACTCACCAGACGCAAATTGTGTGAGAAAAAGCAATACTATACTACTAAGTTATTTCGTAACGCATTGTGGGCTTAAAAGATATGGTGATTTTTGCGGTTCATTCGTATGAATGTAAGATGCACGCTAAGCATTTATTTTAGTGGTCAAATGTTATAAATTATGCATATTATAAATTTCTTCATGTTATAAAAAAATACTATTCATATTATTGTAAAACAAACCACGGAGGTGAACCTTTTAAATAACATGTAGTTAAACAATATAATTGCCTAGATCACCTCATTATTTTAAACTACGGTCACATGGCGAGGTCAAAATCTCAGCTGGAACCCAACTTACTCGAGAATAAGCGAAATGATCCGCTGAGGTAAGAAATAAAACGCGGCAAGTGTGTCAAAACCATTTTCATCAGCCTAAGTTTGGCTTGGTTGTACATTTACAGTAAATTATTCAAACTTTAAACGATCAACAGTAATACATGCCTGACATTGTAGACCGCATGGATTGTCGTGCACCTTCATAAAGGCACGTGTAAACCAGCTTGACTTCCTAAGGTAGACTTTAGTCGACATTAACTGGACAAAATGTCATTTAAATGGGTGTAAGCACTTCTCACGGAATACACCCCACCCAGTGTGGTGAGGTACACTCACTGAAAAACACCGAACCCATTTATTGTTACTACTATTCATAGAGGGGCAAATTCGAAGGTACCATTCCATAGGGGATTGCATTCTTAACTTTGCAAACTCATATGCAAAAACTTTATAAGAGGATGCCTTCAATACAGCAGCCAATTCAAATAATTTTTAAATACGACGAGCATATCTTGTTTTTTTTTAATAAGACCGTAATGTCTTATAATTCGAGGATGTTTTTAAAATGTTGGCGTAGTTCTCTAGTACAAAGCAACTATAACTTACATCTGTTTTCCAAGTTTCAAATTATTTTATTGGAAAGCTAAATAGTTAATAAACATGTATTATTCTAAAGAGTGCATGGTTGTAATTTCAAAACAGAATAATCTAAACTTCTCAGAAATAAAGTCACATATAATCGATTTAAACTTCCAAGAATTTTAAATGAAACTTGACTAAACTAATCTTAAAATAACCGTTTATCAAATATTCTGAATAGAAACTTTTGAAAAGTAAAGAGATTTGTTTAAGATGACAGAGAATCAAGGTTTTTTAAGAATTAAATCTATTCCTATGCAACATTGCTATCTCAAATATTTTTTGAAAACCATTTACTTTCTATTTTATAACCGCTGTAAAATTCATCTTTCGTTTCTTTTACAAAAATTATTATAGTTTCAGTTTACTTCGTTGGAACTGAATAAGTTTAAATTTAAAACAAACTGTTATGTTATGATAAGAATGAAATATCTAGCAAAATTTTTATTTCTTTAGAAACTGACCACGAATAACTTATTCCACCGTTTACAGAGATGGTGAAATTCGTAAACATCACATTCCTTGTGCAACAGTAATATTTTTTAAATCATTGATATGAAAAATGGTTCTATAACACTCTGTAAATTTATAATTTTGGTGGAGTGGTCGTTCACGGTAAGAAGGCGATTTGTCGCCAAATACGGCAACCTTCACCTTTTGCGGATTTTCTTCACATCTGCCGTTTTTGTTATGGTAACCCTATCTGCTGTTACGGAATTCGGCCGCCATCTTGATTTGGCGACAAAAATTAGTTGGCGACAAACGTCTTACCGTGAACGACCACTCCACCATAATTTTTTACCAGAAATGATCGTAAAGAGCATTCACAACCTCTCCAAAAGTCAAAATCCGTTTCTGTAATAGTCATCTCATTCTCGCGTTTGATAGTTTTAACTTATACTATAGTGCGACGTATTCGAAATGGATTAAATGGATGTATAAGAAAACTATACGTTATTAGTATAAAATAATTTTGAGAAGATATAAAAATGTCTACACACATTTAGTTTTCAAAATTACTTAATTTTTTTCTGTATTTGCATTTCTATGGTAGAGAAAAGTCATTTTGTGGACCACTTTCAATAAAAGAATAACCAATCCAACGATTGCTAGTTATCCTAAATGGACGTAAAATGACACGTTTCTGTGAAGCACTAGAGCAAAATTGAATGTTTGTTACTCTTCAGATCATACATCCCAAGTATTCGGAAATTGTTTATGGTTCGCAAAGAAAAATACTGCTCACAAAATATACAAAAATTAAAGTTAAAATTCTGTAAAAGTAATTTGAAGGCTTTCATCATTACTGATGAAAAACGCTGAGTAATCTCAATATAATGGATCAATATGCATCCCTCTTTTACAAACTTACGAAATTAACGTTGATTTAAGTATAAAGATTCAGCCAATTTTGTGTAAAACGCATCCATATATGTAAGCAAAGTGTTCGAATAATGTGTAAGATTTTTATGTCTTATGAAAACATTTAACGTTTAATGAAAGATATTAAATTGATTGTATGTGACACATACACACACACAATTACGTAAACAGACAAAAAAACTGAAGCTCTAAGAAGTTTAGTCACTAAATAACGTAAGTACTCACAATGACAAAGTGTCATGAAAATAAATCCAGCCGTTTGGTAACACTGTTGGCACACATATAGACAAGAAATTGGATCGGATTTTTTGATTTTCTGGAGCAATGTTCAAAAGCAGACAAGCTGAGCCCTTCATATAAATAGGGAAAGAAACCTACACGAAACATAAAAAGCACTGCTTCTCCATCACAGATCGACCAATAAACGAATAAATAACTTGAAGTTGGGCAAAATATTTACTATACAAAAACAAATACTCCATTTTAATTTATATAGTTAAAAATTAGTAATAACTACGTGAAAATTTGTTGCATTATTTTGGATATGTTCTAACACCAGGAGCGATATTTGTAAAATGACTTACATGAATGGACCAAAGTGAATTGTATAAATTAAAACTTACCGAGGCGGAGTTATAAATAAAATATTATTTTCCTGAACAAATGGTGTAGACAACTTTCTATGAAAGACGAAACACATTTTATATTTAAACAACTCACCTCGTTTAGTTGTGTTTGTTTACATAATAAAGTATAGTTTTTCTAGATTGATTATTTTTAATATCTGATTAAGAAAACTAAATTTTCTAATTCAGAACATGTCAAATTAAATATCTTAACAGAAAATGTCACTCACTTACTATTAAGTGTGCAAATGATTTAATTGCTATTTTCCAGTACTTAAATTTCTAATATCACACAAAATAATACGCAGTTTCTGTAATTTGTAATTTATGGAAGGGATTTATTTATGGATACATAAAACAAACAAAATTTGAACCAGTTTTCGTCAGTTTTTTTTAAATTTGCGATGATGTTGCATTTTTTACAAATAGCTATATACAAAAATATATATATATATATATATATATATATATATATATATATATAAGTATGAGGAAAACAATCATTCACTTGTAAGTCCGTCCAGACGAGACTCAAGTCACAGTAAGAAGTTTTATGGAAATCCGTGTGAAATTGCGTAAAATAATAAAAACATAGAAAACAATGAAATATGTTTCCTTTTGGAATTGTAACTTCAAGCATTATTATATTACTACAAAGAAAATTGTTTGACTTTTATTACTGCTCTGTGCTGAAATGAAACTCTACGTAATCTTGTATATTTTGTTATTTGCATCTGATTTGTTATTTACAAGCTCCAACATTTGTACCTGTTATCTTTTTTCATTTTTCCACGGATTCTTGTTCGGTCTGATCGAAAATAGCTGAAGTAATTTCATTATTGTTTCAAACAGTTGTATATCATTGTACTAACATTGGAATTCAACATTAGATTACTGAATATACGTTATTTTTTGCTATAAGACGCTCGTCAGACGCCTGATACAAGACAGGTTTGTTCCATAATTATTTAGTTTATACTTCCAGCTATAATGACCATTGCACTACACGCTGTAAGGCGAAAATGACTTCATTAAAAAGACACGCAGTAATCCTGAAGTAAAGGCACTTTATTCGGAAACCCTTAGGTCTCAGAATTAGAAGCTCTTCTTAATAGTTTGCTGAACACCAGGACGTAGTTCCTTGTGAGTACAATCCTTTCAGGTAAGATTGCAAGCAAGAAATATAACCGGAATCTTACCCATCATCTATGAGAAATTAGATTCTAGAGATCGCAAGATGCGTGGTTATGATTTTTAAATTATTCACTACAAATGTATGAAATCTCATAGCAAAACGCTTGGTTCTTCTTCTTGGGTAAATGTGTGGTAGTTAGGAAAGTATAGATGCCATTTATAACATTTTGCAGAATAGTCTTTTACCCATTGTCTAGGAGAAAATAGGTTATAGAGATCACAAAACACAAAGTTACCAATTTGAAGAAATTCTATTCCATAATGTTTTCAATTTTAACTTCATAGAAGAAAATTTGAAAGTTGATATTGAGTATAAATAATGGAATCAGGAACAGTAAGTTGATGTACACACTTTTATTTAATAATCTTCAAGACTTTGTCAATTTAAAATTTATTGAATAAAACTAACTTATTTTCTACAAAAAGACGCAATAATTATTTATTAAAGGCATATTTGATGTACTTTAGTTAAAAATCAACAAGAGCATACTAAGAAATCGGATAAATATGTGAAATTTTAAGTTCATTTAATTTTCAGACAGTTTTGTGTTTCATTTTCTGTACTTATCTATAACCAAATTAAGGGAAAACGTTAAAATTATTTTATGTACTAAAACAAAACATACCTCTGATCTAATAACTAAAGTATATAATTTCTTCCAACATATTATTCTTTCCATACTATTTTAAGAGAAACTGACTGGAAAAAGTTTGGTACGTAAAACAGTAGAATAATGTAATTTACATACATGAAAGTATATATTAAACGAGAAGAGTTATGCCACGCGCTATGCAATCTTAAATAAGATTCCATTTAAGCTTTATTATTGAAAATTTTTGTTATAAAACAGATTGCAAAAGAATAACAGCAGAAAGCTTTCTATAAAATTACTATTCAATAATTCCAATTCATCTTAGCTGAGCTATTCAACTTTGTATAGTTATTCTCTGTATATACAGGTGGTGGACATAATAGTAGGAGCACCTGTGAAAGAAAGCAAAATTGTTATTAGTAAGGAGTTCGGCTACCATTGGCCTGAATTACAGCTTGCATCCGACCTGGGATTGACAAATAAAGGTCTTGCACAATGTTCAAGGGAAAACACACCCATTCTTCATGCAGAGTGGTCTTGAGTTCAGATATTGTGCATGGAAATGGAAACTGAGCATTAACTTTGTTCTACGATAAACCCCACACATTCTCAATGATGTTGAGATCAGAGGACTGAGGACACGATGTGAAATGTTCCACTTCATCATCATGTTCATCAAACCATGTTTGAACACAGCGAGTCGTGTGAACAGGGACGTTGTCATCTTGGAACACAGGCTTTTATCCAGTAAACAGTCTGAAGCATAGGGTGAAAACGATCTGCAAGAATACTGCGATAATTCTCGGCTTTGATCTTCCGCTCAGGTCTACAAGTAGCCCCAAGCTAATCCTAGATATCGTGCCCCACAACTTCAAAGAGCCACCTTCTTGCTTAATGGTAGGAACCAGACCGTCAACATGAAATCCTTCTGCCGGTGTTCGCCAGACGTACACGAATCCAGTGGTCTGAAATAATGTAAATGATGATTCGTCACACCAGATGACCTGTTCCCATTGCTGTTGCGTCCACTTTTGGAAGTCTCGGTACCACTGCTGTCGCTTAATATCATTACTCTCAACGATACTAACGGATTTTCAATATCCACTCTGCCTTAAATGTTCTCAGACTGCAGCATCCTTGAATAGTTTTGATTGATACGGGATTCCGGAGATGGGTGTCCATCTCGGAGGTTAACTGCAACAGGGTAGTCTTGCGGTTTTGGCTGACTATCCTCTTTAACACTCGTCTATTCTTGTCAGTCAACTTGGACTTTAACCCACTGTTCTGCTTCGAAGAATAAGTGTGTCCATGTTTTATGTAGGCTGTCGTAACCCTTGACACAGTGGTCTTTTGCAACACCCACAAGGTAGGCTGTTCTCGTCACAGACGGTACAGCGAAGCGAGCTCCAATGATCATACTTCTTTGCACGTCGGAGAGGTCGGACATAACGACGCTTTGCTGGTAACATAATTTTTTGATACAACTTTCACACCGGCCACTGCTTGAATGATACCTTCGCTTTCGCCGTCAATAGATGGAACACTGCTACGATCCGTGAAATGGAAGATCGAATTACTACGCATTTAGAAATTGGTGTTCCTGTTATTTTCTCCACCACCTGTACGTTGAAGCGCTTAGAGCGTTTTATACTACGGTAAAAATACGTTCGTATTATTTCACATTTAAAATTCATACCTATGATTAAATGAGCACGGTTTACGGTTTTTCTGTTTCCCTTTATGTTGAGTTTTAAAATAATACCCTAGAAATGACATTCCAATAATATTTCGACGAAAGTTATATTCAAAATGAGTGTTGAACTATCAGCGAGACTTTATTATTGGGACACTTCGTGTCCGAGATATACGGGAGTTACCTTATTTGTAAGACACTCTGTATCAGTAATCTACCGGATTTACTTCGACTTTATTTGGACCTAGCACTTTAAAAATGACCAAAATACAGAAAAACATTTTTTTTTTGCTTAAAAGTTGCCTTATACTGTTTCAAATGTTGTAGAAAATCAGACTGATTCTGGACTTTTTTTTAAAGTTAAATGATTTTTGTGAGTGTACTTGTGCGATCACAATGTTTCGAAACCGATCCTAACCGCATTTGTGCGTCTACAAAGCCTGGATATTTATTTTCGACTAATTAAATGATATAATTTAGAAGATGAGATGTTTCTTTGTAACTGTTACTGATAACAAGGTTTTTTTATTTATATCAGTTGTAGCTCTGTACGAGTAAATTATAGCGATAATTTTAGAAAAAAGAAGGCTTTAGTTTCGGTTTTATGTTTGATATTTGTTATTCTGTTGTTTCATTTTATGTTTATACGTTATTATTAATTATACCTAAATGTAAACTACAAAGTTCTGAAGATGCATAAAGTATTTTATATAAAGTAGTAAGTTTGGTTTTCGATGTACAACTTTACTTTCGGATGGGGATGCTAAAACATTTAACAATAATTAATTAATATACCAGCGACTTGCTACTGATGAACCTTTATAAGGATATTCCAAGTTCCATGACAAATGAGAGCCTATACAGCATTATTTGGTCCAAGTGTCTAAATGAAAGTTTTGTGTCAATAAAACGTGTCTAAAACGGCCACATCAGAAGCAGTTTGTGAGTATAATATAGGGGTACTGTTCTGTAGGAGTCAGAAAGCTGTTGGGATTAGGTAAAGATCTGATATTTGACAGACGTGGACAGATAATTGATGCTTGAAAGAACTATCAGAGAAAGAACCGTTTATGTGCCAAATTTCAACACGTTCAAAAATTAGTGAAAACAGCAAACAGAACAAAGGAATTAGCTCTTAAAAAAAAGAAGAAATCACTTATGGTCCCGGGAAGTTTTTTAATTCACTTATAAGTAGAAAGAAGCTATAGTAATAATTTGAATAATTTTTATTTATAATTTTATACCATAATTTTAGTTTTAAAACTTTAAACTGATTTTTCTCCTACTTCATTTTTTGTATATTTCTGATAATACAAAATGCAAAGGCTTTCTTAATTTCCAATCAATTGACATCACATTTACATACATAGAATCTTATTTTGAAATACAGGTATGCATTTTTTATGAGTATAAGTTTTTTATAAATGTGCAGTAAAGCGGCTTTTTTTGTGATATTTTACATAACATTTCAAGTTTTATTTTTTATTTCCAGATCTATTCAATGTATCTTCAATTCCATACCTACACAAATTTAGATTATAGTTAAAGTAACATTATAAGAAAATCAAGCTTATTACATAATAATTAAAAAAGAATATACACTTTGAAAATTCTAGAATTTTTTAATTTTATAAGATTTTTTATCACATTTTGAAGAAAATTGGTAGTTTTAATTTTTATATGTAATTCTGTGGCATAAGAAACTGCAAAAAGTTTGTCTAAAACCGTTGTCAGTGAAAAAATAATTTTTGATGTTCCGGGTCCCCCTTAGCCATCTTAGTAGAATCGAAGACAGTCACCACGATGGTTAAGATGCTTCGTATGAGTGATATATAAACGTTACATTTTCTTAAGACACGTTAAGTATGATTATTTATAGCTACTAATAACAAATTAAAAAGTGAAAGAAAGGTATTTCGTTTGATTCATTTTTCCTTTAATTTTTACTTTAAAGCATAGTGTTTTCTTGTTGACTCGTATTTTAACTTAATCATCAAAAAGAATTGAAAGTTTGAAAATTTATGTACTTCCGATATAAATGTTTAAAAATATATTTTTATAATCTGAGTATACAAGCTTTCCATTATGGAATCACCAGTTGTTACACTGTTTTAAAGCATGTAAACATATGTATTTAGTCTTTCTACACGTGACAGAATATTCATTTATTTAGGTGTAGTGGTAACTCAACAGTGTGCAAGAACTTAGTTTTATAATTCTACATAATTTACTAATTAGGAAGTACATATAACCCTGTATTTCAACATTCTTTTGCATTTATTAAGATTAATTAATTTTTGTATTGCCGTTTCTCTGAAGAAAACTGGTTTTAAAAAGGTAAGAGTGAATTGTGTTGTTTCTAATCTAAATCATATTGGAGAAATACAACTCATATGAGCGTTTTAAAGTATTTTATTTTCTTGAAATGTTCTTGATTGGCTCATTTTAAATCTATTATTTTAAGACTGCAACATTAACTTCAAACTTAATTCTGTTTTGTCATACACTGCTGGCCACCGTAAATGCAACACCCTGAAGGAAGCATGCAAATAATATGAAATTTACAACATGCATTGGCGGAGGTGAGATATGCAAATGATTAGAATTTCAGCGCAGACGCACATCACACGTGCCTGTGGCGCCACTCAAAGAGCTATTTAAGGCTTGGAGATTTCGACGATTTCAAGTAAGGCAATTGTTTTTTTCTTGTGATTTAAAAAAAAAAAACGATCAAGTATGCCTCGTAGAAAACAGGGATCATCTTTTGATCAAGTATCCGAGTTCGACAGAGGAAGGATAGTGGCCTACCGAGATTGTGGATTATCTTTCAGGTAAATCGGCAGTCGTGTTGGACGAAACCAAACAACTGTAATGCGGATATGTGGACGTTCGAAGCAGGAGGGTACGACGGACCGACGTGTTCGATCGCATTCACCTCAGTGCACCACTTCACGTGATGACAGGCATATTATGCGTATGGCAGTGACGGATCGCTCAGCCACATCACGAACCATAGTACAGCACATTCAGTCTGTAACGCATCATCCAGTGTCTGCGCGTACCCTTCGACGCCCTTTACAGCAGAGTGGTATGTCCGCAAGACGTCCATTGCTTCGTCTACCCTTGACGCAGATCCATAGACGTTTCCGCCGCCAATGGTGCGATGAAAGAAGGATGTGGACGGCAGAATGTAATGAAATTGTCTTTACTGACGAGTCACGCTTCTGTCTGCAACACCACGATGGTCGGATTCGAGTCTGGAGACACCGTGGAGAGAGGATGCTGAACAGCTGCGTTATGCACCGCCACACTGGTCCTGCATTGGGTATTATGGTATTGGGCGGTATTGGATATCACTCTCGCACTCCTCTAGTACGCATTGCCGGTACTTTAAACAGCCAGCACTACATCTCCGAGGTGTTGGAGCCAGTTATCCTTCCTTACTTTCAGGGCTTGCCCACAGCCATATTTCAACAGGATAATGCGCAACCATACGTGGCACACATTGTCCAAGGGTTCTTCGTCAATTGACAGATTGAATTGCTTCCCTGGCCAGCTCGCTCGCCGGATCTTTCGCCGATAGAAAACATTTGGTCCATGGTTGCTCAACGATTGACTCGGATTATATTCCCAGCTGCCACACCAGATCAACTTTGGCAACGTGTGGTAGCTACTTGGTCTGCTGTACCCCAAGAACACATCCAAAGTCTCTTTGATTCAATGCCAAGGCGTGTGGCAGCGGTGATCTCCAACAATGGCGGTTACTCTGGCTACTGATTTTGGCAGGAACCACACTTCACAGAAGTCTATAAATTTGATCATTTGATACTTGGTCAACATCTTATCTAGAAAATAAATTTTGTTGTAATATCTCTTGTCTTTCTTAGTGTTGCAATTTGGGTGGCCAGCAGAGTATATACTGCTGTTTGTAAAAAATGCAACAACATGAAGGAGCCATCAGAATTAAATGAAATTGTATACACAAACGACTTGTATTAGTATAAATAGATTAATAAATTTTCAAAGCAAAAAGACAATATAAAGTGTCCGAAATCAGTATTTGGTGTAGCCACCACGCGCTGCAATAAGTGCTGCTTTACTACGTGCCTTGTAATGAAACAGATGTTGAATGTCTGTTTGTGGAAGATAATTCCACATTGTTTGCATGCGCCCCCAAAGTTCGTCTTTTGAAGCTGTAGGACGCGGATCGTGAGCGAGACGCAGACCAACAAAATCCCACAAGTGCTCAGTAGGCGACATATCCGTCGAATAAGCAGGCCAAGGAAGAAGTTGCATGTGTTGGGCTGAAAAGAAGTATCGAACATTCCTTGCAGCATGTGGGCGTGCATTATCCCGTTGAAAGATAGCTCCATGGATGCCTTGAAGGAAGTGAACGACTTCGGGCTCTAGCACGTCACGGAAGTACCTGTTGTTATTCAGATTACCCTCAATTCGGAGCAGCTGAGATCGTCCATGATACGAAATATCCCCCCAGACTATAACTCCGGGTGTTCGGTCACTATGACGTTCGATAACGCACTCTGGAAGGCAGCGTTCACCAGCATAGCGTCTTACACGAATGCAGCCATCATATTTCCTCAAATTAAAGCGGGTTCGTCGGAAAAGACCACTTGTTGGCAATGAGCCCGCCAGGCTCTGTGCTCATGAGCCCATTGCAGACGCAGCCGTCGATGGTTTGGCGTGAGTGTGATCCTGTATAAAGGAATCCTTGCACGCAGTCCACTGTGCAGCAGACGTCGGCGAATTGACGAAGCCGACATTAGTACACATGTAGCAGTAGACCAAAGTGCTGCCAACTGCCTGGAAAAAGCTGTACGGTCATTCACCACCATGTCAACCAGCTGTCTATCATCGTGCGCTGACGTCACCTTCCGTCGTCCACTCCCAGTTCTTCGAGTTGTCCGGTGCTCGTCGGTCCACTGCTTCCAAACTCGCATCACTGGGGAACTGATCGCTGCACACGAGCTGCTATTGCACTATAAGAAAATCCTCCTTCATGAAGGCCGATGATTCTACCCCGTTCAAAGTTGTTGAAATTACACCCTATTTCGTCCTGGAGGCATACTTAGGTTTCACTAAACGTTCGCCACTTAAAAATAACCATGCACTATTTTCAACGTCCCGCCACGGCCCTCTATCTCTACGCTTTTAGCATCGTGGTGGCTCTGAAGCTTTACTACTTTGCATAATATCCTATAATTGACATTTGCTGTATATTTAATTTCATTCGGATGATTCCTACATGGTGTTGCATTTTTTTACAAACAGCAGTGTATATAACCATCCTACTACATAGTAACTAATAGTGATCACTGTCCAACCCCAGACAAGGAATTATATTAAAAATATTTCTTACGAAGGTACACTTTTATGTAGTAAAAACAATAGTGCTCCCACAGTAATGAATTTATCATTTGATTTTAAAACTCCAATTTTTAAAGAAAACATATACTTTTATAACATTTGCGACAGATTTTTGAATAATACAGGATAATCTTACTGTCATATACATTCAGAACAGATTATTTGACGAATTGTTTTACATTACAAGTATGTGGAAAGATACAATTTCCTACAGGAATCTTATTCAGAACTTTTGTTTTTACTCTTTGGTTTGATTTTATTACTAACCACATTGAAATTACAAAATACTATGTAAAACTTTCTTGGATTTTTGGTCCATACCCCTTGCAATATATTGAGTATCCAAATAACTCAGCAATAAAGAAGAACTCGCTCAGAAAATAGGATTATGAAATCTTGAGAGATCAAAATACAACATTGAATTTAAATATTAAGGCCTTATAAAAACTATTTTTGATCACTAACATGTTTTATTTCGCATATATGAAACGTAATTCTTCCTGTAGATTCTTAGTTAGGTTAGCCATTGTTTCGTTCAACTTGATTTGATTGTGGTTTTATCAATTTTATTTAAATCTTACATTTAGGAATTGAATAAGAAATATAGCTCATGAAATTTATTGTTTTAGAGAACGTAAAGTCTTTAATTCGCATACTACAATGTTTTTATTTAGTAATATCATTTCTATTAAAGATTGAACTTAGAACTATAAGAGGATAATGAATCATTTGCGTATTTTATTTCTCAATTTGTTTTATAAATAGATACTTTATCTCTCTTAATGTATTGGATATAAATAAATGCGAAACTTCACAGAGCAAACAAATTATAAATATCTTAGATTTGAAAAGTTGCTGTTGGATACAGTTTTTTTTATGGGAATGTATGCAAACGATGTGTTAGATATATCATCTTGTAAAACAGTCACAACATAAAAACCTGGCATAGAAACAAAATATGAAACAAGTCATTCATTGTTATATGTGTCAAATTTACGTAATTTTTCTTCTTAATTTTTTTAGTTCAATGATTTCAGTAAATAAACTATAAAAAAATCTCAAACACTCTTTAACAGTGTATATAATATGAAAATCATTAGTAAATGAAAACATAACTTTTGTTACAGAAGTATGTGGAAGCTTTTAATTAGTATAATTCATGAAAAATTAAGTTGGCTATCATCACTAACATAATTTTATTAATTATGTTTACAAGATAATCAAAGGGGTGTAAAGTTAAATTGAAAATTCGGTTAAAATATCCTTACTTTTCATTTATTTTACAACGACGCAAAAAAAAAATGCATCTAACTATTATTTCTAGCTCCCTTAGTTGATATATGAGACATTGAAGATCAATGCGTGGATAATTCATCCCCCTACTCGACTTGGGTAAAAGCCTTAAAAATCCATTACTTCACGAGTTTAAGTCAACATAATTTTTAAAAGAGGAAAGTGAGAATAATTTTCCACATTAAAATTTGTGATACACAACAATACTAGTATTATTGTAAGACATTTTCGCGTTAGACATTTTTTATATATCACACAAGTTGATTAAAAAAATTATATATCGACTAGTACGTTTACAGAGCTCTTTAGCTCAAACCTCACACAATATTATTTTCCTAGTGCGTGATTAATATTTGAACTGAAGTAAATTAATTCTAGAAGATATTACCATCAGACATTTTGAAATCAGTAAAAAAAATTACCACATAACTGAAATGTATACTGGGCAAAAGAGGATCAATATTTGTCTTTATATCTTAAAATCTTCAATACCTTAATATCTTCTTTATATCTTTATATCTTCAAATAATGGATACTTTAACAAGCCTAGATGCGTGTTAAATATTTTTTGAAGAATTATCTTTCTGAGTACCGTGTTCTCCTTAATGACATGGAGAGTTAATTTTTTTTAAGTCAACACGCTTAGTTTACGAAATCCCTTTATTTAATAGTTGTTTGTTCTGGTTTTAATTGTGATAGACTATTGCTAAAACATACATTTATTTTAGTGATTTTAGTAAACACACTTCATTTATTATCTGATACAGACGTTCGTTACTTTCAAATCTGTAAGAGACTCGATAATTTCCCAATTTGGTCATTATATGTTTAAAAGTTTGAAATACGAAATGCAAACTGGAAGAAATCCCTTAATTAGAAGTTTTGTGGAATGAAATCACTTATAATACCCAGGATTGTGTTCAAATATTTGACTTTTGATGAACAGTCTGCAAAGAGTTATCTATATCTTGAAATACTAGGATACAATGCTACTTTAATCTCCAAAAGATTCACGCAAATTAGAAAAGAATCAATGATTAAAAGCATTTACTCAAAGTTAAAGATATAAATTGATTGGAATCAAGCTAAATTTTTAACTTTAAATCTTATTCAATTATATAGTATTGGAATTTTATCAAGACACCTAATACTGTTCATTTATTGCGTGAAAAGGGTATGATATACATGAGATTAAGATTGCAGGATTACTCGCAAATTTTTTAACAATACGAAGAATGAAAGAGAGTGTTACAAACATTCTTGCAACTTCGTCGAGTTTGGTTAATTTCACGCAAGACTAGATATATAGCCTATAAATATAGCTTATCACTACAGGGGATATTTTGACTTGAAGGTAAAGCACCAGGGTTTTTAATATAATGCATAAACCTGCAAGTTTGTGTTGCCTCGATTATAATATCAATACAATTACAGGAGCCTGATTAAAATATTTAAAACGGAGAAAAGCTCTTATGAAATAAACTTAATATGTAACTTGTTTATCTGTTACAAACACCCTTTGTATATTCTTCCTCAACAAATTTTACTAACACTGAAAAGTTACTACAACATCATCACTTCCAGCTTAACGACTGACAGCACTTCACCACAAACCTTACGACTAGATTAATGGAATGCATTCATGGATTGTACATTCCTTTAAGAAAATTCTCAGTAATTTAGTTAAGTTATCCTAAGAGAGCTCGTCAAGTGAATCCTTTATATACGTAACTTTGAGGTCGAACATTATTCTCCTCGTCGTTTCTTTACTTTACTGATACAACAAATATTTGTTAATTCCTTTTCCACCGTCAACTTGCTTGATTCTACTTAATTTATCATTACAATAATGCATTTCATTTGTGCATGACTAGTCGTAAGGTAATGGCGAGGTGAAGAGTATTAGATGTTACCCACCTACTGTTATGCTAACACTTTGTAGGTCTTGAGATTTCCGATTAGTGTAGCATTGCTTTTACCTTACAACACAATAATGATTGAATAGCCTCATTTGTTGATTGAAAGATTTCTTGGAAGTATATTGGTCTCTAATGTCAAATTTGGTTAGAAGTCATACCGAAAAGTTTGCATTCTGCAGAAAGAATATGCGCATGGTGCCCTAAAGGAGTAGGATAGCTTATGGTCTAATAGGAAAAAATTAATAGCTCCTGAAAAAAAATTAGAATTAAATTTGTATTTGCATTACTATTTTATCCTACACATAATAGTATTTATAGCAGGCAGGTTTGGGGTTTATAGCGGAAGGGCCATATTTCAACAAGCTGCGTCGAACACGAGACAATGTCAAGTAAGTGTGAAAAGAAAGAATGGAGAGGAGAAAAAGCAAGATCGATGGGCATACTGGGGTCGTGACCCCATGTTTACCTAAGACAGTAAACACCATGGGATAAGTATAGATCGCTAGGATACCAGTAGAAGCCCGTACACACATAAAGAAGATGTGCCTATAAGGGAAGTATTTAAGGAAATGTTCATCACTTATATGTTTAAAAAAGTTGCAATGTTTTGTATCATGTACGAGACATTAAACCTTCTGGGGGTTGTTTCGGAGAGGTACCTTGTCCTTAGCAAAAGTGGCATGATCTTTATGGTCGATGTATCTCGTTATTTGAAAAACCCCGACTTAATTTAGATCTCGTTATCATAAAAAAAAATCGTTTGTATATTTATAACGAATTATACCGTCATTAGCAAAATTGTTCGTATCTTTCTGAACAAAATGACTCGTTGAAAACACTTGAATGGTTATAGGTGGAATCACGTATCAACCCTACTTTCAGCAAGGAGTTGTAATAAAAATTTGCGTACCAGCAATGTGAGCACACACATCTTAGCCAGAGATCCAAACTCATAAAATCCTGGATCGATTGTGTATCCACATTAACTTTTGGTTAGGAGGTCACGTCAATTGAGTCAGTGTTGCACAATATACCGGCGACCTATCTCAATTGGCCATATCGCCACTGGTCACTATAATCAGGTAACAAGAGCAGCAATTCCTATGAGAACTATCCCACCCTGCCTCCCAATTACTCGGTGTTATGAAACATGAGATTTAAATATTTTACAGCTATTATGGGGTAGTCTATTATATTTGTAGTGTTTATGCAAATGGCTAGATGTCCTTTATAGACGCTGCATGTCCGTAACATTGTATTAGTGTGAAGTATATATAGCTTCAGATGCATTAAGCTTTTCTTACACTCCAAAATAATTCTCCAAAAGTTTACTATGAATCTTTTTCATTATTCCATTTTTTTTTAAATAGAGGCAAAAAAATTTATGCATTTCTTACACTAACTAAATTATACTTTTCTTGCTAAATCTTTTCACTATTTAAGTTTTATTTTTCCATCCAAAATTTATTCCACAACTTCAATGGATCGTTTAGCGAAAGTCTTTGAGCAAAGTAACGATTATCTGCTTACAAATTTACATGGAAAGCAATTTGCAAGTTCTAAACAACTTAAATTTCATAATGTTCATCCGTTTTCAAGAGGGTCGTGTCTTAAATTCCATGTATAAAGCACTCATTGAAGCAAATTAGAAATTCCTTTAGACCCTTATAAATATTTCTGAAATTAATTCCGTAACATTATTTGTGAGTTTATCACTTTCTTGACTTTTTTCAAAGAAACTCTTACATTAATCTTATTTTTTGCTAACAAATCTAAATGAAATTTCTAACTATTATGCAAAAGTACTTTATGTCTTCCGCGAGAACAGCTCCCGACGCCATGTCTAGGTGAAAGTGATCGCTATAGCAACAGGCTCTGCTCATTTTGAGATGGGGTTTCTCGGGGATAATGAATTTTATTTTGTTTTCCGTGAATGTTGGGGACGAAAAGGGTAATTTTTTAATTTAGATCTCGGCTAGAAATATAAATATTAAACATACGAACTACTATTATTTCCTAAAACGTGATAAAATTGCCCAAATTTTTCAGGCATCCTCTGGAAAAAATCGTTACGGTCTATTCTAACTGCATAAGAAAGTGCAAATTTTGTTTCAGGGAGCAGTTCTTGAGAGGGACATACTCTAGTAGACCTAGATCATCCCTGTTTTATAGCATCAAATATAAATAACAACAATAATATCAGTTTAATCCAGACTGATTTAAACTCATATTATTTTAATCAGTCTAAGCTCTAAAACCAATCTGCTATTACTGTCTGACAAGATTGGAATTATTATTATTGCTATACACAAAATACGTATATAATTAAAACTGTTCTCAATGACATCATTATTTTTACTGAGTGATTTGAAAACTAATTTTATCCATACCAAAACCATGATTTCTTTTTACATAGATTCCTTCATCCATTACGTAGGATTACTTCTTTAAAAGAAAACGATCAAATCATTTTTAGCTGCCAAAATACTTCTTTGACATTTCGTGAATCTTCAAATTGGCTTCCTTGCCAACTTTCTTAACTTTTCTGATGTACTGCCACTTTTTTCGGTTGGGTAATTGGTCATGGACTTAAAAATTAATCTTTAGAATTGAACGTCAGTCAGGCAGATACATTTTTTGCTCTTCTTTCTGCACATTCTGTGATATCAAAGAATCGCAACTGATAGCAGAGACATATTTATTGTTATTTACGAACCATATTGATAAGGTTAATTTAACTTCCATGATTATTGAAAAAAAATGAACTTTTGACAGTAAGAAGTTTTAAATTGCAGATAATAATTTGACTTCTGTGTTTTCCCTTACTTGCGATGCTTAATTTTCTTCGTACTTATTTCAATTATTCTAAAAATGATAAAATATATTTTAATAAATGATAAAATTGAGATTACTGAATGGAAATTAATGGAGTTTTTGGAGTGATATTTAATGATTCCCATGGCATGTTTTATGTTATCATAACAATTATGTTTATCAATTTTAAAGTCATATATTTGTCAAAATGACAATTATATAGCTTTTCTAATCTGGAAAGATGTAATACTTAATTTGGAGTCAATAACTCTTTAGCTTTCAAATATAATGTTGGGATGAATTTTGATTTTTATATAATTCTAGCCATTGCATGGCTAGCCCGGCATTGCCCGTGCCCGTAAGGTATTAAACTGGTGTAGAATTTATCGCAGGTTTCAAATCCGTTGAAGTTATTCAATTTAAAAATTATTTCTCTCTATATTAAAAAAATGTTAACGCCGCCGCAGGATTGAAAACTGTGTTGTTTAGCTCGATTCTTAGACGGTTTCCCGAGAAAGTACTGATCGGAAAAAAATGAAATTAACATGCTTTGTTCTTCATCGTATTCCTTGCATAATTATTAAGATTTTTTTCCGATGCGGCTATTAGTTTAGGTTTTATTAAGTGCTAAAGTTGAAGAAGTTAAATTTCTTCCGCGAGTGAGCAAAACACATTCAAATTTTCAGTATTCAGTCGTGAGTTTTTTTTTTTTTGAGTACCTCTCAACGTAAATTTTTGCAGCTCGTCGAGTTTTTTTTTAAATTTAAATTTGGTTCTTGATAATATTTTTTTGAAATTCAGGAAAAATCGGGACATTTTTGTTACTTTTTTTTAAAACTGCCTTATCTATATCTAATTACTATTAGTTTTTAATTTTTAAAATATCGCAGCATACCTCAGAATATACTCTTTCTTACGGTACTATTATTTTTGAAATCGGTTAATAATTAAATTGGATGCGATCAAAAGTTCGTCATACAAAATTCCGAATCTTTGGATATTTTCGCTACTTATTGTTAAAACCGTTTTGTCTACGGCAAAAACCATTATTTTTTAAATTTGAAAACATCACTGAATACATTATATTACACTCTTTCTTATGGTACAATTATTTTTCAAATTGGTTAATAAATAAAATCGATGCAATTAAAAGTTGGTCATACAATTTCGGAATTTTCAGATCGTAACTTCCGATACAAAATTAAATGGTCATATCTGTATAGTATTACTGTTAGTTTTTAATTTTAAAAATATTGCAGTATACCTCAGAATGTACTCTTTGTTATGGTACAATTATTTTTAAAATAGTTTCATAAATAAATTCGATGCAATCAAAAGTTGGTGACACAAATTTCGTATTTTTCGGTTCGCATAGCTGCTTCCGCAAGCAGTAGTGGGTTGCACTTTTGACTATCGGGTTTGCCAGATATCAAATTTATCGTAGCAACAATTGCCATAAAAACGATTTCTTTTTATTTGGCGAGGAAAAAGGCTCGCCTTTTCCCCTCTGTTCTCAAGACAGTTTACCGACTAAGTACAGATCGTAAAGTTTGGATATTAACAATGTTTACTTAAAATTGTACAGGGAACAAGATGCAGAAGATTTTTTACTGATGCGGCTATTAGTTTAGGGTGCATTAAGTATTAAAGCAAACAAAGTTAAATCACTTGCGAAAGAAGTATTGGTTTGAGAAAGCAAACCAAACGGATTGTGTAGCAATCCCCGGGGTCGGCGAGCGTAAGCGAGACGTAGCGAAGCCCTCGCTGTGACGTCATGAACCGGAAAGTGAAATCAGCATAATACGAATTATTCAGATAGTTTCACTCTGTGAAAGTAATGTTGGTTTGCGAAGCAAACCTAATTGCATCTGTGACAGGAGTGTTGGTTTGCAAAGCAAACCAAATGGGATTGCTGCTTAATGAATATTTTCACACAATACAAGTTATTTATCAGTTTTGATTCATTCTAATGCACATACAGTAATTTCCATGTTTGGTGTATGTCTACATGTTTGTGCACGCACTACGATTAAATGCCTAAGTATATTTTCATGAAACTTTGCACACTGTGAGTTCTCACAATTTTGTAGTGAATGAACTACAGACCATCTTTCTTCACTCTTAATGACTTTTTCTGCGTTTGATGAAAAATTTACATAACAATTTCATCAATATATTTTAATAAAATATTACGTATATTATACAATATATTTCATGTTACTGAATATGTTATAAAAATTTTGTATACTTATATATTTTTGTACGTTTCTTGCTCTCTCTAAAACATCTGAGTAACTACTTAAATAAATTATAATTTGGTAATTTTGGAGAGGTGGAATGTATATTGAGCATTGCAATTTCTTGAACTGTTTTATTAATTCTGCAAAAATGCATTATTTTTCAAAATTTATGTTTTACGGATTTTAAATTCTAGTATATTTTAATTTTTTCTTTTCAAAATATCAATTACTTCCTGATATTTGGGCCAAATGATATTTTGGAAATAAAACATAAAATGCTGCACTAGAGCAAAGTAGAAATTAATTATTCTGTGAATAATATTCTTATAGAGATGCTTTAATTTTATGAAGGGCACGTGTACATTTCGATTACTTTTCTCAAACACCTTAGTTTAACACACGTGGTTATTGATAATATTTATATAAAATAATTAAACAAACAGCGCAAAACCTTTTTAACCGATTCACTCTAATTTGATTGGGTAATTCTGTTAGTCAATAATATTAGGAAGTGTTTGTCTGTTTATTTGTTTGTTTCTTGTTCGCTAAGTCCTGACGAATCTATGACACTTACAGTAATGGGATTTGGCACACAGGTAGTCTGAATTTTTTGCAATTTTAGGGTCGAGGCGAATTTTAAGATTCAATCCAGAACATTTTAAAGATAATTTTAATTTTTTTTTATCCTTATATCTTTGTTACGTCGCGCTCCGGCAGTTGAAGAAAAGACAGAATTTTGCTATTTTCCCCTCAGACGTCACGTCACAATCGTTACTATTGACGTCAGCCTTTGGAACCATGTCATAATTTAACCTTCCGCTCTTCGCAATTACATGGGAATACGTGTCTCCGCTCAAACGATTCCACGGAGAACATTTTGACTGGTATTGTTAAGTTCTTTTTTTTTAATCTCCCGGATGGACTGATAATTTCAACGGATTTGAAATCTGCTGAACATTTTTTATATACGTATATACCTTGATTTTCTTTTAATAAATAATTTTTCAATTAAATAATTATATTTTCGCAAGAGATCGTGACATCACGCTGATTGGATCTCTTCGAAATTCGAATTTATCGAATTTGATAATGACGAGACCATTATGGCGTTGCCCGTGGTGTTGGTTTGCTAAGCAAACCATTGTTCTTAATATTCATAATTATTAATATTCATAATAACTCCGCAAAAGCAACTGGCATGGGCAACGCCGGGCTAGCTACGCCGGTGGTTAGTCTCTAATATTATAAAAGGAAGTGTTTGTTTGTTTGTCTGTTTGCGGCCGCAAAATCATGACGATTCTATGGTACTTACAGCAATGAGATTTGGCATACAATTTTTTGCAGCTTTCTTGTAGCTGCGAATTTTAAAATTCAATCTAGAAGATTTTTAAATCAATTTAATACTTTTATTCTTTACGTGCTTCGTACGGACGAAAGAAGAATAACCGCAATCTTGACTTTTCTACCAACGTGACCTTGAAACCATGCCGTCTTTTTCATCGCTTCGGAGAACGCTCAAATAATTTTTTTTTTACGTTTCCGCTTTCATTTTGCGTGCGGAGAAAATTGTTTTTTTCGTTTCCGCTTTCATTTTGTGCATATAAATGTTTATCCAGCCAGACGATAAATCTTTGAATTATAGTCGCACTTCTTTGTTCTATCTCCTAGACCGTTAGTAATAGAGTAAAAATTTCAACGTATTTGAAATCTGCGGTAAGTTTCAGTTTAGATTGATACCTAAAAATATGATTTTCTTTAAATACTAAAAGGCTCCGCCCCCTGCTCGCTTACGCTCGCCAACCCCCGGGGATTGCCCAATCCCATCCCGAAGGCGTTGCCGGAGCAGAATTTGTGTACGAAATGAGATTTCTATTGTCGATGGGATTCATGTCTGGTAATTTAGGCAGTCAAATCATTCACTGTAATTGTTCAGAATGTTTTCAAACCAAACGCGAACGATTTTGGCACGGTGACATGGCGCATTGTCATCCTGCAAAAATTCCATCGTTGTTTAGGTATATGAAGTCCATGAAAAGCTGCAAATGGTCTCCAAGTAGCAGAACATAATAATTTACCGTCAATGATTGATCAGTTTGACCAGAGGACCCAGTTCATGCCTTGTAAAAACAGTCTACACCATTATGGATCCACCACAAACCAACACAGTGCCTTGTTGACAACTTGTGTCCATGGTCATATGGTTTTTTTATATTTCTGACGCGATGTTACTGCCATCTAAAAATTTTAATATTGCTATCCCGCGACTTTTGACCCTTCACTGTATATTCTGATGACAGCAATAATTTAAAACATGCAGAAACCAAATTGCGTACACAATATTTAGTGTGAATCACTGTTTCAATGGGTTCTAATTGACTGGTACATTGACTTTTAATCTGTGAAAGGACATTTAAAAATTAATAGCACACATTCGTTTTAGGTTCTTAACTTTTTGACAGGTTCCCATGCATATATCCGTCGTTTGACCTACAAACTTCCCTTCGTGCTTTATTTTGTGTTTCGACCTTAACCAATATAATCACTTAAGACACATACAAGCAATATATGTGACTATGTAGTTTATTATGTGCGTTGTGGACTGAAAGATCAATGCCTCTACTTGGTTATCTCGTGACTATATGGGCTCAAATCAGAGGAAAGTAATTAATTAATGTCATGCTGGAACTTCATAACGAGATATTGGCGACGGTCCGGAATCAATTCCAAAGGGAAAGACCAAGGACAATACCACATAATTTTGAACCATGGTCAACACCCGAATTGCAACCCGCTGTCCAAATATCCATTGCCCACGTCAGGGTGAGGACATTTGAGGCCTTATTACACTTGTACAAGACGGTATATGTACACTTGTCACACTTGTACACGACTGTATATGGCTCGATCTAGTTTCGAACTCGCAACCCTCAGGTTGCTAATCAGTTGCCCTTCTATCTAGGGTTACCATTCCCAAGTGTGTGTCAAATCGTAGATAAATGCTACTTAATAAGGCGAAGGATACCTCTGAAATAATGTGCACTTTTCATCTGAATAAAACACTAAAAAATTGTTGAAGTATTAATATTAAAACTAACAGTACACACTAAAAAAACTGGTTAATTTTGAAACATCTGAGAATCACGAGATATCCGAATAGTATTCTCTTTTTACTGCAAAACATATAAATGATTAAATAAATACGTCTATTGGTTAAAATAATACAGAAAATCTATAAGGATATATATAGAAAATATAACAATCAATAAAGAATGTATAAAAAATTATATGAGATCAAAGAAGAAGTAGTCATGCTGAAAAAACTAGCAAGTTTCATGGTGAAAAAATGCATGCGAATTCTTCATAGGGTTAGTAGTTTAATCATGATAGCAAACAGTTTATTCATATAACAATTACACACACGCAGGAAAACGTGGTGTATCCGATAGATAAAAAGAAAACATAAGAACGAGAAATTAATATTCGAATTCAGAGTGATTTAACTCATCGCAATTAACTTAGAAAATAATATTCTTTTAAAACAATCAAATAACTTTAAGATAAATCGTAACAGCTTAATAAGTTGGCATGGTAATAATATTGGTGAAATTTAAAAACACTCACTTTACAGTATAGTCCACTAGATGTTATTCCAAACAAGTGAATTACTGAATCAGTGTATGTCTAGCAATTTATGCTTTAAAAAAAATTTGGAATGAAAGCCATGAATAGCACAAGATTGATCTTCCAAATTCAAATTACTCATTCCTTTGTACGAGTTTTCTCTGCAAATACGCAAAATTTTTCGGAGAAAGGTCTCAATACTTTTTTTTTTAATCTAGAGAAAATTCGACATACAAAGTTTCTGGGTAAGATATCATCAAGCTCTATTAATTCCAAGTAAATGGATATTTTTCATCTACAGAAAGTTTGACATATTGTCTCTAAGACATACACTGAAGAGCAAACATATTATGAATAACGCGTTGCGCCTCCTTTGGCCTGCAAAACAGCTGCAACTCGCCTGGGCATAGATGCCACAAGTTCTTGGTACATGACTGGAGACAGGTTGTACCAAATGTCTAAGCAGTGGTCACGCAAAGTTGAGATATTCGGACATGGTGGTGTTTGAACCCTGAGTTGCAGCTCCGTGACACTCCAAATGTGCTCTATCCGGCTAGTTAGGTGGCCAGGACATTAAGTGGAATTCATCAGTATGCTCCTCAAGCCACTCCAACATAATCCGAGTCTTGTGACATGGGGCGTTGTACTTCTGGAAGATTCCATTTCTAGTTAGGAAGACAGACACCATGTAAGGGTGCAACTGATCCGCAATGATGTTCAGATAGTTCGCAGCGTCCATGGCCTGTTCTACTACAACTACGGATCCCAGATTCGTCCATGAGTACGTCCTCCAAATCATAATACTGCCATCACCAGCCTGTGTATGGCCTGCTGTACAAGAGGGGAGCAACTGTTCGCCTAGGAGACGACGTACCCTGACACGACCATCGACGTGATGAATGAGAAATCGGGATTCATCTGATCCGGCAACTCTCCTCCACTCATCCATGGTCCAATCTCAATATTCCCGTACCCTCTGTAGTCGTAGTTGACGATGACGTTTGGTCGAAAGAGGCACACGAGTGGGACGTCTGTTGCACAGTCCCATATCCAACAGTGTCCGCTGAACTGTGTGTTCCGAGGACACTTGCGCTTGGACCTGAATTATATTGGGCTGTCAGCTGAGTCACTGTCTCTCACCGATTTTGCTTTACCAAGCGGGACAGTCTCCGACGTCTTTTTTCTTTAATGACGCGTGGACGACCAACACTTTGGCGTCTACTGCTGGTGTTACCGTCATTTATCCACTTTGCATGAATACTAACAAAGGCAAATCGTTACTAACCTACCAGTCGTGCAATTTCAGTGATACTCGTTCCGAGTCTTCGGGCCATAACGATCTTCCTTCTATCAAATTCACTTAGATCTGCAGCCTTTCCCATCATTCGCAAAAGTAAGTGGAATAATAATTACTTACCTTCTCCAGCAGCAGTTAAATATCATTTTTACTTAATCACGTGCTCTCCAGGTCATCCAGAAGAGTTCATTGAAATATGTGGGGATGGTCATAATGTTTTGGCTTGTCATTGTATGTGTTTGCTGTATGGTCACGTTAAAAAGGTTATGCGAATAGCATTACATTCACAATATCTACGAAATAATATTCAAGGTCATCATAAATTAAATTTCACTGCCGTAATAATTGCATCACATATAGTACTAGCCAATATATAGTATAATAATATATACGAAACAATTTGTGTTATAAAAGTAATAAGTATGAGTAAATATGTTAATATGGTGAACAATATTATGTTTTTAATCAAATTAGAGACTCCTATATCAAAATCATAATGTGGCAGCAAGAGTTTCATGTATTGAATAGAAATATACATATACCTAGACAGAATGTATAATGACAGATATTAGAAAGTGAAAAGTAGATTTGCATAAAATTGTTGATAACGATACTATTTTTCTGCATTTCCAAAAATTTATGCTTTACCGAAGCTCAACAATAATTAATTGGGTTAAAACTCTTCTGAGGGTTCCAGTCTTATTAAGACTTATTTTCTGTAAAAATTTCAAATTTTTGTTATCTCGAAATAAACTTAATTAATAATATACTTATTTGTATCTTAAAAAATAGGATATCAATATTTAAAAAATATGTACAATTACCTTTGAGAAGGAAGGTATGCTTATTTTCAGTCCTGTTGAACAAATGAGAAAATTTGTTTCTTCGCTCTTTCACGTTACTAATTGAAGTTTTTTTTTATCATAACTCATTAAACGAATCGGGAGGATTAAGTGAGAAGCCTTTTGACTTTAATTTTTTTAAAGTGTCAGCACTTATTTTGCTCAAACGGATGAGAAAAGGAAATTGCTTTCTTTAATTGAGATGATTCCAAAGGTGGAATATTTATTTCTCTAGAGCCAGCTTCACGCCAATATGGAAAGAACGTGATGCAGATACAGTAAGAAATCTTATTAAATCACTTAAGATAAGTTGAGCTTCAAGTTCTTCGAAAATACGAAAAATAAACTTGTTTTTTCGTAGTTGCATTTTATCATGTTTTAAGCATATTAATTAACCACAAAAAGAAAGAAATGTTTGATTGGAGTTTTCTTAGAGAGCAATTAAAGCTTAGAATTTGTCCATTTCCCTTGCTTTTTAAATAAGCCCGATTTCAATATTTTACTCACGGTGTTTTCCTTTCTAAATAATTACTGCATTTGATTATAACAGTCTACTATTTTGTATAATATATATCAGATATTTTTGACATTTTTCAAGTAATATTTTATCATTAAAGATAATTTTACAGTTTATCATAAAAAATATTTTAACATTTCAAGTAACATTTTATCATTAAAGATATTTCTAACATTTTCCCACAAATTTTCTGCACACAAAGCAGTCTTATAATAACTATTGACCTTTTGGGACAGTATATTTCCGAGTAGCGTTATGCTGTTTTCATCCCATTAAATACTTAATGACTCCATAACCAAATTTTTATTAAGACCCCCATGGGTTATTTCACTATTCAAATATATTTTGCTGTAAATTCTATAAAACAGAATATTATTCTAGATTATTATTCTGCTATAAAATATTTTTCTAAACGGTTCTATTTGTATTTTATTTGGAACAACATGTTTTGTTATAATTATATCGACTCATTCTGTGGAATATAATCCTTTTGAAAGATTCTAATGATTTATTACCATAGGCTATAATTTTTTATACTATTCTATTGCACCTTACCTTACATTGTAATCCTTTCTAGCTCGGATGGAAGATTAACGAATTGCAGCAACAAAAGTATTGAAACTCTGAATAAAACTAAAGACTACTGAATACAAGGCGGTTGGTGCACATTAAATCTGCTGTGGCCTCAGTTTTCGTCACTATGGCATGTTGTGGAAGTTTGGACAGTATTGTGCCACCTCAGGTGTGATTTCGTCATCTGACTGTGTTTCGAATTTACCTGGTGTTGTCGTATCTTTCCATTTAGGTTTGATCTTCGACCATAGTGCTAATAGCCGTTTGTTTGCTCCACTGTGACGTCAACTTTCAATTTCTTAATTTCTGAATATCAACTTTCAAATTATAAAAGTCATAATTCATAATGTCTTTGAATACCAATTTTAAAATTTGTTTTGCATGTTAAAAATTGCTTTGATTGTAACAAAATGAAAATTTTTTAGCTTGATAGGACGATTATTTCGGGATGTATATGAATAAAAGCCATTTCAAGAGCTAACATAACGTGAGGTGTTTCAAATTACCCATACGCCTAATTCAAGAACGGTTGGATAAAATAACTTTGAACTTTGTATTCAAGGTTTAAATGTGATATAGAATTGACATTTAGTGTGAAAATTGAGTCTACTCCTAGAAAATTAGAATATTCAATTCAACATTAAGACAACCTCTTAAACAAATGTTTTTCGCATTAATTTGTCGAGCAGACGCTATTCTATATATTATGAGTGGTACCTTTAAATATTATCAACGAACTATTCTCGACAAAATTGAAATGGTTAGATATTTTTCGTCTCGACATACAGGTTCAAGTATGATGATACTAGAAATATGCGTTTCTAAGAGTCTTGAAATTCCTACCTTTTATAAAATTTTGTTTTTCCGTAACATAAGGGTGTTACCAACCTAATCGGAGATCTAACCAACCTCGACATTTCTAATCGTCATTCCGGTTCATACATTTATACACTAAGACAACCTCTTAAACAAATGTTTTTCGCATTAATTTGTCGAGCAGACGCTATTCTATATATTGTGAGTGGTACCTTTGAATATTATCTACGAACTATTCTCGAAAAAATTGAGGTGGCTAGATATTTTTCGTCCCGACATACAGGTTCAAGTATGATGATACTAGAAATAGGCGTTTCTAAGAGTCGTGAAATACTTACCTTTTATAAAATTTTGTTTTTCCGTAACATAAGGGTGTTACAAACCTAATCGGAGATCTAACCAACCTCAACATTTCTAATCGTCATTCCGGTTCATACATTTATACTTAAGAAGCACTTTCTTCCCGTTCGTTTGTGATATTCCACAAAAAATGGTGCAGTTTTGGGAAAGCGTCTAGACTGAAATTAGAACTTTCAACGAAAAGCTTTTTTTCTGACTCAAAGAAAAGAAATCAGCGTGTCTTTGAGATAGTTCCAAATCACCTACATAGTTTGCATAATTAATCAAGCTGGAACATTAAGAAAAAACAGGCTTAACTTTTAAATGGAATGTTTTTTTAATCTTTTAAAACGTTTCCGATACTAAGAGGCTGTTTGGTTCTTAAGTCCTCTTAAAACTAAGAGAATGGTACAACTGATTATGTAATGTGATAGCTCAGATGCAAACTTTAGGGTGACTATAGTCTCTTTTTTGTAAAAACCTTTCTCTTAACTTAAATCCAAATTAGGTATGGATACAGCGTATTTTGCAACTCAACAATACAAAATTGAAGTTTAACTATCATGGTGATTATCTTGAGGAAGTACTTCAGCATTAGCAAAACCATTAACGAATATTGATGGATAGACATATTGTCATTAAAAAAATCAGATATTGATCTCGTCATTTAAAGATGGCAATACTTAGTTACGAGAAATATCGTCATTAAAAAAATTAGCCAGATATTGATGGACGAGCTATCTCGTCGAATCCACTTGGTAAATAGATAATTAATTAACGTCGCACTGGAGGAATACGCCGGTCTATTGGCGATTGTCTAAGATCAAACCCAAAGGGAAACGCACTCTGAGGAAAACACCATGTAATTTAGATCCACGGTCAGATGCCGAGGTCAAGACATAAGTTGCTATCTCACTCACCAAACTTCCACACCATGGCAGCTTGAGTGCATTTGGGGGTAACGTATATTTAACGTGTACCAGTTCCCTTTGAATACGATGGTTTTGGAAAGCTAAATACATTAAATAAGTCTTCATTTTTTTAGACATTTGACCTTTTACAGTTCATGGCAATGCTATTTTCACATAGTTGGATATGTAAAAGGGTGGGGAAGTTTGATTTGTTTGTGAAAAGTGGGGTTTAGTGCTTTCAAACCAAAGTGTAATAACTAAGTATTTATTTCTATAAAGGTTTGTTCATTTCCAAACAATTTCAATCTAAATGATGGTTTTCAAATTTTGTGCCATTGGGTCTTTGTGTGCTAGAAAATAGAAGTCAAAAACGAAGAATAATACCAACATGCAAACTGCATGTGAAACTAAGGTTTGCTTAAGAGGAGTAACGTGGAGTAGGGAAATCGAAGAATTACCTCTAGTGATAAAGTGGGGAATTACGATAGATTAAATGTTTCATCATTTTTAGAAGATAGAATAGTTGAAGTGAAGATAGTTTCGAATTTGAGCATTGTTTTAGCTATCATATGAAACTCCAATTACATAACTTCTTTTATTTTGGTTAATTTTTGTGACCATGAAGTGACATGACCTTATAGAAATCAAAGATTTGTGTCATAGCGGATCGTAATCCTATTCAAAATAGAAGGACACGACACTGGGTCTACAATAATTGGGAGGGATCAAACAACCATAATTGAGTATAGCATGAGGGATCTTACTGGCCAAACATTTATTTTGACGCTGGAGTCCATTGAGGGATAGTTGTAATTTCAAGTGCTAAATGGAGGATAACAGTTTAATGTAGGGGAGTGTGGGAACCTGTAATGCGCGTGCTCTTTGATGAACCTAAAAGTGGAAAACTACAATAATTGGGAGGGATTAAACAACCATAATTGAGTATAGCATGAGGGATCTTACTGGCCAAACATTTATTTTGACGCTGGAGTCCATTGAGGGATTGTTGTAATTTCTAGTGCTAAATGGAAGATAACAGTTTAATGTAGGGGAGTGTGGGAACCTGTAATGCGCGTGCTCTTTGATGAACTCAAAAGTGGAAAACTACAATAATTGGGAGGGATGAAACAACCATAATTGAGTATAGCATGAGGGATCTTACTGGCCAAACATTTATTTTGACACTGGAGTCCATTGAGGGATAGTTGTAATTTCTAGTGCTAAATGGAAGATAACAGTTTAATGTAGGGGAGTGTGGGAACCTGTAATGCGCGTGCTCTTTGATGAACTCAAAAGTGAAAAACTACAATAATTGGGAGGGATCAAACAACCATAATTGAGTATAGCATGAGGGATATTACTGGCCAGACATTTATTTTGACGCTGGAGTCCATTGAGGGATAGTTGTAATTTCTAGTGCTAAATGGAAGATAACAGTTTAATGTAGGGGAGTGTGGGAACCTGTAATGCGCGTGCTCTTTGATGAACTCAAAAGTGGAAAACTACAATAATTGGGAGGGATCAAACAACCATAATTGAGTATAGCATGAGGGATCTTACTGGGCAAACATTTATTTTGACGCTGGAGTCCATTGAGGGATAGTTGTAATTTCTAGTGCTAAATGGAAGATAACAGTTTAATGTAGGGGAGTGTGGGAACCTGTAATGCGCGTGCTCTTTGATGAACTCAAAAGTGGAAAACTACAATAATTGGGAGGGATCAAACAACCATAATTGAGTATAGCATGAGGGATCTTACTGGCCAAACATTTATTTTGACGCTGGAGTCCATTGAGGGATAGTTGTAATTTCTAGTGCTAAATGGAAGATAACAGTTTAATGTAGGGGAGTGTGTGAACCTGTAATGCGCGTGCTCTTTGATGAACTCAAAAGTGGAAAACTACAATAATTGGGAGGGATCAAACAACCATAATTGAGTATGGCATGAGGGATCTTACTGGCCAAACATTTATTTTGACGCTGGAGTCCATTGAGGGATAGTTGCAATTTCTAGTGCTAAATGGAAGATAACAGTTTAATGTAGGGGAGTGTGGGAACCTGTAATGCGCGTGCTCTTTGATGAACTCAAAAGTGGAAAACTACAATAATTGGGAGGGATCAAACAACCATAATTGAGTATAGCATGAGGGATCTTACTGGCCAAACATTTATTTTGACGCTGGAGTCCATTGAGGGATAGTTGTAATTTCTAGTGCTAAATGGAAGATAACAGTTTAATGTAGCGGAGTGTGGGAACCTGTAATACGCGTGCTCTTTGATGAACCCAAAAGTGGAAAACTACAATAATTGGGAGGGATCAAACAACCATAATTGAGTATAGCATGAGGGATCTTACTGGCCAAACATTTATTTTGACACTGTAGTCCATTGAGGGATAGTTGTAATTTCTAGTGCTAAATGGAAGATAACAGTTTAATGTACGGGAGTGTGGGAACCTGTAATGCGCGTGCTCTTTGATGAACCCAAAAGTGGAAAACTACAATAATTGGGAGGGATCAAACAACCATAATTGAGTATAGCATGAGGGATCTTACTGGCCAAACATTTATTTTGACACTGTAGTCCATTGAGGGATAGTTGTAATTTCTAGTGCTAAATGGAAGATAACAGTTTAATGTAGGTTGAGTGTGGGAACCTGTAATGCGCGTGCTCTTCGATGAACCCAAAAGTGGAAGTGGAAGAAAGCGGTGTAGGGAGGTTGTTCAGTAGGTGGAGAAGAAAAAAAAGGCGTGGCAACTAGCGGCCTTTTCATTTCACAACATCGTAACTTATGATTGAAAAAAAAATCAGCCAAAATATTTATAAAAGTAGGGAAAAATTGTTCTGCAAATACTTTGTTTGTTCTGCGACGTACGTCGCAGTTTTAAGCACTTTCTACTCAAGGGTCTGGAACCAATGATCAACGACTCACCAGACCTCAAATCCAGAGTCCACATGCTACTCTCCTAAAACTTTTACAATGAATTTACCTCCGAATCTTCGCTGCAATTAAACTTAACAATAACAGCAAAAACTCCTTTTTTCTAGCAGTTGATCTCTACTCTAAACAGTTAAACTAATTTCGTTATTCTGAATTCAAACACGCATAGTGTAAAATAATTGTAATAACGCTGTCTTTACTCTGAATCAATAGGTCGGACAGTCAAACTGGGATTGAGACTGACCATATCTATCACTCAATGCGTCCCTATGACAACGGCATTAAATGCATCGTACACAAAGTATGTATTATATAATAAAGTATGGTATTAGTATCATTATCATAGTTCATTATGAATTTTGGAACAAAGTCCTTAACTCAAAGGTTTTTACTGAAACTAGAATTAACGATTCAGTAAACCATAATGTTTGAAGTTTAGGGTATAGTGCTATGACGCTAGTAAATTATTTTAATGGAAACAACTGAAGGAGCTCTATCCAATTACATAGCTTAATAATATAATTTAAATCAAATAAATTATAAAAACACAGTCAAAGGCTCTAACAATTAAAACCAGATCAAAGTGAAAGTGACGTTTCGATGTTTTAATATCTCGGTCGGAGAAGCTGTTATTTTGAATTTGAAAATTCCTCGGATTGTATAAATTTATTGCTCCATAGACTGTGTCAAGCTGGTCTATCACCTACAAGTCAAACTCCAAGTCGCATTGACGAGATGTTTTGTTCTTCAAGTTCTAACATTTTTGCAAATATATATGACTATAAACCTCGCCATCACACTATCGCTAATTTTTTGACGGTGAGATTTCGCCATCATAAAAAATCGTCAATATCTTGACGACGAAATTTCTCATCATATTCAAATGCATCATATCATGATCGACGAAATATAGCGTCAAAACCACTCAGTGGTTTTTGCAGATGATTTCACAGTTTATTAGCGAGAGTACGTTATTTAATATTTCAATAATTTGGATAAATTTACCTTTTCGTATCAGTACTAAGAAGTGAATATAAGCGGTATTGTTCTTTTAACTGACTATAATGTATCAAATAGTTTTAACTAAGTGTATTAAAAAGTGAAACCTTATACCAATATCTACAAAGATTTCATAAATGACGAACAAGTAAATTGTTATATAGATTGCGCGTTGTTAACTGAAACTAAAGTCAATTGCGTTTTTATTGCCCATGAATTCTCAGAGTTTAACGACTTAATCTATTTAAATAAATTACCTTTCATATCAGCTATGAATCTGCTGCCCAATGTGAAATCAGAAAGATTTTAAAATCTAAGTCTTACGATGTAGTACTGAGACATTATTTCTGAGATTAATAAAAAATTGACTGTGTATTGTAATGACTTCTGAGTGATTAAAGTTTATTGCATTGTATTTTATTGAAGCATGTGACGATTTCAAATGACATGTAATGTTATCTAATTTAAAATATATAAATCCGTGCAATTTTCTTTTGATTAAAACTCTAAAATGTAACAATTGATGTTATTTTATGATCTCGATTATGAAATCAAATAACTGTATTATTTCTTTTAGTTGAGACATTTAGATGAGAAGAAGTCATTGAAACAAATGCATTGATTATTTAAATAAAAGCGTTATACTATATTCTAACATTGTATCCCAAAGCGAATTATTAAATAGATGTTATATAGATTACGTTAGAGCTCATAAATTCTATATTTCGAAAAACATTTGTTAAAATGTGAATAGTTGAGTTTTGTATCTTATGTTTACAAAGAAATGTTTACCATAATAATTTTAAGAATGTTTTCTTAGGTAATGTTTTTAGTTTTTGACAGCAAGTGTGTGTTATTACAATACATTTCCATTTATTATTGAAGATAATTGTAAAAAAATTGGATTTCGTTTTGAATTAAAAGAACATTTCGGAAAATAATATATACATAATTTTTCAGGCTATAAATAACTAAATAACTAGTACAATGAGTTGATGGATCAATAGTTTAGAATTTGTATTTTTTGGTGGTGTCCCTCCACGGATTTTTTGTAAAACGAGGACCATTTATTCTAACACGTTTATCTTAAACAAAGAAAATTATATTGTAGTACATGACTGATTGTCGTTTGACCATGTCATAGAAGTTCTATAGTTCCTGCGAAATATGCAAGGATTTTTTTTTTGTTACAGGTATCGTATCTATTAGAACAAATTAATATATTGTTGATTTTCACGTTTGTGTTATAAATATCGTTATGCTATACTTGCTTGTTGGTATTTTTTAAAGGTTATTTTTAACATAAAAAAATGAACAAAAAATAAGTTTATAAAAATATAAATAAGAATATAAAAAATAAGTTTTGAACCAAATGTTATAAATACTTTTCATAATACTCTTAAATATTATACTTTAGAGAAATAAACTTATTTTCTGCTCGCTAGATGGCAGTACTTACTTAATTTGTGAATTTGTTTCGTTCCTTTCGCTTACAATTTGATGCTTCTCTTAAAGCAAACAACACAAGGTATTTTGTAAATTTATTTTGCTGACATTCGTTGCAGAAAATACGAATGACATTTTGAAAGAATAAGTTTTTTGAATAACTTAGATTTTCGCAAAAAATAAAATGATATTGCATCATTGTGCTAGTGCGAGATTTTTCAGCCCTTATAATGCTTAAGTGTTTTCCGATATTGCAGAAGCAATAAAAAAATCCTGAAATTATGTAATACTTTCTAACGAATAAAATAAAGTGATATGGTGGAATAGGGTGTTTGCGTGGAAGTAATGAAAGGGCCTCTTTGAACGTTTTTGTTATTTTAATGTATATGATCAAGGTTCCTTATTGTTATCAAAGACGTCTAAATTTTGATTTCAAGATTTCAGACTTCAATTCTTTCCTTAAGATTTTTGTTTCCAAATTGCACCTTTAAAATATAACTTTAATATAAAAATTGTCATGTACCATTTGTATGCTTCAAAGAGGGTAAGAATCATTTTAAAAATTCCTGTTTCCCAAATGCTAAAACTCAAGGACACCTTTTGGTGTGTACGTACTTGTGAACACAATATTGAAGTACCTGGGTGATCGTACCTACCTTTCAATTTTTACCCTCGTCAACCCTTCTGGTTTTTTTTTTTTTGTTTTTTTTCATATTATCTTTATTGTGTATCGCGCATTTTGGCCCAATATGGCCTTGCACCATACAATCAATAAACAACTAACCAAATTCTAAAATGAGTCCACATCCAATTATCATTAATCATTATTTTAAAAATAACAAAAAAGTGAAGCTCTTTAAAAATATTTTTATTCACTTACATAAAATTTCAGAATACGCATTACAAACAGACAGCTACACATCAGTGTTTTAATTTAATTAGCAGCACATTTTTGTAACAATAAATATTTAGGTTTGGTTCATATTTCCAATTTCCTCTTGTAAACATTAAAATTGTGTGCTCTTTATCCGCCTTGGTTGTGTGTTTCCGTCATTTTTCAGTAAGACGCCATAGTTCCTTTGTCTACTTTCCTGAAAATAAAGTTCAATTAAAAAAAATGAGTTGCTAAGAAATTATGTAATTCAAATTCCTTAGTAGATCGACTTATTCAGCAATTACTTTGTATATATATATAGATCAGCAAAACCTATTAAAGACCCACCTTTGATAAAGTGGGTCTCTAATAGGTTTCGCGAATGACGTGTTCTTCATGCCCTTACCAGAGCATTTGATTAACAGATGATTTTCGTTTGATTGATCAGACATGGAAGTTGTTTCAAAGGGCTTTTAAAATTGCATTGCTGAGCCTTTTCACACTTCTGAAAGTCTTGCATGCGGTTCTCTTTTGGACGATGCGTTTCCCCGAAAATCCCAACATAAGCACACAAAGAATATCTTGGATTTCCAAAAATCGCCCCCAGGTACTTTTACCTTACCAGATAATCGATACTTTTCAACCTCTTGACAAATCAGTGAGTTTCTGTCAAGTAACTTTCTTGAATGAATAATCAACAATTGTAAATTCAGAATTTAACAAAGAAGACCTCAAATGTTCCTAAGGTTAAGGCATTTCCTGCCCGCTCCGACCCTGAGGCATGAGGGGAGACTCACAGAGAACTTCAAAGCATCTGCAGAAGGGACGGCTTTGTGGTTTACTATGGTACGTGCTTTGTTAACTCCAAGAAGTAACGAATATCCATGTAGTAATTTGGAGCAGTTTTTCAAATCAGAGGATGGTAACTACACATCTGTTTTCGACGTGATGATACACGACCACCATTGTTACGATCTATAAAATATCAATTCTGATGATTCATAACATTCAAGTTCTACTTAAAGTAATCAGCTTTCTGGTGTTACCTAAAACCTCCTAGTAGTACAGAGATGCTTTAACCCACAACACTCGTATAGGCGAATTAAGAGCATCTATTGGTTGAACGAATCGTTGGAAAGACACTATTGGTCAAGAAGTTCCAAACTGGCTCGAAATGAGGTAGGTTACAGAATGTATATCAAGTGTGGAACCTAAAGATGGTTAAAACTAATATATTTTTACAAAACTTCTCAGATATTTTCCAAACTTTAATTGAATGACAAAAAAAAGTTATTTACATTAAAATTCCAAATAATAATACGTGTGTGCAGAACATTTTTTCACAATTTTTTCAATTATCTTGTCTGATCAAAGCTTTTGGAATTTGATTATTAGTTTGAAAATTTTCTTTAAATCTTAAGTATTTTACTCTTACATCTGAATTTGTAAATGAAATCGCCTTTTCATCCCGTGTCTAGTAAGATGCCTCCAAGAAAATGTATGTGGACTTGATTATGCTAGTGATTTCCCTTCTCCAGATACCTCTCATCCGGACATAGGATTTACATGAGCATCCGTGCGGCGTTCCTTGTCAATAATAGATGCCGTAGGTCAAGGTAACAACTAGGCGAAGCTAATACATGTAATTGTAGAATCAGACGTATATGCCCTATGGTGATCGCTTGAACAATGGGAAAATTAACTTCTAAGGCACGCTTTGTTCTGGTACGCAATTCGTATGTCGCTGTTTTGTACTATATTCCTATTGTATTTTATAAACGCGTTATACCGATAAATGCTAAGCGTACCTGTAAATCTATGGGTTAAACATGCGAGAAAGAGCGTAAATTTTCTCGGTTTTCACCTACAGAGAGTAGTTACATGTATATATATAGTAACATGTAGACAGATAGAAACATGCATACATATAGTAACATGTATACAGATAATGACATGTACACAAATAGTAACATGTATACAGATAATAACATGTATAGAAATAGCAACATGTATACAGATAGTAATATGTATACAGATAGCAACATGTATACAAATAGTAGCATGCAGACAGATAATTACATGTATGCAAATAGTAACATGTTTCAGAGAGTAACATGTTTCAGAGAGTAACATGTACACAGATAGCAACATGTATACAGATAGTAACATGTATTTAAATAGTAGCATGTAGACAGGTAGTAACATGTATATAAATAGTAGCATGTAGACAGATAGTAACATGTATACTCATAGTAACATGTATATTCTGTCAGCTATAAAAACAATCGAAGCAATCATAATAGATGAAACCTTGTTAAGGATATAAAAGGCCTCATTATAGACCTTTCTAAAAGCAAATCAGTACAATTATTTGGATTCCCCAAGTTATACTGACGAGATATCTCGTCATCAAGATGTTGGTGATTTTTTATTGTGATGACATCAAGACTTCACCAGTTTCAACTAATAACGAGATTCAACTAGGTACCACCGTCCCAGCCTAAGCCATTCGGTGCATCCCCACGTAATTGTGAACCATGGTCAGATGTCAAGATAATATCTGAACTGGCACCAAACTATCCAAACTTCCACACCAACCCAACGTGAGGACTTTCGGCTACGACAGATTTAAGGTGCAACAGCCGCCTCTACGCTCACAAAAATCCTTGCACTGACCCGGATTCGAACCAGGAACTTTCCTATATAGAGGCCTTAACCACTATACCGGTTGGTCGACAATCTAATGACGAGATATCTCATCCATCAAGATGTGGTCAGTTTTGCTAATTATGAGATACGACATCAAGAAAACGCCGACCAACCGGTATAGTGGTTAAGGTGTTAGCCTCTCGATCGGAAGGTCCCCGGTTCGAATCCGGGTTCGGGCATGGATGTTTGTAAGCGTATACCAGCTCAGGTGTTGCTTCGTCATCTGAACATGGTTCAAAATTACGAAGTATAAATTGTTAGAGGCAATGATGGTCCTCCCACTAGGTGCTCCTTCACAAGCGGCCATCACTTCAGGCCTTGTAGTGGCCAATGACTTAGGTCAAATGTGCCCGCCATTAGAAAAAAAACCATCAAGAAAACCACAATTGAACTTAACAGTCTAATCTAATGACGAGATGTCTCGTCCATCAAGATGTGGTCAATTTTGCTAATGATGAGACGCCAAATCAAGAAAACCACAATTAAACTTAAAAGTCGCATTGCAATTAATGAAAGGAATCAAAATCTTAACGACCTCGATTATTAAATACTTAATGTAAGTGAAGAGCGCGGTAAGTTGCTAATTGCACTTGGTTCGCAATTAACTTGATTAGATTGATCTTGAAGAGGTTTGTAGCGGTCCCCCACAAAGACTCCCTTCTGCTTTTTTGAACTACCTCATTTCGTTCCAGGAATTCCTCATCCTTGGTTCTTTTCATGCACTTCACTAGCAGCCATTTCCAGAGATGTTATCCGTCTCCAAGTGGTGTCCTTTCAAGCGGACTTGTGCCAGCGGTAAAGTGGAATGTCACAAGGAGCTACTTATCAATCGATGAACGACGTCTGGTTTAGTTTCCAGACAGTAAAATAATAATTAGTTTAGTTTCCGCAGATGTGTCTCCCAATACTTCGTCATTTTTTCGTCATTCTTTCGTTGGGTCATATTTTACACACGAGCAAATAAGCTATGAGCGTACGCGAGCTAAGCTATAAGCTTGGACAAATATTGTCAGATCTGTTATTTTTGCAGATGGTTAAGTTGATTACGTTGGTTATTTAGGTTAAACATTTTTTTAGAAATTTTACTGTGTTTATTAATTACTACTAATTACTGAGTATTTACTATTTCCATTACCATCTTTCTATCGATTTTGTTCCATGGAATTAATGATGTAATATCGATGTAATATAGTTTATATTGCATAATTGTATTGTATTTTCTTTTATTATTTCTTGTATACTCTCAAGTCTGCTGAAGTAAGTAAATTATTAGATGAACCCTTAACTGCTATGTCACAAACCGTCGCGTAACTAGTGTGGGGGGTCTCTCAGATCTCTACAATTGTAGAATGAAGTTTTTTGAAGTTGTAACGTCTCTGTGTTGCATGTCCTGACGAATCTATGGCACTTACAATAATGAATATAATATATTAATGTAAGATTCTTTAGATAATTATTATTCATACATTTTAAATTTAGATAATTAAATTCTTAACATGAAATATATTTTATATTATTATATAAATAAGTAGATTCCATGTATCTTCAAGCTGAGCTTTCCAACCTAATTTTGCAGGTAGTTTCAACCCTGGAAACTGTAAAACTATGTTGTGTTTTGGTGTTCTAACGGCACGATTAGGTTCCCCCGCGGGCATCCCAATTGAAGTTGTTTTTTCCGAAGAAATATTCTTCGAGTGAAAACGCACTTGAAATGTCTTCATCTTCATCTGCATATATTTCCGAATCCGTTTCGTGTTCGCTTTCAATAATATTATCCGAAATTTCACTGTCCCAGTACTCTATTTCCGACCAATTATCTACAATATCCTTAATTTCTTTTAGTGTAAGATTCACAGGTCGTTTTTTAGTAAAGTTTGCAACCATTTCAGGCCCTCTGCCAAAATTCCTTACTCAAATTTAGACGATTTAATTCAACAAGAACGGTAACGCAAATGCTGTGAAGGGGTCTAAGAGAATACGCGGTAAATGGAAATAGCATAAAATACGAAATAGTTTGGGCAGCCAAACCTATCTTGGAATGTGGCTTTTGTTGGACGTTGTAGGAAGGTACCAAATAGGACAGGAAACAATATTAACTTTAAGGGATGAAAACAACCTGCCAAAAATGACTCGGGGTCTGTGAGACCCATGTTAAAGGTTAAGACGATCGCATTTATGGAGTTTGTCAGACTGTTTGAACTTAAATGCTTGACTTAAGAACACAGAATATGAATTTAGCACGAATAATTCCTTAGTTGATTAAAATTATGTATGCAAAAAAATGTGAGGATTATTTATAAATCGCAATCTAAGATAAGAAAATGCGTATCTTTACTATTATAAAATGAAGTGTTTATCTGTTTGTTTTCTGCACGCAAAGACAAATCTATGGAACTTACAGTATTGGGATTTGGCACACAGATAGTCCAAATTTTTTTAAATTCTTGGGTCGCAGCGAATTTTAAAATTCGATCTAGAATATTTTAAAAAGAATTCAATGAAATTTAATTATTATTGAATGCAACAGCATAGAATATAATAGAGTCTAAATTAATTTTTTTCCTTTCATTTTTCATTTTGCGCGGAGGAAGGATTTTTCAGCAGACGATAAAAAGAAACTTTTAACTGGAATTATTTAGTTCTTTTTTTTTAGACCTAGACCGTTAAAGATAGAGAAAAAATATCAACCGATTTGAAATCTGCATAAAATTTCACAACAGATATATACCTAAAAATATGATTTTCTTTAAATAAATAATTTTTAAATTGAATATATATTTTATATTTTCGCAACAGATTGTGACGTTACATCAAGCTTCATGTTCAAAAGATAAACCTATTACATTTCCAGCCCTTTTACGATTTCAGCGAAAGAGAGCAAACATAAATTTAAAAAACAAAACATTTTGGCTAGCATTGATTAATGTTTTTTTTTTTTTTTAATAATCGCGATTGCTAAAGATAGATTAAAAATTTCAACAAATTTGCTTTAAATTTTACACTAGATCGATACTTTTTAAGTATTCGCTTATATTAAATAATTTTTCAACTACATATTTATATTTTTGCAATAGATTATGACGTCCCGTTGAATTCACATTTGGTTTACGAAGCAAACCAACACCACGAGTAACTCAGTAATAACTGTTATCCAATTAGCGAATCAAACCAAATTGGGATTCGCAGGGAATTCATTCCAACTGGCTACGAATTTCCATTTGGTTTGCGAAGCAAACCAACACCACGGGGAACGCCATGATAGCTGTTATAAAATAGGCTACGAATTCCCATTTGGTCTGCGTAATCAACGGGGGTTAGCGAGCAGTGGTCACATCCAACTCCACGAAAAGAACTGTCGCCGGCAACGCCGTACTCGCCACGCAGTGGCTAGTTCTTAAAATACTATTAAGAAATCTTTACAATTTTAAGGAGTGTTAGGGCAATTACGTGATTGACATCATTTGACCACATTTGAGTCCTAACATTAAGGTTTGTCCATGTGAGGGTAGTTTTAAATAGTTTTATGTCTTAGTATACGTCCACTTCAATTTTTTTTAAGCTTTTTTGAATCATCAAAACATATTAAATGTTTACTTTGTCAAGTGCATCTTACAAGAAAGCTTGACAAAATGATTAATTGAATCCATAATACTCAGAAATACATAAGGAAATAAAAGTTAAACAGCAATGTTTACAAAACTAAGAAATTTGAAAAGATAAACAGAAAATTCGGATTTGTGGTAATTAATTGAATATTTGATGGCGCTGGCGTCGCTGCCTTGCTACGCCTTCCCTACTCTCCCACACTCTGCAGCTTTTGTCAGAAGTTAGAATCTTGATTTAAATTGGATAAGAACCTAAGCGTTATTAATTTGATTGATTTGACTAATGCCTCGATTTGCTTTAGTATGTCATTTTTTAACAATGTAAGATAGTAATTAAATTTTAATCTAACTGAATAATCTCTTCAATCGTCCTTTTTGTGTTTCTCAAACTAAGATCTAAAAATACCACTGAACTAATTTGCTATTGATATCCCGCCATTCTGCGTCAGGGATAAAGTTAAAAATAATACCATTATTTCGAAATATTTTAATTTGCACATGTGGTTTATTAAAGGTTCCTAAATGTCATACCATCTTTGTGGTAGACACTGTGACATTAACCCTAAAATTATATAGTTTTATCTCCAGCCTCATTGTTTTAATTTAATAGTTTTAGATTACATACATATTAACATTTTCTTATACGACTTGCAAAAAAGTTTAAAATTGTTTTGATACATACCTGAGCTTGTTCACTTGTCTCTTCCGAATTTAAAAGAGTTGTCAAACATTCACTTTCAGTCGCATTATTAGTAGATTTAACACAGTTGTTGATCATTTGGCCACATCCTCTATCTAAAAAATATAAAAACAAGGGAGGAGTCAACTTTTACATTTTTGGTTCAGGAAGCTGTTTGGGTTTAATCTGTCTGGAAAAATTAGACTCGTTCATGTGTTTTTATGTTTTGGTTTACGATTACATAAAAAATAAAGTATTATCACAAATTCTTAAATTTCGAACTTTTTTATTCTTAATTTCGTTTGAAGCCACAAAAAACGCAAAAATATACTTTGCAAGTCAAAAGTAGGGTGTTCAAAAACAATTCAGTGGTTTGGTATGGTTTCTTAGGATTTATATATATATATATATATTTCGGACTCGCTCGAAGACAAATATAAATTATGTTTGAAATAGTGGCGCCATCTTGCAATCATAATCTGAACTCGTAATTAAGAATCCTTGCATCTGTTATTAGATAGTAAATATTTTTTTTCTCCTTCTTGCAGTCCAAAACGTGATGATTTCAAAAACTTCAATTTTAGTACAAAGTAATAATTAAAAAAAATTCAATTCGAAATTAAATGTTTTTAATTGAAGAAAAGCCTTACATATTAGCTAAATTAAAGGTGCTTACAAAAGGTATTGATTACTTCTTTTGTTCAATTTCAAAGCTGTGGTTTATCTTGCAATTATTTATCCTTTATAAATTTGACATGGCCTCTGCTTTTCAAATATTACACTCACGTCTACTTACATTTAATACTTTGGGTTGGGTGTATACAAGGCGCCATCTATTGTTTTGTTCATAAAATAAAAATTCATCTTCAAATTATTTTTATTAAGTACATTACATATCCACATACATTTGCACACACATACGTAACACATTAAGCACTACAAATTTAAACGATGACAATGCTTTCAGATTTTATTTACATATCAACTCATTTTACAAAACAGATATATTTCAAGATATAAATTATCCAATATATAATACTTCTTGTATTATGTAATGCATTTGGATTTATAATTTTTAAATTGCTGTTCCCACTAATCGAGTGTATAATGTAGTATATTTGTAATTAGATTTAGACAAAAAATATTTTTAAACAAAACATTTTTTGAAAGAAATTCAAACTTTGAACACACATATTAACAAAGGACTCATCATAATGATGAGATAAGAGAGTGACATTTTCAAACCGCGATACCTAGTTTTTTGAATGAACATATTTAGTTTTTGAAACATTTTTTTTTCTGTGAGTGTTTCATTGATCTGCATATTTTGTTTTTTACTTCCATATGAGTCTCTAGCATTTGTGAAATGTATTTCATTTATCACCATTAAAAGCTTTCCATCAAGCAGGTCATTGATTATTGAGTATACAGTTACTGAATTTGGAATCCCTTCAGAAGGATCACTTTGTTAAGAAATCTCGTAAAGACGTGATTTCTCACATACATATTGGTATTGAAATATACATGTGTTACGTTAAAGTTTTTATTTGTGAAAAGAAATTGGAAATTTTCATTTTATGTTGGTGCTTCCAGACACTTCGCATAAACACGTTAAGACAGATATTCGTCGACATCGATTCCTCAAGGAAATTATTAAATTAAAGTGTTCCGAACGAGCATACATTATAATACAAAGCAATTTTGTAGATAAATAACTTTGCAAACGGACACGAAAAAACAAAGGCAAAAATATGTTTCCACTTTATAGATTGAAAATACAATCTTGTGTAATGCACCCAAATCTTAAAACAAAATATTTACAACTTGAACCGAACAGAAAGTAGAGAACTGATTCAAATGAAATATTTGTTTAATTTATTTCCATCGAGTGTTGCACAGAAAAAAAAAAAAAAGTTGAACATTTATAGCAAGATAAATATTTGCTTTCTAATATGCCATCCAAACAACGAATGAAAGAAACTCGTGTCTCTGAACGAAATTGATACCTTGATTTTATTAGACTTTATTTGTCGACATGTTCTTAAGAAATATTCGACTTTTCCCATCAACTTCACAATATCCTTATATATTTAATTGTTTTTTCAAGCCCCGGCTTATTAGTTTTAATAATGTATTGCTGCTGAATCTAGGTTATTCAATAGCAGCTTTAAGAAAATTCGTATTTTACTACAAAATTGCAATTCCTGTATATTTTTATCATTTATATCGGATACTAAGCAATAGTTATATATTTAATTGAGTTATCAATTACATAAAATATTTTGAGAGATAAAGCCAACGTTAGGGCACCACTGTTGTCAAAAATAAATGTAGAAATTAAAAAAAAATAGCTTCGTTTCTTAACATCATAGATCAGAAAATGGACTCCGGACTATATCTTCCTCCAGTAGACATCGAATAAAAGTGATTCAAACTAGACGAAAATGAAGTATTCAAATCGGAAGGAACGTATAACTGTATCCAGTATTCGGTGTCCTTCATAGTGAATTTGTGTTATAAGATGAAAGAGTGCAAGAAAACAAAAACAAGCTTTTAGGCAATCCGAAAACACAGTCTGTAACCTTTGTATCATCAAATAACTTGTCGATAGCTCAAAACAAAATTTAAGAAGTTAAAAGAAATTAAAAAATCACGTGAAAATATTTATTTCAATCAAAAGACCGAATATCATAAATACCCTTAGCTTCAGAAAGTCTTGAAACTGTATTTTTACTTTGATCGTACTTTATCAAAAAATCTAAAATTTCATGTTCTCCAAAGTATAAGCAGGGAAATTCCACGTCAGTTCAACCAGGGTCCGATACTCATGGTCTCAGATTTTGATGAAACTTGGCATGTTTGTTCCTTTTATGGATTTAAGAACACGTATAATTTTTTTTTGCTCTATCTCAAGCGGCTTATGTTTTATAGCCTGTTAAAGTTTTTGGAATTTTGCTGTTTTTATCGATCAGACGGAGGAAACAGAATTTCTTTATTTTAGAAAATAAATTATATCTCCCTTGTTTATCGACCAATGTTGATGAAAGTTTTTAAGAGTATACATCAATATGTAAAGAGTCCAGAAATATATAAATTATACCTGCAAGTATCTCATACAAGGTTAGAAAAAATTCCAAAGTTCTATTTATAGATTTTAAAAATAAAATGGCGAGTTTTACGCTAAGTGGAATATCTTTAAAAGGGTTAAGGACAATCAAAAAAATATTTTTGTATTCTTGTTCTAAAAGATATGCTCTACCACATAAAAAAATATAATGAATGGTTTTTTCACTCCTTTATTATTTTTTCTCACTTTAAAGATAGAAATCACTTGACTCACTCATTTTCTTAAAAACGTTAAATTAAAATTACAATTTTTGTAAAATTTTAACTACAAATGTCACACATATATCAACCAATTTCAAATAAAATAAGGCAAAGCTAACACAAATTTAAAATTATTAAAGTAATATAGTATAATATTAATATTGTTAATCAGGCCTGTGTGTGTACAAAAAAAACTGTTTTAAAATAGGTTATCCACAATTATATATTGAAATTATTTAGAAATAAGATAATTAATTTCTTTATTTTCAACAATTAGGTCTAATTAAAGTAAATAAAATTACATTACAATTTAAATTTAGTTTTAAAAACTAGTTCTAAATTAGTCAACTCACTAACACAGTAACTTATTTCAAGAAATATTATAAGCAATAAATACACTCAAGCTGTTACAAAAAAGATGTGTCTTCAATTTTGATTAGTACCTGATATGGTGTGTTTTGGCTGGTGTCACTAGCACACACTTAGTGTATGTTTGCACAATACATCAAAATGTGATTTTATTAATTCACTGAGCAGGTATTGAAGAGGATTACAAAGACCTTTTTCGCATATTGTTTGTGAAGCAGCAGTAAGATAATGTATGCTAAGGCATTGCGACAAGTGTCCATCAAAATATAGCCTTGTCCAGTTTTTACAGTCAAATTTTGAGAACTATGATGATGAAGACCCTGTCGAGTACAATCAGTGGGTTTTGACTGATCGAACTGAAGTGATAGGGTGCTCGACAAAGGAAAAAGTTTCCTTAAATACAGCTGTTATCTCTGGATTTTAGTGAAAATTATGCTTTCACAATACAAAAAGAGGCGCAAGGTTACCACTGGACCTCAGATTCATGCACTATTCATCCTGTCATTATTCATTCACTGCAATGATGCAAGCAATAAAAAACTGAATTTATCTCTTTGTATCATATCTGATGACCTTAAACATGACGCGAGTATGGTGTATGAGATCCAAAAAAATGTTACTACCTTTCTGAAAGAACTACCCACATAGCAAACATTCACTACTTCAGTGACAGATGTTCTCTCTCTGGGCAATATAAAAATAAATACAACTTCATTAATCTGTGTCTGCATGAAAAGGACTTTCAACTAAAAGCCCAGTGGTCATTTTTTGTAACCAGTCACGGTAAAACAGAATGTGAAGGAACATGGGTTTAATGTAAAACACTTAGCTAGGAAGGAAAGTCTTCAATGACACCTGGAAAGACAAATTAAAACAACAAATGAACTTCGAGTTTTGCAAATCCAACATTACCAATATTAACTTCCAACTTATTTCTAAGACATATCCTGGATGTTTTATTGCTTGTGTTTATGACAGCTTATGGTATTTCGGTATGGTGAGTGAGGTGAATGCAGAAGAAGATTCCACTTTAAAGTTTTTACATCCTCATGGACTACCACCATCATTTTTCTGACCCAAAAGGAAAGATGAATGTGTGGTACCGATCCCTCACGTCATTGCAATTGTGGAACCCCTAAAACAATGACTGGAAGAAATTACAAATTCTCTCAAGTATGCATGATGCATGTTCAATCAACCTTATGAAAGCACTGTAGAAAATTAAAGAATTATTTCCTAGAATTTGAAATATTTCAATGGTAAGTTTTGTAATACATTTTCCATTCCAGAAGCATTATAAATATTCAAATTTAGTATAATTTCACTAAAATTCTAATTTTAATTTAACGTTTTTAAGAAAATGAGTGTCAAGTGATTTCTATCTTTAAAGTGAGAAAAAATAATAAAGGAGTGAAAAAAACCATTCATTTTATTTTTTTATGTGGTAGAGCATATCTTTTAGAACAAGAATACAAAAACATTTTTTTGATTGTCCTTAACCCTTTTAAAGATATTCCACTTAGCGTAAAACTCGCCAATTTATTTTTAAAATCTATAAATAGAAGTTTGGAATTTTTTCTAACCTTGTATGAGATACTTGCAGGTATAATTTATTTTTTTCTGGACTCTTTACATATTGATGTATATTCTTAAAAAATTTCTTCAACATTGGTCGATAAACAAGGGAGATATAATTTATTTTCTAAAATAAAGAAATTCTGTTTCCTCCGTCTGATCGATAAAAACCGCAAAATTCCAAAAACTTTAACAGGCTATAAAACATAAGCCGCTTGAGATAGAGCAAAAAAAAATCATATGTGTTCTTAAATCTATAAAAGGAACAAACATGCCAAGTTTCATCAAAATCTGTGATCATGGGTGTCAAATCCTTTTTTTTTTCTGGATGTTTTCACATTGATTGACCCAGCAGGAACAAACAATATTCCGTAGACATTAAAATTTAAAAATTAGATTTTACAATTGCCATAAAAGACTAGTTACCAGTAAGATGAGTGAACTTGAAATGGCATTGATGAGGGAGATTTTGGCCTGGGGTGTCACTGTTGTGAAATGACATGCTTTATGCTCTAAGGGGTATCATGTAGTAACTCCTCCCTTTTTGGTTCAATGAGGGGTGCACTCCTCACAGGTCCCCTTGTTCGAGGAGTAAAATGATAATTTTCCTTTAACAAGAAAACTCAGAATTGCCCTATCTTGCAAGCCTCATACCTGTTGGACCTCAGCTTCTTAGAAAATGTTATGATCAATGCCAGCATGTTCACTCGTCCCATAGTTATCCTCCTGGTGGTTGTCTTGACGAAGCATCAGCAAAAGCAAAACTAATGATATTTTGAAGAACGAGATATCTCGTCGAACCAACTTGGAGGTTAAATTATTCATTTTTATTTCAATCTCTCTTCACTTTCAAGCATATAAATGCAGGAAACAGTAACAACACTCGTTATCAATTCCAGAGTGTTAAGGCGAAATGGTATAAGTCAAAACGCCAACTTTTTCAGAATTGAATAAATTATTTTTTACATATTCATTGTAAACCAAATTTAATTAATTTGAATCAGCATTTATATCTCTGCTATTATCCACAATTTACTTATACTAATTTGACAAAATGAAAGATAATTCTTTTTACATGTACTAATTTTTTTTACATATACAAACACGCTATTTTTCTACGTTGATCCTGTTTCAAAAGTTATGCAAAATCATAAACCAAATACTAGATAGCATGCTAAAATGCAAGAACAAACGACAACATTCTTTGAGGACAGGGGCAAAATAAGTTTATAGTGACCAACAATTTTTGAAAATAAACTATTGGAATTACTTCTTTAAAAATAATTAAGATATAAATAATATATTAATATATAAATTAAAAATTACGAAGGAAAAAAAAGATGGTTTAAAATAGTAAATCATCACCTGTAAAACTTCTCATTTGTTCACAATCAACGGTGGATCTTGTCTTCACACCTCTTTGAAATTTTCTGCTGACTATCAATATGCCTAAGATGCAAAATATTACTGCAAAACCGGCAACCAGAAGTGCCTCTTTGTCGTAAAAGGGTTCTAGACCTGAAAAGATTATTCAAAGTTTGTTTACTTATCAAAATATTATTCATATATGTATGGTTTAATTGTTTCTAATGAATTTTATATCTGTATATCCCCATGATAAAATACATTATATTATATAGCTTAAATAAGCGAAAAATAATATTACTGTTTCGTTTAACTCACATGTTTATTATTGTCCATGATAGTATCATAAAATACTTAATAACATTCCAAGGCCTTCTTTCCAGAACTTTTGGGATCAATTAATAAAAAAAAATATATTCTCTATTACACAAAGAAAATACTCTCACGAAATTGCAGCATGCTCTTATTATTTGCTATTATATACAACCATAACTATCTACGATAAATATATCCTTTAAACATATTATTGTTCGAGGTTTTGCTGTAAAAAAAGGAGAACGTTTTTACAAGAAATTCTTTCTCAGATAATATTTTTATTGGAATGCTTACGTAGCCATTAGAAATTAAAATTGAAAAAGTTTCTTTAGTTTTATAATCATATCAATGAATATTAATTGATGTCTACAGAACTGAGTAAACGAATCATTTTAAGAGGTATCCATTACAACGTAAAGGCAATTGCAGAGAGAACATCCTATTGGTTTTGCTAAAGTACTTTTTCCATTTATATATTGTAACAAATGCCAATATTTCTTACTGTTTTAGTATTATACTCCTTAAAGGATAGGAACAGTCATTGAAATGTACGGAGATGACAGTGATGGAAAAACTATTTTCTCCATTTTTCATAGTAGAAACTAAAATATCTGAAATAAATCCTTCCAGAAGGAAATAAAAAAGTTCTTGTACATGATAATCCATTTTAATGAGATAAAGCATGTATTCAGATTGCTGGGTATTAAGTTCTGTATCAAATGAATTTCAAGCAGAAAATTTGTTCTGTATAATCGCATAGAAATTATAAGTTCTTACAAAAGGAAATTATGCTGGACATCAACATTATCAACATCATCATTGCAATTCTAAAAATATGTATTAGAGAGTCTAAAATAAAATTTAATTTAAATTCTTCAATTATAAATTTAAGTGTCCAGTTACAATTCAAGGTGTTGATCTTGTTAGTAAAAAGTAAATTATGAAGCGTTATACACTCATTCCCATAAAAAATTTGAGCACCAAGAAGGTTTGGTGAACGTAGCCGAGCTGGGCCGGATCCAACTATTATAATAAATAAGAACCCAGAACCCGTATTTAACTAGTAAACAACCCACTTACAAGTCATATGCAATTTCATAGTTCTTCGTGGGAATTCGATATGCTATAACATTAATTTCGCACTCCCTTTAAAACGATTGCGGAGAACCGTTATATTTTGTTGTTTCTATGTTAAAATAAACTAATAACAGAAGCACAACCATGGCCTCGCCAATTGCATTTTGGGATATTTATGAAATTCATTCAACTTTCATAAAACAGGAAAGTTGGATGATTTTCGCTGGATCATTTTGAAATTTAGAATTTTGAAAGGATAGATGTTATTTTTTAAAAAGTCCTTTCAAACCATCTATCTTTTAAACTTTTATGTAAAGATTGTATGAGAACCAAATTTACCCAAGTGTTTTTCGTATAGTTTTTCGGTTTGCAATACATCTCAAACACTAATTAATCTACAATAATGAAATATTGACCTCAAACTCACGACCTATAAAAATAATTGTTCAGATAACCTTGGGTAAAACATTTCTGCTTCATACCCCAAAAATTATGATATGTGAATAACAATTTTAACATTTCTAGACGTAATTTTAAATATTGTGAACTAATAATTGTAAATATAAGTCATTTTGCAGGCAATGCGAGAGTTCTATAATAATTTTGGACATCTTCATTACTGTAGTGTAATTCATTTATGAATATCTTGAAGACTGTAAAACTAAAATAACACTTGGCTGAAATTAATTCTTACATTTTTGTTTAGAGACAAAAGTTTTAATAATATAAGCTCCAAACTCATTTCCTTTTCAAATATAACATTCATAAAAACTCTAAATTCAAACAGGATGCACAAACAAAAATGCATTTTTAGAGAACTTTGTAAATTGCTTCTGATTTCACTCAAATTAGGGCTTTCAAGTGTTCCGCTACCCCATAATTGGTCTATTTTAGAAAATTTAATAACTCAGAAAGGTTTCTTATAACGACGACCTAGACGACAGCTCTATTATATTTGAAAGAATCCAATTTCGGATGAAATGTTTTCTCTTTTTTCAGTATGCATGTGTGTTAAACATGAGAAGAAAGAAAAAAACTTCACATGCTTATGAACATTCAGTACTTAAAGCATATTATACTTGTGTATTCACAATCTTACAGATTACCATAAAATTACTTTTGCTGAAGGGATTTATTCAGATTGTTTTTTGTTCCTATCTTTGGGTTACCTGAAAGCAACATAAAAAAAGAAACTACAAAACTGTCACATGCTTATATATTTCCAGTACTTAAAGCATATTATACTTGTGTATTCACAATCTTACAAATTACCATAAAATTATTTTTGTTGAAGGGATATATTTAGATTGTTTTATGTTCCGATCTTTGCGTTACCTGAAAGGCAACATGAAACTCGAAACATCTAGAATACCTATAGTTCCTAAAACTCAAGCAACCCTTATATAACACGAAATATCTCTTTGTCATTACACGAATGGTAAAAATATACCGCTTTCAAATACTCCGCAATTCTAAAAATATTATTTTCTTTATAACTCTAGACAGGTATATTATATTGGATCGAGTTCAATTTCAGGTGGGGTTTTCTACTCGACATGTGGCATGGATATACATACAGCATGAAAAGGAAGAATAACAAAACATCACATGCCCATGTAGCCTGGAGGCAACTGAAGAATACATGGCTCCTCTTGTAAACCGACTTCATTCTCTCCCCAACAAAGCAAATCAACAGTAGCGTCTTCCAATTCCACCGCAGACCATGAATCACGACCTGAACTCCAGCTGTGATTGAAAGAAGAATTAAGCGACATCCAGCGGTAAGTCACGTTCTGTGGGTTGGATTGAAGATTGCAAGTCACGTTTGCAATTTCCCTGTCGTGTGCGTCAAAAGTTTGAGCTGCTATTTCTATCCGTTGACAAACCGGTGCATCTAAAAGAGAAATTTCGTTAAATTTTAAATTACCGTAGTTTATCTTGTATAAAGGTGGATTTTGTAAAATAAGGATATAGATACTCCAATAAGCCTTTGTCACCTTTGCTTCATCTTTGAAAAGAAGGATTATGCAAATAAAACTGTACCATTCAGAATATATTAACCATCTGAGCGTATTCATAAAATTTCCAAACAGGGTAGTGAACCACACAGATATTGATTAAATATCCCTATGTATAGGTTAACATAATCCTTGAAATATTATATTAGTTAAGAAAGTGAAAACTGCTTTGAAGTCATACAGCAAAGACTGCAAGGTGCAGAGATTATGTGTCTGAATATATTTGTATATGTGATCGCCCTCAGACGACAATTCAATTACCATAAACCAAAATTGTCTTCTATGTTATCTAACTTACCATTACTATTAAGACGTTTAGTTAAGGTGATTTTCTCATATTTTATATGATTATTTATTCCTGTCCAATGTTTCTTCAAGAAAAGTAAGTATAGAAAATATTTTCCCCTGTGAAAAAAGGTAAACAGTTTTTTCACAAATACAACTTCTAGTAGTGCACTGTATATTAGAAGATCTGTGATCAGTCCTTCGTTGGTTCGACATCAAAATGTGGACCTTCGCCATCTTGATGATTAAGCTGCATCTTGATTTTATACTGACAATAGTTCTCAAGTTCTTAGTTCCACTGCTGTCGAAGTCCTTATCTACAATGACCATCTATCCAAGCTTTGGTGTTCCACTAGTTTTAAAGTGGTGTGGTAGCTTATAGAGTGAGGTGCCAGATCAGGTGTTATCTTCCTCATCTGACCATGGTTAAGAATTACGAGGTGTTGTAATCAGATCTTTCAAACCTACCTCAATAGCTCTTTGTTCTGTTACACTGTGTCGGGAATTCATCTTTATCTCAAACTACCGATCTCCTCTTGGTGTAACTCCATTTGGCATAGTCGGAATTATTTTTGATTTTCATTTTTTAGGTATTCGAATGATAGGCCCTCCCTATAAAATTCTCTGTATTTTTGTATTATTCAAAACATCTGTTAATTTGTACCCTATTTTTGGTTGATTTATGGATCATAGGTCATATTAGGCTAAGACAAATGCCATTAAGACAAGTGCCAAATGCAAGACAGGCAACATCAACTAATCGACATACTTATACAAGGACAGTTTTATTAACACAAATGAGAAAAATAAAGGGATGAATCCAAACTGCATTGCCTACACCTCACGCTTTGCTGAAGCAGTGGATATACCCACTGCGCCACAATGCTCCCTTTCCTAATCCTGTCATTTATAAAAATGTTACTAATACCAGAAAAATTTATATAAATGGGAATTTTTGCATTGAAAAATTACTCCTCAAGAAACTACATTTTCCAGAAAAATGTCGATAAGCTTATAAGAAAGGTAATAATTTATTTAATATTTGGGTAAGTCGGTCAAAATGGGGATAGAGAAAACTGGGTAACTCCAAAATATATTTTTCTTAACGTTCGTATTTCCATCTCGCATGTAAACAAGATACGTAAATACCAAATCGCATCTCGCGGTGCCTGTATTCAAAATCTCAATATGAACTAATTCAGCTCACATGTCCCATCACAGAATCCAGACGCAGTCAGGAATGCAATCCTATCTCCCCCTGTCATTTCCCTAAAGCAACAAGCCACCTGCAGCAAACGAGTAGTCCTAATGTCCCTCCAGTAGGAGAATTTAAGGATACCAGGAAAGGGATCACACAATCTTGTATTGATAGCAGGCAAAGGATGATTACCAAGACAGGGGTATCTCCAATAGCTTGTCCGATCAATGAATTGGGAATTTCCATCAAGCTTTAACAATTCAAGATATCACTTTTAGAGATTGAGGATCGCTTCTTACGTATGTATGCACTTGTAATGCTATATTATGTACAAAGAACAGAAACATTCACGAGATGTTCCGTTCTTTTGAGGACAGGTATTTAAAAACAACATATAAGCCGTTATTTTTGAAAGTGGTATAAGTCAACTTTGAAAAAAAAAAGTTTGCCAATATTTTAAAATTAATTCAAAAGCAAAACCTTTAAATGTCTCGATGTATAAAAAAATGGACTTATACCACTTCCAAAAATAACGACTCATATGCAGAATATAAGAACACAGGACCTTCATATTTAGTAAGTAAAAGTTTAAAGCAAAATATTTGAATCTTTTATGGCATTAAATAATGCAGGATATTACTATGTATATAATATCATTATCATTCAGAACATTTGATACAATTGTTACCATTCTCTATAAGGTAGTCCATATTGGTCACTACTTAACCCTCTCAAAGTGGTTTTGACGAGATATCTCGTCCATCAAAATCTGATAAATTTTGTAAAGGACTCTAAATATCGTAGTCAAGATAGTGAAGATGATTTTTTTATGATAACAGAGACCAAGATCTTGCTAGTTTTATTCTAATAACAATATATATACTCCATCAATATTTGTTAATGACTTTGCCAACGAGATATATCTTGTCTATCAAGATGTGCTAATTTTTTTTCTAATGATAACTCGTAAATACAACCAACAGCAACAATTAATTCAATGGCCCACTCAACAATCTTAAATTTTAATATAAACCAGCGAATATTTCATGACGATTGCAAATATTAAGATTAATTAAAGAAAAATAAAAACATTGCTAAACTTTTTTACTTTAAGTGTTTGTTTTTTGTATAACATCGTCCCATAAATATGCATTAGATTTAACCCTTTATAAATGCCTTACAAAAACTTCTCTTAAGAACACATTCTTTGGAAGAAGAAAATGCCATTTTCCTAAAATGCACTGTCACCTCTGATAGATAGCTAACCCTTTCAGTTCCATTTTCTACTTTAAAGTTTAGTTTGTATTTTTAAGCGCAGATGGGGGCAGCATCTTAACTCAAAAGTATTTTATTTCGGTACTGTTTAGTCTGATACACCTCAATTCAATGAGTAAGATGACATTTCTCTCAATAGTGTTTGAAATAAAATAATAAAATAGGTTTTCTTATTTAGATCTTTTTTAGGAGCGCATTGAAAAGTACTTCCAAATCTTATTTCAACATTTTAAAGTTGAAAATTTAGTTGATTTTTGATAGTTTACCACACTGTTACTATTGTGATACTATTTTATTTAACAAGTTCGATTGTGAAATCAAGCTCTATTCAAATTTTTCTGGTGAAAAATCAATTAATTCCTGAGAAAACCGAATCGACTCTTTCATGTCTATTAAAACATAAAATAATCAATGTTATTTACAAATTATGTAGTGTATTTGGGAATTCATATATATTCAAAAAGTATACATAGAACTACTGCCAGACTTGAAAAAACCGGATCCAACGCTGTATTTCTAGATAGGCTGAATAGACTGGAGCCAAAAACAGAAAATTTTGATGGACTTGCAGCGAAAATTATACGTATTTGCAGAGGCGAACTAAGCGGCCGCGCAGGTCCCCGGAATACGAAGAGGCCCCGAGGTCTTAAAATGTATTTTCGTTAGTGTTCGAAGAAAGATGTTACAGCTTCTTTACAATGTGCTTTTTTAAGTGCAGTGAAAATAGTTTCTATTACAAGATGATCAGCAAGAGCAGACCTATGTCAGTGTACGTCTGCCTCGTGGACACAACCCCTGCAATCTCGGTCTGCAATGGACGCATAACCCCCACAAAAAGCCGTTAATAAGTCGCTGAACCCAGGGTAGGGGTGCGAGAGGAAGCTCCCTGGCCGAAGAACTGTGAAAAACAAACACATTAAGATGCCAAAGTGATCGTCTTCTTGGGTTGGCAGAAGGAAAATCTGCAACTAAACAAGGCAGAGAGAAACAACAAACGTTTCTGAGCACATTAAGCAGAGCGGCTTTCTCTCAACTCATATCTTCAAAACAAAAACTTATAAAAACCTCAGTACCTTAATTTAATACCAAGTCATACAACAGAGGCTTTAACTGGAAGTTGGATAAAAAATTATATAAATATATATTTTACAAAAATGACATCGATGTTTGTATTTTAGAAGATGAATTTGACAATTTTTTAATATTTCTAAAAAGGGAGGGGGCGACCGAGGACACCATAAAAACCTCATCAGATATGTCGAGCCTTCAAAGAAACGTTTTGCACATTTGCGAATGTTGAAGCATTTAAATATTTTTTTAACAATTCCCTTATCTGACGCGTCAGGGGAAAGATCGTTTTTTGTTTCAAAGCGTGTAAAAAATTAATAAAGGAGTACTATGGGAAAAGAAAGATGAATTAATATGGCCATTCTGTATATAAAGCAAAAAATTTAAAACCGAATTTATAATGCAAAAGTAATTGACGAATTCGCAAAAAATAAAGCAAGACAGAAATTCATGTAAAAAAGTTTTTTTAATAAATTTATTTAACGTGTTATGTTATGTAATTTTTTCTTTTCTTTTTGCTAATAACTTTTTGAGAGTTTTTTTGAAACTTTTTTCTATCTTGAGTTTGAGGCCCCCGAAAATTTTGCGGCTTATGGCCTCCACTTGACTTGATCCGCCTCTGCGTATTTTTAAACAATTTTAAAAAATGTATTTACACTAGAAATAAATTCAAAGTGATGCCGTCTGATAAAATCAGAAGCTTGACTCAATGAGAAGCGTATTGGATGAAAATCCTCTGAGTGTCTCAAGATTTGAAAATAGCATAGTATTGCTTTTACCTCTCACAATCCATTAAATTTAATTTCATATATTTTCAAAATCCATGGATTGTAAATTTCTACATGTATTTTCCTTAGAATAGAATCATTTGGAAATATTATACTACCCATTTCTTTGGAATAGAATCCCTTCCAAAGATTATATCGGTCGTTTCCTTAAAAAATTCCTTTGGAACTATTTCCCATGGTTTATTTCATGAGAATAGAATCTTTGGAAGATTATGCCTGTCCTTTGTTAAGAAGAGTCTTTTTAACACAGATTCCACCAGTCCTTTCGTAAAAATATATCTCTTTGGAACAATTCTGTCAGTAGAACCCTTTCTGCAGAATGATTTTTGCTTTGGAAAGCCTATAGCTCAGTTATTCTAATGTTCTAATGCACGTTTCCCAGGAAGTGAATGCTTTGGAAAGAGTACATTGACTCTTTACTTTGAATTGAATTTAGCTATTGCTTCTTTCCAAGCTAGGGAATCCTTTGAAAATATTATATTGGTCCTTTTCGTATAGTAGAAGCCTTTAATAAAGTTATGTTTGTTATTTTCTCAGAATAGAATCTTTGGGAGACATGCTATGTATCCTTTCCTTAGGATAGAATAATTTAAATACATTATATTTTTTCTTTCCATATACTGCAAGCCACTCTATTGGTCAATAAAGTCAAAATTATTTACAAATCTTACAGTGAATTCTATGAGGTATCTGGTCCTTAAAGTAATGATGAATTTTACTAATGACGAGATATCTGGTCACTAAGATCAGTGACGACTCTAGAATATTTTCTAAGTGGTGCGATATCTAGTTGCGTCCCCACACCATACATTTCAGAGCACCTACTATGTGATCGGTTAACCATTCAATTATGGTACATAAAACAACCTTTATTCGATAAGTTGATTTTTATTGAACAGTAGATCTCATTTACATAAAAAAATCCAACATACTAGTATATGGGCACCTTTCTCGATTTAGCACTTGCAAATTTCTGTATTAGGTAGGAATAATTTATACTTTGAGCAATATCGTTTAGTTAGTAGATACGTATTGTTTACTGTTGATGTTTACTATAAATTACACCTACGGAATGTTCAAAGTTATAGTTTTCTCCGTGCTGTACTTGATTGCGGCGCTTCCTCAAAGGCAGAGCCCGGTGCGGTCGCACTGCTCACACCGCTCTAAGGCAGCTGATCGAGATATTACCGCCTGTTTGATGATAAAGTGTCAGAATCTGATCAGTTTTGTACAAATATTGATGGCGATATCTCGTCCATAACAATCTAAACAGTGTTGCTGACACCAAGCCAAACACTAGGTGGGTTAATAAGTGTTTGATGAAGAGTTCTCAAGAAATATATAAATTTGTCTGATAAGGGGGTGACATGTTTAGTCTCTCAGGTGGGAGGTCAGACATCAAGAACGATAGTGATACTTATTGTTTTAAAAGTTAATTCAGAACAAATTTCAAAATAGTTCCAAATTTCTCCCATAGATGGCAGCAACAATTTCCAGTGGAAGGTCCCGAAGAAAATGTTGACAGGCCGGAAATACAAAATGTTCCATAAAAGATATCAATCGAGGCATATTTCAAAAGCTATAGTTTAACAAAAACCATGATAATAAATCATTTTCTTTCTGCATAAACACAGTTTGTGTTGATTTTTCTGACTGCACCCAATACATTCCACGCTGGAAATTCATTTCAAGAACCCCACAAAGAATATATATAAAGCACCATTTACAAACCAGAGAACCGAACGCAATCTTTCTTTCCTCGGACATAAAAAAGCTGAGTGTAATTAGAGGGATAAGTGTGTCTTAGAGAATCTGGAATAAAAAGCTGAGATTAAGGGTAAATGGAAATCTTAAAATCAGTGACCGTCTTAAAGTAGCTTTTAAGAAGTAGAAACACGCAGTACCCGACATTAATTAACTCTCGTTTTCTATCGCCTAATTAGGAGCTGCAGAAATTTCGATACGAAAAAAAAAATTGCGAACCAAACGCATCGAAATTCACCCCATCTTCATTATGTTGTTCAGCGGATAAGTAGAAATAGAGCGGCTAATTGCACTTTAGAGCAGAGGTTTGAATTCCCTACTTTTTCACGCTACAATTGGATTTTTGAGCAGATCGATTATTTTTTATCTACTCTGTTTACACGGAAAATTATTATCTCTGAAAGTTCTGGAGTCTAATTCCACCGAACTGTCCGATGAAAGCGTTTGGTGAAATAATTACCTAAAAGCAATTTAAAAAAGAACGCACTCGCTTTGAAAGATTTAAACTTCGTTAGCCTTTAAGTAAATTTGAGTGATTAAAATACCTTCTGTCGTAAGTTAATTTTAAAACGATACATTTTTAATTTTTTCTATCCTACACTAGAGAATATATGGCGGTGGTACCACCGTTTTCTATACCTCGTGTTTTCACAGGATAAGTAGAAATAAATCGTCGAATTGATTTTTGTGACGAGGTTAAAATCCCCAACTTTTTTCATGATTCTGTAGTATTCACCCAGTAGATGGCGCTCCACTCTGCCGTAGCGCAGAGTTGTATATAAAGTATGTCTTTGAATACTAACAGCAGCAGACGCACTCGTACTGAAGGCGAGACGAACCATGTAACTAACCTATTATTGTTTATTAAAGTTCTTGTTGTTCCTGTTCCCGAAGTGCATTCTTTCTGCAACCATATACCGATCTCAACATGGTGACCCGGAGCTGAACATTTAAATTATTCTTGAATATTGCTTTGTTCCAATCGGTTTGTTTTTACTACTTACTTTCCCACTTCACCACTGATTTCTGGACTTCCCACCATGGAGAATATTGCCGCCGTCAAGATTCCGATTTACAACGACGCGGATCCAACCCTTTGGTTCGGTATGTGCGAAGCTACCTTTGCCCTCGCCACGCCCAAGCCCATCACGGATCCGAAAACTAAATACAACTACATTGTTGCTCATCTACCACCCGGCGCAGCTTCTACAGTGCGAGATGTCATCTTAAACCCGGATCCAACCAACCCCTTTCAGCACTTAAAGGATCACATTACTTCTCGTTGTGGCGAAACCAGAACGCAACAAATACGGAAACTTCTAACTGGAGAACAGCTCGGTGATCGTAAACCTTCCGAACTCCTCCGTGTTATGCAAAGACGTGCTGAATCGCACCAGATTGCAGATTCGCTTATGCTGGAATTATTCCTCTCACAACTTCCCGTCAATGTCCAAACAATTCTAGCCTCCATGATGCCAACTACATCGCAGAAGGCCGCTGAAGTTGCTGATCGCATATTAGAAGTAACACCAGCCGAGGTAAGTGGAATTTCAATTTCATCTTCCACTGCCGAAGCAGGTCCGAACACTTTGCAACAACTCATGGAAGAAATACATGAACTACGTAAAGAAGTAAACACTCTTCGTCGATCACGTAGTTTCTCCCGCAATCGTAACTCATCCCGCAGAAGCCACAGCACTTCGTCTGAAAGCTCTGTTTGTTGGTACCATGGGAAGTACAAATCCAAGGCCAACAAATGTGTGCAGCCCTGCTCGTTTACGGGAAACGAAAGCAGGCAAGAGTAGAAGCGACATACTTTTTGCCTACTCGATCAAGTCGCCTATTTGTTAGAGACAAAAAAACGAATTTAAACCTTTTGGTCGATACTGGATCAGATGTTTCGATTATCCCTGCTACCAAATCGCAGCGGAAACAACATCCAACTCAAACCTTTAGTGCTGCAAATGGCACAACAATTCATGTTTATGGTCAAAAACTATTATCTTTAGATTTTGGTTTAAGACGCAATTTTGTTTTCCCATTTTATATTTGTAATGTTACCACAGCGATTCTTGGTGCAGATTTTTTGCATTATTTCAATTTAAAACCTGATTTACGGCGTAAGCGTTTAAATGATTGTACTACTAATCTGAATTCTCACGGTCTTGTTAATAATGCTAATATTTTTTCTGTCAAAGTTGTTTCATTGGATAACGATTTTTCTAAATTATTGGTCGATTTTCCTAATATTACTAAAGTGCCATGTGCAAATCAACCTGTAAAACACAATGTTCTGCATCATATTGAAACTCATGGCCCGCCAGTGTTTGCTAAACCTAGACGTCTTGCTCCCGATCGATTAAAAATAGCACATTTGCTTTACCCGACGCGCGTTTTGCGCATATTCACGTTGATTTTATCGGACCTTATCCACCTTCCGATGGCTACCGATATTGCTTAACCATCATTGATAGATTCACCCGATGGACTGAGGCCATTCCCACCACGGATATGACAGCAGAAACCACTGCTAGAGCTCTCCTCCACGGTTGGATTTGCAGATTCGGTACACCAGTCACTATTACTTCGGATCAGGGACAAAATTTTAAATCTAATCTTCTTCGTGAACTCACAAATACTTTAGGCACTGATAGAATTATTTCTTCTGCTTATCATCCTCAATCAAATGGGATGATTGAACGCTTTCACAGGCACCTCAAAGCAGCCATAACAGCTCATGAACACACTAAGTGGACGGAAGTTTTACCCATAGTTTTATTAGGTCTACGCTCTTCTCTTAAGAAGGATATCAATGCGACCAGTTCTCAACTTGTTTATGGTACTACTTTACGTTTACCATCTGATCTTTTTACAACTGATTCCGTACCCCAATCCCTTACTCCTACTTATGTGTCCAATTTCGTTTCAATGATGCGAAAACTAAATCCTATCGCATCTACAAATCATGGTAATACTAAAGTTTATGTAAACCCATCATTAAAAACATGCACCCATATATTTTTAAGAATCGACAAAGTTCGACCTCCTCTCACACCTCCTTATTCTGGACCACATCTGGTTGTTAACCGTACAGACAAAAATTTTGTCATTGAGTTAAATGGTAAGAAAAACACTGTTTCCATCGACAGAGTAAAGCCAGCTTTTTATTTTTCGGATACCATGGAATCCCCAAAGCTATCTTCCCACATTGACAAACTTAAATCGGTCACACCTAAGCCACAATCTAAAACACCTGTAATTACACGATCGGGACGGTGTGTACATTTCCCCGATAGACTTGTCATGGAGAAATAACTAACATTTTTTTCCCTCATTGTGTGTACTTCATTGAATTGTGAATAGCTACATTACTATATAAAATTGTAAATATCTTCAATTGTATGTGTACTCATTTTCTTATTTTGTCTTGCTTATCTGTGCTGTATTATTACCTATGTTTATCGTTCCTTCGTCACTGGAGGGATACTCTGTAGTATTCACCCAGTAGATGGCGCTCCACTCTGCCGTAGCGCAGAGTTGTATATAAAGTCTGTCTTTGAATACTAACAGCAGCAGACGCACTCGTACTGAAGGCGAGACGAACCATGTAACTAACCTATTATTGTTTATTAAAGTTCTTGTTGTTCCTGTTCCCGAAGTGCATTCTTTCTGCAACCATATACCGATCTTAACAATTCTGTAACTGAAAGTGCTGGTCTAATTTTACCGAACTCTGCGTTGACACACACACATATTACAGCAAGCACACACACGATGTATTGGTAAAATAATAACCTATAATTAATTTAGAAATTATGTATATGATTTGGAAGATTTATACTACTCAATTATAGAAGCAAATTTGAATTATTAAAATACGTTATCTCTGAAGTTAATTTTGAAGCTATGCGTCCGATTAGCTTGCCCCACCCTATACTAGAAATTAATTCTCAACGTAACAAAGTTTGGGAGTTATATATGATTACTTTTAATACTATATTAATATATATCATATCGTGGTCCACAACTTACTTAATTACTAAATAACCGCACATATTAGTTAAAAGCATTCTAATAGATTCTCCACTCCTAAGATTATAATCCATCAGAAAGATTGATTTGCTCATTACCTTTGAACAGAAACCTTTGGACAGATTCAATTGCTAATTTACTTATAATGTAATGGAATATATTGTATCATTCGTAAATATTCTATTAATTATCTCCTCAGAATATAATACAATATATCATTTGTAAATATACTATTGCTAATGTTAATAGAATGTAATATAATTGGATCACTTGTAAATAATACTGTTAATTTCCTAAGAATATAGTATAATAGAATCTTTAGAGAGATTCCATTATTCCTTTCCTCAGAATAAAATAAAATGGAGAATCTTTTGGAAAATTCCTATTGGTCAAGAAGGCCGTAATTGGTTAGAATTCAGGCAGAGAAATCTGCAAAGTTGAAATATTTTGCGTGAACCCCTAAGATTGTTAAGTGGGGAGAAATACATTTTGGTCCCTTGAAATAAAAGTTAAAATGTCAAAAACCAAATTAATATTTCTATAAAAATGTTTTTTTTTTCATGTCTAGAGCAGATGCTATGCGTGGGTCTTCTAGTGTTATAGAAAACATAACTCAAAATACATTGCAAGCCTTAGCAAATGATATATCAATAATGTTAAGATTTTAAAAATTAATACCTTCTTACACACATTTTTAGACACTAAAATATTTCGTACAAATTCAGCTTATGATAACTCTTTGTAATATATGACCTTCAAAAGCTTGATTCTATCGAAACAAGATTGAGACAGAATGGGCATATTTGGTTCTGTTGAGGTATCCCATACGAACTCTTTGTATCGAAAAAATGTCGGATATACCCAAACATTTGGCATAAGTTTACAGAAAGCGAAGTTTGTCGAAAAACAAGTTTTTTTTTGTTAATAAAGAATAATAAAAGTAGGGCTGCCACAAGTGACTAAAAAGCTACTTTTAGCTACCATTTTTAATCCTTCATAACTAGGATTATCTCTTTAAGGTAGGCTAACACCCTTAAATTGTATTCTTTAATATTGCTGGGATCCTTTCAATATCTTTATCACTGATGTATTGGCATAGCACAAATGTTTTAAGAGTAACATTTAAATTTGATAAATATAACTTGTTTTATTTATTTGTTTTTTGTTACAAACTATTTCTTTACATTCGGCAAGTGTAGTAAAGCAAAAAAAAATTATGAATAAAAATAATACAATTTGAATAATGATATCAAATATGGAAATTCTTCCAAAAACCTCAGACTTTTATAAAGTCTGACTTTATCTCATTATCATGCAAAATTAAAAAATTGTATTACAGTTATTTATTTCTTTCACGTAAATTTTAAATGGACTTGACTAAAAAAGAATAATATGGGCATAAAAGTATGATGCAAGGGAATTAGAGAGTGTGGCAAATATATAAAAGTAACAACAGTTTATTATTTAGAAAAATATTATTACTGACCTTTTGATATTAAAATGGAACCTTTACCTTCAATAGCGGAAACAAACACACATAACCCTCTACATTTTTCGAAAACAATGAAGTTATTTTGATCACAATAGTTAAGTCATTTTACCGACACTTGAAACAAACAGTATTTCTATGTGTTATTTACGGAATTTTTAATGATGTTTTATTTACAAGCAGTACTTTTCAGTGCTATTTACGTCGATTTTACAGACGTTTTATTCACCTTTCGAAGATGTTCGATTGGTTCAGGAAACGAATATATGTCTGTGATCTATTCCTTAAATACTTCTTTAATATTTGCGTGCATTTTAGTGTCTACTAAATTATGTTTTACAAAATCTGTTGTTTTTAAGTACATAAAATGTATCCTATTATTTTTGAAAAATTAATAACTATCGACCTGCTATTCCAGAAAGAAGTTTGGAGAAAAAGAGAAGCAAAAAGAAACAGGCTAAAGAGGAGACCAAAAAGCAGAAAGAGCAATCCTACGTTGAACGTGACTACCTTGCAGAGTGGAACGTTGAACATCCTGAAGAATTCATGAATTTGCGTCTGCGTACTATCGAAGATGAGATGGCAGAAAGAGCTCTACTTGCTGCACAATCTATTGCCGCTCCAGCAGCAGAAACTGGCACATATCTCAACGGAGAAAACGACAAATTCGAGATTTCTGTGAAGAATAGAATTTCATGTGTGTGTGAAGTAGCATCTTCAAATGTCGACAACTGAGGACTAAATAAACTTGAAAATATTGTTACTGGAAGCAAAACGTCTGATTACACCTATGTTAACGGAGAACCAGCCTAATTTCGCGCATGCTGTTTGAGACCATATGAGATTCAGATTATGGACAAACTCTTTAAATAAAAAGGCTGATAATTGCTTTGAAAGTGCTGTCCTTATGAATCGCAGTGATTCTTCACGTTACAAACTGGAGTCACAGCAGGAAAATATCATATTCTACGTCGAATGGACTGCGGATTTTTCAATTTAGACCGAAATAATACCATCATTGTGGACAATAAGGACTTGGGCCGCATAATTTCTTATGATTCTTACTATTTGAAGTGAAAACATAAAAATAATCATACTAGACATGAAATAAGTGTATTCCTTTGAAAATAGTTCTATATAAACATCCATGCACACCAAAGTTTACATTAACAAGAATCCACAAAATTCCATGTATGCTACGATAATCTATCGAAAATGAATACAAAACCATCAATATACAAATTTAGTTTTCATATCTTCTAAACAGTAATATTTCAAATAAAAAACGTTGGTATGTACGCTCTTAAGCAACGTAGTACTGGAGCAACACAACGTATCATTCTTCATAATTAATGGATACCTAATCAATCTTGACAATTTTTAAAGTTGAAATTTGCTGTCTGAGAAACGTTTCTCTTAATCAACGAAATCAAATCCTTCAAAATTATTCCCCAAATTTGATTTATTTTTCAATTCTAAGTTCATAATAGGCTATTCATGGTTACCAAGCAGCTGAACATAGCGATTCTCTGTCAATGAGCGGTTCAATTTAACCATAGGACCAGTTTCATGCTAGGTAAACACTCCCCACACCAACATGAAACTAACCCTCTATTACACAATGCCTTGTTGACAGATAAGATCCATAGACCCGTGAGAGGGACCGGAACTCAATCATCTGCCCGTACCAATTTGAAACGCGACTCATTCAATGACACTCCTTCTTCAGACATCTAGGGTCCTATGCATGTGTTTGTGAGCGCTGGTGGAGAGCTGAAACCGATGGTTTGCTGTGAGTAAAAGCAAACGAGTCGGTCTTCTTTTGCCATATCAACTCAAAATTTCGCTGCGCGGACATCACTGACACGACTCTATTGCGTTTCTCACTGTATGGCAGTCAGTTTACGAAGTGTCATTCGTCTGTTAGTACAGACAGTCAGACGTCGCTGGTCGCGATCATTCAGCTCACGCGGCCGTCCATTGCGCTGTTCTTTGTGGAAGGTAATGCCTTCCATGAGGTTTTCTCGATGTACTCTTGACACTTTGGTGCTAGAAATCGTAAATTTTACCAGCTTCCGAAATGCTATGGCCCATACATCGAGCTCCAAAGTCACAGTATCATCTTCTAATAATTAATTCTTGTCGAGCAGCCACTGGCACGTTATTAGATGTTTCACAGAAAATTCAAGTCTAACAGATAACTCTGATAACCATCTGATAGTTCACTATTGGTATTAGTTATGAAAACATATGCTTGTAGGTGGTAGAGGGTCCTGTCTGATGCGTATATCAATTCTTCTACTTTTATTCCGTCATTCACAAAGCGGATTACATGCGGTAGACCGTTACACAAATTCACAGATGACTGACATCCACTACCCTAAAATAATGTACCGGACACCAGCATAAAGTTCGACTACTTATTTTGGAAGAATATTCGTGGTATGGCCTGAGACCTTCAAATGCTTTTCCTGGTAAATTTTACGCCGATGCCGCCTACATAAACATTTTGGACAGTCAAGTACTGCATAAGCGCTGGCAATTTTATGGAATGGACGAATGTTACTTCCAGGAAGACAATGCTACATGTCATGTTGCAGCCTCTGTCATGCAGTGGTATCAAGATATATATGTAAAATGTCTTCCCTGGCCTGCTCAAAGCAACCTAACCCCCATAGAACATTTGTCGGACGAGTTAGAGCGACGCTTACGGATCAGGGAACCACGTCCGAAATCTACAGCCGAGCCGGCGACATTCTTGCTGCGGGAATGGACACAAATACCCATAGATGTGTATCAAGACCTTGTTTAATATATGCCCAGAAGGGTTGTTAGCGTAATTGCACCACGTGGGGGACTATACCCATATTAAAGCATATATTTTTTCCCTTATAACATCCCATCTTGCTGTCCGGTCTATTATTTTAGGTACTTTAGGGTAGTGCATACCTAACGGAAGGCGCTTCTCCAATTCGTGGATTTCACTCCTCAACTTTGCATAACCCGATTTGTTCCATTTTTGGAGTGTTGGAATTCCCAATCCAACACAAATCAGATATCTTGACATAAAATAATTCGGTTCTACACAACTGACAGAGCAAACGTTCAAATGTTTAATCACTTGCGTATTCACTGAACTATCTTTGAGCAGATATTCCATGTCTACAAACGGTCGCATACGTTATATGCATGCCGGTCATCTCGGAAATAATAATTGCGAAGGATTAAATGTAAAACAAATTTCTAATTCGTATCTGGGATTCATACCTTAGCCTTGGCGTGAATACTACTGGCTGTACTGAATACTACAGAATACTTTTGGCGTAGTTTGGTATCTTTCGAATAACACCACTTACTCAATCCTCACTCCAAGTAATCTAAAGTGACAGAAGCCCAAAACTTGTTCAGCACCGTATAATATCGACATGTTGCCGACCCCCTTCCAGCATTCAGTGCACATACGCACTTGGTCTCTGTAGGTCATGTCAAGTTCCTTTGTCTTCACGACTATATATATATCATGGTTATTTATTCGAGATCTGAAATCATATGACTCCCTCTCAGCGGTAATCATATCCCTCCCAGCAATCAGTGCACCTGCGCACTTGGTCTCTGTAGGTCATGTCAAGTTCCTTTGTCTTCACTACTATATATATATATATATATATATATATATATATATATATATATATATATATATATATATATATATATATATATCATGGTTATTCATTCTAGATCTGAAATCATATGACAAGAAGAAGTAACGACATTTTTTGCAAGGCTGGACTATTTATGTATACACCCAGTACTGTTCCGATTTCAAAAAAACATATTTATGTCAAAAAAAAAAAAAAAAAAAAAACGAATTGCCGATCTATTGCACCTGCTTTTAACTTTTGCTTAAAGCAGTTTTTGACAACAAAAAAAAATGTTTAGTCGGATGCACTCTATCGCCTTTTAAAATTTGGAAAGGGAATTTCGTTTCCTAACATTGCAATGAAGTTTATTGGTCATTCTAGTAACCAATAATCCCAAGCGTGTTTAGGAAGGTAATATACAGCAATAAATACAATATAATCGAACGATGCACTGTTTTAACATGTATATGATACACATTTCAAGGAGAGAGGCAGATGAATTTTTGAGAAAATTCGTCTTTAGAGGTCTTTCATGTCAGGGCAAAAGGAGTTCAGACTGACTTCTGATGGCAACAAAGGACTAAAGTGCGTCCTCAATTTAGAAAATAATATAATATTCTTAAAATGAAAACTAAATGACTCTACAATACGATTATTTGTATCATAAAATTCTTGTTTGTTTCCGTGAATATTTGTGAATAAGAGCAAAATATTCAAGTTAAGATTCTGAGAAGTAGCCATTTTGGTTTAACAACTTCTTCCATGACACGGAAGATATCGGTGTCTGAATTAATCATTGAACCATTATGAATGTTGATGAATCACGCTACTGAAATTCACTACGTGGATTCAACTCATAAATGATGTTGTTTTGCAATAAATAGGTTCAAGGAAAGGTCATTGCATGCTTAGAAATTTTACTAAAGAATAAAGACCCCTATTACCAAAAAATATCACCATAGCGTGACAAGTCGTAAAGCAACAAAAAATGATGAAAGGAACAAAACTCGAATTCTCTCGGGGCGTACTAGAAATCTGAAGAATGCTGAGAGTGGATGAAAGAAAAAGAACTAGATCCTCGAGAGATTCCCAGTGTTGTCTTTTGTCTGTCGGCTGCTCCAACTCCAGTAAAATTCAGCTTCATACCCAATGCTCTGCCAAGTGCCCGAATGTCCACTCATCCCATATTCAATCACTGTGGTTGCTTTCCCCCCTCCAATTCCTTATATTGACTATGCTGTAAATCGTTCCATTTTGAACTGTTCGTTGTCTTCCAATCTGTCTCACTACGGTGACAAATAGTGAAGTGGAAACATTTTAAATTACAATGATAATACATTTCTAGCATTTATTTGTATGTGAAAATGTTTTATCAAAATATTTTGCTGTAAGAAGATGAAGCTTATCCTTACTTTAAAAATATATAATTGTGCATTCATACTTTTTATGAACTAATATATTTCCAAGAAAGGTAAAGAGAATTATGTTCTACTCGCTTTGAAACAATAAACAGTTGATTTGTTTCATATGTTGAAAACCAATAACATTGAATTGTAAACTTTGAGAACACAAGGTACATTCAAGAGAGAGAGAGAGAATTAAGTTTCTGAATATTAATTAACCCATTTACGCATTTGCCCTTGTCTGATAAAGGCGAACGTTACCGGCAAATTGCACATGCCCATGTCTTACCCGGGCAATCTTGTATCTCGCATTATTTTATTTCTAATGCCCGTCTGGGATCTGTTCTAGTAAAAATAGGTAGGCTAGATTATAATTAAACTTATTGACCATAGATGGCACCACTATGCAGCATTTTTCTTGTGTAAACCATGTGGTGCATTTTGATGATTAAAATGTTTTGTTAGGAATTCTTTGTTGTAAAGCAGTTGTTTGGTGTGCAAAAGTTAAAATACCCTTTTCATTACGTTAAATATCATAAAACTAAACAGTTAAAACAATAAATTAATTTTTACTAAGTGTATTTGCAACTGGTTTAGAAAAAGTTATCTGATAATGAGCGACTCTGGCGATTTTGAATATTTACCAGAAAGTTTCAGCGATGGTATATCATACCAAACTGAATTTTTAGCCATTCTTATGCTTGTAAGTATGACACTTTGATTTAATTTGATTTTAATATTTTGAATTCAAAATAAACATGTAATAAAATCGTTTACTTTTTTACTTTTTGTTTGTATAAAAATTTTTTTATATAACTTTACTCCCCCCCCCCGTTCCCTAGTCACCTCCACAACTGAAATTTAAAAAAATAACTTAGACTATACCTATATATTCATCTTCTGTCAAAAAAAAACTCGATCATTTTTTTTACCAGTTTTTCCGAAAAAAACTCGTGTTTTAAGGGGTTAATAGTACTTAATTTAATGAACGATGTTTTACTTTAAAAACTATCACGAGAGTAAGATTTAGAAAATTCATCTCAGCATTTTTCATTTCGAACTGATTTATCTTTTGTTTAATAACTTACAATTTTTTTTATCTAAGTATTAAAAATAACGAATTAAATTATTTTCTTTTTATTCTAATATTTTTCAATGTTATTTAAACAGTCAAAAGCATTTTTTTAAAAATAAATTTATATAATGCTTCGAAAAGTTATGATTATATATAAGAGTAAGAAAACAATTCGACATTAAAACAAATACTTAGTCACGTTTTTGCTTTAAATGTTACACAAACAAAACATATAAAGGTAAGCATGTGCAAGATAAAGAGTATTTGTCGTTATACAAACATAATTGTATGTCTAGAAAAATAAATTAAAAAATTGGTAGCATTTCTAATTAAAGAGGTAAATGTTGCTTGTTTCTGAGGAATGTAAAACTTCAAATACCGCAGATATTAAAACAAAAATAGATGGATATCAAATTTATTGAGCCAAACGGATATGTATCTGGATATTCCAAACGTGCAAAATACGAAAAATTATATTCATATTACATTATGTGTATTCTTTAATTTCGTTTGCGATCTGATCATAGTTCAAAATTAAATGGTACTGTTCTTAGATTTTTTCCCCTTTTTGTTTTATCCCGAACAAGCCATATTTGTATTAAGGAATCACTAAGGTATTCCGAAAAAACTACCAGTAACAATACCTGGAATTCAACAGAGCAAGAGCTCAATAAATCTCAAGAAATTGCTAAATATAAAAGACAAGGTAACCGGAGACAAGATCAGTTTCACTGACTAAGATGGTGACCTCAAAATCTTACCAATAATGGCGTATTTCGAAACAGCTGACATATACTCATAAATTAGGGCAGTGTGAACAAAACTCTCTCGGATAAACTCACTAGATGAATCTAAAGGTCAAAAAGACTTCAGACTCTCACTACTCGTTATCGCTACACAGCTAAGCCTGCTAGACTTTCTCTCAGTTTAGTGTTCTCAGATCATTGCAAACTGCTTTGGCTAGACACAATAGCGGGTACACCAGGAGTAAGTTGTTTTTTAGAACAGGGGCAAAGGTTAAGCCATATTGTTCCTGAATTGCCTCACTTACAGCTTCTCATGTCCAAAATTCATCGGTGTCCCCTTTGATTCATTGGTAGAAACCAACTTTTTTCTACTGTTGAGGTTTCAAGATAGCACGTGCCTGGTATAGCATTATTCAGACAAGGTGCTTAACCCTTCAAGCTCTTTCGATAAGATATCACCTACATCAAGATCCAAAAAACTTTGCTGATAAGGAGGTATCTCGTCATCAAAAAATTCCAGAGTTTTTAAATAAAGACAAGAATTGCTTTGGGTTCTGACCTGGTCCGGTTTCTGCTAATGACGAGGTTATCTTGTTCGTCAAGATCTGGTAATTTGACGAGATATTTCGTTCAGACAAACACCAGGAGAGACATTCAACAACATGTTGCAGTTAGATTTGCTGTAGTAAAACTCTCAGCTAGTATATATAAAGCTCTCATGAAGTATATATAATGTAAACTAGTTACTGCGTGGCTAGTACGGTGTTGCCCATGCCCGCGTGGTGTAAGGTATTAATCTGGTGTACAATTTTCCCCAGATTTCAAATCCGTTGAAGATATATTCAATTTAAATATTATTTATTTAAAGAAAATCATATTTTTAGGTACCAATCTAAACTGAAATTTTCCGCAGACTTCAAATCCATTGAAATTTTTAATATATCTTTAGTGATTCCGATTTTACGAAAAAATAACTTAACAATCCCAGTCAATAAGTTTTTTATTTCTTGCTCTCATTCGCACGGAAATGGAATGGGACAGGATTAATAGGATCCAGGAGGACATAATATGTTTCATTTTTTTAACGCAAAGAGCAGAAGATACAATTTTTTTTTTTTTTTGGAAAGAGAAAGTTTATGTGATTTCACAATATCTTGTGAAAATATAAAAAAAGATCACGTGGATAGAAAAATTCCATTTTCGGTTGTTTCTTCTTTTGTTCGGAAGAAACGCGTTTGAAGAACGAGGTAAAGAATGAAACTATTAAATTCATTTAAAAATCTTCTAGATCGAATTTTAAAATTTCGCCGCGACCCAAAAATTGCAAAAAATTTGGACTACCTGTGTGTAAAATCCCATTGCTGTAAGTGCCATAGATCGTCAGGATTTTGCGGGAGTGAAACAAACAGACAGACAGACAGATAGACAAACAGACAGACAGATAGACAAACACACAGACAAACAAACACTTTCTCTTATAATATTAGAAATAATGTTACCTTGCTTGGTTTCTCGATCTTTTATGGTCATTACATGTATAAAATACTAAATTTTTAGTTCCCCAAGTTACTTGAAATTTATCACTTTGAATATAAAATGAACGGATATGAGCTATAATATGCAAAAAATTAACTTAAGGCAGCAAAATAGTACCCCAGTGCTCTATTTATGAAGCATACTTACATCGTACACTGATATAGGTAGAAGAACTGCTTTTCCCTTGAGTATTTTCGGCTTGGCAAACGTAGGTCCCAGTTTGAGTCCTGCGTATTTCTTGTAGCGTTAAATTCCCATGTTGCACCTTAGCAACTGGAGAGTTGGTAATCTGTTCACCATTGAAAAACCATGTTATTTTGCAGATGTTTGGACTAGCTAGTACACTGCACTGAAGAGTAACGTTTGCAGTAGCGCTGATTCGATTGTTGGAGCTACTTGAAACGATTATGGTAATTTCCGGTTTATCTGTGGGAAAAAAATACTAACTTTTACTAGTGAATTCGAGTAGAATAATTCTACTGCCGTAGAGTCGATGCAGTTTTTGTCGCTGAGTGTTAGTTAATAATATTGATTTTATGGTAAGATTGATATTGTATGATTTTACATTGGTTTATTATATCATAAATATTTATTATAATATCAATTTATTAATTTTAATAATATTAATTTTCTAAATTGAATAATGACGTGTCATGATGGATAGTCAACTTCATAAAAAAATATGATTTAAAACATTTCAGTTACTTCAACAAGTGCTAAAATCTCGACATTTCAACCGCTTTTTGTGATATTCATACATGTTTTCCTATCACTCTATTACACTAGTTGAAAGCTGATTACTCTGTTTTATCTTATATAGCAATTCACTTCGGAATGAAAATTTAAAAACATATATTCTCTCCAAGTTATGTACATTAAAATATATACTGTAAATACTTTATGAAAGAAAAGAAAGCATATTCTTTAATGCATTCATCCTCTCAATGTATTTATAATTCGGATATATATATATATATATATATATATATATATAATAACAACATAAAATATACAAAATAACATAACACACACAAAATAACAAAAAATAACCAAACAGCCGGGGTGCATTAACCAGAAACCGAAACTCGAAACTACCCATGCGAGCGCGCTGAAGCTGCAGTCATAGCATGGTGACTTTTTATTATTTTTATTATTATTTCAAATGGATAGTACAAATATGAATTTAGCGCCTGGCAAAAAGGACTTATATTCTAATGGTAAGTCCTGTGCTCGGTACATGGGGATTTGGGGGGACCCCCTTGGATCGAAATCCTGTTACCCTAACGTTGATAATTTTGACTTTATGAGTAAACTTAAATTTTCCAAATGCAGCGATAAACGTTGTAAGACTTGCCCTCAGTTGGATGAGTCTAACATTATCGACAGCTCAACTTCGCCAGCCTGTAAAGCCTCTAATGTCATTTACCTTTTAAGATGCAGCCTCTGTGGTATGGGTTATGTTGGTCAAACAAGTAACTCGTTGAACTTACGGATTAACCTTCACCGTTCCAATATTAAAAATTATAACTCCAACTCCACTTTTAACCTGGAATTCCATCTTTTTTCTTTACATGGTTTTAGCAATGCACAAATTACTATACTTGATATTGTCAAAGATAAAAAATTGAGACTGGCTAAAGAAAACATTAACATTTTAAAATTTAAAACACTTGCTCCTTATGGTTTGAATGATCTATTTCAAAATACACAGGTTAATGTTGATAACTGCAATACTTTTGCTTTATTCCATACGTCAAAAGAGAAAACAAAGAGAGGATGTAGAGGAAGCGGTGAAAATAAAAAACTAAACACTTCTGATAATATTCACCTGTTTAATAATTTTATAAAAAACCTGAAACTTCTTGAAAAACACTTTATAGAAACTTTTAATTTTAAACCCTTAAAAAAATTCATATTTTCTTTGAATGACGGTACGTGTCTTAAGTTTAAGAATTTACTTACAAACATTGACTCTCTCAATCCTCATTTTTTACTTTTACTCCATGATCTTTATAAAGCTAGACTTTCTAAAATTAATAAGAAAAAAACTAGCAGTAAAGATAATCCAATTTATATGAAGATAAGTTTTAAACATATTATTTTCGATAAATTCAACTTTAACAGAATTGTGAATAACCTACAGAATATTTTTGCTTTAAAATTTCTTAACATAAAAAAATGCTTTAAATATGATTTACCATTGGGGAGAAAATTTTTTAATTACAATCATTTTTGCAGTAAGATTGATTTATATAGAGATAAAGTTGTATGCTTGTGCGACAACATAAATTTCAGACCCTATTTAAATGAAGACATAGGACACATAGTGACTGGTGATCTTGGTATTGTTGAAGATGATCAATTAAGAGATGTTATGTATAAAGGTACTAAATTTAGGCCCATTTATAATTTTAATAGAAATAGTATACTTAAAAGCTTTCTGGAAGACATTGATAATTTATGTTTTATGACCTCTTCTAAATTTAAAGTCCCTTTATGTTTGTTTACAGAATGGAAATGGAAATTATATGATCATTTAAAACATTTTATTAATAATAATATTTAATCTATTTTTGACAATATCGGTAATTACAAGACAATAAACACAGCCATTAAGGATATTCAAAATAAATTTATCATTACTCCAGTTGATAAAGCCTCAGGTAACTATGCTTTCATTTGTAAAAAACTTTATTTAAATTTACTTGATGCTGAACTTAAGAATTCAGATACATATAAATTCTGTAAATCTACTTATAATACCATTATTAAAAAATCATTTCTTCAAATAAAAGAGTTAAAATTTCCAATCAACACATAATTTTACCTTATATTACCGTTATTCCTAAATTTCACAAAAATCCTATTAAATTCCGTTACATCACCTGTGGTAATAACTCTTATATGATTAAACCTGGCTTGCTACTATTTAAATATTTAAAAATTATTCTTGCTGCCATTTTTGATGAAGGCTTTACCTGGATTATATGTGATAATAACAAGGTTTTGAATTTTTTGGATAAAAATATTATTAATGATATTCAGACCTATGATTTTAAAGACCTTTTTACCAGCATACCCCTGGACAAATTGAGAGATGTTTTGAACTATTACTATCATGATTTTAATAACATAATTGATCTGGATTTTGAGGAATGGGAATTTTTGGTTAATTATTGTATTTTTAATAATTTTATATTTAATGGTGAGCATATTTACACTCAAGTTAAGGGTATTCCCCAAGGTTCTAATTTTTCTTCCATTCTTGCTAATTTATTTCTTCATTATTTTGAAAAAAACTTTTGCCTTCAGATAAATACTGCTTTTAGATTTATTGATGATTTAATTGTTTTTAATAATAGCAACTTTGCTAATATTTGGAAATCCATCTATCCAGACGAACTTTCTTTAATTAAAACCAATCTGGATAACAATAATACTGATTTTCTAGACACAAAGATTTCTGTTTCATCCGGCAAAGTTGACATTAATGTATATGATAAACGCAGCGATTTTAAATTTACAGTCTTTTAAATTAATATTTTGGGACTCCAATATCTCTAAAAGAATATACTACAACACGATAGCTGGTCAATTGGTACGTTTCAAAAAAAATTTGTAATTCTGATGCTAACTTTTTATTACAATGTAAATATCTAAAAAACACACTTCTCAATAACAAATACCCGTTTTCATTCTTTAAAAATATTTTTGAAAGATTTATTAATATCAACACCTACACAACACATGAATAATTATTTTTCGTAATTTACCCAGAGCCATGGGAATTGCTTTTCAATTTTATTTTTTAACTATTTATGAATATATTTTTGATAAGGGGCTGGAGATTTTCATATTATTATTATTTTTTGGACTTGTTGCATCGGAGGTATGATGTTAGCATATAAGTTAGACAATTTGGTGGCAATTTTTAGGCTTGTTGTTGATGATATCCCAGCTGCGGCTTCGGGTTTCATTTCGTTCTGTTCCTGCTCTGTTTTGGTATTTTGTTCTGTTTTTGTTTTACTTGATTTTTGGTGGTGTTTGGGGGAGTGTATGAGCAATTTTTTCAGCCTAATGCTGCTCATATGTAGAAAACACCATTTTATGTTGTTTGGGTCAGGCTCCTCCCTGATGACGCCCTGATCCACCAACATTTCTTCATTTTTTATTATTTTTTAAGACTTTTGTTACATTTTTTTAGAAATTCTTGTGTTCTTGAAATTATATATATATATATATATATATATATATATATATATATATATATATATATATATATATATATATATATATATATATATATATATAAGAGGGTCTCATCTGACACGATATATAGTTTGTAGGGGCATCTACAGACAACTTTAGATTATTGGAGTTAAGATTCTTCATCTTTAACCCTCGAAAGGAAGGCCGAGTATAAAATCTTAAATGATCACGAAAAATACTCTTCCGTATTGTAGTTTTACATAATTTTAAGTAAAAAAACTCTTTAAGGAATACATAATTTGTAGATTTTCTCTAATAATAAATAGTTCTCAACCATCATATATTGCATCGCATTATTCCCTTTCCCTTTAAATATACTACGTATTTAAGGGTTTATTTATTCTCCGCATAGAAAGGGCAACATAAACTATGGTATAACTACACTCGTCAAGATGACAATTGAATCACGTGGTTTTGGACGAGTGCATAAATACAGGCAGAGGTGACAGGTAGGAATGTGTAATTAAACGATTCCATAAATAGCGTCTTTAACGCAGATTCTGCTTTGAGCTCTGTTATCTACTTTTCCTTGTTGTAAGAGATAACTGTGATACTGAGTTTACGATAGAAATCCGACACACGGCAATCGCTCTTCATGCTTTGTCGTGTGCAGACCTCCTCCTCTACGACCCTTCACACTTATACAAAAATAGACTGACCCAAGGTCGACGACGTTTACGTGTAAACCGGCACTATACCGACATCCGGGGTCAAAGGGGAAAATTTTAGAGGAAGAATTCCCCCGTTGACGATAATAGCTTCAAAACTTCGACCTAACACATCGGTCTTCGAAATGCAATCTGGTTTTGACCTTCCTCAGAAATAGTATTCGATAAGGGTCGCTGGAGTCATCAGATCCAACCTTTACAACTGATCTCTAAAATCCCAAATTTTAATTTTTGAATGAATTGTAAACTCTATTACTAAGATTGCTAAGATTTCATTTTACCATTTTTTTTCCATTTTATAAATTATGAAGAAAAGAGTAGAAATAAAAGGTATGGTACAAAATGTAAATGTGGCTGTCAGATATTTTTTGAATATCAAACAAGCGTATGTATTAAAAATGCAATGCAGCCACTACTGAATTGATTAGAGATAATAGGTGGTATATTAAAATGATTATTAATGTAGTCAAAAAATAAGATTGCGCGTCATAAGCACAAACACACCTTGTATTTATTCTTTTTACAAGAGCGCAGCAGTCATAAAGTTATATTATGCTATTGTGTTATTTCAAGTAGGGTCGAGTAAACTAATTTGCTATAAATTTAAACCATAAGGGAGGAAGAGATTATATACTACCATCACATGAAAAGCATTTATTACTACTAAAATCAAGTTTGATTGTGTCAGTGATAGAAATATTTCTGTAAAAAATAATTTGACTCAATAATTACTTATTTTATGGAACAGCAGGCGTGAAATATCTGTACTTTACTGCATTTCATAACACATATAAGAGTATTGGAATTTATAATTTTCGTATAATTACCATGGTAAGGAATTAAATTTTTTAGTGATAATTTGCCAACTTTAAACATTTAACAGCTGATGAGGATATAATGAGAGAGCCTCTTACGCATGTCTAATTAAATAAATGAGAAATATAGCGCCCGGAAAGTACATCAAACTATTTATAAAAGTTTTTACCCGATATTTATCAGGTTTAAATATTAACGTGACTCATAATGCTCTTAAATTGTTAATTTGAAACAAGTGTGTGTTTACTAATGAGGTAAGACAAATTGCAGAGGTAATTGCAAACTGTAACCATTTTTTATATCATTTAAAAATTAGAATTCCGTCTACGCACAAAAAAGTCGCCTGCGCTTATTTGTCTTATACTTTATACTTTAAACAAAGAATCGCATCACATCGAAACTAGTGTTCTGTCTTTATTTCGTCCACTGATGATAGCTCTTGGGGAACAAGGTGAGTCAACCTTTAATCTTTGTAGTCACCTAATTCGTATAAATTCAATGCTCTAAATCTCATATCCGTAAATCTGTATACTTAAACTTCCATTTGGTCCGTCGAGCCGGAGTTCCGCCGTGGAATTATGGCACCTAAAAATGCGAAAACTACGCAGAATTTTGAAATTCTGTGTAAAGAAATTGACAGAATTGGGGAGAAGATCCAACGATGTCAAATAACTGAGCAAAGTATGGTACAGGCGCTAAAAACTAAAGTCAATTCATTCGATACTCGGCTATCCAAGTCATTTTCGGAGTTGTCTTCGAAGGACACAGATGATTATTTGGATACGTATCTTAATTATCAGGACATACTTCTAAATTTATCCGTTGATTTGGAAAATAAAACTGTCAATGATAAACATGAACAAGTCTCAACAGTGGGAAGTGGCAATAATGTTCAAAATTCAGCTAATAAGTCTAAAACAAAACTGCCTAAATTGGCACTTCCACATTTTTCCGGTGAACTGGAACAGTGGATTACCTTTAGGGAGTTATTTCAAACCTCTGTTCTCGACAACACCGAGTTGTCGGACATCGAGAAATTACAATACCTGTTTGCATCTACACGTGGCAATGCTGCAAAATTAATTCGCGGATTTCAAATGCAATCAGGGAATTTGAGGCATTGCTGGGAGATATTATGCGATAGGTATGAAGACAAAATTCAATTGGCATTTGTCCACATAAATAAAATTTTTGGCATGAAAATTAACAAAGCCAATAACACTAAAGCTTTGTTAGATGTTTTAGACAATTGCAACGAAGCAGTTCGAAATCTGCAAACCATAGGGTTAAAATCAGATTCTTTGAGTGAGTTAATCATCATTTCTCACATCTTAACGAAAATCGACGACGCAGTTAAACAGCGATGGCATTTGACCTTGAGGAAGGACACTTATCCCGATCTCGAATCGTTCCGAACCTTTTTGGAGTGTGAAGCTCGTTCTGTTTCTTCTTTTTCTGCGTTGCCTAGCGGGGGGAGTGAAAGGCCAGGGAGAAACGCTAATGTAAACAGGTTCGGGGGGAGTAAAAAACCGGAAAGGAGCAGTTCGTTTGCTAGACCTCTAGTAGCGAGTGCGGTCGCTGTAAATTGGAAAGCTTGCGTTCTTTGTGGGGACAATAACATCCATCCTCTTTATAAGTGTACATGTTTCAATCGCATGTCCGTAACTGATCGGTGGAAAGTTGTAGAAACGAATAAACTCTGTGCAAATTGCCTGCGTGGGCACACTGATCCCTGTCGGATAAAAAGTGGGTGTAAAAATTGTTCTTCGAATGAACATCATACCTTATTGCACATTTATAGAGTAGGAAATTCTGAAGTAAACAACGCGATTGCCCCTCCGGAACATCCGTCATCATCCATTTCTACAACTATCCAATGCCAATCACATATACAAACAAGTAATGTTTTATTATCCACCGCACAAATAAAAATAAAATCAAAAACTGGGGAATTTTTGCAATTTAATGCTTTAATTGATGGAGCTAGCCAAAATTCTCTCTTGACTCGTGAATGTGCGGAGCGCTTACAAGTACCCTTGCGGGAAACTACACATCGCTTAATGGGAATTAATGGGGTCACGGCGGAAACATCGTTGCACATCGCCAACGTTGTTTTTTCTCCTCACTTCTCGTCAGATTCTTTTCACATTGAAGTATTAGTAGTAAGCAAAGTGACTCCACCTCTCCCTAACTTCTATATTCAGAAACGTAAATGGACACATTTATATGGACTCATACTAGCCGATCCAGACTATACAAGTCAAAAACCGATAGATATTCTTCTGGGAGCAGACATTTTCCCTCTGCTACTAAACGGCTCTCCAATTGTTGGACAAAGTGGTTCACCAGTTGCTATTCCTACAAAATTAGGACATTTACTCACCGGAAAAATAAACTCTGCCGTACACTCGAACATTTCTATCGGCTGTCTTTCTGTTAATGCCAGTATTGATAGCACACTGCAAAAATTCTGGCAAATTGAATCGATTCCGTGTGAAGAACTGGTAAATAATGAAGAAATTCAGTGTGAAGATATTTACACAAATTCATTACAACGAAATAGTGAGGGAAGATACATAGTAAAACTCCCTTTTCGTAATGACAGAGACTTAGGTGAAAGTCGATCGAAAGCTCTCAACCGTTTTCTTTCATTAGAGAATAAACTTGCTAAAAAGCCAGATTTAAAACTCAAATATAGTGAGTTCATGAATGAATATCTAGCCCTAGGGCATATGTCACCTCTACCTCCTTCCACCTTGGAGATAGATCAGAACCACTATTATCTTCCTCACCATTGTGTTGAAAATCTTCATTCAACCACAACTGCTCTTCGCGTTGTTTTTGATGGGTCGAGTAAAACATCCAATGGGCATGCAGTCAACGACCTTCTACTGAAAGGTCGTAAATTACAAACCGAAATATTTGACAATTTAATTCACTTTAGAAGTTATAAAGTTGCAGTGTCTGCAGACATATGTAAAATGTACCGTCAAATCCTCATTGCGGAAGAAGACCGCTCGTTCCAAAGAATATTTTGGAGACAAAACCCGTCCGATCCATTGATTACCTACGAACTAAACACTATAACTTATGGAATGTCTTCTTCGCCTTTCCTCGCACTTCGTACGTTGCAACAATTGTGCAAAGACGAACAAGACAACTTTCCGAACGCCTCTAAAATTGCTGAAAATCATTTCTACGTTGATGATCTTTTAGCAGGTGCAGACACCGTAGAAGCCGCAAAATCCTTAATCGATGAAATGCTACGTTTCATGAATGCAGGATGTTTACCTCTTCGGAAATGGTCATCTAGTCATGAAGAGGTACTAAGCGAATTGCCTTATTCGTTAAAAGCCAAAAGCCTTAACCAATCGTTCAGTGATGCTGAAGAGTCTTCACAAAAAATCTTGGGACTCGTTTGGAATCTTCCAACCGATTCGCTGCAAGTTCGGAATGTGGAAGAGCCAACCGTCTCCACCAAACGTGAACTGTTATCGGTCATAGCGCGTAGTTTTGATCCTCTGGGACTAATGGCACCTGCCATATTGCTTCTGAAGATTATGCTTCAGGACTTGTGGAAGTCAAAATTGGCTTGGGACGATCCCGTTCCACCAGACATTCTAGAACGGTGGAATAAATTCCAAGCAGAAATGCATCACTTTAAACAAATTAAAGTTCCTCGCTACATACATACTTCAGAGGATTGTATTCTTGAACTTCATGGCTTTTGCGACGCGTCTTTTAAAGCTTATGCTTCAGTAGTTTATTTAAAGGTCATTTCTGAGTCGACACATGTATCCTTACTCACAGAAAAAACAAGAGTTGCGCCTGTTAAACCAGTAACTCTACCCCGGCTGGAGCTTCAGGGTTGTTTACTGCTAGCCGAGCTAATTTCAGCAATTCTAAAAGTAATCCCAGTTCCAAACCCACAAATATTCCTTTGGTGCGACTCAACAATCGCATTGAGTTGGATCACAAACCCTCCGTCTTCAGGAAATCAGTTTGTACAACATCGAGTGGGAAAAATACTTTCCCTGACGTCAGTAACCTCTTGGAACCACATTCCTGGCAAAGAAAACCCAGCAGACTGTGCTAGTCGAGGACTTTATCCTTCACAGTTGTTGGCTCATTTAGAGTGGTTCACTGGTCCAAACTGGATTGTTGTCAACAATAAATACGGAGCTCTCACTTCTTTTGAACTCTCTACTTCAGTACTTATTCGTGACGAGAATAAGGATTTGGTTCCACAAACAGTTAAAGAATCACCTCCAATCTCTCATGCTATCTTGAAGTATTCTTCATACACAACATTATTACGTGTCACAGCCTGGATCTTACGTTTCATTCACAACCTCAAATCTAGAAATAAGCTTAAAGGTACTCTTCAAACTTCTGAACTGACCGGTGCACGAACGGCTATTCTAAAAATTGTACAGCAAGAAGAATTCGCTTCCGACCTTAAGCTTATAGCAAAAAATAAACCTCTCCCTAAATCCAGCAAACTACTGTCTTTAAATGTCTTTCTTGACGAAGTAGGACTTCTTCGCGTTGGAGGACGTTTATCACATCATCAGACATTAGCATTCGATCATAAATTTCCTATTCTACTTCCTAAGAGACACCCAATTACTGCCTTAGTGATTCGACATTTCCATCTTACAAGTCTTCATTCGGGACCCGAACTTGTCTTATCGTTGATCCGTCAAATCTTCTGGATTCCGGATGGCAAATCCACAGTACGCAGTGTAGTGCGCAGTTGCATCACATGCTTTAAATCATTGGCCAGGCCAGTATACCAAAAGATGGGTGATTTACCTAGTGCAATAATCATGCAGTCACGCCCCTTCGACAAAGTTGGAATTGATTTCGCTGGTCCAATTAGTACAAAATGCCAGCACCAGCGAAAAGCGACAACATTCAAGACATACATTTGCCTTTTCATATGTATGTGTACCCGTGCCGTACATCTGGAAGCCGTCTCCAGTCTCTCTACTGACTCGTTCTTGGCTGCATTGAGACGATTCGTCGCACGTCGAGGATTACCCTCGGAAATATTCTCAGACAATGGTACTAATTTCCGAGGTGCGTCTGCCTATCTAAAAGCACTTTTTAAACTCACAAAAGAGCAATCCGTCCAGAACTTCTCATCGGAAAGAAACATTCATTGGCATTTTATTCCACCTTATGCCCCTAACCAAGGTGGGTTATGGGAAGCTTCAATTAAACTTGCTAAGCGGCATCTCACAAAAACTTGTCAAGGCACACATCTCAATTTCGAGGAATTCTCTACAGTGTTATGTCAAATAGAGGCTTGCATAAACTCAAGGCCTCTGGTACCTTTATCCTCGGCAACTAGTGATCTTCGTGCACTTACCCCTGGACACTTCCTAATCGGAGTTCCCCTTCTGGAACTTCCAGAAAACACTGACAGTTCTACAAACACTAATCGAAAAATTCTAAGTCTCTCTTGCAGATGGAGACTCTTATTGCAGGTTAAGGAATCCTTCTGGCGCCGCTGGACACGAGACCTCCTGCATACACTCCAGCCTCGTCAAAAGTGGAATTCAACGAAACAACCTCTGCAAATTGGAGACATGGTTCTTCTTCAAGAGGCAAATTCTGCTCCTTGTTCCTGGACTCTTGGTCGCGTAACCAACATCTTCCCGGGCAAAGATCAGATCACCAGGGTAGCCAGCGTGCGGACCAGGGATGGAGAAAAGCTTCGTGCTCAGAATCGACTGGTGGTCCTTCCTCTCCCCTCATGCCGGCCCTCGCAGGATGTTGATTTAGATTAGCCACGTGATGAACGCATTTATTTTCTATGATAATATGAGTGAGTGCGAACTCTCCGTGGATTTAATTTTATAACGCGCTCAAATATTACTAGTGTATTTGCAAACATTGTTGCATTTTGATATATTTGTTATGCAGCGCACGTGACGATACTGTGAATGTATTTTTAATCATGAAAACTGTAACCATTTTATATCATTTAAAAATTAGAATTCCGTCTACGCACAAAAAAGTCGCCTGCGCTTATTTGTCTTATACTTTATACTTTAAACAAAGAATCGCATCACATCGAAACTAGTGTTCTGTCTTTATTTCGTCCACTGATGATAGCTCTTGGGGAACAAGGTGAGTCAACCTTTAATCTTTGTAGTCACCTAATTCGTATAAATTCAATGCTCTAAATCTCATATCCGTAAATCTGTATACTTAAACTTCCACTCTTAAATTGTTAATTTGAAACAAGTGTGTGTTTACTAATGAGGTAAGACAAATTGCAGAGGGCAATTAGTGTATGATTTTAGTTGCTTCACATTCTGAATGTTTATTAATATTATGGAAGCAAAAATAAAAATTACAATGACAAAATGATGATTTGTATACTTACATGGAGTCAATCAGTGACGTTAAAAGGAACTGGAATGCATAGGTGTGTAGAGATATTTCAAATGATTGGAGTAAAGCATGTATTTAAATATTCGGATTTATACGGAAAGACGCATGTGCTAAATTATTAAATACTATTATTATGAAACAAACATTTATAAATACATTTCAATTTTAAACAATGAATTTTTTACACCGTTTAAGTGCATGAATATAATTTTTCTGAATGTTTATTAATATTATGGAAGCAAAAATAAAAATTACAATGACAAAATGATGATTTGTATACTTACATGGAGTCAATCAGTGACGTTAAAATGAACTGGAATGCATAGGTGTGTAGAGATATTTCAAATGATTGGAGTAAAGCATGTATTTAAATATTCGGATTTATACGGAAAGACGCATGTGCTAAATTATTAAATACTATTATTATGAAACAAACATTTATAAATACATTTCAATTTTAAACAATGAATTTTTTACACCGTTTAAGTGCATGAATATAATTTTTCCAATATTTATAAAGGTTTTCTCAGACAAATAGGACCATGATGTATTCTCAATGATCTACACTGAAGAGCCAAAAGATTATGACCACCTACTCAACAACACATTGCGTTTCCTTTGGCCTGCTGCAAAACAGCTGCAACTCGCATGGTCATAGATGCCACAAGTTCTTGGTACATGACTAGAGACAGGTTGTACCAAATGTCTAAGCAGCGGTCACGCAAAGTCGATATTTTCGGATATGATAGTGTTTGAGCTCTGAGCTGCCGCTCCATGATACCCCAAATGTGCTGTATCGGATTAATATCCGGTGAGTTAGGTGGACAGGGCATTAAGTGGAATTCATCAGTATGCTCCTCGAACCACTCCAACACAATCCGAGCCTTGTGACATGGGGCGTTGTCCTGCTAGGAGATTCTATTTCCAGTTGGGAAGACATACGCCATGTAAGGGTGCAACTGATCCGCAATGATGTTCAGATAGTTCGCAGCGTTCATGGTCTGTTCTACCACAACTACGGGTCCCAGAGTCGCCCATGAGAACGTCCCCCAAAGCATAATACCGCCACCACCAGCCTGTGTGTGACCTGCCGTACAAGAGGGGAGCGACTGTTCGTCTGTACCTGGCAGCTGTGTTCTAGCGTGCCCTGACAGGACCATCGACGTGATGAATGAGAACTCGGGATTGATCTGACCAAGCAACTCTCTTCCACTCATAAATGGTCCATTCGCGATGTTACCGGGCACACTGTAGGCGTAGTTAACGATGACGCTTGGTCAACAGAGGTACACGAGTGGGACGACTGCTGCACAGTCCCATGTCCAACACTGTCCGCTGAACTGTGTGTTCCGAAACACTTGCCCTTGTATCTGCATTGTATTGGGCGGTCAGCTGAGCCTCCGTCTCGCGCCGATTTTGCTTTAACAAGCGGAACAGTCTCCGACGTCCTTTTACTTTGATGACGCGTGGACGACCAACACCTTGGCGTCTACTGCTGGCGTCACCGTCATTTATCCACTTTGCATGAATAAAGGCAGATCGTGATCAACCCACCAGTCGTGCAGTTTCGATGGTACTAGCTCCGAGTCTTCGGGCCATTACTATATGCCATCTATCAAATTCGCTTAGATCAGCAGTCTTTCCCATCACTCGCAAAAGTAAGTGCAAGACTGATTATTTACCTTCTCCAGCAGCAGTTAAATACCATTCTCACTTTATCGCGTGCCCTCCACGTTATTCTGAAAAATGTGGGGATGGTCATAGTGTTTTGGCTCGTCAGTGTATATTCTCCAGTGTTATAGGAACATTTCATTGAAAAACTCTTTTAGTAGGTAGATGTTTTAATTGCAACGGACAACCCAACGGGCTATATACGACCGTCCGGGACCAATCTTACAAGGAATAGATCCGAGGACAACACCACATAATTTTTGAACCATGTTCAGATGATGAGGCAATACCAGAGCTGTCATGTGACATTCTCGCAACTCCCACATCACTCCATCATGAGGATATCATCAGATATACTCATGTTGGTACCATTGTTGTATACCACGAAGAATTTACGTGTCGCAGCTCCTTTGTACCTGACGGTCTTTGACTGGATTCCAACTAGGAATCCCCAGTTTCCTAATCCGATGATCTTTCAACCAGGTTATCACGGCATGAAAAACTCTCTAGAGAAATAGAGAATTATACAGAATATTCGTATAAAAAGTTTTTTAAATATAATATTGCAAATTCCACGAGTGTTACAAATTTAATATGGATATTTTATCGATATCGACATTATGAGTTACATAAGGATTCCAACTATTGTATCGACTTCATCTGATAGTGGTTCAAAATTACGTGGTGTTGCCCCTCAGACCTTTTTTTTCTGGATTGATGGCGGACGGTCACCAATAGATAGCTGTGCTACTCCAGAGAGACGTTAATCAAAATGCATACCAAACTTAACAACTCACAATCCATGAATTGTGATGTGGAGGTTTGGAGAGTAGGGTTCCAACTAATGTATCGACTTCATCTGATAGTGGTTTAAAATTACAAGGTGTTAGTATCGGATCTTTCTCTTAGGGACTGATCTCGGAATGTCGTCAGTAGACAATTACATCTCTCTAGTGACGTTAATTCAACTACACACCTATTTGCATTCCATAAATTAATGTACACTACACTACACTACAATAATGGACCGGACGCCAGTGTACTCACAAACAATTCGACTACTTGTTTGGGTGTGTTTTTCGTGGTTTGGCCTGGGACCTTTGGTGTTCCTGGTAAATTGAACTCCGATGCTTACGTGACCATTATGGAGAATCAGGTTCTTCCTACGCTCTGGCAATTTTATGGAATGGACGAATGTTACTTCCAGGACGACAATGCTGCCTGTCACGTTGCAGCCTCAGTCAAGCAATGGTATCAATATATGGATGTAAAACGTCTTCCCTGGACATCTCAGATTCCAGACCTAAACCCCATATAACATTTGTGGCACTAATTACGTTTACTGACCATGGAACAACGTCCGAAATCTACAGCTTAGCTGGCGATATTCTTGAAGTAGGAATGGACATAAATACCCATAGCTGTGTATGAAAAGTATGCCCAGAAGGGTTGTTAGTTTAATTACAACTCGTGGTGGACCATCCCCGTATTAAAGGATGCATTATTTCCCTTATACCATCACATCTTGCTGTGTGGTCCTTTATTGTAGGTTAGTGTATTTTGAATTATTATTTCTACATTTACTTGTTTCAGCCATAATACTCTGCCATCAATAAGAAAAAATTATGTAACAAATTATTGAGAAACACATTCGCATCATTCTCAGAATTTTAACAAACTAAACTTACTTTCTACTCACACAATTTTCATGCACATTCAGAAATTATTCGTTACCTCCACTTACATAACACTTCCATGTAGTATGTCTTCTTCATAATGTAGTTTGGTAGACTGGGGTTTGTAGCTATACATTCAAGATACTTCCCGTTATCCAATTTACTGACATTTCGTTTTAGGTAACTTATTGTCAGGTTACCGTTATTGCTGATAATTTCTCTGGACTTTAGAAACACCCCTTCAATACACCATCGTATGTGAGCTCTTGGGTGGGATCCGACGCTTTTGCATGTAAGCAATAGCTCTCGTCCAACCTCCAAGGGTCCCAGTAAGTCACTCTCAATTTCAATTTCCAGAGGAGGCACTAAAAGTGAATAAAGAGATTTCATAATCAAAAAAGGTCTACAACCTTTACGCTTCGGCAGATAGACAATTGTTACCGCTAAAATTTCGTTTACACCAGTGGTATGGTATAGACATGTGTACGGTGGATGTCATCCCCTTTTTAAGTGAACGCTGGCATCGATCACCATTGACGAGCTGTTAGCGACTGACCTTCTAAGGCAGGGTTTAACTATTACCTACCTAACTGACCCTATTAAGGCAGGGATTACCAACCGGTGGTACGCTTACTACTGGTGATACGCGGTAACGTTTCAGGTGGTACGCAAGGATGATTGGAGCGACCCAATTATTCTACGAAGTTTGTTCGATTCTGTAGTATTACAACCACGTTATGCTATTTCTTATGTCATTTGTTACTAGTCATCATTACTAGTTACGTGTGGTTTAGAGTGGTTTTTCTGAACTTTTGGATACAAAAAATAAATATAGGAACAGAGTAAGTAACAAGTAAGAGGACTTACGAGTGAAGTTAAGCTCCATTGCTCCTGATACTGATATTTTAATAAACGATAAACAACAAGTTTCGCACTAAAATTTGATTTTTGATTATGTTTATCTTTGTCTGCTTAGTTTGTCTGCTTAGTTGTTAATTTTTTTAAATTAGTTGTTTTTAGATCAGTGAGTAAAAAATAAAACTGTAATTTTCAATAATCGTTTCATTTTTTCCTTTATTAAAACATCATTAATACCAAATACAAGTGCATTAATCATAAAATATGAAGCTTTCTTAGTATTTTAATTAAAATAAAACAAGCCATTGGGCACTTTTCTGATATTAGAAGTATGTTTCTAAAAAAAATATAGGACTGATGGTACATCAAAATTTTTTAAAAATTTCAAGTGGTACGCAGTTATTAAAAGGTTGGAAACCCCTGTTCTTGAGGGTTAGTCCTTTTGTTTTGTACCCTACCCTGGCGACTGTGAGGTGTAAACGCTTTGGGGGAAAGGCAGAAGGTCGTTCCAGTGTTATTTATCTCACGCCAAAAGATACGTCACGCAATACTATTTAAAGGAAAGCGGCTGTCGTCAATGCCACTCAAGGCTCTTTCGCTCAAGTTAGGTAATTAGGCAAGGGTGGTCGGACATGCATTCGAAAGAGCCGTTCTGTGAGACGATTGAAAAAAATCAAAGTACCGCAGCGTAAAGGGTTCATCATTCTCATGTAATGAAAAATATATGACATATCAATACAGTACGAACTGGGTCCCGGAAAGTATTCAACAATGCAATATGACTAAACATGCATTGCAGCTTGAGCTTTCTCCGTCTTGTCTTCAAATACGTAATATTCTTATAGGTTGGAAAATAGGAGTTATGCACTTTCTAGAGTTATATACAAGTGAAGAAGAAATGTGTCCTTCACAGATATATGAAAATACCAACTAGCTCCGATATCGTTGTTGTCCTTTTTACATTAATTTAAAATGAATAATTATCTCTGAAAGCATACTAGAAACACTGAAATAACCTGTGCATGCTCCTTGAAAACTCTGTTCCCCTGCGAATTTTGTTTTATATCGTGAAGGTACTTCTTAGATACACGCTGGATAATTTGAATTTGTTTCGTTATGGTATACTTTATATTCTAGAAATCGAAAAGCATAATCATTTTCTATATACTTGCATTAGAATGACAATAAAAAAAGTTTCTATCTACATTTATAAGCCCATATGACTTATTCTAGTAAATCCTATTGTTCAATATGTTTACTGAAATCAATCAAATATTTTGTCTACTAACTATCTGGAGTTATGATTTGCTACGAGTGAGTTAACAATTATTCCCCTTTTGGATGGTAAAATATGTTATTATGATATGTCATCGCATTATTATGGGTAATATAATAAGTTTCACTACAATATAAAGGAAATACTTCTGCATTTGAATACTTCTGAGAGATTTTTCCTGGAAAAATGCACCAAAACCTGTATAATATTGTCCAATTTATCTTAATTGTGGCTTATAAACTGCAGAGCATCTTTATTGAAGTCCTCCATAATCATGTGCGTATAATTTATGAAGAAACAATATATTTTCATTGAAGATTACCTTTACTTCCATATAACCTTACCAACATATGATATAAAACAGCTTATATCGCAGCACTGAAGCATATTTGCCCTTTTTTCCAAATAACTATTAAACACATTCGTTTAATAACTATGACAGGATTACAGTTTTCGATATGAAGTAAATTTAGAATATGAAGTAGTTTTTTTCTTAGAGGAGAAAATTTAGATGAAATTGCGTTTAATAAGATTATCTTGAAGTATTTAAAACTGTTAATTTGCTAATTTAAGGGATGAAGTTGTATTTTTTAATTATTTTTTAGAGTTTCTGTACTGGATAAGAGGTATGAATGTAGTGATAACGTACTAATATTATCGACTTAAGGTAGAAATGCAATAAATACTCATTTCTCATAGGTTTATCGTAATCTGCTTAAAAGATTTACCAAGTCATAAATTTTATCATTTTATTTATCGAAAACAGTCTTTACTCGGCTGCATGGTAAAATAATTTTTTTCAGTTAATGCGTTTCTGCTCTAGGCCGATGATATATTATCTGTTCGTTTCCAACATAATTCCTTTCATGTAAGCCTAAAAACTTTCACACTTCTAAATCGTCTTGTCGTTTATTTTAAATTGCCCTTGCAAGCTTTGTTGTGAAGATAAATTTTAAGTATCGAATTAATACACAGATTATATTTTCCAGTAAATACACTACTTGCCACTGCGTGGCCAGCATGGTGTTGACTGTAAGAGTTCTTTTCGTAGGGTCAGGTAGTTCTTTTCGTAGGGCCACTGCTTGCTGACGCTCGCCAACGCTCATTGATTGCTACATAGTCCCATTTCGCTTGCTTCGCCAAAGAACTACACATGCAATGCAGATATAGCTCCTCAGTGGCTATTATCAGCAACGTAAATCAAACTACGCTAGAATAAGCAAACTTGGAATGGTTCCAAAGACATTTGGACGAAAAACGCTTCTGATCTCAGTCGGTTGAAAATAGCTAAATCATCTTCTTCTTCAATGACGTCACATTCCGGAAAGAAGAACAAAATGTGAAAAACCTAATAAATTAATTTTAAAATGTTCTAGATTAAATTATAAAATTCGGGCGCTGCACAAAATTTACAAAAACTTAGGTTAATCGGTGTGCCAAATTTTACTATTGCAAGTGCCATAGATTCGTCTGGACACTGCGTACATACAGTCAGCGACACAGATAAACACTTTCTTTTATAATAGTAGAGATATGGACAAACGTATTTAGACACTGTAGAAACACGTTGGAGGATCCATTTTAGTTTGGGTTTGTTTTTCCTGGTAAGACCTCGGCCCATTGCTTTATATACCCTGTAGGTCAACGTGTACTCGACGTTCCGGATAATTCGGCCTTGACTACACTATGGCATTACAACGGATATGATGGTTATTTCTTCCAGTATGCTAGAAACTCCTTGTCATACAGCGAAACGTGTTCTGGACTGGTTATTGCAAAAGGGGTGAATTCGCTTGACTGGCCTGTTAAGAGCCCCGATCACAATCTGATCGAGCACTTGTGGTAAAACTGGAGCGATAAGTACAACACCGCCACACAAGCCCATTTTCACAACAATCTCTTTTCACAACCTTGCAAGAGCACTATTCCTGCCCAGTCTTTCAGAGAACGTTTGGAAAGCACGCCTCAACGTGTTGCATCTGTAATACAAGCAAAAAGAGGGCCTACCCGTTACTAAATAGAATAATAAAGAACTTTTCCTGAAAAAAACATTCAGCATGCAAATTTTTTTGTCCATATAGCGTACATTATTTTTTTAAATCATAATTGATCATTTTGATAAAGATTTCTTATCAAGTATATTAAATTATAAATGGAACTCACATCTGCTCTCAACTTTTACAAATTTAAAGATGAATTTAGTATTGACAAAATTTTGACTCAAATAACATTTGACAAGCTTATTCCTTAACCCTTCTTTGCATAATGGTGGAAATTTCCATCATAACATTGAATGCCCAAAAATTATATAAAAGAACAAGTTCACTTTAAGTTGATCGTGTCTGGATACCTTTTTAATGTCCATTGCATAAAAAAAACATAGCTGTCAAAAATAAGCAATTATCATCACTAACAATAAAACGAGCTTGAAGTTGTATTTATGCTGTTTGTTGTAGTTGCAATAAACGTATGATTTCGTTTTTAATTTTGTTTTATTATATTTGAGTTTCTATTGTGCTAAAAAAGTGAAAATGAGTGGAAGAAAGGTTTGTAACATGTGTTTCTGTTATTTTTAGAGCAATTTCTGAAACAATTTGCGTTTAATTTAAAAAATACCACATGATACCATCATATTGTTTTTTGCTAAATTTATGCTATAAATATATACTAAGATTTTTTTAACCATTTTTCCTTTAATTTTGAACATGAATTATATTACCTTGATTTATTTCACCAATAAAGAAAAAATCATGCAAAGAAGGGTTAAGGTAAGCTGCAAATTTTAAATTTTGTCGGAATAATGTCCATGAGTGTATGAAGATAGTTAGCCTACCTCAGACGAACATACCTCCTTATTTTTTTTTCAAAATTGAAAAATATCTAAGTTAAGAAACCGCCGGTTGAAGATTACAAATTGTTGCTTTTTGTCAGTCCCGCAAGTCACCACCGAAAATTACTCCTTCTTATTGTTTTTCACATAACCAGTGTTAAGATGACCTAAAACAATGATTTACAGCCATAAAAATTTGTAAAACATTAATGGAAATTATATTCCTGACAATAATCAATATTAAACCTTTTTAGCCCATTTTCCATAGTCACAAGTTTCGTTAGGATCACCTATTAGGACGTAGATAAAAGTTTCTACCCTGTTTACTTCCGTATCTATTTTTTAAAGTGCAATAGATACTCGTTCCGGTTCTTTTTCAATATCTCAGAACTCACTAATGAGACGGCTAAGCTTCGCTTCTCACCTATAATCATTGTGAAATCATTCCTCACATTCATCTGTGAAACTTGAGTAACGAATGAGAGGTTTGTAGTCCAATTTAGAGTCAATTATAAACATGACTACTTGTAAAAAGAATAGTGGATATTTTGTATCTATATTAGTCGAGTTCTCCACATTGTGACATAGTGAAAAACTCCTTCGTGCTTGACCTTTAGAAAGGGTAACTTGCACGGGAGTTGCCTACTCGTCATTGTGTCATCGGAATGCTGAATACTTATTCTGATTTTTTAATGTTTGTCGTAAGCTGCTGTTCTTCCGTCACGCGATTTACAACGACTTGAGAATAACATGTGGTGGTTGTACAGATCAATTCTGATTGTTTTTCGAGTTTCACCGTTTTGTTGTTTTTAGACTGCGGCAGCGACGTTGGAGACGACGGGTAGAGAGAGCCAGAAGCAGCGGGTGGCGTTGATTCACCACGCTGGACTGTGAGATATATAATGTCATGTATCTGTGTAATGAAGTTAATGTGATGATGTAAATACTGTATATATTCTTAATGTTCTTGGAATAGTAAAAACGTAAATATCTTAGCTATTGGTTGTCTTCTTGTTATGTACGATTCGTACTGTTTTCACTCTACCAATTAGTGAGACAACACCAAAGTATCATTCTCTCACTGCCTTGACACAAACTTTCAATATTTCCTTATCGCAGTGAAAAAACGGAGTTGAAATTTTATCTTCAGCACTAAGAACGACTGTACAAGAGTGAGAACTGTCAAGGAATATGATTGCGAATGAAAAAGAAGAAGTAATATAACTTTCAGAAATTGTAATGTGAATAATAGTAGAAAACACTAACACCTATCTCCAAAACTCATAGAACTAGCATTTGTAATGAAGGTGAAATGCTCCGAGTATTTTCTGCCTTTCTTTCCTCTGTAGCTGCTAACACTCATGTTTTCGGATGTACTTGCGCAGAGGCATACGTTTTATGAAATAAAGGTAAAATGTCAATGCCATTTTAGGTTTTTCATTGTGCGGATGACACTGGGTTAAAAAGTGTGGACGTTGTTGTTCGAAAGTTTTGAAAATTCTTGATTGTATCCATATTTGCAAGAGCTCCATTCTTGCTATTTAACATAACCCTTGATAATAACTAGAAATAACTAAATATCAAGTTTCATGGATTAAATTATTTAAGTATCTACTGATTTTTATGGATGAAATGACAAAATAAATGATTTAAGAAATTCTCTGTGGAGAATATTTTAACTAGTCCATATATTTTTATTATTCGATAACCATCACATAACCATGTTCCTAGGTAATGATCTTTTCGTACAATTTTAATGCACTAAACCTTTGTAATGCTGAAATCGAAATGCTGAGTTGGCAATTCCTTGAATACTTTTCACTACTACTTCGAAGTATTCAATGCTTAGTCTGAAATGGATTGCTTGAAAATATTTTCTGATTTATATAGACGCAATGCCGAAATACATTCTTAATGAAATTCTCTTTGGCAAATATTTTGGCTGGATCGTTCATTTCTGGCATTGGATAAGTATTACATTATCATATTTCTACGGAATGTCTAGTTTTCCGTAGGAATTTTCAGCCGTTATATCAATCCGAACAATGACTGCAGAAGTGGAGATAAAAACTAAGGCGCATGGCAGTAGAACAAAAACACAAGTATGAATTCTTAAGCGTTTTCAGAAATGCTTACATAGATTCATAAAACAAAAAACGCAGCCGTCGGAATAAATCGCATGCGTGCTGAATATTTTCAGATTCGGAATTCCTTTGCTTTTCAAAGGCTATATGAGATTGTCATATTCTTTACGCATACAAATTCTCTGCTATATGTGCATTTCTGAAGAATCTGTGTATTTACAAGGAAATGGAGTGTACTTATGAAACGTATACGCAAACTCGGTTTGAATTCATTATTTTAAATTACACCCCTTGATGTTTAGAGTGTGAGGCTATGTTTGGAGAAGAATAGTATTTGGAGGCTTACAGTGATATATGAAAGACATAAAATCACAAAAATGTTTTAGAAAAATAAATAAATTCTATTCTACGTTCAAATTTGACATGATGCACACACACAAACTCTTTTACTTCTAGGAAACTCTAATACTACATTATTGATGCTGCGTAAAATTGTAAATGTTTATGCAGATTTGAGTATTAAATGCTTAATTATAAACTCATCATTTCGAACAATAAGCTTAACAGATATTGTTATGCTTCAATAGTAGCATGTTCCTATCATTCAAATGGCGTTAAACATATTAAGCAGATGTGAGAATCAATAATTGAGCAATAGAAGATATTCTTACGTTTCAATATGTCATATGACTCATCTATGAAATTTAAACTGGAATTGTTAATCATTTCTTAACAATAAATACCATTCGAACAAAATTTCCTTTTACATACTTATTCAGCAACTCTTGGTATACATACAAAGAACAATTCAAAATGTATAACTAACGCGTCTTTTTCAGACACACATTGTTTAAAATCACATTTTGTATTTAAACGATTGCGGTTTTATGGTTTCCTGTAGCGACTGGATAGTACTGTCCATACAAAATCTGCATCTTGAAATGACAGGATCAAGCTTAACCTTACGGAAACGTTTCAAATTTCCTTTTTACCTGAGGAATCAAAACAATCGCATGATTAGGTAAGTAAGTATAAACACGAAATTTAATTGAATGTGGTTCCATAGTTGTTTTTCCGATGTTTTAAATACCTCTTGTTTAATCACAACTGCTCGGTACATATCATAAAATATTAATTTAGAAATAAGACCTAGAAGATAAAACAAAAAAAAGTACTTTCTTCAAGCATCCATATTCCTTTCATTTCAACGTATATCCTTTCAACCATGCATTAAGAACAATTTAATTAAAAATATTTTAAACATGTCTATGCCTGGAAACACAACTCTTCAAAGGCAACAAAGCAATCTAAAGCCCGGTGCACACATCCGGTTTTTCAACGTGCGGCGCCACTGCGGCACCGAAGTCTAACTATCCGCACATAACCTTGAAATAATGCACGAACTCATTTCGCGCCATTTGCGATAAATATTCTATCGAAGAAAACGTGTTTATTTCGCTTACTTGTTGTAAAAAAAAGTATATTTTGAAACACAAAATAGACGTTACTGGATACAACCATTTATTAATTAATTATTTATATTCCATTTGTTTATGAAAACAAGATACTTCAGAACGGAGACTCATGTGCGGCGACGGTGCGGCGCTGGAGGCATGTGTGCACTGCTCCATTGGATCTAATGTATCTCAGACCGCACTTGCGTTGCTGCAGCGACGCCTCACGTTGAATAACCGGATGTGTGCACCGGGCCTTATACGCAACAGCTCCAAAATTTAGAAATACACGAGAAGAGTTTGTAATATCATTTCTTTGTCCAACTGAATTTGAAGTTATTTGGCTACATCACATTCACCATGTAATGGTTGCTAATATATGTTAAACGGGTAAGGTAATTTTTATTAGCGTCGTACTAGAACAACACAACGGGCTATTGACGACGGTCAGGGATCAATCCCTTAAGGGATATATGATTGATAAAAATTGTATTTGGATTTTGACTAATAGTAGGAGTGCTATACAGTATTTAAAAAATTGGCCAAAAATATTTGATATCCCAGACCAGAATATTCTGAAGCTTCTCTGCGAGATTGGCCTGAAAACACCAATAAGCCTCCAATGGATTCCATCGCATATCGGGGTGTATGGCAACGAGACAGCCGATGTACTCCCCAAGAATGGCTGTGATCTCCCTATGGACTGTTTGAATCGTCTCACTCCCACTGAGGTCCACTCCCTGGTTAAACAGCGTTTGCTTTCCGTGTTGCGCCGTACGCCATCCCACCATTGGTATGCTGGCAATCGCCCTGGACTATCAATCTCATGCTGTGGCCCTCGGCCTTTGCAATCGGCCATGGCCAGATTTCGAAGTGGCCATCTTAAAAGTATAAAATTTCAGAACGGAAAGATAATTTAACCCTCCTTGTTCCTGTTCCCTACCCGCCAGTCCTGATCACCTTCTTCTCTGTCTTGCCGCTTCGTATAAGCAGCTGTTGGTTGATCAGGACTTTTTGCAAGTATGTGGGGATCTGGCACGACGAGGGCCTTCTGGACCTGGTGTAGGCTTTCATTCACCAGGGGGATGTGCAACAACAGGGATAGATCCGAGGGCAACATTTGACACCACGTGATGTTGAACCACGATCAGTTGACGACGCAACACCTGATGTTGAGTAACGTCCCGTGTGAGGGAGGGGGGGGGAGAGCAAGCAACCGAAGAAGCAAAAAAAACAACTATCCCCTTATGCGAATCAAAACTTTTGGACCCTTTCCTGTGGGGCGAAAGGAAAAGGGGCGATACGGGGACTGATTCAATCTTGGACATTCAACAGGTTGGACACGCGGTGTGCTTGTGCCCGCTACAACCATAACTTTAAATCGCTAAGGTTATGAGTTGTAAACGTCTAGGAACAAATTAAGGTATGTGCCTACCCAAAAATCACCGTTTTCTTGAAATTTTCCGAATTGTTTTTTTACTATTTTATATTACAGCCTAGACTTTTAGGATTCCAAAAATGGTTTACTTTTGTTTCTACGGTAATTGGAATCAAAATGATAGGCAAAATTATAAACCGGAAATGAAGCTTTCAAAACCGAAGCTAAGCTATAGAAATGTAAACAATGCATCTAAACAGCTGTTTCATTACTCTATAACATTGTGAATGCACAATTTACTTTTTTAATAACGAATTAAGTATTTATTATTTTTTTAGTTATTATAGTTATAGTTTTTACTACAGCATTTGTGACCAAGAACTATTAAGCAAGTGTTTACATAGCAGGACACAGAATAATAATGAGTCATTCAACAATGTTCTGTGGAATATTATTGCGGAACATTTTTTTTTCAACTGCAAACACTGTTATTAGGTTCTAAGATAGCAGTTTTTTTCTTCAACTCAGGCTATATGGGGCTGATACCTGTATTTAACTATCTTAATATAACACTTGAACCAGAAATAATAAAAAAAACTAAAAAGAAATTGCTGTTGAAAGAATTAAAAAAATCAAGGAGACAAGTACAGCCTAAAGCAAATTATGCAGAAAGATATTAAAAGCTAAAATAAAATCACAATTAATTAAAAATGAAGTCAAGGAAGGCTTGACTTACAAGTATAATGAATTCTAAGGCGTTTCAACACTTGTATAATTATTTGTGGAACTTTAAAATCTTTATTTGCATTTTCTGGAAAACTGCTATTTTCATTTTTTCGGATTACGAAAAATGTCATTTCATAAACTTTTTAATATATTCCAATACAAATTTTACCACAGTGTTCTATACACCTCTAGGTATGTTCTAAACTTCAAATATAGCTGGTAAGTATATGTTAAATTATTTTAAAGCTATATTTATTTTAAAAAGTGCTATATTTTTTTGTAAAATCATGTAGTGTTTACAAAGTTTGACATATGTCAGTAACTTTTAAGAGGAACTGCAAATATTCTGCTTTAAAACACGGATAAATATGTAACAAATATATTATTGAAAGAAAAAGTGGAATATATTGATTAGAATTTGGATATAGGAGCTTTGGAGTAACGGTCCGATTTCACTACATTTTGACCAAATATGGCCAAAAGTTCTAAAAAAAATGGCATTTGAATTAACAGTTTTATATATCTTTGTAACTGAAAACATAAGTGTTGCATAAAAATTTCCTTTTTTTTTTTAAAAAAAAAAGCTCCGAACGTAGTTCCAGTTTTAAGTTTGTCTGGTATTCGTCTTCTTTGCGCACAGTAGTTCTTTTTCTTGCCTTTCATATCGCTGGGAAAATAGGGGTAAGTATCCGAATCAATTTCTATTTCTATTCTCATTCCAATTAAAATTCACATTCGATTCATATATTTTCCTTTATGTTCTAAACTCTAAAGAACACCTGAGTTGGCGCCCCACTCTCTAAACTTCGACTCCAACCCAACGTGAGGATTGTCGGCCACGACAGATTTAAGGTGCACTAACCGCCTCTACACCATACGCCCACAAACATCCATGCACGGACTCGGATTCGAACCAGGAACCTTCTGCCCTAGAGGCTAATACCTTAACCATTACACCGGTTGGTCGGCAATTTACATATAAATACCACATAAGTAAATATATATTTTGTCAAATTTGGATGAATAATTCTTTATACAATTCAAAACTTCCAAATGTTTATAAAACACCCTACATTTTATTTTTAAACTTTTAAATTTCATGACAGAGAAGAATCAGAAATATAATCCTTACTCAACACTAAGTCATTGTGTTTGCAATGAAACAAAGGAACTTGCTTTAATGAATAAGTCCTTTGTATTAGTATGAAGAAAATATCACATGAGAACAATTCATATTATATTTTGGAGACATAAAATCAACGTAATACCACTAGTTGAGGGTCACAAAGGAATTCTAACTTTACGCAACCATCCCCCAACTTAGAAACTCGTCTCAAGAGTTTCTAATCTCATTCCTCGGTCCAGCTAAATCGGGCGTTATTATGCTAAGGTGTATTTAAGCGACAACAGTCCCATCGCGCAGTGTAATGACTGGCTAATATCTGTTCCCCGGGATATAATTTAAATGACAAAACCTTTTGCACTCAAGACTTCTCGGCCCTAATCTACGCTAGTCACGCCTCAAGACCTGGAGTTAAAGTTCGTATTTTGACGAAGACTGATTGTTTTGGTAACGTTAAAACACCCGACGTCCACTCATAATGAGTGAAGAGTCGGGACATGACGTAGATTAATATTCGAGTAATACACCGGATTTATTAATGTCCGCAAAACGAGAGTTGAGCACGCAGTGTTGACAGGTTTGTCGAGTACCGTGCTATTAGGCGAGTTGTAGTGAGGGGTTAACTTCTCTGTTGCATGCACTTGATATTGCATGTTAACGTGTGAGAGGAAATGTAGCCAGGAATGCTCAGATATAATGTTAGGTTTGGGATAGAAATTTGCAACTGCTTTGTTTTGACTTTTTTATGTTGTAATTGCCTTCAAGTGGTGGATAATGATAGCAAGGAGTACACTGCTGCATATTTACCGAATAGCTTAAAAAGGATAAATACATAACTTTGTGGATTGCATAAGATTTAAGCTATTGAACTACTACTGTTCTGATTCAAATTAGCGTAACAAATATGAACGTCACGAGAGCGTCATGCTATTTCCGAGCCGTTTATGTGTTGCTTTTATCCTTCCTTCAACATACTTATTGACTGAAAAAAGCTTCGGTTTCCTAAGAAAGCGTAGCCGTGATCTAGCGGCCGTGATGTATCGGTGGGTGACGTCACTAAAACGTTGTTTATACTAACACATGGTGTTGGTTTCCTAGAGAGCGGTGTTTGTGAGCGTAACGAAATTTATCGGAGCCGTCAATTCCATGACTGTCGTCATAGCGGTCTCAAACAGTTGGAGAACGTTTTTTCTCTTGTAGCGGCCACATTTCATTTCCTGCTCCAAATGATTCGAGCCAAGAAGAGCAATATAAATAAACATTTTTGACTGCCATTGAATAATTCGTTTTTGTAAAATCGGGATCGTTAAACACAGAATAAAAATTTCAACGGATTCGAAATCTGCGGAAAATTTGACACCAGATCGATACCTTAAATGTGATTTTCTTTGAATAAATAATTAATTATTTAATACATAATTAAATAATCAAATGGTAAATAATTGAACAATAAAACTGTTTTTTATATCGATCTGGCGTAGAAATTTAAGCTGATTTGAAATCTGTTGACATTTTCACTCTACCTTCAACGATCCCGAAGTTAGGAACTTTGAACTAGAGAATAAAAAACCACTTTGTTTTGTTTCTCGAATAAAATAAACCACGACAGCCGTCTGTGTTGCCCATTCTCCAACGTATTCTATCCGCCTAAGTTGACACCTTGGATTCTTGTTTAGACGGCCGTCTATACTCTGTTTCACCTTAACTTGTCAGTATTGGGAAAGGCAGAAATGATGTTCATCCGCATGAAAAATAATTCCAACTTGATTTGGAATTTAAAATAAAGAAAATGCATATAAACGTGTAAAAATTGTCCTACAATGAAGGAGTGATTTTTGAACCTTTATAATCGGTTATTTATTTGTAAAAAGCATTTTTTTTTGACCGAAGCGAATGAATATATCCGAAACGGAATTCTAAACCGGTTTCCATGGTAACATTTCTGGCGAGCTAAATACGCTTTCCGGCCAAGTCTGCGCCATTTCGCTCTGCGTCTTTGCTAGCGTGTGTATTTACGTTCATATCTCTCTTGTGCTATTTTATTGGAGTGTGTTTGATACTCTGAACATGGCTGAAAAAGGAACGTCACCATCCAAGCTGTATACGCCATCAAAGCAAGGAAAATCAATTGGTAGTGGAGCTCGCAGGAACATATTGAATGTTTATTCTAGACTTCGAGAAGAAAACCATAGTGATTCCATTAACCAAATCGTCGGAAAGGTGTCTCAACTAACTGGTGTTTCCAAAAGAACTGTTTTTCGTTTGAAAAAAGAAAAGAAGACGACAAGTCCTTTGAGTACTCCAGGAAAAAAACGACCTTATGCCGTTGGAAAAAGAACAAGAATGATGAAATATGACAACTTTACTTTATCGTGCATCCGACGAAAAATTCATGATTGTTTTCGTCGAAATGAAATTCCTACATTGGACAAAGTTCTAAATGAAATTAACAATGATAAGGATATTTTTTCGACAAACATTAGCCGAAGTACACTGTACAGGATACTGAAAGATTTGGGATTTTCCTTTGAAAAGCGAAAAAGGCAGGCTATGCTTTTAGAAAGACACGACATAATTACTGAAAAAGAGAAATACATGTGGGAAGTAGATGGACTTGTGGATGATATTTGGGAAAGTAAGAACTTGGTAATTTCTTTTAATAGTGAGTCTGATAGCGATTCGGAAATGTTAAGTGATGATGATGTGTAAATTCATGTGATGAATAAGTATATTATAATGTAAATAGATTTGTTATGATGTTTGCTATGTTTTACATATATTGATGATGTATAAATGCATGTGATGAATAAGTAAAACGTAAATATAGTTTTCTCATTGTAACTACTATTCATGAAAGAGATTGGTTTCTTCTGTACACTTTCTTGTAAACTATTTTAAATTATTCATAAAATTAATAATTTACTACTAATCAACCCGACACCGTTCCGCGAGTTTCAGAATATGTTTCACACATATAAGGTTTATTTTTTTTAACTCTAATTTTTAAAATGGTTTCATTTTTTTTATTATTGTATGTGTATTCACTATATTTGTATTTTTTATATTCTATTTATTTATTGTGAATGTATTTTATATCCTCTATGTTATATGTATTTTTATTTGTTATTTACTTTCTTTAATATCAGAATAAATTTGATTTAATTTGGAGACTATATTTTGCTGTTAAGAAAAACACATATTTTAGCAGACGACGCACTCTCCCCTACCTTGTCCAACCAAATGTAAGACCAAAGGAGTAATTAAATTGGATTAATTTCCTTTAATAAAATTATTAAAATTGAAAAAAGAAGTATTAATCAAGGTGTTTAGCTTTCAGGTAAGTAAATTCAAAAAATGAATTTTATGGTTCATCACATCTTTAAATAGACTGTTTTTTTAAACAACATTTATTGTAAAAAAATTTTAAATATATATATTTTTAAATAACTAAAAATAATACTCATTTAGAAAAATCAAAACGCATTTATATTAACATAGAGTAGCTTTTTGTTTAATTAACAAATGTAATGCAAGAGCCATTAGAAATTAAAGATCTGTGAAACGTATAGAATTTCCACGTGCATTTTATCTCTCCTTGCCAAAAAGGGCGAATTTCCTCGCTTATAGCTGACTTCTTCTGACATTGTAACCCTAGTTTCTACGACAACGGCTGTGATGCGGTCAACGTAGCCTTTACTCTACTGACAAGTTAAGGTGAAACAGAGTATAGTTATGCCCGCGGCATCATGACGTATCACGGCTGTTAGATAACGGCTCCACTTTCTTAGGAAACCAAAGCTTAACCGGATTTTACGTTGAAAGAATCCTAGAATTATACAGCGGTCAATATGGGTAGAACTGCTCAGATGTCATACAGAGAAGATTGTAGGTGTCTGAACGGTTATATGCTTGTGGACGTTTTGGAGGGTTAAGGAGTAAGATTAACACTAGAATCACTGAATAGGTAATTTTAATTTATTTCAAATTTATTTTCAATTGCTGATTTTTTTTTGTTCGACTCATTAATTGTTGAACCAAAAACTTTAAGCTGGTATATTTCTATGAACCAACAGAATTAGAAACCATCTCATATAAACATCATACCAAGACCAATATGAAGTCATTTGTGCAGGTGACATAACGTTTGATGTTTTCATACTTGATGTACCTTTTATTAACAAAATGTTAATCCTATTGTTCAATGCAATCCACAGTACAATTTTAATTTTAGATTAAATGATATTGGGGGTGGAGGGACGAAATGGAACATGCAAAATTGTTGCATAGTGTAGCAATAGTTGCAAGCAATAGTGTACGGATTAAACTCTTTTCAATTGATCAAAGTTTAGTTTCAATGCGTAGTCTTGATTACATTAAGGTACCCGCCTACGTTGAAAACGTCATTTTCGACCAAAATTAGCGATTTTTGTTTATAATTCCATATTACAGAGCAGCTTTTTAGCTTTTTAAAACAGTCTTATTTTTTATTCCACGGCTACTAGAAAAAAAGTTACAGCTGTTTGAAGAAAGAATGTCAGCTGCAAAATGAAACCGGAAGTTGGAATAACGAAACCGGGGTTGATTTTGATGCTTCTGTTTTCGCTTGAAATACATAAATTTTTTTGCTACAATCATTTTTTAATATTTTCTTTCGAAGCGAAACATATTTGTAATAAGATTTTGCATTCAAGTTTTGGCAACGAAGGGAAATTTTAGTTCTCAATCGTTTGTTTACACTTACTTACACTTAGCAAACTTAAAAGTAAACAGAAGAGTCTTGGAGGGAAAAAAAACTGACCGACAGGATAATTGATAGGTTACAAAACTATTATGGCATTGCTATTCGTAGCAATGTAAATGACTTGGAGGGTATGCAACGTGCTGCCATAGCCGTACTTTTTCACTGCAGTTCAAGTGCACAACAAGAAATGCATGGGCAATGTCCATTAGGGCCAGATAGTTGGTGTGCCTTTCAAAGAGCAAAAGCTACAGGAAATGTCTACACCGATAAAGGTGACGGTTTGCCAAAAAACATTTTGAATGTTATTAAACCAACATATATGGAATTGTGTGATAGAGAGCAGTTAAAAAAATGTCTTCATGGGAAGACTCAGAACAGTAATGAAAGTTTTAATGGTTGTTTGTGGAACATCGTACCTAAGAATACCTTCGTAGAATTGAAAACATTTACTCTAGGTGCATACATTGCTGTAATAAATTTTAATAAAGGGTACCAAGGCCGTTTTGAAGGTTCTGAATATAGATCCTGGGCAGTATACTGTTGCCTTGTTCAAAGGCTTTGACAAGGACCGTATCAGCGAGGCAAAAAGGGAATCGCTACCTGCTGCGAAACTTGCCCGAAAAAAAAATCGTGCACAGAAGAAGAGAAAATATGCCAAGACTGAAAAGTCAGAAGGTGTAACATACCAAAAGGGAGGGTTTTAAGGTCAGTGGGTATAGATTTAGAAATCTGAAGCATTAATAGGAATTCAAAACAAATTTTATACTTGAAATGTACAACTATCACCTTTAAACTCATTTTTCTCAAAACTATATTTTTTGATAAATGCAGTTACGACATGCATGATATTTCAAAATATATTGTTTATATTGTTATGAAATTTGGTATGAATGTTTTTGATATTATTTTCTAGTGAATCAGCTAAAAGAATCTTATTTAGATGATTTTTAGTAAGTTTAGTAGCCTGTTTATGTGTAAAGATATGAAAAAAATGGTGAATATTCATGAATTCCTTATAAAAAAGGCTATAAATTCTAAACAAATTCATTTATCTAGAAACTTTTATATACATTCACTACATAATTATACTAGAATTGCATTGCAAGTTAAAAAATCACTTTAACTTAGTTAGTTTTTTAATTATGAGGTTTGTCGTAAACTTAAAATTTGCTTAAAATTTTACTTTTTTTTTAAATTAAAAAAAAATAAAAAACATTTTTTGGTTTTAAGTGTTTAGTTATATGGTTACTAATATAAAGGCATCCAAAAAATTAAAAATATCAGTACATTTTCATGTTTTTGAAAAAAATGTTGTCGAACGTAGGCGGGTACCTTAAAATACATGTTTTGCATCTCGTTTGATGACGCAAGGATGTTGATTGCAACTTAGTATGTTCTACCATACTTGAGATTTGTAATTAATTATTTTCTGTTTAATAAATGGATTATTATTTATTGGACTTTGTGTTTATTTTGAACTTTATTCCTTACTTAAAATACCTTAACCACGACTAGAAGTTTTCCAAATCAGAAAAGATCAAAGCATTTTAGTAACTCTTCAGAAAAGGCAGTAAACACAACTGTCAAAAATTGTGTCCCTTTAAACTTAAAAAATGTATCCAATTGATAGTCTAAGACCGTCACGAAATTTCCGAAGAAAGTTGCATTACTTCTCCCAACTACACACGCTACTAGTACCAAATCTGCGAAACTATACGTTAGACATATGTAAAATACATACTTCTACTAGTATCAATCCAAAAATTGTATTTGGATTTTGACTGATAGTAGGAGTGCTATACAGTATTTCAAAAATTGGCCACAAATTTTTGACATCCCAGACCAGGATATTCTGAATCTTCTCTGCGAGATTGGCCTGAAAACACCAATAAGCCTCCAATGGATTCCATCGCATATCGGGGTGTATGGCAACGAGACAGCCGATGTACTCGCCAAGAATGGCTGTGATCTCCCTATGGACTGTTTGAATCGCCTCACTCCCACTGAGGTCCACTCCCTGGGAAAACAACGTTTGCTTTCCTTGTGGCGCCGTACGCCATCCCACCATTGGTATGCTGGCAATCACCCTGGACTCTCAATCACATGCTGTGGCCCTCGGCCTTTTCAATCGGCCATGGCCAGATTTCGAAGTGGCCATCTTAAAAGTATCAAATTTCAGAACGGGGAGAGAATTTTCCCTCCTTGTTCCTGTTCCCTACCTGCCAGTCCTGATCACCTTCTTCTCTGTCTTGGCGCTTCGTATAAGCAGCTGTTGGTTGATCAGGACTTTTTGCAGGTATATGGGGATCTGGCACGACGGGGCCTTCTGGACCTGGTGTAGGCTTTCCTACACCAGGGGGATGTGCAACAACCACAACAACAACAGTATCAATCCACTAATCTGAAGTTATCGAATAAAATAATTCAATTTAGATTACAATGCGTGGAATATTTTGCTGTAGATTTTCATATATTTTTCTAGTAGCTATATATTCTAGGAGCTGTTTTATTTGAGTACCTGAAAACAACACACGTGTATTTAGGGACCACCTAGTCTCTTAAACTGTAAATTTCAGAGGTTTCGCATCGATTTTCTGCTGTAAATGTTTGAATCTCAAAGAAATAGCTGAGTGTTCGTTTAATTCTTTCTGAATTTTGAAGTAATTTTCAGACCGTCTTGTGCCAAGTACAGGCTCAGATGACGGTTTACGAGTTTGATCAAATGTATCTTACATATCGGATAAAAATGTATCCAGTTGATAGTCTCCAATACAGTTCTTTTTAATATTTTAAGTAACTTTAGATGCATGGATAATTTCAAAAATGATTACATTAACGAAAAGGAGGGAAAATAACTATATAAGAGAGCAGGAATCCAAGTAAAATATGTAAATTGAGGGAAACAACCTTTCAAACACTGAAGTAAAACAGAAAATGTTTGCCCAGACAGGAAATATTACCGAGTAAGTGCAATAGAAATAAAACTCAAAAGAAGTGTCGAATTTTCGTTAATGAGAACAAAATATATTCAGATTCATTCTATTGACGACATAACTCGTATATTTACATCTGGTACGTTTTACTAATGATGAGACACTTCGTTGATACAGCAACCAAGAGCAATAAAATATTATTTATAGGGGTATTAATGAAGACAGTGTTTCTATGAAGACTACGATTTATTTTTTAATGTTCACTTGCAAAAGAAGCTATTTTATATTTATAATAATATTTAACTCTATTTATTACATAAATAACAGTGATTTATAATTAATAATTCCATGTAGTTAAAAATATAATATAATAACAACACTAATTTAGGATATAGTATGATAATAATAATAAAAGTATATATCTAACAACATTTATAATAGAAATTAAAAATATATAATTTTTATGGTCTTATAAGCTTTGTGCCTCAAACTTGAAAACCAAAAACTATTTTTGAAAATTCTAGAGAGTAGTTTATGTGAGACTCTTTTAGTTATTCTCAGTAGTCAAAATATTTGGTTTCATTTAAGTGACAAATTAGAATTTTATACAACATGTGAGTCATTTTCTGTGAATGTAGTTTGTGCAATTTATTTCATGGTAAAATGTGCTTCCTGTACCGTTTTTAATGGTTAAGCAGAAGTAACCTACACAACTCTTGAGGCTGTTTTTCCCTCCTGAAAATTCATCTCATAAATAATTCAATGCTCATAATAGTTTCGATTAAAATATCCATATGAAAGTACATTCAGAAATGTTCTCGTTTAACTTAACAGTTGTTACGAATACAGAGATTTCCGAATTTGTTTCGTTTTCTTTTCATCTATCATCATTGCAATTCCCACAAGATAAAGGTACTGTAACTGGTTTCTGAGAATACTATTTTAAACATTGGTATTTAGGCTTTTAAAAATAAAGTAAAGGACTTAAATACTATGCACTTTACAGCAAGTAAATTCTTAGAATTAATTCTTACGGAATTTGAATAAGTGAGTACTACATTTGGGGCGGAGAAGTTTTCTGAAGAACAGTTATTTATATACACCGTAAATAAAAGATACATTATTTCAGTCGTACGCAATCCATCAATATTGTTTGTCCCTCTTAGAGATACGATGTCTTTGAAAAATGTAGTATTGTCTTTTTTTCTCACAACACATATGACTAAATAACCACAATTGCATGAAGAAATTTCATGGATTCTTACAACCATCAACAAAATAAATTCGTTTCTTAGGATCGCGTTAGCCCAGTTGGAATGATAACGGATTATCAGACTCTAATTTATTTATTTTTTTAAAATTAACGTCGTACTAGATCAACAACATATTGACGACGGTCCGGGATCAATTCTAAAAAGGGAAAGGTCCGAAGACTACACCACGTAATTTTGAACCACGGGTATAAGCAGACGGAGGATTGCGAGTTTGAAACCCGAACAAATCAAAGACCGTCTTATCCATGGAGCTGGTGCACATTAAATCTGTCGTGGAATCAGATGTCCTATCCCGTTCGCGTGGTGTAGAAGTTTGAGGAGTAGGGTGCCATTTCAGGGGTTGACCTCGTCATCACACCGTGGTTCAAACTGACGGGGTGTAGACCCTGAATTCTTTTATTTGAGATTAATCACTGACAGCCACCAATAGCTCCAGTGCGACATTTATAATCCTTCATACCTAATAATGGAATTCTTGGTGAAAGTACATTTGTCCTTTCCTTTGTATGGAACTCAATAAAAATAGTCTATTGATCAAGAAAATCAAAACCGGTTAGAAGTCTAGCGAAGAATACTGCCTGTTGCAATGGCACAGTATGCATGTGAACCCCTCATAAGGTTATACAGCTTGGGATGATATGAGCTACTTCAACTGGTTCATTCAGGTAATAAAAACGGACTGTAGAGAGAGAGAAACAGACAAAACCAACTAACACTTAATGATAAAAGTAGCCATGAAAAAGCTTGTAACGCTATATATTATTTGTATAAACTTTAATTATCAATCTTTAAACTGTAAAATACCCGTAATAAAGTTATACAGCTTGGAATGATAAGAACTACTTCAACTGGTTCACTCGGGTAACAAAAGCGGACCGCAGAGATAGAGAGAGAGAGAGACAAAACCAACTGACACATAATGGTACAAATTGTAGCCATGCGAAAGTTTGCAACACTGTATATTATTTGTGTAAACTTTAGTTATTAAGCTTTGAAATGAAATAAAGCTTAGTAATTAGAGCTTTGATTACTAAGCTTTCAATTGTAAAATACCCCTCAAAAAACTTATACTGCTTGTGTTGATATAAGCTACTTAAACTGGTTCACTCGGGTAACAAAATCGAACAGGAGAGAGAGAGAGAGAGAGACAAAACCAACTGACATTTAAAGGTACAAATTGTAGCCACGAGAAAGCTTGTAATGCTATATATTATTTGTATCAACTTTAACTATCAATCTTTAAACTGTAAACTACCCCTCTGAAAGTCATACTGCTTCTGTTGATATGAGCTGCTTCAGCTGGTTCACTCGGGTAACGTAAATTGATCGTAGAGAGAGTGAAAAAAAAAACTCTAAACTGATTTAATGGTACAAACTGTAGCCATAAGAACGCTTGCAACACTGTATATTATTTGTATAAACTTTAATTATTAAGCTTTAAAATGAAATAAACCTTAAATAAGTCTTAATTACCAAGCATTAAAGTGTAAATTACCCCTATAAAATTATACAGCTTGTTTTTATAAAAGCTACTTAAACTGGTTCACTAGGGTAACAACAACGGATCGTAGAAAGAGAGAAAGAAAGAAAACTGACTTAATGGCAAAAATTGTAGTCATGAGAAAGCTTGCAACACTATATATTATTTGTATAAACTTTAATTACTAAGCGTTAAAAGGAAATAATACTTTGATGACAGACAAAAAGCATTTTCCTTTTCAATGTTTTACGTACTTTAAACCCTCATTTTACTAAAGCCTTTTCTATCGATTAGTCATACGACCCCCTTTAACAAAAGCAAATATATATTTTTCCTCTTTGAAAAATAATATTATACAGAAAAATATTTGTTACGCACACGTAATTGTTAGAAACTTAAAATGACAGGAGAGAATTGCAATAATTGTGATGTTGACAATTGTTTATATTGAATACCGTTTTCTCTTTTACAACATAGTACAGCAATATAATTAGATCTGAAACTGCAGCAAATGCATAGCGTTCGGCGCATCTTCAGAATATATGGTCTCCTTGAGCCACCAATCCAGCCCAAATTCAAATTACATCACTATTAAATAGGAAGCTGTGTAATGAAATTTAATATATTCTAATCTGCAAAAGGATATCCGGTTTTAAGCGACGCCCAAAATTGTTCTGCGTGTGCATGTATAATCGAACAATGCTGATGCTGAGCAACTCTAATTTGAAATTTCCTGGGAAGTGGTGCAAAATTGATTCTGATCACTAGTTTTGAAAATTATAATTCGTGCCTGAAAATTTTTTTTTTTGAAATAATTTATTTTTTATTAAATCTAATTATGAAAGTTAATATGCTCGTAAATTAATAATACATCAAGGCTGATAGATAAATAGTATTATTTTAACAGAAAAGTAATTTCAAAACACTTGACTGAAAAATTCATGAGCATTACACTACTAAATAAGACTGGAATAAAATTAAATGTTTTGAAGGATTCTAGTACTATTTCACTCTAACGCACTTTAACCAAATAATAATGAATGCCATTAAGAATTCAGGCATTTGTGTAGCGGAAACTACATTCATTTTCCGTATTATTATATTGCATTTATTTAAGGGTATAATGAGTTTTAAATTAGAATTAATTGATTTAAAAATAAGAATGAATAATTTTTATAATTTTATTCATTGAATAAGGTTTATGATTAATTTGTTTAACCTCATATTCAAATAAATTCATTATCATAAAAAATATAAGCATCCCTTATTTCGGAAATGCTATTCATATGCATGTATCGATATAAAAGAAAAAAATTAAATATCCGCATAAATAACCGCATAAATAAATGTTGTCTAACACTTTCGCATTAACTACATTTATTATCTATATGTGAGCCGCGGTAGCTCAATCAGTAGAGCGTCGGGCTCGCATCAGAAGGGTTGTGGGTTCTGTCCTCGACGGAGCCTGCAATTCTGATAATTGCGAGATCGGCGCTTCGACCTGGCTAAAGACCGTTGTGTTCACTAATGGTGACTGGGACACGTTAAATAGGTCGTGGTCACAAAGTCCCCCATGTTCCCATACCAAATCACTACCTCTGGGGGTACCTGATCAGGGGGTTATCTGCCTGTGATTGGGATCTAAATTACGATATGTGTGAGTGAATGTATGTATGGAAGGGACCTTCCTGTAAAACGGATGTGTCATGCATGTCGAGCAATGTCGGACTTCCTCCCAATGTGGCTCAATAACATGGAAGGCGCACCCCCCTCGCCTCCTGCCGTGTTCGACGGGCCTGGCACTCCTCTGGTCTGCCAGTGTAGGCATGAGAAACAACAACATTATTTATATAGTAGTTATAAATACCAGCACGAATATAAAAATATATGATGAAAAACAGAGAATGATATTTCTTAATTGCATTTTCACGCTTATTATTTCGAAGTTGCAATTAAAATTGCATGTTTTACACAAAAACGCAATGATAAATTATTTTAGCTTGAATAAAATATTTTAATCCAGAGCCACACCAAATGTCTTACTAATATGCTTGTTTTTCTTTTTCTAGCGACATATTACTAGCAGTCGTATGAGTATCTGAAGGATAATTCTAAGAATTGTAGGGTATATGTTTTAACCTCACAAAACCAACTAAATGAATATACACTATATGGACTAAAGTGTTTGGACGCTGCAGAAATTTGGAAGGGCGTTCATAGCAGTGATGTTTTTTTTTTATGGTTACGACTAGACCCAGAACATTTTAAAATGAATTCAATGAAATTTAATTATTATTGAATGCAACAGCATAGAAGATCAGATTCTAAATTTAATTTTTTCGTTTATGTTTTTATTTTGCGCGGAGGAATGATTTTCCATCAGACGATAAAAACAAATAAACTTTAACTGGAGTTATTTAGTTATTTTTTAAATCTCCTAGACCGTTAAAGTAAGAGATAAATTTTTAAAAGGGGTTTGAAATCTATGGAAAGGTCCTCATAAGTTCGATACGTAAAAATATAACTTTCTTTAAATAAGTAAAATTTTTAAATTTAATATATTTTATATTTTTGCAAGAGATTGTGACGCCTCGTCAACTTTCACGTTCTAAAAATAAACTGATTACATTTCCTGCACTCTTACGATTGCAGCGAAAGAAAGAAAATAAACAGTTTGGCTGGCATTGTATACTTAATTTTTATAAAATCCGGTTCGTTAAAGATAATTTAAAAATTTCAACGGATTTGAAATTGGCGGAACATTTTACACCAGATAACTTTATTTGTTTCATTTCCTTTTAATAAATAATTTTTCATTTAAATATTTATGTTTTCGACAGAGATTGTGAAGTCCCGCCGAATTCCCATTTGGTTTGCGAAGCAATCCAACATCACGGGCAACTCTGGTTTGGCTGTTATCGTTTTTGCGAAGCGAGCCATAGTTCATAATATTCATAATTTGGTTTGCGAAGCAAACCAAATTTGAATTCGCAGGGAATTCATTCCAATAGACTACGAATTTCCATATGGTTTGCAAAGCAAACCAACACCACGGGCAATGCCATGTTGGCTGCTATCCAATAGGCTAAGATTTCCATTTGGTTTGCGTCACCGGGATTTAGCGAGCAGTGGTCATACCTGATCCCATGAAAAGAATTGTCTCGGGCAGGTCATGCTGTGGCTAGTACAATATATGTACAATACATAGTACAATAGCAGTACAATATATAGTACAATATGTGCCAGAGATTGTGTAGTCACGCCGAATTCCCATTTGGATTGCGAAGCAAACAAACACCACGGGCAACTCCGTCATGGCTGTTATCCAATTTGCAAATCAAACTATAGTTCATAATATTCATAATTTGTTTTGCGAAACAAACCAAATTGGAAATCGCAGGGATTTCATTCCAATAAGCTACGAATTTCTATATGGTTTACGATGCAAACCAACACCACGGACAACGCCATGTTGGCTGTTATCCAATAGGCTACAATTCCCATTTGTTTGCGTGTAGTTAGCGAGCAGTGGTAACACCTGACCCCCACGAAAAGAACTGTCACGTGCAACGCCGTGCTTGCCACGCAGTGGCTAGTTCAATGTATGTGCAAATACTTTCGTCCCATATAGTGTTTTACCTCTTACATTGATTGAAACCTTTGAACCTCCAGATAGATTGTATTAGTCTTGTACTTGGAATAAAATCCCATGAACTATTATATTGATCATTTCCTCATAATTGAATGCTTTGCAAAGATTCTACTGTAGACAACAATGTAATTTATAAATATAATTAATTCAATATATGTTATTCAGTTGTATGTTGACATAATACGATGTGCTGTATCATAATTTTGATCATAAATTTGATGTCATGCCGTGGACATAGGTATATGTCATAAAGAAGAACACTGTTTTTATAAAAGAATATATTTCAGTTCTGTCTGAAATTAACCTTCGCAAATGTTTATGACGACAGTCTAAATAATAGATAGAATACAGTAATAACTTAGTTTAATATTTTCACATACAAAACGTTTTGCACAAAAGTGTGGTTTTAGAGGTGATTAATTAATCAATTAAAATTAGGGGTAGTTATTTAATCATAGAAATGTTTTATAATACGCAAGCAAATATCTCTTGTATAAAAACATCATATAGATTTAGTATATATAATGTATATTATAAATCATTGTACATTCTAATAGAATAAACTAAAATTTAAAAGTGTTTGATTTTAGAATCTAAGGATACTCTTTAATACATACATGGCTGTACTTACAATTTAACTCAATTGTAGCTGTAGCTATATTTGGCTTTATCAAGTGACTGTTTTCAGCTGTGCAGGTATAGTGAGACCATTGATGATTTCTCGTTAAACATGGAATCAAAATTGACGTGGTATTTTGTGTAGAATTGACTTCGTAAGTTCTGAAATTTTGTTCGTTGTCTGTGTCCAGTAATCTACCGGACCATTTAAGTTTAGGTGAAGGTTTTCCTGCAAAAAGAAAATAGAAATAACTATTATAAAATGCATATTAAAATAAAACACAGTTTAAAGTCAGGCCTCGAAATAAATTTTTTAACGCAGATGCACCTTGTGCACCTAAGTTTTTAAATTAGGTGCACAGGTTGTATTTTTAGGTTCACATTAAAAAAAATTGTATAAGAGCATTAATGTAATGTAAACTACTTTATTTTAGTTGGGTATGTTTAGATAGGTTAGTAGTAGGTAGTAAATACAAATATCTAAACATCAAAATTCTCCCTTATCCGGCAAAAGACTGTCGCGATAGTCGCTTCAACAGAGAAACCTGGAAAATGTTTCGATCATCGGGAAGTTCTCGTGGCAGGGGCACAAGAAAACCTCTCTCCTGTATAAACCCGTTACAACCCAGCGATTTTGTTTTCACATGGTATTAGGAATTTTAATTACGTTCCTTTAGAACGAGAGAGGTCGAACCTAATATTTTGTTCAAACATGAAAATAACATAAAACACGTTTCCTCCCTTTTTTTTAACGTTAGGTGAACTGCGTGCACGTAGCGGGAAAAATTAGGTGCACAATTTTATTTTCATGTGCACAGTCTACTTGTGCACCCGGGTATTTCGAGCCCTGGTTTAAAGTTATAATTATAATATAAATGTTACACATATATATCAGTTTGCATTATTTGAATGACTTCAATAATATATTTTTAAATATAGTGGTAAGAACATTTATATACTATCCTAAACTCTGAACTAATTTAAATTCAAGTAAACGTTCGCGTATCTTCAGCTCGTAATGTCAATAGCTATACAAACAATAAGATAAGTATGATTAAATAGAGTTGTCCGTTATATTATTTAGAATCTAACTTTTTTTAGACATGTGGGTTTAAGGTATGCCTATAATCATTTTTAATTAAATCTCGAATTTTTAAACGTGGTAATCCTAGTTTTAAACAACATTTTAGAAATTAAATATTAATCAAAAGCAGATTTCATCTTACTTTTTTAAAACATAAATAAAAACAAAATTTAAAAGCATTAAATGAATTACTTTATTTTATATTTTATCTGTATAACTTTTTATAGATATTTTTCTCCAAACTTAATACGTTTGAATTTTAAGTTGATATAAGGGGAAACAGAAAATAAAACATAAAATCACATTTTACATTTTTTGGGAAGTAACAAACTATGTTCAGTATATACGGGACTATTTTGGAAGTAACAGATTATGTTTCTAATTATCTTGATTCACACCAAAATGACCTTTCTAATGAAATTCATGAAACCATTTTAAATTATATAAACATGAAATCAATACTTAAACTTAAGAACTACACCTCCAATAGATTCGCATGTCATCATCAATGCTTCGCCTAATGTGAATGGTCCAATGACGCTTTCAACCTTTCTTCCATTTTGATCACGAATGATAACATCTTTCGGAGGAACTGAAACAACACAACACATTTCATTAATGCATCTTAAATAAGCCAAGAAAAATCATAATACAGGGTTATTTTAAATGATTCTTCCGGATTATAAGTTCTTTTTAAAGCTATGTATCACATACGTATACGTCAATCACGTAACGTGCAAGCTATTATTAGTTGAAATTTGAATTTGAAATAAATCCACATTCCCTACTCTTCGATAATGGACAGGATGCCAGCGGATTTGCATAAAATCCGACTACTGGTTTGGTTTTTTTTTTTCGTGGAATCGCTGGGAACTTTGTATGTCGTTCCTGGACAATTTAACGCCGACGCCTTCATGAGCATTATGGCAATCAGGTTTTTCCTACGCCATGGCAATTTTATGGAATGGACGAATGTTCCTCTGTCAAACAGTGGTATCAAGATATGGATGTAAAACGTCTTCCATGGCCTACTCAGAACCCCGACCTAAACCCCATGGAACATTTGTGGGGCAAGTTAGAGCGTCGATTACAGACCAGGGAACCACGCCCGAAATCTACAGCTGAGATGGCGACATTCTTGCAGCAGGAATGGACACAAATACTCATAGCTGTGCATCAAAACCTAGTTGAAAGTATGCTCAGAAAGGTTGTTAGTGTAATTGCAACTCGTGGGGGACCATCCCCTATTAAAGCATGTATTATTTTACTGATACTACGACGTCTTGCTGGCCGGTCAATTATTGTAAGGTAGTGTATATTTTCAATATTTCGATTGATCTAATATATTATGATACTGTGAAAATTTATACTAATTATTTTCTTTTATGAGACATTTGCACTTTCTAAACTAGAAATCACGGAAATACCATGGGTAGGAGGGTAAAGAGCTGAACTTTTGTCGCACAGGAGCAACACAAAAGGTGTATGGACCATGGTCTTGATCAATCCGGAAAAGAATAATCTGATGACAAAACTTCGAAATTTTGAGTCATTGTTAGATGACGAGGATAACACCAAGTGGCCTGGTAATGCTTGCAAATATCTCAAATTGCAATATTCGAAGAAAATACTTCCTTTTGACCCACCAGGTGACAGCGTTAGCTGCATTCACAAAATGACTGGAATACAGGGAAATATTTTGACGATTTCGGAAGTTTCATCTTCCAGGAAGATGTGGTCTACCTCACAAATCCTTTTAGTGGTTGTCTTCACGAGGAACGCCGTCATTAGTAAAATTGACCAGATTTTTATGAACGACATATTTTGTTATTAGAAGACAACTGACTATATCTTGATCTCCTTATCATCCAGAAATTAACAATATCTGGAATATAAGATCATAATTTTCACGAAGCATTTTCATTTATGTCTAATACTTGGAGATATAAAGTGTTTTGAAAACAGATGTACCATATGTAACAAACCCATACATATTATAAAGCATAAGACAGTCAAGTGGTCAGCACATTGAGTTTGTAAGTTATGTAATATCGCAATCGATTAAAAGTTTTATCTCATAGTCATAATGGGTCACTAAAGAGCTAGTACAGAACTCAATTGGTGAAAGGTAGTAGAAGATAATAAGTTACACGTGCACAGTTATAAATCGGTAACTCACTTTCCTATCTCACTTCGATATTCTTGGAAATATGTAACTAATATCGTAGTTTGAAATAGTATTATTAGTAAATAAAATACTACATAAAGGCAGCAGACGATAACAAAAACATAGCAGACAATAATTATAAAAGGTTGAATTCTTTGAATTTTTTTTCCTATCCATACATATTTAATGAATTGGAAATTGCTTATTCCCAGGATTTGGAGACAATCTTCCCAGCAATTAAATAATACCCTCTTAAAGATAATGCCACACAATTGAATAACACTAATTTAGGCTAGTAAAAAGTTTCCCCCTCAATAAACTTAAAATTAGCAGACGTTACATGATATGCCCCATTAACTACATTTGAAAGTTTGCTATTTAACAAGAAAAAAAATACAAAGTATTTTCTATCTCTTTTCTTTTTACTTGTTTTTATGTATCCATTTTTTACACTTTAGTCTTAAAAACTTTTCATGTAAAGCTTAAGTGTGCGACTATAGAAAGTAAATTAGCTACTTTTAGCACTGTTTATTCTGAGTCTGACACGATGTGAAAGAATGTTATTACGTTGACTAACACAATTTTCGGTTTATATTCTAGGTTGCGAAATCCACGAACAAGCCATTTTCCTAAATAATAGTTATAAGAGAAATAAAAACTTTGGAATGAAAACGAATTCTAACAACAACAAAACAAAATTTGTGGTTTTAAAATATTCCAAATGTCTCAACTAAAATTTGAAAACTAGATTTTTAAACTTCGAAAATAGTTATATTTATGAAGCAGAATATATTTTTATTTACTCAAGCAATGCGAAAACCAAATAAGATTATTTTATTTGATTAACAAATCCCAGTGCAATGCAACGAACATTTCCGTTCAAGGTTTCATTTTATTGTCATTGCCCGTCGTATTGCTCCAGAGTGAAGTGAACCCAATGATCAATCAGCTAACCATTTTGTTGACATATTAAAAAAAAAATATTTAAGTGATATATATTTGCATACATTATTCTTGTCATTCTAAATATAAAGCTAAAACTATGCTAGAAAGTTTGCACAGTTAAGTTTATAATGCTGAAACATTTTATTGCAAAAAGCATCTTTACCCGAGACGTTTCTATGTTAGGTTTATATTCTGATTTTTTAAACCATCATATATTTGTGCAATATATTATGAATTACATTACATTTGTAAGTAGTAAATTTTTGGAAACATTTTGCAAGAAATACATACTATAGCAGAGGCATGTTAAAAAAAATAAACAAATTATTTCCTGATACACCTTGGAACCATACGATTTTTTAAAATTAAAGCTTTCTTTATACACTCTAAGACAAAAAAACGTTGTATATAGAAGGAATTGTCAGAATGCAATGAGATTTATAAGGTTGATAACATTTTTATGAATGAGTAAATGATTAAAATTTGAGAATGAAATATGCAAACATCAATGCAAAAAATTAAAAAGAGTGGTAATTATCAGAATGAAATATGCAAATCTTAATACAAGAAATTAAAAAGAGTGGTAATTGTCAGAATGAAACATGCAAACATTAATGCAAAAAATTAAAAAGAGTGATAATTATCAGAATGAAATATGCAAACATTAATGCAAAAAATTAAAAAGAGTGGTAGTTATCAGAGTGAAATATGCAAGCATTAATGCAAAAAATTAAAAAGAGTGGTAATTATCAGAATGAAATATGCAAACATTAATGCAAAAAATTAAAACGAGTGGTAATTATCAGAATGAAATATGAAAACATTAATGCAAAAAATTAAAAAGAGTAGTAATTATCAGAATGAAATATGCAAACATTAATGCAAAAAATTAAAAAGAGTGGTAATTATCAGAATGAAATATGAAACCATTCTTACCAATGTAGCATGCCCATCGTACTTTTAGGACACCATGTATTATGACTACATATAATCTACCCACATAGTTAATGTTGCTTATAAGCTTGTATAGAATAAATATTGTTAATAATAGGTCATTAAAATACATTTTGTTTAGTTTTGTGATCTAAAATTCTTTTTAATTACAAAGAAACAACGGGAATGGTATATCCAGTTTTTTACTATCAACGATCAGGGAAATATCGAGAAAGTCGTATGTAATTTAACTGTGCTTTTTGAGTTGTACCGAAAGTAACTTTTTGCATTGCTTTCATACGTACATTTCATGGATTTTAATCAATGGCTTTACTTGAATCGTCCGAGATACAGCGTAGTCTATGTGTAGAGCATGTTTCGCAGTTCTTAATAGTGGCCCTCTGATAGCATCTCTTTGGGTGGCCGTGAGCTTTAAGTCTATAATGATCACGCTGCGTGGTGGAAACTATTGAACGTGGGAGGGGCGGACATGAACACTTAACTCTGAGGTCAAGCGGTGAGCCTAATGACCCATAATATTCCCCACTTACCTAAAAAGCATTTAATGGCCCTCTGACGAAACTAGTGTAATAGCGGCTTGTTGCCCGGATCAATTTCTTTCAATTTCACACTCAGTGCCTTGGTTTCATTAAAACTGAAATAAAACCGTTTTATGTGTTTGTATAAAACCTTAATAGAAAGACGCCTGTATGGAAGTTATTCTTTTAATTAAACTCCTAAGGGGTTCATATGCATAGATCCATCTTGCAACCTGCATGACTTGTAACACGTTTTGACCTTCATGATCAATGGAATCTTTTCAGCGGATTCTATTCCAAAGAAATGAACTGTAGTCTTTCCTACTGATTTAATTCTTAAGAAAGGGCACTAGATTGAATTGCATTGGAATTTAAGGTTTTATGGCGCAAGGAAAGGGGACCAGAATAGTATTTTCAATGAATTCTATTCTAAAGAAACATGCTATATTCTTTCCAAAGAATTTAACTCTCTTAAGAAAAGGGACTAGAAGAATTAGTCTACAGGATTCTAATTCTAAAGATATTAGTAATAGTTGTAACAAAGAATTTATTTTTATATAGAGTTCTATTTATACGAGAGGACTGTCAGAATCTGTGTTCAAATGATTACATTCTTAAGAAAGGACTGGCGGAATATGTGTTGTTATTATATTCTCAAAAAAGAACTGTGGCAGAATTTATCCAAGGATTTTTTATTAACTAACAGGCTGCATATGTGTTTTTTTTAAATAAAGGATCAATACATTCTTTGCAAGGGACTTTAAATTCCCAGGAAATGGGTAGTATAGTCTTTTCAAGGAAATGACCAATAGAATGTTTATAAAAGTTGAAAATCCATGAATTCCGTAGAAAGATAAATATAGTTCGTCATGTTGTTCTTTGGGATAAAAGGAACTATATTTTACACATAAATTTTTTCGAAGCTCCAACTTATAAAAATACTCAAAAAATATAACTCTTAAAAAAAGAAAGTAACGTGTGAAATAGAAATGAAATAAATTTAGGATTAGCAACCGAAGGGTTACGAGTTCGGCAATAGGCCCAATCAAAGACTGTTGTGTTCAGGGGGGGTGGGGCACGTTAAAGCTATCGGGTCACAAATGTCCTCCCGTTGGCGTGGTGTGGAAGTTTGAAGACAAAGAGTGGGGTGCCAGCTGGGTTGTTGTTCTCTTCATCTGACCTTGGTTAAAAATTACTCGGTGTTGTTATTGTATCGTTCCTTTAGGGTCGGCAGCAATAGCCCGTTGTGTTGCTCCAGTGTGACGTTGATTAACTACCTACCTACAACCATATAGTATTATAAATTTTATCGGCTTTGTTATTATTAAAATTTTGTTCTTCGTAGACCTCAAATTGACTAATGTAATTGGTTAGCGAAGAAAGGAAATTAGATATAGGATGTCGAAATAGCTATTATAAAGCGTAATACGTTAGACCATTAAACTTTTTTATGGCTGGTTTGTTGAGATTTATGGTACAAGGTCTACATTTAGCCAAGCTGCCCGAAACACGAGGTACACAACGTCATGTAATGGTCACACTGCCATGTAATGGGCATACACACAAGGGACATTTTGCTTACACAGACGACAACAGACAAAGACACACATAAGGACAGTTACAGGAATCGAGTATGTGTGACTTATAACTTAAAGGTTGCAGGAAGAGCAGAAAATACATTTATGTATGTCGGCCCAGTATATTTACGAAAATATCTATTATTGGACGATCCTTACACTTTGCGATGAACCTTTGGAGTTAGAAACTTATTTTCTCACTTGTTGCTGATTTTTTGAAACCGCTAAGGAAATTAAGGTGTACGTATACATTAGAATAATTGTTTTTAATTTTGACTTTAGAAATTCAATTTGTTTACCACATGTAATTGGTGTATTCTTAAAATGATTTCATGGCGAAAAAATCAAAATATGCAAATAATTAATTATCTAATTAAAATATAATTAGCAAATAAGCACGTTTTTTGAAACATGATACCTCAAATTCTAATTTGTTCAGAAATACGATTCCTGTTGGAAGTTATTCCTAATATTATTCTTCATGTTTTGAGTCTCCATCAATATGTTACATGAAATAGTTTATATTTTACAATTTTTTAATCAAGGAAACGTAAAAAAATCAAAATTTTTTCAAGAATTTAAACATTTAAAAAGAATTAAAAATAAATGTTTAAACTAAATACTCTGATTGAGATTCAAAACAGACACTGTATTACATAGATCATAATGATGACAAAATAGTTACACTACGTGGATTCATTGTGGAGTAATCACGTTTTGAATAAAGAATCCTATTGCAAAATCGCAGTTCTTCACAAATCGAGTTCAAAGTTTTGAAAACATGTATCTTCATGGTGAGTATCTATCGAAAATCTTGTAACAAAAAAAAATATTTATAATACTTAAAATATCGTGGCATCTTTTAAAACCTAATAAATTGGGAATTATTTTGGCTTAATAAAACAAGATACTGATATTCTGGTCGATTTTCGGGATTTCTAGTGTATAAATACACCTTAACACATTTTCATTGATTTATTTTGGGGTAAATACACTCATGTTTAAAATTAAGAGAATTTGCATATTGTATTTTTTTATTTTCACAAAAAGTAATGAACCAAATTACTAGTTATGTAGCCGAACGATTCTCTGTATGCGTAGTATGCGTCGAACCAATGGAAACATTTTAAAGTCACTGGATCCATATCGAGAAGACCGGGACAAGGTCGTCGAAGAGCCACGACGACTAATGAGGATCGTTATTTGGCACTTTCAGCGCTGCGCCACAGGACTACTACAGTTTCACAGTTTTCACGCGAGCTATATGTTGCCACTGAACCCGAGTTTCACGGATTACTGTTGCCCGAAGGCTTCAAGAGAGACGGCCTTATGCCAGAAGACCCGCTGTTTGCGTCCCTCTCGCTGCAGCACACAAGAGCACGCGTTTAGCATGGTGCAGACCACATCAGTCTTGAACCAGGATCCAGTGAAGATGAGTCGAGATTCAACTTGGACACTAATTCTAGACGTACCCTCATCTGGAGAGAGCCTAGGACTCCTATACCAAGCCACATACATCAGCAAAATGGATTAATATGGTGTTGGATAGATCATGGTCTGCGCAGGAATCATGTTGAACGGCCGCAGACCCCTCTATATGTTTGAAAGAGGGTCCCCAACTGCTATGAGGTATAGAGAGGAAATATTAGAGCCCTAAGTTCGACTTTTCAGGGGCTCAGTTGGCCCTCGTTTCTTGTTCATGGACACAACGCTAGTTTACATCGGGCTCACCTGGTTGACGATTATCTGAAAAGTGAGTATATTCGGCGTATTGATTGGCCCCACAGATCCCCTGACCTAAACCCTATAGAACATATCTGGTACATTCTTGGGAGGGCAATTGCATCTCGCCATCCCCCTCCGAGAACCATTCTGAATCTGAAAACCGGGTTACAGCATTTTATGACTGACAATGGGACCCCTCAATTGCCTGGTGTCCAGTATGCCATCGCGCTGTGCGACTTGTCTGACTGTGACAGGGGGGACCATACCCTATATTAGACTAATTTTCGGTTGGATCTTGAAATGTGGATTTTGGACATTCCTGCACTCATGAGCTTTACTGACAATCGTTACTTTTGTGTGGAACATCTATTTCTCTGATATAACTATATTCGTACCAAATGTTTTTTAAATATGTCCATTAGTTTTCAGAAATTTGACATAATATGCAGATTTTCTTAATTTTCTCCATGAGTGTATATTCCAGCTCGATAGCAATAAAGCTATAATGTAACAATATATACGAAGTCTGCAGCATCGATGTAACTTAGAAGTGAAGGAAAGGAGAAATCGATGTCATGTGTGGAAAGTTATGAGCTTATTGAACTAACGAGTTTGATGCGAGAATCGTTTGAGGGAGTGCAAGCTCTTTGAGATAATTGCATTCAAAATCGCCGTGGGAGTAAAGCTGCGAATTTGCAAAGAAGTTCGAGTAAAACTTGAAAATTCAATCAGGAAAACTACTCAGATGATTAATAAGGCTTGTATAGAGGCTGTTTGGATATCAAACCGTGGTTCAATATTACAAGGCATTGTTCTTGGTTTTTTATTCTTGGAATGGATCCCGGTCTGTCACGAATAGGCAATTGTGTCGTTAGAAAACGACGCGAATTAATTACCTACTCTTAATAATTCTATAGATTAATTTATATATGGCCACTCTCTTTGAAAAGTAAACAACAATACTTAACATAATATTGTACAGCATAAAGGAATAGTTTCTTGACAAAAAAATCTTCTCCGACACTCGTTTTGATTCGTACATTCTAAGAAGAGTTCAAATTTGCCTGCGGCTTCAACTTCAACCTTTCGACTTCTGACGTTTCCAAAAACTAAAATCACCTCCTGTAGTAAAAGGTTTCAGACAGTGAATTCCGATTCTAGAATATAGGACAAGAAAGCTAAAGGCGATTCCAACAATAGACTTTTCAGAGCATTTTTAAAAGTTGAAGAAACGTTGTATGTAAAGAGTGTGAGGTTACAAGATGTCTACGTTGACGATAAATGCGAAAAGTCCTTGTTACAATCCATATTATTCCATATCACATGGCTGGACATTTTTTGAACAGGCCTCGTAGATATAAAAGAGCCTCTAAAGTGACAAAGAGCTGTTGCTACTGCTGCCATGAAAAGTCTCATACAATGGAAAAGGACTTTATGTGCGGATATCAAAGTGTCAACTATGAAGAGATCTAGACCTACATTTAACTTGTAGTTGGTGGCATATCATCTGGATCCGAACATACCCTTCCATAATCCCGATCTGACTAATCGATAATTAAACTACAATTAGGCATTACGTCCAAGAACAAGATCTGTAACATGAATGAAAACTATTGTTTAGTCATTTTGGTATGGTAATATCTGGCCATCAATCATTAGTCATTTTGGTATGGTATACTTAGTCATATGGACAGGCTTTTATATCATTCTCTGGAAGCATTAATGCAGTATAATGTATGTGGTCAAATAATTCATTATGTTTGGATTAATTGTTTAAAGGTTAAATATATTCACTAACGGTCGTATTTGCAACTCTAAAGTTAATCTGAGAAATAGGAAATCCGCGGGTTAGAGTTAAACCATATATTATCCGAAGACCGTATTACCAAACCACAGATTAAGTGATCCACCGATTAAAGCGATAAACGTGCTGTGTGATTGGATACTAGTATCCTCTCTCGCTCATGTGATGTTGTTTACAATTTCACTTGCGATACCTGAATCCAAAATATTCCATACTGGCCAAATAGTTCGCCGGCAGAATTGATTCAAATTTTGATTTTAAAAATGCATACTGGATAATTTAAACGCTACATTTTATCCAGGTTAGGAATATAAAATAGCATAAGTAAAGGTATTAAATTTTAGAATGGATTTTTATGACAATTTAAGTTTATTAAAAATATTTATACTCAATCGCTTGACAAATCAATGCTCAGTCCGATAGTTTTTACACACATCAGTATTGGTATGTTGATGCAAAGTTAAGGAATATTGTCATTTTTCTTTCAATCAAAATAAATCAACCAAATAATTTTTATTATGCTACGAATTTGAATCTGCCATAGACATCGCAGCAATATGCGCAGTAATCAACTATATTCCGAACTATTCCTAGCTATTCCCGAAATCCGATACCAACAGTAAAGTTCTATCATACAAATATATTTTTAAAATTTCGAATCAATCTCAACTACCTTAGTCGAAATACTGAAGTTTAGCAAACAATGAAATGCGTTGTACGATTTCTCTTACTGACAACCTCTTTCTCCTATTCCTACACAGCCGACCAACCGGTATAGTGGTTAAGGTGTTAGCCTCTAGATCGGAAGGTTCCTGGTTCGAATCCGGGTACGGGCATGGATGTTTGTAAGCGTACGGTGTAGAGGCGGCTGGTGCACCTTAACTCTGTCGTGGCCGAAAGTCCTCACGTTGGGTTGGCGTGGAAGTTTGGAGAGTGGGGTGCCAGCTCAGGTGTTGCTTCGTGATCTGACCGTGGTTCAAAATTACGAGGTGTTGTCCTCGGATCTTTCCCTCAAGGGACTGATCCCGGACCGTCGTCAATAGCCCGTTGTGTTGCTCTAGTACGACGTTAACTAAAATTACCATTACCATTACCGATTCCTACACATAAAACTAGTACTGCGCACACATACTTATAGCTCTCATTCTAGCTTCGGTTATATTGCACAAACAGGCATAAGCCACGTTATACATCATTGGCTGCAGATGTTTGAACATCAAGCTGATTATTTCAATTTTATACAAAAAATGTATTGGAAATCCGTTGCAATGCTTTAAATCACTTCATTCAGAACGGAAAGTAAATTCATTTACAAATAAAAAGACGATAATTTCATATTCATGAAATCTTCTAAAATACAGACTTGTTATGACATCACTTAATGCATGTATATAAATATCAGGTAGAAATACAAAGTAAAAAGTAAAGGTATTTCGTAAACTACTTAAAGATATGATTAGTCTTTAAGTGAAGCCAATATTTTATTGACCGTAATTTTCCTTCTCCTTCAAGATGTGTCTAATACACCGGATGAATTTAATTACATCAAAATTTTTAATCAAAGCCAACCTAACTATCAATTAATTTTCACTCAAATAGGATCATTATCGCAGAATTAGTGAGCCAAAATTGACATAAAATGACTAGGAAATAAATTAAGTTCAGTAATAATGATCGAGATTCAACACAGCTGCAATAAATGGCACAATTTGAAACCAGAGAGCCACATTCAAAGTTAGAAAGTCATTCATCAAATACAAGTGACTAAGCAGTTGTTTCATTTGAGCATCTATTAATTACTAAGCAGAGTACGCTGTTACTGAACAGGAGTGCAGGTTAATGCAACCAAATGATTTAATATGGCTCGTTTTATTAGGTAGTTCGAATCTGTCGTTGTAGATATATTCATAGTTGAGACGTAAGGCAGATTATGCTTAGCACATTCTCTCCATATTCTGTGTCGCCGATGGCATTTTAATAATTAAATTCACAAATGTGTTTTCCAGTTGATAATGATCGCGACGTAAGTGGAAAGTTTAAGTAATATTAAAATTTAAGTTAGCTAGTTCGAAACTTGATGCAACCAAAGATGACTGTGTGCAAGGGGTGTACGTTAAATCTTTCGTGGTGTCTAATGTCCTCACATTGTAGGTTATGGAAGTTTGGAGAATGAGGTGATAGCTCCATTGCTGTCTTTGCCTTGTGATTCAGAAAGATATGTTGTCGTCCTCGGATAAATCTCTTTGGGATCGAGCGGTGACCTTCGCCGATAGCCGATGTACTACTTCAGAGTGACGGAAGTTCAACTATCTATTATTTATCTTTACACTATGGGATGGGTGGACATGGCTTCCCATAACTTTCTAAATTGGTTTGATAAGGGGCATATCTAGTTTCAAGGCCAGCCCAAGAAGTCTGTCGCGCACACGAGTGCGAATTAAGTTGGTCTGTATATATAGTTATAGTGTAACCATACCAAAGCTCTTTGATTGGAAATAAGACCGGGTTGCGACGAAAGGCTTAAAACGTCTGACGTACCGCTGTGCTGTGATGATTCCACTGATGACTTCCAATATAATCCGGCTATCGATGGCACTAAATGACATAACTCCTTGTTGCCATTCCGTGTGATGTTTCACATTTAAAGTGGGGCCCTGTCGCAGTAGTATCGGTATCTCAACGGATGCATGATGTATACACTTCCTTTGCAGTTTTAATTATATACGCAACAGCTTGATGATGGCATTTTGTCACCCTGGGCCATCCTCATGAAGCTGAAATTTTCTGTTTTCTATCCATTCCGCGTATAATATCGTTAAATTGTTGCGTCGCTTCACTCCAAATGGCAAGATATGTGGCAATTTGACCATTCTCTTGTTTGTTTTTTACTTTTTTACTACTGCTATAGATAAAACTGGCACGATTTTTTTCTTGTTGTTCTTACAACTTCCAAAGCACAACTGCTGTATACTGAGTCTAAATTATTTCTGGACGCGTTTCTTACAACTTTAAGGTACAACTGCAAAACTAGCCGTTGTCTAAATTCTTTCTTGTCGATATCCAGGCACAACTGCTGTACCGGCCATAGTCTAAAGGTTAATTCCTATATAAAGTCATGTTTCGAACTCACGTGCTGTGTGTAAGAATGTTTAGCCGATGATCATATTATTAAAATTAACAGAAAGTTTTTTTGGAGTGCAAATAACTCTATCCATATGCACCCTCAAAATGTTTAATTCTATACCCTTTATCATCCGTCATTCATTTATTGGCTACAAAAATTTAGCTATACGCATATTATCAAGCAGGAATTTGCATATCGAAGTTCGCTACGATCAGATTATTTTCTGGTTGTTTGGTGATTTTGTCAAATTATGTCCTGATTTCTCTTAAATAGCCCAAAACGACAATTAATTGAAATACTGTAATGAGATTCATAATCACGCTATACGTACCTGATTTCACGCGAAGATGAAAACTTGTGAAATTAATAACTAGGAGATCGAAACATAAATTAATCAAAATTCTCTAGACATAAAATGCTAAAAAATCTATCTGCGCGTGTCCTCAAATAGAGGTAGCGAAATATACTAGGCAAATGGAAATCTTTCAATTTCAGTTAAAATCGATATTCAAAATTTTCGGAGTGATGTATATAGTCTGAATAATTAGTTCACACACTATACATATGTATAGAATAAATACTTTATTTCAGGATTGTGTTCTAATCTACGTTCACCACAGTAATATCCAGTATACCACTTGACCAGATCTGTTACAATTTATAACTATAATATAGAATAATTTTTATGCAGAAGTGGAAATACTGTAATCGGTAAGGGGTCAATAGAATATCGATAAAATGAATTAAACTGATTCCGCAGTAGATTATTTTGTTCCCGATCCAAATCTTTTATCCGAAAGTTAAATATAATATAACATGTACTGTGTCACGTTTTGAAAAGAACTTAGGATTCAACTTTAAAATGTTGTATTTTATTTATAAATTAAAGTAATTCACATTGATGTAAAATATGTGTTGATATATAAAATGTACGTCATAAATTCAAAATTAAATGTAATATGCTCTCATAAAATAGCATTAGACTACACTTGTGTTTTTGCATTTTAATGCTAGCTTAAAAATAAAATACACTATTCAACATTTTTCTGTGTTTTCCAATAGTCATGGTAATTTAATTATTTTTTTAAATAATGCCCTTTAAGAATATTTTAAAATAAATCTAGTATAGAATTACGGAACTATTTTATTTGTTTTGGTAAATATTCACAAATTAGTTAAAAGGAAAATAGAAAAAAGGGGTTCGCCTTAGTGGAAAAATATCTTACTTTTATTAATAACATATTTGGCTAAGCCTTTTTTTTAGGAGAAATGTTTAATGTATATTTCCCAAAACTTTAGGTTTTTTTTTTACGTTGCTTATAAAAATTAGTTTTAATAGGTCAGTACACCTTTTTTGTATTAAAAGCATATTTTACTCGTCAATGTTAACTGTAAGACTTTATAATTTGTTTTACATAAAAACTAAAATATTTCTGTGTAGGAGATTATTATACACTGTATTAATGATAGATGCAGTAAAACAGTCTTTATCATTTCCTAATACGAAATGGTTTTTCACTTCATTCGTTTGTTACACCAGAACTTCAACATACAAAAAGAATAGGGAATACAAACTTATTTAATGGGACCAAAAGGAAGTCAGGTGATTCTGAGAATTACTTAAAGTGACGAAGTTGCGGAATTTCGGTACGCGTTAGATATTTAAAAAAAATGCATTGGTAATGGTAATGGTAATTTTAGTTAACGTCGTACAAGAGCAACACAACGGGCTATGGAAATACATTGACGTCGGACAGTTGAACAGGGTGATTCATAAATAACTATACAATTTCAACGCACCATATAACAGTGACAATGTAAGACATTGTGTTACCTGTAACAGAAGTGTAGTTGAATGGTTCAAGTTTTTTACAGACAGTCACAGATATTCTATGTGTACAACTAGTCACACTACACACATCGAATCGGTAACCCATTTCTGATCAGACGCGTGTTAGGGTATCTAAAGCCAGTGCACTGATAGTGGTTTCGATATGCTGTTTCAACTCCGCGAGATAAACTTGAAGAAGAGGGTTAAATAAGTTATCATTTATGTAGCCCCAAAGAAAAAAGTAACTTGGTGTTGAATCAGGGCATCTGTGTGGCCATTGGGTTAATGGCATGCTGTACCGCTACGTCCAATTCAGCGGTGAAGAAGATGTTAATAGAGGTAATTTCGCATGTCAACTGACCAGTGTGGTGGTGCACCATCCAATAGGAGAGTAATAACGTTTTCAGAATTTATTGTCCAACTGGACGAATAAAGTTTTTGACGACATCTTTCGATACACTCGGTCGTCCTGGATTTGTAACTTTGCATAAATAGCCCGCAGTTTCAAATTTTTTAAGGCAATCGTAAATTTATTTTCTGGTTGGAGGTGCTTTTCCAAATCGTGATCGAAAATGTCGGAATCGTGATCGGATCGGAATTTGTCACTACAGTGACAACAGTGTCACAACAGTGACAGCTTCCGTTTTGTTCTATTCAAGAACTCAAAAAGGCCTTCTCCACTGCAGACACAGCCATTTCCACTGATCAGTCACGTGACACGCTCGCTATCGGTTACGTCACATTCCTCGGGAGGAGGACACAAACTTAATGATTAAACCTAGCAAACAGTTCATATTTGGGGACCGTGTCTTAAACTGTTCCTGTTTTACAGCTTCTGGAAACTGTATAAGTACTTATGAATCACCTTGTATAGTTAGGGTTTTGTTTCATCTCAAACTAACTTCATAGCTTAAATGTGTCCAATTACTCTTGTGCAAAAAATTTTCATAAATTCAGGGTTAATGCTCTAATCGCTACCTGTTCTTTTTCCAAAGTTCAACTCTACAAGTGGTTTCGACGAATTACCTCGTCAATAAAGATCCGACCAATTTTGCTTATGACCCGATTTCTCGCTATCAAGATGTTACCTATTTCTTAAGACAACGTCAATATCTGATCAGTTTTCTAATTAATCCTAATCTAAATAAACTAAATTGATTTCTCAAACTGTTAATTAATAACTGATTATTAACTGACTTTTCTCGATCCGGCAATTTTACATATTTGTTGATCATGGTAGGTGGCGAAGATATTGTCAATAGGTCTTACTTACCGCACTCGAGAAATGGTTTAGAAATCGTTATTCGATCGGAAGGTATTTCCTTCAATTTAATTAAAACCGAGTCGTAAAATGTAAAACTAACATTGATCTAAATTGCGAAACATTAAAATACCACTCCACTTTGAATAGTTTATTGCAAATGAAACATAACTAAGGATACAATTCGGACATTTACGATACATTTTAAATATTTAAGAATACTGTTAAATGCAATAAATTAAAATGACCTTTTCAGATGTTAAAACTTAAAAAGTGCTGACTTCCATTTAGAGTATAAAATGCTCAATCAATACATATGTTCTTTCTGCATCCTGCAGTTATTCCTGCATGGCTTCTTGTCAGCTTTGAACTTCCTGGTCAATGGAATCTTTCCGATGTTTCTTTTAACCAATAGATGTGATTATTGGACATTAAGCATGAGTGCTGTGAGATTAGGCAACGCTACACTTTGACACACTCTCAGAGATTAAATGCGTCGTTTTGTGTAACTATTGGGTAAATACACGGACATGATACGATGTCAACAAGATAAATGGCACGGAAAGGAACGCCGATTCATCACAAAAAATAAGACAAATACCTTTTTCAACTATTTACCGCAAAACAAGTTTCACAACAAAACAAAAAAAAACACGATCCCACAAATTGGTGATTCAGGAAACAGGTAATAAAAACGGTCGTTTGAAAATGCAGAGCACTTGAAAAATCGGTTTTTCTCGCCACAACGAAATCGAAGACTAAGATAAGCAGCGACAAGGACAGAACGAAATCGGAACAAAAAAGAGCTCCGGAAAAAGCAAGCCTGAGCAATGAAAACATTCCTACCACCGAAATGCAGAGAATTCGCATCTGCTACAAAAAAAAATAAATTTAATAGAAAAGCAAAAAACGCGACGTTTATTTACATTTTTACCTAGGTCTGAAAAAGATCATTTCGTATTCAGCCCGAGTTTGTACTCCTCTTCCTGTCGTTTTTATTTATCGATGTTATTTCCGACGAGACGCACGTGTTCGTATCGTATCGGGGTTTGTATCGGAATCGAAATCGGAACTGCGTGCTATCTGCGTGCCCCACTCTCTACTTTCGATTTTCCGCCATCAATGCACTTTATTTTCTGCCTCGTGCGCGAACCTCGTTCTGATTTATTTCATCTTCCATTTCTCGTCTCGTTCGATACCATCGGAAGAATGAGACCCCTGATAAATCAAAATATTTAAACTTGAAGATGTAAAAGTAAAGACGGCTAGAAATAATATCCTCTCCGCCATGATTTGAAATGCACTACATCCCAGACGTGGTGTGAGAGAAAATAAATTTGCGCCGTCGAAAGGTTTCGTTTCATAGAAATTCTACGTGGATGTGCCAAAGAAATGTGGCATTGATATGATTCTATTAGCATCTAGGATGTTGAGTCGGAAAAAGATTTCTTTTGCCGGTTACATAAAAATCGTTTTCAGTTTTGCGGAGAATTTGCCCAAATATATAGCGAGAGTGAGAATGCTGTTTATTAACATCTAGCAGTCCTCACAGTTCATGACTGTCCAACAGTCATTTATATACATTAGACGTTTTTTGTAATCTATATAAATACAAAAGGAATGTTAGTATATAGAATATTTGGATTACATTTATAGTTATACATCCGTTTGGGATCATTCTACTACAAAATGAAAGTTCTCCTTGTTGGTGTTTGTCTGTAATTGTGTGTACCGGTATTACGTCCAAATGAACCACTGATAAATGAAAATATACTCTATAACAAAAAAGGTACGCACCAAGAAGAAGATATCCAGGAGTTGTGCCGAGCTCAATCAACTTGGTACGTCGCTGACTGGGGACGTATAGAATATTTGGATTCCATTTATAGTTATACATCCGTTTGGGATCATTCTAATACAAAATGAAAGTTCATCTTGTTGGTGTTTGTCTGTAATTGTGTGTACCGGTATTACGTCCAAATGAACCACTGATAAATGAAAATATACTCTATAACAAAAAAGGTACGCACCAAGAAGGAGATATCCAGGAGTTGTGCCGAGCTCAATCAACTTGGCACGTCGCTGACTGGGGACGTATAGAATATTTGGATTCCATTTATAGTTATACATCCGTTTGTGATCATTCTAATACAAAATGAAAGTTCCTCTTGTTGGTGTTTGTCTGTAATTGTGTGTACCGGTATTACGTCCAAATGAACCACTGATAAATGAAAATATACTCTATAACAAAAAAGGTACGCACCAAGAAGGAGATATCCAGGAGTTGTGCCGAGCTCAATCAACTTGGCACGTCGCTGACTGGGGACGTATAGAATATTTGGATTCCATTTATAGTTATACATCCGTTTGGGATCTTTCTAATACAAAATGAAAGTTTCCCTTGTTGGTGTTTGTCTGTAATTGTGTGTACCGGTATTACGTCCAAATGAACCACTGATAAATGAAAATATACTCTATAACAAAAAAGGTACGCACCAAGAAGGATATATCCAGGAGTTGTGCCGAGCTCAATCAACTTGGCACGTCGCTGACTGGGGACGTATAGTCTTTAGTGACGAGTCCCGTTTCGAACTGTGTCCTGACGACAACCATAGACGTGTTTGAAGACGTTCAGAGAAACTTGGGGATCCTACCCTTACTATCGCGTGCCACACATGCTCACAACAGGGCGTTATGGTCTGGGATACTATCTCCTTTGATAACCGGACCCCTTTGGTAGTCATTTCTGGCACACTTACATCACAGCGTTACGTAGATCACATTCTACGACGGGTTGTGTTACCGTTCCTTTTGCGACATCCTGGACTCACTTTTCAACAAGATAATGTTCGGCGGCACGTGTTGCTACGAACTGTTTGCTAGCTTTTTCAACACTTCCTTGCCGGTTAGGTCTCCTGATCTCCCTCCCATAGAGCATAGTTGGTATGTTATAGGAAGGTGTTATCAACCAACCTGGAATGTTGAACATTTAGCCCGACAGTTGGAGACAATTTGGCAAGAAATTCCACAAGACACCATCCGGGAAAGTTTTCATTCTATGTCACGCTGGGTGACAGCTTGCATCCAGGCCTGAGATGTACCAACGTCGGTGGAGTGGTCGTTCACGGTAAGAAGGCGATTTGTCGCCAAATATGGTAACCTTCACCTTAAGCGGATTTTCTTCACATCTGCCGTTTTTGAAATGGCAACCCTATCTGCTGTTACGAAATTCGGCCGCCATCTTGATTTGGCGACAAAAATTAGTTGGCGACAAACGTCTTACCGTGAACGACCACTCCACCCCAACGTCTTATTAACTTCCACCCTTTGTAACGGTAGTATTCTGAAATAAATCACTCAATTTTTATGAAATTTTAATCGTTTTTTTGTCTATGTATGTTTTTTACATCCACCAATTTTTATCGAATCGGACAACTTCTTCTTGATGCGTCGATTGTTTTGTTATAGAGTGTATTTGAACTCTGGTTTGAACTCTATTTTAACATAATATGTAGAAGTAAAGACGTACTATAAATCATATCCTTTCATCCATGATTTGAAACATACTATCGCCATGACGTAATGTGAGGAAAATAAATTTATGGTACACAGACAACTCAGAAGTTCTACGTGGATATGCCGAATAAATGTGAATTTAATATTATTCCACTAACTTGTAGCTTGTTGAGTCGGAATTAAAAAAAATTATTTTATCGATTACAGAAAAACTGGTTTCTGCTTTGTTGAAAATGCGTTCAAATTTATTGCAACAATTACGCTGCAGTTCCATAACAGAGAAATCCCAATATTCGATAATTATCCAACAGTCATTTAGATGCATCAGATATTTATTGTAATCTATATAAATATAAATAGTGTTTGTACATTGAATATTTTCGCCCCATTCCAATTGTCCTCTTGGGGTCATCTAATCCTCTTGGGGTCATTTTAATGCAAAATAATTAAATGTGAATTCAATATTATTCCATTAACTTGTAGGTTGTTGAGTCGGCATTAAAAAAATTATTTTATCGATTACAGAAAAACTGGTTTCTGCTTTGTTGAAAATGTGTTCAAATTTATTGCAACAATTACGCTGCAGTTTCATAACAGAGAAATCCCAGTATTCGATAATTATCCAACAATCATTTAGATGCATCAGCCATTTATTGTAATCTATAGAAATATAAATAGTGTTTGTACATTGAATATTTTCGCCCCATTCCAATTGTCCTCTTGGGTTCATCTAATCCTCTTGCGGTCATTTTAATGCAAAATAATCGGTTTCTGTATATGGTCAATTTGTATGTATTGTGTAACCTCATTAAGTCTAAACGGCTAGTCATATTTTCGTAAAACTTAACAAGCTGTGAGTAGTCACACTAATTTAGAGATTGAACCTCATTGTGTCAGGTTGTCTGGATGTTGTCCCATTTAATGCCTATTTTTGTGTTTGTGCAACGATCACATAACATTTATTCTATGTACTTTCACAAAATGTTAATTATATTGTGAAGCATACCTAAACTTTGAGTAAACATTATTTAAATTTCCTTTCCCTACATTTTCAGGCAAGTTTCACGTTTAAAAACAGTTGAATAAGCTATCTCAGACAATTTTAATTTGACAATTTCGAGCATTGCGATTACTTGGATTGTTTTACTTAATACTCCAAAAAACAATTATACTTTTTTTAAATTATTTTTGCGGAATTTAAATTCTTATATTTAATGTATTTTGAGCTTATTTTTCTTTTTGAAATATAAACAATTTCCGAATATTTATGAAAGACAATATCCAAAGAATAAGTCATTTTAATTTGGCACTACAGCAAAGTATACATTAGTTACTGTCTGTCTAATATTGATGAAATTTTTTGTTAATTTCCTGGACGACAAGTGTACATTAGATGAACTTTCCTCACATGTCCTTGGTTTAACAACCGTCATTATAGACATTTCATGCTTAACAAGCATGCATCACGAAATATTTTGAGCCAACACTAGTAACTAATCAAATTTATTCTAATTATGATTGTTTCAATCATAAAGCAATTAAACTCATTAAATGAGCCGCGATAGCTCAGTCAGTAGAGCGTCGGGCTCGCATCAGAAGGGTTGTGGGTTCTGTCCTCGGCGGAGCCTGCAATTCCGATGATTGCGAGATCGGCGCCTCGATCTGCCTAAAGACCGTCGTGTTCACTAATGGTGACTGGGGCACGTTAAATAGTCATAAAGTCCCCCATGTTCCCATAACAAATCAATACCTCTGGAGGTACCTGATCATGGGGGTTATCGGCCTCTGATTGGGATCTAAATTACGATATGTGTGAGTGAATGGATGTATGAAAGGGACCTTCCTGTAAAACGGATGTGTCATGTATGTCGAGCAAAGTCGGACTTCCTCCCAATGCGGCTCAATAACATGGAAGGTGCACCCCAACGCGCCTCTTGCCGTCTTCAACGGACCTGGCACTCGTCTGGTCTGCCAGTGTAGGCATGAGAAACAACAACTCATTAAATTTGCATTTGTTTCTTTTCCATGTTTAAAGCAATTACCTTTGTTTTATTGAAATATACACTTAATAAAGTAATTGGGTCGATCAGTAGCTACACTGGTGTACAAAAATTAAGGACAAAGCTGAAAAATTAGCACACCAGTGGAACAAGGAGGCGGGACGGACTGAAATTACAATCAAAAGATCAACTAGGGTCAGGTACGAAGGGCCTACGCATATATGCAACAAGACGTAATGGGAGAGTGTCGGAGGGGCATAAAGGACACTTGCGGTGTAAGCTCAGCATTTCTGTGAAAGCTATTGCACGGCGTACATCAGTTTAAACGACGTCGAGCTGCTTCCTCAGTGTGAAATTTCGAACAGGCAATCTCATAGACGACATCTGGATGACCTTATCCGAGGTCTAATCATTGGGAAGATTGAGGAAGGTCGAAGTGTGACAAGTGTGGCTGCGGAGTTCTGGATCGTACACATCATTTCACGAGTTTCGAGAGCATTTAAACCTACAGGAACAGCTGTCCGAGGGTTCAGCTGTGGTCTTCCACGAGCAACCACGGCAATGGACGACCGGCTGCGATCAAGTAGCGACAGGAACCTCCTTAGGTGCCACACGGAAACTAGCGGTGTCGGGACCACTCCCCGGCTGCCCTAGGCCAATACCTGTACGCTAACGAAAGAAGGCTATCTGGCGGACGGCAAGGGTCTGCAAGACTCCATAGATGATGGTATCGGTTGCCCACGGTACCGGATAAACAGGACGTTGGGGCAGCCTGCTGTTCCGTTGGGCTACTCAGGAATGCCGATAGGTTCCTAGGAGATGCCTGGGTGTGCGCCTCTGACACCCTTCGGCACGAATCTATGAAGAAAACTTTTCCGGCTCAAAACGGACCTAAGGTTGACTGATATCATTGAGCCGGACCACATATCTTCAGCGCACACATTCCGGGGTCGACCACGTCCACGCCCTATCGTGTTCATCCTGGGCAGATAAGGGTTTTTCGGACGGCGCGTCACTAGGCCCACTTCTAAAATTTCTCATTAGAGGCTTTCCCTAGCATCCGCTAATCCGCTGTGGGTTTTCAGTAACTCGGTACGGAGGGGTCTGCTTCCATTCGAAGGAAGGAAGGTATATTGCCCTAGAGGCAAGAAGGAACAGGCGGCAGTCAGCGGGTGAAATCACAAGACACATGCAACAGACTACTGGACGACCGATATTGCGTTTTACCGTGACCAGGAGGCTGCACAATGGCACAATTTATTATTATTTAATTTATTTATATTTTACCGATATTTATCGAATATTATTTTTAGAAAAAAATCCGAAGTGCGACTTTCAAGTACTAAAAGTGTATACTTTGTAATCGCGGCTAAAGCTCAAAGTTGTCTAATTTACGAGTAGAAGTTATATTTAATAAACACATTATATCTGAAAACAATAAATTTAAAATAAAAAACGCTTTCAAATTCATCTACCATTAAAAAAAAAAATGCATTACCTTTGTTTTTTCTATAAGTATTAAAATAAATTAATAATTTTAAATGTTAAAATAAAAGAAATGTTATTAATTTAACTAAATATACTTATATTTATGTAGATGTACTGTTCAATTAAAAATAACAGAAAGTTTTATAAATTTAAGATTTGAGTTTTAAATACATCATATTCTTCACGCCAAAGGAATCAGTCTACAAAATCAATTTTAAAATGATAAGATAAAGTGTTAAGAGGTTTGGCGATTTAGTAAAAATTATATGTCTTACTGAGAAAGAATATGAAGTTTCGAATTATTTATTCATTACGTTCAAAATATCTAAAAATACAGATTCGATTTTTTTGTCTTGCGGTGCAGGTAGATGCATCTTCCACAACCATTGAATCTATCATAATGTTTACTATCATAACACACTACTCGAACTCTAATTCCTGAATTTAGCAATGTGAAAACTGCAAATAAACTGTGTTTGATTCCCGTTTGACAAATCATAGTCTAACCTTCTTAGGGGTTCGTACGCATAATTCCATCTTGTTACCTATAGTTTTCTCTGCAATGCCATCTAACCAATTTTGACCTCGATTAATGGAATTTTCACAAATGAATTTATTCTACAGAGATGAGGAAATGAAGACCAATAGTCTAGTATTTTAAGAGGTTCGCACGCATAATTCCATTTTGTTACCTGTAGTTTTCTCTGTACTGCCATCTAACCAATTTTGACATCAAAAAATTGAATTTTCACAAAGGAATTTACTAAACAGCGATGAGAAATGGATGAAAAATAGTCTAACCTTCTTAGGGGTTCGTACACATAATTCCATCTTGTTACCTTTAGTTTTCTCTGCAATGCCATCTAACCAATTTTGACCTCGAGAAATGGAATTTTCACAAAGGAATTTTATTCTACAGCGATGAGGAACGGAAGAACAATAAGCTAACCTTCTTAGGGGTTCGCACGCATAATTCCATCTTGTTACCTGTAGTTTTCTCAGCACTCCCATCTAACCAATTTTGACCTTGGGAAATGGAATTTTCATCAAGGAATTTATTCTACAGAGATGAAGAACGGAATCTTCAAAACAATTTATTTTGAAATAGTTCTATTCTAAAGAAAGGACCGATGGAAACATATTACAAATAGATAGATGTAAAAAAAAATAATAGATTCTTTCCAAATTTTCAAAAGAATTCGTGGATGATTTCAATCAATAAATGTGGTTAGTAAGCCATTCAGTGTGTTGCGTGGTAAAAGTAATACTACACTTCTTGGAAATCTTGCATCAGAGAACTAAAACTCTCCCAAATATATGCTGTCAATTTAATTACTTCACGTATGAAAATATGAAATTGAGCTTACCGACAACTTGCAAATCTACAAAACTCGAAACAGATCTTTCTCCTCGGAAATCTATGCGACAGGTATATCGACCATGGTCTTCATACAGCACAGGGTCAATCCTCAGCGCTAAGGGGTTAGTGAGGACCTCTAGATATAAACGGCCATCAAAATCAGAGGATGGGAAATGTTTCGCCTCACCAGCAGACCAACCGTATTTGCTTGTGGTGGGATCGATGATTCGGACGTCCAGAGTATATATCGGCTTGTGATAACGACTGTGGAACCACCGTAATAAGGTGGGCTTTGCAGATGTCTTCTGTGCAAGAATAGACGCAGGACATTCCAATATTGCTATGCGACCATCTACTGCTTGAACTTCTGAAAGGAAAAACAGCAAATATAAGTGCTTCTCTATACAGGAATGTACTTAGTCTGTTTGCTAGAGGAAAGTAAACATGCTTTTTTAAAAGCTACTTACAGGACCTGGAAGGAGCATGTTTTAGATAGAGTACCGGAAAAATCTTTTATTTTCACAGAAATTGAATGCAAGATATAGTGAATTCTGTTTAGAAATTTACTATAGTTGATGCAAATTTATTGCTGAATTGAGAGTTTTCTTTTTCAGGGTTTTCAACCGTTCATTCATACGATGTTTTTTTTTTTTGATTGATGCTTGCTAACTATCGAATTGTTAGAGGATATTGTGTTGGTGCTAAAATAACAGTTGTCATCTATGATAGATGACAGGTAAAGAACAGTCAATATACGAGTTTTCTTAGTTTTTCTAGACAAAATGTGTAGATACTTAGACAGGTTTTGTCGATTAACCCTCTTATAAGTTTTAATGAGATATCTCTTTTATTAGGATCTCTCGAATTTTCCCGATTTACAAGAGTGACCAGATCTTGATACCATCATCCAGGTATTTTCGATGTGTTATGATGACGAGAGGAAGATCTCGTCACTCTACTGCTAATTACAAGATATCTCGTCCAACAACATCTATTCAATTATGATAGTGATTTGATGTTTCATCAAGACTACCATGACTAACTACCATGCCACGCCATGATGGTTAAGGCTACAGAGTACCATTTTTAAAAAACATTTTGTGCAGACAGTAACATTAAAAATAATTAATGTTTTTTTTTTCAGCTTTTTTGTTAAATTGAATCCAATAAAAAAATGTCAGTTTAACAAGAACCATTATTTTAAAATTTAAAAAAAATGAAATTTTCGAAGTTTTTCAAACTCTTATAAAATATTCAATTTGTAATATGTTTTAGTTATTTCAAGTGGTTTATATTTATATGAGACAAATGTGAACAAAAGATAGTATGGAATCGACCATCAGTCTCATTGTTGAATTTTAATAATTATATTTGTAGCTATACCTGAAAAAAACATGACAATTCTACAAATATTAATTTTGACAATTTTTTAAAAATTACTAGAACTTTCAGACTTAAATCCAAACTAACTTGCATAATAAATATGTATGAAATTATCTACAAAAAAATTCTAGACTGTATCTTGTACAGACAAAAAGCCTTAGGGAATTGAAAACACTTACATCCACAATAATAGAAGTCTGAGAAAAATCCATTTTAAGTTTTTGAAGTCATAAAATAAAACTAATAATGCTTGTAGAGCTCTAATTTTTTAATATGTTATTTGCCAACTTATAAAATGTACTAAAACACTAATTTAACTCAATATGATTGAATATATTTTTTTAATTCAAAATATTATGTTTTGATATGATGAAAATCATTTATTACGGCAGCGAAAAATTATTTATCTCAATCCTAACTTAATATTTTCATACCAAATAGTTACCATATTTTGATTATTATATATTATTTATTATAATTGTAACTAAATATTGGTTTTGAAAAAGACCTTTTTATCAATATTGGTTAGGTAGTAATGAGATTCTGAAGAGAACGGAGAAATTAAACTAACAGATACGACTTTAGTAGTGAAAGTTTAAAATAATATTCATTTCACATGAGGAATTGGTTTTATTCAAAAATATTTTTAATTAAAAGTAAGAATGTAAAAATACATCAAAACAAAAACGAATTTAACCACGATCCCCCCCCCCCCCCGTGTTGTCAAATTTTTACACTGGCAACACTCAGAAAACTTCAAATATCCTTAAAACTAATTGAATATCACATGTAGAATTTTGTGCCAAGCTTCCCAACTATATGGGCTATCTACAAATGCAAAAAAAAAAAAAATCGATATTTTTTTTCATTTTTATTGTACTGTGTAGCCGTAAAAATATTTACATTATTTCTTTGTATTCTTAATAATCTCCATAATTGATCCTGGACCATCACCAATATCCCATTTTGTTACTCCAGTCTGATCCTGGCGTTAAATAAAATACTCACATACTTCTTAAGAAGCACGTTTAAACAACAGACTTGAGAACCACATAAATAAATTATCAAATAAACATAATTTTTATAATGTTATTAACAAGCTCTATAACAATGAATGATCATAGTAAAAGTATCCTTTCTTAATTGAGAAACCGAGAATTTCAGTGTAACAAGTAATTGGTAAAATGACAAAATTGAGAATTTCGGGTGGATTGAAAACTAGAATGTTTCTCCTTCGTTTTTCTTTAGAACTGTATTATCGACTTGCGTGTCTTACGCGTGAGCCATCGATTTAAAAAGCATAAAATCAGAAATAAAACGTGTAGTTAATGAAATGTTACAATATTACCTTAGAATTGGGAATACAAAATATGTGTTGAAAGGTCCACCCATTATTCTATCATAGCGCCCAAAGCAAGAAAACAATTCAATCCTTTCATGCTTCAATAACTAAATAAATTATAGGGTTAGAGATGTATACATATATTACCTTCTAGAATCGAGGCATACCGTCGAGAACTGAAAAACAAATTCATAATTTTTATTTCACGCGTTACAGTGTACATTATTCTGCTTATACCACCATAAAATAATATCCCAATCCATCACCCACCTATTAAGCCCCGTCATTCTCAGAATACTGGCATTAAAAATGCATGGTCTTGAGCGCTTACCACAGCGTTTATGGCTAACAGAAGCCCCTTTACATTCATCAGTCAAAGAGACTGGTGCCAAAACATATTGAATAATTCATGAATGGTATCAGTGCAGCATGTCGCCTAATATTACAAAGGTAAGGTTGAAGCAAACTGTAGAGTAAAGCTAAAAGGTAAATTTCGTAAATTGCCATCAAAGGCACAGCGCGAAGGGGGCATATATTTAAGCAGTGCTCTTAGCCATCAATTCACAAAAGGTACAATTTTGTAGCGTCGGGATAATATAGTTACAATAAAGATTTGCATTAGTAATAACAGGCTCAATTTGCCTGTAAAATTATGTAGGATAGTAAATTATGCACGTTTTAAATAACGCATTTGAATCCCAAGTTAGTTCATGAGTTGCATAGAATAGAGAAGAAATAGGAACTAATAAGTTCGTGACATTCTCATTGCATATTCAAAGTAGTTTTCTATTACTAGTCGATCAGCAGTAACTGAGCTGTTATGAGTTTGATTCTTTGGAACGATTGCAATTTTAGAGTGTGAGTGATAGGGTGACTTCAAATTTGTGCCTATATCCTGAAGGAGCGCTAAACGCTATGTATCTAACTGTGAGAAACTCGAATCTGCTATTATTATTTATGATAGTACATTATCTAGCTCAGTTTATCAGCGTTTGATAAAAAAAACACATAAACTACCATTAAAAATTAAAAGATAAAAATTTATTTAACCCTCTTATTCACCTAAATGATTCACATGAAATATCCGTTCTGTATCCTCCAATCTGTACTAACATGTCGTGATTTTCTGAGCAGTATTATCTTTCCTATGGCTCTTTGAAGTAATATATAGATGTAATTATTTAGTTATAACTTCATAGGGGGAATCAACACTTAAATGTTAGGAGATCTCATCAGAAGGTTAAAATGAAATATTTGACTGCCAAATTATAGTTTTAGCAATATTTCTGCATAAAACATACAGTGATCGCATTTTCTAATCATCGTACAATAGGTAAGACAATTAGTAGTATTCCATAACAAAAAAACATTTAAATATCTTTAATCAGACCATGACTTTGATTACGTCTTCACCATCAGCCACATGCATAGCTACCTTGGCCTGTTATGATGTCTTAACTTTTCTCATAAGCGTAATTTCTGTGAGTTGCCTCTGAGACTTGTTTTACAGTTGCTTTATGTTCTTACCATGGAAGGACCACTGTGACTCATCAGTGAACATATGATCCCAATAAATTTCTTTCTTAACAAAGTAGTTAGTTTGATAGTAAAATGTCTTAGACCAGTTCAACGATTCTTTCCCGGTCTAATCTTTGCTATTATTGTAATCCGGAAGTATAGATATATATCTCTGTATGGTATTTGGTAGCATCATTTTCATCGTTAAGTTTACGATCATTCGAACAAAGCTCTCCCATTTCAATTACCATCTGAGTACATTAGTCTTAATTTTCAAATTTGGTGAATGCATATCATGTTGACTACTGCATGGTTGTTGAACTAACTATGTCAAAGCTTTTTTCTTCAATATCCCATGCTTCTCTCTCTCTCTCTCTTCCGGAATAATCCCAGAATAATTCCTGTTAATTACCTACCAACCAATCTTCCGTGCAGTCACTGACGTAAAATATAAAGTGCCCTTTACATCAAAGGGTTATCTACATTGATGTTGAGACAGCAGATGTAATGCACAGCAAAGATTTTTTCCCTTAACAGTCTTAATTTTCTGAGGGATTTACATTTTAAGCAATAGTTTGTAATTAAGGTACTGAAAAACCAGTTCGCTGTAGTTAACCACTGAAAGGTTCATTGGACAAAATTTAAGGAGACCTAGAATTGTTGAAAATGTGTATGACTTTATAGCCTATATGATCCAGTACTAGTACTATCCATCAGTAAACTGATTGACCACAACAATGTGAAAAAAAAAATTCCAATTAAATTTGACAGTTGAAATGATTCTAGGCAACTACCTTCTTCTCTTAGTGTCGCCTGTGCACTTGTTTAACAATGTCTTCCATTTGATGAATTATTACGCTGTGCATTTGTTAGCGAGGGGATAAACTACGTTTCTTTAGTAAACTTCAAGTAGAGTTTATAAGGGGTAAAAATAAATTACATTAACAGAAGTTTCAAAGTTCATTCTAATCCATTCTAAAGTGTGAAATAATGATCTTTTTCTACAATGTTTTAAACAACACTCTGTGAAACATTTTAAAGTTAAACTAACACGTTTTTATGCGAAAGGAAGAACACTTTCTTTTTAACAGAAAAAATTCCTTCCCTTGCTTCAACGTGTTCTGGATACGGGGATTCTTGATAGTTTTATTAAACAGGGATTCAAGAAACCTAACCTTTTCTCTTTTTAGCTTAACAGAACAAATATTTAAGTATGGAAATTGATTCTCCTGAGGTTCTGATATTTACACAAAGGATGTTTCTTGACATTAGGATCCACGGACCAAAAAACGCAGCATTTGATTTCTTTCATGGAAAGCCATTAATGTTCATCAGTATCACATAAAACTCAGACAAGACGAAAAAATCTAAGATAGGAAAAAAAGTGCACAGAATTTTCGTTTAAGTGCGACCTTAATAGTTCATTGATGTTTTATATCAATTTCTTATGGGAATGTTCTGAACAGGCATGTGTTTTCTAGCTATTCTGGGAAAACTCTAGATGTCCAAATACCAAATATTTATGCTTACAAAATTGTTGAGTGACTAATGATTAGAATTTATAAAATGTACTTAATAGGATTTAATATTAAAATCTCAATTTCTGACACTTTATTTTTTTATTATACTGGTTTTCAAAGTCTACTTATTTGTTTCGAGGTCAAGAATAAATTAAAATTAGAAACATTTTGATTTAATCATTTAAAGTTCAAAAGGTCGTATGTGTAAACTCTGCACATATCAGTAGTATATTTTATATTTAATATTTGTAATATTATTTTTTAATATTTTATTCAAAATATTAAAAAAAATAAATGTCATATATTTACACACAGTGCCAACAATCAGTAGAGCTGCAACAGTATAAAGCAAGCAGCCACTCATCTAAATCCACTATTAAATTCTTGGATGAACTGGAAATAAACTGGTGTATAAAGTCAATTCCCTTTACTGATATCCCTTTACTGTCTCCAGATGTCTACACATTTACTTTTATGCTGATGGACTTTTAAAAAGAGCATTATTGAAGCATTGACTGAAACCGTTCAATGACTTATGGAAAACTGTGGAACAAGAATGGGATGCAAAACCTCTGTCAATACTATAAAAGTCATGATTAGCATAAAAATTAAAGGGTAGAAATATTTTAACGAGAAGGACTATCGAATAGAAAATGTAAAACACAAACATTTCATGTAAAAATGTATCTTCAATTCATTAAAATCATTCAAAAATGTCAGAACAGCCTTTGTACATTACCGTGATCACGCACGGTCGGGTTTTATAAATATATAAATGAAGTTTGACCAAAATATATAAATAAATATTGTTATGCACCCGTCGTATGATGGGCTTTTATCCTATTCTTAGTATATAAAACGCTAGATTCTGCTGTGTTTTCAGTAGCTATTAAAAATTTGATGTGTTGTGTGACGGTACGATTAGGTGAGTTTCTAATTGTTTTGATTGGTGGTGTGATGTCTCGAGCGAAACGAGATACGAATTATTAAAAATGATTATATTCGAAATCGCCATTGAAATAACATTGTGTATAAAACGATTGACGTACGCAGCTCAATTTTTAACCAGTTTTGATCAAAAATTAAGTTTTCGAAGAACATTGCTTAACCAGTATATATATTGCTGTAAAAACAACAACCTGTGAAAGCAAGGCAAGTTGGCAGATTGTGATGGGAAAAGGTTTAAATAGCCAGTGATAAACAAAAGTTGAGAAATAGTGGTGATAAAAGGTTCATACACAGCTGACGATCATGCACAGTTAGGTTTAAAAATATGTAAATGAAGTTTGACTAAAATATATAAATTTTGTTATGCACCATCGTATAACGGGAAAATTATCCTATTGTGGAGATAATCCATGAATTAGACACAAAGTTTGGCATTTGTGTCTCGGGAGTTAAAGGTATTAAGTCATTAATTTTTATATTTAAACTAATTTGACGATACGGAATCTGATTATGGCGTCAAAATATGGTGTTTCTATTATAATCTTCGTTGTTTGATTACAATGGACAATGTTTTCTACTTTTCTACTAACCTCTACTTTTCTTGGACTTTTGGGGGGTTTATGAACTCGTGGTCCTGGTCTAATTTAAAGAGACCATGTCGGGGATTAGTAACAACATATTCGTTGTTTGTGCAAAATATGATATGGAGATATACCCTTATGCAGAATTTTTATTTTAATTTGTAGAGGAAGTTATTTTCTATTCATTTAAGCCTTTGAGTTTGCTCTGGTATGGACAGTTCTCGAAATAAAGGTGGTGGTTATTTCCCCCAGTGACTTCACTGTAATAGTTACATGTCTCGGAAGGAAATGTCATGTTTTTAAAATGCCAATTTTAAACTAAGTACCCCTTAAAAATCAACGTCTATCCAGAATTTTGTTTCATGCTATAAAATTACATCTTTAAAAATAATAAATATTATAATGTACATTCAATAAATAACGGGCCATGCTCACCTGTGACCACATCAGTTCTTTTTATTCAAAAATATTGACCCTGGTGGTTAAAGTATTTATCGCATTGTGAAACTAGGCGGGATATTCCCCTCTTATTCAAGGGCTTCGATTGCTGCAAGAATCAATTTCCAACCTCCTCCTGCACTTCATCGTCCGAATGAAATCTTCCACGAAAATGTTTTTTGAGTTCTCCAAATGCATGAAAATTGCAGGAGATAGGTCAGGATTGTAAGGGGGATGGTTATAGGACCTACCACTGAAATTTCACTAGCTAACCTTTGCCAACCAACTGGTCTGGTGGTCAAAGTGTTGGCCTCTGGATCGGAAGGATCCTGGTTTGAATCCGGGGCCAGGGCATGGATGTAAATTGTGCTGTACTTTGTTAGTGGCATTGATGGTCCACCCACTGGGTGCCCCTTCACAAGTGGCCATCACTTCCGGCCTTGTAGTGGCCAAGGACAAGTCCTTAATGCCCGCTATTGGAAGTAGTGACTATCGCTTCCGGCTTTATAGTGGCCAAAGAAAAAGTAATGTGCACGCCATCATGAAAACAAAACATTTGACGGCATTTCCTGTAAGGTGATCGGTGTTATCGTGTAAGAGAATAACGCCGTGAGACAGCTTTCGCCAGGTTTTTTGATTTTATTACCTTTGGCAAATTGGTCAGTGTCGTTTGATAAGGAATCGCACTACATCTCGTTGTTCCTCTTCCATTATGCTTCCATTTCAAAGGCGTTTTGGACGGTGCTAGATCTCGTTAACCTCACCTTTTCACCACAACTCGCGACACACACGCCCTCCTGCATCAATAACACGTACGTAATGGTATTGCAATGGGCACAATGCAATATTGGATTTGATTTTCAGCAATGATGGGGATAGGGTGCAGGATTTGGTTATAGGTGAGCCACTGGGAGAAATTGATCATAGAAGTATCAGATTAAGTATAAATTTTCAGTCAGCATACACAATCAATAATTCCAAAGTAGGATAATTCCAAATTTCAGAAAGGTAAATTTTCATAGGATAAGGGAAGAGTTAAAGGAGACATTCATCATTGTATAAATTTTCAGTCAGCATACACAATCAATAATTCCAAAGTAGGATAATTCCAAATTTCAGAAAGGTAAATTTTCATAGGATAAGGGAAGAGTTAAAGGAGACATTCAAAGGGGGATTAATACCACCGCATCATTCTGAACAATGGGTGGAATTGAAGAATACGTTAGACAGGGTGATAAAATAACATGTAACGTTTGGGAAAAAAGGAAAATCTAGAAACTTGCTCCCTATGTGGTTTTCAGGGGAAACACACAAAGCTTTAAAATTGAAACAAAGAACATACAGGGTATATAAAAGCGCTGGTAACGACCGGGACATATCTGAAAGCCAGAAAGCAGTTTCAAAATATTAGTCGGAAGCAAAAGGTGTCCTTGGAGGAAAAACTAGCAAGGGAAATAAATATAAACCCAAAAGAATTTTTTTGCATATACAAGTGGTAAAAATAAATTTAGTACTACACTGGGCCCGTTGGAGGGGAGGGGAGGTGAATTAATTCAAGACGAGGTGGGAATGGTAAACTTGTTAAATGACTTTTGTCTGGAGATTTTCAATGGTAACTATAAATTGAAAAAGGATCCCAAATATGGAGCCTTTGCAGGGGGTACAGTTAAAGAATGAAAATTTAACAGGGAAGAAATAGTACATCAGTTGAAAAGAATTAAGCCATCTAAAGCACTAGAGCCAGACGATATATATCCAAGAGTACTAGTGGAATGCGCGGAAGAATTGGGGGCGTAATTAACATGATATTTTTACGGAACATATAATTACAATAGAAGGCTTTTGGTTTCCATTATACTTAAGGACAATTTTTAAACAAATATTTAACTGAACTAGTTAAGTTGATAGATAAACGCCATACTCCTTAAGATCGCGAGATATTCATAAATCGGTCATCAGTCCTGGAATATCTGAATAAAATCTCATACCATTCTGTATTTCCTAGAAAATAGATGAAATCATATCCCCATTTCGAAGCGCAGAAAGATGTGTACTCTTAGCTAGAGGTTTCCACTCTTGTAATATAGAACCCCTCAAATTGCAAAAAAGTCCCTAATTCAGAAAATGTCCTTAGAGGGGGAATTGAATGTGCAGCTTGTTTTCCAAAATACACTACAAAGGTTCAATTATATTGAAATCAGGGGACTGAGGGGGGCCATATGAGGTGCTCTATTTCATCTTCGTGTTCATAAAACCAGTCTCGGGCAATTCCACAGGTGTGAATGGGGGCATTACCATCTTGGAAGACTGGTCGTTTATCAGGAAACACAGTTTGCACCATTGGGTGAAGATGATCGGCCAGAAGACTGACATAATTCTCTCCTGTAACACGGCCATTCAGAACAACAAGTGGGCCAAGACCACGACGTGATATTGCACCCCAGATCATATCACCTAACCGCCGCCATGCTTAACCTTAGGTAGAAGACAGTCAACTTCATAGCCTTCTGGTGGCCTCCATAACGCAATACCAAGCTTGGGCCACAAACACAATCAGCAACAATCAGGCTCAAATAAAAATTACGAATGTTATGAAATTCTTAGTGGAAAACATTAACATTATCACCAACTAACAATCAGAAGACTGTGTACATTTGTATTTTATTGTTAATTTTTAGTTTCTGTCTTTTTGCTGTACATATTTAATGCAATCAATCTTTACTATTTACTATTTAAATATTAGTGTAATTTAGATAAAGTAAAAAAATGTTTCTTACTTCGTTAAATCAACTTTGCGTACGTGAGGCTGGTGGGAAAAGCAGGACTTCACCTGATATTTTAATTAAAAATTGGGAAAACTATTAACCTTACCAAAAGAGGAAAACTAATTTTAATTTAAGTATCATGCAAAATAGTAAGGGAAAATCTTGCACACCCTATGGACCCATGTTTTAAATGTACTATCAAAAGGATATTTTATCATTATTTTCAAAAGGATGTTGAGATCGGTATATGGTTGCAGAAAGAATGCACTTCAGGAACAGGAACAACAATAACTTTAATAAACAATAATAGGTTAGTTACATGGTTCGTCTCGCCTTCAGTACGAGTGCGTCTGCTGGTGTTAGTATTCAAAGACCGACTTTATATACAACTCTGCGCTACGGCAGAGTGGAGCGCCATCTACTGGGTGAATACTACAAGGATATAGAATCAGTAATATCTAAAGGATGTCTAACTCATGTAAAATATGTATCAAATTTATTTACAGAAATTTCGTCACGGGGTTGACCGGATTGGTCCGGTTTCCTTTGACGGGTTCACTCGATTTTTCCGTGGGTGACTAGTAAACACTTTAACCTGACTAAAGTCGGGAGGTGAGGGGGTCACCTGCGGTGACCAACGAACCAAACGTAAACACGTCCATTTCTCGGGAATAATGTGAACGACGATTCATCTGACCATATTACGTTCTCCCATTATTGTTGGTCCAATTTTTATGCTTGCGACACCATATTCGCCTCTTCAAGGCATTGCATGGTATAACAAATGGTTTTGAAATACTACCATGAATATTTGCCATATACTGTTCACGCCGGATAGTTTTTGATGAAACTGCTTCCTGTAGATGTGTGTTTATCTGAGATGTTATCTGGGTGCTCTTGTTTTGTGTTTTTTTACCACAATGCGCTTCAAAACCCTTCTGTCTCTGTCATTTAGCTCCCGTTTTCGACCACTGTTGTGCTTTTTAGATGATGTTTTTCCCTGTTTCAAATATGCTGACATTACAGTAGACACTGAACTTCTCCTAACACCTAAAAGTGTGGCCGTTATCGTTTCTGAGGCTCCAGAAAGACGGGTCCTAACAATCATGCCTCTTTCGAAATCAGAGAGGTCAGCCATAACGCAATTTTAACACAGAAACATGTTTCGCATCCGCCTTCTATCACTACTAGTAGCAGACTGATATGTGTGTGTACTTTCTCATCCGCTCGGGTTTACCCTTCACCGCTAGATGGCAGGAGTATACGAGAAGTTTCTTTCGAGTGCTATTTTTTCACAAGTGTTAATATTATTTTGTCCAACCCCTGTATATATCTTTATATACTCGTATTGCTACAAAAATTTGCGCACCAAGAAAAAGTCGTCAAAATGAAACAAATTGTACACACGTAAGTACTACTTTGATATAAGTGATTAGAAAATCAAAGAAAAAAGATCATTTATTGCAGAAAAAAGTACAAATGAACGGAAGTTTTATTACTCTGTTGGACACCATCTAGCGTGAATGCATGATGCGATACGAGCGGGCATTGAGGCATACAAGTTCCGTATGATGTCCTGAGACATCTAGTTCCACAGTTGATTTAAACGCGCATCTAGATTGACCAAACTCGTAGGGTGTCCAACTTGCTGTCCCAAATGATCCCAGTTATTCTCAATTGGTGACAAATCTGGGGATCGAGCAGGCCATTAAAGGGTGGTAACGTGGCGGAGGCAGTCTTGTGACATTCTTGCTGCGTGAGGACGAGCGTTGTCTTCTTGAAAAATGGCTCCTGGGAGCCCTGTCATGAGTGGCATCACATGTGGCTGAATGATGTCATGGACGTACCGCTGGGATGTCACTGTGCCATGGATCAATATTAGAGGTGACCGTGTATCGTAAGCAATGGCACCCCATACCATTACACCAGCTGTGGAAACGGTGTGTCGCTGTAAAGCGAAGGCAGGATTGAGGCGTTCACCACGGGGCCTCCACACACAAACACGACTGTCATCACTGCTCAAATTGATTCGCTGGTTCCATTATGTTGCAGTTCAATCCCGTCGTACGCAACACCACTCCAAACGGAGGCTTCGGTGGGTGGGTTTCATTAGCAGCACACGTAATGGGCGCCGCGATACCAGATGTCCTTCAGTCAGGCGCCTTACGATGGTTCGGGAAGACACAGGGGCCCAAAATGAAGTTGCTGCCTGTGTCTGGAAATCGGCCAATGAGGCAGTTGGCTCTATGCGTTTGTTTCGTATGATGTGACGGTATTTTTGACGTCTGGCCTGTCGGTGTCCTGAGGCTGGTTGCCGTGTAAATGAATTATCTTCTGTTCACTGGTCCCAACACCTCCTCACAGTAAAATCAGAACGGCCTACTTGACGAGCTACTCGCCGATCTGACAACTCAGCTTCCATTATCCCAATGATTCTTCCTCTCTCGAACTCTGACAGATGCTCGTATTGTCTTTGATGGCGGCGTAACGGCATGTCTACCTCAGCGTTTCTTTTGAAAAAGATTAAGTACACTCAAACAAGCTCTGTTTACATGTTTTATACTCCAAGGAGAACGAAGTTCAACACCCTCCAGTGGCATTATGCAATGCGCAATCACGATGGTGTGGTGTAGGGTCGATATGTGATCCCCTGCTCAGGCTATGTTAATCCTTTAGTTTTCTGTATATACTAGCCAAATTTTTATTAGCCAAGAATAAACGTCTTATTTCCAAAACTTAGTTCTTTCTTAACAAGATGCCAATTAATTCATCAAACGAACCAAAATCTTAACAACTATTTGGCGCATGTCGCCTGGATTGATGACATGGCTGTGTTAAAGTTTTGAGCTTTGGAGGAAACGTTTAGTGAGATGTGTGTCCTGGATAAAGAGTTTCTTTATGTGCCTTGTGGATGACGTAAGGAATGGAATACCTCGACACAAATAGGCGGTAAGTGCAGTTTCGTTTTCCTTTTTCTGTCCCTGTGCATTGCGAGAGTCGATCAACATCTAGTGTTTCCGATAGTGATTTTATTTGATAATAATGTGATTTTGTCTACATTGTATTCAATTATTGTGTGATTTTGTTTATATTGTGTTCAATTATTGTGTGATTTGATTTGAATAATATTCTTGATAAATATTGATTTGTTACATAATGGGTAAAAAGAAAACCAGAAGTGAAATGTCTGTAGATAACGATAGTGGTAGTAATGATATTTCTGTGTTAGAAATGAAGATTGAGCTTGCAAAGCGTGTAACTGAGCTTGAAAAGCTAAAAGTAGAACGATTAAGGTTGGAAAGTTCTAACCACCAATCTAATACTGACTCAATTGCACCTGTAGTATTATGACATATTTCAGTGGCAGACTATTTAAAAAATTTTAATTTATCTTCCGGTACCTTCCCAAGGGATCCCATTAAAATTGTGCAAAATTTTGAATCTTTAGAACGCAATTTTGTGAACTATTCAATTGCTGAGGAATTACATAGCAAAATCATCTTATGCTTGGTAGATGGGGAACTAGCAAACCACATTTATCGTAAACTCGATACACAGGAGGTAGATAATTATGAAGAAGTTAAGACGGCTATCTTTAGCGAGCTAAGGGTTTCTGCCGAGAATCTAAAATATGAGTTTGATAATATGCAGAGGAAACAAAACGAATCGATTTTTCAGTTTGCAACCAAAATTGAGCGGTACTTACAATATTATTTCATGTGTCGAAAGGTCACTGATTATGAATCTTTAGTGAAATTGCTAACGGCAGACAAATTGAAAGATTGTCTGGATGACGACGTGAAGGCTTATATATTACAACAAGAGGGCGATGGATTTCTTAGTGCTAAGGAAATTGCACAGAAAGCGGATGGTTTTGTGAGTGCCATTCAGAAACCGAAACGTAAAAGAGAAAAGTTAGAACGTCCTAATTTCCAACGAGAAAAATCAAATGGCAAGAGACAATTTTTGAAGCTATGCTTTTCTTGTGGGTCACCTAACCATGTAGCTACGTTTTGTCGAGGAACTCAAGGTCGAAGGAGGAACGAGTCGAAACGAGAGGGGTATGAAGAAACAGTAAAAAGAGATAACATTGTAGGTAGGGTAAGCTTAGAGGGGAGGTCCTTATCAGTTCCAGAGGGGAAGGAAAGTATACCAATTGAAAAAAAACGTCTGCGTTGAGAACGGGGATGCTTCAGCCAAATTTATGGTTGACACGGGAGCAGAAATCACGTGTGTTCGCAAAGGACTTTTGGGTGAAGCTGAAGAACCGCTCAAGGGTCAAGTTGTCTTAGAAGGGTCTTTTGGAAATCGAATACGTGCAAATATTAAGGTTTTGAAGCTGATGTTATCGGGAAGAAACAGAGATGGAGATACGGGAGTAGAAATTTGTTGTGCAATTGCACCTACTTTATGTAAGGTAGGTTTATTGTCGTTGCATGATTTTAACGCTTTAATGCAGAGAGAGAAAGGGAAGTTTTCAGATCGATTGTTTGAAGAGATAGGTGTAGTTACTACACGCAGTAAAATAAGAGGGAAAACTGAAACTTCTGCTGATATCGTTGAATTGGAAGACGAAGTTAGTTGCAATGATAATAAGGGCATGGAGAGAAAACAGATTTGGTAGAAATGCAGGATAGTTTAGAGATCGAAAGGGGTGATCGAATAAGTATAGAGTTGGAATTTGTATCACAGGAAGGCGAAAAATAGGAATTTTCGGAAAGTGAGAAGTTAAAATTTGAGCAACGGGAAGATAATTCACTACGCGAAGCTTTTGAATATGCAAAAAGAAAGAAAGGGGGATTCAAAATTTGCGATGGCTTTCTTTATCACGAAGAATATATGCAGGGTACTATCAATTGTCAGTTAGTGTTACCTAAAGGGAAAATACACAAAATTTTAGAATTAGCGCACAATGCTATTTTTTCTGCACCATCATGAATTTAAACGTACTTTAGAAAGGATAAAACTATCGTTTTACTGGCCAGGGATGAAGACTGAAATAAGACAATACTGCGAGAATTGTAAAGACCGTCAATTAAGAAGGAAAGTTACTAGATTCGATAGAACTCCAATAACTAGGGTAGAAAGACCTAAAAACGTTTGGGAAATTGTTAATGTTCATTGTATTGGAGAAATTTCACCTCCATCTGCTAGAGGACATAAGTATGTGCTAACTATTATAGATCAAAATACTCGTTATGCAGAAGCTGTTTGTTTAAAATCTTTATCGGCTAAAGCTACTTGCGATGCAATGCTAGCTATTTTTCAAAGGTATGGAATTCCTGAAATTATCGCATCTGATCAAAAGACAAATTTCACTAGCGAGTTAACGATGAAATTGGAGGAAATATTAGGTGTAGCTCCACGTTTTAGTACACCGGGATACCTACAAAGTAATGGTTTAATTGAGAGATTTAACCAAACTTTGAAGAACATGCTTCATTTTGCAATTAGAAACGATCCAAAAAATTGGGATAAAAGCATACCATTTTATCTTTGGGCGTATAATGAAATTTCTAGCAATACGATTGGTTACTCACCGTTTGAAATGATGTTTGGGAGAAAACCACGAGGAGTTCTTAATCTTTTAAAATATACTATGACAAATGAAATTTCACTACCGATGGGAATGACTAAAGGTGCAACTGAGCATTTAGGAGAATTAAAAGAGAGGTTTGAAGAGATAGCCGAAATTAATCAAAAGAAATATGAGAATTATTTTAATCGGAAAACTAAAATGAAACAATTCAAAGAGAGTGATCAAGTAATAATTCTTGCCCCTGATTCTTCAAATAAATTGTACACTCGTTGGCAAGGACCAGTAACAGTGTTAGGAAGAGTAAAACAAAATAGTTATCTGGTAGAAATGGCGAACGGTGGACAAAGAACGTTTCATGCAAGTAAAATTAGAGAATTTAAGGTTTCATGTTCAGTAGTCGGTGTAGTTTTTAAGTAAGATGTAGAATTTGGAGATATTCGAAAAACACCACGAAAGGTAGAAACAAATAGATTTCGGGATAATCTAGAGGAGTTACTGAAGGAAATAAATGATCTTACTAATCATCAGAGATCACGATGAAGTTCTTTTGCAGTTTCCAAATTTCTTTTCTGGGAAAATAGGTAGGAGTAAGGTTGGGATGCATGAAATAAAGCTAAAGGAGGGAAGCGAATTAAAAACGACCCATAGATACAAAGTGCCTATGCCAATGCAAGCTCAGGTAGAAGCACAAATTCAAGAGTTGCTAGATTTGGATTTGATTGAACCATCAGATGCGGAATTTAGTCATCCGATTGTATGTGTAGTAAAAAAGGACGGCGGATTGAGATTATGTTGGGATTTTAGAATGGTTAACTCACATACCTGCTTGAGTGCATTTCCAATACAAAACATTCCAAATTTGTTAGCGAAAGTAGGAGCGGCAAATTACATTACTACAATTGATTGTAAACGAGGATATCGGCAATTGCCCTTGCATAAAGATAGCCGATATTTGACTTCTTTTACCTCATATAGTAGACGATATCATCAAATTGGAAGGTAATGCCATTTGGATTATCAGGCGCAGGAGCTAGTTTTCAAAGAGTTATGAATAGAATACTAGGTAAACATAAGGAATATTCAGACGCTTATTTAGATGATACTGCTATATTTTCTCAAACATGAAAGACGCATCTTATTCATGTAGGTGCAATATTAAATGATTTAGAAAAGAACGGTTTTACGGGTAATATGACAAAATGTAAATTTGCCCAACATGAAGTTAAATTCCTAGGTCATGTAGTAGGATCTCAAACACAATCACCAGATCCTGATAAGTTAGGCGCGATAAAAGAATTAGAGAGACCCACCACCAAGTGACAAGTTCGAAGTTTAATGGGATTGTTTGGGTACTACCAGAATTTTGTACCTAATTTTGCAGAAATTGCGCGTCCGTTAACTGAATTAAAATATGTGTCTGTCTTCATACAAGCATCGCCCTCTTAGAATCCTCCAATGCAATATTAACGGGCTTAGTTCAGCAGCAACGAGGATTAAACTTGACCAGCTCCTAGAGCTGGCTGAATCGAAAGACGTACAGGTCATTGCTCTTCAAGAAACCAAACTCAAAGAGCCCAATAGACTGAAGGTTAAGGGTACACTATATTTCGTTCGAATAGAAACACTGGTGGAGCTGGCGGTGGCCTGGCCTTCTTCGTCAAGCACTTTCAGTATCAAAGCATAGATATTTTACAATTAGAAAATACTAAGCTTGAAATCCAGGGCATTTCGTTCCCTTGGAGGGGCAAAAACTTTAAAGTCTCTTAACTTAAAACTTAAAACTTAAAACTCTTACCATCCTCCTTGCTCTTCAAGTTTGCCTGACTGCCTGCTTCACTGGTCTGATGACAATACCTTTTTCCTCGGTGATCTAAACGCTAAACACCCTAACTGGGGTTGTTCTAATAGTAATGCAATATGAAATGCACTTTTAAATCTTGTGAATGATGGGAGCTTTGTGATTTTTAATGATGGTTCTCCCACGCACCTCTCATACAGCTACAATTCTAAAGAAGCGCTGGACATCTCCATCGTCAGTCCAGATATTTACCCACACTGTAGATGGACTGTGTTAAACAATATTGGTAGCGATTATTATCCCATCCTTATTGAATTGGATATAAATCAAAAGGCCTTTACGGATCGTAGGAACTACTGGAATTTCAGGAAAGCCGATTGGAAGAAATACAAAGATCTCACAAATTCTGGTGTGTTTGCTGCCCCTCTTACCAATAGCATTGACAATGATTGGACTAACTTTGCAAATGGGATTCTTAGCGCAGCAAAGCACTCGGTCCCTCGGGGTAAAGTCAAAAAGTACACACTATTCTTCTCTCACAACTCTGATACCTTGCAGCCACTTCTGAAAAAGAGAGAAGCATTGTCAGATATCTCATCTAACATCTGAAATGTATCCGACAGGGCCGGATTGAACAAAGTAAATGCAGAGATCAAACGCAAGTACGCCCTTCTAAAGCAGCAGAGATGGAACAAATTATGCACTACTCTCGACTCTAGAACCCCTGATACCAAACTGTGGAAACTGGTAAGGAATATTGACAAAAGACAACCTCAAACTGAGAGCTGTAACACTATTCTAGCCCAAGACGGGAGTGTCCCTTGCAGTCATAAATAAGCTGCAGACATTTTGGGTCAACATTACAAGAATACAAGCAGACTTCACTGCCCAAGACAAGACCATCGAGCGCAGGGCTAGAGATCTTGCGCATGGACACCGCAACACGAAGGCAAGAAATTCCTTATTCAGCAATCTTTTCTCTCCGCAAGATTTAGAACTCGCTATCGGAGATCTGAATCTTCTCAAGTCTCCTGGCCCCGATGGCATCTATGGAAAAATGATTTTGCATCTTGGTGTGCAGGCAAAGAATAGATTGCTTGACATCATTAATCTCTCCTGAAGAAAGGGTCGACTACCCAAGATCTGGAAAAAGGCAACCATTATCCCAATCAGGAAACCAGACAAAAATGCAAACTCTCCTGAAAGTTACCGACCTATTGCCTTAACAAGCATTCCATGCAAAATTATGGAAAAAATGATCCTCACCAGACTTACTTTTTTATCTCACTTCCAAAAATCTTCTACAAAAGAACAGTTTGCTTTCAGGAGAGGCCACAGTACCACCGATCAAGTTTTATACCTTGGTCAAAAAATCAGAGACTCCCAAAACATCAAACCAACCAATCCCACCGTAGCGGTATTCCTGGATCTCTCAAAGGCATTTGATAGAGTCTGGTGGAACTTACTTATTATAAAACTTCATGACAAATTTAAAATTAAGGGCAGCGCCTTTCCTGGATTGTTGTGACTTTTTAAAAGATAGACATTTTCGTGTCAAGTATGCAGAAACCCTTTCCAACTGGTATAGAACTCACCAGGGAGTCCCTCAGGGATCCAAACTTAGCCCAACATTGTTTTCATTGTTTTTGGCTGGGTTTGAAAAGATCATTCCTGAGGAGTGTGATGTCGGAATGTTCGCTGATGACAATGCGCTGTGGTGCTCGGGTTCTGATGTGAACATAATAGAATTTTCCTTAAATTCAACGTTAATTGATGTGTGGAACTTTGCGAACGACCACAAACTGACTTTTAATGTCTCAAAATCATATGTTGGATTCTTTACCACCAATAAACACTTGTACTCGTATCACCCCCAGGTCCTCTTTCAAGACCAGCCCAATTCCTATGTTAAACACCCAAAGTACTTGGGCTTTGTCTTGGATCCGGAGATCACAAGTAACGCGCACATACTAAATCTAGTTAACAAGAGCCGTAAGAGACTGCATATTCTCAAGTACATCTCCGGCAGAGACTGGGGCGCTGATGCTAATACACTCAGGGCTACATCCATAGCACTCATCAGGCACATCCTTGAGTATGGGTTCCCAGTGTACTTCTGTGCCTCAACATCTAACCTCCTCAAATTAGAGAGAGTGCAATTGAGTGCAGCTCGCATTATAACGGGCCCGAGAAACAGTTGCCCAAATGATATAGTACTTTACGAGGCCAATCTTCCACCCCTTAGTCTTGTTAGAAACTCGAATTTGGTAAAATATTTCAACAAATTGAGAAGCTATGAAAATCAGAACAGAACCTCTGAATATCTATCTAACTGGAGCAATAACCAGAGATTCAAAAGGAATAGCCCATTTAGTCTGGCCGATAAAATTAAGATTATTTTGCAACCGGTGGAGTACTCATCTCTAACACCTTGTGTTAGTCCGATTGAGGGTTTACCCGGAGTTCACTTCCACTCTGAACTGTCCCACACAAACAAAAACTCAGATGTCCCTGAATACCTACGACAGCTGGCTCTCGAGGTTATTAATTGTATTCCTAGTGAAGACACTTTGATATATACCGATGGCAGTAAAGACGAGTCAAATCACAGTGGTATCTATATTGAGAATCTTTTTATTCGACTCTCCAGACGAAACCCAGATAACTGCTCGGTCTTTAGGAGCGAATTGATTGCCATCGGGGAGGGATTAAAAACCATCCTCCACTCCACATACTCTAGCGATATATGGATTCTTACAGATAGCCGCAGCTCGATCCAACATCTACAGGACTGGAGACGGGTTAATGACCTCTTAGGCATTCAGATCCTCAATAACCTTAAAATTATTACAAAGCGTAGGGAGGTTCACTTTCAGTGGATCCCCTCCCACGTCGACGTCCCTGGCAACGAAGTTGCGGACATCTTGGCAAAAAATGGCTGTTCTGTAACGGCAACTACAGACTATGATCTTACTTTTCAAGAGATTTTCTCCATGGCGAACAATAGAGACCGGCAGGTTTGGCTCACCCCCCCCCCTTGCCTATCCCTGGTACGGTAGGAAAAGACCAGGAGGCGTATTGGATTTCGGCAAAGACAGACAGGATCAAACGGCTGTCTCGAGACTTATCAGTGGGCACCTAAGATGCATGACATTCGATTATGGCCGCAGGGTCTTCCCAACGTGTACCAAGTGCCAACTGTTAACGGCTTCCCCGGAACATATCCTCGATTGCTTGGGGCTCACTTTGGCGGATGTCCTTGATTGGCCACTCCTGGTGATTTACTTTGCTAGAATTCATGGTCTCATGGATTTGATCTAGCTGCTGCTAGATCCTGAAGGATTAGACACAACAACAACAACGAAAAAGAAAATGCGGAATAAAATAACTTGGGGAAAAAAAGTAGAGCATTCTTTCAATATTTTTAAAGAAAAGTGTAATTCTCCAATTCTAATGTCTCTTATTCCGGGTAGACTGTTTTACCTTACATGCGATGCGAGTTAGAATAGTGTAGAGGTTTGCTTGAGTCAGTTGGATGATGGTGAAATTAAACGACCTGTAGGGTATGCAAGCCAGAAACTGTCAGATTCACAGAGAAAGTGACCAGCTATCCACCGAGAAGCATATGCTATCGTGTTTGGACTTTAAGTTTGAAGAATGGACATTCGGGACGAAAATCATTGTGATTTCGGATCACAATCCTTTGTCCTTCCTCTGCAATACTTCTCCGCAGAATTCAAAACTACAACGATGGGCTCTAGCTTTGCAGAATTATGAACTAGAGGTACAGCATCGTGCTGGTGTGCATATCCCACACGTAGACGCACTATCCCGTTTAATTCGACTCTCGAACAATGCATGCGTTGAAGGGTATAATTAGCATAAACTGCACTACTCAATCATCTATGATATAACTTGACAGATTAAAGACTTAGCTGATGTCTAAGACAATTTTGGGTGAAACTTCGATAGGTGTTTTTTTTGTTTTGTTGTAGGATGAAATATTGATATTTCTGTGTTCCTTACGTGAATTTAAAAGTGTATGGCCTCAAGGTCTTAGGACCTCTGCGTCCAATTTCGGAAGGGAGGTGTGAGATCATCACCCCTGACTGCAACCGAATGTGAGGCCACCACCCGTAACTGCAACCGAAAGGCTACAGTGCAGGGTGGGCAAGAAGTGCGCGGGAAAGATCATTTTCCTGTTGTGTGATCCCCTGCTCAGGCTATATTAATCCTTTAGTTTTCTGTATATACTAGCCAAATTTTCATTAGCCAAGAATAAACGTCTTGTTTCCAAAGCTTAGTTCTTTCTTAACAAGATGCCAATTCATCAAACGAACCAAAATCCTAACACCATCGTTCTGAGGAAAAATAATTCGCATGTAGGGGTGGACATGGTCCCCAAGGACAGATGTGTACTTGTGCTGATCCATCGTGCCTTCCACAATGCTGAGTGCACCCAGTGAATGCCAGGAAAACCTTCCCCAAACCATAATGCTCTCTTCTCCTGCCTGGTAGGGTGGCCGAAAAACACTTTTTTTCGAAATCGATATTCTAATAGTGCGGAAAGGGTTCTCTCTGGGTTCAATAAACAAGGTGTAAAATATTTTTTTGATTGGGTAATATCTTCCGCCCCCGCATTGCACTTGAATTTTGGAAATTTGGGTAAAAATTGGCAATTTTTACTCGGCATAGGAATTATAATTATTTTGCAATATTGCTAGTCTAATAGTGCGGAAGAGGTGCCCACTGGGTTCAATAAGAAAGGTGTCAAATATTTTTCAATGGAATAATATCCTCTGTTCCCGCATCGCAATTGAAATTTTGCTAATTTTGAAGGAAAGTGCACTTTTTTTCGTCTTTTCATGCTGTTTGTATCTGACAGGAAGTGAAAGGAGGGGAGGGGGGAGGTGTCACAGTTTACATTCCTCTGCAGATATATCTGAAGTAGATTTAAATCTGGAAATTTACAAACTATCGACATCGAGCCATTTAATCTCTCTTACTGATCGTAAGTACAAACAATTAACTAACCCTGTTTGTATCTAAATCATCACAAATGTGACTTGGCCACCCTTCAATTGCTATGGTTGCCTACAACTTTTGAGTCTCGGATTCGGCTGTGGCTGCAATTGCTTCAAGTGCGCTTCACGATGTCGGATTCATAACTAGCAACAACTCATTTTTAGTGGTTGACAAAAACAAGTTGCGAAGGGAAAAGGCTAAAGTTAGAAAGGATTTAAAATTTCAAGTTTTAAAGCGAAGCTCAGGCATTACCGTTGAAGGGGATGTATTTCGATGGTCGTAAAGATTCTACATTGATTGAGGAAAGAGTAGAAACTAAAAGATACACAAGAAAAGCAAAAGAGGAATATTTATCTCCTATTGAAGAAACTGGTTCACGTTACATTAATCATTTGAGTCCATCAGTTGGCACCGCAAAACAGATTTCCGCGACTATTATTGGATATTTTGAAGGGATCACAAGAGATGTTTCACACCTTCTGGCAATTGGCTGCGACTGCACATCTGTTAATACCTGATGGAAATTCGGTGTTTGGAATTGAAACTTGGTAAACTTTTGCAGTGGGTAATATGTTTCCAGCATTTTAATGAACTAACTCTGAGGCATCTGTTTGAAACGTTGGATGCGCCAACAAATGGTTCAAAATCATATTTAGGTAATATTGAGAATGCGCTCCTTACATGTGAAACTTTGCCAGTGACAAATTTCGAAATTATTGACTGCGAGTTCCCAACAACTGATAGACGTGACTTAAGCAAGGATCAAATGTAATTACTAAAAATATTTCAAGCGGTGCGATTGGGTAATTGTTCTGATGAACTGGCTAGACGCAGTCCTGGTCCACTATCACATTCAACAACAACAACAACAGCGGCTGACAACAGCGAACAGAGTTCTAAGACTATATGTTAGTTATCCAGATCCTTCTTTGAAGTTGAAACAAATCGCTGAGTTTGTTATGAAAGTTTACACTCCAAACTGGTTTAATAAAAAGTCTAAACACTCGATGAAAGATGGAGCTAAGCATGTGTGGAATACTATTTCTAGATCCATGTATTTACCTCAAGACCTCAAGGATGTCGTTGATGGAGTAATGTGTCGAAATTCGTCCTTTGCTCATCATGAGAATATCGTGCTGTGTATGTTGAACGATGAAAGACCGCACATCAGAGAACTTGCTGCACGACGTATATTAAGTCTAGACAGTCATCTTCTAATAAAAGTCAGTTCATGTATTTCTACCTCCAAAACGGAATTTTGAAGCTGCTGACTATACGGAATTGATTGACTGGTCATCAATTACTATTATTTCTCCATTAATTCTCCGTGATATACCCACTGCCGTATTTAGTTTCATTGTACGTGATAAGAAAAATCCAGAATGGGACTTAGTTCACTTCCCATGTCACACACAGGCAGTTGAACGGTGTGCCAAGTTAGTGACAGAAGCATTCTCTAAGGTTTATGTGTTTTAAAGTAGAGACGGGTTCATTATATCCACTTTCTTTTCAAGATCACTTATGCCTGCATTCGACCAAATAGCTGATTTCAAGCCTCTTCCTACTGATTAAGTGTAAGTAAACTTTTGGTATTGGCATGCCATAACATTCCATAGTTACAATATTCTTAACAAATATTATATTAATATATTGCGACTCAGCTATTATTTAATAATTTTCAGGGAATATAATCAAATGTACAACACAGTATAGCAATAAATAGGGTTTGTACCCATCTATTTTTCATGTTTAATTTATTTCTATAACACATAAAAAAGTGCACTTTTCTTCAAAAACTGCAATATTTCAATTGCGATGCGGAAACAGAAGATATTATTCGATCGAATAAACATTTTACACCTTTCTTATTTAACCCAGTGTGCACTTCTTCCGCACTATTAAAATAGCAATATTGAAAAATAATTATATTTGCTACGCCGAGTAAAAATTGCAATTTTTACCCAAATTTCCAAAACCCAAGTAAGATGCGGGGAAAGAAGATATTATTCAACCAAAAAAATATTTTACATTGTGTTTATTGAACCCAGAGAGAACCCTTTCCGCACTATTAGAATAGCGATTTCGAAAAAAATTGTTTTTCGGCCCACCTTAATAAAGATTTGCCTCACTATCATGTTATCTGGTCGTCGAATTATAACAGTCTTAAGAAACAGTAACGTATTCCTAGAATCAGTGGAAGGTCCAATAACTCTTGAGAGTACTCGGTAGTAAATTGCAACAATGATACACGATGTCAAGGAATGGGTTTAAGTTCCGACCATTTGTGACAGCAATTTCGAAAAATGATTAGCTAGTAATTGACTATAACTATGCTTATCAGAGACACAAAGCAACTAGAGTGATTTCAAAGATTGTTCTAAAGTATCTGTGATTTGTTCAACTACATACGTTTTAAATGTTGGAATTCACTTTTTCAGATTGCTTGTTTGTATTTTCCTTCCTTCTCGCGAAATACTTCTTAGTGAAAACAACTCCTTAATAAGTAGTTTAAGTACTACTTGCTCGTCTATATATTTTAATATAGCTGATATGGTTAAAAGTATAAAAAACTCATTCAACGAATAGGTACCAAAATCCTTTGAAATAGCTTCAACAAGTAACAGACATTTCTAAAACAAAATATGCACACTTTTTTGGAGTGAAAATACAGATAGGGCTGTGTTGTGACACGGCCGCTAGGTTTATTGCGTATAATACTGTAGGAATACTAAACAACGGTAGTTGTCTACTAGTCTGGAAAGAACTCATTATAAGAGCAACGAGACTGGTAGGAGTCAGTTGCATTGTAGTAGGAATGCAAGGCAAGACTGTCACGAGCCATTCACATTCTGGTATTCAGTTACGAGAAAATTAATAGAACAGACACTTTTTTCCCCTGGACGCCATTGAGAGCTGACGTATTTTTTCCGAGCAGAGACGACTGCTGCCGATAATGACGGAGCTTTTTTGAAATATAACTCAACTGTACATAATAATTGTATATATTTATTCATTAAATGTCAATGTGCTGTAAGATTCGAAGTCTTTAATATAGACCTTACCAAACAGAACAACACGAATTTTACAAAAAATGAGGGTTCGGCCGCGATGTGAAAAACCGATGACGACCGCGACGATTCTCCTCCTTCGTACGAGGGCTTGAACGACGGATTAGCAGACCCCGAAAGCAGTGACGATTGAACCGGCCGGCGGAATGTTTTGACTACCTATGCAAACCTGGACTTGTGTTTTAATCATCTGCAAGAACAGTTTCATGACTTCTCCTGACGTGGTGCTGATGATAGACTGAAACGACAAAAAAGAAAACGCGTAGACGAAAAAACGCGTAGACGAAAAAGACGAGTTGACGGAAAAGACGGATAGAAGGAACTTTCGAAACTGTGAGTACATAATTTTGTTTTACTTGATGACATGGCATATTTAACTAAGGCCCGAAAAGCAGATTTGCTAACATTGATTGACGAATTAGGTCTGATAGTGCCAGCGAATCCCAAAGTAGCGCAGTGCTCGAAATTTATAATAGATTCTGAAAATTATGACGAGGAGATAACAAAAAATCTGTTGAGCGTTATTATAACTGAACGCGAAGAGAAAATTGAAGCTGAAAAACAAGCCCGCGAAGAGAAAATTGAAGCCGAAAAACAAGCCCGCGCAGAGAAAATTGAAGCCGAAAAACAAGCCCGCGAATTTGAATTAAGGAAACTCGAAATCGAAACTGCTAACAGACAAGGCAACAGTTATGGTAAAACTACCAGCCTATACAATAACGATTTATTGAAATTTATTAACCGTTACGAGACGAATAAGGATATTAGCTGTTATTTAACTTTATTTGAAAGACAGATTAGTCGTATCGAAATACCAAAAACGGAATGGGTTACACATTTGTTGGGGTTACTCCCATTGGATTTGGCTAATCTTATCACGCGTGAGCCTGACGAAAAGGCTAATGACTATGAAAATGTCAAGAGATTATTGTTGAAACGTTTTAAATTAAATCCGGAACAATTTAGGCAAAATTTCCTTTCGCATAGAAAAGAAGCGTCTTCTACTTGGAATGACTTTGCTCATGATCTGAAAAATTTCTTTGAAGAATGGACGAGTGGGTTGGAAGTATCAAATTACCAAGACCTTAAAGAACTCATGATTACCGATCAACTAAAACGAAAAATACCCAATGACGTTCGAGACCATTTTATAGACGAGCTACCGAAAATAACGAAAATAGACCAACTCGTCAATAAATTAGACGAATATGAAGCGGCTCGATGTCATTTAAAACCCAATAGAGATTCGAAAACATCAGACGATAAATATAAGAAGCGTTTCAATAGGGATTTTGACAAATTAAAGCCTCGATCTTTCGTGCGCCCTGAACAAACTAACACCAATCATATAAAATGTTACAACTGCAATGAATATGGACATAAGTCGATAAATTGTGAAAAGAAAACTGAGGGTGTGAGATGCTTTAAATGTAAAAATTATGGGCACAAGGCCGACGTGTGTCCCAAAAGAGATGTAAATAGAACTTTAATTAATAGCCCTTTTAATTCTCGTACTAAGCTAAGAAAATATGTTGAAATGTGCGGGAAAAGATCTAATGCGCTAATCGACACAGGAAGTGATGTGTCAATGATAAAATATGAATTTTATGTTGAAATTGGATCCCCAAAATTGAGTTTTGATAATGTGACTTTAATGGGTATAGGAGGAGAACACATTTCTCCTCTAGGTTTCTTTTCTACTGAAATTATTATTGATGACTGCATTATTGTTACTGATGTTTATGTTTTAAAAAATTTACCCGATGATATTGTTCTTGGGTTCGATTGCATAAATAAGTTAAATCTTACTTTATCAGAGAGCGGAATTCATGTTTTGAGCAGACGCGATAATTTTGGAGTGAATTACGCAAGAATTGTTAATTTAGCGAATACTTCAGATTCAACTAAAATTCAAACCGAAACTCATCTCGAAGTAACTAATCGTCTGGAACCAAACACTAAGTTGGAGACAAAACGAACCATAGCAGAAGATAACATGTTTTACTTTTCTTGTCACCACAAATCAGAAAATGTTAATTTAGCGGAAAGTTTCCTAACTACAATGTTTAACGCTGTGACATTTGACGAATTAGATCTAAATCATGTTTCTTGCGTTAAGCAGAAGGAGGAACTGACAAAACTTATCAGCCAATATAAACCGTGTAAGACGAGAAGCACGAACTTGGAAATGAACATTATTTTGACTGACGAGGTCCCCATAAGCCAGCGTTCACGCAGAATGCCGTTCGCTGAGCAAAAAATAGTTGAAACTCAAACACAACAGTGGTTGAAAGATGGCATCATTAAGCCTAGCTGCTCTGATTTCTCAGCCCCTATCGTGTTGTGTAAGAAGAAAGACGGTTCTTCTAGACTCTGTATTGACTATAGGAAATTGAATAAGAAAATTATTAAAGATAGATTTCCCTTACCCCTAATAGAAGACGTTTTAGATCATTTGGAAGAAGCTAAAGTTTTCACTTCCCTTGATTTAAAAAACGGATTTTTTCATGTAGATGTAAATGAGAAAAGTACCAAGTATACATCTTTCGTTACACATGAAGGGCAATATGAATTTCTGAAGGTCCCTTTTGGTTTATCGGTTAGTCCCAGTGTTTTCCAGCGGTACATATACACGGTATTTAGAGATCTTTTAAGGGATAACACTCTCGTTATCTACATGAACGACATGATAATTCCCTCACGAGATGAGAAGGAAGGAATCGAGAAACTTAAACGTGTTTTAAAAATATCATCGGAATATGGATTAGAATTGAATTTTCAGAAATGTCAATTTCTTAAACGAAAAATAGAGTTTCTTGGTTATGTAATAGAAGACGGGACAATTCGACCCTCCCCAGCTAAGACGTTGGCTGTACAGAAATTTCCACAACCACAAACAACTAAACAATTGCAAAGTTTCCTTGGTCTTTCAGGATACTTTAGGAAGTTTATTCCTCAATATGCCAAAGTGGCCAAACCTTTGAGTGATTTACTCAGAAACAATACAGAGTTTAGGTTTGGGCCAGAACAAAAAGAAGCATTTCATATTTTAAAGGAAATGTTGTCACAAAGCCCAGTACTACACATTTTTCGCCAGGGAGCGACTCTAGAACTGCATACTGATGCAAGTAGCCAAGGATTTGGGGCGGTGCTCCTCCAACAGTCAGACGACGGGAAGTTTTACCCAATATACTATAAGAGCAAAAAAACAACACCTCAACAAGAGAAGTATAGTAGTTACGAACTAGAGGTACTTGCCGTAATTGAGGCTCTTAAACACTTCAGGAACTACCTTTTAGGCTCGAAATTTAAAATATTCACCGACTGCTTAGCATTTCAGAAAACTATGGAAAAAAAGGATTTAACCCCTAAAATTGCAAGATGGTCTCTTTTCTTAGAAGAATTTGACTATGAAATAGTCCACAAACCTGGTAAACAAATGGCCCACGTGGATGCACTCAGTAGATACCCTGTAATGCAAGTGATGCAAATCATTGCAGATGACGGAATAACTCATAAAATAATTGCTTCCCAATCCAATGACGACCACATTACCGCAATTAAAAAACTGATAGAAGATGGAAGTAATTCAGATTATTTTACAAAAAACGGTGTCGTGTATAAATACGATAATGATCGTGAACTTTTAGTTGTCCCCAGAGCTATGCAAGACGAAATAATACGACATGCACACGAGAAAGGACATTTCGCTGTAAATAAAACTGAAGAGGTAGTTAAGCGTGAATTTTTTATTCCTAAATTGAGGAAACATGTTGAAGATTTTATAAGTAATTGTGTACCATGCATACTCAGTAATAAGAAGCTAGGAAAGGCTGAAGGATTTCTAAATCCAATTCCTAAAGAGGACGTTCCATTATACACTTATCACATTGATTTCATAGGTCCGTTACCTTCAACATCTATCAGTATATCTTCACGGTAGTAGACGCATTCACAAAATTCACTTGGTTATATCCTACCAAATCTACGACATCAGGTGACGCAATAAATAAACTCAAACAACAACAAAATAGTTTTGGAAATCCTGCGAGGATAATCTCGGATAGAGGATCCGCTTTTACATCTAAAGAATTTACAGATTTTTGTTGCGAAAACGGGATTGAACACCTAAAAATCACAACAGGAATCCCAAGAGGCAATGGACAAGTAGAAAGAATGCACAAAACCCTGATTCCAGTGTTATCCAAACTTTCAATTGAAGAACCGATCAAATGGTTCAAACACGTTGACGCCGTACAAAGAATACTCAATAGTACAACCTCCAGAAGCACAAGATGGACACCCTTCGAACTTTTGACAGGTGTGAAAATGCGAAACAAAGAAGATCTCAAGATAGTCCAGCTTTTAGAAGAAGAATATACTGAAGTTTTTCTAGAGAAGAGGAAGAAATTAAGAGACGATGCCAAAGAGAATATCCTAAAAATTCAGGAAGAGAATAAAAGAACGTATGATAAGAAGAGGAAGAAACCTCATCAATACAAAGAGGGCGATCTTATTGCAATTCAGCGGACTCAATTTGGTGTCGGAATGAAATTACGACCGAAATTCTTAGGACCATATCGAGTGAAGAAAGTGAAACCCCATGATCGCTATGACGTTGAGAAAGTTGGAAACCATGAAGGACCGAACTTGACGTCGACAGCAGCTGACCATATGAAGTCGTGGTTCAATAACTAATACTGAATCAATGTATTCCCAGATACTGTTTTGTGTTTTGTTTTTTTAGGTTTGTCGTGTTCCTTTCGAGGACGAAAGATCATCAGGATGGCCGATTGTAGGAATACTAAACAACGGTAGTTGTCTACTAGTCTGGAAAGAACTCATTATAAGAGCAACGAGACTGGTAGGAGTCAGTTGCATTGTAGTAGGAATGCAAGGCAAGACTGTCACGAGCCATTCACATTCTGGTATTCAGTTACGAGAAAATTAATAGAACAGACACTTTTTCCCCTGGACGCCATTGAGAGCTGACGTATTTTTTCCGAGCAGAGACGACTGCTGCCGATAATGACGGAACTTTTTTGAAATATAACTCAACTGTACATAATAATTGTATATATTTATTCATTAAATGTCAATGTGCTGTAAGATTCGAAGTCTTTAATATAGACCTTACCAAACAGAACAACACGAATCTTACAAATACTACGTCGTAAGCTATGCCATATGGTGAATGAGAGTGAAAGAAATTAGCACACGTCAAATGTTCATAGCACCGTACATATATCACAATTGGTGCATTCGCTGTTGATGTTACAGGTTGTGGCTAGGTTTAAAGCGTAGAATACTACGTCGTAAGCGATGCCATATGGTGAATGAGAGTGAAAGAACTTAGCACACGTCAAATATTCATAGCTCCGCGTATATATCACAATTGGTGCACTCGCTGTTGATGTTACAGTTTGTGGCTCATTACCGGCCTCTATGGGTTGAACTCAGTCATCCAATAATAAAACGTTTATGTGATCAGATATACTATTTTCATCGACCTTAACGGTGGAGGTACTTGGAGCAGCACTCGTATCAGACATTTGTTCACCTTGAAGGTGCGACGACTATACTTCCAAGAACTTCTTCTGAGCCCATTGACACTCAGCATCGGATGTCGGGATCTTCTTGGATTCCCCATCTCTCAATGTTTGTTCATGTTGATGTTTCTATAAATTTTCTTGTGTTTATAGAATGCATATATTTGTATATTTTGAAATGTTTACGAAATTCCAAATTTTTGGAGTCCTATATTTAAAGTATTAAATATTTAGGTGCTATTTTTAATATCGCTTCTCTACTATTATAAAAGGAAGCGTTTGGAAAGTTTTCTATAGTTATTTTGGTATTTATTATGTATGTGCATATATTTAAAAAATGTGAAAATTTTGAGGTTTTCCACTCTTTGAAGTCCAATATCTAAACAAGTATAAAGTTTTTAGGTTTTATTGTTACTATTATGTATCAAGTGTGCAAAGAAACGATACAAATGACACCTCAAACGTTGTGCTAGCATAAAATAGGCTGTAGCTAGACTAAATAATGTGAGAGGCGAGCCGTTAAAATTTGAGGCGCTCTTGCCGAGCCGGTTGAAGCTCAGCATCGGATGTCCGGATCTTCTTGGAATCCACATCCCTCAATCCTCCTTTATGTTGATGTTTCTATAGTTTTTTTTTTATGTTTAGTATGTGTGTGTGTGTGTGTGCATATATTTGTACATTTTGAAAATTTTGCGGAATTTCCAAACTTTGAAATCCGATATCTAAACAAGTATTAAATATTTAGGTTTCATATGTTATGCCGCTTCTCTACTATTATAAAATGAAGTGTTTGTTTTTTTCTGTCTGAGACCAAAGTCCGGACGAATCTACGACACTTACAATAATGAAATTTTTCACACAGGTAGTCCGAATTTTTTGCAATTTTGCTGTCTTGCCGAGTTTTAAAATTTAATCTAGAACATTTTGAAATGAATTTAATGACGTATTTAATTATTATTGTTTTCCTCAGAAAAGCAACATAAAAAAATATGTCAGATTCAGAATTTAGTTTTCCGTGTTTCCGTTTGAACGCTTTCAGCCAAGTAAACAAAACTTTTAACTGAAGTTATGTAGTTTTTTTTCAGTCTCCTAGATTGTTGAAGATAGAGTAAAAATTTCAACGGATTTCAAATCTGCGAATAATTTTACAACTGATAGATACCTTATCCAGTTAATTTTTTTAACAAGTAATCTTTCTATTAAATATTTATATTTTCGCAAGAGATTGCGACATCACGCCGATTGGATCTATTCACAATTTGAATGTGGCAGCATTTCACAATGAGCGTTGTCAATGGGTAACCAATTGGTAACACCATGGTAACAAATGGGTAACCAACAGCAATCAATGGGTAACCAAGGGTAACCAATGGGTAAACAACGGCAACCTATGGGTAACCAACGGATTGACAATGGGTAACATCACGGGTACCGTCGTGATGGCTGTTATCCAATAGGTTACGAATTCTCATTTGGTTCTCGATACAAACCAAATAGGAATTCGTAGCAATTACCGGGAGTTAGCGAGCAGTTGTCATACATGTCCACTCGAAATGAAATGTCACGGGCAACTCCGTGCTGGCCACGCAATGTCTAGTTATTTATAAAGCGCAACATGGTCGAAGTATTGGACACCTCAACCGTAGTGCACGCACAAAGGATGCCGAAGCTGGACTAAATTATGTGAATGGCGTGCCACTTCAATTTTGAAGCGCTGATGCGGAGATCGTTCATGGTCAGCATCCGATGTCGGGGTCTTCTTCGATTCCTCTTCTTTCGATCTTGCTTCCTGTTGACGTTTCTATAAATTTTCCGGCAACACCATGCCTGAAAATCGCCACTTCGGACATGGTGTTTTCGGACTCCCGGCTGCTGTTACGGGTTCAATTTCATTTTCTTCCTACTATTTTTATAATATTTTGTCTTATGCAAATGCTTTCTTTTTAGTTGTGTTTGGAGAGTAAATTAGCAATTTTTTAGTGTTTTACAGCTCATATGTAGAAAACACCATTTTGAACTGTCTGGGTCAAGCAACTCCCTGCAGACGTCCTGATCCACCAATACCTTCGTCTTCAATAATTTCAATAGAGTTTATACAGGGTGTCCCTGAATTCATGGGCCAAACATTAAGGGTAAGTAAAACACATATAAAGAAGCATTTTTTGTATAGCAACATGGGGTCGGAAATGAAAAGTGCAGGTGGTAAAACAAGATATGCTGAGGAAATGAACATAAGCTCTTTACTTATATAATATTTTTAGAGCAGACGATAAAAACGTTTAGTGACGTAGCTTAATAAAAAGATGCATTTTTGGGAAGAAAAATATTGATTAGTAGACGTTTATTTAGTTTGCATTATCAAATCGTATGCAAAACAATTTTATTGAGTTTGAATGGCATTACGCGATCTGCAAACGATTCTTTGCTGTTAGAGAATTATCTTTCTGTTAGAATCTTTGCTGTTAGAAACGATTCTTTGCTTTTCATTTCCTTGGCATTTCTTGTTTTTTCCACCTGCCCTTTTCATTTCCGACCCCATGTTGCTATACAAAAAATGCTTCTTTATATCTATTTTACTTACCCTTAAAGTTTGGCCCCTGAATTCAGGGACACCCTGTATACATAATTTTTGAACCGAGAGGAAATTCAAAACTAAAATCCTAAAGGAATTTATTAAAAATTAAAGTGTTGGCGAATCAGGTCTTCATCAGGGAGGAGCCTGACCGATACAACACCGTATGGTGTTTTGTATGTATATGAGTCGCAAGACGAAACATAAATTGTTCATATACTCCCCCAAACACCATTAAAAAAGCAAATATACAAAACATAGCATTAAAATAATTAAAAACTAAATCAAACCAGCAATAAACCTCGGGAAACCGGCAACACCAAGCCAGAAGATCGCATCCATAGCCGCTACTCACTTTGTCCAACGAATCCGCCAATAACAGAGAGTAAATTACGAAATAGAATTAGTGATGAGTTACGATACAAATTGTTGAAATTAATAAATCCTTGAAGAAAAGTAATAAAGAAAGAAGGGATTTATAGTTTTAATTTCCGTTTTTAATTTCGTTTTCTGGTTGAATACCCTTGTTTTTTATTTTGCTCTTTCGTAAACTTGCGTACGTGAATGATATAAATATTTACCTGACAGAGATAGTTGCAGCATTTGCGCACTCCTCTGCCAGTGTGCTATATTTGTATATATTTTAATTGTTATATCTAACTGTCTTTAAAATTTTCATTTTTTTTGTATATATATGTGGGGGGGGGGGAGGGGGGTTCGAGAACACAAGGGTTGGACAAAAGTATGGAAACATATAAAAAACTTGCAACATTGCCTAATATGGTGTAGGACAACCGTTGGCATTAAAAAGATCTTGCAGAATTCACGATTGGATAAATGCAGTTCCAGTATACTTAACAAGGGAATCATGTACCGTTCTTTCAGCAAGACTGTGGCAAGTTCAGAAGACGATGATAACGGTGGATAGCGATCACGGACTTTTTCCAATGTAGACCATAAAAATTCAAAAATATTGAGGTATGGTGACTAAACGCATGCCTCGACGCAAGGGATGCATGCGTTAAGGCATGCCCAAGATGAGTCAGAAGTAGCAGTATTCCATAGCGCACAGCGTAGCGCATGCAGTTCCAACATCCTTGGATCTCTGTACGCTTCAACTTTCAATTTGCAGTGTTTTGGTGAACCGAAGTTGTTGTGTTTGGGGTTATTTTAGTGTGTTATCATGAATAACGAACAACCTCTTGAATTTACAGAAGACTACAGGTCGTATGTGTGTTTGTGTAACATACACTGTAAATCTTATACGAAAAAAAAATAAACGCATCATGATTAATAAATATATTAATAACGTCATAATAAATTTTAAATCAAATTAAAAAGTATTTAAAAACGTTATTTATTAAAAACTCGTAAAGAGCATTTGATAAATTTCTCTAGGGAAATAACAACACAGGAGCCTTTAACTTTATTATCATTGCACTTAAAATATTTGTGTTCAAATTATTGTTTGTTGAAACACTTCATGGAGTTAATCTTTTTTTTATGTATTTATTTTCATAAATAGACTTAAAGAAAGAATATGAGGAGCGAAAATGTGACTATGTGTATGGGCATTAATTAAACATATTTAATGAAATGAATTAAAAACTGACAAATTAAGCTTTTTATTCAGTGCTTTTACCAGTGTAAGCTTTTTACCAGTGTAATCTTAACATAGTGTTTTATCTATTTAAATTTTCTTAGCTATGGTGCACGTTTAAAGGTGTTTAAGGATGAATATGAAACAAATTTATTTTTAAGCCAGCAAAGAGAAATATGATAAATGTACTGCGTTTAAACACTTATTTATCCTTTAGTTATTAATATAATTATTTGTAAACTAAAAGTCATCTAAGTTAATAAGCATAGTTTATACGAAATATTATTATTCGTATTTAACTCAAACATTTATAAGTATTTACCAAATGCACAATTAATAACCAAATGCACAGTTAGGTTTTACCTTCTGATTTCAGAATTAAAATTTTGAAATCCAGCTAATCGGTAACGACGATTATTTACAACTGTTTAGTAACCACTTTATACATTGTGTTTTGAATTTAGTTTTATTGATTCTACAACACCCATAAGGTCTAAATAACCACATGTATTGGTCTAAAGAATAACAGGAAATATTCCAATTATTATTAAATTCTAATAATGATCAGCAGGTGGGAGAAAGGTTAACTCAAGTCTAACAGCAACAACAAGACTTTAATCAGCTAGCAAAGGAAGGCATACATGTTAGCTGCATCCAAGATGAGAGGCGTTCGTACAATGACCCGCGATTGTATAAAACATCGGCGAAACACTACTAATTTCTCCTTTTTTTAACAACTTATTTACGGGGGAAATATCGTTCCGATTTTAAGCAGATTCAGCTGTCATTCGATGCGAGCAACAGGAAACAGGTGCAAACGATTCCAGCGATACGAATCAAAGAAAATATAACCATCGCGTTTGAACGTGTGCTCCCCAACGAATAATAATAAATTTTAACGTAAATTAATAAATGCTCATTACGCGTTTTGAAATATTCTTGCATCAAAATCGCTCGCCTTGATTTCATACATTTATTTACTTGACTAATCACTTATTATGCCGCACTGATTCCTCCTAACAGAATAGCATCATCTTCATCCATCTTGAAACTGAAGTGAGGCACGAGTGTGGACAGGTGAAGGGCATGCCTCTAAGCGCATGCGTTGACGCATGTTGTATTGAATGTTGAATTTAACGTTGAAAGGCAAGTTGAAAATGAAAGCGCACAAGTGTGGATATACCTTATCGCAAAGTCCTCCGCGCGGGGAAAAAAAACTATGCGACTCACGCTCGCCTCGTGTAGAAAAATTCAATCACGATACATCGTAAGTAAAAAGTCCGTGTCACATGTAAGTGGTTTAAAAATCCGGCTGCATCGGCAAAAAGAACGTCGCTGGTCACCACATAATGCGTTCTACGTATTCAGGAAACATGAACAGGTTAAGTTTAACAACTATAAATTTAATAAATAAGATAAGAAGGGTTTAAGTTTAGTTACAGAAGAGTTGTAGCAGACACAGCACGGACAAGGTTAAAATGCTAAGTGAAGAGCTGGAACACAACAGTAGATTGAGTTCACTACAGTTCCACACTCTGGAGTTGAGTGGTTGCTGTCCGCTGCAGTGTTTTTCGGCCCACCCTACTGCCTGGATCCTTCCGGGAATTGTTGCAGGGTGTTTGCTTTCAGACGTTTCACGCCGCATACGCCGTCCATCTGTCGAATGGAGCCTAAAACATGTTTCATCGGAAAAAGCCACCTGTCGCCACTCTGTGGACGTCCAGTTGCAGTACTGGCGTGAAAATTCCAGCCTTCGTCGCCGATGAACAGCAGTCAGCATAGGTGCATTAACCAGGTGTTTGATGCGGAAGCCCATGCTCAGCAACGTTCGCTGAACCGTTGTTGAGGATACACACTTGGTAGCCCCTTGGTTCATCTGGGCGGTCAGTTGCTCAACAGTTGTATGTCTATTCGCCCGAACGCATCTCTGTAGCCTTCATTCGCCTCTGTTATCTATTACTCGTGGTGCACCACATGTGCCACGCCGCTGATTTTGGACAGTGCCATTTTGCCATGCACGGTATACTTTTACCACGGCGGCACACGAACAGTTCGCAAAATTAGCCGTTTCCGCGAAATGCTTCCTCCCTTGGCCCGAAAGCCAATAATCATGCCCTTTTGGACGTCGGATAAATCGCTACGTTTCTGCATTACGCCAACGATTGAAATGCTTTCCGATACCCTAGGACATCCTTTAGATACACTCCACTGCAATGTGCTGCCACCTGCCTTTTGTGATTGGTTATTTCATGTTGACGTCGAAAGTAGGTGGTTGTCACATTAATGTGACTGGACTGTGTATTTTAAAAAAGTAAATGGTAAAACATTAAGAAATGTCGGTGGATCTTGGCGTTCTGAGTGAGGAGACTGACCCAGACAGCATAAAATGTTGTTTTCAACATATGAGCAGCACTAGTGTTTTGTTTGGTTTTTAATGGTGTTTGAGGAGTATATGAACAAATTTCAACCTAATACTGTTCGTATGTAGAAAACACCATTTTATGTGCACAATTGTACATTTCTCAATAAGTACAACTGCACTATGAATACAGGAGCCTTTTAATTTAATGACGAAGCATAGATGCTAGGACTTTCTCTTAGAATGATGTGTGTTTTCTTATAATGCAAATTAAAGCCATATTTATATCAAATTGTAATTTTTTTAATTGTAACATTCTTGCAATACCATGCTGGATTTGAAAGAAGAATAAAAATACCTAACATTATCTCAACGTTTTTAAAAGACACATGCATACATTTCGCTGCTGGAATAAACAAGATTAACCTTCTAACGAAATAACTAATAGGCTGATAGGAATGAAGTAATGTAGTAATCAGATTCCGAATAATCTCAGAACCTATCTCTAGTACCATTCGTCTTCTGCATTAGTTGTTTTCACTGGTTAATGAGATAGACGTGGGCCGTATTGAGCGACGTGTACTTCTCTTTTCGTGATTTTTTTTGTTCGTTAACTATTCATCTTCTATCAATTTTTTCCTCATTTGTTGTCTCCAAGTCTTACGTTGCTAATAAAACAAACAAAATTTGCTTACATATATGATGATAGAGCCATATTATTTACAACTGAAATCTGGAATAATTGCTTGTCAACCTGTCGTGTACCATGTCCATTTATCGAAACATGGAAATAAAATTCTCACCATTACTCGTGCAATAATATATTTTACCATTAAATAGTAATTAGATTTACCACTAACAATTAAGCAACATTTGGAAATAATGCATTTCCTCATAAAGCATTTCGCAAGTGAGAATCAATAGACATGTAAACACAAATTAAATAAAGCATAAAATTTATTTTATACTTTTGAAAGTCATGTGATCTTCTATCAGTAAAGATTTTATTTTCTTCAACATTTATAATTTAAGGTGTACATACACACTAGACGTTTTTTTTAAATTTTAGCTTTAAAAATCCAGTTTTTTCACATAAGTCAGTGGCGGTTTACGCTTCAAACCATTTCAGTGAGAAAAAATCATATTAAACTAATTATTAATTAGATAATTAAGATATAATGAGCTAATTAGCATCTTTTTTAGCAGTGATATCTCAAATTCTAATCTGTCTAGCAAGACAATTCTAATTGGAAATTACTTCCAATACTATTCTTCAGGTTTTGACCTTAAATCAAGTTGCTAGAAAGCAAAGTGTTTCTAATACACTTTCTTCGACAAATTTGCAAAAAAAAAACAAGTTTTTTTCTGAAAATTTAACCTTTAAAAAATCCATTAAAAATGTATTTCTTAAATAATAACTCTGATTCAGAGTCAAAACATCCACTGTATTATTTAGATTATAATGATACTAAAATGTAATTATGATAAATTAGTTTATTGTTGAGTTATTAATGTTTGAACAAAGCATACTATTGCAAAAATTTGTTTCTTCAGAAATTGAGTTTAAGGCTTTGGAAAGATCTCTGTTTATGTTGACAGTACCTAACCAAAACCTTTGTAACTAGAAAACTATTTTGAATATTTGCAATATACTGGCATCGTTTAAAAACTAAGGAATTGAAGAATAGTTTGAATAATTACCTTAATAAACACATATATTTGTTGAAAGAGCCTTAGGAAAAATGGTATTGTTCAATAAGGTCATAACTGGTTAGATGACATGAAGTAGAGACTGCAGGCTGCAAAAGCATTAATCAGGAGAATAAATTTTTATTAAGTTAAAAGTTACCAATTTCCATAGCTATCATAGAAAGCACATATCCATTGCTGGAGCGAGCGAGTTCGTACTCACGATTTGTTGTGATTTGGAGCGTAAGTGTTAGGGCTAGCGTTTTATTGTGCCGCTATACTTTATTTTTGTTTTTATAATTTGTATATTTTTCTTGCGCAAATTTGATATTAACAAATTTGATATTAACAAATTTGATATTAACAAATTTGATATTAACAAATTTGTTAGTAACAAATTTGATATTAATAAATTTGATAGTGACAAAACCATGATTGAAATTTGGATTTGAAAACGAGGTCTACGTTTCTTATGTTCGCACGGGCCTTGGGCGAACTTTTAGCAACGAGTTATGGCAGGTTAAGTCAACCCTTTTATAAAACGTTTCTTTCAGTTTTTGACGTAGAATACGTCTTAACTTTCGAAACCAGGATACCACGCTTAATTTTTAAGTGTCACAAAAAAGAGTAAGTGTGAAAAATTTAATAAATTGAAAAATATAAATGATACATAAATAAATGATATTGCGTTCAAAAGATCACTAAACAAATAATGTTAAAAATGCTCATTTATCTTGCGCTGACGTAATCGGCTGACCCAATCACAGAGCAAATTTGAGTCACGAAAATGCGCACTGCCGCTCACATTAATTCAGTCTAGCTCCAGCCTCCTATGTGTGAGCAAGACGTTTGAGAAGTCACTTGTTTCGTCTCTTCGCGCTTTATAAATAATAATAGAAATAACACATAGATATTTAGTACTTAATTACATATTAGACTTCAAAGTATGTTAATTTCGAAAACATTTCCAAATCTCCAAATATTGTCTTGCTTATTAGCAAAACTTGTACGTCCACTGTTAACGATTTAGAGTTACGAGTTTTGCTAATTACCACGACGATATATGCATAAAATACAGTAGAAAGATAAAATAAACGTCCCCAACACGAAAGATAGAGATATGAGGAATCCAAGAAGGTCCGGACATCCAATGCGGACTGTCGACGAACTCGGAGTGTGTTCTTGAAGGTATAGGTGTCGCACCTTAAAGGTGAACAAATGCATGTTACGAATGCGCCAAGAAACTTCACAGCTCAGTTCGACACAAATAGCATATCTGATGACATATGTTTTTCAATCAAATGATGGAGTTAAACTCATAGAATTTGGTAATGAGCCACAACCTTCTACATAACAGCGATTAACATTTTGATGTGGGAAATAAAAACAGTATAGAACTAATTTCTTTCACTCTCAATTCACCATATGGCCTAACTGATGTATTTCTTATACTTCGCGGCTGCTCATCCAAAAGGAAAAAAACATACGGTCGGGCCGTGTCCCGACACAGCCCCATTCGGTTTTTTTTCTTTTGAAAATCATTTTCTTTTTGATAAGTTTCAGTGTGTTCTTACGCAAATCTCGCAGCTTAGGTTTTCTTCTGGTAGGTAAACCTTTGGAAATGAGGATAGCCTAATCGTTTATTATGTGTTCACTTATGTCTGGATAAGTATATTTTGTTGTATTTTCTTAAGGAATCACGGTTGCGCAAAAAGTGCACCGCTATGATGAACGTCTTTTTGAGAAGTTCCATTCCAGGTGGTTACATGCACTTTAGATAACAATAAGAAAAAAGTGGAGCACATAAAACCATAACGTATCGGTTATAGTTTAGGTACAACAATTTCAAGCTGGAAATACTTATTTTGATGCATGAGCTAATAAAGGGAACAGAGTCTAATAACATTGCGTTAGAATATTCCTTTTCGCCCAATACCATGACGAATTGGAGGCAATTTGTTAATGAGGTTCTCAATTTGCTAATGTTCGTCAAATTACAGTCACAGAAAATAGGCGGGGTTGGGAAGACTGCTGAAATTGACGAGTCGAAATTTGGGAAACGAAAATACTATAGAGGACGTAGAGTTGAGGGGGGGCATTGGGTTTTTCGGGGATCTAAAGAGGATACGGAAAAACTGTTTTTGGTTATATTTATTCCAGCTGAAATGGGTACATAGGGAATAAAGGGGTAAATGATACTGGATACATTCATCAAACCGTAAATCATTCGTTTGTGTTTGTTTAACCGGTGTCCAAGGGACAAACTAATACTGTTAAAACAACTAAGGGACAAGTCAAAAACACGCTACCTACACATAATAGGCAGACCTCGTTTAATCTCTATTTGACCACATATTTATTCAAAGATTCGTGATTTGAAAATGGATTGTTTTAACACTTTTTTTGGAAACTATAAAGGACATAAATTGGGAGGGGTTTAAAACAACTAAAAAAATCAGTGGTTCGAGGCACAACCCATTCCGTTAAAACTAATTACATTCCGTTGCAAAACAAATTTCGTTAAAACCTATTACTTTCCGTTAAAAAAAATGATTTTTTAAAACGTTCACAAACGTGTTTTTGAAGCTTATTACTTTCCGTTGTAAATAGAAAAGTATATTTTAGTTAATTATTCCCTTAGCAACATTCGAAATGCGTCTAAAAAACGTGACAAGGCCGTTGCCACAAAACGAGACGTAATCTGATGTTCCGAAAACGAGAGATTTCAAGTAGGAAGTGTCAGTTCAACCGCTGGTGCTATGTAACTATGCAATCATAATGAATGTTTTGGTTTTAAATTCAGTCTTCCAAATGCAAATTCCAATGTGGCTTCTAGCTGCACACTTTCGCAATGCAGTCTACTTAGGAACTTCGAAGCACGATAGGGTCTTTGAGTAGAAAACAAGGCGAAAACAGCCAACCTAGTTTTACGATATAGTTGCGTACGTGTTTAGTAGGAAAATTTATTTTAGAAATGTTGTTCCTTGCTTAATCACCACATTTGTCTTTAAACTCATGCAAAGTTTCGTAGTTATTTTAAGTGTCGAATCATTTTAACTTAAACTAAATGACAAGTTAATTGCAAAAATCGTTTTCATATAAATGTTCAACAATTTCTTGACCCGATAGAATAGTACCATATGCTTTATGCGTTTCCTGGGACATGCTTTATGCAACAAAGAAAATGCCATGCCCAACGCATGTTTCAGAAAACAATTATAGAATGTTTTTTAACCCATTGATCATATATTAGAAATAGCAATCTAATTTACCTCCTGTGTTCTTTGACTAGCACACATCTCATGCACACCCGGTGTTCGTAAAATCTCTGACACTATAGTGTGATGTGTACATACGAAATCGATATGGGATAACTGTACATGAATAAGTTATAAATAGGACTTACGTCACTTTGACCATAAGATCTGTGGAGGTCAAGCAATCACAGTGGTTGAATATGTGATAGTGAACTTGCTGCCATTGGTCAAGGTGTTGAGAAGGAATCTGGATTTTGTTGGAGGTGGAGCTTACGAGGGGAGGAGCTTGGAACTTTTCAAAGAGCTCAGCCTTCAATCATATTGGACCTGGTTCTTATGTTTCAGTTTCGTAAATTTGCTGAACTTCTACTCTCTCTATATATATGTGTGTGTGTGTGTGTCTGCTGCAAGAATGTCGTCAGCTCAGCTGTAGATTACGGACTTGGTTCCCTGGTCCGTAAGCGTCTCTCTAACTCGTCCCACAAATGTTCTATGGGGTTTAGGTCGGGACTTTGAGCAGGCCAGGGAAGAAGTTTTACATACATATATTGATACCACTGCTTGACAGAGGCTGATGACACGAAACGTTGTCGTCCTGGAAGTAACATTTGTCCTTTCCATAAAATTACAAGAGCGTAGGAAGAACCTGAGTGTCCAAAATGTTCATGTAGGCATTGGCGTTCAATTTACCTGGTACAACAAGCAAAGGCCCCTGTCCATGCCACGAAAAACACCCCCAAACAAGTTGTCGGATTTTATGCAAATCCGCTGGCAGACAAAAGAGTGATTTAACTTGCAAATGTTAGAATTTCGTCGGTCTTAGATTTGTGTGCCTCTGAATACATTTATTCTGACTATGAACACATTTATTCTGCCTCTGAATTCATTTACTTTGCCTCTGAAAGTATTCATCCCGTCGTCTTGTCAAACTAATAATCTTTTTGCAGCAGAGAACATTTTCAAACTATCATAATTATTACAAGCAAGTTGACAAATATAGATAAATGACAACAAATATAAGACACATCAGGAACTACCATTTCGATAATCATAAATTTAAAAAAAATTGCAAAATAGAGATGATTTATTAAAGAATTAGAATTTATTACGGAATGTCAAAGTTTCAGCGATTTATTGTAAGAGGTTTAGTTGGATTTATATGCATTGATCAATCACCTTCAACGAACACTCTCTCTCTCTCTCTCTTTGTTTCTACTGTATATTAATATGGTCTAGATTATTTTCAGTATTTATATAATTGAAAACATTTTTCAGAAGATTTTTATTTTATCATTGTACGTCAAACATATATGTGCACATGTGTTACTTTAATGTATTAACATTTTATATGATCACATACCGTTACCAAGGATAGATTTTGCCACGAATGCATTCATAGAAAGTAAGAGAAATATCTTCTGACAGTTCATAATAAATTCATTTGGAAAAGCAATTGCTTGAATCTATAATATGAAAAAAACAAAAAACATAACAATCATTAAGAATGATAATAAAGTAATTATTGTTATTATACGGACCAATAAGTTTGTATATATTTAATAATCATTAACAATGACAATAAAGTAATTATTATACGTACCAATATTTGTACGTATATAATCATCATTTACTCATGTACTTACATTGAAATACATCATGGTTACAAAAAATATGAAGATAAATCTGTTATTTATACAATTTTTTACTGAGTATAATTTATTTGATTCGTCCAATTGTTTCGTTTATTACTAACAATCATTAAAAAAATTACTGAGCTCATTTGTAAAAATAAGTATTTATATAAGATATGAAATTAATGTTTATATGCTATTTTTAAACAAATAAAACTGCAGACGGTCTTAAAGTAACTGTAATCTATGGTATTCAGTAATTATATTCTGCAAAGTCAAGATTAATTTAGCAATACAGATTGATTATTATTCTATTAATAATTGCTTATTAAGTTATGTTATTCTCATTTACGAAAAAATAGTTTAAGTGAGAGAAATGTAGGAACTAACTGTTTAGGGTTGGATATTGCTGTATAATGTACGAGGGTAATCCAGGAAGTAAGTTTCACAAAGCCCGTAAAAAAACATAATTACCTGGAAAGATTTATTGTAAAAGATACAGCAATATTTCAGCTACTTCTCATCATAATAACCTATGGAATGGTAGCACTTGTCATCCCGTGGAATACGTTTTGTAGTCCATTGTCATAGAGTTAAGTGTCTGTCACACGGGAATAGAGCCACAAACAATATGCTGTAGAAGTTCGTTGGGAGCTGTTTGACCATCCCCCTTTTGTCCCGATCTTGCTCTCAGAGACTTCCACCTGTTCTTCCACCTGGAAAAAGTCGTCTCCGGTCATCACTTTTCCACTGACGAAGACCTGTAGACAACTGTAACACGCTGGATCTGTTCCTAGGCGGCATACTCCTGTGACACTGGAATTCAAAAACTTATCCCATGGTATGACGAGTGTTACGATTCCTGTGGTTACTATGTTGAGAAGTAGCTGAAATATTGCTGTGTCTTTTGCGATAAATATTTCCAGGTGATTATGTTTTGTTTTTTTCTGGATGCTCCTTTTATATTATTATAGCCAACAAATAAAGCATGCATTTCACCAAACTAGAAACGTCAGACTTGAAGAACGCTTTTTAAGTAACCATCACGTCACACATATTGGTTATAATTGTATGCTTAAATCAATCGATATGAAACTATATGAGTAAATATGAAGTACTCAACATATGGACACTTTTTAAAGGCTAAAGTATTCCATTATTGTATCTCTTTATTGTAACGCCATCGTAAATACAGACTGTGTTCATTTAGTCAATCTTCACATTATAAACACACTTACGTATGGGATAATTGTGTTGCAGAACTCAAAGCAGTTGAAAATAAATTATCCAAGCTAGCCAGTATGTTATATATTGGTTATAATTATTTGCTAGAATACTGAGTTGCAAACATATGAGTAAATGTAAAGAAGCAATCATCTGATTACATTTTTAAGACAAAGGTATTCCTTTATTCTATCAAATAAACACACCTATATAAGCTAATTCTATTCAGTTTATCGACCTTCCCGTTATGAATAGACATTGATATTGTAGGAGGATTCCTTTGCAAAATCAAATGTATCTAATTTGGGAAAACATTCTAGATGACCATTATGTCACATAATGGTTGCAATCATTTGATGAAATCAAGCGAGCTGCAAATATATGAGTAAATGCGAAATTACCAACACATTGATACATTGCAAGGGAAAATATACAGTTATTCTACTAAATGAACACATCCCTGCAAAGACTAATTTGATTCCGCTAGTCGACCCTCATGCAATGAATAGACATAGATATTATAGGAGGATTCCTTTGCAGAACTCAGTGCAGTTAAGTTGGAAATAATCTCCGAATCCGCTAACTTTGTTCGGAAGTCGAATATATAGTTTCCCCAGGAGACTCCACACCGAACCTAACCTAATATCTGACTTAATCTATGATTAGGATTGGGGTTGATACTCTTTATTTCCAATGCTCAAGTGTAGGATCTCTTTCTATTATCTATCCGCAGCTGTGATTGCTATCGCTCTTATTGAGCTAATAGGAAGAACTAATGAAGGTTCACCTTAGAGCAGTTAAGATCCCGCAGGGGGTATTCCTTGGGATTCTGCCACAATCGTCCGTCGTGAAGTAAAGGAAACAGCCGGGAATAGTTTAGCACACCTCACATGCTGTTAAGCGATAGATTTTATCTCCTTAAATTAATTAGTAACATCCACGTGTGTATGCTTTACATTAGTACATGAAGTTCCGAGCGGTGTACAGCAAGAATGACACATATGTGCCTTACAAATGGTGAAAAGGTAACAATCTGAGAGGTGTATCCGCATAAATCCCTTCTGCAACAACTTTCCTGCAGGGTAGTTTTGACATTCTTGACCAATGGTATACCTTCTGAAAGTTATCAACCAATTGATGCTGTTAGTTAATAGAATCATGTGATATGTAGAAAAGTAACTACACACTACTTGGAAAACTACTCTACTAAGGTTAAACTGTGTTAAGATATATTCCATTTCAACGTTTTAGTTGAACAAGTGCCTTTTGGTTAGTAGTATTTTGGTAAGTGTGAACACCAATATTAGATACTGCTGTTTAGGGAAAACTATTGTATGTAACACACACACACACACACACATATGAAAATGTTTAAAATGAAATTTTAAAAGGTGACGGATACCAAAAAGGTATGCGCATGAGTAGTAATTTATTTAATTACTTAAATGTGTTCCACTTTTAAAAATAAAAATAATTATTATAGAGAAAAATCTTACTTGAGCATTAAATTTCTCAATGAGAAATTCAATGGTAAATAAAATTTACATTTACCACAAAGGTGATTGAAAACTTCAGTTAAATTTAAAGAATGATCATAATGTTTCATTACTTAAGGATTCGAATTTAATGAAAGTGGTTGCATGTGTTGACTATTTCCATGGCATCGTAATTACATCTCTGAATGTAGAAACTAATAAAATCTACTTCAATTGTAGGTTCTTTTCATTCTGCTTTGTTATTTTGATTTAGCATTTCAGTTATAAACTATAATTAACTAAGCATAACTTCTCTAGATGTATTTGTACAGTGAAATTTTAACTTCTAGTTGTAGACGAATAAATAACTATAGTAAATTATGTATTGTGTTTGAGAACTCTCTCTTATATATCACAACATGTAGGCTAGTTTAGCTTTATATTTTATATTTATTAAAAAAACAAATTTTTTATGATTTTAGGAGTACAATGAATTGATTCGTATCTCAAGAAACTTGTTTCTATTAAAAAACGTTTTCCCTGTCTTGTATTTAAAATTAAACCGTGTATATTTTCATTTCACCTTTGGTAAGTACCTCTTCAAAATTGTAAATTGTGAGTGAAAGTAAATACCACACCTTAATATTTTAATAAATATGATGCCTATGAACATTCCTGAATACATTTGTATACTTTCTTAAATATTTTTAAACTGAAATTCGTTTTAAAGAATTTTTTCATTAAGGATTTATAGCTTACTTCGTAACGCACAGTATACTACATATTAATATTAGTTTCATTTAAGGATACATATATTTACTCAGTAAAAAAGGTCGTATGTTAAAAATTCTATTATTTTTTTCTTTTATTAATGTTAGTGTCCTTTTGTGATTTCCATCTGATGAAAAAAATTCTTATGTCGTCAGCGTATCCAATAAATTAAGAACAAAACCCAAATTTTTATAATTATAGAATTAAATCATCAGGAAATAATTTGGTTTTATCCGCTTTCCTGAAAAATACAGCTTTTAGACATACGAGCATTTTCACGTTGAGTGACAAAATTTGACTTTTATAAAAATATTCAGCAAATTAAACTTACAAAATAGAAGAAGACCATATACATCACGTATATTTTTCACTTTTACTAATTAGTATGAAAGTATTTTCATATATTTCAGGAAGTTTATACTCAATATTTTTTAATCTAGACAATGCTCTTAATTTCATAAACAACGCCTAATATTTTATTATGTGCGGATTTACAAGAACATCAAGGAAATATTCATCACTGAAGAAAACAAACTCCTTTGGAAATGATAAAAAACTATGTTTAAGGAACTGAATTTTCTTAAATTATTGCTAGCGAGTTTCAAACAAACCCAAAACAAAAATATTTCTCAAAGTAGCAGAGATGGAAGTAATTTAATTAGGCATGAATTAAAGTTTTATTTCAGAATTCGCATTCTTTGCTGTGGAGTTTAATTGTTGTTTATTAAAAAAAAAAAGGTAAAAACGGCCAGCCCTCGTGAAATAATTACGAATAATTAAACAAAGTTGACGGTAATTTGATTGCAGAGATGCCCCTGGAGAAATCTTAAAAGTTTTTTTGCAAATCACGAGAAAAATAAAATCTCGTGAACTCAGTTCAGAAAAAAGTACGCTCTTACTCAGAAACAAATATTTTGTTTTAATCGCTGCAAAACTTCAGATAAAATGAAGTATAATTATAATATACAGATGCGACAGGATTGCCCAAACGTATTCTTAATAAGCTATACAGTTTCAAAAAATGTAGCTGCGAATGCCAAAAAAGATAGAAACATTTTTTAAGGTGGTTATTGTAATAATGCATTGTCTTTTATTTTTAAAATCAATTTGCTTTTCCTCAAATTCTTATTTTTTTTTTGCTACGATGAAATATATTTTGATGGTGGTAAAGCTCTATAAGCCATCTGAACAATTTACAAATATTAAATAAATTTAATTTTCTTTATTAGTCAGTTGCTGAGAAATATGTTTACAAATATTGTATTTTATTTAAAATCTTTTATTAAAATATTGTACTTTATTTAAAATACTGTCTTAAAATATTGTATTTTAAACCTTGAGTCTTAACATATCGTTGCATAAAAGTAGCTTCTAGATATTGAAGCGCAATTACAAATTTTTGCTTAAAATGTCATGTATGTAGTCAATTAATAGTTGGGAGTACTTAACAATTCAAATTCAATTAAGAAGATTCAACAAAAAAGTGTATTAAATAGTACAACTAAACCGTTTAAAAAATTGATTATAGCATTGAGACTAATTATAAAAATTATTTCAAATCATATTGGAGTAAATTTGAAAAATAAAATAAAGGAACATTTTTATGGACCACAGTAGCGAGACAAATTATTTTGTTTCAGTGAAGTTGAAATAACAATGTATTGAAATTAATCAGCAGAGTTTAATTTCTTTTTCAATAAATCTGTATTATAAATTATCTTATTATATGCTTAAAAATTATTTATATGATATTTTGATCAGTGACTTAAAAATATTAATGATAGTAATTTTTCACTCTAACACTTTAAATTGCTCTTTGTTTTTTGGTGATCTATACCAAAACTAGATATAATCTTCATACAATAACAAAACAAGTTTAGCAATTGCTTACCTCTTCTTTGCAAATTTGAAACAATTTATGTATGGTACTTAGTAATAAAAAATAATACTCAAAATTCTTAATACGAGTATTATTGTAATTATTACTATGTTTTCAAATGTTTTCAACTTATGAAATACATTTTAAGCAATTTAACCGTTTCATCACCCGTGAGGTACATCACAGCTAATCTTGTGTCACACCAGTGTACCGCGGTACACCGATTAAATAACACTGATCCAGAAAAAAAGTGTTGAAGATATTTAAAAAAAATATGCTTTTTATTCAGAAAGCACCATGTGGTAAAACAATTATGGAACAAAGGAAATGACATTTCGACATGATGAAAAGACTCATGGCGTCAAAAAAGATTGATTGGAAAAATTTAAAAATCTTAATGAAGCTACGTGGCTTCCAATCATAATTCCTCTCCTCTTCTTTATAAAATTAATGAAACTGAAACATGAGGTAATTAATATTCTTCATCTAGCAAACGATTCTATTAAACTGGAATAGGTTTGCCAAAGCTTAGTGCGTCCACCAGATGCTCCAGCAAGCTTCGAGTTGTTGGCTCGTTTCTGTTCAGTTCTGTGTCAGTGAAATTTTCGTTGTTTGTGTATAACCAATATTTAGAGTTGTGGGTCTTGTGTTTGGCACAGTTTGAGGAAACATGGCTCTTCCGCCATAAAAAAAAACCAAGCAACCAAACAATCAATGTGAGCCAAACGCAAAAAACAGAACTCATACTAAAATATTTAATGAAGTTACTTTATAAATTTCAAATAAACAAGAAAATTGTGTTTGGAAATCTGCCATTACTTTAAAACTACATCCGTTTTTCTCTAGGTAGTTTAAATAATGTGTAATGTGTGCAAAGGAGCAACACAAGGGACTATTGATGATGGTCGGGATTCAATCTAGAAACGAAAGATCAGAAGATAACACCTCGTAATTTTAAGCACTATAAGCACTCATATTTTTAAGCCATAACCAGGTCAACACCTTAGCTATGGTACCCTACTCTCCAAACTTTCATTCCAACTCAATTTGAGGACACGTGAAGCCACGACAGATTTAACGTACACCAGCCACCTTGTGTTGAACCTAGTTTCAAAACCGTAATTCTTCCAGTTATTAATTCGATACTCTTTCAATGGGTTCCTTTTTCTGAGAGGATTAATATGTATTATAAGTACCAAGATTAAGATTCATATGCACCCAAGAAGTGTGTAGTGTGATTCCAAAATGTGTTATCCAGGTTTGAAATTAAAACATGTACTTTTGAGGAATAGTGTCGAAAAGTTACACATTAAATAATAACGAAATGAAACATGAAATAGTTAGATAAACAGTTGAATTAACGTCGCACTGAAGCGTCACAATGGCCTATTTTCAACTGCCAGGGATGAACCCAAAAATCAAATACTAAGAAAAGGGAATATGTAAAAACAATTCTCACTGAAATTTGTATTTGTGGAAGCTTAAGCATATTAAAATATTCTCCTGTTGGTAAATATTATAGATATTTCTTTTGCTTCAAAATAACAATTATTTGACAAAGGGTGTGGATTAATTTCTTTGAATGAAAAAGTAAATTCCAAAAGTTTAAGTGCTAATACATAATCAAGAATTTGAACTGAATACATAATTTCCAAGCTGATACACCATAAGTATGATAAACATCACAAGGGTTCTAAATTGTTCTTTACATGATCAGGTTGTAAAGGATGACACCATGGATTCTGGAATGAAGTCACACTAAACCTACTTAGACGCTGGTGTATACTCAAATAATTTCAGAATTTGTTTTCTGGTTCTTTAGAAATGTTAAATTCAAGGTATCAATGGCACGTCTTACTATTCCATAATTAATTGCTTTCATATCAAAATACACTAAATCTACCGACGTTTAGTTTCTCCATAAACACGAACAACTTGCATAAAGTATTTTCTTCCAAGCCCACGTAACGTATTAAAAGTACTACGAAAGGCTCTCTATAATTTAGTATGGGAGGTGGGTAATAAGGTTGCACCATGTGCTACTATACTGAGTATCACTATTTTTAGTGATATTCCTGACTGTATTCTCAAGGTTTTATTATATTGTAGCTAAAATATTGAATTATAAGCCCTATGTCCCAAAATAAACGTTACATCTACATATTTTCGTTTCAAACATTAATAAATTAGCCTTTATTTTGAATTTCTAGTGAACTGTACCAATAAGGACCTCATATTTAATAGTTTATCGTAACCTTATAATGACACTCGTTTGACTATTTTATTGTATACAAAGGCTGGTAAAAATTGAAAGAATCAATTTATTTAAAAGTGAACCCGCTAGAAAACAATTTGTCAGTATTACAAGAATGTTTGGAAAGTGTAACGACGTCAAATGGAAGAAAGCCTACTAAATTCTTCAAGTTATGAATGAAAAACTAAAACCTTGAAAGTCGCCTTACGAAGAAACATTAGAATCATAAATCTGTATTAAGAGCTTAGCACCGTCTTAATGTGCAGTTATAAACCATGCTAAGAAAACAAAGCACGTAATTATCGATTGCATTTTTTCTTTCCCATCACTTTCACAAATATAATAACAATTTCGTAACAAAATTCATGTGTTAAATGTAACGCTTACTTAGGGACGGAGAGAGCACGACACAATGTACACAATTCAGTTATGGTTTTACAATTAGATCCTTAAGTCCGCCTTGATTGAATCATATGCACTTGTTAAATATCATTATCCTTTTTTTTCAACGTCTTGGATTTCAACGGATTTTTCTTTCCCTTGTATTTTATGTTCGGTCCATTGACCATTTTCACCAGATTTTCCATGAGTTTCAATTAATATTGATCTTGTGATTTCAGAACTATTTTGTTATTCCATAACTTAAATTGTACTAGATTTTGACGAAGAGGCAAATTGTCAAGGAATCTCGTAGTGGTTGATGAGATTTTTATAAACTTTTATTTACAAGATAGTATACAAATAAGGCCAATTTCTTTATTGCGTATGTGTGTGATATGTACACAACGGTAGTACGATTGTAAAAGTAAATATTGGTTTAAAGGAGTCCGGCATCTGCATAGGCGCCCATGTTAAATTCACGAACTTTGGGGGCATCTGATATATTTTTAAATTACTGTATTAATCGTAAATTTTTACTTTGTAATATCTGAATACTTTTACAGACTTTACCACGAGTTTTTTTTTTAAATTTTTAAATCCGCAAAGCTATCAATTTTTTAAAAATGAGCAAAAAAAAATTGAAGCTTTTTAGGTAAAACATTTGAAAAAAAGTATGCATTTTATAACTTATTCCTCGCATTGAAGTCTTCAAAACAGCTGCTTAAACAATCATAAAAAGTTTCAAGAATGTATCTCAAGAAGTTTTTGAGTAATGTGCCCCCAAACATGAAAAAAGTATGTTCTGAGAAATAAGACTTAACTTCATAAGAACGTACGCCGTGGTAATAGTGCATCTACTTAAAAAAATTATCAAAAATACTTCCAACTAACGGATTTCAACCAATGAGGTATGTTTATAAAAAAGAACAATTCGTGTTTTCATAAACAATAAAAATATTTTTTTTAAATTCGAATTTTTAGGTACTGAACACTTTTAAAATATTAGGTTTAAAGGTAGGTGTGGATTGTACACAAAATATTTTAGCATTTATACGTATTGCACGCGTTGCAGTACCACACTTTTTTTATAATAAGAAAAAAAGTACATTAGAAATAATGGGATTAACTGTTTCATAATAGTTAATTCAAATCATTGGGCACTGTCTCAAATATTTTACCCCGACGTACATGCATCAACAAGCAACATTGGAACAAAGCATTTCATTTCCAAGCGTCAAAAATAATTTTCTTACCTTTTCCAAGAAACATTGCTGCAACGTCTTCAGTGGTCGAGCTCAGTCGTGACTGAAACACTCGATCTGCGGAGGTCCACAGACCCCGATTCGTACACCCCGACGCTCCTCCAAGTATTCAAAACCACTTGGTTCGTTGGGTTGAGTCCGGATACTACGAAACTCAAAGAGGAACTGAGTTGACCTTCAGCATGACCTCTGAACCTCACAGGTTACTTTCACGGTGGATAATTTCTGAAGCCTCGCGATTAATGAGGGTTCGCCAGTGTTTAATATTTCAACACTTCATTTTTTAGCATATATTCCATCCGTGGGTCCAATTTGATTTTGGTTCTCAGTAGAGGGTGCAGCTGTGAGAAGGAAACTGCTGTGGGTGTGATGGATGTGTTGTTTGCTTATTCTGTGATTTATGTTGCGGATTAAATGAAATTGTTATTTCAATATAACCTTGTTAGACATGGGTGTTGTGATTTTGCCGAAGAGTACGTTTGAATATTCTATCATAGCTAGTCTATTAATTATTATTTTTATACATAGTTTTTTTTTGTGTTCCTGATTCTGGTTATGCAATGCGCAATTGAATGCGAGATATTTATTCCTTTAGGCTCAAAATTTGAAAACGGATCATTGGTGTTGACAATTGTATTTACGCCGGCCTGTAGCAACACAGAGAATAGGAAACAGCCCAGGATCAATCCCGAAATAAAAGATTCAAGGACAAAAACCCCTACCTTTAAACTATGGTCAGAAGCTCTCGCTGACTTCCCGTTACTCAAACTTCTTCATCACATCAGCATAAGGAGATTATTCGAAGCCACGGCAAATTTTACAACAATCAGTCCCCATGAACAAGAGAGTCTTTAATTGGATCGAGTTCTCAATTTACAACTATCCGGTTGTTCATAAGCGAATCTACCAACAATAATACCGGTGCCGGATAATTCCAGGAATTGCAGACACATGTAATTTATGTGATGAGTTGTATGATCTATACATCTTAGAAATTTCAAGGGAATTAAATCATTCATTCATGGTGTTGAATTTTCAATAGCCAGCCGTGTATGTCAAATATATGTTATACCTACAAATACCTTATTTGCTGTTCGTTGCATAAGGAATTCTTATCGATAGCTGACGCGCATTATTTACATAACTAAAAAACACATTTTGTGCATTTTATATCGGAATAAGTCTGGGAATTATTTCTCTTTCGCAGAAAATGTAAAACTGAAAATTGTAATTTTATGCTATAAAATCTGTGCTTTTTTCTCAGTAACTCTGAATTCACTTGTTTTCGTAACAAAAAATAGTATAGTTTCATCGTTACTTTATCATAAAATAAATCTTGTAGAAAAAGTCACACACTATACATTTTCCATTCTTTGCAATCTTAAGTTTTTTCAATCAAAATTATTTTTGATATAGACAACAATTGGTGTCAGGTACTTTAGATTTATTTTCACGTAATATGTTTTCCTTACCCAAGTTTGAAAGGATCAAACCTCACCCACCATCAAACTCATTTTCACTTTCTTCTCGCTTTTCCAATTGCTTCATGACTGGCAAGTTTTCTATTACGCATCATTTCTGTGCCCGAATGAGTCAGAATTCGTCTTTTCAAAACGTTGTAATTGGAATATTATTTTTAAATGAGGCACAAGCTGAGACTTCCACGCAGGAGCAACATAGCGTTATTGGCCCATATCATTTGAAAGGGATGCTTATATATTCAAGGTCACATACAAGATTTGTGGTGAGTAAATCTTGAATCACTATTATAGTAATTTTTGCTGGACATGAGACTGTGTGTTAGGCAGGTTATTTAGACTTTGTATATAATGTTTCATATAGATGTCGCGGTCAAGGATAGCTCCAAAGCTACGGACGATTGCTTTTCTCTCTTTGTATTACTTTTGTTATGCAGAGAATTGAATTTGAATTAGCCAGGATTGTTTTACCACCATAAATTCGTCCCCTTGTCCCTTTTCGATGGATCTTTTTTTCCTTGAACTCCAATGTAAGTTCCTTCCAAAATTGGTGTTTACGAATACCATAACATAGACGATAATATTTAGCCCTCTCGTATCTTGAATTGGTCCTTATGTCCATGGAATTTAATGTAAATACTTGTCAGAATGAGTCTGGGAAATATTTTTTTTTTCAAATAGATGTTTGCAAATATCAGCTTAGACGTCCTACCTCGACCGAAAAATCTGCTTGGTATAAAAGAGACGTCAGAGTAAGTTCTTAGGAAAGTTATCGAAAATGAGCTGCCTAAAATAATTAGCAGGGTTATGCAAACGCATTGTAACCCATTAAGCTTTTGAATCAAAATTATTAAAGTTCAATCAAACGAAATCATCAAATTCAAACCAAATTTAAGAGGAAGTTGAATTAACGTCGCTACGGAACAACACAACTGACAATTTCAAACGGTTCGGGATCAATCCCGAAGTGAAAGATACATGAATAAAACCAGCATCGTAATTTAGGACCACGGTCCGATGACGAGGTCAACACATGATATTGCATACTACACTCCGAACTTCAATTTAAGAAAGGGAGAAATTGGCAAATGCTTCCCAATGTCAGAATGACACCAAAGAACATTCTAATTGTGTAAGTCGAGAAACTGGGAATTATTCATACTTATGTAATCCACATATTATACTAACTGAATTGTCATGCAGCATTCAAAATTTAGTAAATGCAGTTTGGGACTCACATATGATTGAACGAATCATAAATATATGCAATAATCAGAAGTTACAAATCTGTAGATTGTAATCAAATTGAGTCTATTTCGTATTGTTTTCATTTTTGCGACATCTCTTAGTTAATGTATTACTTCTAGTACTCTAATTGTGTATTTATATTCAATTGCCATGCTTGAAAACCGCTAATTAAAAACGTAGCCAAGCCAATTTTAAAGAACGAAGAGGAAAACAGTAATCCAGTCACGAATTAGAATATGAAGTGTAAAAGTGAAGTGTGAAGGTTGAAACTTGACAACAACACAAGAACGTCGTGTGCTCCGTCATTTGACTATGGTTCAAACTTACTAAACTGTGGCCTTGGATATTTTCATTCCGGATTAATCCTTGATCGTAGCCAATAGCCCATTACGTCGCTTTCGGTGTTACATAAATTAAACTACCTACCTTGTTGAATAAAGAATAGTAACATAAATACCTGTTTCTTCTCTAATTTTCTCTAATCTATTTCAGTAAAATCAGCTCTCGTGTTTCAAACAATTACCGTAGAATGACAAACTCGAATTTACTTGTACTTTAAGTCTGATACTTTTATTCAGTTCTCGCAAACTGTCAAACGGATTGTAACAAAGTAAGTTCGAAGAGTAAATTGAAAGTGTTAATTACTATTATTAAGTGCAGTGAATGGCTTAAGATGGACAATAAGTGTTTATGCGCCCTTAGTTAATTTAATTTATTTAAGACAGAAAATGTTCAACTAATTTCCTTGTTATTATATTATAAACATAAAAATCAAATTTCCAAAACCAAATGAAGATAGCGACGCGGTTACATAAAAAGGACATTTTCTTTTTTTGACGAAATAATTGTTCTTACCCTACCCTTTAAAGCAATTTGATTCTTTTGTATTTTATAAAGATATGTGCTAAACTACAAGTCGATATTTACGAAATTGGTCATGTTATATGCGATTAACAGACGTATCATTTGACTCATACGCGACTTAATAATGGTATACAGATACAATATCAGACAAGTCGTTTTACGGCGAATGAAAAAGATGTCACAATCAAAAGATCATCACACTTATCTAAAGCATTATATGGCACTGGTATAGAAAATTACCAATACAATACTAACATAACTTAATATGCTTCCGTTAACTATACAGAAACTTTATAAAAGTTTTTCTAGAAACAACTGTTTTGTGAGTGGTTGGCGTGGTTTCTACGAAACTCTTGCATAGATCAACATATATTCATATCGTATGTCTAGCAAGCATTCTTTTCTCATTTAATGAAACTCTGATACTTTAATTTTTTTATATTTTTATAGCAGGAACACAGTTAAATTTTTAGCTATACTGATGGTTTGAGTTTTTACGTGTCACCATTACCTCAAATGGTATTTTTTTTAAAGTTTATCTGGTTCATCGAATGGTAGCAATATGTACATAAAGTACAAAGCCGTTCATTATTTCCCTTATGATCCCTTTGAGTGGAAAAATCATGCCACGCAACAACTGTCATGGATACAAAAAAGTTTAGCAAAAACATAAGATATTCCTTCTTTAAAATACTAGTTTTCAAGCTGCTATAAATATATACTCCATAAGAATAGAATTAACGTACCCAGTAGGTGCAGAATCACATTGGTGCCGGGCTTGATGAACTTAGAACGGCGCTGACTGAGGACGTATAGTCTTTAGTGAAAAATCCCATTTCCAACTGTGTGTCTGGAGACGTCCAGGGCATCATGGGGATCATGTTCTTACTATCCCAAGCCACACATGCCCACAATAGGGCGTTATAGTCAGGAGTGCCATCTGCTTTGTTAGCAGGACCCCTTTGGTAGTCATTTCTGGCACAATTATAGTACAACGGTACGTAGACGACATTCTGCGGCCTATTGTGTTACCGTTACTTTTGCGACACCACGGACTTACTTTTTAACAAGATAATGCCCGACCGCACACGACACATATTGCTATGAATTGCCTTCAAGCTTTCCCAACAATTTCTTGGTCAGTTAGGTCTCTTGATATGTCTCCCATAAAGCAGACGTTATGGCAATTCGATTGTAACCATGCAGGAATTTTGACCATTTAGCTCGACAGTTGGAAAAATTTTGGCAAGAAATTCCGCATGACACCATCCGGGAAGTTTTCAGTCTATGCCACGCCGGGTCTTGTATGCAGGCTAGAGGTGGATAAATAGTAAAATAAAATTGAAAAGCAAATCCCATCGCTACTAGAATTCTAGCGGATTTCAGAGGACAGTCAGAGTGCTTAGAAAGAACCCGCTAACTGTCGCGATAGTCTTTGGAATCAAACTAAATTTTTCGGTGTGTGTTTCCCAATGCGCAGGAAACAAAAATGAAGCATCGGGAATCCACACAAATACATACATTCACTTCAAAATCGGTCATTTTTTTTATGAGGGTCAAAATGATCCCTTTTGGCTGTTTAATGTATTTCTTAGATTATTTAATTTAATAATTAACATAAGAATATGAAAAATTGTCACAGTACACTTAGAAGTATTTTAAGAAAAGTAAAAAAAAAATATGAGCTACGATGTTGAACATTATGGTCAAATAAAGCATGCGACATTGGAAAAAGAGTCAAAATGACGCCAACGGCGCTTCTAGTTTTAAATCGAGTTGAGAGTAGGGATGAGACATCGATGTCGATGTTTTCAAAACATCGATGTTTTTTTAAAAAACATCGATGTATTTAACATCGATGTATTGAGATCGATGTTTTTGTAACATCGATGTTTATACTTGTCGAGGTTTTTACGTTGTCGATGTTTTATTTTTAAATGAAAAAAGTACCGTTATAAAAATTTAAAAAATAACCAAGTAGCGTAATTTTCATAATCAGCAAATTGAACATACTTTTAGATCAAAGTGACCAAAGGTGAAGGGTCTGAAATTAGGGATACGACATCGATGTCGATTTTTTCTAAACATTGATGGTTTATAAAAAATATCGATGTATTGGAGCTGATATCACATCACTAGTTGCTAAACCAGTTATAAGAAATGGGGTAAAACGTTTAAAGGCACTGAATTTTAAAAGCATCAAAAGTTTGGGGGCTATGCATTATTAACATCGATGTTTCAAATTTGAACATCGTTGTTTTGCTGTCGATGTAGCATCACTAGGTGCTAAACCAGTTTTAAGAAATGGGGGAAAAAGTTTGAATTCACTGAATTTTAAAAACATCGATAGTTTGGGTGCGATGCATTATCAACATCGATAGTTTGGATGCGATGCATTATCAGCATCGATGTTTTTCTGTCGATGTTGCATCCTTAGTTACTGAACCAGTTTTAAGAAATGGGAAAAAAGTTTAAATACACTGAATTTTAAAAACATCGATGTTTTTGGAGCGATGTTTTATCAACATCGATGTTTCAAAACATCGATGTTTTGCTGTCGATGTTGCATCCCTAGTTGAGAGTACTCCAATGTCCTAAGAATGGTACTTAAAATAGAACAGCGTCATCTATAAAGTATGACGGGAAGCTTGTTGTGTTTTAACAATGGCTTAGATTTTATATTAATTTAAAATTCAATTGCTATGTTGTTTTCATTCAGGTAACATGATTCTTGATTTTAAGATAAATATTTAAAACTTCAAGTCTCGTGGGATCGAAGCAGTCTTAATTAATATAACTTTCCTTAAATGTATTTTTTTCTTCTTTGTTCAGTAAAATTTCCATTGTGTTCTTATGCCCATCGTTTGAAATATTGTGTTTGGTGCAGTTTCGATCAATTTACCATGAAATAAAACTCAATCTTATTATGCAACACACAACGAACCAATATTTAATACTTCAAGTTCACGTTTTGATGATACTGATGAAGCCGTTACCTGCAGCCATAGTCTAAATAATAAAATAATTTAAGAAGCGTATTATTGCGTTTGTTATGAAAGGAATCATGTTTTGATACAACAAAAATATGCACTTTAATTTTCTGAAAGTAATACGGATGTATGTTAAAATCAGTATGCAAAAACTGTAATAAGAATAGTAACTACATAAAGGAATTAAGCGTCATTTTCAAAATTTCATATGAATTTAAATGAATGTTATTTATTACTATCCTAACGTGGATGCTCTTTAAGTGTGTGATTTTACAATGCTCATTAACATTCTTTAAGCATGGATTCTCGTACGTACTTGAATATTTTAAATCAGCGAATTTTAAATTTCAGAAAAAATGTATATGTTTTTGTTGTTGTTGCACATCCCGCAGGTGTAGAAAAGCCTACACCAGGTCCATAAGGCCCCGTCGTGCCAGATAGCCATATACTTGCAAAAAGTCCTGATCAACCAACAGCTGCTTATATGAAACGCCAAGACAGAGAAGAAGGTGATCAGGACTGGCAGGTAGGGAACAGGAACAAGGAGGGAAAATTCTCTCCCCGTTCTGAAATTTTATACATTTAAGATGGTCACTTCGAAATCTGGCCATGGCCGATTGGAAAGGCCGAGGGCCACAGCATGAGATTGATAGTCCAGGGCGATTGCCAGCATACCAATGGTGGGATGCCGTACGGCGCCACACGGAAAGCAAACGCTAATTTATTTAACTGTTCAGAAAAAGAGATCTCCTGAGACTTCTCCATAAATCGAAATCGCTCATTGTGAATGAAATCATCAAAATAAAAGGTGAAATGTAGATATGTAGCATTTGGAGAAAAATCTCAGAAACCTCAATGTAAGTGGTTATGTTCTTAACTTACCAAGTTCTTACAAAACATGAAGATTTGAATGTTGTGGAGAAATCTATTTTGATACAGATTTTCTGGACTTGCATGTACCTCTCTTCGAAACTTAATCGATTTCAAGAAAATGACGTTTTGCTTTTCTGTACAGATTTATCTTACCAAACCTGCTGAAAAAATCTATTTTTTCATTTAATTTCTAAAATTAATTTCTAAAAATATCTATATATGAAATATAAATAATTTTTTTTATTTCAATCAATTTGACTGAACTACTACATGTATATGAGCATAAAACATATGTTGTCGTGTGGGCCATATATGGTCCAATTGGGGGTGCCATTGCTCTGGAGGGTTGGACTTCTTCATGCATGACACATCCGTTTTACAGGAAGGTCCCTTTCATACATCCATTCACTCACACATATCGTAATTTAGATCCAATCAGGCCGATAACCCCCTGATCAGGTAGCCCCAGAGGTATTGATTTGGTATGGGAACATGGGGGACTTTGTGATCAATACCTATTTAACGTGCCCCAGCCACCATTAGTGAACACGACGGTCTTTAGCCAGGTCAAGCGCCGATCTCGCAACCATCAGAATCGCAGGCTTCGCCTTAGGACGGAACCCACACATAAAAGTTAATAGTTGATAGTTATTGCAAAAAATCTTAAAATACGTACTAGAAATTACTCCAATTGAGATTTTTTTTAACATTTTTTTTTTCATTTCTTCATTAATTTGTTCTTGATTTCAATAAAATTATTTTTTAATTGTCCTTATCTTCTACTGAGCAAAATAAAGAGCAAATTAGAAATTTATAATGATTCTTATTATTTTAAACTTTGTTTTAATTTGTTGTTTGATATGTTTTTGTTTTTTTCGCTTTTACAGATAATTATTTAATAAACATCCCACTGAAGCAGCACACAGGACTATTTTCACCGCTCCGGAATCAAACACGAACATAAGTCGACATCCCGTAATTTTTAACCTTGGTCAGTTGAAGAATTCAAACCTTAGTCTGCAACATGCTCTCCAGACTTCCACACCACACCATCGTGAGGACATCTGAGGCCGTGACTAATTTAACGTGCACATTTGGTTGGATTCGAACTCTCAGCCCTAATATTGCTAATATTTTTATTTTCCTAACGTGAACCATGACACCCTTGCTTCTACAGAAGCTTAAAAGGAGCATAACATGAGTTTAAATCATGGTGATGCAGTTCCAAATAAAGTTTAATTGATTTAATACTAACATGGAAACACACACAATCACAATACATACAAACGTATGGCGCACTTATTAATATGTGCTAATTTAGCAAAATTTTGTCCACGTATTATGTAATAACTTAATAATTTTGAACGAAATTTCTTGCATATAGGCTTTTTTAGAGAAAAAAACCAGTATGTATACATTTTTAAATAATCAGGTTGACAGCTTCAAAAGTTTATTTTGCAAATACATTCACTATTAAAGATCGAAGACCTATGACTGTCCATAAATAATCATTTATCAAGAACATGTAGTAATAGAAGACTAAAACTGTAGAGTTGATGCAAAATGTGAGAAATATCATTGCTAAATACCTTAATCAAATCTCAAAGATGCAAGCACAATTCTATTTATTACGTCTTCAATGTATTATGTTATTTATAAAATTTCCTGAACATGGATTAAACTCATCGATTCTATCAACAACCTTATCTCGGTACATTTATTTCATAATAGACTATGCGCTTAACGAGTTAAGTTTCTGACAATTATTGAAATAGAAAGGAGAAATCAAAAATAGAAAAATAGAAAGGAAATAGAAAGGAGAAATCAAAAATAGAAAAATAGAAAGGAAATAGAAAAACAGAAAAGGAAGTAACGTAACAAAATGTATACACATACACACTGTACGATATAGAATGACTTCTTTAAACGTCTTTTGAGGTACTCTATTTGGCACGTTTAACTCCATCGTGTAGACGCTCCAAGTATTCATGGACAGTGAAATTTTGATCTGAGAGTGTTTTACAGTCAACTGAAAAAATAGTTACAGTTTACTAATCAGAAAATAACCACATTGTATAATGCAGGTATATAAAATAGTTTTTTAAAGAGGTTTTAAACTGCAGATGAATTTTAGACATTGTACATGATCCAAACAAAAAAAATTCTAGTACCGCTAGGCTAGTATTCAGTAGTTATATATATTATATATAGGTATCGGCAGCTATTGTATTTTCATATTCGCTTAAAAATTGTGCTTGATTTGGGCTAAGGAGGTATAAAATGAGTCCTCGAGTTTGTAAGAAAATTCAGAAGCTGTCTGATGACTAATCAATAAGGAAACTGAAAGAAAGAAATAGAAGCAAAAAATTAGAGCGAATGAGAAAAAAGTTTTAAGTATTACAATATATTGAATCGTCTTTCAAGAAATTGTATATAATTGAAGTAAAAGTTCAGAAATTAATTTTGGTAGAGTGACAATTGCACATTTTTTGCCATACACTGCATTGAAAATAATAATTAACCCTATTAAGATGTTTAAAATTTTTCATATGTATTGACTAAATTTACTTAATTTTTATATTTAAGCGAATCAATGAAAACATAGATTACAAGAAGATTTAAATAAGGCGTGGAAAGTTATCAACGGCACTGTATTGTAAGTGAAATTGGTAAGAATCAACTCATGGAACTAATTGGTATATGTAGATTTCAGACCTGTAGTTAGGATGGGGATTTCTTAGTAATTGTTTAAATGATCTAAATAAACAAAACTTAGACGTCGCTTGTATGTTTTTTTCCAGTGAAGGCTTTTGACATTTTTAAACCATAAATGTGTCACTCTCTTAGAGCTTTGATAAACTTTAGGCAGTCCAATTTAGTTCAAGAATCCTTAAAGCTTGGAAACAATGTTTTAAAGCTAATGTTGAAGGGCAATCGATCACAAAAAAAGCACCCGACCGACAAAAAAGATTAACTTCCTTCGTCATCATATTTCCGAAAAAGTGACTTTAAGTTCCTCAGAAAATGTTTCGGAAAAATTTCGTTTCCAAGACCGACGGTTCTTTCATCAAATGGGAATATCTCGTAGAGTTCATACAGAGTCCTATGTAATGGGCACTACTCTTTTTGCTTGATGGATGCAATGAACAAATCTTTAATAGAAAAGGGAACGGAAAAGGAAAAGCCGTTACGACCGACCTCTGCCACCCTCAACGATTCCAAGAAAATATTCGATTATGAATCGATGAAAGAGCTTATATCGCCTAATCGATTTGTACACGCCTGGTCGCTCTACTTAACGAGAGAAATGACCTAACTTATATATAGAGTGACTTTTGTTTTATTATCGTATTATTTTTCTCATTTCGATGAAATGCGGGATTAGCCATTTTCTCCTAATCGTTCGATTGTTGGAAGAGGTTTCTGAGCATTAGGTTAGGTTACTGAGAGGTGGAAATTGGATTTCTCGTGGCGTTAGTGTATGTGTTGAATATTTTTATCGTCGTATTACTTGCAGAAGTGGCGATTGAATTGGTGCGTTTATACGATTATAGTTGTAGATTGTAGTAAGCCTTAACATCCTCAGTTAAGTAAAATAACAATTATGTCTTTTAAGTCCGGACTATTTTTCATTCTTAAGGTTAGATTGCATTTAGAATCACAGTGGATTAAACCGTGACTACATGAGAAAACTGATTCAGCAGTTTACATGAAACTTTCCTGGGAAACATTAGTTTCCAATTTTTTTATTCCGCAAAATTGGACTTATTTATGTAACTATTAAAAATGTATCGATTGTAAGTAAAATAGCAATTATGCCTTTTAAGTCCGGACTATTTTTCATTCTTAAGGTTAGATTGCATTTAGAATCACAGTGGATTAAACCGTGACTACATGAGAAAACTGATTCAGGAGTTTACACGAAACTTTCCTGGGAAACATTAGTTTCCAATTTTTTTATTCCGCAAAATTGGACTTATTTATGTAACTATTAAAAAATTTATCGATTGTTAAGTAAAATGACAATTATGCTTTTTAAGTCCGGACTATTTTTCATTCTTAAGGTTAGATTGCATTTAGAATCACAGTGGATTAAACCGTGACTACGCGCGAAAACTGATTCAGGAGTTTACACGAAAATTTCCTGGGAAACATTATTTTCCATTTTTTTATTCCGCAAAATTTGACTTATTTATGTAACTATTAAAAAATCTAATTTAATTCAAACAAAAATTCAGGAAATAAATTTGTCTATATTTTACGATGATGATGGATTCTAATCATAGTTTTAGATGTACAGCTAGAAATATTTGTTCCAAAATGTGAATTGTCAAGACTATATTATAGCATTGCTTCTTTATGAACCTTCGAGGTATTACAACATCAAATGGAGCTTTCTATACCTATGAATGGAATTTTTGTGAAATGATAAGAAATGAAATAACAAATGCCCTGACAAATGTAAGTTTTATAAGTATAGAACTGATGTCTTTCTAACTATTATTCACCCCTTGTCATGAAGCGTAAACAGCGTATTTACTTTTCATACCGGAAACGGAACAAGTTAAACGATGATTACTGTAAGTATTACCGTCAATAACTGACAGATATATTATTAGCTAACTATATATAAACCAAATAACAATACAATGATGTTGAAAAAGTGGGATGATGAAATGCAATCCACAAAATGGTCCGCGTATGTAGTTCTGGAGAACAAAGAAAGAGAACATAAATAATACAGAAATCCAGGTTTCATGTAGTGAACGACAAGATTAAAAATGTAATTAATGTGGCGTATAAAACATAGATTTAGAATAATGGAAATATCAAGCCTCCTTATTTTACACAACATAGAATCGCTTTGAAATAATTTTAGATTGTTATCATTCATATTATGTTCCTATAATACCATTTGCCTTATATTTAATTGATACAAAAAGTGCGTGGTGAAATCCTAAACAAAGCTATTTTTAATTCATATGAATTGCTTGTACTTTTCTTTTCAAATATGTTGAAATGAAGTGGCTCTTTTAAGAAAGCAGACCAAATGGAAGTTGTTGTTGTTGTTTCTTATGCCTACACTGGTAGACTAGAGGAGTGCCAGGCCCGTCGAAGACGGCAAGAGGCGAGGGGGGTGCGCCTTCCATGTTATTGAGCCCCGTTGGGAAGAAGTCCGACTTTGCTCGACATACATGACACATCCGTTTTACAGAAAGGTCCCTTTCATACATCCATTCACTCACACATATCGTAATTTAGATCCCAATCAGAGGCCGAGAACCCCCTGATCAGGTACCCCCAGAGGTATTGATTTGGTATCGGAACATGGGGGACATTGTGACCACGACCTATTTAACGTGCCCTAGTCACCATTAGTGAACACGACGGCCTTTAGGCAGGTCGAGGCGCCGATCTCGCAATCATCAGAATTGTAGGCTCCGCCGAGGACAGAACCCACAACCCTTCTGATGCGAGCCCGACGCTCTACTGACTGAGCAACCGCAGCTCTCCAAATGGAAGTAAAAGTGGTAAGATGTCCATGTAAAGTCTTATTTCGAACACCCTGTCTCAGGGTTCGAAATAAGATTTTTAAGCTGGCAGCAAATATTGCTGTGTGTTTTATTAAGCTGTCTGCAAAATCAATTCACCTCATAGCAAAACCTAAAATTTCCGTGATAACGGTAAATGGCAGTTGCAAATTTTTTGTTAAACCTTAAACAATTGAATGAATAATGCAATGAGAAGAAATAATTATTTCACTCTTCTTGTAAGCATTCTGCAATTTCATATGAAACCCTAAAATATAGAACAGAAAATTAGAGTTAAAAAGAAACACTCAAATAATTTATTGGGGACACGTTTATTTCCTTATTATCAAGTTGACGAAAGAATCATTCAATAATTAGGGTAGAGAAAATTCAGTTGTTTCATAACTAAGTAGTTAAAAGCAAGGTCTTCGATCACATGCACGAAACCATTTCTGAACTGCTTGATCAGCCTTAAAATCTGAAAGCGAAGGACCATCCGAACTTATCCTCTGTAAGGCACACAGTGTTTCCTTTTTAAATTTGTTTTAATAGCTGGTATTCAGAAAGAAATAATGAAAAATTCTGTTTCAAATACTCGCAGCAAATTTTGCTGTGAGAACCGTTGACCGTTGCCGTGATTTAAGCTATACGCACTGCATGTGCCGTGATTGCCCTGGGCTACAAGATCATGTATGGTCGTCATAGATGGTTATATGTTTCATCAACTCGTAATCGTTGCTGTTTGTTGCTTCCGGCAATGACTGATAAATGTGGATCCAAAAATTACACTAAAGACGCAAATTATGGAAACTCAGTGTTTACATTTAACCTGCTACCTAATTCAACAAATAGCCGTGCCCCAAACCACGTGACAGAACTGAGAACTCGTTGCAGCCGGACAATACTAAATTAGTTGGAAGTGTATTTACATATACAATATACTCGCTTCAGTTTATTCCTTAGGCTTAGATTGTATTACTGAAATAAAACGCTGTACAGATAAAGCTTTATTGGTTCATTTATCCTCTCTTGTCTCAACATTTTCTCACTCCGGCTTATTCTTCATTCTGAGCTGGTTCTTGAGAATATTAAATATCACGCGCAAGAAGACTTGATGTAATTTACTTTAGCAAACTGAGACAAGTAACAACAAAAATATATATGGGAACAAATTTAATCATAGAGATTGACATTCATTGACAAATAGATTGCTGGTGGGTTTTTTCGTATTTTAATGTAAGTCACAGTTCGTTACTCGCTTTGGTATTCCAAAATTCCAAACATGTTGAGCAATATTAAATTATATATTTGCATTATGCAAAGTTACTGATAAAGAAAACGGCTGGGAAAATTTATTTATCGCATAATAAAACCATAGATGCATAAGTTAGCGTAAACATAAAATATTTAAAAAAATTTTTGAAATGTAACTAAAAACCGTACTTTGTAAGGATTTATCATGATTTTACTATCAAATATTTATTTAAATTTACTCAATATTTTGACGATTTATATAAAACTCAGATAACGACATAGAAACTACGAAGATTTAAAATTAATAAAAAAAATAACTTACAGGGATTAACTTTATTTATTTAAAGTATAAATTCTTCACGTAAATCATTCTCTTCATCTATAGTCAGTCACGATTCGCTACTAAAAAAAATTCAAGTAGTAAATCTAAAAATCTTAACCATACTTCAAATTTTCTTGAAATAAATATTTTAGCTAATTAAGTCCACTTCTTCGAGAGGAATGAAAAATCAGTATTCTATTTTATGATCGCTACTACTAGTCCTAATCACAAATAGGTCTTAAAAATATTTAACAATTAGTAGAGCCAATTTGAGCTTCAATTAACACTTCGCGTAATCTGCAAGACGAGCCAATTGTGCCATTTATTCTAATTACATTTCAACCATATTTCAGTTACTTTAATGAGGAATAAAATACAGCCATGTCTAGAACCTGCCCCAAAACCGTATTCGAGACACTTTCTAATTAGGTGGCGCAGTTTGAAATATTGGCCTCAATGTGTCAAGTGCTCTTCGGTGGAGAATTTAAATATCAGTTGCTTGGGCGGGTATCGTGTCCAGCACTATGGAGGATATTTAGCCGAAGGCCTCAGTGAAAATCAATATCTAGCCAATCTTCTCTCCCAACGAATTCGATCCAAACGACACAATGGAGAAAATAGAGTAGTTTAGACCTTTTAGTTATAAGAATAGGAATTCTATTGATCTCATTTTGTTTATTATGATTTTTAACTCACATTATTTAACTTAAGGCGTATGAAGTTCCCCTTAAGGCGATTACGGACTTAAGGCGTATGGAGTTCGAATTCTTATTTATTGTGCAAATTTAAATTCTATTTTCTGCATGATATTCTTTAAATGTGTGATGAGGATGCCGTTTGTCATTGATGTAATAATTCTTATGGTAAATTCGTGTATAGGTTATTGTTTGAGTTATTATTTTATTTGTGAGGTATGTTGTCTGTTATGAACACATTTTACACTTCTTAATTTTCTCTGAGTTTTATGTTAATAAGAATTTGAAACAAAATATCAATTGATTTTTACAGTTTACAAATTGATTATGTGATAATAATTATTACGAGGGGTTCCCATAAATAATAAATGCAACATGCTTATAGAGAGCCATATGTTTATTAAAATTTCAGGGATGTTGACAAAAGTACAAGACAAGGACGATATGAATGCAAGCTACATACTTCATTGTCTCATTTTACAGAGAATACGAAATGACTGTTCAGATAAACATTGCATGTCAAATCACTTAAACCATTCATGGCATCCGTGTCATCTCTTGTCAATACATAAAATATTCTTTACATATTTTCTGGTACTACTACTTTTGATGTTTTTAAAATGTTGGTATTCTGAATTTTAAACAAATATCTTCAAATAGTCTGGGCTATTTTATCATTCCTTACTCACAGAACTTAAAAAATTTCAAATTGATGTATTAATACAGTAAAAGGATGAATGACAATGACATTAGAGATTAATATTTCCTACTCTACTTTCGTTAAGGAATCATTTATTTGAAAGTGAACAATAATTCACCATAGATAAAGTCAACCAACGTCGTAATAATCTATAATTTAAATTATCTTTAGTTTTGATAATTATATTGATCTAAAAATTTCTCAATTAAATTCAAATTAAACCCTCAATATAGAAATATAGACTTGATATATGACTTATGGATATATATGACTTAATGGATTGTGAAATACATCATTATATAAACTACCCAGTTTCCAATCTTCTCGTGTTAGTTTTACGTGGTATTTTAAGCACTATCGTAAGTTTATATTAAGAACTAAATATGTTACTTTTAAATTATCTTCATCTTATAAAGATGTTGAAAACGGAGTTAAAAATTACTACTGATAAGTTAGTTCGTCTCCACGCACTTGACAGACGCATTTTGAACAATATATCATTCTAAAAGCTTTTAAGAAGCGTTTGAATTTTCTTGTCCGCAGCATGAATAACACTATTATGTTGTATTTATAGTGTAGTGAACGCACCAACTGAATTAGGTTAATTCATCCGTTCACATGGACTTTGTTAACTATTTTGTATGCAGAAAAATTGCATTTGAATACCGAAGGTCAAGCTTTTAATTAATCAGGTATCACAGGTTATCTAGAGGGTTCACTTTCCAGTGCTCATAAAAGGAAAATATGTGTTAAATGGTGTGTTTAGTAAATTAATTTATCATTTGTTAAAACAACGCAAATATTGCAAGTTAACAAACTAGTTTATAATTTTTAAATACATTATCATTTTCAGTACCACACATTGATACTAAACCAATTTTATATACACAGTCCAGTCACATTAATGTGAGCACCATCTACTTTAGACGTCAACGTGAAATAACCAATCACAAAAGGCAGGTGGCAGCACATTGCAGTGGAGTGTATATAAAAGATGTCCTAGGGTATCGCAACGCATATCAATCGTTGGCGTAATGCAGAAACGTAGCGATTTATCCGACGTCCAAAAAAGCATGATTATTGGCTTTCGGGCCAAGGGTGTAAGCATTTCGGAAACGGCTAATTTTGTGAACTGTTCGCGTGCCACCGTGGTAAAAGTATACTGTGCATGGCACAATGGCATTATCCAAAATTAGCGGCGTGGCACATGTTGTGCACCACGGGCTGTAGATGACAGAGGCGAACGAAGGCTAAGGAGTAACGTTCTAGCGAATAGACGTGCAACTGTTGAGCAACTGACCACCCAGATGAACCAATTGACTATCAAGAGCGTATCCTCAACAACGGTTCAGCGAACGTTGCTGCGCATGGACCTGTTTAATGCACCTATGCTGACTGCTGTACATCGGCGACGAAGGCTGGAATTTGCACGCCATTATCGCAACTGGACGTCCACAGAGTGGCGACAGGTGGCTTTTTTCCGATGAATAACGTTTTATGCTCCATCGGACAGATGAACGTTGGCGTATACAACGTGAAACGTCTGAACGCAAACACCCTGCAACAATTGCCGGAAGGATCCAGGCTGGAGGAGGGAGCAATATAGTTTGGGGAATGTTTTCCTGGCATTCACTGGGTGCACTCATCATTGTGGAAGGCACGATGGATCAGCACAAGTACGCATCTGTCCTTGCGGACCATGTCCACCCCTACAAGCGAATTATCTTCCCTCAGAATAATGACATCTACCAGCAGGACAATGCGAGGTGTCATACAGCTCACAGTGTATGTGCGTGGTTCGAAGAGCACCAGTATGAACCTACCGTACTTCCCTAGCCAGCAAACCCATCGGATTTAAACCCAATCGAGAATCTGTGGGACCACCTCGATCGGGTTGTTCAGGCCATGGATCCTCAGCTGCGTATCTAGCGCAGCTGGCCACGGCACTGGAGTCGGCATGGCTCAACTTCCCATTGAACACCTTCAGAAACCTAATTGACTCACTTCCTGCAAGTCTCGCAGCGGTCCGCTCTGCTAAAGTTGGTTATTCTGGCATTTGACAGGTGGTCACATTAATGTGACTGGACTGTGTACAAGCATTGTATGATCGGAATCGAAATTTTTTTCTGTAAACAAATTCGAATGCTTAACTTCAGTTACCTGGGATATTTTTAGACAATCTGCTTAGTTGTTAGCGTATAGCGTAATTCGTCTGCCACCGAGTAGGTGAGTAGGTCCTGAGTATGAGTCCCGGCTTATAAGGCTATAGATATTGTAGGTTATCCTTGCTAGGAATAATGTGGACTTGCCCATCTGGATTGCTTTCTTGAATAACCATCCTTGTTTTGTCGCAGAAGTGAGTGTTTCGTATATAAAAATACTTGAAGTCAAAGTTCGTATAAAAAAAATTTTCTATTTCCAATTATTTTCACATATATACTAAAAACCTTAATTTAGAGTAAAGTTACAATGAGTTCATTTTGATATCTAAAAAGGTATAGTACAAAGCAGAAATTAAAAGTTCACTAAAGTACGCAGCAATTATCTGAAAATCTGCACTATTGGTAGATCCTCGTGAAAAAGCACTTTTGCAACTCCTTGCTAGATTAAACCTCCAGAAATTGCCACCACCAACGTTCACCTTTTAAAATGAAATCAGCGAACAGGATAAGCGAAAGTTGGGAATCGTTTTTTAACAAGGATCGATATTTGAAACACCGTGTAATTATCGGAACAAAACATCATCCTGTTACGGAATTCTTTACGGCTGCAGTAGTTCGATCGAACAAACTACAAGGGAAAGATAATTTGTTACCTATATTTTGTATTTCCGATAACGAGACAGTTCGGTTGTAGTTCTTAGGTATCCCTTTGCTCTTTGTAATTGCTGTGTTGAAAGATACATTGAATCTTCTAAGCTTACTTAGCATAGGATTCAACCGTCCCGAAGTAAAAAGTATTGAACATTACAGCAAAGGCGATTTCATAACTTAGTTTTCAGCCAACAATACATGCCATATTATAGATTGTTGAACTCGTAGCAAGTACAAAGGGGCCAACTGTCCTTATGCAGCGTACTAACCAATGAGCTGTAACATGTAAATCATTCAAATTAGCTACAGAGTATCCTAAAAGTTTCCGTACTCCAACTTACAAAAAAATTATGCCCCCCCCCCCTCCTTCACCGTGTTTTTTTAATTATAGAATTGTATCGTCTGCGTATAATTTTATGTATTCTTTAATTTTTATCGTTTGGTTTATTCAAGGTTTTATTCAAATCAAGTTGTGCGATTGTAAAGTTCCACGTCATGTACTTTATTCTTCATTGCAAAATGAGTTTTACACGCATTTCGAGAATGGAGCTGCTTGAGGCTTGTTTTGAATGTAAATCATATAAAAGATGTTTAGAATTTAGTCGACATAAATGTCCAAAAGATACAATACCGAGTAAACCTGCTCAATATCAACTCGTTTGTCGATTTCTTGAGACAGGCTCGGTGGCAGACAAATACACGAGTGGAAAACCCAAGTTGTTACACCAGAATTTTTGTAAGAAACTCAATGAGGGATATTACAATCTCCTCATCAATTCGTGAGGAGCTGTCGCAACAAATGAGCACATCACGTGGATCAACACAAGGCTTTAAGAGCTTTGCATTATCGTGCTTAGCGTGTAAAAATGTTATAGGAGCTAAAGCTACCGAACAATGATAAGCGACTTTATTAATGCTGGTGGTTCCGGATTCGCAACAACATCAATATTTTGGACAAAACATTTTTCTCCGATAAAACATGGTACCATTTAAAAGGTTACTTGAACACGCAAAACTTCTACATTTGTGCAATGACAAATTCCCTTTTATTAATGCAAGAGCCTTAACCTTCTAAAAAAAGGTGTTTGGTGTGCCTTATCACGCAAAAGGAATGTTGAGTCTCTGTTTTTCGAGTCAACTGTTGATGGCTCTGTATACCGAAAACCTATTCACCAATTTGTTGAATTATTAGAAGAGAATGAACGATATTATTTGTTCCTACATGACGGTGCAACCTGCCCTACAAGTTTAGACACCATGTATATATTTCAAGATATTTTTTGGCGATCGATCGAGAAGATATATTTGGCAGAACAAAGTTTTTGAAGTTAATCCCCAAGCAATAGATCATCTGAAATTGCCATTACAAATGTGATATAGAAGTCACTCACAGCATCGTGAAATGCGTTTCAAAATAATGTTTGCAAATGACCTCAGCTTTGCCTCCAAGAACGTTTTGAACAATTATTCGAAACGTAAGTTACACTTTTTTTCCTATGTTATGTTGAAAGTGCTTTTGACTCTTAGGCATAAAAATAGTTACTTAAAAGTTTGTTGTTTTTGTTTCGGACATTTACGAATCTTCAGTACGGGAACTTTTAGGACATTTTGTATTTGTATTGTTGGCAAAAATTGGTCTTGGAACTGAGAGGGAGAATACGGAGGCGCTCAAGATTTCCTATCATTATATATGGTGGATATCCTTCATCTTTTCCTAAGCTCACGTTAGAGGTAAAGATATGTGCATTTTGGCAATTCGGTATTTTGAAATTGAAAGATTAAAACAAATTTATCTCTGATTGAGTGCCGCTCTTTTAGAGAGTTCAAGATGTGAAGGGCTTTGAGGTACAGCCTCAAGTCCTTGTTTGTATTTGTAAAAGCGATTAACTTCGCACTAGAACAACACAACATTCTGTTAGTGATGGCCGGGGATCGATCCTCAAGGGAAATATCCTAGGAAAACACACAATTTTGAACTAAGGTCAAATAACAAGGTCAGAACCTGACCTGGAACACCACTCTCCAAGCTTACACACACAACAAGAGGACATGTGTGGCCACGAGGGTTTTGACATGCACCAGCCATTGACGGTACTTGGTTGGACAGAGTTCTGAACTCCTTTCTTTCCAGATTGATAATCCGTTACTCTCCAAACCTAGCTAAAGCGGTCGCACCAATACCTTGATATGATGAAGAATAGGTTGTATGAGGTTGGGGCAGATACTCATAAGATAGTAGAGTTATTTGATGACTATAGGAGTAAATCGATTGGGAAAAATTATTTTGGATTTCGGAAGACATGTTGTACATTATTGTAATGGTTGGAAGGCCAAAAAGTAGAAAATCAGTCTCATGAAATCAGTAATTATTTTAGTTTGACACGAAATTGTTGCTTCACCTGACTTCTTCGATTACCTCGACTCGAATTTAAGCCGTTAAGAGTTCATACATGGCATGATAACAAGCTCATACATGTTGGCTTCAGTTCAATTTAACTAGACCCCAGCTCAGTAGACTGGACAAAATTAGCCCACGTAAATGCCTTGTACCTTTAAAGAGTTCCTATGACTACATTAAATTAGTCCAGGTTATTTCTGCAGTCGGAATATTTTCTATTCAATTATACAATTTTTTTCCAATTAAGTTTCCGTTAAAATAACGTTAATAGGTATAAAAAAATAAGTGCATAAAGGAAAATTTTGTTTACGGTAGTTAAGTGGATTAACATTTTTTCCTTTGAAAATGAGGTAGTTTTTGTAATTTGTGTACATTTTTATGAAGCCTCAAATTTCAAAAAATTTGTACTTTTCTTCGTCGGTTATTTATTATTTGTGTTGTGAATATTTTGGAAAAAGATGTTTATAAGAGTGATAAGAAGTGGGGACTGATTTGGAGATATGTAAAAGTATTTGGTAAGTAATGCATCAGTATCAAATTTTAATTTGATGAAATACTAAGAAAATTATAAAATTAATCAAATTGGGAGAAAGTGAAAAAAACAAACAAAGTGTATAATTTCATTCGAGAGGGTGTGTCAAGAAAGTGATTGCTTGAAATTCATTGCTTCTAATAGTTCATATAAATAAAATAATTGCATAAAAATTTGTAAATCTGGTTGTTGAAAATAGTACTTAGTTTTTAAAAACAAACATTAGACTGTTTTCTTTTTCTACTTCTCTTACTAGTACTTAACAAGTTTAAACTATAATGCCTACATTGAATATAAATAAAATCCCCTGCGTTTTTGTCTTTCACAATTCGTATTTAATAATACTTTGTTTTATTAGTAATTAAATACGTCTTTTTGAAATGAAAAGACCAAATATTAAAAATAAATGTAATAGCAAGAGTGCCACATTTTTTTACCATTTCAAGTGATGCATTTCATTTTACTTTTCTATACAGAAATGAATAGTTATTTACATCTTAGTTTTGTTTTGAAGTGTTAAAACATAGCACTAAAACATAAATTTTGTAAATAAGTTGTGATTTATAAATGGCAAACATAACGCATCATGAAATAACTACATTTTTTTAGACATTACATCACAAAATTCTTAAAAACAAAACATTTCTCAAATTGATCTAAATTTCTTAAGTTTATCAAATAAATGCTTTGTTAAATGTATATGCAAAAAAAAAAATTCAACGGAAAGAGACGTTTATCGTAACGCTTTTTGATCTTGGAGGAAGAGCTAATTTGAATAATTTGACATGACAAAGTCTGTCTAGCTCAAAAATTGTTTCCGCCAGAGTCAAAATGGTGGATATCAGTATAGGATTAAGGCTCGTTCATTTTAAGTAAGTTCTTCTCTAGTAAATGCCTTATATATTTATTTTGCATTGGTTATTGTTAATGGCAGATGGAGGTAATTTACTAGTATACATCTCGGTAATAATTAAAATTTAAGACACATATATTTCCAATTTGTATTTCAGTGAGCCACTATGAGGCTAACTTCATTATATTTATCCATTGGGATCCTGTAGAAAATGGAATAAGATTCATTTACATAGCAATTTATTTGCTTAAATTTTGTATAATAAGTAACTCTCTTGGTGGACAGACAGCAACAATGTTAAAAATCAGGATATTTTATTTTATGAATAAAATAAATTATTCAGTGAAAAACTTAGGAATTCATGTTACACACAGAAATATGTAATGTAACTTGAAAGCAATTTCATCGCAAATGAAAGTGATACTCTCTCTCTGAATAAGGGATGCATGACTAAATTTCTTTTATTGGATTACACAAATTTCGACATAAAATTACTCACGCATAACTTTTCAACATTCATTAAACCTAAGAGTGTGATACTTTTGTTGACTTTCTGAGTAATGAATTCCCTGGTTTGAGTTCCGAATGAATAGAAATTATATTTGTAAATACATTACTGTTGGTGAAATGTACAACCATATGAAACAATCGTTAGAAATAAATGAAATTTATTCCACGTATTACTTATAGTACTTTTAATAGACGATCAAATTTACAAAGCAATAAAAGAAAAATAATGCCTTTAATTAATATCTTATGTAGCCACCACGTGCAGCGATGAGAGCCTGTACAAGTCCTGCCATCGAATGAAACAGATTCTGAATGTCAATAGCTGAGGAATGGCATTCCAGATAGCCTCTATCTGATGCCAAAGTTAAGCCGTACTCTTTTTCCGACGAACGGTATTAGCAAGTCGCCTACCCATGAAATCCTAGACAGGCTCAATTGTCAACATATCCGAAGAACGTGGATGTTATGGAAGAAACGAACCTGTCGTGCACTGAAGAAGGCATGTAACTTTCGCACAACATGTGGACGGGCATTGTCTTGCTCAAATAAAGCTCCGGGAATACGTTGTAGGAGGGAACATTGCATCGAGTACAAGTCCATCGTTATAATTCAGACCAGATTATAGAGGGACTCATCTAAGAAGACAACTTTTGCCACTCGGCACGCCATTGGCTGTGTTGGTGAGCCCATTGTAACTGAAGGTGTCGGTGGTTTAGCATCAAAGTAATCCTGCGCAGAGGAATCCTTGCACGAAGTCCATGGCGCAGAAAAAACGTTTACGAACCAGGGTGGCAGTAAGTATGATATATGTTATGCTATACCACATGGAGTATTTTATTTGTTTTTCAACCAATAAGATGTTAAAAATATAATTATAATTGCCATAAATAAAGTTAAATAAAATTAATTTTTCGAAATTTGGGATCAAATTGTCAGAGCCTGGTTTCAAAACAGCACTCATAGTCTTGTAGTATACCTTCAGAAGGTCGTGCATTTATCTGCAAAATAATCAATATGTCCCTCTGATTTACTTATCAGCAACATACATATATGTATGTAGTCCTTGTAGATCCAGATCTAGCTCTAGCGCCAAACATGATGACATGGAACATAATTTTGTTTAATTCCTACTTAAGCAAAGAATGCTTAATAGGGTTAAATTACTTGGTATTATATCAATATTTAATTCGTCCCAAATGTTTTAGAACCATAATATACATAGCAAGACAAATTAATATTTTTCTCAATCCTCCACAAAAAAAGCAGCAGATTTTACGCACATTCCGTAAACATTACGTACACCATGTGTATATATTGTTTGAAATTCCTACAAATTCTTGGTAAAATTCTCCACTTCTATATTTTCTTCGGATGCCTAGGTTTATCAGTGTTTACAGATATGCAGAGTCTAAAATTGAACAGAAATTACTAGTGACTTATTACTAACCTGATGAGAAAAGAATTATTGCATGAAATGAGTAGACAAGGAAAATGGCAAAAGTAATATTTTGCTCAGGAACCCGAGTTTTTGTCGTTATAAGCAAGTTATACTTTGTAGAAAAATAATGTAGGTAATTAGCATAAACACTTTTGGAAAAGTAACACCCAACGTATATGCTAAATATCAACACACAAAATACATTTTTGTCATGTATAAAACGAAATACGCTATAATAAATCCATATTTAATCGATCGATTTAAGTTCGATATGTTTTCGCTCCATACCTCAAATTACATAAAATTAATAAATAGTGTAAAAAAACAGCATTTCGTATACTTTAGATGCTAATTCTTATTTCAATCTAGCAGCATTATTTGACCTCTCTTGGGTTGAATGATCTAACTATAGTTTATGTGATAAGAATAATCAATTTTCTCATTCGTAGAAGAAAAGTCCAAAACATTTAAGCGTGGGTAAAATAATTTTGAACGCTCTCCGACACTTCAATAATTTCTACAACCTACTTTAAACACAAATACTTACATACATATCAATCCATACAATACATTTCACATATCACACACACATACTAAAGGTACAAATTTACAAAGAGGTGACATACACTAAGGTTACTACTACAAAAGACGATTTGAAGGAGGATTTTATTCATTTTTTAATTAAAAATTTCTTAGTATGTGATATTATTATTTTTTCAATTACAAAAGTGAAAATGGATAACTACCTAACATTCAAATTTCAGATCAGATTTTTGAAAGTCAGTATGCTGAGGTTTTGTAAGGAACTTTTGAAGTGCTAATGCAATGTTGAGTTTGATTATTTCCAAAGAAAGCATTCTCTTGCTTGTATAACTCGTTGTCTGTTGTGGCTTCGAGTCCCAAGAAAGTCTCGTAAAGTATGATGCATATCAAGCCCGCATTGTTGGTTACGATGACATGATTTAGTCCAAAAAGGAGAAGTCTTAGTTTCATTCGATTCAAAATTTGAACTGGATCAGTTCAGCGATTTCTTTAATGAGTCAGACTGAATCACTTTGACGCATCAGGACAGCATTTAGTGCCTTATTTAATGTGAGTCTTTTGATTTCAGCAGCGCAATGCAGCATCTAGTTCTGGTTGGGAGGTTGAGCCTACATTTAGTTACTTTCGGTGCCTTCTGAAGTCTTGTTTACAGAAGTCATATTTTCAAGATCATCCAATCCTGTCTTCACGGCAACAGGCCATGTAAGTTTGTTGGTGATTCTGCTTTGCATGGACATGTCAAAGTAATATTTTACTCTATTGAGATCTGTTGCAGATTTCTCAATTCCTTCCGATATGATTTTGTCTTTGGAAGTTTTTTTGTGCTTCAAGGAAATCCGCCATTTTTTCTTTGATGGTACGAAGACGCAAGTTCATAAATTCCTCCGGTTGTTCAGCATTCCACTCTGCCAGGTAGTCGCGCTCGATGTATGGCTTTTCTTCTCTTTTTGGCTTTTTTGTCTCTTTCTTGGCTTGCTTCTTTTTACTTCTCTTTTCTCGAAACTTGTTACTAGAATAGCAAGTTAGAACCAATTACTTTTTCCAAACAATGCACAGCAAAGGAAATGAAATTACATTTATGTTAACACTACGTAACTAATGTTTAAGGACTAAAATGAGTAACAAAATAATAAGTTTTAAGACAACAGGAGTCCTTTACGTTTGCTCCCTGCACCAATACAGCATCTTGAATGTAGATAAGGTATCTGTAATAATGACGTAAATAGCACTAAAAAATACTGTTTGTAAGTAGCTCTAAAAATTACAGTTTGTAACTAGCACTAAAAAGTACTGTTTATTTGTAGATAGCACTAAAAAGTACTGTTTATTTGCAAAAACCACTAATAGTGCTATTTGCAAATAAGTTGCAGAGGAAAATTCTTCGACAACAAAATATCACTGTAATCAAACATTCATTATCGCACTTGATCAAAGCTGTAAAAATCGCCTGTTAGCAGTTTGACATACATAACATGAATGAAGAAATATTTTTGTAAGCGATACTGTTTAACTGCAGCAATGCTTGATTAAGAATCGAAATATAATACAATGATTTAAACCTATTTGTTTAAAAGCATTCAGATAAGTATGTATTGTTATAAGTGAAAGCCGTTTATCGTTCCCAATTCAATGAGTATTTATATTTCCCTGGATGTGTGTGCATTTGATATTTGCAGATTTTGCTACTCGTTAATATGATGAAGCGTGCAATTCTAATAAAAATTTTCATTTGATACCAAAATGCTTCGTCATTAACTTATACATATTTGTTTGATTGAAGAATTAACAATAATACAAGAGTAATATTTACGTATGGCCGTCATTTGTTTGATTCAACGCTTCGTTTAATTCTTTTTACACATTAGAACTAATTAAAATGGACACTACCTACATAATATAGAATTGAGCATAGCACCAATACCTGATCAACTGAATATTTAAATTAGATCATTGAAAATCGTAATAATCAATCTTATGTCAGGGAGGTATGCAGATTGGAGCTTGGAGAGACGATCAACTTCTCAAAATATTTTTATTGTTGTATAAATTGATACCGAAATTTGTTTAGTTAGTGAAAAGTGAAGTTTTGTTTAAAAATATAATCCGTAAATGTAATGTAAATAAAAAAAAATATCTATATATATATATATTTGTCTAAAAAAATATGTTAAACACAGTTCTTGCAGACAAAACACCCAGCACCTGTTACCTGTAGTCTTCTAAGTATTACTATTGACCAGTTTCCTTTCTCTTCAACAATAGAATATGTCAGAATTTTTCCATCAATTGATGGAGTTATTGAATTATAATACTTGTTGTGGTTAAAAAGATATTTTACGCAACGGAATAATCATGTTATGCCGAAAAGATGGTTAAGTTAACCATTAAAAACTCATGAATTAAATTCGATTTATTACTTTCAATTCTATCCCTCAACAAAAAAAAAAAATTCTTAGATTCAAGTACAATATGTGTATTGCATTATTAAGTTAAATACATTAATTATTCTTTATTAAAAATTATAATACACATATAATATTGTATTCACGTAAATATTTTCTTAATTTAAATATTCTGGTGATTTATCTAGTTACATAAAAATGCCTTATAGTGGCAAACCTCTGATAAAAAAAACCTGTTCCGAACATACGTGTTTCTGGAAGAGGGACATTTTGCTTTTCCTAGTCGAATCTCCATTCTCCTTATAGTAAATAGGGTGGTGTTCTCTTGACGAAGTATCTCGCCTTAAGCAAAATCAACCATATGTTGGACGATATATCGATAGGAAGGTTAAAGAAGAAAAGCAATTCCGCATCGTAGAGGTACAAAAACAACATCACAAAAAGTGCAGAAACAAAGACGCACTCTAGAGGAAAAGAAGCATTCCTTACACACTATTATGTGCTCAAAAATTTTCATTCGGAGCAGTCATACCCAAATCTTAACATACTGGTCTTACTTATTTTTCTAATCAAATAACATGTCTAAATAAAAAATAAATAAGGGGAATATTTAGGGGGAAAACACGAACAAAACGGATTAAGTTTTAAACTAGAAAAATTATATTTAGATTGAAGGAAAGATCAGACAAGACTCTGAGATAAAAAATATCAAAGGGATCTCTAAATAGAAAAAAAAAACACATGATCGCCATGTTAAATAATGGGAGTATCAGATATGGAAATGTATTTGTTATAAAGAGAAAACATAGAAGGTCAAGAAATATATCCGATATGAAAAGAATCGTCAATTTTGTGTTGTTGCATATGTAACTTGGTTCAAAAGTACAAGAAAATCATCACTACAACAAATTCATGAATTACTTCTGTTACGTAGGATGCTTTCAATCCTTTCCATGGGATTTTAATTACACTGAATATACATATACGTAAGTTCACACTCCTAGAGGTTGTCTTAATGATATATCTCGTAAGTAGTAAATTGTACAAGATTTGTTTTGGACAATTTACATCGTCAATTGAACAAAAGACGATCAAGGTATTATTAGAAAACTGATCAGGTCTTGATGACGCCATCATAAAAATTATAACAAGATATCAAAACATTAGCAACATTAGTTAGAACTTGATGAGCGAGATATCTGAATAGTGAATAATTTCCGTTATTCCACAACACACATAACACTCAAAAGGACAATTTAACCACATAAATTGGTTAAAAGTGATCAGTGTGAAAACTGGTTACACGTCACGCAAACCTCTAGTGTCAAAACGACACCAGCGGACGTTCTAGGTAAATTTAGCTGTAAAAGTTAAATAATTATCCTCGACCAACAAAATGTATACAGTGTATTCATCTAGGAAAATGATTAAAAGTCACCATAAATTTTCAAATTCAATGCACAAATGCGGAAAGAAAAACAAAATAAACAGGCTCCAGTGTCGAATCGACACCAACGGACGTTATAGTGTTAAATCTGTCATTGCCTCAAAAATCCTCAAGTTAGGCTAGTAAGGCATTTCGGAGAGTAGAGAATGCCAGCTCAGGTGTTGTTCTCATCATGTGAAAGTGGATCAAATACTACAAGGATTGTTCCAGGATCTTTCCTTTTTGGATTGCTCCCGGATCGTCGTCAACAGCATTTTGTGTTGCTCCAGGGGGACTTTAAGCAACTACAGGCCTAACTAATGATAGGATCTCATTTCAGCGGTGCAGGTAACTAGGTATTTTAATTAACGTCGCAGTGGAGCCACTCGATGTGCTCTTGGCGACATTCCGAGATCAAACCCGAAGAGAAAGACAAGGATAAGACCACATAATTTTGAGCCACGACCAGATGACGAGGAATCACTTGAATTGGCACCCTATTCTCGAAACTTCCACACCATGGCAACAAGGGGACACTTGAGGCCACAACAGTGCACCTGCCTCAGTCGTACACGGCGGTCTTTCGTTATAATAAGAACTAGCAACCCTCCGGTTAATAATTCGTTGCTTTTCCAAACGGGCCACAGTGGTCAATTAATATATGATGCGAAGAATACACTGCGTTATATATACGAAAAAGTAATTCATTGGTTCTAATTTATATGCTTAACCTTTTGACTGCGGCTGTATAGTATAAAAATGGCGCGATTCTTTCTTTTGACGTGATTCTTTCTTTTGGCGTGATTCTTATAACTTTCGAGGTAGAACTGCTGTACTGCTCGCAGTCAAAATTCTTTCTTGGTGAGATTCTTATAACTTTCAAGGTAGTACTACTGTACTGGCCGTAGTCTAAATTGTTTCTTGTCGCGATTCTTATAAATTTTTCTGTAGAACTGGCTGTACTGCTTGTAGTCTAAATTCTCTCTTGGTGCGATTCTTATATTTTTCAAGGTAGAACTACTGTACCGGCCGTAGACTAAATTTTTTCTTAGCGTGATTCTTATAATTTTCACGGTAGAACTGGATGTACTGACCTAGTCTCTAAATTCTTTCTTGATTCAATTCTTATACTTTCAAGGTAGAACTGGTGTACCGGCCGCAGTCTAAATTATTTCTTGGTGCGATTCTTATAACTTTCAAGGTAGAATTGCTGTAGCGGCTGGTAGGCTAAATTCATTCATGGCACAATCAAGGTACAACTGCTGTACCGGCATTAGTCTAAAGTTTAAGTAGGAATCTGAATTGTATCAAAAATGTAAAAATGTTTGGTTTTTTTTTAAATCGAAATGGGTATATCTGAAAAAAGGTTCACGAAACACCACAGTATTTAGAAGAATAAACTCACTCGTGACGAAAATAACATCCATCGCTTATTACCTTCCACACAAAAATTTTCTCTCCGACTAGAAATACAGAACAGTCATATCCCAGTTCTTAATCGACTTATTTTACTTATTTCTTCGGAAAGAAAAACCAGCGCCGTAAAAAATAAATAAACAGAAGGTTGAGAGTAGAGATAAGAAAATAAAGAAAAGCGGAATAAGCTCCATGAGCAAGGGAAAGGAAATGGAGATTGAGGGTAAGATCAGATAAGATGAAATGACTGAGAGATGAAGTCACTGGAGAATCGTTTAGAAATAAAAATACCTCCTTGCCGTGTTAAACACTGCGCGTATCATCTTTGGAAATGCGTTCGTTATAAAGCGATCAGATAACGAGCAGGGGGAGAGGGGAATACCAGCCATTAAAAGAAATGGCGATATTGCTTCGTTTTTTGTTGTGTGCAGAGCGTCATATTTCTTGTCTGAAATACACCGAAACTGAAGAGCCTATGAGGGAAAAGGATCGGTCAGAAAAATGGCTGTTCAAAAGTATCGGATGAAAGAGGTCTGGAATAATAGGCGGAAAAGTCGCAGTGAATACCGAGGGAGAGTTTTTTCAAGTTTTGAAAGGAGTGAGTCGATCTTTGTTATTTTTATGAGAGAGGAGAGCAAAATATGATATGAACACATGATAAACACGGTTCGCATCGTTTCACTAATAAATTACGAAGTTGATGGAAAAACAGAGGATTTTTTATTTATTTTGTTGCTCATAAAACGCCCCTATCATGACGATCTATTTTGAATTCCTCTATCGTTAACAAAAAAAGTTAAACTTCCAGGGAATTGTCTCGACGAAGTTTATCGTCATTAGCAAATCATATAAATAAGAAAATATATCGTGGACTAGATATCTTGCAATACAAAATACCTGAAAGGATATTGATATATTCATCAGAAAGCGTTAATATCTTGATGACGTGTTCCCTCGTCAGCAAAATTAGTCAAATCGTGATTGAACAAATATCCCGTCGTTCTCCCACACAATACAGGCAAATGAAGGGCCTACCTGTAACTAAATAGAACAATAAAGCACTTTAACGGGAAAAAAACATGTAGTGTCAAAATACAGGGTGGTCCAGCGGGTAATGTTTGGAACGCATCAAAATTTCAAAACACATAAGTGATAAAAAGATTTAATGATATATATTGAAATTAAATAGTAAGCAATTAATAATAAAGAGGTACGAAGTGATCGCCTTCTGTAACTAGGACAGCAGTTAGGCAGTTCAGGAATCCATCCATCACTCATGAGCAGACTTCGATGTCAATAGTCTAGACTGCAGGTGTTATGTCAGTTTTCAGTTAAGGAAGTGTTTTAGGACACCGGTCACACATTTGCTCTTCAAATAACCCAACAAGAAGAAATCGCAACGGTTTAAACCAGGGGAATAGGGCTGCCATTCAATACCACCTTGGAAGTGCGATGGGTAATCCAACCCAATGATTCGATCGTGATCATTGAGCAGTTCAAAAACTTCTGTCGTATGATGTGGTCTTGCACCATCCTGCATAAACGAATGACGATGGTCCAAGACATTACCGTGAAGAATAGGGATGAAATCATAGTCCGGAAACTGTCTGTATTTCGCCGCGTTTAATCTTCCGTCGATGAAAACTGGGCCATACACACACCATGGGAGGGTATTGCGCTCCACACAAGAAATTGTACACTCTAACGAACTTGCGCACCAAGTTCGACTTTACTTGCTCGCAGCTACCACCATCTACTAGACTTTTCTTCAAACATTACTCGCTCGGCCACCCTGTACTATTGTCCATATATTGTATGTAAGCATTTAGGATAGTTAACTTCCCAGGGAATAGGACTGAATTCAACAGACGTGAAGCAATTTACGAACTGTTATTTTTTCCTGTCCTTTTGAACCAAGCTCCACAGGCAACAATGAAGCAATGCAAAATCGAGGATTTGTTTAATGGCCGTATATTTCCACAATTCGCATCTGATCTTTTCATAGCGAACACATTTCCGAAGATGATATTCCCAGTGTTTAACAAGCTGAGGAAGTGTTCTTATTTCTAATCGATTCTCATGGGATTTTGTCTCAGAGTCATTTCATCTCTGATCTTTTCCTCAATCTCCATTTCCTTTTCCTTGCAAGGAGTTTATTCCGATTTAGCACTATTTTTCCTCTCAGTATTTTGCTTATTTATGTTTTATAGCCCCAGTTCTTCTTTTCTTTAAAAATAAGCGAAGTATGACTACTCTGAATATCCAGTTGGGAAGAAAATGTTCCTATAAAAGGTAATAAGTGGTGAATAGTTCTTTTCGTTGTGGGAGTAAGTTTTGTTTTGTTGATTTTGAGCTGATTTTTCGTTACGTTTGTGTTGCCTTACGGATTTCGAAAGTCTTTTTTAGTATCTTTAGCTACATGTTAAATATTCCAGTGTTTAATGGAAAGAAATAAAATTTTTAAAATAATTTGTTATAACGGTATGTTTTTTCTTCTAGATGTGTAAGAACTAAAAAAAACCTCAGAAATAATTACTAATACGTATTTACTGGCAGTATTTATTGTAATGTGATAGGATGTGTGTATTATAATTATTCTTAATACTGAATAAATAATATATTTAAACTTGTATTATAATTCACAGATTTGTATTTTGAATTAAAACCCATTACAAGGGAATCGTATTGAAAACTTCAAATCGTATCTAATTCAGGAGTTATAGGAGTGTTAAGCATATGTGTGTAATATAATACAAGATTAAATATATTAGTTATTCAATATTAAAAATTTATTATAATACGCAAATATTGTTAATATAATCATTCATTAAAATGCTTATCTTAACCCTCTCTTCTTTACTTCCCATCAGTGCAGTACTGCTACTCCGACACTGTACACATAATTTTATACCACCACTTGTTTTTCAAAATCCCAAGAAAGATTTTATTTGACAAGTAGGAGAAGCATTTTATGGTCAGCAGTTGCGCAATGAAGACTATAATTTGCCATCTAGAAATATGCGTGCCCGATGCTTAACTGCCTTTAATCAAATACCACTGCATTTCTTAGAAAATATATTTCTAGTTTAGTACTACTTTCCCTTTTTAGAAAATATGTTATAATTTAAGCATACTAAAATTGATTTAATACTGTGACTAGAAAAATACCCGACCTTACTCGAATTGAATTGGCTTATTATATATTAAAGAGATAATCAAAACATAAGTTTTAAGTTTTTTGTAGAATACAAATTTATTTGAAAACCACACAATTGGACACAAATCCTACACATGCATATCCATCCATGTAATACATTTCACATACATCGCACCCTTGCTGTATGAGAAAGCTACAAAATGACGAAAGGTGACTCTAAGGTTACTAATACAAAAGACGATGTTGATGGAGATTTGGAATTATCTTTCTTAAGTTATTTTCATGTTCAACTCAATTAATAAAAATTACGTATACTTACTCAGGTGTTTTAGCATCAAACTCAATCTATATAAATAAGAATAGAGTATTTGTTTGTACATTCAATATTTTCGACCCATTTCAAGTTTTCTATCCGTTTTGGACCCTTCTGATGCCGAATCCGCCTTTTTCTCGTTTGGTGTCTGTCTGTCTGTCTGTATGTTGTGCCCTATACACGTCCACGCGGTTTAACATATTTTCATGGAAATTTGCACACAGTGAGTACTTATCTTCATTTAGTGAGTGGAATTGGTTGCGAAAGTCTGTCTGTCCGTCTTTCTGTTCTATGCTCGATTTTGTATTTGTGTGTTTGTGTACACATCACATAAATTGTATTCCAGATATTTGATTGTAGTGTATTTTATTTTATACATTATTTATTAATTTAGTGAATGCAATATTATATTAAACATTTCTTTATTGTTATATTTAGATACGTTTCATGCTAAAACACCTGAGTAAGTATACTTAAATCAACCATAATTTGGTAGTTTTGGAAAAATTGGAATATCTATTGAATATTACTTCAATTGCTTTACCAGTACTGCTGAAAAAGTAATTATTCTTTAAAAAATTATATTTTTTAATGGAATTTCAGCTCTGATACTTCATTTACTGCGAGTCTTATTTTTGTTCTTTGCGCAATGAAAACGATTTCGGAATATTTGTGAGACAGACAATATTTTTCAACAAAACGAGAATGAACAAGATCGCGTGAGCAGTGATATTTTCTGTTTCTTTCGCATTGAATTAATATCACATTTTAAAATTTTGTGCACTTTTAGTTGTAAGCTGTGGCAACTGTGTGAGATCAAGAGATAAAATTGAATCACAAATTAATATCTTTAGAACAATTTTTTCCGACATCTTTTATTATGTTTTATTTCGCTGTTTTCTGTTTTAAATATTCATTATTTTAATAAATGTGTTTTCCTTCTCATCACACGCAACAGCACCACAAAGTATTCGACTTAAAAATGTCAGGTGTCAGAATAAATTTTAAGTAAATTTTAAATTTAGTTATGCCATTATTGAAAGAATAATGCCGTCATTTAAAGAATTATGCCGTTATTTAAAGAACGATGCCATTATTGAAGAATAATACCGTTATTGGAAGAATAATGCCGTTATTGGAAGAATAATGCCGTTATTGAAAGAATAATAATGTTTAAAACCCGAACTAGAACTTTTCAAACATTAAAAAATTCGTTGTAATAATGATAGGAGAAGATTGCAAAATTTCACATTGTCGCATACCGGAGGCAAGTGTGCCACAAGTAAAAAAATATTGTTTTGTTGACTATGAGTGCGAGAGCACTCGCCGTAAATCGTAATTTTTATTAATTGAGTAGAACATGCAAATAACTTAAGAAAGGGAATTCCAAATCTCTCTCAAAATCGTCTTTTGTAGTAGTAACCTTAGTGTCACCTTTCGTTATTTGTAGCTTTGTCATACAGCAAGGGTGCGATGTATGTGAAATGTATTACATAAATGGATATGCATGTGTAGGATTTGTGTCCAAAGCAAGTTGTAGAAATTATAAAGATGGCAAAAGCTATTCAAATAAATTTTTATTCTACAAAAAAAGTAAGTCCTTATATATTTTGATTATCTCTTCAATTTAGAGTAAGACAATTCAAACCGAGTAAGGTCGGGTATTTTGCTAGTTAAATATAAAAATATAGAAATGTTTAATATTGCATTCACTAAACTATTAGATAATGTATTAAATAAAATAGATTGCAATCGAATATCTAGTATAAAATTCACGTGATGCCTGCACAAATACACAAACAAAAAATCGAACATAGAACAGAAAGACGGACAAACAGACTTTCGCAACCAATTCCACTTACTAAATGAATATATGTACTCACTGTATGCAAATTTCCATGAAACCGTGTGCCTATGTTGATCAATCGTCATCGTCAACTACACCTACAGTGGGCCCAGGAACATCGAGACTGGACCTTGCATGAGTGGAAGAGATTTTCCTTCTCAGATGAACACCGATATCTCAATTGTCACGTCGATCGTCGATCGTGTCAGGGTACGCCGTCTGTCAAGTCAAGTAGTTGCTTCTCTCTTGTACAGCAGGTCATACACAGGCTGGTGGTGGCGGCATTATGCTTTGGAGGACGTTCTCACGGGCAACTGTGGTACCCGTAGTTGTGGTAGAACAGACCACGAACTCTGCGAACTATCTGGACGTCATTGCGGATCAGTTGCACCCTAATATGGCGTCTGTCTTCCCAACTTGAAATGGAATCTTCTAGCAGGACAACGCCCCATGTCACAAGGCTAGGAGTTTGTTGGAGTGGTTCGAGGAGCATAATGAGGAATTCCACTTAATGTTCTGGCCACCTAACCCGCCGGATAAAGCACATTTAAGGTGACATGGAGTGACAGCTCAGAGCTCAAACACCACCATGTACGAATATCTCGACATTGCGTGAAAGCTGCTCAGGCATTTGGTACAACCTGTCTACAGTCATGTACCAAAACCATGTGCCATTTATGCCCATGCGAGTTGCAGCTATTTTGCAGGCCAAAGGAGGCGGAACGAGTTATTGAGTAGGTGGCTATAATATTTTGGTTCTTCAGTGTATATAATGCATATTTAGTCAATAGTTGTTTTTTACGTTTGTTTTTTTATTTTACAGCAGTTTTCAAAATTTGGACAAAATGCCTACAGAACAATTGTAGTGGTTTGGAATTAAGTTGCAGAACACTGAATATAATTCTGCATGTGGGAATTGATAATCAAAATATTTTCTAATGTGTTATTCTATTCTATATTCTATTTTCTAAAGTTTATTCTAATAGCTTATTTTGCACTAAAATGTTTGCGTAAATAGCAGTTTGTAGAAAACTATAAATAAAGAAGATACTATATTACTTGGTAAGGATCAAGTGAAACACTGAACCACATATATGATTTGCTTTACCATTAATTTATTCCCTGCCTTAATTCTGACATTTTCAATAAATAATCAAGCTCATTAGTCAGCAATTCATTACTTATTAAAATTCAACATGGCTTCTACGAGTGGAATTCCATTAATGTTAATTTAAACTGATCCCGGTTTAATTTAATGCAATCCTGAAATTGGATACAGGGTAGCAGATTCCAAGAATAACCTATGATTATCAAATAGATCATTGTATTCGTTTTGTTATACAGCAAAAAATAAATGCATTTTATTTCAGATTAAAAGCTAATAAATAATTAGTCATTTGTGAATAAAAAAATCAAACTTACTTTGAAAAATCTGTTAAATTTTGAAACCTATTTTATTATAAAGAGAGATGTTGGAATTTTGATTTCGTTCTAAAGAATTTATTCCTGTTGATATTCCTGTGAGTTGTACGTGGAAAAGGTTTGATTTTCCTTCCTGTATGTATTATTTCTTCTGCATCAGAAAATAACACTTTAGTTGTATGTATGTCCCTTACGTCATGTTGTTTGTCTTGTGTTTGGCTAATAATAATCAAATATAGCCATTTCACCATAAAAACCTAACCAATCACTAAATATCTTAATTCTATTAAGGCTAAATTAGATGTGGTTTACATTTTTGTGCATTCATCATTGCTCAAAATTGCAGATATTCATACAGCAAGAAAAAAATATTCGTGATAACCTTCCGGGATGTAGTACAGCACACCACAAAAGTATCGACATAAAAATTACAAATAAGCTTAACACTAGTTTTTTGGTAAGCTCTATGCTTACTTATATGCATGTTTAAATACTAGGTATTATAAATGTAAGTGTGTGTGACTATGAATCTTTTTTTAAGCTAAGTATAAAATTTATTTTATTTCTTAACTTCGAAAGAAACGAAATTTATCAAAACAATTGTAATTCAAATTTATACATAAACTAAAATATTAAAAAGATTGCCACAAACTTGTTTAATGTAATCGATAAAAAATCACCTTCAAAACAAGCACTTGTTAATAACTTTTATTGTTAATTTGAACAAAGCAATTTGCTTAAATTACAAATGCAATATAACTTGGAAGCATAATATAACCTATAAATGGATTATTTTACAGTCCACACTGAACGCATTCGTTATACAAGATACGTTAAAATGCTAACTGAAAAAATATTTCATGTAAGTCCTACTTTTAAAAGTTACTATAGTTCTAAAATTACTACATTCGGGAACGAATGTTTTTTTGTTAGTCGCATATTACACATTAGGGTGAATATCTTACTTGAGTTCGTTGGTTACATGAATTACTTAAAATATTTGTGATGCAACCAGCATCACTTAAAATTCTATTTCAGAATCAGGATCATATAGCCTTAGTCTAAAATATTGATCCTCTTTAAGGATCTTCGATTTCACTAATCCTCAGATCACGAGGTAAGACCTCCAACTAATTGCTTTCCTTATAGACTCACAAGTGTTAACAGAACTGAAGGCAGAATCCACATAATCCCACAAATAATCGACCTCACTGGAGACGTCCTGTCAAGTTTACTGCATCCTGCTAATGGGATACAAAGGGCTGGACTTAGGAAAGAGGGCAAACACAACGAGGCAAAACATTTTCGCAACTCCTCCTGTGTTTGTGTGTCAGGCAGTGAAGTAGAAGTCACGGTTCGTAGGTGGAGCAGAAAAACCCATTCACTCCAATTACGCTTTGAAAAATGGAGGTGATTGCCAACGCCGATGCCAATCAAGTCACGCCAAAGTGAGATTAATTAGCCAACATGGTTGTTACTCCTCGCCCTCGGCAACCGTAGTAACGCCTAAATTATTATATATGCTGCAAAAGAAAATGGCGTAGAATGTGTCCTGTCTTCGAATGGGGTTGTATCATGCATACGAATTTGAGCTCTGGTGTTCAGTATGTAGTTAACCATTGTTGGGGGAGGGCTCTCGCACAGAAAAGCTGTTAAAAGCTTATTAATAAACCAAAGAACGTTTCCTAGCTTTTAATGTAGAATCATACGATGAATGTTTTTTAGAACTATGATTTTGTATGGATTTAATTTACAGTTTTATTCTATAATGCTTTACACTTTATGAGTATTTTATTATTATTATGTTGATTTTTAATGTGTCGTTAGAAAATAATTTAAAACTCCACATATAACGTAGTTTTAGCTTTCCAAGTTGTTTCGTCGAGATATATCATACATAATGATGTGACCAATTTTGATAATGACGAGATACACCGTCATTAAGATTGTGCTGAATTTGGTATGATGACAGAATCAAGATCTGGTCAATTATTCCAAAAACAAGATTTAAGATTGGGACAGTTATGCTAATAACAAGATACCTCATCGAGACAACAACCACAAAGGCAGTTGACAATTTTTATTCATAAATAGTATCTTCTATTAAGTAGTGATAACATTTATATTACATATCTATATCTCGTATTTTTGTATGTGTCATACAAATAAAATATGTACCATATGTATAGTAAGTTATTCTGATGACATCTATATCTTACAGCTTATACTTTATAATAGTGTATAATTATCGTGTATATATTTTCAATATTTCTTCATACGATTGAACATTTAGAATGTTGATAATTTAGTAGAACTTTAGTTTTGACCTAGTATGTTATCATATACTTTTAGCCGTATACCTCATGCACTTTTCAACTTGCAGAATTGAGTATTTTCTAATCACATCAAATTTCCAAAATACATTAATTTTAGCAATTAGGACACGCGGAATCGAAAAATGCATAACCGAGCTTCATCACAGAACTTCCATACTTGAATCATCAAATACTTACTGATTCGTCCGATTCGGTTAGTGTATTTCAAGGGCAATCCACCTTTTCCCTACTTGAGAATATTTTGATGAAAAAGTTTATGTTTCATATAAATAATATCACTGTCATATATCTTGTATGTTATCACATATAATATATATAACATTTAAATCATGTATCTAGTATGTTACATATATATATTTAAATCCTGTGGATACTATTTGCATATTTACCACCCTATAGATGATTTAAAAGTTTGAAGAGTGAAGTTTTTATATAATTTCACAATACACCTTTTTCAATACTCTTTACAATTCTAAAGTCTTCAGTGAAATGAAAATTATTGATATCCCTTTAGGAGAAAAATAAAATAATTTTTTAAAATCATTTTACATACCACGAATAACGAAAAATAAACGAATTATTTTTTAAAAATTGTAGGCCAAAAATACACGCAATTCAAACGCGGGTGAAATATTAAATCCAATTATCATTCAATCCTATTCAACGGAGTTACTTTAATAATGCAGAGTAAGACGATTATTTTACTTTTAAAAATTACGCGTGCGGAAAATGAGATTTTAAATCCATTGCCATTACTCATTGATTACAGCTGCCAACAAAGCAAACCACACACCACACCATTCATTTTTCAACTCACAGAACGGATTTGTTTTCAGACAATACATAATTTCCGAAAGGTGCTTATTTTAAAGCTAGAACACGTCAATTCCAACAAATGCAATAATTGAACGACACATAACACCCGTGATTGAATCACTGAATATCTTCCGATTCGTCAGATTCGGTTAGTGTGTCTCCAGAGCAACACACGTTTTTATCTCCCCTGAAACTATTTTGATGAAAAAGTTTCTATTTCATTACCACCGATGCGAAAGCCATCATAGAGTGATAATCACAGTAAAATTCCCGAGGGTGCGACCGTCCGGACATGTCAGAAGTGCACCCATTAACCTGACACCTCTATAATTGACAACCAGGTTCCTCCTATACCCACAGGCGTTTCCAATAACAATCGCTTGACAGCGAAGTTGGGTGAGGCAGGTGTATTTTTTCGCTGACACCGCTTTTCGGGCATCTGACTTTAGAAGAGCGTTATGACAATGTTTACAACTTTTCGAATAGAACGAGTTCTGCAAAGAAAGTGTGTGTCATTCAAGTATTTAGATATTTAGCATGCGCTTTGGGTTGCTTTAGGCAATCGAGTTGCAGTGTTTTAATTGAGCTTATAGTAACTACAGTAGCAGTAGTACATCGAGCGGTTATTGATCACGGGAAGCGAAGTAACCAGGGTTAAGAATAACTTAATGCTTGGGTAAAAAATAAAATACAACTGATAGTGTGCTTTCTGAGCCCTCTATTCGGAATCGAACTTTATTGAGCATTGTGAGGATGTTTGCAACAGAAGAGTTTAGTAAACGAAATGTGTGTTCCATATAAGTATTTAGATATTTTGCAAGTGTTCTTTTTTGTTTCAGTGTTTTAACTAAACTTAAAGCAAATACAGTAACAGCTCTATATCGAGGTTTTATTGAGCATGACAAGCGTCGTATCAAAGATTAAGAATATTGTGACCATGATAACAACTTTCGAAACGAAATGAAAGTGGTGACAATCAAGTATTAATTTTTTAGCATGCGATCAGGAATGTCTTAAATATCGGTGTGTTCAATCCTTTAATTCCACTGTATTTTAATTTAAAGTTACACAAGACTACACAACCGTAACAAATGTTTATTTGAAGTTCTTCCTCTCAAGTAAGAAAATAAGTTGTTTTTCTGAGGGTGGATCGTATTTTATATATTTATCAAAACATGAAATCACATCGTTTACTATTCGATACCATTTCAGCCTTTGCGAATAAACATTCCAAATAAGGGATTTTGAATTGGCGTATGATAGTTGATATGTCAACGCCAAATATATTATATACCAAATGACACCAAAACAGTGATAAACTATATTTTGATATAACCTTAATATTTTTTCTTGTATGGGTAATTAAGCAGCCGAAGTAAAATCTTCGCTTTTCGATTGCTTTATTTGCTTTTACCGGAAATCTCTGTGGTACACTAAAGATCATTTACGATTATTCTAACCTTATTTCAATATTCTTATGTAAAATCTCTAAAAATAGAAGTTTTACATATAGAGTTCTGGCACTTTATTGTATTATTGTAACGAATTTACATCACAACAAATTTTTTAATGAACTTTTGTCATAAAAACGTTATGTTTTCAATGTTGTATATTCATATTCGTCTTAGTAATTTAAATAGAGCAATTATGAGTATCTGATCTTACAGACCTTTTTATTGCATAAATAATCACTTTAGCTCCGTAGTGACATTGCATTACCAAAACACTTTTTATAACCTTCGGCATGATAAAATTCACTATCGTGTTTAGTTTTTTTATATTGATTTTAATCCCAAATGTATCACAAGAAATTGTAAATTACTTTTTGTTGAATCTGTAAGAAGAACGTAATAGTTTTGCTAGAAACGGATCTTTTAAAACTTTGTTATTCTTTCAAGGAAGTTAATTTTTGATGGTTTCATTACAATAAGTATTCTCTTCCAGACAAAGGCTTTGTTTTCTTTGTGATCTAACTGTATTTGTGTTCGTCTTTCTAGAATTTTTGGATCATACGTTTTAATGCATTTTTAGTTCTATGTAATAAAATATTTCCTATGTAATTATAAAGATCGAATAAACAAGTAAAATTGCAACCATATGTAATAAATGCTACAACAAGTCCAACTGTTGAAATTATGTGACTTAAATATCCATAAAGAATCAAACAAGCATTTAAAACGTCTGGTATACCAACCCATCTCTCAATTCTCTCTTATACATCACTCGAAATCGTGTAACATTAATATATTAATTTAAATCTTCAACATACCAGTACAGCAAGTGAATGAGGCATTTCATTGGGATAATAGATGTTCGTTGACAAGCCATGGTAATGGAAACAAGGCGACACCAATCATATGTCTCTCTATTACTATACAACTGCTCACTAAATGGAAGGATATGTCACAGCATCTTCCAGTCAAGTGACAAATATATCTTATTAATACCCTCTTTCGCATGATTTCTGGAATGCCCGGGTGTTATTCCATCCATAGAAGTTACCTATCCATCTCTGTAATGAATATACTCCAAGCATGACTTTGACATTCAGCCCTCTATCAATCTACGACGCGTGTAATAAGGTCCTAGTGATGACGCGTGATGGCTCTGGGTGACGTTAACGCTGACAAAATAATCCAGGCATGACATATGATAACATGTCTTAAGCGTTATTTTGCATTGCCTACATAGTTCCATCGTGTACAAAAACTTAATCAAACCTACAGTGTACATGAAAGTTTAGTTAGTTAAATGATCTCTCTAATCTAAGGTATAAAGTGTATACCTTATTTAATAATACAGACGATCCGATTATGTATTTTAAATTAAAATAGTATTTTTCTTGCATGCATTGAATGTTTATATCTTTTAGAAACGAAAAAGTAGAAGTTCATTTTATTTTATTCATACATTGTTTTGAAAATGACATGATGATTCTAAATTATCAATGAAGTTTAAAAATATTCAACTATGTTTCATAGATATTAGTAGTCCACAAATTTTACTATATATATGTATATATATATATATATATATATATATATATATATATATATATATATATATATATATATATATATATATATATATATATATGTGTGTGTACATAATTTTTAATTCTACTTTACTTAGTTCAAAAAAAATATTTTTTCCAGAAAATAGTCTATTTCAAACAATGCTTTCGAATGCTTATAAGCACAAACTTATTGACGTTTCGACAATTAAAGCAAATGAAGAGCTCTGCAAAAATTACGTTTTTATAAATATAAATCCTGAAACATATGAACAAATCAGTATTTTATATTTTACTTTTCTAAACAAGTGAACCTGCGTTGATAATTCGAAACATGCCATCAAATCTGATAAAAACGGAATAGCGGAACACTCCGTAGAAAAATTGTACATCCCATGGGCCTGATTACCAGCAATCTCTCAGAAATTGATTGAAAAAAATGGGTTCTCTTTGAATTTCCGTGGTTCGAAAAAGATAATAATCTTCAGTTTTGAAAAGGAGCCAAAATAATGATCCTGATGACATACATTGTAACATCTCTAGCAAGAGTTTCATCAAGACGATAGTGATAAAGGGAGTAGACGAACATGTTTAATAACTCTATTTGATTCTCATCAGGAGTAATCGTACTTAGTTGAGGTCATCTTTCTCTGATGATACTTATCTGTAAGTAGAAGCAGATTAATGGCTTTCAGATTTTTTTCTCTACCATATTTAGTTTTTAGTGAGTACTTACAACCAAATCGGTAGTACATTTTTATATTTTGTATTTTAAATGGAAATATAAAATAGTTTTCTTCTATTCCCAATATATTTATTTTTAAAAGAACAAATGTGGTTTTAATACTAGAGAAAATATGACTCACCAGTTCATGTCAATTAAATAATTAATTTTTTTAGAATTAAATTCAAAATAGTTCACATATCATTTGAAGCACGTACTTTAAAAAGAACAGACATACATGAAAACAAGAGACATGATTGAATTTTATAAATTTGATTTTATACCTCACTAGAACCTATGAGCAAGCTAAAGGATTTTTACGCTACAGTATAATAAAAATAGTGCAGTGTATTTTCAAATTGGGTTGTACTTGATTATCGAAAACATTATTGGTCAGATACTAATAAAATGTTTATGTAGCGTTAATTTATTCATCTCTAATGATTTTATAAGTGTAAACATAATTTGCTATTATAACATTTTCATTGAAAAATATGTACATGCAGTAAATGTTCACATATCCAAATAATGGCGTAGAACGATACATAAGCTTATTAACCATAGGGAGGAATTTAATCGCATAAATGTGTTCTGCAAACTTTGCAATCTTCTTGACAAATTAATGACTAGTTTTGACCTTTACGACCAATATAATCTTGTTAATTGTATTACTAAGGAAAAGGAGATATAAAAGTATTTTCCATGGGTATCCGTGCTTATATAATAATGGCAGGCTTTTAAATATTTCAATTCAACAAACCTGTTTAAAAGTATGTTTGTTTGGAAACCTGGTTGGTCTCCATTTAAAAAAGAACTTAGTTTTTTACATAATTTTATAACTATATTTCCAATCCTAGAACATAAAATGTGTTTTTAAATCAAGAGACAAAAAGTTTTTACTTAAAATAAAAATACCATTAAAAAAACTTTTTAATGTTTGGAAAATAGTTTTTTTTACACACAATTCTAAAAGATTTAGAAGCAACAGAAGCATTCAATTTTTCGATAAAAGACTTGTGATGAATAAATATAGAAAATAATTTCGTAATAAGATTAGACATTCTTTTTTCTACATTTCCGAAGCTGTCTTGCGTTGCCTGCTCAATTGGTATACAACAACTGTAATTAAATAACTATTGAAGATTTTACTTTCGTTACGTAAATTCAAAGAATATAAACTGTTTTCATTGATGTTACAATCCGTTGTGTTTCTATGAATAAAAATACAATGGAATTCTCATGCATGTACATGTTGAAAAAATGTCAGATTGACGTATTGCATTAAGCATAAAAAAGTATTGTTTGTAAGTTTCTTTATTTAATTGCTAGTAATTATCTCGATAAACAAGAGCCTAATTAACAAGTCTTAATAACTCAATTTGAGCACCGTGAACCTTTGCTTATGACTGTTTTATGTTTTTTCAAGTACATTTTCTAAACACATTCTGTTCTTGCAAGTCTTTATCTTAATTGCAATATTGATTGCTTCTGCAATGGTTTGGTAATGAATCCGTTCCATTGCTTAGATTTTTTTAAACAAATTTGTAATCTTTTTTTATATCCTCAATTTACGGACTATTTTTCGATCGTTTTTTTTCCCTACAACGCATTATAATATGGCAAAGCCATCTGATATGTAGTAAATTAAGGGAACAAAGACATATTAATTTTTTCTGAAGGGTAGTTATTTAGGATTTGTAATTTTTCAATGTACTACATTTATTTATTTTAAGTTTGATTTAAAATCTGGATTATTAAAATATTTTACGTTTAAAAAATCAAATTAAACACATTTTTTAGATTTTCTCTCTTAAGTTGTAACTTAGATCCATTGACATTAATTACGAAATAGGAATGAGAAAATGTGAATGTATTTACTGAAATAATGGAAGTAGTTAGAAAAAACCATAACATATTATGCTTACACTACTGTCCATAGTTTTGGAAATACTTTGACGCTTGTTTAGACAAAAAAAAAGTGTCAACGAATACGATTATAATATAATAGTGACTATAATATAATGATCATAATAATTTAACAACGATAATATTATAACGATGATTGTGTTCAATTATTCAAGTTAAAGATAATTTAACTTAATTATATGATATAAAATAAGAAATTTTAGTTCTAAATCCTTGATTCTTCCAAATATCCACCTCACGCTTTTATCACAACATACTCAGAGCATTCTAACAAGCAAATTTTTAATTTTAATCTGTATAGCAATTCAACAAGCCAGTTGTATAATAATTAAATTAAATCTCAGGACAAGACAAAACATTTATTTATAGATAAGAAACAAAAACGATACACATCTTCAAATGGACTCCAGGACGATTGCCACTCATTCCTTAACAGAAACAGACGCTACCACTTTCTTGCGGTGAACATGCAAAGAAGAGAGCACGATCATGCGTCCTTTGAAGCAGCGTATGAACAGTTCCTCGTTCTCTTCGAGAAGGAGAGAAGCAAATCACTGATGTGTTCTGTTCCCTTACACGTCTTAATACGTCCCGATTAAGAGGTGTCCTTTTTGTTGGGTCTACCCATTTTTCTTAATGGAGGAATCGGAATCTCAGATAATCTACGATTGGCTCTTCTGAATGAAGTGTGATAAACTTCCAGTGGCATACTTGGATCATCACGACCTACAACTTCATATAATGTAGGTAATCTACTACACAGTTTATGGAAGGTGCATCTCTGCGAAGCTTAAGTTTCGAAAATATTTTTCTATTAGCTTTACTGACGGAAGGTGACTGTACCCAAACGAGATCTTCAAGCTTGTGGATTGGACCAGAGTGTCGACATTTTGCCGCATATTCTTTCCTACGAACTTGAGCTTATCTCATTTTCCCTTTTACTTGAAGCATGATTATTGCAAATTTCTTTAAATATGCAGTGATCTCAAGTGCGAAGTTATCGCTTTTAATATCGTTAGGAATTTGTTGACATCTCAGGTGTCCTCAATTCTTAGGCAAAAGTTATGTAAGTTACTGTATGTCCAGTTATGCCAAATTTTGCTGCATTCATAGCACATTTTACTGACGGCAATCTTTATATCCACGAAGTATGGTAATTTCCAACCATAATTGCTGAATTAGGCTCTAAATCGGGACTTTTGCTCTACATAGGGTTGGATTGGGGATTGTACTTTGTAGTTTTTGTTCAATGCTTAAAACATGACAGAGGTGCTGCATGATTTGGAAAGTCAATATCTAAGGAATACTTCGTTCAGCTATGTTATAGTATATTCGTTTTCGGTTGTTTGTTTTAATGGGAAAAGTTATACCCTATATGGTCAACAATAAACATCACATTCCATTTGGAATTTCTTACAAGGAGGCAATCATATCTCCAGCCAATGTTTCAAAACGCTATGGCGTAACAGGAGTTTGAAGCAATCCTGCAGGTTTTTCATTAGAAGCTTTACATCTAGAGCATTCGGAAAATTTCTTCACATTGACCGTTTTAAATTTTCTCATTCCAGTTCAGAAATAACGAGATGAAATTCGTGATAAAGTTACCTCGGCTCCGTAATGAGAGAGAATCACTCACGCTCATGTGAGAGAATATTATTTAAGTTGCATCGGAATCATTATCTGGTGAGTATCTGTAGCACATCTTAATTAAGGAAATATCCTCGACTTGTCTACCTAACATAATCCGTAATTTCACATCACTCATCTTCAAAACATTCAATATTTTTCACATCAAATTATCTTTCAATTGCTCACATTACAAATCCATATATTTTCTTGTAAGAAGGTCAAAAATCACTGCACGAATTTCAAAGGTGTTTGCCAGTTTTATGCTGACAAAAAGGACAAGACAGCATATCTGTAATTATGTCAGATTTTTCTGGGATAGTCTACCTCGGTATTGTAAGATTGAAGTTGAATTGCCCATTGAGATAATCTACCTGAAGATGATATAAACGTTAACCTATTTTAGCGTCTGGTGTGTGAGTAGAAACAATCACGTTCGAACCTTCAATGTGCCCACAAGGCGTGTTTAATGCCCATATCACTGCTAAAGCTTCACGCTCTGTGGTGGAGTAATTGCTCATCTAAGCTTCCAGAAAGAGACTGACATACTCAATAGGGTGTTCGTCAAATCCTCCTCCTCCTTGAAACAGTACTGTACAGATAGATTAAACACTGTCATCGGTTCTGATGCTAAAGGGCTAGTCTTCATATACTTGTTTTAAAATGGTAGAAGTGATCAAACGAGTATCGGGATCGTCAAATACACTTTGGTCCACTTTCTCCCCCTTCCATTGAACGTTCCTTTTTGTTACGTTAGTTAAAAGACGAAAAATATTTTTTTAAAGTGGTATGAATTTCCTGTACTAAGAAAATGTGTGCAAGAATGACTTCAGATGTTTCACAGTCCTTGAAATGTAGCTACTTTCAAAATAGCATCCACCTTCCAGGGTCTACTGTAATATCAGAACTCGTAATCTAATAACCCAAGAATGAAAAGGCGAAGAAAACCTTTTGAAAAGGTGAAGTTACAATTTTAACGATTAACAGAAAGGTTAAATAATGGAAGCTTTTCAAATACTGCTTTAAGATCAAGATGATCTCCAAATATTGAAGAAGATGTTATGAAGTCATCTTAATAAACCATAGTCTCTACATCAGGCAGTCTATTTCTAAATAAATTCATCAGTCTCTGGAAAGTCACGGGTTACCAAACAGCATGCGAATAAAACAAAAAATACTTCTAATGGTCACGAAGGTAGTTTTGTCTTCATCTGGACACCATACATTCACCTGTAATATTCCTAATGCAGCTCTATGGTAGACATATAGGAAGTAGGTTTGGCACCATGGAAGAGATCATATACTATGTGTAGCGAATACCTGTCATCTATTGTAATCGTATTTAATTGTCTGTAGCCAATGCCCATACGAACATTACAATTTCATTTAGGAACTAATACTAAGGGAGCAGCAAAATGAGACTTAAATTCCTCGCCAGTTATAACTTACAATAGTTTACCTAATTCTTTACTTAGGATTTCTTTCTTTGATGGAGATATGCGATAAGAAGGAACAGCAACAATAGCATTATTCTTGGTATTTATTCGGTGTCCAATGTAAGGAGTAGATCTTCCCCTGGATAAAAACGCCCTCATAATCTTGTAGTAGATAATTAAACTTCTCATGTTGATCATTTGTTAATTCAAGTTCTTAGTTTCGCGAAAAGACAAGAAATTTAATTTTAGGTCATCGATTTTACTTGTATTTGTTTCGGATAATTTTGATTTATCCCCTTTTCATAAAAACAATACTTATTGCTAGGATTATCTTGATTAAATATTTTTTTTTGTTTTTGGCATTTAACCATTATCTCTTTAGTTTTTTAAAAAGTTCATACCTAAAGGAGTTTGATTTCCTTTGTATTTTGGTAAAACCACTAAATTTAATATGAACGTTATCCTTTGACACTAATCTCTACAACAGTGACTAAGACATTAACGCTAGATTTCGATCCATCAGCTAGAACAATTAAAAAAAATTTTTTGTTTGAAAACCATTCATTCTTTCCTTCAATTTACTATACAAAATCTCACCGGGTATCAATTTACTGGAGACGGTATCAACACGGTATTCCATTTAATCCATTGACTGTAAAATATAGAGTTGATAGCATTCCATCCCACATCGAATTGGAAAATATCTAAGCAATATTAAGTGATTAGGGTTCAGATTTTAATTGAGTGCACTTTGGACATCGGTATCTGATGTAACCAGGTGTTCAAAATGCATAACACTAAAGAGAAGGATTAGGATCTTCATAAAAACTTGTTCTAACAATGTCAATTTTCTTTTCGTTTTGCTGAAACATTTCTGGTTTTCCAGAATTTTTTTTTTTTTTGGCAAAGGATGGTATTTTATTTTTTTTGTTTATCTTTGCTTACAGCATATGTTGTAATTATCCAACTTGTCAGCTGATGTGATTGTTCAACACTAGTTTCAAAAATGTTTCTTGCATACAATGTTTTTTTTCCTTAATCTGACTCTGACCTGCAATCATCCAAACCTTCATTTGTTCAAAGCTTTTAATGTTGAGAACTAAAATTCAACCTACAAGTACGTTGTTGATTTCCAAACAAAAATATTACAAAATTTTGTCAAGGAAATGTCTTTGCCTGCAAAATAGTTGACTGTATCTTTCTGGGGTTAGTTTGAGTATTAGCATTAAGATCTATTTAATGTAATCTCAATTTGCAGATACTTTTTCAGTTTCTTGCAATTAAATTAGCGAGTTCAGATGGTAATACTACAAATAACTGGGTGACCCAAATAGCCGTAGAAATGTTTAAAAAATGAGTTGTCTTTACAATAAAGTTTAAAACGAACTCACGTCATCTTCATACTGTTCAAACTCTGGCACAAATGCTGTGAATCGAATTTTTGTGTTCTCTTCAACCACGGAGCTCCTATCTTTTTCCTGTTAACAAATCTATAGCGATGACTCCAAGTTCAGCTTTTCTAATTCATGAACTCCGTCCTTTTCTTTATTTTCCAATTCGTAAGACTCCAACGTTTCTTTTTTTACTAATTCACAAACTCTGTCAATTATTTTTCTTCTATTCCTTCAACGTTTCTTTATTTACCAATTCACAAACTCTGTCATTTATTTTTCTTCTATCCTTTGTTGTTATTTCTGTTTTTCTTTATCCTACCTGATATTAATTATAGTCGTCAACATTTATTTAACGAAATCCTCCTCATGGTTCCAACTTTTGAGTACTGCGTTGCACAAAACACTAATTGTATCATCTAAGCTCACAACCTCTCCTAGTTATACCGTAATTCGCATACGATACAAAGGCAGCAACGTTTTGTTAAGTCACCGAAAATATTAATCATCACAAGTTAGTTCAGGTCACTAAGTTGAGTGCCAGCAACTCTTATCACGCCAGCTATATAAAAATCAAATCAAATCTCAGGACGACGCAATATTTTTTACAGCCACGAAACCAAAACGGTATACATCTCCAAGCGAACAAGATAACGATTCACTCTCACTTCGTAACAGACACAGATGGTAACCCTTTCAAACGGAGCACATGCACAGAAAAGATCACATTCTTACGTCTGGGAAACACCTCGGGGATGAGTAAAGAAATACACTTATGTTCTTCTATACCACTTTAATATTTTCCATCCTTCAAATAGAGCTTCTCAGAGCTGATTTTTGCTTGAAGAACACAGGTTTTAAATTTTCCCCGTCATGTTATCCCCCATAAATTTGAATTATATTGATATCTGGAATCTGAGAAAGTCATTGCAACATTTCAAACTATCTGAGTCTCTTTTTCTTTTAATATAGTTTCGACTTGATTTACAAGAATTTTGTGTATCATTAACCTTCCTGGAAAATAAATCCATGACCAATCCGGAGAACAAGCGTAGCATATGTCTATCAAATGCTTCTCTTCACCTTTGGAAGATATTTGATATCTATCTCCCTGATCGAAAATTATCTTTATTCTGTCCAGTTTCAACAAAACGTATGACTACCGTATGTACAGCCGTCAAAAAAGAAACGACTCACCCGATCGCGATTGGCAATTTACATCACAGAATAAAACGTAAGGTGGCAATCGATAGAGATTAATGTTGTCTAGAAATATCAAATTAAAAATTTGTCTAAGGGGCCGTCTTCATATTAAATTGAATGCTTTATCCGATAATTTCCATAGGAACCCCCCTCTTTTATCACACATTTGGATTATACACAAAATTGCAGGCGGATTTGATGAAAACAAAATGTAAAACGGCGTAAAATTGACCAAGAAATTCATAAAAACCAATAAGGGAGCGTATAAATATTCGAAATTCAATCACATTATAAATATTTATAAAGACGTGTAGTTGCCGTCACAGTCTATGACTTGTTTCAGGTGCCTTGGTATGGCGTCTATTAAGATGGTGACAAAGTCATAATGCAATCTGAATCCCATGATCTGTTGACAGAAATTTCTGTTTTCACTTTGTGAACAATAGCCGACCAACCGGTCTAGTGGCTAAGGTGTTGGCTTCTGGATCGGAAGGTTCCTGTTTCGAATCCAGGGTCAGGGCATGGATGTAAATTGTTTTTTCCTTTGTTAGGAAGCGATGATGGTCCTCCCACTGGGTGCTCCTTCACAAGAGACCATCACTTCCGGCCTTGTAGTGGCCAATGACTATGTGCATTTGTGCCCGCCATTAGGAAAAAAACAACTTTGTGAACAATCCTCAATAACGATAATAATCATTTTGCAAAGAGTAACACTAACACACACACGCTACTAATTATGCACGTAATGCTTCACACAGCGAATTTGGAATTCCGATGTTTCAGTAACATTTGAACATTTTCTCATGTTTCTATTCATGATTTTTATGAATATCAATTTCATAATTGACAAAAAATAGTAAATTTAGTTTGATGATTAAAGTGTTTATGGATTGTGTTTGTGTTTGGGTAGCAAAGGATGAAAAAACAATTTCCAAGAAAAATTAATGTTTGTAGCAAATATAAGAAAAAACGTGAAACACCAGTTTAACATTAGGAGATTTAATATTTCAAACTCTCACAAATAAGTGAACACTCCACTAAAATTTATGAACTTCTTTTATTTCCGCCTGAAATTGTGTGTAGAATACAAAGTTGTGATAAGAGATGGATGTTCATTTTGAAATGAGCAGCGCAAACATCCAATTTAATATGAAGACGGCCCCTTAGACAAATTTCAAATATTGATATGTGTAGAAAAATTTCATCCCCATCGATTCCTACCTTCCGTTTTTTTCTGTGAAGAAAATTGTGGAATTGCGATTTTGTGAGTCGTTTTTTTACGGCTGTACATAAACTCTGATTGTACTAAAAAAGCTATTTTGAAAAGTGCGTTAAAGTATTTCAAAGGAACAGAGTTACTAACGTTTGTTGACAGTTACTTTTTACATAATGGCCATAGTAATAAGCACATAAAATCAAAACTCAACAGACATAACAGACTAACAGTATTAAAAAAAACATCAAACATTCAAAATATACCGCTGTTTTGCTCCAGTGTGACGGAATTTTAACTAACAGCAACCCAAAAATTAAATGAAACTAAACCTACCTTTGCTTTTATTAATCATTTTCAATGAGAGAAGATCATGTAATTCCCAAGAAATTTCCGTGCTCTCAATTTTACTTCAAGCGTCTGGACAACTGTCTCCCTAGCTATATTACTAATGTTCTTAGGAATAACGTTTTACATGTTAGACGAATACATATAAAAAAATATCGCAATACATTCCCTTTTCATTCTCCAGACACGATATTTGAGTACAAAATATTTTTAAAATCGAGCCTTGAATGTTTTCGGTATGTTCAGGGTGATCTCAAAGTTATACACAGAAGTGATCTATATTCACTTTGAAAACTGTAAATATTAGTTTACGTGACGACTTTCGCATAATAAATTAGTTAAGTGAATAAATTGAGGCATTTTAAAATAAATAGTGTGATGATATTTGTACGAAAGTCCGTGTGATATGTTTAAGATAAAAATGAGGTTTTATCTTAGTGAGATAATTGTGGTTCCTATGTCATTTTCATTTTGGTGTTCCGAAAAGTGCACTCTAGACTTATATTGCCTTTTCCCGGAATTTTACAAAAGAGAAAACGTTTTGATGGTTTAAGCTTTAAGGACTACACTATCTCCCCTTCAAGCCATCAAAGTAATTAGTAGTTTGATAGTTAGTGAATGTTTAACTTTTGACAGAAACATCAATTTTCTTTTAAACTAAACTATTCCGTTTCATTTCTCCGAAAAAGTAGGTGCTTGATCAGACATTATAAAATTTTCTAATGAACCGTGTCAAGACTTGTCGCATTTTGTAGTCTAGTGAATTATAATTATAGTTATCGAAAATTAGAACATAAACTACTACTTCTATAGAATACCAACTCTACGAAAATACAACATGGGAGTAAAAAAATAATTTATACCACTAGAGTTAAGGAAATATTTAATACAATTCTCACAGTTCTACATGTCTGCCATAAAATATGTAGAATAAATTATTGCAACATTGGGCACTTGCAGTATGGAATATGTGATAATGCTCGTACTTGTTTAATACTTAAATTATTATTTTCAGCTTACCTTTTCTCTGTTGGTGTTTGCGTCCTTATTTTAGCTTAGATAAAACAACATCAAGCATTTCTTTTTAAGTTAATGAATAATATTTTCAGATTATCTGGGTGGTTATTTTATGAATTTTGTGCTTAATGGCAGAATGTGTGAATAAGTGAACACATTTTTTAATTATTTTTTTGCAGGGGATTTTTAAAAGTATATTCATCAGATTGCTTACACTTATTATAACATATCATATATTTTCAAAAAATACACATGCACATTCGTGTGCAATCAGCCAAAGCAAGTATAGGTACTATATATTGCCGTGTCGGGATTGTTTGGTTAAGCAAAAAGTGTGATAGTATTTACTAGGACTAATGTCTTCTATCAGTTATAAATAAGCATTTCAATCGCATAAAGGTCAGGTTTTGTATTAAAGTTTGTGTCAAATCAAATTTTATAATAATTAATCACTACTTTGATTTCAAATACTTGAAATTCAGATACCTTAATGCTAAATAAGTGATTTAGTTTCTCCATTTTGCATTCCAAATTAACCAGCTGATGAAAGATAATTGTTTGCGTGATATTGACCTATTAAGCAATCCAAACAAAATGTAAGCCCTATTTTATTTTCGGAGCAAAATATTTTCTATTTGTAATGAACCATCAGAATTACCCTGTGTTACTTGGGTTGAAAGAGCTAAACGTTAACTGGCAAGTGATCAGTCTAATCACTACTCTTTCATAAAATAATGCAAGCATCATTTAAGTGCACAAAAAATAAATTTATAACATTCCTTTAACTTTGTCATAGATTCTACTATTTACTTCAAACGAAAATATGCATACATGATACATCATTGCAATTAATCAATTTCATATTCTTTGCGCCCTTCTGTTATGAGACAATCTACAAAAGCTTTTTTTTTTCTAAGGTAGCTTCTCCAGATATCTGTTTTTTAGTTTTGGAGTGATCATGAATATCTCCGAATGTTTATTCACAGTAAACAGCGAATTTTAGATGGATAGTCTAGCACTTAGTTTTCCAAGAAATATTTTTAACTGTGGCATTCTTGAAACTGGTATGTGATGTTTTCGAATTTCATCAATATAAGACAATGGTAACTTAATTTTTTATGGTATTTGTAATAATTTAGTTTAAATCACACACACATGCATTTTTACTTGCAATTTTTTTAGTGGAAACCACGTACCTATTTAGACGGATAGGTGTAGTTACTTTGAAATGGAGTACAGCTATCAATAACACCCTTAAAACATGAAAAATTAACGTAATTTAGTTCATTTTAATCGTCTTGCAATGAAAATCTCTATAAGAATTTCGAAATATATTTGAACTACAACATAAGACTGTTCTTTTTAATTTAACGTAATTCATCTTATTTAAGTGATTTTTTAAACTTACTGGTAATTTTAAAATAAGAAATTACACACATACCTTAAAAACGTTTTATTTTGTAAATTTTATTTATTTTCATGAAACTGCAATCCACAAATTGTACGTATTCAATCAGACTTAAAAATTTTGTCAAAATATACATATACAACCAAGAAATTACTAACGTCTTGTAATATTTTCTGGAAATAGATAATTCATTCAAATTTAACTCCTTAATAATACATCTGGAATATTTAAAATCCTATATCATATAAATAAAACAAAAAAAATTCCGGTTATTTAAAAAAAAAAAAATTATATACCTTACTTAAAAAACTGGTTTTGTATATTGTTTTTTAATATCTTGGAAACAGAATTCTATAAACATTGCGTATTTAATCAAATGTGTAAGAAAATTTGGTCGAAACAGACATACATATCGCCAATAATTCACTCAAATCTGATATTTTGCAGGAAATAAATATTCATTAAAAATTAAAAGTAGTCTCTGCAGTGAATCCCACCTGTTGCCCAAGTAGGCATGAGAAAGTAATCGAAAACCTTTGGACAAAATTCAATTGCATAGTTAATAAAATGGTGATAGATTTGGACATCAATTTATGCTGTACGCAATAAAGTGTATTTAACAATTGGCGTACAGTTTCAGTAGTTACGACGGATGGCATAAAAAGTAATGCAATCAATATAGTTATTTGTTTGTAAAATGTAAAATAATTATAAACTATTTGTTTAATGGAAATAAATCTACAAAATTACGGAAACAGGTAAATCGAAAGTAGATTAGGAAATTTACTAGACATATTTTATAAAACTTATCATTTGATATTTTTAGATATTGAGACCCGATCAAAATAGCCTTCTCTTTCGTATCCATCCTAAAATCACGATCAAAATTTCATCAAACTTTTAGCGAAATTTAACATGGTAAATAGTAAAGAAATTAAAAGTGGGTTTTGCCATTTGAAAGTTTTGAAATATTTATATAAATATAATGATGGGGCCGTTATTTTTAAAAGTAAAAATGCATATTTATTTATTGTAGGCATACTTCTAGCCTGAACGCACTTTTTATTTGACTGATATTCAAGGTACGTAAATATCAAGAAGTGGTCAAGAGCACCATGGCATGGCATTTTGTACATGTTGAAAACGCATGTTTTAAATTTAAATTGATGCCCAAAATCAATGAGTCAGTGACAACGTCTTGGGCGTGTCCTATGTTCAAAATCCATTCCAATGAATTGAACGTCATAATGAAGCCGAAATCGTAACAGAAACAGAATAAAAAAGAAAATAAAGTTATGAACAATAACGCTGAATTGGATGAAGAATGTATTGCTTCTTTATCAGATGGTGTTGATGGATTTGAACAGTTGAAGATTGCTAGATCGAAACTAGAGTATCTTTTTTCTCTGTACCTTCTAGGAAGAGGGAAGAATTCAAAACTTTTAGAGTAGGTAATTCCGAAAATGGTTACCGGAACCTGAAAAAATTCAAAAGCAGATGGTTTCGTCGTTTGTGAAATGAGTGATGGGACACATTTTCTATACTGTCGTCAATTGCTAAAACTACAACCCACCCTTATCTTCAAAGGCAAAAGCAGAATAGGTTTTAAAAGATCTAGTTTATTTCTGTCATTTGATGCTTTTGCCTGGCTAACACCCCATGTTGTTGTCTCGAAAAGATATTTCGTCATTAGCATAACTTATCGTCCTCATAAAATGATCGTCAATACAGAGGCTGTTCACACATTTTTTAGACAATGTATATTGTATTCACAAAACTAAATTACATAAAATTCTTGTGTTTTAAATGTTCTATTTGATAGCCCTTATTCTGAACTATCTTTCGACACCGTAATTTCCAGGATAATAATGTCTTTTGAAGTGTCAGAAGAGGTATTCTATCCCATTCCTCCTGAACAGCTTTCCAGAGTCCTGTAAGGGTTGTGGGACGACGTTTGGATAATGCAGATTTTAAAAGTCTGAAAGAACAAAAATCCATAGGTGATTCACCGGGAGATTTAGTACGGATATCAGTGAAGGGTATGGCCTTGATACCGGTTTTTTGTTTCATTTCTTTTAGAAATTTACAGTGGATTTTGATGTGTGACTGCTAGCTTTGTCTTGATGGAGTTCCACAGATTGATGACACTGTGGGTAAAGCGATGGTATTTCATTCAGAAAAATTGGCGATAAATATGTTCCTGATAGTATTTGGAATTAATCGTGACATATTTTTCCACTCTCTTTTTTTTTAACTTGCCACTATATGAAAAACCAGCAACAATCATGAATCCCTTAGAAAAACTTTCTTTCGATTCTGTGAACCATGTACTTCAATTTTTTTCTCCCGTTTTATTATAATAAATGGCTCTTTTCTTGCTGCAATCATTTAAATACACCCATGATTCATCTATTGTAACAATTTTTTTCCATTTTTCTTGGGATAAGTGTTTTTCTTATAGAATTCAGCAGCGTGTCCTGCGTTCAGCGATATGTTTTGGAGAAAGACGATGCACATTGCGTTTTTTAGCTTACTTAAGATTTAAATCAACGTTTATCATTTTGTTTACAGTGGGCACCGATCATTTGAATGATTTTGCAACTGTCCTTTGACTAGGGGGATTTTATTTTAACATTAAGCAACGTTCCTTTGCAATAAACGAAGATGTCCGTTTCTTCCTTGGATACTTGTTTGGAATTTTTTTCCCACTTGAGGCTCCAATTTGACGTTTTTTCCTTTCTTGTTGACGATATTACCTATCGACGCTTTAGATATCACGGAACCATGACTCTCACATCGTTTTTGGATAACGAAATATGAATATTTCTCTTCGGAAAGAGCATAAATATAGCCTTCGAACCACAGCTTCGTTAAAAACGCCATTTTGAATAAAAACAAACCTCTCAAGCAGCAGACGATAAATTTGACTTTTAAAAACATAGAACAACTGCAATTATTTATTTTGCAGCAGATTTTTTTATTACCGCTAACCAAAATCATCTAAAAAATGTGCGAACAGCCTCTGTATATGACGAGATATCTTTAGCAAAATTGATCAAATGTTGTATAAACTACCTATATCGCCGAAGCTACTTGGAGAGTAGGTATTCTAATAAACGTCGTACTGGAGCAACACATCGGCTACTGACGACGATCCGCGATCAATCCCCCAAGTGACCTTTAAGGTTGTTACGAATACTTAAGTGGCATAATAATCGTTATATACTACTGCATGTCAGTGGGATGTGATAATATTATCTTGTGAAATATCACACCGACTACGGACAATATGAAACAGTTTCATTACCACTTGTAGTTAAGGTGTTCCGTACAGCGTACACGTGAGCTCTAGCGATAACATTATATCGATATTAACCCTCTGGTTCACTTGCATATATTCTTTGGGCAACATTCACTCCTTCCTGCGTGACTTCTAATTGTTTTGACCTTGCAAAAAATAGTCTTCTTTTAATCAATAGATGCTGTTATTCAGTCATTATCTGGATTATGGGAAAATACATTACGATACTACTAGGAATGTTCGTGACTGTCATATGACCAAGAAAGCTAAATTTGATTCATATCCCATAAATACCATACCTTTATCTTGGTAGAAAAAGGTCCATTGTCCATTTGCAAGTTTTTGCCAATAGTTCATTTAGTAATTTTTGTTCATTAATGTTTCACACAGCGTACCAGATATTAATTTCAATGTTGTAATTACTTCGTGTCTTGACACACACAGGAGTTTATTGTTGCTATTTTCTCTTATTACACTTGAATAATAACACTGAATTGATTTGAGGATGTAACTGTACACTCAAAATAAGCAAACTTCGAAATTGGCCCTTTTTCAATGAAAGTACAGCTATTCACAAATTTTAGGATTAATCATGCAACGGCAATATTTTCGAATTAATATTCGCAAATAATTAAACTAACCTTTAAAGTATTTTCAACATATCAATTTACAAAACTCTTTCAATTAAAATTTCTGACTGATTTTCTGATTTTTATTTTCTGACTGATGCACTCAGTTTATATGTAAGCCTTCAGGATAGAGAAATATTTTACAACGAATCCGATAATTTTCGATAATTACCTGTCGAGGCATCACATTGCGCCAAATTACTCGGTGTTCCATATTTTGGACGCTTACCCGATACTTCATAACACCATAGTAAATAGGTCAAAATCTTGAGACACATTTTATGAGTAATGCATTTTTCTTGGTACGAGAAAACCGTTTTGCTCTTGAAATGTATGCCAAAATTTTGAATCCTAGAACACTGAAATAATTCCTAGTATAATTATGAAATGATGCATTTATTCCAAAACTTTTATTCTGATATTAATTAGCTGTTTACACAATTTTAAAAATGCATGAACACAAGAATTCTAAAAATGCATGAACACAAGAATTCTAAAAATGCATGAACACAAGAATTCTAAAAATGAAATAATTTTCGCTGTTCCTTAGTTATGTCCATAAACGTGGAACAACATCACACCACTGTTGAACGCATTATCTGATCTTTCAAAAGTGATTACAGCACACATATCTAATTGATGATAACCAATACTTCTTAAAATTCACATACAAAGCGTTTCCCGTAACGTAAACCAAATGTAAAAATGGAATATATACAAATTCCGAAATCGGAATAATCCAAGCATTTTGTACCATCAACAAAGTTCCCCCAGAAGAAACTCCTTGATGAATGCGAAGTTTACCTTAAAAATTCACATAATTAATCCTAGAAAGACGAAATTTGGCCCAAAATGTTGCGTATGGAAGTTAAGATATCTGATTATGAATGTGAAGGATGGTCGGAACTCAGAGCTAATTTCCTTCTCTTTGATCCCTATGGGACCTCGTTAACGTTTTTCAGGCATCATCATATGTAATTCTACTTTTCAACAGATTCAAGAGTAAATCAGTAATCAATTTTTAACGATGACTTCGCTTAGTAATGGAAATAATGCTGATATCGCGGGGCTGAGACGCTTCGATACGCATTAAGCTGTTGGTAATACTCGCCTCAGGTTTTTAAAAATTTAGAATATTCGGTGATTTCTAAAATTTGTTCTTTTCGAAATCTGCGACTGTGAGTTCCAAATCATTTTAAGAGGTCGGGATGAAGAGTGGTTTAAGTCATCGCTTAGGATTTATTTGGTACATAAAATTATGTTTTCTTAAAAAGCGAGTTCAGTAGGTACCTAGGTAGGCATTTTAACCTTTAGACTATGCCTTGTACAGCAGTTCTATCATGATCACGCCAATAGAGAATTTAGACAACGGTCGGTACATCAGTTGTGCCTTAACCTTTAAGCTACGGCTAATTATTATTAATATCCTCAGATAAGATATAAAACTGCAATAAAAATCCTATAACAATATTAAAAACTGCAATAAAAATCCTACAATAATATTAAAAACCGAATTCTAACTTGTCTCGTGTTCTTCGCCATAATGTAAACAAATAAACAACCGCAGAAAGATTCCTAAAGCTAAAACGTGATTACTCATTCATCCATTATGACATCACTCCAATTCTTGCTTGTTAAAATTAAATCCTTTAAAACAAGAGGGAATACTTAAACCTCCATTTTAGGGATGAAAGGTCTCAGGAGGTTATACATATGTATATCAAAGTATCCAGTTTTATTAGTTACTAGCAAAATACCCGACCTTACTCGGTTTGAATTGGTTTACTCTAGATTGAAGAGATAATCAAAATATATAATGACTTACGTTTTTGTAGAATAAAAATTTATTTTATCATCTTTCGCCATCTTTATATTTTCTACAACTTACTTTGGACACAAATCCTACACATGCATATCCATTCATGTAATACATTTCACATACATCGCACAATTGCTGTATGACAAAGCTACAAAATGACGAAAGGTGATACTAAGGTTATAAAAGACGATTTATAGGAAGATTTGGAATTCCATTTCTTAAGTTATTTTCATGTTCAGCTCAATTAATTAAAATTACGATTTACGGCGAGTGCTCTCGCACTCATAGTCAACAAAACAATATTTTTTTACTTGTGGCACTCTTGCCTCCGGTATGCGACATTGTGAAATTTTGCAATCTTCTCCTGTCATTATTACAACGAATTATTTAATGTTGGAAAAAGTTCCAGTTTGGATTAATAAACATTATTATTCTTTCAATAACGGCATTATTCTTTAAATAACGGCATTATTCTTTCAACAATGGCATTACACTTAAAATTTACTAAAAATTTATACTGACTTACCTAACATTTTTAAGTCTAATACTTTGTGGTGCTGTTGCATGTGATGAGAAGGAAAACACATTTATTAAAATAATAAATATTTAAAATAGGAAACAGCGAAGTAAAACAAAATGAAAGATGTCGCAAAAAATTGTTCTAAAGATATTAATTTGTGATTCAATTTTATCTCTTGATCTCGCACAGTTGCCACAACTTACAACTAAAAGTGTACAAAATTTAGAAATGTGAAATTAATTCAGAGCGACAGAACCAGAAAAAATATCACTGCTCGCTCGATCTTGTTCATTCTCGTTTCATTGAAAAATATCGTCTGTCCCAAATATTCGGAAATCGTTTTCATTGCGCAAATAATAAAAATAAGACTCGAAATAAATGAAGTATCAGCGATGAAATTCGATAAAAAAAATAATTTTTTGAAGAATAATTACTTTTTTAGCAGTACTGGTAAAGCAATCGAAGTAATCGTAATATTCAATAGACATTCCAATTTTTCCAAAACTACCAAATTATGGTTGATTTAAGTATTCTTACTCAGGTGTTTTAGCATGAAACTCAACTAAATATAACAATAAAGAAATGTTTAATATTGCATTCACTAAACTAATAGATAATGTATAAAATAAAATACAATGAAATCAAATATCTGGAATACAATTCATCTGATGTTTACACAAACACACAAATACAAAATCGAGCATAGAACAGAAAGACGGACAGACAGACTTTCGCAACCAATGCCACTCACTAAATGAAGATAAGTACTCACTGTATGCAAATTTTCATGAAAATATCTTAAACCGCGTGGGCGTGTATAGGGCACAACATACAGACAGACAGACAGACAGACAGACGGACAGACAGACAGACAGACAGACAGACACCAAACGAAAAAAAGGCGGATTCGGCATCAGAAGGGTCCAAAATGGATAGAAAACTTGAAATGGGTCGAAAATATTGAATGTACAAACAAACACTCCATTCTTATTTATATAGACGCTGCAAACGATTATCTTGTTTCATCATCTAACGATTGTTTGAATATTTGTGTACTCATCTACATTTTACATGTTCTAAATCTACCTTTTATCTTTATATTAGACCATTGATTTTTAAATATTTATAATTTTATTCGATCATATTCTGTTTGTGTCTGTCGCAGCTTCTCCGCTTATGGACCTTGCGCCATAAAACCCCAATATCCAATACAATCAAATTACTGTGAGAAGTAAAACAACCATATTTCGATGAGATCATGAGATAATATCAACAGTAAATATAATTTAATGACACTTACATTTAATTAATTGTAATCACATGCCACGGAGTACATATATAAAATTCGGAGTTGTGTGTATAAAAAATTGTTACTAGTAAAAACTTCAGACAAATAGGTTGTCTGCAGACTATTGTGAACATAGTTGACAGCCGTTTTCAAGGATGAGGGATTTGATTTACTGACTTTTACCAGTGAATACCCCATACATGTACTTTAAATGTCGTCAGTGTTTATTAGTGCCTTGTATTATTATTTGCAAAGACAGCATTACCGTTAATGACGTTAATTCCACTTTGATCGTTGAAAGTACTAAGCTAAAAAGAATTTACCTCAGAGGGAAAATACAGCATCTCCGAAAACTCCCCCTCCACCAAACCACTTTGTAACCCACGAGTGATTGCGACTGAAACATAAAAGGACCCAGGCATCAGCAATAATCTACTGCGAAATCAGCAAGTGGTTGACTTTAATTTTTATCCCATTCCGCACCCAGTGCAGCACTACAAGCCACTCGCCTACGCCATTGCGAGGTTCGAATTGGAGATGCATCATTATAAAGTCATCAGAAAGCACTTACAGATTCTGATGTGACTTAATGAATTTGATCTCCGTGGACGGAAGCTAATGCGGTCCCCCTAACAGACTTGTAGTACGCAGTCCTGACCCACTTTGCCTAAAACTGGGGAGTCCGGGAAAGTTGGAGAGAGATAGGAAGTTGAAAGTTCTGCCCGGGTCCCTCTCGCTCTCTCATTACGTCCCTGCCAGGTCTGGCAAGTGTCTTTGTTTGAGAAATCGCCGAGAGACGGGAAGTGTTAATAGTCGCCGGAATGAGGAGCGATTGCTGGAGATTGTCTTCCCTCCGAAGTAATGATACTAATGAGATGGAATGTGTGTTTTGTAATTGATGAAACATTCCGCTACTACTCGGGCGAAAAATTGAGAGCCTAGTGATCCGTATGAATATCTTACAATTCATATCCAAGTTCTTCACAAGAAACTTAAGCTCTAAAGGTCTCAAATGCGACGTTAACAGTTTCAAATTAGTGCGTTGGTGACAGTTTGGCTAGTAACACTTGACTTTTTTGTGAGTGTAGAAATACAAATTGATATTTTTTTTATGACTCATATCCAAGTTCTTCACAAGAAACTTAAGCTCTAAAGGTCTCGAATACGACGTTAACAGTTTCAAATTAGTGCTTTAATAACAGTTTGGTTAGTAACACTTGAATTTTTTTTTTAGTGTAGAAATACGTATTGATATATTATGACTCATATCCAAGTTCTTCACAAGAAACTTAAGCTCTAAAGGTCTCAAATGCGACGTTAACAGTTTCAAATTTGTGCGTTGATAACAGTTTGGCTAGTAACACTTGAATTTTTTTTTTAGTGTAGAAATACGTATTGATATATTATGACTCATATCCGAGTTCTTCGTAAGAAACTTAAGCTCTAAGTATCTCGGATATGATGTTGACAGTTTGAAATCAGTGCGTTGATGTCAATTTGGCCTGTAATATTTGACTTATGTGTGAGTGTAGAAAAAAGTATGACTATCTTACGACACAAAATTTTTTCGGAATACAATGTTTACAGTTCGATAACAGTAAATAGATTTCAATTTGAGACTTGAAAATTGGCGCATTTAGAAAGTCGTTTGGTTAATTCAATCCGTCTATGAAATTATACCAAAGCCGTTTGCGTCGTAAGGTGTTAAGAATACAGTTTGATAATAGTGACTAATGACAATTGACATGTGAATATTCACTTCCTTCTGAGTACCGAAAGCCAACTTGCGACTTCTATGCCAACTCTTCAAAATAATTTTACTTCGTTAAGGGTTTAAATTACAATACTTCGTTTGATAACAGTAAATTAACGGCCAATTTGACAGTTAGGAGTTTATTATGTGTGTGTGTACGAAGTTACATGGATATCTTATGACTTCTAGACCAAGAAGCTTACATCGTAAGGGTTTCAGAATAGGATGCTGACATTTAATAATAGTGAATTGGAGACAGTTTTACAGTTGAAAGACTTCCGTGTGAGTGTATAAATGTGAACGAATATCTTGTGGCTTCTGAATAAGATGTTTTTAACAAATGTACTCCGAAAACGCTTAAAAATATATGTTGAGTTTGGTAAAAGTGAATAATTCATGATTAAAAATTAACTTCTATGTGAATGTGAGTAGTATGGATGTATTAAGACTTGTACACAATTTTCGGAAAAATTTTATACCACAAGTTGTACGGAATATAAAGTTTACAGTTTAATAACAATGAATCGATGGCAGTTTGACAGTGGAAAATTGACTTCAGGGCGAAATTAGAAATTCGTATGAATATCCTGTAAATTTATGCACTGTATGGACAAAAGTATTTGGACACTCCATAATTTTTAGAAAAAGTGCTTTTTATTCTATTTAGAAACGGGTAGGCCTTCGTTACAGCTGCAACACTTCGAGGCATACTTATTACAAGTTCTCTGTAAGTTTGGGCATAAATAGATCGCCTTGTCTCTCGCAGAGCTGTGAGAAAATATTTTTGAGAAGATGGGCGTGTTTGGCGGTGTTGTACTCGTCACTCCAGTTTATCCAACAAGTGCTCGATCGGATTGAGATCGGGGCTCTAAACAGGCCAGTCAAGCAAATTCACCTCACTTTTTGGAAACCAGTACAGCACGCGTTTTACAATATGGCATGGAGCTCGATCCTGTTGTAAGAAACAACTGCCATAGTCGTAGTATTGCCATAATGTAGGCAAGGCCAAATTATGCAGATCATCGAGGCACACGTCAGCGTTCATGGTATCAGCTGCATAAAGCTGTGGACCGAATACTAACAAGAAAAACAACCCCACGCTCAGATGACCCGTCCTCTGAATTCTTGCAGTGTCCAAATACATTTGTCCATATAGTGTCCAAGGTTTTTTATTATGTGTATTATCATTCAAAGGCTTATACCATGTTGTCTGATAATATTGAAATGATGACAATTTCACAATTAAAAATTCAATTACATGTGAGTGGAAAAGCGTAGAAATGTCTTTCGACTTATGAAAGTATTTTCAAAAGACTTTAAGGTATAAGATGATTTCAATATAATGTTAATAATTTTAAACAACACAGATAATCATTTAACATAGTTAAATGCCAGGTAAAAGTGTCAGAGATAATTCTGCATAGGTTTTGAAACTTCTGCATAAAAACTTACACAGTTCTGAAAGACAAACTTCGTACTCAGTGAAATAGAGGCATAGAATCTTGGGAAGTATACGGATGAATATATTATAGGTAAAATTGGCGAGACAGTAGTTGAGAAGTTAAAAGTTATGACCGGGAATCTTGTTTCATCACAACTCCCCAGCCACGCCTTGCAAGTGTCTTTGAGGAATAGCCGAGAGATGGGAAGTGTTAAATAGTCGTCGCAATGAAGAGTGATTACTGCATATTATACTAATGACTTAGAAAATGTGTTATAACTGATGAAACTCTGCGAAAAATTGAATACTGCAAGGAATAGAAAATCGTGTTAAGAATATTTCATAGGCATGCAAGAACATATAAAGTCAACATTATGGATATTTGAAGTTTTAAGCTTTTTTATACAATAATGTTATCATCTTTAGACTGGTTTATTGTGTGTGTGTCTGTCTGTTAATTTATATTACCTTTGCGTGAAAGTTAGATTCCTTCTTGAGAAAAACACTTATTATGTTTATCTTAGTGAATAGAATTCCCCTAATAGTTTTCTCTGAAGTATGTTTCTTGACATTGGTAAATCGACGAAATAAGGATTTATTGGAAATTGGTCTCATGCAATTGAAATGTTCGTAAAGGTCAACAAGGCTGAGACAGAATTAGGGTTTTCAATTTATTTCGAAACAAAAAAAAATGTGCTCCAATAACCTGGAACTAATTATAAAAATGAAATCCACTTGGACCATATCATGATCTTAAACATGGAAGTTCTAAGTGTAGTAACGTATTGCTTCCTGCATGTTCTCTCTTCAATATCTAAGAGCGTCACCAACCAATCATGTATCACAAACAGCTCATTCAAAACGTTAAGTTTATGTTGTAAGTGGTTTTGGATAGGTTGATTGTATTTTATATGAGCCATGGGCCAGATCTGGGCAAGATGTTTAGCATTGTTTTCTCAAGGAATTCATTGACGTGACTATTCATTCATTACTTGTGAGACGTGGAAGTCCGCTAAGAAGCATAGACTTCTAATTTAAGTAGACTGAGCATCGCTATTGTGAGGAGCTTCACAAAGCGTTCACATCAAGTTGTAAGTAGTCACGTAACTGCTTCGAAAAATTCAGCATGGTTGCTTAATTTGGCTTTTTATCGCCTTTCTTCCTCCGGGGCAATGACACACCCAATTGGGCCATATATGGCCCGCACGACAACAACAACAATCGCCTTTCTTGGCGACATTTTCAAAAAGTTAGCGATTCTATGCGCATAATACCGATTTGTTCTGGAATTTGAGATACATTTTATTATTGTTGGCAAATGGAAATCAATATTTACATTTTTGGTATACATGTTCAATTTACAATTGGAAACCCTCCACCCTTTATTTTGTTTCAAACATTATTTTAGATACACACTGATTGCAAATCAATGACATTTTTTATTTTAACGGGAAATGTCTGCAGGTTGTATTTATTAATTCCAAAGTTAGAATATTCAATTTTTTAATGCTAGAAAATATCGAAAAATACAAATGTTAAAAAAAAAAAAAAAACGTTTTTCGTTTACCTGTGAAATGTAATGTTTCCACTTTTAATAAGTTTGGAGTTACAAACAAACACACAGCACTGTAGACCCATGTTATCTTAAGCTTTCAATGTATTTGCTAGGGACGAAGGTTTGTACGCAGATTTAACATGCCATTTAGAAAGTGTTTCTTTACATATGGAAACAAAGATGGTACATCGAAGGACAGATTTGTTCAATTGCGATTAACACGATTATTAATTTAGTTAATCTTAAAGAAACTTAAAAATCATCGTATACGTCAAATTATCGACTAAGGATGAATTTTTATTTCATGTTGAATAATAAGTCTATAAACCATTCAGATAGTGTTATGTATAATTATGAGTGTATAAAAATTAATTCTGAACTTTACAGACGGTAAGGATGGCATTTTTTTTTTACTGTTTTGAGCTATAAACAAGCATTTAAAATTAGTTAATATGCACTGGGGGGGGGATGACTAGCAAAATATGTTTATCATACTTCTTTGAGAAACATAATTAGGGCTAAGGTTAAATTTAATATAATTAATTTTCTACTGATCTTAAGAGAAATTCCTAAGAGGATTATAAAATAGTCTTAAGAATAATTTTCAACTAGATTTTTTGTTTCCTAAATTTTTATATTTTTTTAATGTTTGAAGCAACTTAATTGATATGATTAGTTTTTTAATTTCTTATTTCATTCCTAAAATATTATTAAGTCATAGAGAAACATGTTTTGCTTCAAAAGGTTATCCACTTCAAGGCACAGAAAGACAAGACTTTGAAAACTTTTTTAAATTATTTCAATGCGTTAAAAAATTATGGTATTATTATATTTGTTATTTCTAATGCCTACGTACATATCTAATTTGAATAATTCTGCTAGGAATTAATTTGTGATGGTTGTAGTGCTTCAAAAGAATTTTTTCCGGTAATCGAAAAAACTATTCAAATTACGCGAACCTTTTAAAACTTATTTTAATTATTTTTAAAGATTTTTTATTATTATTTCAACAGCAGGCAATTATCATAACTCCCTTTGACAAAAATTTTACATATAATGCCATCTTATAAATAATTCGCCAATTTATGTTTTGTAATTATAAATTAAGTTAACGACTCAAAAGTTTTAGACGAAAACTTGCTTGCGTTTCATTGAATGAGGAATGTGGATAGTGATTAAATGATTTCGTTTGAAAAAATCATAGATTGAAATATAAAAGGAGTAAATTAAAATTTACTCCACTAATAGTTCGTGACTTCAATTTTTATTTTTCAATCACCCAAAAATGCATTTTAAAGTTATATTTACAGTTAATGAAGGATGGTTTTTCGATTGATATATACCTTTACTTACACTAATCAACATATATATATATATATAGGAAAATAAAGTTATTGTCAATTGAAAATGATTATTTGGATGTCATTTTAAGGAAAAATGAAATAATAATAATTTAAATAACATATTTAATCAGAGAAGACGCGTGCGTTATAAGGCTTGGAAATAATTTCTACATTATAGTATAATAAAATAATTTTCCTCTACTTAAATTGATTATTTCGAAAGAATGAGTTAGTTTTAAAAGGATATACTTCAATGATTATTAAAATTGAATCTAATCCTTATTGAATTTGATTGATTACATTGGAAATTAAATTCTATTGTATAGGATAAAGATAATATAAATTCAGACATTTAATTTTTACATATTCTTTAGGATTGAGTTATTGAATGAGAATATCTCTGGAAATGAACAGTCCTAATAAACTACGTATAAAAAGGTAGTTGAAGATGGTGTTGATATTTCGTTCAGATTTCCTTTAGATATTTTACATACTTCCTTTTGATGAATGAAACTTATTTGTGTTTTGAATCGTTCGTTTGGTGGTTGGATGGGATGGCACAAATCTATCTTTCTGTTAAAGTCATAGCTTTATGGTTGAGCTGACCTAAAAAGAATTCATAATATGAAGTAAACTGGATTATTAGGTTTATAAACGGTAATATATTAAACCAGTTTCACTAAATTATTTGCTTTTATACATGATTGAATACATTGGTTTAGAAAAACTCACTGATTTTTGAAAAATTTGCAAAGTCTCTTACACCGTGTTTATACAGGAGTTGCAAGCATTCGTAACCCATTCTTTGAGTCGTAGACGTTTTTCGGCCCCTTTGGAGACCCCTTTTCAACCCACTTCGGTGTAAACGCTTAGTCGACAACACCCCTATGTATTGCAGACAAATTACTAGCGATGAGAGCAAAATGTCACAGAGAACAAACAAAAGACCGCGTGAGCAACCACGGGGCGCAACGGACAGTGGAGACCGTATGATCGCCTGCAAAAACCAAACGGGACGAAATAAGGAGCATTTTCACCCCAAATTCCGTTGTAGAGAAATGTCCCTCAAAATGTTACATTCCTTTGATTTTTTCCGATTCAATTGGTGTTGCAGACACGTGAAATTGCCACCCCTACACGAGATCGTGACGATAAAATTAGTGCCGTTTCTCTGAAAGTCTTCGATGTTTTGAGAGGGACGTGTTTGCAACTCCTGTGTAAACGTGGCTTTAAAATGACATTTCATTTCCCAACTGATCTTCACGCAGTAAAAGTATCAGGAAAGTTTAGTATTAATAGAAAGTTTCTTGGAAAAGTTCTCTAGCTTTCAACAATGACTGCACATCGATTGGTGTTATGCTATAATATTCTATTTCTTACACGTTTTTTCCTTCCGTAAATTTTTACTTCTCATGTACATACAAGTACCGATGTTCCAGCTTATTACTTTCCTGTTCAAATCCCTTCTCTGTTAGTGTCAATTCAAACATGGGAATCTCATACAGCTTAAAATTTTGAATCAGTAGTTATTTTTTGCAAGTTTACAAGATAACAGTTGGTGTTGCAAACACGTTAAATTACCACGAGACAATCAGAAATGAATGTAGTGAAGCCGTGATAGTAAATTAGCAGTGTCTGATATCACAGAGCATCATGTGCTTGTTGAATGTGATTAGCATCGCATTGGCGATTTAATTATCCATCGTAGACTAACCATCTTTGCATGCTCAAATCATGTCCGTCAGTCATCAAGCGGGAAATATTGTCTGTTAAAATGTACTTCGTAGTAGTGTTGGATTACACTGTTACATATACTACTGCATCGTAAGTTATTTTTTGTAGTGGTGTGGCTAAGCTCGCTGCAATACCATAAGGGTGAACTTATTAAATGAGTCGAAGTTGTCAGAACCTATGACTTAATTAAAACTTAACTTCAGATGATGTGGGATCCTGCACAAACTTTACCAAAGTTATTTAAATTAAAGGCTATTTCGCAACCTCAGCAGAATAAAATTCAGATTTGTTTTTAATCGCATCGAAACATGAGTCGTGTAATGCTCTTAGAAACGTATTGCTTATTACCTGTTAACGAATATAACTTAAATATTTAAAGCATTCATCAAATCCTTCCCCCTAGTGAATTTTAATATTGTCCATTCGTTGCCTACACTTTTGCCCTTTAAGAACACAACATTAATATTTTATACTTTAATCCAAGTCACTCTTTGATACCTTAAAGGTCAACTTATAAGACTGGTCGAAGCCACCAGAGCCTCTGACCGTAACTTAACTTCAGATGAAGCGTGATCCTGCACAATCTTTACCAAAGTCATTTAAATTAAAGGCTATTTCGCAAGCTCTTGAGAATAGAATTCAGTTCGTTGCCCGGGGTGCCAAATTACTTCCAATCGATTAAAATTCCCCCTTCAGCTTCTGCAATGGGGGGCCATAAACTTCGGGGTGAAGTGGTTATTTGACCAACCAGACAGCGTGAATAGTTTGAAGTGATTAATGGTTTGATCGATAGCGAGATTGGGGCTCCAACGCAGTACATTTTAAAAGCCTGCCACGGGAAGCTGTTAAACTAGCATAAACTAAGATTATTAGCTGCTTTGGCGGTAAAGCTCGACTGTTCTTATGTTCCACCAGAAATACTTTCTTTTCTGCAGTTACTTTTAAGTTAGGTTGAGTCCATCGAGTCGAGATGTCGATCTGGAAACACGTTATCAACTCTTTTGTTTTCCATTGAGGGCAATGAAAAATACGTTAACTTAGAGAGTTTTAGAACGAATCGAAACCGTGGGGGTGATTCTTTTTAATTTTAGAAATATTATAAAATAGAGCCTCTTTATATTCTTCTAGAATTTATGAGCAACATAATTGATGTGTAGTAGTTAGTTTGTCTGGTTGGTGTTCATAGTTCAAATGCCACATTAATTCGTTAAGCGAATTTCTCTCTTATCTGCATGTTTTATCGCTCAAGTTAAAGCTGTTTTGGTGATTGGGTTGGAATGCATAGGGAAAATGAAATAATTGGTAAATATGTGCCACACACAAGACAGATAACGTAATGCAATAGATATACACACATGGAAAGATCTACTGACACAGAAGACAGAAATAACCCAATAAGTTCAGTAGAGAAAGCAAACGCAATATTTGCTCAATGAATATTACATTGACAGGAGAGAAAATGATGTGATTTTGAAATGCATGTTTAAATGTAATAAACAACACTGACTGCAAGATAACTGCATGGCAAAAATCCAGAGTAGTGCTATTCAATTGCATTTTGACTTTCCGTTATACCTTCTTTTCTGTTATCAGTATATTCCTCAAACTTGCTACTTACATAACATAAACATTAAACGTGTCCGATTCTTTATATTACCTGTAAATGCTCTTTAAAGTTTATGTCAGGTGAGAATTGTAGCAGAGATGAAGACAGAAAAGTCCATAATATTCACTGAAGCACATATGCGTAATAATATGGATTTCATATAAAATAATGATATATGTTTGTTGTCAGAGTTGAACTTTTAACGGGTTCACACGAATATATTCCTTTTACAGCCTGCATTTACATGACTTCAAATAAATTTGAATCCGTTTGATTCTTAACCAGTTTGACCGTCTTTCTATGGATATCATACAACAAATCCCTTAATAACCTCTCTCTTAAAATATCAAGTTATAGAAATTATAAAATTTTGCAAGTACTACTAAATGCCATTATCGAATCAAGCTGTTACACATTCGTTCACCCAAATTTTAAATCTCTCATCGCAAAGCACTTTTAAATTTAGAATTTCAGAAAACGCATTTGAATATGCACGACAGCCATTATACCTCAAGGTCTAAAATTCTGAAAACAGCAAAACAAAAGTTTTCACGCAAAACTGGAAAAAATCTCAAACATCTCTTACTATTTCCCATACTAAAAGCTTCGTTTTCCTTCTTCTATTGTCTAACATTCCCACTTACGTACCCCGAAAAGTCTCCAGATTTGGAGCGAAAATGTTCCTTATATCTCTTCCTGTATTCCATTTGCTGATGGTGAGCACAGGTTTTCAAAGATAAGAATATCATGCAACCACAGAAAAAAAAGAATAACGCAGTAAAGAAAAGAGTTATTTTTTGTCTTTTAGAGGAAAGGAATTTTATCTTGCGAGGAAGAATATATAATGTCTGCATTTTTTAAGCCCAGTCATTTGATAGGTGAACACTGGACAAAAAGAAAAGTTAAAACGCAAAATATACAAATCTCGAAGGACTGTTTTACTTCTAAGATTCTTTAAGGTAGAAAAGGAAGTCTGTGATTTTCGAAGGATATATTCTTTTTCAAGGAATAGGGATACACACACACTAAGGAATTCTGAACTTAAACCCACATGGCCATTTCCAATCGGTTGGATATATCTGCTGGTTCTTTTACCAAGCACACTTAATTTCTAATTTCAATAAATTCTTTTTATCATAGTCACGATCTTTTACGATCGAAATCTGTAACTATAACATGCATCTTTAAGGATTTAGTGTAGCTGAATTAAATATTTATCTAGTCCTACTTTCAGTTTATTATACTATGAGATGCAATATGTTTTTAGATATGTTATTTCGTATACGGTAACACAAATTTGTATTGAGATAACGGTATGATCTCTTTGCATACACAGAGTATTGTTTAGTACATAGTTACCCAAAGGTGTCGCTGCAGGCATTTCAGGCTGAAATGCTGCCTTCTAGGGGAATTGAAGGCGTCAAGATTCAAGAGCAGGCAATAAAATGCTAAAAAGTCTGTCTCGTAAAATGTTGTAAACAAATACGTATCCATAGTAACATACAGAGGACACACTCCCTAGTGACGCATAGTTGCAACACTTGTATGTTTAAAAGTACAGGTTACAACTGATTTCTGTTAAACAAGACTATCATGTTTTGAGACGCCTCACATGCTCGTACAAGGGTATCTACAAATCTGCATGATACGTCAAATTTACTGTATAGCACTATAAATAAGTGAGAAGACAAAATAATGTTTAGAATGTTTTCCAGCCGTCGGACGAGCAGTTACGGTTTATAATACTTCTTTGTTGTTGAAATAAATCTAACATGTGTAGTGTTCTTTGCAGAGTGTACTGATTCCATACCAATAGTTATGAAATTACATATACATATTATTTACATAAATCTTTGGATGAAATTTTAAATAAACTACAGAAACGGATATATTTTTAATTTGAAAGTTGTTAAGGTTGTTTTCCAGAGGTACGCATAAAATATTCGTATTTGAAAAAACAGGGTGATGAGTCGAAAACGTTTGAGACTATAGTCTAGTAAACATGCATATACAAATCCACATATAGTCTCTGTATGACAAATTTTAATTCATTACACTGATTAGCAGTGTAAATTTATAATATTAAAACGCTGAACGTCAATTCGGGCTACATTGCATTTTTAACACTTACTATATCATACAACATCATTTTTGAACTAAAGTTAAATCGTATATTTAACCATTTCAGCGAGGGGGAATAGCCTGGAATCCCACTTGGAAAATTAGATATCCTTAACTGCTTCACCTGATTGAAAATTCCAGTGTCGACTGTTTTTTCTTATATTGTCAAATGTTTCAAGGTTTTAAAAATACCTTGATACACGGCAACAATGTGAAACTAAATTAAGTTTGTACTCCTAGAAATTCCTAAACCTCTGAATGAAGCCAATTACTGCAAAAGAAGTCATCGCGTAGTTGTCCTTAACAACTTCATACTATTCTTTGTTCTCATGAGACTTCTAAAACGTATAGATTATTCAGCAATTCAATGGCTTCCTAGAGCCAGCAGCTGTGCGTGACAGAACTATCTGATTTTAAAGAAAATGGCTAGACAATTTTATTAAAATACGTCAGATTTTCACTCACTGTATCTTTAATGAAAAATACGTATTTGTATACGAGATCTTTGAAATCTTGTTTGGAAAATATTTTTATTTGTTGAGAAGTCATAAAGCGTTTTAAGAAGGATGCAGATATTACATGTCATACTTGAAAAGGACATACGCCGTGCATCATAATAAAATAATGTTCGTTTTTAATATGTGAATTTTGTTTCATGGAAAGAAAAACATATTGAGTCGTATTTGAAAAGCCTCACTTAAAATCTTGCAGTAGCAGACTATTTCTGACTAGGTATCTGACTACGTTTTCTAGGAGTCCTTTCTTAAATGTTCCAACTATAATATGCTTTTATTTTTTACATGAAGCAACGAATAAAACATATACTAAAATTTAAAAAAAACACAAAATATACTTTTTCTTTTCGAAATTAGGAAAAACATGACGAAATAAGATTACAACTGCAAACCTTTTGAGTACATTTGCTTAAACGTGTTTCTAAATATACCCTATAACAAAAAAATTGATGCACCAAGAAAGAGTTGTCCAGGAGTTCTGACTGGCTAGGCCAACTTGGAACTGCGCTGACTGGGGACGTATAGTCTTTAGTGACGAGTCCCGTTTCCAACTGTGTCCTGACGACAATAGCAGACGTTTATGGAGACGTCCAGGGCAGCGATGCAATCCTGTCCTTATTATCGCACGTCACACATGCCCACAACAGGACGTTAAGGACAGAGGTGCCATCTCCTTTGATAGCCGAACCCTTTTAGTAGTCATTTCGAGCACACTTCCAGCACAGCGGTACATAGACGACAATATTCAACTGTTTGTGTTACCGTTCCTTTTACGACACCCCGGATTTACTTTTCAACAACATAATGCCCGGTCGCACACGGCACGCGTTGCTATGAATCGTCTTCAAGCTTTCCAACAGTTCGTTGACCAGCTAGGTACTTTGATCTCTCTTCTATAAAGCACATTTAGGACATTATGGGAAGTCGATTGCAACCACCACGGATTGTTGACCATTTAGCCCGTCATTTGGAGACAATTTGGTAATTAATTCTGCAGGACACCATCAGGAAAATGTTTCAGTCTATGCCATGCCGTGTAACAGGTTGGATCCAGGCCAGAGGTGGACCAACGCCTTATTGACTTCCTCCCTTTGTAATGGTAAAACTATGAAATAAATTATTCAATCGTTCTGAAATTTTAGTCGTTAGTTTTTCTATGCATATTCTTCACATCCACCACCAATTATTATCGCAATCTGACAACTCATTCTTGGTGCGTCGATTTTTTTATAGAGTCTATGTAAGTTATATCCTGATGGAAAATATATGCAATATTCATTTCGAATCATGAGGTATGGGGATTTATATAGAAGAGTAAATATGAATTATTGAAAATTTTTTTTCCTACACCGCGCAACATTGAAATCTCTGACAAATTTTAATTTTAACATAACCCTTATAACTTAATACAATAAGTTAAGCCCTCCAAAACAAACATTAAATATAATTGGAACAAAATTAATTTAAAAACATATAGTACATTTTTAGTTATTGCTTATTCCGTGTTAACCTTTTGCTCAAAATCACTGACTGACGAAAATTCATTTAAAAATTTCATCACAAATCAATAAGCAACTGTCAAGATCTATTCAAATTACAATATATCCGCTTCTATTCACTGTACAGCAAAATAAAAATTAAAAAAAACTTTTGCACAGGAAAATCCTAAATATTAAGGTAATGAAATAAAAGGAAGTATGCAGTTTTAGAAAAAAAACAGACGGGACTGTGTCGGGACACGGCAGCCTAGGTTTAAGGCCTATACATACACACACACACACATACACACACACACACACACACACACACACACACATATATATATATATATATATATATATATATATATATATATATATATATATATATATATATATATATATATATACATATATATATATATATATATATATATATATATATATATATATATTCATATATATATATATATATATAGATAGATATATAGATATATATATATATATAGATAGATAGATACTTGTAGCTCTCGTATCAGGCATTTGTTGGCCTTGAAGATGCGACGCTTATACTTTCAAGAACATCCTCCGAGCCCGTTGACACTGAGCCTGCGATGTCCAGATCTTCTTGGATTCCCCATCTCCCGACCTTTCTTCCTGTTGGCGGTTCTATACTTTTTCTGGTATTTATATGCATATATTTGAACATTTATAAATTATTGTGAAATTTCCACACTTGGAAGTCAAATATCTAAAGGAGTAATAAATATATAGGTTTTATTTCTATTATATTAATTTTAAAGTAAACAAAACAAATGACACCTCAAACGTGCTTATACAAAGGAGGGCGGAGCTTGACTAAATTAATGTGAGCGGAAGTGGGCATTTTCATGACTTAACTTTGCGCTACGATTGCATCAGCTGATGACATCAGAGTAAGATTCATTTATAACATTCTTTGTTTAAAACTCTTTAGAACGCTTTATCGTTTATTTATGTGTCATTTTATGTATTTGAATTTATTAAATTTTTCGCACTTATGCTTTGTGTGGCACTCAAAAATGAAGCGTGGTACTCCGGTTTTCAAGGGTAAGGCGTATTCTACGTCAAAATGACGTCTTAACTTGTAGAAAACATTAAAACAAATTTAAAAATGGCAAATATCAGAAACTGGTCTTGTATGTAACGTTCTTAACACTATATAACGCTACTAAAAATATGGATTCTACGTCTTCTTTTGTATACTTGGATTCATGTATAAATTTAAGAAGCTATTAAATTATACTTATAATTTAAAGAAATGCTTCATCAAAAATGCATGCGAATATTTTGAAGCAGAGCACAATGTAAAAATTGTGAAATAGATAATTGTCATAATTTTTAATTATTTTAGAATTTACATTTGTCGGAGAGGTATAACCCATTTTACTGAAGAACTACAATCAGAAAATAATATTTTATATAAATATTCAAAATGTTGAATTGTAATATAGTTACTTAAATTTATTCGTCATAATTAAAATGTTAGATTGAAAGACAGTTTATCTAGATGCTTTTAAATGTTTATAAGACTTCATTTTAAAACAGTAGCTGAGCATTATAATATGGCTATTGGAAGGCAAATGTGAAATATACTTTACATTGAATGAAAACAATGGGTACAAAGAATACAGATAAATGACTCGACTGAACAAAGTAATTTTCATATTAATAAGTGAAAAGCTGTTAAATTTGCTTTTCAAAGCTGTCTTTTTTAGTTACATATAGTGCATGTAAAATGTTTTACAAAAATGCTATTTTCTTATAATAATATTAAAAAATTTAAAACTTATCTGCAGTAATGAATTTGTTGGTGGAATGATTTTTAAAATTATGAAATTAAATTATGAATTTAAAATATCATGTACTTCTCAATATCTCTTAGTCGCATTCATATGAGCAATATGTAATTGTTTTTACTGAATTATGTTTTGACAGTATGGAATTTTTTAAAATATTATCGCTTTTGAATAGCCACCAATTTGACCATTGCATTGCCGACTACCAAAGATTTAATAATTGGACATCCTAAAAATGCATCTATATATTTAATTTAGTATTACAAGCTTCTACTAGTTCAGAACTTTTGACTGATATATTAACTACATTTCTTCAACGTAGATAAACTTAACTACATGTGTTTCTTAAATTTTATTTTACTATGATTGAAAATAGGTATTTGTGGGAATCATTCACTTGCAAACTATAGCATTTAACGCTCAGTATATGCAATATATTGTAATGTGTTTAATTTTGTCTCATGAATAGCGTCAAAGATGCGTACATGTGCTATGCGATGTGTATTAGTAATTACTATCTCAATTTTACTGTTAAATATTTAGTATAGATTCAACATTATGATTAAAATTATATATATATATGCTGCATTCTTGCATAGATAATCACTACTCACTTGCGTATTTACAATTCAAAGCAATGAACTCAATTTAATAAATTAGATTTCAGCTGCCATATAGAATGAGTATTATAAGTATTTGGTGTTAACTCTCAACTGTTGTATTGGCTCAAAGGTAAATTCGTGCCAAAATGTTTAGTAGGAGTGGTACACGCCAACACGTGGTCTTTTTAGGACTGGAGTGTAATTGTTCATCAATGTGGACTGTGAGAATTTCTGCTTCGGGGTTTCAAGTGAAAGATGCTTCAATTTTTTCGTTTCTCTAAGACATGGTTATCACAGGTCCACACGTTTCAGCGCAAAACAGATCTCTCCTATTTGGCAATGTCAGTTAACACTATTTCCACTCCCATTGAGCTAAATCTTAAAAATAAATGGTCTGACCCAAGTAATGAATATCCTTCATCAACATCAAAATCTCATTTTTAACACCAACTATCTTCTAGCAGACACACGGTTGCAACTGTTATATATATATATATATATATATATATATATATATATATATATATATATATATATATATATATTCAAAGTTTCAACTCTTAATTGAGAATAAGAATCACTTTTTTGGTATAGATAATAGCTCTTTAGGAAGAAATTTGTTAAAATTAAATAATTTATTTTTATTTTATGTAGATTTTCATTTTGAGACCGTTTCGAAATGATAGGTCCGCCTTTATTAATCTTTGCACCAAAACGTTTATTTCCAGAAAATTTGTATAAATATCATAGTTTTGTCTTACTGCGGGATTAAGCTGGCTGTTGTGGAGGTGTTTAAACAGATTTGAACATCGCGTTGTAATCAAACGGAATGGGTCGTCGTTGAAGTCTTTCGCTGTCGAGGGAAATTTGATGCATTTAAGAAGTATGGAAAAATCGAATAGAGAAATAGCTAAACTTTTTAACAGATCGCATAATATTGCAAACAATTTTTTGCGACTTATATATACTTATGGCAATAAAAAAATCATCTGGGAGGCTATCACCCCGACAAAGAAGGACTATCGTAAAGGAATTAAAATCTGGAAATACGAGCTTATCCACTTTGGAGAGTAAAAAACCCCCTCCGATATCAAAATCTACGGTCCATAGAATGGTAAAGAAGTTCAGCAATTTAGTTTACTGTAAGAAGAAAGCGGTTCCGAAATTAAGAAAACTCCGCACAAAGGAAAGCGATGGAAATTCGCACAGGAAGTGATGAAGGAAAAAAGACTGGCATAGAGTGATATTCAGTAATGACAAAAAATTCAACCTGTATGGTCCAGATGGTTTGTAGTATTACTGGCACGATCTGCGTTACGATAGAGAGATATTCTCGAAGAGGCAAGCTGGTGGTAGTTCCGTTATGGCATGGGCCGGATTAGGACGTGCAGGAAAAACTAATATAGCATTTGTAAACGATCGTTTGAATGCTGCAGGCTATCAACAGCTGCTTGAACAATTATTTTCTTCCATACACAGAGCGCATAGGAGGCCTGTTCTTCATGTTCCAACAGGACAATGCTCCTTTTCATACTGCAAAGTCCACTTTTGGTTGGTTTCTGGACAATGGTGTTCATATTATTGATTGGCCACCTTGCAGCCCCGACCTGATTCCGGTAGAAACCATGTGGAGCATACTCGCATGAGCAGTGTATGCAGTCGGAAAGCAGTACAACTGTACTACAGACTTGAAAAACGTTTTTTTTTGCTCCGAATGAGCAAAAATCGAGACAAACTGTTTGTAAAAACTTGTAGAAACGATGTCAAATATGATTTATGAGCTTATTCCGAAAAACGGTGGAAAAATTTCTTATTAATTCAACACTAGTTTGAGGATTGGTTCAGTGGACCTACATTTTTGAAACGGCTGTTTCACATATTTTTTGTTTTTCTTACAATTACTATGATTTGTATATTATTTATGAAATATTTTTTCATTGTATGAACTAATGTAGTTTATAAAATAGTACTTTGTACACATTAAAAAAAAATATTATATATATATATATATATATATATATATATATCATTAAACACTTGCATTGATGTTTTAGAGTAGATCAATCAACAAACAGGCTTGAAACATCGATTTGCTTCACAATTGGATCTAAAGAGTATTTACGAAAACATTCATAGTTTAATTATTCTACTTTCTTCTGTGACAGCGTCCAAGTTAAATAATTAAACCCACTCAAACGTTCAAGAACACTGCATTCCAGTTCTTGCAGCAACACAAGAACTGATAATTTATTTATCTATTGACATACGCGATGGGGAGATTATACATTGATATTGCGGTCAAGTAAAGGCAGAAGTTTCATTCCTATTTGGTGGGAAAGGATATGTTAGCAATAACAGATAACTTCTTAGAATCCCTTACATTTTCACCTTCATAATTACATTGAAGTCTCAAGAATATAGTGTATTTCATTCCGATTTTGTTTAGAACCACAAACTATCTCCAAATTGTCGTTGTCTCTTATAGGGATCTCTGTTGGAAATTTACTCATCAGAAGGTGCTCTCAAGGTTTTGCAATATATTTTATCTGGTGTTCTCTCAACATTTCAATTAATTGTACTGAATAAATTCTCTTCGGATTGTTTCACGTCCTCGCCCATGTAACTGCCTTCTTTCATCAGTTGGTCCGTATGTTCATTTTCAGGAATTCAGCAATGAATTGAGAGTCATTGGCACACGACATTCCGACGTGCTTTCGTAAAGTCTTGCTTCTCATTAGTCTTCTCATTAACTGTGAGTCTATAGCTATCGCTAGGGCCGGACAGGATAAATTGGCCAAATTAAGTTGTTCAAAGTAATATTGCAGCCTGTGACTCAATGAAGTTAGGTTTGTATTTTACTTACTTGTACATACTGAGGTTTTAGCAACTTGTTGCATAATTGATAGTTAACTGTAAAGTTTGAGGCTATTTTAAAAGAATTTGTCTTTTAAATAGATCATGTCAAAATTTGTATTTGTCACACACAATTTTCCTTTTAAAATTTCGTGATCCTTTCGTATAGATGTGAATCCATGGTGCTCCAGGATGAAAGTTTAGGAAGATGACAACATTATATTCACAGCAGAGCAAGTTCCATTGCAGTTGTTCTTTAAGAATCCCAATACTAAATTGCAATACTATTCCGTAATGATGTTCTGAAACACTTGAAAGTACAGGTTGTTCCCACGGTATGACAGAATTAATGTTTTTAAAATGCATATACCTTTAAGTGCTTAGAATGTGAAACATTCAAAAATTTGTTTTCTCTTTTGACTTAAAAAATACTCCTGTATTCTATATTTAGTTAGTATAATGTTTTGTCTGAAAACTTAAATTATCTTTTGTACTATTCTGTGGTAATTTTTACGTGAAAAGTTAGTGTAAAATTTTAGTAGTTAATTTTAGTCAAAAATTATTGTAATTAACGAAATTATTTCTCAAATTTAAATGGAGTTTAAATTTGAAGCACTTTTATCTTGAATGCTTAAAAACAGTCGAATCAAATCAAAACTGGTATTTTACTAGCATTAATAATTGCTATTATATTTTTTTTAAACTAGTTAACTAATAAATTATTTATTAGTTATAATTATGAATATTACAACAGATTAGTTGGTCAATTAGATATGTCATAACATTTTACTCTAATTTCATAAGAAAAAATAAAAACTGAAATTCTAGTCAGGTACCTCGATTGAGGTAATAAAAAGTACTTATAAAAATAGAAGGGATTTCTTCAGATTCAGATCCTCTTGGTTGAAAAATTATGACTAAAAACATTCTTATCGGATATTGTATATCAATAGGATATATAAAAAACTTTGATACCACTGAAGTTAAATTCTTAAGATAAGGCTTTTTAATACTCCAAAGGAAGAAACCAAATAAAAAAATATATTTTCTATGCTATTTGCTAATGAAATCACTGCAATTGACTTCATAAGCAGCAGCTTGTATTTATGTACAGAAAAGCTTTTAGGCAAATAAGCATCCATGTTCTTCTGCATGTTCATTCTTGGTAATAGAATTGGAACAAGGAATATGCATTTGTCAAAACACGGAAGATTGTGATTTTACGAAAAAGCAAATTGGTTTTCGTTTTTGCTTGCAGCAATTTTTTTACGAAACGAAAGTCAGCAGAAGAGGCTTTTTAAAGATGAGAAATCGAACATGTCGTGCCTTATCGATAATTTGCAACGGATAATTGGAAATCAATTGAAGGTAAACTACACGTTAGATGTCGTGTACTTATTAATTTTATAGAATTTTTAGGTACTTAGCACTAGATTAGGGGGTGTTGTTAGAAATAATACATCACTAAAATAACCAAAATTCTTTTTACACTATTTAGTGCTTAAAACTACTCTATTCTACATTATAATAAATCTCTAAAATTGTCCAGTTTGTGTTTCTTTAATCCTTATACAGGACATTCCCTTCTTAATTGATCCCGAACAGAAACCAATAGACCGTTGTGATGCTTTGTGTAACTTTATTTCAACAACCTGCATACCTACCTTTATTCATTAGGCAACAAATTGTAATGTGTATTCAAAGATAGAAAGAAAGAAGATTTTATAGATAATTAACGTTACACTAGAACAACTCAGAGGGGTATTGATGAGAGTCTGGGGTCAATTGTGAAAGAAAAGATCCATGGTGGCGAGACCCATTCTTGAAACTCCTACACCACGCCAACATAAGGACATTTGAGGCCAATACAAATTTAACGTGTACCACTCCTTGTGTACAGGATGGCTTTGGTTGAACCGAGTTTCAAACTCGCAACTCTCCGAATACAACAATCTAATAACCGCGGCCAATATAGTGCGTAAGACTATAATTTATGTAATTAATAGCATTTGAGAAACTCATCACTGGTATGGACTTAATAAACAAGCATATATATCACATCCGCACATACGAAGACCATGTTTGGATTTATATATTTTAATACAACTAGGAGGCTCCACTCTCTGCTCGCCTTCACTTGCTATCCCCCGGTGATTGCTAAGCAATTCCATTTTGTTTGTTTCGCAAACCAACACTTCCCTTTCGCAGAATCAATCCCATGCGACGGAGAAACTATTTAAAAAATGCGTATAATCCTGATTTAATTTTCCAGTCTATGACGTCATAGCGAGGGCTTCACACCCTGTTCGCTAACGCTCGCCAAACCCCGGTGATTGCTACGCAAACCCATTTGTTTTGCTTCGCAAACCAATACTCCTTTCGTAAGTGATTTCCCTTATTTAACTTTAACATTTATTGCACCATAAACTAATAGCCGCATTAGTAAAAAATCTTCTCCATCTTGTTCCCTGTACAATTTTGAACAAACCATGTTAATCTCGTAATTTTCTTGCTTGTATTTTCTCGGGAAATCATTTGAGAATAGAGCGGAAAAAGCCAGTTGAGAAAAAAATCGAGCGTTCCATCGAGTGTCATCTGCAAAATAGAAAAAAACTGTTACTATGGCAATTGTTGAATCGATAAATTTTATATCTGGCAAACTCGTTAGTTATAAATGTAACTTTCATTTGCATGAAGAAAGATAAACGCTAACACTCCGCAATCTAAAAAATAGGAAATTTCTCTGACTAACTTTTTATCGCATCGAATTTAATATTAACCAATTTCAAAAATAATTTTACCGTAAGAGAGAGTACATTCTAAGGATTCCAGTGTTGTATTTAAATTTAAAAACTAATAGAAATAAGCTATATATATATGACAGTTTCAACAAAAAATAACCAAAATATCCAGCTTTTTCCAGAATTTCAAAAAACATTATCAGGAACCAAAAACTTTACTTTTAAAATTGAAAATTTTAAAATACTCGACGAGATACAAAATTTTACTATAGAGGTATTCGAAAAAAATTCACGGCCGAAGAGTGAAAATGTGCACGCGTTTTGCTCACCTACTTTAGAAATTTCCCTTTTTTTGACTTTGACATTTTATGCACCCTAAACTAATATCCACATCGGGAAAAAATATATTTAAGCTTGTTCCCTGTACAATTTTGAATAAACTATGTGAATTTCGTAATTTTCCGATCCGTTTTTATTTGGGAAACCGTTTATGAATCGAGCGAAAAAAGCATTTTTTCAATCCTGCGTCGGGGCAGTGTCGGATGTGGTAATGGCAACTTTTCTTTAATATAGTGAGATTTTTACGCCATTTATATTTATTTCTTCTAACTATGGAATTTTTCCGGTTTACAGTTAACATATGGTTACGTCACTAACAGTTGCTAAAATATAATAACATTATCATGGACCTTCAACTTATGTAAGGAAATTCTTTTAGTTGCTGCTTCTGGAAGGAGGCTATTATAAATTAAATAGTCTTCAGATCAAACAGACTTGATTTAAGCTTATAAGTCTTGGGACTTTCGAGAAACACGTTTCAGGGAAATATAAAAATCCTACAGACCATTAATTCATTCTGATGTATAATGTGCATACATGTATGTGTGAAATGAGAAATTTAAATTCAAAAATTTTATAAACCTAGATTTACTTTAGAATGTAATAGAATGAGAATTAATGACAGAATCCTGTAAAAAAAGTTTATCGCTTCAAATTATTTATTAGGCTGGCTATTTGCATCATTCCTCGTTGTTTTATTGGGTACGATGTATGCAAAATACACAATGCATGATAGTTAAGATGAAAAGTTAATTGTTTTCAAAGTTAAGTTGCATACATTATAAACATGTCGAAAATATGTCAACCAATTATTTTTCAGACAGTTAATTGATATTGACATTTTTCCACGAAAGACAATAGTGATAAATCACATTTGAATCTACCGTGAACCTATTCAACCTCGGATATTTCCGCTAATCTATGCTAAAACTGTTTTTTGTCATGTTTGTTAAAACATGTTTGTGATTGACAACCGATTAAAAACTAATGACAGTAAAATTTCGCAAAAATAAGTATGTAACCAGAACCACTTCTTAATTAATGGAGGCTTTGTGAAGTAAATAATTATATAATAATTAAAATATCTAAAATATAACTGATTAATATTCTACATACTTTTTCCTAAGAAGTAATTGTTATTGAAATAAAATATTAAACGTATAATTTAAATTAAAAATAGGTTGAAGAATTAGCACAAAAGTCTGAGAAACGTCAAATGATTGTTCATTTGATAAAATATTACTCAATATTTACATATTTATATTCGCGTATAAAGTAATGCTTTATTAATACAATCCTAAGTTCCTAATCAAAATGAAGCAAATGTTTATCAATTGTCACACAAAACTAAGAAACATCAAATGATTTTACATTAAATAAATAGTAGTGAATATCTACATATAAATGCTCTCATATATCCTTTATCATGTAAATGTTTTATTGATAATAAGAGATTCTAATCTAAATGAAAAAATAAGCAATTAGCTCAGAAACTCTAAAAAACATCAAATGATTTTTCATTCAACAAAACACAAACTTCGAATTTACTTCTTTCGTGAGACAAAAAGACTTTAGAAATTATATTTATTGAAGCAAATGAATAAATTTTTATGGGACGAGCAACCATAAAAATTAATGTTTTGGAAGCTCAATTTATTGCTGTTCTGAATCCACCCCAATGTGTTTAAGACGAAAAATACTAGCACTTAAGCCCAGAGTGCCTAAAGGAATAACTATGGACTTGGATAACTACCGTGGGTTAGAACGATTGTGCGTGAAATTTACCACTGCGACTCTTTGGATATAATTCTTGGGATTAAATTAAGGAATTGCGTGGTGAAAAAAATGAAATGCATTCGGGCAATAATATATCTTCTGAATTTTGAAATGGTATTAATCCGGCGGGAGAGCTGATTTTTCGTTATTCCCAAGAAAGCTCTTCGAGGTTTTCGTTACTTTTTGTCTATATTTATAACTATATTTTACGTCGCTTTTGGTTTAAATAATAATTTTCTAGAAGATCAAGTAATAAAATATGGATACAATATCAACCAATCTGATTATATCTACTATTATAAAAGGAAATGTTTGTTTGTCTGTTTGTTTGTTTGTTTCGCGGCCGCAAAATCCTGACGATCTATAGCACTTACAGCAATGAGATTTGGCACACAGGTAGTCCAAATGTTTTGCAATTTTTAGGTCGCGGCGAAATTTTAAAATTCAATCTAGAAGATTTTTAAATGAATTTAATACTTTTATTCTCTACCTGGTTCTTCAAACGCGTTTCGTCCGGATGTAAGAAGAAACCCCTAAAATGGACTTTTTATACCCACGTGACCTTCTTTTATATTTTCGCAAGAGATCGTGACATCACGTAAACTTTCTATTTCCAAAAAAAAAATTAATAATAAATAAATAAATTAAAAAAAATTGCATATTCTGCATTTTGTGTTAAAAAAAAAAGAAACGGATTACATTTCCTGTCCCCTTTTCGGCGAATGAGAGGAAGAAATAAAAACATATTGACTGGAATTGTTAAGTTTATTTTCGTAAAATCGCAATCGTTAAAGATAGATTGAAATTTTCAACAGATTTGAAATCTGCGGAAGATTTCACTTCAGATTGATACCTAAATATATGATTTTCTGTAAATAAATTATTTTTAAATTGAATATATCTTCAATTCTTTTGAAATCTGCTGAAAATTTGACACCAGATTAATACCTTACATCACGGCGTTGCCCGTTGTGTTGGTTTGCCAAGCACGCAGTGGCTAGTACCATATACAATAATGTCTCACGAGGTAGTTGGTACTTTTTATTTGACGGAAATAACGATATTTCTGACATTATCATGCATAAACATTGTTTGTAAGATAGACTTTCACTGTAAACGAATAATAATGGAAGGGAAGATTTTACTTTCGAAAGATGCACTCCATTGCTCTTTTGATAAACATCGTTGTTGATATAAAATGTTGCTTACAGCCGTTAGGGCAAAGTTTGGCATTTAATCTTATATGTGTTAAACCAATCAATATATAATTATGATTTCATTCCTTGGAATTTTATTAAAAGTAACCCTTCTTTATTTAAAAGAAAATGTATTAGGTACTAGCAGGCCAGCACGGCGTTGCCCATGACATTTCTTTCTTGTCCTTACTGATACTAAAAACACAAAAAGAAAAAAACAATAATTTAAAAACGAGTCCCATCTCTACCCGACATGACACGGGCATTTCGCAAATTCGAATAAATTTTGGATTACCCGATGTATCGATCTGGTGAATTCTTTGAAATTTTCACTGTCTCTGTAACGATTGCGAAGATAGAACGTCTCAAATAGTCATTTTTGTGTTCGTAATGAGTGTCTTTGTCCAATGCGGTCAATTTCGTATTGCGAAAGTATAAAAGTTACAATTGAAAAGTTATTTATTTAAAGATAATCATATTTAAGTTATAAAACTGGTTTTAAATATTCCACAGATATGAAATCCGTTGAAATTTTCACTACATCTCCAATGATCGTGAAGATAGATCATGGACTCAAGAATAAAAAAAGAAATAAACGCCACACATTTTTTTTTGTTTTGTTTTGCTTCGCTGGAATTGTTTGGGCTCAGTAAATGAAAGGAAAAAATGTATTTAAAATCTATGATAGCTTCACACTGTTGCCATTCTAAGGAAACCAAATAATAATTAAATGTCGATGAATTTATTTAAAGATGTTTTAAATTCAATTTTAAAATTATTGCTTAGCACAAAATTCGAAGAAAAATAAAACTACCTATGTCACAAATTTCATTACTTTAAGTCCTATAGATTCGTCTGGACACCGCACGCTCAAAGATACTTCCTTTAATAATAGTAGATGTGTATTCCATTCAGTATAAATATCCGTTTGAAAAATAATGTAAAACAATTATGAATATAATGGGGATTACTTATTATCAGATAAAAACGTTTCACCCTGTTACCCTTAAGGCATATTGTTCTTAAAGTAACCATTGTAGGCTGCAGTGCTTCATACATCTGTTTACCCTTACTATCCATTGAAATCTTTGGATTATAACTTTAAAGTTGGATTATTTAAATTAGTTTGGAACACCAATTATCTCTATGTAAAATCTCGTTCATTTCATTTTCTACGCCGAAGGATAATCTGAATTGATTGCATCAGGTCTGAGCGATATTCGATGTGGGGTGAAGCTGAAAGAAAATGTGCATGGCTGTTTAAACATCCATACAACGCGCTAACTATAAAATAAATCACAACTAGTCTGCATCTCTGTTTTCCATTATTCTGCCACTGGCAATAAAAGTCAGAAGTTTTAAAAGTTTGCGAAATAAAATGCGTTAAAATGATTTCGAACGCCATAATTCTAAATTTGTTTTCACAGCTTGTTCACTCTCATACAGTCCGAATATTTCAATTTCCAACACATAAGTTTTAATTTCATTCCAAATTTTAAATAAATACATTGTTTAACTTAGTAAGATACTAAATGCATGTTTAGATTTATCACCATCATCAACCAAAGATATTTGTTGCTTTAATTTTGAAGTCAACTTATTCACTGCACATTTACTTTAATTATTTTATTTAATAGAATATAAATCACTTAGCAGGTATTGGAATACAATATATATATATATATATATATATATATATATATATATATATATATATATATATATATATATATATATATATATATATATATATATATATATATATATATAAAGAGAGAGAGAGAGAGAGATAGGAATACGTAGATATAATTTCTAAAATGAGATGAATTTCAACATAATAACCAAAAGGAATTTATTGAAAATGAAAGTGTTGGTGGATCAGGACGTCTTCAGAGAAGAGACTGGCCCATACAATACAATGTGGTGTTTTCTATGTATATGAGTCGCAAAACCCTAAGAAATTGCTCATATACTCCCCCAAACACCATAAAAGCAAATATACAAGACAAAACATTCAAATAAGAAAAAATAAAGTCAAACCAGCAACAGTACTCGGGAGAACACCAAGCTAGAAGATCGCATCAAATGACGCTATTCACTTCGTCGAACAAAACGCCAACACTAATAATTATGAGTAAATTACGAAACAGAATTTGTCATCGTTTGCGTAATTGTTGATAGTAATAAATCCCCTTCTTCTTTATTTATTACTTTTCTTGAAGGATTTATTGGTGAAAAGTGAGTTTTACACAAAAAAAAATGAAATAAAAAAAATAATAGTAACACACTGACAGAGGAGTAAGCAAAAGCTACAACTATCTCTGAAAGGTAAATATTTATAACGAACAAACATATTCATAACAACAATTTTGAAAAAAACCCATATATATAACACACTAAGGGAGACACAGTAAGCCATTTTCAATGAATTCTGTTATATATATATATATATATATATATATATATATATTCAGTATATATATACAGTCAGTATATGGTCAGCTCAGCAATCCAGAAAAATCAGACCATATAAGCGGGGTGACCATACATGCGGAGCGATAGTACACTTTATAATTATGGCAGGATTATATTCACCTATCGAAATATAGCGCTCATAAACAAATAATAAAAGTAAAAACTACTGTAAAAAAGTGAAATATTTCAGCTTACCGTACCAATCATTACGCATTCACTTATTCACTTATCTCTTCTGTTATAAAAGGAATTATTTTTTTTAGTCACAGTCCTGGAGAATCTACGGCATTTACTATAATGGGATTTGACACACAGTAATCCGAATTTTTTGAATTTTTGGGTCGCGGCCTATTTTAAAATTCAATTTAGAACATTTTTAAAGGAATTTAATTGAATTTAATTATTATTATTTTCTTTGGAATGGCAGCAGCATAAAAAATCGCAGATTATTTTCGTTTCCGTTTTTATTTTGCTCAGAGGAACAATTTGTATGCATATTATAAAAGAACACATACAAATTTTTAACATAAATGAACGTTCTTATTCGTCAAGCGGTGTAATCCAATTGAAACAAAATTTTCCTTTGCTCTTTTTGTCTCAATTTCACGTACTTTTATAACAGGCAGATATAACTTCAACCAATAAACAGACAGATGTCCACTTGTTGTTCTTGGGGAGGAAGAATATTGAGGGCTGGGTGGGAAACGCTGATATTTTTTAACGCTAAAGAGAAATGTAGGGAAGGGGAGGGAAGTACAGGTGTAAATTCAGGACCTCTCCGGGGTCGCAAAGACTTGTTTTTTCTTTTGGTCATTCCCTGTGTTGCTCCCCGCCTCAAGAAATGTTACAGTAATTACTATTTTTCCAAAAAAAAAAAAAACGATGGCCATATTGAATACATAAAAAAAAAACGACCATATAACCGGTAACTAGGAAAATAAAATGACTTTATAAGCGGGCGCTTTAACACATGTTCCCTATTAAGTTAGATAGGACTTCAGAAAACTGACAATATAACCGGTGTAACCTTATAAGAGGCTGACCAAAGAGCCGGTACTGACTGTATATATTATTATATTAAGTATATTTTCGTAGTGGTGGGTAAGATCATCAAAAACAAAATAATCCTCTGCGAAAATTTACCTGTGATTGAATTTGATAGATGCTATAGCTATTTGATAGTTTGCAAATTGCGTGGGCTGTATTAAGATGATGTGTGTTTGCATGGTTAAACAATAGGAAATTACAACCGTTTGATCATCTTGTGTTGCCTTAATATTCCATTAAGTAGGCAATAATTGTGTCGCCGACAGTTTTCTCACCTGTGTCTGAGCGTCAACGAATAGTGAAACTGTGATACTGAGTATAATCAGTATATATTTCTCACGGCTTCAGAGAATTGTTGGATTTGCATTAAAACAGAAATCCAGCAGTTCATTGTGAACCATCCATTGAAATGTGTGTTCAATGAAACGAGAGCTACTCAGTCGTCAGTCACTAATTTGGCAAGATGTGGGAAATATAGCCCAATTGTGTCTACTAAAAGTACTTTGTGTTGGATTGGATTGAACTGCCTAGTATATTCTATGTAGTATAGCTATACTATATGTACATATTACAATTATGGTGATATGTTTTACAGTGGTGATTTCAACGCAACATTAAAAATATATTTTTGTAACCATGTATGTTCAATGAATAGCGATCATTTAAGCATTTAGTCCGACAATCATTCATCGTGGTAGCGGTAGCCCAGAAGGCAGAGTCTTCTATTAATCGAAAGAATTTGAGTTCGAAACTACACCCAACCAATGATTGTCGTGTACGTGGGAATTCGTAAAATCTGTCGATGCATCAAATGTCCTCACTAAGCTGTGACACGACATGTCATCAAATCTTTTTATTCGTGATTAGTCCGAACTGTCAAAATAGCAAGTTGTGTTGCTTTAATGCAGCATTAATTCAACTACCTACTATATTACATATCATTACCTGTATAGTAGAAATGTCTAGAAATGTGAAGGTTTATGGGAAGTATGAAGGAGAAAGGTATTCACCGATTTTGGTGTCTGGGTTTTGCAAAGTCCGGTTGTTGTAATCCAACGACGTTACGGGTTTCTGAAGATGTTGTTTTAACCTATGGGATCATCGATAAGCCTGTGTACATTCACTCCTGGCGTATTCTACACAAGAAGTGTTTCTTCTGAACGGATTGACCCTGATAAATTCCAGAGTCATAATCAATGCTCCGACTAATACCATCAAGTTTACCTCGATATTAAAAAATGTTTATTCGTTATCCCCTCCCACTTTTTGATAGGCATAGTGACGTAAGTCCTTCTGTTTTATTTTAGATTACGGTATGTTATGGCATAATTTCTTCAATTTCCTATTAGGTCTTGTGAATTAATAATGACAATAATTTAAATGAAAAAGTCATTTATAATATAATCCTCCAAAATATTGTAAATCTCTCCTTCACGTAAACTGTGAACTATTTCTATTTATATTCTCGAGTGATGCATATATAACATAGTTATATTTATATAGGGAGTGGGTATTGAGAAAAAAATATCGAACTTGGGTTGCAAAGATGAAAGTTTAGTCGAAGTTTTATGAAGGCAGAAGAAATATCTTTCATTAAGCTACTTGGTTATACAAATCAAAATTGAAAATAAACATTTTTTACATGAGATATCAAATGAGATTTCTTCAATCATTTATTACTTTGTGCCGATAGGTGAATTTCCGTAAGGTTTGTGCTGTTATCTTCGATACCTCATAGTTTCTACGTATAGGGCCAATCTCTTACAGATTTGTACTGATATATACATGATGCCTTTAACCCATTAACGGCGGTTTGTAAGAAAACTTGTCATTCGACATTTTAATTTTTTTTCTTTGCCTATATATGGCAGAAGTGGTTCCACTCAGTGATTTTCCAGACAGCTTTATCGGTGAAAACGTGGTTCAAAGCGAGAATTTCTTGCGAGCGCGAATGCTATCTCGTCCATCATCGCTAAAGAGGCAAAAAAATCACTTTTATTACTGTTTTTGAACTATTTTTGTGTTTTATTGTAATGGCAGGAATCTATTGTTTTTATTAATACACTAAAAAAATCCAAAGAAACCTATTTTTTAGACGTTAGGTAGACGAATTGTTGATTGGCAAGTAATCTTGCCAATCGTCGAATATGTGAAGTTCGATACTATCGGTAGTTAGTTATAAGTTTGAAGGTTTCAATAACGATTTGATTATTTATTTTAATATGAAAGCTTGAACAGGGTTATAATTTAATTACGATCCGTAAATAAAATATTTTAGGTGAATATTTAATTTTTTAAACGGAATAATAATTCCCACCCCTTTTTCAGTCTCACGCTATATGAGACATTACATGTGTGTGCTTTGCTCTCGACAATGATTCTGAGTCAGATAGTGGCCATAAAACTGCCAAATATAATAGCGTGGTTATAAAGCCCCCTATCGAGAGAGAGAGAGAAGATGCTGATGCAGAGACTGACAAAGATGACGAGATGCAAAGATATCTCGATCACTTGCCGCGGAGAATAATTTTCAACAAATGTGGAATAAGTCGTCAATTAGAACATGAAGAGAGCGATGTAGATGATCACCTAGCACATCTGTTACCCGAAATATGCCAAAGCGAATAAAATCTGAAAGTAGAAGACCTAAAAATAAAAGAATAAAGAACGAAGCTTTAACAAATATCTAGAATTTTACTCCCATGTACAAACAAACTGCCACGGATTTGGGTCACGAAAGTGTAAAATTCCCATTACAGAGTCAGAAGCGTTTCCTTACCAATGAACTGATAGACCACATTTTAACACAATCACTAATTTACCCACCTCAAACAAATCTATTGTAAGAAGTATTTGGATGATTGGGAACACCTCTCATCGGTCCAGAATGTTTTTTAGTGCTGCAGATGAATGAATCTGACCAACAAAGATAAGATAGACGGGATCTTATTGGCTTTACAAGTCATTCCAACAGTTTGGACAATGCAAAAATTGTGGTGGAAGGTCAGTCTATACGTGCTATAAATGTCAGGTTCCTCTACATCCTGAGTGTCACAAGACTTATCTCGCAGCATAATCAAAACCACGAGTGCAGCAAATGTTTCAACTTTAAGGGTGATACTCGTTCTCAGAAAAAATGGGATTGCTTTGTATAATAGTTATTAAATATGAATATTGAATTGGCTTCTTTGACTATTTACTTGGACAAACTGTTCATTTGAATTTCTTCCTTAAATACAATGAGTAATAATATAAGAAAAAAAACAAAGTCACTGAAATTGGTGTATGAAGAAGGTGGCGCCATCTATGTGGATCCATAACTGGTCATTATTCCTTCGTATTGTTTGTTTCAATGTGTTATACACATTTTTCATTGTTCTTTTTAAATTATTTGTATTTTTCTACAAATGTGTAGCATATATAATACTTTTACAATTATGTGCACACTATGGATGATTAGTCTAAAAACTTGCCAGTTAAAAAATCATAAAAATAATTTTGGAAAAAATATGAAAAATTTAATTTATACTTTTATTGATTTAAATAAACAAGTTATAAGATAAAAGGTTAATTTTTTAAACTATTTTAAAGTCGTCTTTAATGGGTTAATTCTCTACTGTTTTTTTGTTTTGTTATTAGGCACAATCTCTTATACGTTCATGCTGTAACGTTCAATTCATATATATATTTGAACTGATAAGTTCAATCGTACCAGGGTGATAGACTCTCTAGGACTGGTTCAATCTCTTATCAGTTTAAGCTGATATTGCTCCCTGATAGGTTTCATCCCTTGTATTATTTGGATAATAAGCTTAATCCATTATAATTACGAATGATTTACCCTAATCTCTTGTAACATGCAATTTTATTTTATTGAACTACAATCTCTGAAAATGCGAAACAAATTATAATATTCAATTACTTTATACTTGAAATGTTCTATTTATGACTAAAAAACACAAACTGCTTTATTTCAGAATATACCCATAAATAAGCTAATAGCAGTTACAAAGGGAATAAAAATATGTTTTGGTAGATAAAAATATCTAGCACTAAACCTGTTAAAAATTTTAGAGAGAAATCCTGAAAGTTATTCAATTTAATATTGAAAAGCATTGAAGCATCGAAATTTCAAGAGAAAAACTACTTTTTGTGATTTCCTGTTTCAATCTTACTCGGAAGGACTTAGTTTGTATTTGCATTATAAATAACAAGGTTTTGAGCATTATTTTTGTGTTACGTTTCCGAGGAACACGCGATCAAAACCCATCACACAAAGCATTCCTCGCGATCAAATCAAACATCGAGTTGATAATAAAAGGCAGGAAATAACAATGAAAAGCGATTTAATGCTTGGAATATGCAAAACTAAAATTCCTCTCCCTCTAATTCACACAGCTGCCAATTTGTGACTCGGAGTTGAAGTTGTTTGTTCGATAGTAATGAAAATAAGAAAAAGAACCGAGACTAATAATGTACCAAGGAAAAGAGAGGAAATATTTATTTCGTGCATCACCCACAATAGAAATTTCCTTTAACCAAATTCAATATTTCTCCCACGAAGCTATTAAGAAGAACGTTTTTTTCATAAGTTTTTTATCTCCCCAACGCAAAGTGTTTATTTTCTTGCCACCTCTATGTTGTTTTACCATTTCTTTTATCCATTCTGATCTTTTTCTAACTTTTCCAGAGTACTTTATCTTGTTTTTCTTATTTTACTCCGATTGCCTTTCTGTGTATAAAAGAGCAAGAAGGAGGAAATGTTTGTAAAAAATAGCTTTTTCTCTCGGTATACGTACTAATAGAAATATTTAGCGTAGCAGGCTAACTGTTATGTTGGATATTTCAGATTATACATTTTCGACATTGCTTTTCTACCTTTTGTGACGGAAGTGTAAAAACAATTTTATTTTCACTACTGGGTAAAATATTACAAATAATGCGTTTTATTATTTTTTTAAACCACTGACGTCAAATGACATTAGATTTCTGACATTAAGCTCAAAAGAATACTTTTGATATTCACAATGGTAAATTTCTTGTATAATTCAAATTATATGTTCTACTACTTGAGAACATGGTACCCAATTTTAAGTTAATATTTTAATACTGATTCGTCATTACTTATCAACTTCCTGCAACGAGAGTGATAAATCCACTTATATTTTCACTGATGTTGTATATTAGAAATAATGTGTATTGCCATATTTATTAAAAAGCACTGAAATCAAACGGCAATCTATACACACTCTATAACAAAAAAATCGACGCACCAAGAAGGAATCATCAGATTACTTTGAAATTTCGCATGCAAAAATGTTTTGACCAAATATGCAAATGATTAAAATGTGGCGTCCAATGAATGAATAGTGTGATATGCAGCGCATCGGAACTGCGCATCCAGCAGATGTATATAAGGAGTTGTTCTTGAACTGTTGCTAAAAATTTCTGCTGCATTGCGATTTACGATATCTTTCAAGGATTGAAAAAATCCCTCGCCGCAAGATTCGAGCTCATTACAAGCAACTTTCAGAGTTTGAAAGAGGTCGTATCACTGGATTGAAAGTGGCAGGTTGGTCAAATCGGAGAATCGCTCGTCATGTGTGTCGAAGCGATGCGGCGATTAGAAGATGCTGGCAAGAGTGGGTGGACAGTGGCAGCTTTCAGCGTAATGATGGTAGCGGTCGACGTAGGTCCACAACAGATCGCGAGGACAGAGTGATTGTCAGATCAGCTGTCACAGCGCCTGATTCATCGTTATCAACCATCAGTTTTGCGACTCACACACGACTGTCCACGTTGACCATTCACAGACGGCTGGAAGAGCGAAATCTACGCTTGTACCGACCGTTACGCCACCTGCCACTCACGCCTGCACACTGTCGAGCCAGATTACAATGGTACTTGGCTCGATCAGGCTGGAATGATGCTGACTGGGGACGTATAGTCTTTAGCTACGAATCCCGCTTCCAACTGTGTCCTGACGATCATCAAAGACGCATCTGGAGACGCCCAGGGCAGCGTGCCGATCCTGCTATCACTATTGCACGCCACACGGGCCCTCAACAAGGAGTTATGGTCTAGGGGGGCCATTTCGCCCTATCGTGTTCATCATGGGCAGATAAGGGTTTTTCGGACGGCGCGTCACTAGGCCCACTTCTAAAATTTCTCATTAGAGGCTTTCCCTAGCATCCGCTAATCCGCTGTGGGTTTTCAGTAACTCGGTACGGAGGGGTCTGCTTCCATTCGAAGGAAGGGGGGGGGGGCATTTCCCTTGATAGCCGGACCCCTTTGGTCTTAATTAGAGGTACACTTACTGCACAGCGGTACGTTGACGACATTCTGAGATCTGTTTTCCTACCGTTCCTTGCGCAGTACCCTGAGCTTATTTTTCAGCAAGACAATGCCAGACCACATACGGCACGTGTTTTTATGAACTGTCTTCAAGCTTGTCAAACACTTCCTTGGCTAGCCAGATCACCAGATCTCTCTCCCATCGAGCATGTCTGGGATATGATGGGAAGGCGACTGCATCCGGTAGGGAATGTTTATGACGTAGTCCGACAATTGGAGAAAATTTAGCAAGAAATACCGCAGGAGTCCATCCGGGAGCTTTATCGGTCTATGCCACGCCGTGTGGTAGCTTGCATCCAGGCTAGAGGCGGGTCAACACCTTATTGAGCTCGTTACTGTAACTCTGAAATATAAATCATTCAATTGTTCTGAAATTTTAATTATTTTCTATTATTTACATAATCTTCCTATCCACCAATTTTTGTCTCCATCGTACAACTCCTTCTTGGTTCATCGATTTTTTTTTTGTTATAGAGTGTATATAAAAGCCAAACGCCACTCACTCATCACTGTATATCAAGAACTACAAGTCCTAGGAAGCTGAAATTTTGCAGACTGATTCCTCGTGTCGTGTAGAGGTGCACAAAGAACGGATTTTGGAAAATTTAACTACGAAGATGCCTAAAAATGACCCAAAGCCTAAGCCAAAAGCAATTCGAAATCGCTATAGAAATAACATCGAGTATAAAATGATTGTTGTACGATGCTTAGTATGCTTAACCAGCGTTGATCAAAAAACAATATTTTGAAACAAATTAAACTATAATATTTATGTTTGAACTATTTTTTTTATTTCTTTCCATTATGTAAAGAATTTTTGAATATTTGATTGTTAAAGAAATAATATTATTTCATAATTTACAAGGTATATGGTAACGTCAGAATTAATGTTTAATTTTTTATTTTGATTTAGAGTTCTTCGTTTGAGTATTTGAGTTGACAGCAAGATATTGAGGTTATATTTGAGGATTCCAAGTATTATGAATATGTGTTCTTTATAATAATAAATCCTTGTTGTCTTTATTAATATTGTTCTTCTTTTGTCGTTCCATTTCACAATACATTCAGGAAGTCGAAATTCAACCCATCAAAACAGATTTTTTTTCAGAATTCTGCATTTTTTTCAAGATTCGGAACTGTGTTTCTGTGTGTATTTATGTGTTGTGATATATTACCTATTGCATAAATATTATTCAGCAGTTATATTTTAATGATTTATTTATTACCTGCAAAATATCACTAGACATAGGTAATTTCTTGGTGGTATATATATATATCCAATATATTTGTCCAATTTTCTATAAATCTTTGGTGGAATACGTAATAGTGTGTAAATTACTGTACATTAAAATAAATAAAATATACAAATCTAAAATTTTAAAGTTTGTTATTTCTGATTTTAAAATGAGAAATAGATTAAAAAATAACTTTAAAATACGATGAGTTATGTTAACTGTAGTTGAAATATATTTGAAAAATTTTATATAACTTTTCATTGAAAGACGATTGAAATCAACTATATTTCATTTGTTTTATGTGTTGCATGGGTGTTATAAAAGCTGTATATGTAGTCAAGTAACTTCATTTATCATTCTAAATAAGCACATGGTTTCCGTTTAGAAGCCGCATATATCTGATTTTAAAATGTACGAAAATAGTTCGATTGAAAACTGAATGCCTATTAGAGAAAAGGGAATTTTAAAAAAGACTTTGTTGACCTTGAAATATTATCACAATTAATAATTTTTAAATATTGATATTTTTTGTCTTAAGTGACAGAAAGTCGAGGTTGTTTACTCTGCATAGTGAAGCTGTTCTTATGTAACTTAAATACATGTAAATCATTCGTTGAAAACAGTGATTTTCTTTTTGTAAAAGCGGTCTAAAATCAACTTTCTGTTTGTTAAAAAAGTGTAATTGTTTGAGATTAAACTGTCTACACGTATGCGACACTTATTTCAAACACAGGCTCCATTATTACACATGCCGCTGAATGGAATTTTCAGGACAAAGTTCGTTTGCATCAAATTAAATTAGTCACGAATGCTGTAACAATTTAACTTACCATCCTTTCACATTGATGATAAAATTCGATAATAACGCATACTATGTGCAAAAATACCACAAGTAAAACATGTTCATTTGGAAATTAAGTGCAAGATTATCCGCCAAACATTCGCCACATTTACTGAAAATGAATGCACGGGAATATTCGTAATCAATCCAAAACTCAAAATCAACTTATGTGGTAGTCACCTTAGAAAAGAAACTTTAAGGAGAAGTGCGACGAATATGAAATGGTTTACATGGATGGATACAGCACATATGCATGTAATATGCATATGTACGAAGTAAATTGTGGGAGCGTTGGTTAAGTTCAAATGGATATTAACAAATTTTTTCGTACACTTAAATGGTGCTAATATTATTTTACGAAAAAGAATTGATGATGACTTTGCAATCAACATATCTTTAATTAAACCCGAGCAAAGCCAGACAATTTTTCTGGTATATTTATAACTGTACAGTTTAACAGAATACTATTACACAGATGTCATTGTATTTCTTTAAATTGTAATGTAATACTGAAACTATAAAGTTGCTGAATAAATATAATTTAAATGTTAAACTCTCAAAAGCTTAGTTCCAAGATTTAAATTGATGAGTTCTTGTAATTATTTCTCTATACCTTGTAATAAAGCGATAAAGACTATTCTGTTTTCACTGTAGTAGGATATTACAAATAATGTGTTGTTTAGTATTTAGTCTCAAATAATTGTAGTAAAATAGCGTTAAATAATTATTTGAGAGCACAATTGAAAATAATATTTTAACCCATCCAAGTGGTTCTGACCAGGTACCTCGTCCATCAATATCTGGTCAAGTTTCTGAATGGCGAAATATTTCGCATCCATAAAGATGTGATCATTTTTCCTTCTGTAGATTTATATAGTCACAACGAAACTGCCTTATAATTCTAAGAGGGAATGACGATCCGATTTGGACATGATTTTACATTAGAGACTGATCATTAGCTTGCATCAGAGGCATTAGCTTGCATCATGGTAAAGGCAGTTTTCAAGGTGAAGATAGACCAACAGGAATATGACGAATACTATCGCATAAATGAGAAGTTGCCTACATAATTTAAACTAAATGTTCAGAACTTAATATTTAATTTCAAGTTAAAACATTTTCGTCATTACTTCTCAGCCGCTTGTAACCCACGTAATACAAAAATTTTGTCTCCACTAAAATAAGTAGATTATCAATAATGCGTTTGTTATTGTTTTTAAATTTAATTAACTGTTCAAGGGCATTGCAGTTTAAGAGCTATTTCTTTTTAATGTACAATTACACAAATATGAAGTTCTTTAAGTAATTTAAGTAACATGTTGAAAATCTTGAGAACGTAACTAAAGATAAGAGACGAAAGCAACCATACATTTCTTTGAAGTATGAGGCTTCTCAGATGAGAAGTCAGATGGTTTCAAGGAAGTCCATTTGCAGAAAGATTGAAAGCTCACCAGAGATGAAAACTAATACCAGCATTCAGTCATGTACATAGTGTAGTGAGCCACTACTACTGAGCGTCAGGAGATTTTAAAATGTTGTAGAGTTGCTTTTATTTAATAACACAGTGACTAAAAAGTCACGTAATATTGATTGAAAGTATCTTAAAAAAGATTACATTGATTATTAACGTTAAAATTTCTTAGCAGTCGTCACGGCTGGGAAGACTGTAGTTTGAAAAACATATTTTTGACTGTGAATTCTTCAAAGTGTACAAGGAGTGCATCTGGGTAAATATGCCATTGAGGTGGCATATATAATATTATATTACATCGTATACATTTGTGGTGGCATCAATGTACGTATGAAAATTTGTCACGTGGCTGTTTCAACAGAACAAATTAAATCCACCGTGTAGGCAGATAATTAAACTATCTTCATAAAGGAGTGATCAACGGAGATTGAGGTATTGGAATCAATACTAAGCCTTTTTTTTTTGGCTAGTCTGCTAGCTTAGTCAGTTTATTAAGCTTATTTAAGTTTTGACTATTTTTTACTGAATTTATATACTATTTACCTGGTTTGTTATTGATCGCAAAAATAGACGTCTTTCTTTGACTATCAGACAATATTCAGGTATCAGTGTATTAATTAATAATAATTTATTATATGTTTATAGCATGTACACTCATTGACCTAAAAATTTGCGCACCATGAAATAATTGTGGGATCCTAACGAAACTTTGCATGAAGGTACATGTCGGCAGATATGCAAATTATTAGACATGCAGCGTGATTCCACATTAGTAATGCCACTAGAGGGCGTTGACCTTCGCTCTCATTGGAGTATAAAACAGGTAAGCAGAGCTTGTTTGAGTGTAAATCTTTTGCAAAGGAAACGCTAAGGTAGACATGCCGTTACGCCGCCATCGATGACAGTATGAGCAGCTGTCAGAGTTCGAGAGGGGAAGAATCATCGGAATGATGGAAGCTGGGTGGTCAGGTCGGAGAGTAGCTCGTCAAGTAGGGCGTTCTGATTTTACTGTGAGGAGGTGTTGGGACCAGTGGACAGAAGTGACGTCATTTACACGGCGATCAGGCTCAGGTCGCCCTTGACAGACCAGTCGTCGAGAAGACCGTCACAACATACGAAACGCACGCGTAGAACCAACTGCCTCATTATCCGCTATCCAGACACAGGCAGCACCTTCAATACGGGCCCGTGTGTCTTCCCGAACCATCTCAAAGCGCCTGGCTGAAGGACATCTGGTATCGCGGCGCCCATTTCGTGTGCTGCCAATGACACCCACCCTCCGACGTCTCCGTTTGGAGTGGTGTCGCGCACGACGGGATTGGACTGCAACGGAATGGAACCAGATCGTCTTCAGCGACGAATCTAGATTCAATTTTAGCAGTGATGACAATCGTGTTCGTGTGTGGAGGCCCCGTAGTGAATGCCTAAGTCCTGCATTCGCTTTACAGCGACACACTGCTCCCACAGCTAGTGTGATGGTATGGGGTGTCATTGCTTACGATACACGGTCACCCCTAATATTGATCCATGGCACAATGACAGCCCAGCGGTACGTCCATGACATCCTTCAGCCACTTGTGATGCCACTCATGTCAGGGCTCCCAGGAGCCATTTTTCAACAAGACAATGCTCGGCCACACACAGCAAGAAAGTCACAAGACGGCCTCCGCCACATTACCACCCTTCCCTTGTCTGATAGATCATTAGATTTGTCACCAATCGAGCATATCTAGGATAATTTGGGACTGCAAGTTGGTTACCCTACGAGTTTGGTCGAACTAGAGGCACGTTTACAGCAACTGTGGAACGAGATGTCTCAGGACATCATACGGAACTAGTATGCCTCAATGTCCGCTCGTATCGTATCGTGCATTCGCGTTAGAGGGGGTCCAACAGAGTACTAAAACTTCCGTTAATTTGTAATTTTTTCTGCAATAAAAGATTATTTTTCTTTGATTTTCTAATCAGTTACTTATATATATCACAGTAGTACTTACATGTGTAAAATTTCGTTTCATTTTGACGACTTTTTCTTGGTGCGCAAATATTTATGGCTATGAGTGTATGCACACATATATAATGGCAACATGTAACGGTTATGAATAAAATTAGTCAACAAAATTAACATAAACTAATTTTAGTCCCCGAACCCATCTTATGAGCCACGTTCCTATCCAGGGCAAAAAGGGTTGTCATACCCAAAATTATGCAAGATGACCGTCACATATGATGATTATTTGTTTCGCCAACTCGAAACGTAATCAAAACTATCCCTTCTGGCACAAACCGATAAGCCAGAACCCTCACTAAAGAAGCAATAGTGGGAACGCTTAGTTTAAGTCGATAACCGCCAAAGGTGATTTTCTGAAGGTAAAGATAAGTGAATTATCTCAGGAAGATGCATTACATTCCTAAATCTTCCCCCTAATTTAAAGAGCACACTTTTTCCAAATCATATGACTCAAATCACAACTTACCATAACCAGATTATACTTTCCAATCAGCGAAACGGTAATTTAAAATTATTCTTATGATAATACAATTTAATTCTTTTATAACTTCACTTTAACCCTCTGTGGGTTTACAGCATAATTACACCTTGCAATGCGCAATCCCTAGTGCACAACCTCTATCCAATTCGGATTTTCTTTTAACTATGAGACATTCGAAAGGATTACATGCTATGAATAAATTTCGAAGTACTTAAAAGAGCAATGCAATGTTTCATAAGGGCTCTACTCTAAGGAAATCAATAATTTAGTCGTCCAAAGGATTCAATTCTATGGATACTATCAATAGAATCATACCAAATAAAGGTTATATTCCAAAGAATATATCAATGGAAGATTTGTTAAGGTCGTATAGAAATATTTCATTCAACATATGTTATTATTCAAGCCTTATGTTATGAACTGAAAGCAATACAGTAGAACATTATTATATTGGACCATATTATAACGGATGTCGCTTATAACGGACAGTGAGTGAAGTGAAATATAAATTACATTTTGTTATTCAATATAATGAACAATCGGGAAATAAAAATGTGTTACTTAGTACGAACACCCTTTACGGTACCTCCGACAGTTTAAACTAAAAAATAAGCAACAAATCCCGCATAAAATAAAGTATTTTTCAAACCAATGAATGTAAGCAATCAACAACAAGCAGCAATCAACAACCGGCAGCAATCAGCAACCTCATTGTTCTTTTGACCAATTGCAGTGTATATCTGCACATCCTTTTCAATTTAACCTATCTTGAAGGCTGTTATGCATCTACATACATACATACATACATATATATATATATATATATATATATATATATATATATATATATATATATATACATATATATATATAAATTGTAGTGTAGATTTCTTGTAGGTAAGCTAACATCTCCGTGTATATTTGCAAAAGGCAAGCGAGAGGACAAAGATTACTGATCTCAACTCGAGACTTTATTATTCACTTGAAATGAGTGATACATTTGCTTTTATACCTTTTCCGAAAATGAATCGAACATTCGAGAATTAGAAAGTTCTAGAAATTAATATAAGTATATTCTTAAAGAAGTGAGAAACAAACAGAAAGGAAACTTTAAAATGAAATCTACATTTGGGCCACTTGCCTTTAGTGGGATTGGAACTTCGTACCTTCCGATTCGGAGAAAGGTGCAATACCGACTGAGCCACGATTTTCAAACGAAGTGAATAAGTTTCGCTACATTTATTCCTCCTTAAGACGAAGTAGCGTCCCGCTGCAGCCTGATGTGGCTCCTCGTAAAAGGTCTCCTGGAAATGCTGTGCTCTCTTCCGTCATCTATTTGTTGCTTTGGATCAAGATAGGGTTTTAATCTAAGGACGCTGACTAGATCTTTGGAGATCCGCCGTCTGCTATTCTCTTCCATACTTTCTACTTCGTATGTTACGTCAAATAGTCGCTGTGTTATTCGATATGGTCCAAAATAACGTCTAAGGAGCTTTGAGGACAGTCCAACCTCTCGTACTGGAGTAAAGACCCAGACTATGTCTCCGATGCTGTAGTTGACTGGTCGATGTCTCTCGTCATATCGTCGTTTATCAGTTTGTTGAGCTTCAAGGATGGGTATTTTTGCAAGCTGTCTAGCTTCCTCTGTACTGGTGATCAGATGTTACACGTAATTATCGTCGCGATTTTCTGTATTGAGCGGAAGAATTACGTCTAGAGGTGTCTGGATATCACTGCCATGAACGAGAAAAAATGGACTGAACCCTGTGGTGTCTTATTTTGCCGAAATGTAGGCGAAAGTCACAAAGGGTAGGATGGTACCCAATTTCTTTGTTCGGCGTCTACGTACATGGACAGCATGTCTTCCAATGTCTTGTTAAATCTTTCTGTCAAGCCATTGGTTCGTGGATGGTAGGATGTTGTCAGAAGATGAGACGTCTGGCACAATTGATTGATGTCTTTCACAATATTGGATAAGAAGGAACATCCTCGATCACTTATCATTTCGCTGGGAGCACCGTGATTTCAGTATGATGTATTCGGCTATCAATTTAGCGATTTCCGTGGCCTCAGCAGTTGGTAATGCTTTTGTGCTAGTGAACCTCGTAAAGTAATCTGCACAAACAATGATCCAGCGGTTTCCGTTTCGGTAACTGGAAAGCGTCCAAGTAGATCAATCCCAATTTTGGCAAATGGTATGTCAGGGGGTTTTATCGGATGAAGTTGCCCCGGTGGCAATTGAGATGGAGATTTCCGTCTTTGACATTCTCGGCAATGTGACACATATCGGCGTGTGCTCCCATATAGTCGTGGCCAATAGTATTTCCTCATTATTCGGTTGTAGGTTTTGGCGAATCCGAGGTGACCGGCGTATGGGGCATCATGAAGTCTCTTTAAGACATCGCGTCAGAGTTGCTTCGGTACGACCAAGAGCCATTGCTGTCCCATAGGATCATAGTTTCTTTTGTAAACCAGACCGTTTCTCAGTTGATTACTTCGGTATCCGTCACCTCTTTTAAGAATTTTAATTATAGGCTTCAGCTGCTTATCTTTTAGCTGCTTTTTTCTGTAATCTGTGATGGCTGAAAGGAAAGGGATTTCATCACCGTTTTCGTTCACTGTTTCGAGAAGAAGCTTTCTCGACAGCGAATCGGCATCGGAATGTTTGCGACCGCTCTTGTAGACTATGGTGAAGTTGTACTCCTGCAACCTTAAAGCCCATCGTGCAAGTCTTCCAGATGGGTCCTTAACATTGGCTAGCCAGCACAAAGAGTGGTGATCCGTTACTACGGTAAAGGGTTTTCCGAAGAGATACGGTCTGAACTTACTGATCGACCACACGACAGCAGGACACTCCTTTTCGGTTGTAGAATAGTTATTTTCAGCGACTGTCAGGGACCTGAATGCGTAGGCTATTGATCTTTCCTTATCATCTTGGATCTGTATTAGTACTGCACCGTTGCCATAACCACTAGCGCTTGAATGAATCTTCGTTTCTGTATTTGGAAGGAAAAGCCACAAAACAGGTTCACTTGTTAGTAAATTTGTGAGAGTTGTAAAAGATTCCTTCTGTGAAGTACTCCAAGAATACTTCACATCTTTCTTCAATAAATCATGCAGGGGTATTACAATATCAGCGAATTTTTTGACAAATCGTCGGTAGTACGAGCACAGGCCCAGAAAACTTCGAACATCTGCGATATTTTCTGGAACAGGAAAATTCTTTACAAAGGCTATCTTTTGTGGATAGGGATAGATTCCATGTTGATCAACAAGGTGTCCCATTATTGTCAGTTTATTTTTGCCAAATACGCTTGAGAAAAGTTTTGAAATGTATCCAAGAGGCCAGACTGACGCCAAATTCCACCAAATACTCAGCTTAGTATCTTAAAATTCTTAAAATTTTTCTCGTTTTAATCGCCTTCTGGAATTGTGTCTCTTAGAACCTTCTCGATTTTCAACATTCAAAGAACAAATTGCACTGTTTGTTACTGTCGTTAAGCAAGTTATGTTCATTCCTTTGGTATCAGCTGGGTTCGTCGAGAGAAATTTGTAACCCATACGTTACAACAGCCATTTTCAACGTTAACGATTAAGGCTGGTATAGACAGCTCTCTTTCACACGTGAGAGTTGTAATACCAATAATCATAGCTTTATCTGCTTCTGGAATTTCTGGATTAAGAGTACATATTTGCTTTGTCGAATTGGCTTCAATTGCGTAATCTGATGCGGCAAACAAGGAACAAGAGCAGTCTGATTTACTTGACAATTGGTAGTCTGGAAGGATTTCTGCAACTTGAAGTTCTTCATTTCCGCAATCTATGACAGCATCAGTGGCACGGAAAAAGGCCCATCCAAGTATCATTTGGTGGCTACACTGTGGAAATACCTGAATTTCAAACGGTTTCACAGTCTCATTCAAGTTGACTTTTAATACACAGCGTCCTGAGCAACAGATTTTCCTGAAGCATTTTTCAGTACAGGTCCATCCTCAGTAAACAAAGGAGTATTCAATTGTACGCGTAATTATTCAGATATGACGGAGTAATCGGCACCAGAACCAATAAGGGCTTTTACACATTGTCCATTCACTGTGATATAGGTGGCATTTTTCTTTAACTTGGTTGTAGTATACATCGGAGGATTTTTTTCAACTGCGGCCTTACCTCCTGGACAGGTCGGCCTGAGTTAGTTTTCCTCATTTGGTCGGCGTGGAGAACGGCTGGAGTGGCTAACAGGCGACTGTGACTGTCGGAGGTTGATGGAGCGGCGAGGGTATGGTGAACTACTTCTGAAACTGGAAGAAGTAGGCTGTACATGCTGTACATAGTTGTCGTCAAATCTGTGTAGGGACTCAGTGTCAATTTATCGTCGATGGTTAGATGTTCTGAGAGCTTTTGTATCTGCGAATATTTGTCGTCTCTCCCTACAGTACCTCAGCACGTGTCCTGGGCGTCCTTAATTGTAGCAGATAGGCACATTATTGGCAGCTCTCCACAGGTCTGTCTTACGCTGTGGAACGGCACTGTTTCTGGCCTCACGTCTTAGCTGTGACCTGACTGGAACTGAAAATAAAGAGGGGCGTTGGGTCTTCTTGGACCTGGGAGTGGTGCTAGAGCTTCCATAACTTCATTCCAGACCAGAGATGTAACGTCCGTTGGTGATGCAGGGTCGTCGTTAGTGTAGTTTTGCACTTCCGGCAAGAGCTTTTGAAACTCTTTCCTGACAATTGTTCGTACCAGCGATCTTATTTCACCAATGTCTGTTTCGGCCTAAACTGCAGAAACATTTTGCAGCCTCTGGAATCTTGGTCGGATGATACGTCTTCGTCGGAGGCTTTCTATTTGACGGCAGCGTTTCACAAAAGCATCGACGGTCTCATAGTCCTGAACATCGGGTGCAAGTCCTCTGCAATCCCCTTCGTGAGATGGACTACTTTCTCGACATCTGGCATGGAAGGATACACTTTTCGGCATAGAGCGAGTACGTCTTGGATGTATGATTCAGACGTCTCGCCAATTAGTTGAGCTCGTGTAACCAACAGTCTCTCAGCTTGACGCTTTATGTCATCTGTTTGGCAAAACGTGTTGTTCAGGGAATTCCTGAACGAAGTCCAATCAGTAAAAGTGTCCTCATTGTTATCAAACCGTTGTCGGGCTGTTTAGGCGAGGTAGAATATGACGTTTGCCTGACACATCTGTTCGTCCCAACGGTTATAGCTGGCGATTCGTTGAAAATCCTTGAGCCCCCGGCGAATATCTGGTTTATCGTATCCAGAGAATATGCATGGACTTATGGGTTGCTGGTAGATCAGGAAAGGCACTGGTGCGATAGTTACTGGAGCGGAGCTGGCAACTGGAAGCATTTACTTGGTGTCTTCTTGGTCAGACATTTTCCTCGGGCCTCTACTTAGATTTGGTAAAAAGCCAAACTAAGGAGGGAGTCCTTGAAGACGAAGACTTCTGCGAAGTTCTTCTGCCGTATTTATTTTACCCGGCGCCTTCACCAAAATGTCGTGTAGATTTACTGTAGGTAAGCTAACCTCTTCGTGTATATTTGCAAAAGGCAAACGAGGACAAAGATTACTGATCTCAACTCGAGACTTTGAGATTATTCACTTGAACTGAGTGATACATTTGCTTTTATACCTTTTCCGAAAATGAATCGAACATTCGAGAATTAGAAAGTTCTAGAAATTAGCATAAGTATATTCTTAAAGAAGTGAGAAACAAACAGAAAGGAAACTTTAACATGAAATTTGCTTTTAGGCCACTTGCCTCTAGTGGGATTGTAACTCCGTACCTTCCGATTCGCAGTAAGGTGCAATACCGACTGAGCCACGATTTTCAGACAAAGTGAATAAGTTTCGCTACAATGTATATATATATATATATATATATATATATATATATATATATATATAAAATTATGCACTATTGTACTACACTACTACGACGTCTCGCAACTCTTAGAGGATTAAAATAAACGAGTAAATTCAAACTCTGTAAAGAAGCATTGTTACCGTAATTGAGGTAACGAGATGTTCACAATATAATCTATTTCATAAAATTAAATATTTGCTAAATAGGTTCAAGCGCAAAATCAGAAATAATATTTTCAAATAAAGATTCAGAGAAAAGGTTGGAATTCGTCAAATAACAGTTTTACCATTAAAAGGATTCGCCATGCTTTTCAAAAATTAATTCAGGGATTTACTGTAGTCAGATAAATTTATTTTTGTCCGAATCATAGACTATTATTAATTATATCATTACAAGATTGTATATGTGAACCACTATACATCACCCTGGTGCACCACAAGGAGTGGGTAAAAGTTACACCGTACTAAAGTACCACACATTCCAGGATTAATTCGTTTGTAGAAAGGTCACACTTTCTCTTAGAAAATTATTTTCTCGGCTAAATCCATTTTTTGCGAATGTAGGAGGGTGTGTCAGTAAGTAACGCACGTGTCAATTTTTAAGTAGGAAAATAATTAGTCAAAATGAAATCATTAAGTAAAAAGGGAACTAAAGGGTGCTACTGACTTCGCTCAATGCAGGATCTCGTTGTTCCATTTACTGATACCGTTCATCAGTCACCGATAAAATGGCGTTAGTGTGGTCATCGTCAACTGTGGAAGAGCAACGAGTTTGGTCGATGAATTCCGATTTGGGAGGCCAGTGTCTTCAACCTATTCAATTGTTGATGAAATCGACAGCGTCATACGAGAGAACCATCGAACGACGTTGAATGAAATAAAAGAACGTTGCAACATTTCTTATCAGTCTGCCTTGGACATTGTTCATGAGAAGCTAGGGTACAGGAAATTTTGATCTCGCTGGGTACCAAAACAACTGTCGGAACGCCACAATGGCTTGCAGTCTGACACATTTGCAGTGGTACCACGAGGAAGGTAATGCGATTTGGGCGAGTATTGTCATAGGAGATGAAACCTGGGATTTATACAAGTCACCGGAGTCAAAATCTGCAAGCATGATGTGAAAACATCATCTGGATACGGTTGGGAAGTTTTAGAGAACCCTCCTTACAGCCTGGACCTGGAACCCTCCAATTTCCATCTGCTTGGACCCATGGAGAAGTTCCTTGGCGGTAAGAAATTTGATTGACGACGCTCTAAAACGGGAACCGTGCAAAGGTGGCTCTTCCCGCAGCAGACGGAGTTCTATGAGACCTGGATTTTCAAACTGATGCATAGTTGGGACAAATGCCTCAACAAGCCTGGAAATTATGTGGAAAAGTATTAAATGGGCAATATTTTAATTTCTTGTTTCATACTGTCGTTAATTGCTTTGTTATTACTTTTTTAAATTATGTGCGTTACTTATTGAGGTACCCTCGTACTTTTTCAGATTATCTTACTTTCTTAAACTACTTCTTACGATTTTAGCATTATTAATCTTTTATAACTGAAATTAATCTTCAAAAGTAACGAAATTTCCAAAGTGACATAGTACCACACATTCCAGGCTAAATCCTATTTATAAAGGCCATACTTTCTCTTAGCAAATTCTTTTCTCTACTAAACCCCATTTTAGGCGAATGTATTTTCCCAGATTCTCAACAATCTATCTTATTTTCTTAAATTATTTATTACGGTTTAGCATTATTAATCTTTTTTAACAGAAATTCCGCTTGAAGTAATCTTCAGTGACTGTAGGAATGCAATACATTTTCCTCCTCATAGACATAAAAATACACTTATTTCACCTTCAGTGAAACGTCTTTTGATGTCCAGGGAGTTTGATTTAAATTATATTTATCTTTCTATACTTAGAAACTGTTAGGAATAGAAGCAAATTAGCTTGCATTTATCATTTTACTGGATCGGAGAAAATTGTTTTCCCGGGGAAAAGAAGGACCGGAACTTTAAGATTGAAAACTCACACTGATCAATAAATTCAAAATACTTCTCTCAACGATAATCCCACTTTTCCTAGAGACAGTAATCACTCTCAAACTGAACTTTTAGTCTTAATTGAAATCCCCGTTTTCATGGGGAGCGTGGTGAACGTTCTGCATCGTGGAATGTTAGATGTAAACCAAAAACTATATAGGCTTAAAGTTATTGTAAATAATTTTTATAAATCAATGCATAATACAAAAAGTGTCGTCTTAGGCAATAATTACATGTGCTCATGAGTGAAAATTCTGAGAAAAATTACTTTCACCAAAATAAGAGGAATTCCAACTTTGTGATTGAAAATTCACATCCTGATCAATAAATAAAAAATGCTTCCACTTGTTGATAATCCCACATATCTTAGTGAAAGTAATCAATCCCTAACCATAATAACATGGAAAGTAGGATTCCGTGAGAAAAAAATTAGTACCATAAATCACCGATACGGGTACTTATGACGCTGTTGTAGCTTGCCTAACCGAGAATTAGCATACAGCACGGGTATCAAAGCAAACTGCCAATTTATGCTTTCGTATGCGACAACAGCGCCAGTAATTTGGGCTATAAAAACATGTAGACAGATCTGAAAAATATTCTCAGGTGAAGTGAGCCAGCTCAAGTAAATATGTGACCCACATTACCAGAACGTGCATTATTGGTGAAGTTGTATTATCTTAATCAGTGCAATGCATTCACAGCTCTTCGTGAGTTTAGAACACTACAGAAACAAATTAAAGGGGCCTTTATCGCTTAAAGCTTTTAAGGCAATGATTAAGAAATTTCAGGAAACAGGGTCATTGACAATTCGCGCAGGCAGAGGACGTAAATATGTGTCAGAAGAGGTGATAACAGATCTTGCAACTGCAATTGTCGACGGATCATAGGGAGCCATTGGTGGTAGTAGCAGAGCCCGGGTGTAGCGCGACACTTGGATATGAATTTTTCCACGGTATGGGAAGTCTTGCGGCCTCTACTATCTATACTATCCTCTACTATCCATACAAAATCAGCCGCTTGCAGGAACTTAAACACATTGAATATGATAAACGACTGACATTTGCTCTGACGTTTCTTTCTAGCATGGATGTTGACGATGGTTTCCCTGGTAAATTTTATTGAGAGATGAGGCCCATTTTCATCTGAATGGGTCTTTTAACACACAAGATAGCCGAATTGGGGCCACTGAACAGACCCACGCAGTGCAAAAACTTCTTTTGCATTCACCAAAAGTCACCGTTTGGTGTGGCTTCACAGCCGAATTCATCATTGGGCCATTCATTTTTGAGAAAGTCACTTCAAGAGGACCAGAAACGTGTACCGTTAATGCACAAAGATATCACGGCATGCTGACTAATTTTGTCATTACACAACTTCAGCAAAGAAAATGTCTCAATAAGACAATCTTCATGCAGGATCGTTCACAACCACACATTACTGTTAATGTACCGCAGCTGTTGCGCCATCACTTCACTGATGAAAGAGTCATCAGTTGCAGTTTTACAGTTACAATTCCGCCTCGTTCCCCTGACATAATTCCATGAGATTTTTGGCTCTAGGGTTATTTGAAATGAAAAAATTATGTTGGTGGACTAACAATTTTTAGTACCTTAAAGGACAACATATCACAGACAGTGCGGAATATTCATTGTGACATGTTGCGTAAGGCTGTAGAGAATGTTGTGCAGAGAATGCACTCCGTAGTCTCTGAGAACGGTGGTCATAGTGAATGTGATCGAATTCCTCGTCGGAGAAATGAATGTAGTGTATAAAGATTAACATTTCCCTGTAATTTTGTAAGCGTTAATATTTTTTTTGTAACCCTTTTTACATTGTACCGCCTCATAAATAACCCTATTGGCGATTTTTGGAACTAATTTCCTATATTATTATTAGTCTTCTAACCGAGTTTGGTGACATTTCGGTAGTTAGATCGAGCTACAGGTGCCTCTAAACAGTGTCAATTTAACCCTTAACTGCTGTGTCACAAACCGTCTCGTAACTAAAGTGGCTGGGTCTCTCAGACCTCGCTCACTAAATTGTGTATAAAATTGATTAATATAATATATTAATGAAAAATTCTTTAGATAATTATTATTTATACATTTTAAATTTGGATAATTCAATTCTTTACATGAAATATATTTTATATTACTATATAAGTTAAGTAGATTCCATGTCTCTTCTGGCTCAGCTTTCGGACATAATTTTACAGGACGTTTCAAGCCTGGAAACTGTAAAACTATGTTGTGTTTTGGTGTTTAACGGTACGATTAGGTCCCCCCCCCCGGGCATGATATTTGAAGTAATTTTTTCCGTAGAAATATTATTCTTGTGCAGACGCACTTGAAATGTCTTCATCATCATCTGCATAAATTTCCGAATCGTGTTCGCTTTCAGTAATATCCCAAATTTCACTGTACCCGTACTCTATTTCCGACCAATAATAAAAAATATCCTGAATTTCTTTTTGTGTCAGATACACAGGTCGTTTTTTAGTAAAGTTTGTTGCCATTTTAGGTTCTCTGCCAAAATTCCCTGATCCAACTTAGACACGATTTGGCAAAATTTCCACAGAGCAACTGCACAGCGATATTTTTTATTTGACGCGTGGACGACCAACACCTTGGCGTCGAATGCTGGTGTCACCGTCATTCATCCACTTTGCATGAACACTAACAACGGCAGATCGTGAACAACCTACCAGTTGTGCAGTTTTGGTGATACTGGTTCCGATTCTTCGGGCCATTATTATATGCCCTCTATCAAATTCGCTTAGATCAGAAGCCTTTCCCATCACTCGAAAAAGTAAGTGCAAGGATGATTACTTACCTTCTCCAACAGCAGTTAAATACCATTATCACTTAATTACGTGCACTCTACGTCATCCATACGAGTTCATTGTACAATGTGGGGATGGTCCTAATGTTTTGACTCGTCAGTGTATCTAACCAAATAAAAAACAAAAATAAATTAGTAAAAATGAGAGTGTTGGTGGATCAGAGCGTTGACATTGAGGAGATTGTCCCATAAAACACAAAATGATGTTTTCTACGTACATGCGCAGCAAAGCAAAACTCTAAGAAATTGCCGATATAATCCCCCAAATACCATTAAAAAGCATAGATACAAAACAAAACATTAAAGAAAAAAAATTAGAAAATGAAATCAAACCAGCAACAACAGTCGTCTAGCCGTTTTCTCGACTGCAGTTGCTGGTTTGTCTATTTCGTTTGCTTATGAATTTTATTTGAATGCTCTCCTATGTATGTTGTTTTTCAATTGTGTTTGTGGGATTATATGAGTAATATAATAGCGTTTTGCTGCTCATGTACGTAAAAAACATCATTTTGTGTTGGAAGAGACAGGCTCTTCCATGACGGCGGGTCAAAACAAACCAACAACAGCAGTCGTGTAGGCTTGGTCCCTATAAAAATTAAATATTAAAGTAATAGATTTCATTCTATGTTGCTTCCAAATTAGTCACCACTCAAAAGCATATTAAGATTACATTGAAATTTTTGCTTCAAAAAGTATTTGAAATAAAATATTTATCCACCTGAAATAATCAATTACTAACACAGACAGGCTCTCCATACCTACAGAATTAATACCGGCTGACTGGAATCTCCACGGACACCATTTATGACTTCGACATTTTCTATGGCTGCCTTATATATATATATATATATATATATATATATATATATATATATATATATATATATATATATATATATATATATATATATATATATATATAAGATTCGTGTTATTCTGTTTGGTAAGGTCTATATTAAAGACTTCGAATCTTACAGCACATTGACATTTAATGAATAAATATCCACAATTATTATGTACAGTTGAGTTATATTTTAAAACAGTTCCGTCATTATCTGCAGCAGTCGTCTTTGCTCGGAAAAAATACGTCAGCTCTCAATGGCGTCCAGGAGGAAAAGTGTCTGTTCTATTAATTTTCTCGTAACTGAATACCGGAACGTGACTGGCTCCTGACAGTCTTGCCTTGCATTCCTACTACAATGCAACTGACTCCTACCAGTCTCGTTGCTCTTATAATGAGTTCTTTCCAGACTAGTAGACAACTACCGTTGTCTAGTATTCCTACAACCGGCCATCCTGATGATCTTTCGTACTAGAAAGGAACACGACAAACCTAAAAAAACAAAACACAAAACAGTATCGGGGAATACATTGATTCAGTATTAGTTATTGAACCACGACTTCATATGGTCAGCTGCTGTCGACGTCAAGTTCGGTCCTTCATGGTTTCCAACTTTCTCAACGTCATAGCGATCATGGGGTTTCACTTTCTTCACTCTATATGGTCCTAAGAATTTCGGTCGTAATTTCATTCCGACACCAAATTGAGTCCGCTGAATAGCAATAAGATCGCCCTCTTTGTATTGATGAGGTTTCTTCCTCTTCTTATCATACGTTCTTTTATTATCTTCCTGAATTTTTAGGATATTCTCTTTGGCATCGTCTCTTAATTTCTTCCTCTTCTCTAGAAAAACTTCAGTATATTCTTCTTCTAAAAGCTGGACTATCTTGAGATCTTCTTTGTTTCGCATTTTCACACCTGTCAAAAGTTCGAAGGGTGTCCATCGTGTGCTTCTGGAGGTTGTACTATTGAGTATTTTCGTTTTAGTTGATCGGTAATCATGAGTTCTTTAAGGTCTTGGTAATTTGATACTTCCAACCCACTCGTCCATTCTTCAAAGAAATTTTTCAGATCATGAGCAAAGTCATTCCAAGTAGAAGACGCTTCTTTTCTATGCGAAAGGAAATTTTGCCTAAATTGTTCCGGATTTAATTAAAACGTTTCAACAATAATCTCTTGACATTTTCATAGTCATTAGCCTTTTCGTCAGGCTCACGCGTGATAAGATTAGCCAAATCCAATGGGAGTAAACCCAACAAATGTGTAACCCATTCCGTTTTTGGTATTTCGATACGACTAATCTGTCTTTCAAATAAAGTTAAATAACAGCTAATATCCTTATTCGTCTCGTAACGGTTAATCAATTTGAATAAATCGTTATTGTATAGGCTGGTAGTTTTACCATAACTGTTGCCTTGTCCGTTAGCAGTTTCGATTTCGAGTTTCCTTAATTCGAATTCGCGTTTTTCGGCTTCAATTTTCTCTGCGCGTTTTTCGGCTTCAATTTTCTCTTCGCGTTCAGTTATAATAACGCTCAACAGATTTTTTGTTATCTCCTCGTCATAATTTTCAGAATCTATTATAAGTTTCGAGCACTGCGCTACTTTGGGATTCGCTGGCACGTACGAAGGAGGAGAATCGTCGCGGTCGTCAACGGTTTTTCACATCCCGGCTGAGCCCCCATTTTTTGTAAGATTCGTGTTGTTCTGTTTGGTAAGGTCTATATTAAAGACTTCGAATCTTACAGCACATTGACATTTAATAAATAAATATCCACAATTATTATGTACAGTTGAATTATATTTTAAAACAGTTCCGTCATTATCTGCAGCAGTCGTCTCTGCTCGGAAAAAATACGTCAGCTCTCAATGGCGTCCAGGGGGAAAAGTGTCTGTTCTATTAATTTTCTCGTAACTGAATACCGGAACGTGACTGGCTCCTGACAGTCTTGCCTTGCATTCCTACTACAATGCAACTGACTCCTACCAGTCTCGTTGCTCTTATAATGAGTTCTTTCCAGACTAGTAGACAACTACAATTTGTATATAAGGCAGCAATAGAAAATGTCGAAGTCATATTCCATTGCTGATTGCGGAAGATTCCAGTCTGCCGGTATTAATTCTGTAGGTATGGAGAGCCTGTCTCGGTTCTTCTTGAAATGTGGAGGTGTATTGGGCTTCCTAGGGATCAGGCACGGGTCCTATCGAAAGTGGGTTTACGAATTCTTAGCATTTCTTGAAAGCGCCTATAAATAACATCGAGAAAGGTAGGCTTGTCTTAGGCGATTCAGTTAGCCTGGAAGAGTGAAGGAGTCTTAGGCATTGGTGTAGTGCGCCTAGAAAATCCCTTCCTTGCTTCACCGTTTTCCGGATCCAAGTGAAGTGGCAAAATCCACTCCAATCTCATTCCCTGCCAGCGAGTCTCCGCTCGGTATCGCCAACACCGCTCCAAGTTTGGCCTTGCTCGAACCGGGTTTTTTGTGTTTTCACAAAGAGATGTTCAGGATTATAGCGCCAAAAGGGAGCTATTCCTCTGTGCTAGTAGTCCCTGAACTTCATGTTGTTGATCTCAGTCTAACAAGTTGAGTGCTGCGAGCAAGGATTGGATTGGATTTGGTTTTGTGGCATTGAGTCCTCCGGGGAAATATTATGCCAAACTAAAAATAAAAATCAGATATATAACCTAATAAATAAATGAAATGAGTCATGCCATAATAAAATGAATACTATATAAAATTACATGTGATGGATAAAGCTAATGTCATGTAAAAAGCTAAAAATATTTGGATGAGGATTCTCTCCAACCATGTCTTCTAAGACCAAGGTATAAGAATTAAAATGTTTAAGTCGTTCACTATTAAAATGAGAACATTCTATTAAAATGTGTTTACGGTTAGTGGGCAAATGCAGTAATTGCAAATAGGATGATCTTCTCCGAGGAAGAGGTGTCTAGGGGTTATCCGCGTATGTCCAATACGGAGACGTATTAGTATTACATCTTGTCTTCTTAAAGATAGCGATTTCCATTGAGTTATATTTGGTTTAATAAAGTGAAGTTTGTTCTCCGTCTGTTCATTCCATTCGTTCTGCCATTTCTATTCTAAAAATTAGTAAATGGAAGATTTTAAGTCACTATAAGGAATGGTATGATTAATATTATTTACAGCCGATTTAGCGGCTTTGTCAACAATTTTATTTCCTGATATCCCAACATGAGATGGGACCCAACAAAATACCAAGTAAAAATTTTTGGATGAAAGATGATAAATTATTTTTAGTGACTCTAAAACAATGGGATGCCTGTCATGATCAGGATGTTTCAATGACTGTTGTTGTTGTTTGTTGTTTCTAATGCCTACACTGGCAGACCAGAGGAGTGCCAGGCCCGTAGAAGACGGCAAGAGGCGAGGGGGTGCGCCTTCCATGTTATTGAGCCCCATTGGGAGGAAGTCCGACTTTGCTCGGCATACATGACACATCCGTTTTACAGGAAGGTCCCTTTCATACATCCATTCACTCACACATATCGTAATTTAGATACCAATCAGAGGCCGATAACCCTCTGATCAGATACCCCCAGAGGTATTGATTTGGTATGGGAACATGGGGGACTTTGTGACCACGACCTATTTAACGTGCCCCAGTCACCATTAGTGAACACGACGGTCAGCCAGGTCGAAGCGCCGATCTCACAATCATCAGAATTGCAGGCTCCGCCGAGGACAGAACCCACAACCCTTCTGATGCGAGCCCGACGCTCTACTGACTGAGCTACCTCGGCTCTCAATGACTGTAAAACACTTAATGAATCTGTGAAAATGATACATTTTTTATGACAATGATCAGATACATTTTCTAATGCTTTATAGATGGCCTATATTTCAGCGCAGAATGGAGTTTAAAACTGTGAAGAGAATCATTAGTAGAGAAAGCAGATCCAACAACAACATGCGGGCAAGAAACAAAAACAAATAAGTGTTCGTCATGGAGATGCCCCTCATTCACTATTTCTGAAGCAATCTGGCTTTGTACTTGTAAAATGAAAATCTGTGACATACACTATCACAATATCCCCAAAGAAAGGGGAAAACAGAGAAAAAAAATGTTTTGGCACATACGTTACAATCATGAAGACAGTGTTTAGAATAAAGATAATCCTTTAGACAAGCCTGTATGCAATGTAATTAAGTCACCCTATGTAACGTTGAGATCTTGAATGCAATAAAACATACAATAAAGTGAAAAATGAGAAAACAAATTTCTTCAATGATCGATTTTATCTTAAAAATTTCACTTTGTCATTTCAAAGAAAAGGAAGTTTTTAGAACAAGGTAATATATGAAAAATTGTGTGTCGGCAACAAAGTATGACAAAAAATAAAAGTTCAAATAACTTTGCGAAGACAAAATAGTTCCCAACTAAAAATAAAAAACGGTGCATATAAAATCACACCATGTAGTTATACACACAGAAGAAAACTAAAGACATTAATTATGTGATCTAAGATTATAGCGACTTTGTTTGACTTCTACGTTTCTAGAGAAACTGAAAATAAATGACTGTTGACGATGGCGTGCTAAAAGTAAACGATTAATGTGAATTCAAAAAGAATATGCCTAAGGATTATTTAGAATACGAATCATATAATTCACAACTGAACATTTGGATATCACTGTATGTCCAATGAATCTTCATTTAAAGGTGTCTCTAGACTTTAAGTACACAATATCATCCACCTTAAGGTGTCGAAGCTTTGACTTTGTCAATTGCACATCATTCTGCTTAACTTAGGCTCGTTGTAATAAGGTATATACATCCTCATAAATAATTCTTAAGTCATTTAACGTTTGTTGGAGGTAGTGTGAAGAATCTATTGGGATAGGTAAGATATCTGGATCATAGGTGTCATAGAATAATGAATGTTCTCTGCCGAAATGCAGTAAATTAGGAGAATAGCTTGTAATGGAATGGACAGTGTTATTGTTTATAGATTGGTGTATCAACAAAGATGCATCCAATGACACACCTTTATCATGAAGAGATAAAAGAGATTTAATGAATGTGTTAATCCTTTACGAGACTGCATTGTACTCAGGGTGACCAGAAGTGGAATATGAAACCATAATACCCAATGCTCTGTTGATTACATGATAAATCTCAGAGTTAAATTGTGCAACTAAGTCAGCCAAGAGAAAAGCTATTCTGCCATAATGAGCAATATAGTTCATTAGGTGTATAGTAACTGTGTTTGCAACTAAATTCTGTAGCGAATATAAAACAAGATGTTTTGAAAAATAATCAATTATAGTAAGAATGTGTCCACATCCTTGAATGGGTTCAACAATGTCCATTGACACATAGTCATCAAGTTAGTTTTTTGGGCATCCAGTTAGATTTGAAAGGTGCGGTTTTGGAGTATAAGGTTTGAATTTGATGCAATAATCACATGAGAGAACATGATGGACAGTATCTGAATACATGCCCCGCCGATAATGAAGTTTGGAAAAGAGCTCATATGTTTTCTAAATACCAACATATGATATATGACAAATATACAATACTTCTGAGTTAAGATAATGTGGAACAACAATGGCATGTTGTCTGTCTTTCTGTCAATGCATCATAGGCACCTGTGTTGTGGGATAAATGACAAATTCCTAAAACTTTTTCGAATTTGCCAAATATGAAGTATTTAGATGTTCAAAAATTTCTTCAAGTTGTGGGTCTTTCTTTTCATATTCCTCAAAAGTCACACACACACATATATATATATATATATATATATATATATATATATATATATATATATATATATTAAGCTAGAGTTTCATATGTTCTTGAGTAAAAATTCAGAAAAATTACTTTCACCGTGGAAAGGGGCATAGCAGCTTAGAGATTGAAAACTCACACCTTGATCAATAAATTAAAAATGCTTCTCCACAACGATACTTCCCTCTTTTGCTTGAGAAAGTAATCATTCCCAAACCGAACTTTCAATCGTAATTGAAATCCCCACTTTCATGGGGAACGTGGGTTGCGGAAACTTGATCTAATTATCATAAAATTAATTGGTTGGAGTGCCGACGCCCAATTTTAGGGGATTCCTCGACAAACTGTTCAAGATAAGCTGCCAGAAATATCGATCTGAATAACGTAGAAAAGCACTCATCCAATTAGCTCAGAGTGTTGGAAAGAAACAATATCGAATGATTTATAGATATAGAGAAAGAACCAATTAACATGGTGTAAATGCATAGCAAATTAAGTTGTGTGTGTGTGTGCGAGATAGCTCAATTAATACTTCTGGTTAATATTGTGATATTTTGATTTATACTTTGGGATCAGTGTATAATTATATTCCGCGAATCTTCCAGATAAATTACTTTTAAGAGGTTTAAAGGTATGGTTTGTTTTAAATTTATATAAAGAACTTGACTCACGTGTTACAACAAAACTATTGTGTTGAAGATTGAATCAATACACTTATAAAGTATAATTTATTAAAATAATCTTAAGTAAGACATAATCTGCAACTTGATAAGATTATCTTTTCTGTGTGGTACATGCTCCTGCTGTCGGTTGAACATCCTCTGAATTAGAATACAGATCTATGGATACCTATGATAGTTCAAAATGTATTTGTAGTCACGCTTGAATGTGTTGCAGAAACTGACCATATAGCTACAAAACAAATCAATGCTTTACATCAAATCAGTTTGATTTATTTCAGCAAAGTTTCATTTTATTAGACTTAATGATAAAACTTTTTATGTGGACTTAAACATTCAAATCGGTAGAAAAACACTCCAATTTCGAAGTATCGTATACCTTAACATTCTATCCTTCAAGAATTCTATCTTTCTAATCTCAATATTTTGCAATTTTCAGTTATTTGGAGAATCCAAACGCTTCTATGTATTATTTAATTTCTAAAATTGTAACAAACATAATAATGTATAGAGTTTATTTGTAGACGATGTAATGAAATGTAATATATATTGTTTATCACAAAGGAAAAAACATCGACAGTAGATAGATCATGTGGGCAAAGTCATCTCAGACTATGATAGGAATAGACTTTGGTTGATAGGATGTAGAAGCTCATGCCAGTGTGTTTTTAATCACCCTAGATAACTGCTTTAACTAATCCATATTTTGTATGACCCAGACCTCCCAGCCTACCAATATGGATACCAAGAGAGGACTCTTGGTTCCCCAGTTGCGACTTTTAGAACCAATGTCAAATTTCCGCATATTCATTCAAAAATGCCTACCAAACATATATTAAAAATCATCTGCTACAAGCGGGTACAGAATCATAGGAAATTAAAATCTGCAGAAAACAAACCTCTTTCTAAGTAACAACAGCACACATTTTGATTAAAGACGAGGACAAATGCCAAATCATAATTGCTCTGCATTTAAAGAAACGTAAATTTGAATAAAAACGAACACGAATGTAAAGCCTAAATTTTAAATAAAATCATACGAACATAATCGACATACATTTAAATAAATGACATTGTTAAGACGTATATACAGAAAAGATGTCCTATTGGGATGAATACCATCAGGAAATACAGATTCATGTCCTTACGCCCCAATTTTCGAAGTAGCAGAAGCGACTCGGATACACTCCCGAATCCACCAGACATTATTAATGGCATTATTTGGCCAAATTAATTAGTTTTCGTATGTTGATTGAGGAAGTTGGAAACATTTTGTGAGTTTACAGGTGAAAAGGCAATGGTCCTTATCTCGCATACCACCACATGAACAGATGGAGATATGCTAATTTTAAATGGAATATGAATGTTTAAATTATACCTTTCTATGGTACTTTGCACCATCGAGGATTTTCAGGTAGATATTACATAGGCTTTGATAGCTCAGGGAATTAGAAGCAGGGGAGGAGGGAACTACATATCCTTCTCCGGAATAAGCAGCCGGCTTGGCCTCTTGGTCCGCCAGCTCGTTACCGTGATACACAGCGTGGGCTCTTACCCAGATGAGCCCAAAGATGTATGAATGTTTCTGAAGATCTTGCCTTATGTTACTTATAAAATAGGATTTATTATTAAATTTTGATAAAGCCTGAATGGGAGCTTAGGCCGCCAGAGTAAATATTCCCAATTGTTTTGTGGTTTCGCTGATAAAGGATTCCTTGGTGGATGTCAGAAATTTCGTATGGACGACCTTGGATAAAATACCTTCAATTTAAAACGAAGTATTTTATGTGTGGGCTAATCAGCGTGGACGATTCAAACAGAAAAATAAAAAAAAAATTTAATTTTTGAACGAAATTCAATTTGTTTTTTTGTTGGGATACTCAAATTATATTGGGTCTTGAGCAATTGGGAAGAAAATTAACACTACAAACGTCTGTTGTTAAATTACTGAAGAATAATTCACTAGTAATTAAAAGTCTAGATCTTTAAATATAAAATGGAGGCTTGGAGGTTTTTTGTTCAGGATTATAATGGCCGTACTGTATTACTAACAGAAGAATACTGTAAGATGACCATAGGGAGTTGTATCAGATTAAAGCGGGGTAAGTGATGGTCTCAAAGACATAGTCTATTGATAACAAAATCTAGTGCAGTAGCCACGGTTTGTTATTGATGGACATACGTTTTATGAAAGTTACAGAAAGATTATTAACTTCGGTTGATGAGTCCAATTGTTCTATTATGGTCCGTAATCTGTTTTTCAAATGAGTAAGTCTCTTTGGAATTAGGGGTACAGGCAACCAAAACTCTTGAGTTTTCAAAACTGTTTCAGGTCATTATTAGACCCATAGTTTTGGTTACTGTTAGAGCAGGTTGTACAACTTTTCAAGTAATTACAGAGTTCAATGTCCCTGAGGGATTGACCGAATTTTTGCCTTACTCTGGGAGTCTTGCACCAGCTTAGCTTGTCCAAATGTGACCCTTAAACCTTAAAACCTTAATAAAATACATTGCACCACTAGCTAGTGTAGCAAAAATTAATACATTCACTACATTAAGCGACTCTTATAAATTCACTGGTCCTGGCTCTTTCGTGCCTAAGTAAAACACCTTCTTCGCTTCTAAGTCTCCGTTGGAAATACAGAAATCTCCCAATAGAAGGCTTTGGAGCTCCTGATAGAAAAATCCACAATGGCGTCACCTTCAACTATGTTGTTCTTAGAAGACAAAATATATTTTGTTTATTTTATTAAAAATTATGTATCCACATTATACAGAAAACCCGAGATCATTTCGTTAATGTTTATTAATTTCGATGTTAATAGTAACTGCTTGGTTATTTTTAGAAAATTATTTTTCTTTCTGTAACTGAATGATATAATTTTAAATGTATAAATGATGTATTATAAATGTATGAATGATACATTATTAATATAGGTATGATGTATGATAAATGTAGGAATAATATATTATAAATGTATAAATCATAAGCCTACATTCATTTTTTTAAGTTTAATAACTTGGTACTCTTTGAATTATAATTTTTTATAAATAATTTTTTATTGTATTCTTAGCTACTCTGAGTCAGTGTCGTATTGATGAGGAAATTATCGTAATTTCTTTGCCTGAATCTAGATCTGAAGCTTGATTTTTAAGTTCGATTTAACTTTTTCAGCGTGGGAGTTACCCTCTACAATAGTAAGAGCAACTCTTGATTCACTTTGTTTCATCAACTAGTTTGGCTTTAAGAGATTTAGTTGACAAGGAATCCTTGTAATTGGACGGAAATTTTGATAGTACTTTTTTCTTATCAATTATATACCTTTTAAATATGAGTTTTCTATAGTTATTTTCCTGAACATTCAGGGCCATGGTAGTTTAATTGTAAGAGCAAAGGATTAGCAACTGGTGAACTACGAATTCGAATCTAAAGAAAGACCGTCGTGTGCAAAGGGGGATGGTCCAAGATAAATTTTGAGTGGTCTCGAATGTATTCACGTTGGTGTGGTGAGGAAGTTTGGATAGTGGGGTACCAGCTCAGGTGTGACCTCGTCGTCTGACCTTGGTTCAAAATTACGTGGTGTTGTAATCAGATTTTCCCCATGGGGTTTAATCCACGATCGCCACCCATCGCCCGAAGTGTTACTCCAATGACCAGTTAATTAAATATCTAATAACTGTATTACTGGTATGGTAAGTAGTTTAACAACGTCGCAGTAGATCTATTGCTGGTGTAGGTGTCAGTAGTGGATGTAGTATACATAATATACTAAGTTAAACATCATCCTTCCAAGCAGAGGAAGCCCATTTATATTATTAATGACAGAGTCAAGTAATATAAATAAACCACTTTTAAATTCTAAAATTTCTATACAGCTTACTGGTGTCTTTTTTCTTTATAAAAGATGTTATTGTTTGTAGGGAATAGTGATGAAAGCGGATAAGTGGATTTGGTGATTTATATCTTCCAAAGAGGCCATCAGATTGGTCAGCTTTGAGAAGATCGAAAGACGTCATTTTAATTGTGCATTATAATACCTTTATAAACAGGAATTCGCAGTGTCAAGGCCAAATGAGTCAAATAATGTCAGATAATCCGATTACTTCCCGTCCTGAAACGAACACTGCGTTTAGTACATTGTTAATGTAAATTGAATTATTATCTCTGTAATATGCAAGGCAAGCATAACTAATAAGAGTTTATGAGTAACTGAAACATAAAATATTCACGAGATTAAATGTCTAAATTAAGTGATCTACAGACAATTTAATACTTTGGAACGATGCTTGGAGTACATCTGGATACTCTGATATAATATAGTATATATGTTAAAGGCAAAAAGTACAGAAAAAATATTCACATCAATGTGAATATTTTCCAAAACAGACATTTTCCCGAAATCAGGTATGGATTAATTTCAAAACGGCTTATAACAGATGAATATTCGTCCACAATCTTCATCTATATCGTTAGAAAATCGATGAGAACGAAACACTGACATTGTATACTATATCACAGTCTTCACGAATTTAAATACATTAGCTACTAAAGGAACAAATTCTAACTCAAAAAGAAGCTCAGATTACAGAAAAAAAATTGAACTCACTGAAATGGGACTTCAATTATTTGAAACAATACATATAATAACAAATGTAAATAACTTGTACTAAGGGGATCGGTAAAATTAAGTTAAAAAATTCTGAAAGAATATACCACTGTGTAATGCTAAATAAACGAATACATAGAAAACTTCTTTGCTAAAATGTGGAAGTAAAAATAACTGCCATATGCAATAAATGGAACACGCTCAGGTGTAGTGATAAAAGCTATCCACAAAAGAGTTGTACTTTGTTAGTATGACCCATAATAGTATCTGCAATCTGCTACCGAGAATAACTAATTGGATAAAGACCATAAGGAGTGGGTGAGTGCAAATTAATCCTATTTCATTAGAGTGGCCTCAAGAGGACTCTAGTAAACAATGATCGTGTCGTGCCATACAGCCTTAAAGATAGATTCATAAATTTGATGTTACATCAATTAGTCTGGTCTCACTTCAGTAACGTTATATATATACAGGGTGGTCCCGAATTCATGGTACAAACTTTAATGGTAGGTACAGGACATTGTAACAATGATTTATTGTATAGGAATGTATAGTCGCAAGTGACGCGGTGAGGCGTAAACAGGGGAAATAAAAGGAAAGAGAAATGGAGTGATCGGTTGGTATCATTGCCGGTAGAGGGCAGTAGATGTCTAGCCGCTGTTGAACATGATGCATCGCAGTAGGGAAAAGCGCCATTCACAATTGTGCTGCCGTAGACGATGGGTGACTTTACGTATGCAGAAAAAGCAGACATGCATTACATGTACGGCCGTGCAAATGGTAACGGCAGAGCTGCGTTACGAATGTATCGCGCGGAGTATCCTGATCGACGAATGCCGGATCATAGAATTTTTCAACGGTTACATCGTCAACTTTGTGAAACAGGTGCGTTCGACGTCAACAGACATGGCGCTGGTCGAGTAAGAGCTGTACGCACTCCAAGGCTGGAAGAAAGCATCTTGAACATTGTGGCTGATAGACCCGAGTCAAGCACAAGAACTGTTGCGCGTGACGTAGGTGTGAGTCATCAGACTGTATGCAGAGTGTTAAACGAAAATCGCTTACACCCCTTCCATTTTCAGAAAGTACAAGCATTGAATCCGGCAGATTATCCTCGCCGCGTGAACTTCTGCCTGTGGGTGATGCAGCAATGTGCGTTGCAGCCGGATTTCGTAGATTATGTGCTATTTACAGATGAAGCGACATTTTCACGCGAGGGTGTCTTTAATGCGCACAATTCCCATGTATGGACAACCGATAATCCACATGCAACGCGTCGACATGCGTTTCAACAACGTTTCAGTATTAATGTGTGGGCTGGTATTGTGAACGACTTTTTGATTGGCCCATACTTACTACCCACGCGGCTCACTGGCGGAAGCTATCTTATTTTTCTGAAAGAAGTGTTACCACAACTGCTGAATGATGTTCCGATCGCCATTGGTAACCGCATGTGGTTTCAGCACGATGGGGCGCCAGCACACTTCAGCATTGATGTACGGAATTACCTGAATGCCACGTTTGGTACTCGATGGATTGGGCGTGGTGGACCAGTCCCTTGGCCACCCCGATCTCCCGATTTATCGAGCCTCGATTACTTTTTATGGGGACATCTAAAGCATCTTGTTTATGAGACTCCAGTTGACTCAGATGAGGATCTCGTCGCTCGCTTATCTGTAGCTGCTGCAGGTGTGCGTGAAATACCAGGCATCTTTGAACGTGTACGCCAATCGCTCCACCGACGCTGTCAAGCATGTATCGATACTGGTGGACGCAATTTTGAACAATTACTGTAAACATGACACTTGTCAACAACGCTTTCAATAAAATCTTTGTTTTTCCTTTCGGCCGTTATTTCCCCTGTTTTCGCCTCACCGCGTCACTTGCGACTATACATTCCTATACAATAAATCATTGTTACAATGTTCTGTACCTACCATTAAAGTTTGTACCATGAATTCTGGACCACCCTGTATAGATATATTATATATATTATTTCTCGAGTTGTTAGCAAGCAGCGTAGTTAAAATATGTTTTACTTCAGTGATAGATAATACTGATAACACTTAAGAAATGGCAATTATCATATATTCTTGTCTGCGTAGTTACAGAATGCAGGGAGAAATATTGAGGTAGTAAAATTTGAGCAGTAAAGAAAAGGGCAAGCAAACGTGAAGATAGGCTTAAAAATAAAATACATAAAATGACAATTGAACACTCTAATAGGATGAAATTATTATGGGTTATTTACTTATGTCAGATTAAGTTAACAAGTTAAACTTCAAAAAGGTTCCCAAGATAATTTGAAGAAAGGGTTCCTAATATCGCCCTCCCCTGTGCCTATTACCACCCAATTAGCAAAATTGGGAGCTACTATTAAAAATGAGTTGCTAGTAGCATACATACCTACTTTAATTATTTAATGTACTTTTAAGTCATATGAACGAAATTATGATTTGAAATTATTTACCTGGGCATTTTCGGAATTGACTGGAGATAAAAAAATACGTTGTTCACAGCCTCAAATACTTCAGATGCAATAGTGTTGTTGATATAACAAATAGGAAACTTGCCGGTGCCGCTACGTGTGGCAAAAGCCTAGTCCGTCAAGGTAAATACATGAAGTCACAGATGCCACGCATAGTAGCTTGCAAACACGAGTGGGCGATATTACGCTCAGTGGCGATACTTGGAACACATCTCTCGCGTTCGCTAAGATACGTTTAATATTATGAATTCAAGAACATTAGTTTGCTTATCAATATAGATATTTATTGCCAGGTTGGAATTGTGTTTGCTTTTTTTAAAACACATATATACTAGATATCGTCTGCAAACTTCCTTCAAATATATATACGACTTAAAAAAGATGTGGCAACAATCAGGGATTTGTTAACTTTTATCGTCTGAAAATAAATTTGTTTTAAATATAGAAGAATTTCTACTTTGTGGATTTTTAAAATTGTCGAATGTAACTGAGCAAAGAACATGCATTAAATTTTATTTGCATTCATTAAATTTTAGTTGCATGCAAAGAACGTGCATTACAGCGCAAGGGAATTTCTGCATAAAAACACATTTAAAATGTTCCAAAAAGTTTTTACAGACGACTGTTTATCAAAAACAACAGTTTTTGATTGGTATAAAAATTTTAAAGAAGTTAGAGAATCCGTCGTAGATGATTAGCGATTTGGTAGAACATCTACTTCGACCAATGATCACTATGTCAATTACGTCAGAGAAATAGTGCTTAGTGATCGTCGTTTAACAATAAGACACATTATTAAACACGTTTTTTTAACCTTGGTTCCGGTCAAGCAATTTTGATACATGTTTTAAACTTGCGACACTTCGTTTCTCGAGTTGTTCCAAAAACTTTGAATTTGTTCCCAAAATAACAACGTCTTGTAGTGTACCGAGAGATGCTTTCTCCCTATTTTTGCTGCAAATTCACATAATATCGCAATGTGTGACTTTTTTTTAATTACACGTGTGAATCTCCCTCTTCGTGGACACCGTTTTGAGTCAATTGATGCAATAAAAGAAAATTCGATACGAGTCATGAAAGGGTTTCACTAAAACGGCTTTAACGAATGTCTTGAGGATTGGAAAAAACGTTGGCAGAATTGCATTGAAGTCTGAGTATATTATTATGAAATGGTTGCCATGAATGGAATTTCGATCAATAAATGTATTCCTTTTTTTATGACAGCATTCCGCGTTCTTTTTGATCACAGTAGTATACCGAGAGCATTTTTAAGTTCAGATGAAACATAGATATTTGTAATATTGTGAGACCACACGAAAATTTTTTTCATACAAGTATGAACTGATATGTATAAATTTTCTAATCATAGTTATAGTATCTAAAGGTTCATACATCTAGAAATACTGATTTAAATATATGTATGCTTCGTTTCAGAACGTGATGATGATTACTACTAATTTTTTACAAAGATAATCAGGGCTTAACTCTCACAGTAGCTACGAGGTGTCATATCGCCCTTACCGATCAGACCCAACTTGCTAATGACAAGATATCTCGTCATCACGGTATTGACGATTTGTGTTTATAGTGACGAGAACAATACTGGGTCAGGAGCCGCGGTAGCTCAGTGAGTAGAGCGTCGGGCTCGCATCAGAAGGGTTGTGGGTTCTGTCCTCGGCGGAGCCTGCAATTCTGACGATTGCGAGATCGGCGTTTCGGCCTGGCTAAAGACCCTCGTGTTCACTAATGGTGACTGGGGCACGTTAAATAGGTCGTGGTCACAAAGTCCCCCATGTTCCCATACCAAATCAATACTTCTGGGGGTACCTGATCAGGGGGTTATCGGCCTCTGATTGGCATCTAAATTACGATATGTGTGAGTGAATGGATGTATGAAAGGGACCTTCCTGTAAAACGGATGTGTGATGTACGTCGAGCTAAGTCGGACTTCCTCCCAATGGGGCTCAATAACATGAAGGCGCACCCCCCTCGCCTCTTGCCGTCTTTGACGGGCCTGGCACTCCTCCCGGTCTGCCAGTGTAGGCATAAGAAACAACAACAACAATACTGGGTCAGTGTTTGTTACTGACGAGATATCAATTCCATCAAAATTTTATACGTTTTGATAATGACGGGATATCTTGCCAAGACAACCTGCAGTAGGGTTAAATTATTATAATATTTATTTGTTATAAATTCAAACATTGAGCTTCATAAATAATTGATGAACTGTAATTTAACGAAACTAAACTAAATACTTTTTTAGTCAGTAAAATGGAAAACACAAGTTAATTTTTGGATGTCCTATTCCCAAATATTTGTCGCGCATTTTGTTAAAAAATTGAATTTAAATGCGGAACAACAGAAAATTAAGAAATCCCCACTTTGATAATTTATTTGATAGGATAATAGTCTCTTACCGTTTTTTTATGGAACAAAAGAAACTCACTGTTCCCCACAGAAGTACAACACACTGCTTATAGAAGTTAGTTGATTTATCAAAGAAAAAGTGTAACGTAAAATTAGAATAAAATGATAAGACTTGATGAAGTAACAAATGCGAAGCTTAGCAGATCATATCTTTAAAAAGGAACCCGGCACCTGAAAAGTTATTATTTTTACTGACAACAGTCTTAGACAAACTTTCCAGTTTATTATGCCAGATAATTATAGATAAAAATGTAAACTATCAATTTTGTTCAAAATGCTCAAAACATTTTTAATTAAAATTTTTTTTTTTAAATGTAAGAATTTTTAATGTGCACATTTTTTAGTTATTATGAAATAAGCCTGATTTTTTTTTATAATATTCCTTTAACTATAAATTAAAATTGTAGATATGGAATTGAAGATACATTAAATAGATCTAAAGATAAAAAATAAAACCTGAAATGTTATGTAAAATATCAGAAGAAAAGCCACTTTACTGCACATTAAAATTTTTAAAAACAATGCTACTCATAATAACTAAAAATGCATACCGGTATTTGATAAGATTTTATATATAATGTAAAAAAAATTGAAGTCAATTGCTTGAAATTTAAAAAAGCCTTTGCATTTGAACTGTAAGATAGATACAAAAAATGAAGAAGGAGAAAAGCAGTTTAAAGTTCAAAAATTATAATTATGCTATAAAATTATAAGTAAAAATGATTCAAATTTTTACTATAGCTACTTTCTTCATATAAGTGAAGTTTAAAACTTCCGTGGACCATATGTGATCCCTTCTTTTTTTAAGAGCAAAATTCCTTTGTTCTGATTGCTTTTTCCACTAATTTTCGAACGTGTAGAAAGTTGGCATTTAATCGGATCTTTCGCTGATAGCTCCTTCATGAATCAATTATCTGTCCACTTTTTAAGGTATCAGATCATAACCCTACCCCCACAGCTTTCTGAATACGTTGAATAGTTGAAAGTACCCCTATATTACTCGCAAACTGCTTCTAATGTGGCCATTTCGACACGTTTTTTGACACAAAATTTTTATTTGGACACTTGGACCAAATCATGCTGTATAGACTCTCATTTGTCATGGACCTTAATACATCTTTCTAAGAGTTTATCAGAAGCAAGACGCTGTTATATTTAATAATTATTATTAAATGTTTTAGCATCCCCATCCGAAAGTAAAGTTGTATATCAGAAACCAAACCTTTGAAAGGTGATATATATGTATATATACCTTTAGATATATGTCGTTTACGTTTAGGTTTTATTAATAATAACGTATAAACAAAGAGAAAAAGTAAGAACAGAATAACAAATATCATATAGAAAACCAAAACTAAAGCCTTCTTTCTTCTCAAATTATCGCTATAATTTTCTCGTACAGCGCTAATACTGATGGAAATAAAAAAGGCCATGATATCAGTAACACTTACAAAGGAACATTTCATCTTCTAAGCTATTTAATTTTATTAATCGAAGATAAATATCGAGGCTTTGCAGACGCACAAATGCGATTAGTTTTGGTTTCAAAACACTGTGATTGCACAGGTACACTTTCAAATATCCTAAAAACTTTAAAAAAAATATAAGAATCAGTCTGATTGTCTAGGACAATATTTTAATCAGTATAAGACATCTTTTTTAGCAAAAAAAAATGTATCTGTATTTTTGTCATTTTGAAGTTCTAGGTCCACTTAAGGTAGTTCGGCTGGCTTTTCTGAGTCTATTCAACAGTCACACTTCACATTTAACTTTACACTGCTCAAATGATTCACTGTCTTATACTGATATACTGATTCACTGTCTTATACTGATATACTGATTCACTGTCATACTGATAAAAATATTGTCTAGGACAATATTTTTATCAGTATAAGACAGCTTTTTAAGCAAAAAAAAAAGGTTTCTATATTTTTGTCATTTTGAAGTTCTAGGTCCACTTAAGGTAGTTCGGCTGGGTTTTATGAGTCTATTCAACCGTAACACTTCACATTTAACTATACACTGCTGAAATGATTCACTGCCGATTTCTCTTCACCATATTTTAAGAACTTTGACACTAATGGTAATTTATTTTTGCTTAGAAAGCCTCCCTAAAGGTTCTGGTACAAAAACTGAAGCCTCTGATACAAATTCCGATCTAAACTGGTATCAATTCCGGTCAAGGCAGAATTTTGTGATCTTACTTTGACTTTTTTTCCCTTTGGAGTAATATATTTTGTCATGAGATATCTCGTCCTTCGTTAAAAGATCACATCCGTGGACGATATATCTTGTCGAAACACTTGATGATTAAAGGTACACGCGCAATGCAATGCGTAATCTACCAAATGCTTGATCAATTACAGTGAAATAACCTCTCAAACGTCAACTTCAAGTCACTTTACTCAAAATAAAAATTTTATTTTTAATAAATCTGTGGAAATTGCTTCCTAGAGCGAAATATATTAACACGCTCTTTTCTATAAAAATGTCCAAAACCTTTTTCAGATAATCACATTATGCGAGTAGCCCAAGACTAGAAATGTAAGCAATGAGTTAATTAATTTATGGACGAAGAGGAAAAATTTGATTGGTATGACACTTGGAGAATGTTTTAGCGCCTTAATGAAGTGTGAACTGCGTAACTCAATAAATTTTAATTAAGACCCAGGAACTTGCTTCTAGGTATAAAAGTGTCCGTATCGAAAAGCGTGAACTTCTAGAAAATAGTTAGCAAAATAAAAGTCGCATTTTTGAAGACGCTGTCACTCTTATAGTTTCGAAATTTCTTTGGAAAAATATAACTCTTAGTGAATTATTCTCTGAAGGTATGCATTAATTTAGAGATGCAAGGAATTAAAGTTGCATCCTTATTTTAAAAGTATATCCTATTTAATAACTGTGTTATTAACTAGGATATTCTAAAATAAACCTGCAGCATGTTTATAAAAGTGATCAATGGGGATTTGTAAATGCAACCGCATCTATATACCCACTTGTGTAATAGTTATATAGAAATAATTTATCTTAGAATCTCAGAATTTTTCATAAAGGGTGCGTATATACGAAGTCTGATAAAATAGTATTTAGTCATTTTAAAGTTAGCCTCGAATGTCTTCAGAGGTTTATAATGTGTAAATTTTGTTTGAGACTTAACTAGGTAATTAATATTGGGTTGTTTTGGTGAGTTGTTTAACCGCCAAGCGTCTGGTTTATCTTGATTGTTCAGTTGTGGAAGAACCTTGGTACATATAGATAATATTCAATGCTCGATTTACCTTGATAGTGCAATTCGACACATGCGAAGTGGATTCCTCAAATAATTTTTAAAACAATGTTTGATATATAGGCGGCTTGGAACATTTTTACTCAAACTGCTTAGAGGTGCACAAATGCAGGGCTGTATTTCCAATGCTAACATACTTAGATTTGATGAAAACGAGGGATTATTTTTCACAAATCAACAGAATTAATGATAAATCATTCATATTTAGGTATGTAGCCTAAACCAAGGCCAGTCTTTACTGTGAAAGATCCGAGGAAAAAATGATATGTGTGGCTCAGTGGGTTTGCCCACTGAGTCACGCTGACTAATTTATATTCATCCTGAGTGTAATTATCTCTTTCGTGCTAGATAAGCTTTCCTGGTTTGTGTATGCCCATTTACTTGACTTTGTTTGATCAAATATGGCTCTTTGAGCATAAACCCCAATAAAACCAACCACGTTATCCCCAAAACACGAGAAATAAGCAGAAATATTAACCTTTTATTTTCATCAGGTAGATATAGTGACCCTTAAATATGGCAACCAAAAATAATACTACCAATAGCGTTTAAAGCGAAGCAGCTCGGTTCAAAAGAGTTGAAACAGCATGTAAATGTCGATAGACAAATCAACCATTATTACATATCTGTCTCATGTTTATGTAAACATGTGAAATACATCAGAGGCATGTAGTAATAAAATATATCATTATATCTAATATATCTTCCATAAGCTTGACATAGTCTCTTTAGCCAGATCTTGTATTTGAAACGCTTTAATCCGAATAATCAATTCAAAAGGTTTCACGTCTTTGACAGAACACAGTGAAATACAACTAGACAGCTGTATACTACTTTAAAAAATGAATTTCAAACAAGATACTAGCATTGGGAATATTACTGAAATAATTACATGGTTTCGGAAGGGAACTATTCTGAAGGTAAGTTTGAAGTCTGTACACGTTTTATTTAAAATGCAGTCCATATATTTTTTATCACATCACGTAGATTTATTACAGATCAATATTTCATCCTCTTCAGATGGTTCTGATTATTATTGTGGGTTAACCCTTCCTATGTTCATCTCCAAGAAGTGTCTCGTCAGTAGCAATCTCGCCATTAGAAGAAGGCTGACCAAAACATTATGTTGTGAACATACAATAACTGGAAATACCTTGATGAGGACATTTGAGGAGGATAGCTATTGTTCGAATTTAAATAATTATCTCTTACGGAGGTTTTGAAGAATTCTGCGTGCTTATCTGATGTAGCTTGGTCAAGACAATTGCGGTGGATGAACCATAATTTCTCTTTTAACTTGTATAGATTTCTTAAAGTTTCTCGCGCAATGTAATATAGTGGGCTGAGGGATAACATATATGTTTAACATGTATGTTATGTATATATGTAATAATTTTGTTTAGCCTTGTCAAAGATTCAAATTCAAGCTCTTTAGGGATGGTTTGTTTTGTAAGAAGAAAATATACTTTACAACAAAAATAATCGACCCACCAGGAAGGAGTTGTGTTAGACTCGATAAACTTGGAACGGCGCTGACTTTGGACGTATATTGTTTAGTGACGTTTCCCGGTTCCAACTGTGTCCTGACGACAGCAGAAGACTTGTCTGGAGACGTCTAGGGCAGCGTGGTGAAACTGACCTTACTATCGCACATCACACAGACCGACAACAGGACGTTATGGTTTGGATTGCCGTCTCCTTTGATAGCCAAACCCCTTTGGTAGTCATTTCAAGCACACTTACAGCACAGCGTTACATAGACGACATTCTACGACCGGTTTGCTTTACCGTTCCTTTTGCGAAACTTGGATTTACTTTTTACCAAGAAAATGCCCTACCACACACGGTGCGCGTTGCTTGGAATTTTCTTCAAGCTTTCCCAACCCTTCTTTGACCAGTTAGGTCTCCTGACCATTCTCTCTTAGAGCACATTTGGGGCCTTATGAGAAGTTGATTGCTACCAACCAGGAATGGGGGGTTGACTCTTTAGCCCGACAGTTGGAGATAATTTGGCAAGAAATTCACCAGTAATCCATCCGGGTACTTTTTTAGTCTATGCCATGCCGGGTGACAGCTTGCATCCAGGCTAGAGGTAGACCAACGCGTAATTGTCTTCCTCCCTTTTTAATTGTCAAACTCTGAAATAAATTATTCAATTGTTCTGAAATTATAATCGTTTGGTTTTTCTATGCATGTTCTTCATATCCACCAATTTTTATCGCAAATGGACAACTTCTTCTTGGTTTGTCGACTTTTTTGTTATAGAGTTTAATAAACAATAAATAGCGTTCTATCACCATGATGACGCTTATTTTTTTTTCTCTTTTAAATCTACAGAAGTAAAACTTAACCAACATACACTTACTCAAAACATTTTTCCAGATTGAAATGAAACATACGGATTATAAACATACAGTTACACAATAGCTATTAAACATTTCATCACCCATTTTGATCAATAAGATAAATGATTACTTATATGATGACCCAAAGGCTTTCCTTATAACGCTTTTAGCTATTATCTGTATTTATTTACCAATATCTATATTCTATCCCTATTCTGCGAATGTGCCCAATGTCGATATCTACGATCAAATAATACGATATCTACGATAAGTGTCAAAGTAGCGAATATTTTGTTCTAAACATTTATAGCCAATGAGCTGCAATGTTTTCTTTCTTGATATATATGAGCCATTATGATGTGTATCTTTGTTTTCAAAACAAGCTATCCTTTTGATAACACAATGAATGTGGAATATAATAAACATAATTACATCTTCTAATAAGACAGGAAATGCTCTAATAAGTCGATTGATAAGTCTGATGGTACATAATACTCAAGTGAAAGATATTGTATTATAGTTATAATTCTTGGCCAAACTATGTAAAAAATGTAAGTTACTTTACGTTGCCTTAATTATTTGTACTCTTTTTAAATAAGCATTCGTTTCTATGATTACAATTCTTAACTTTCATGTTTCAACCTATTGCAAAAACAGTGTACATAAATATGTTGGTATTGTTTGAATTTCAACATGGTAGTTTTCAAATATATCAAAATGGAACTATGGTTTAGTGCTTAGTTTGCAGTATGCTTTCGTGTCTGTGCAAAATTAACTAAAAATAAAAATATTTCAGTAAAATAGTTCTGTTCTAATCTTAAACTTATTTTTATAAATACTGTTATTGATAAAAAAAAACGTAAAAAAAACTGACATTTAAGTGCACTTTAATCCAAAACAAAATGTACGTAAAAAGTCAACATGAATTTTTCGTAAGTTTAAATCCGAAGGTTCTAATACATCTATTTTGAGCAGAAACTAGCTAATTATATGACAAGAGTATAGCTGTGTAAAGTCTAACTATTAATTGTTAGGTTAGAAATAAAAGTTATACAATCATCGTGATTACGTTACATTAAAAATCAGACAGCATTGTGATCACGAGTTTCTTACCATTACGAAAATGAGCATTTAGCGTCAAAAACAAAATTTGCGAAAATCGTCAGTTAATGAGTGTACTTTCTAAGCCGACGATAATTATGATCACTTTCGTTTTAAATTATTGTTAAATTTATTTATTCCATATTTTGATGCATAATTAAGAGCTGTAACGTAATATAATTTACTAGCAAAATACCCGACCTTACTTGGTTTGAATTGGTATACTCTAGATTGAAGAGATAATCAAAATATATAATGACTTACGTTTTTTGTAGAATAAAAATTTATTTTAACACCTTCCGCCATCTTTATATTTTCTACAACTTACTTTGGACACAAATCCTACACAATTCATCCATTCATGTAATACATTTCACATACATCGCACAATTGCTGTATGACATAGCTACAAAAAGACGAAAGGTGATACTAAGGTTACTATTATAAAATACGATTTATAGGAAGATTTGGAATTCCCTTCCTTAAGTTCTTTTCATGTTCAACTCAATTAATTAAAATTACGATCTACGGCGAGTGCTCTCGCACTCATAGTCAACAAAACAATATTTTTTTACTTGTGGCACTCTTGCCTCCGGTATGTGACATTGTGAAATTTTGCAATCTTCTCCTGTCATTACTACAACGAATTTTTTAATGTTTGAAAGAGTTCTAGTTTGGATTTTTAAACGTTATTATTCTTTAAATAACGGCATTATTCTTTAAATAACGGCATTATTGTTTAAATAACGGCATAACTACACTTAAAATGTACTGAAAATTTATACTGACTTAACTAACATTTTTAAGTCTAATACTTTGTGGTGCTGTTGCGTGTGATGAGAAGGAAAACACATTTATTAAAATAATAAATATTTAAAACAGGAAACAGCGAAATAAAACAAAATAAAAGATGTCGCAAAAAATTGTTCTAAAGATATTAATTTGTGATTCAATTTTATCTCTTGACCTCGCATAGTTGCCACAACTTACAACTAAAAGTGTACAAAATTTAGAAATGAGAACTTAATTCAGAGTGAAAGAACCAGAAAAAATATCACTGCTCGCGCGATCTTGTTCATTCTCGTTTCGTTGAAAAATATCGTCTGCCCCAAATATTCGGAAAATCGTTTTCATTGCGCAAATAATAAAAATAAGACTCGAAATAAATGAAGTATCAGAGATGAAATTCCATAAAAAAAAAATTTTTTTTTGAAGAATAATTACTTTTTTAGCAGTACTGGTAAAGCAATTGAAGTAATCATAATATTCAAAAGACATTCCAATTTTTCCAAAACTACCAAATTATGGTTGATTTCAGTATACTTACTCAGGTGTTTTAGCATGAAAAGCAACTAAATATAACAATAAAGAAATGTTTAATTTTGAATTCACTAAACTAATAGATAATGTATAAAATAAAATACACTGCAATCAAATATCTGGAATACAATTCATGTGATGTCTACACAAACACACAAAGACAAAATAGAGCAAAGAACAGAAAGACGGACAGACAGACTTTCGCAACCAATGCCACTCACTAAATGAAGATAACTACTCACTGTATGCAAATTTCCATGAAAATATATTAAACCGCGTGGACGTGTATAGGGCACAACATACAGACAGACAGACAGACAGACAGACGGACTGACAGACAGACAGACACCAAACGAGAAAAAGGCGGATTCGGTATCAGAAGGGTCCAAAACGGATAGAAAACTTGAAATGGGTCGAAAATATTGAATGTACAAACAAACACTCCATTCTTATTTATATAGACTAGCAGAAATATCCGGCTTTGCTCGGGTTGAATTAATAATATGTTGATTGACACTCATCATCAATTCTTTTTCATAAAAGAATGTTAGCATCATTTAAGCGTACGAGGAAACAAAATTTAATACCAATTTAACTTCACCGTCGCTTTTACAATTTACTTCGGACACAAATATGCATATATGCTGTATCCAACGATATTATCCATTTCATATTCGTCACACTTCTGCTGAAGTTGATTTTAAGTTTTAGAGTGACTACGAATATTCCCGTGCATTCAATTTCAGTAAAAATGACGAATTTTCGGAGGATTGTCTTGCACTTACTTTTCCTATGAATATGTTTTCATTGTGCCATTCTTTCATCTAGTAAGCGATATTTTCGAATTTCATCATCAATATGAGAAGATAGTAAATTAAATTGTTACAGCATTCGTTACTAATTTAATATGAAGCAAATGCACTTTTCCTGAAAATTCCATTCAGTGACATGTGGGATAACAGAGATTTTGTTTGAAATACATGTCATCAGAGTAGACAAATCAAACCCAATCGATAACAATTTTTTAATAAACAGAAAGTTGATTTTACAGCCCTTTTACAAAAAGAAATACACTTTCAACGAACGATTCACATGCATATAAGTTGCGTAAGAACAGCTTCAATAAATAGTGTAAGCAACCTTGACTTTCTTTCTCATAAGACATACAATTTCAATTTTTCAAAATTACTTAGTGTGATATTATTCCAAGATCAACTAAGTCTTGTTAAAAATTACTGTTTCTCCAACACACATACAGTTTTAAATTGAATCCATATGGTCCTTTTTATGATCAGAAATTTGGTTCCTAATCAAAATATATAATGACTTACGTTTTTTGTAGAATAAAAATTTATTTTAACACCTTTCACCATCTTTATATTTTCTACAACTTACTTTGGACACAAATCCTACACATGCATATCCATTCATGTAATACATTTCACATACATCGCACAATTGCTGTATGACAAAGCTACAAAAAGACGAAAGGTGATACTAAGGTTACTACTATAAAAGACGATTTATAGGAAGATTTGGAATTCCCTTTCTTAAGTTCTTTTCATGTGCAACTCAATTAATTAAAATTACGATTTACGGCGAGTGCTCTCGCACTCATAGTCAACAAAACAATATTTTTTTACTTGTGGAACTCTTGCCTCCGGTATGCGACATTGTGAAATTTTGCAATCTTCTCCTGTCATTATTACAACAAATTTTTTAATGTTGGAAAAAGTTCTAGTTTGGATTTTTAAACGTTATTATTCTTTAAATAACGGCATTATTCTTTAAATAATGGCATAACTACACTTAAAATGTACTGAAAATTTATACTGACTTACCTAACATTTTTAAGTCTAATACTTTGTGGTGCTGTTGCGTGTGATGAGAAGGAAAACACATTTATTAAAAAAATAAATATTTAAAACAGAAAACAGTGAAGTAGAACAAAATAAAAGATGTCAGAAAAATTGTTCTAACGATATTAATTTGTGATTCCTTTTTATCTCTTGATCTCGCACAGTTGCCACAATTTACAACTAAAAGTGCACAAAATTTAGAAAAGTGAAACTAATTCAGAGCGAAAGAAACAGACATATCACTGTTCACGCGATCTTATTCATTCTCGTTTCATTGAAAAATATCGTCTGTCCCAAATATTCTTAAATCGTTTTCATTGCGCAAAGAATAAAACTAAGACTCGAAATAAATGAAGTATCAGAGATGAAATTCCATAAAAAAAAAAAAAAAATTGAAGAATAATTACTTTTTCAGCAGTACTGGTAAAGCAATCGAAACAATCATAATATTCAATAGACATTCCAATTTTTCCAAAACTACCGAATTATGGTTGATTTAAGTATACTTACTCAGGTGTTTTAGCATGAAACTCATCTAAATATAACAATAAAGAAATGTTTAATGGTGTATTCACTACACTAATAAATAATGTATAAAATAAAAAATAAAATACACTGCAATCAAATACCTGGAATACAATTCATGTGATGTCTACACAAACACACAAATACAAAATAGAGCATAGAACAGAAAGACGGACAGACAGACTTTCAAAAATCAATTCCAGTCTCTAAATGAAGATAAGTACTCACTGTATGCAAATTTCCATGAAAATATCTTAAACCACGTGGACGTGTATAGGGCACAACATACAGACAGACAGACAGACAGACACCAAACGAGAAAAAGGCGGATTCGGCATCAGAAAGGTCCAAAACGGATAGAAAACTTGAAATGGGTCGAAAATATTGAATGTACAAACAAACACTCCATTCTTATTTATATAGATAACTAGCAAAATACCCGACCTTACTCGGTTTGAATTCGTTTACTCTAGATTGAAGAGATAACCAAAATATATAATGACTTGCGTTTTTTGTAGAATAAAAATTTATTTTAACACCTTTCGCCATCCTTATACTTTCTACAACTTACTTTGGACACAAATCCTACACATGCATATCCATTCATGTAATACATTTCACATACATCGCACAATTGCTGTATGACAAAGCTACAAAAAGACGAATGGGGATACTAAGTTTACTACTATAAAAGACGATTTATAGGAAGATTTGTAATTCCCTTTCTTAAGTTCTCTTCATGTGCAACTCAATTAATTAAAATTACGATTTACGGCGAGTGCTCTCGCACTCATAGTCAACAAAACAATATTTTTTTACTTGTGGCACTCTTGCCTCCGGTATGCGACATTGTGAAATTTTGGAATCTTCTCCTCTCATTACTACAACGAATTTTTTAATGTTGGAAAAAGTTCTAGTTTGGATTTTTAAACGTTATTATTCTTTCAATAACGACATTATTCTTTAAATAACGGCATTATTCTTTAAATAACCTCATTATTCTTTAAATAACGGCATTATTCTTTAAATAACGACATTATTCTTTCAATAATGGCATAACAACACTTAAAATTTACTGAAAATTTATACTGACTTACCTAACATTTTCAAGTCTAATACTTTGTGGTGCTGTTGGGTGTGATGAGAAGGAAAACACATTTATTACAAATAATAAATATTTAAAACAGAAAACAGTAAAATAGAACAAAATAAGAGATGTCGGAAAAATTGTTCTAAAGATATTAATTTGTGATTCATTTTTATCTCTTGATCTCGCACAGTTGCCACAATTTACAACTAAAAGTGCAAAAAATTTAGAAATGTAAAATTAATTCAGAGCGAAAGAAACAGAAAATATCACTGCTCACGCGATCTTGTTCATTCTCGTTTCCTTGAAAAATATCGTCTGTCTCAAATATTCCAAAATCGTTTTCATTGCGCTAAGAACAAAAATAAGACTCGTAATAAATGAAGTATCAGAGCTGAAATTTCATTAAAAAATATAATTTTTTGAAGAATAATTACTTTTTTAGCAGTACTGGTAAAACAATCGAAGTAATCGTAATATTCAATAGACATTCCAATTTTTCCAAAACTACCAAATTATGGTTGATTTGAGTATACTTACTCAGGTGTTTTAGCATAAAACTCATCTAAATATAACAATAAAGATATGTTTAATATTGCTTTCACTATATTAATAGATAATGTATAAAATAAAATACACTGCAATTAAATATCTGGAATGCAATTTATGTGATGCTTACACAAACACACAAACACAAAATCGAGCATAGAACAGAAAGACGGACAGACAGACTTTCGCAACCAATGCCACTCACTAAATGAAGATAAGTACTCACTGTATGCAAATTTCCATGAAAATATCTTAAACCGCGTGGACGTGTATAGGGCACAACATACAGACAGGCAGACAGACAGACAGACGGACTGACACAGACAGACACCAAACGAGAAAAAGGTGGATTCGGCATCAGAAGGGTCCAAAACGGATAGAAAACTTGAAATGGGTCGAAAATATTGTATGTACAAACAAACACTCCATTCTTATTTATATAGATACGATTTGTAATCAGCTTTGTTTTCCAACCCTTGTTTACTTTGTATGTGTGTGTGTGTGTGTGTACATGTTTATTATCATCGAATTCCTTCTATTCTACTTCCAAAGTTTTAAATTTCTTCTATTATGAAGCGAATTTCGTGTGTTGCTTAAAAATGTTTCGGTATATAAGCGAGATTAAGCTGTTAAATATGCAAAGGTTTTGTCATTCAGCATCGAAACACATGTCTGGAATGTTTCTTTATCGTAAAGTATTTGTAATGAAAAATTCAAAAATGTTTTTTCTTAAAAAGGCATTAAACTTTTGTGAAGCTTCGGTAAAACTTTTCAACTGATAAATATCTATTCAGAACTTTTATTTTGAGTTTTGCTTATGTGATTTTTGATGGTCACTGCGAATTGTAATACTCTTAAAGAAAAATAAATAGAAATAGTGTTGTATATCTCTCAATAGATTTTATAAATATTTTCGATTCGTATAAAAATAATGTGACCAATGTAATAAAATTACATTTTAAACTGCAAATTAAGTATATTTATTCGTATTCATACCATGAAGGTAATTGAGTTATTGCTAATATTTTCATTTAATGGTTTTCATAAATAGTCCATGCCTTTAACTTCAATTCAAAAGATTCTTATTGATAACCTGTGTATTCGTATGCATGCTTCCCCTAATTTTTTTGTTTATGCAAAAAAAGGAAATCTACGGAAATGTAGACGGAATTTCGGTCTTTTAAACATACTTAAGAAGATAAGTTTCCATATTAAGGTACGGTAGACGAATAACCGAACATTTTTTTTTGTTTATAACATTGCTCGGATCATTTTAATATTTTTCACAGTGATGTATTAGCATAATACAAATGTTTTAAGTGTTACATTTAATTTCTATAAATACAACTTCTTTAAAAACCAAGATTTAATATGAAATTATAACAATATGAAGGGTTTCTTATAACACTGTTGGTAATTTAAATTTTCAACCTTTTTTATTGCTTTTGGTATTAAACTCTTCGCTTACATTTGGCAAGTGCATTGCACCAAAAAATTTAGGAACAATAATAATACAATATGAATAATGATATCAAATGTGGAAATTATCCAAAAAAGACTGGCTTTATTTCATTATCTTACAAAAATAAAATTGTATTAGTTATATTTAATTTTTGAGGTTCACTGCACAGTAAAATGACTAATAAACCTTTACTCAAAATACCTAAGAAAAAATTGAATAATTTTTTAGATAGAGTTGTTAAGATAATGGTAAACACAGTAAAACCTCATTTTGAATAAATTGAGAAAGAAAATTTAGTTCCTTTAAAAATAATGTTATGTACTAAACATATACTTAAAATTTCTACTTTTGTATGTTTGAACTTCAGCATGTTTATGGTTGTCGGGCTTTCTCTTTTTGGAGACTCTGATAATTTTTCTTCGGGTCTTTACACAAGGGATTGATGGACTTTCGTAGCCTTCTTAATTGGTAAGCTATTTATATCACATAAGCCGTTGTGAGTGCAATCACCTACTGCCAGTCCTGAGGCAATAAACACATCAATAATAGTCCGGGAGGCAGCGACACTTTTGGGTCACACATATTACACCGACTGATTTGTGAAGCAATAGTTATCTAATTTATAGGTAATGCCAAAAATCAAATTCAGCTGGCAAAACAGCGGTGGCTGTAGGCGGGTAAAGGAGAGGGGGGAGGGCATTCAAAACATATAAAAAAAAGTTGTTTTTTCAAAATACTTACACCGGGTGAAATTTTGACACGAGATAGTAATTTAAGTATTAATAAAGAAAATCATATTCAGCTGCCTCAGTAGTGGTGAAAAGACCTTCAACTGAGGCTATAAAGTGGTTTCGAGCTAAATTATAATCGAGCGCCGCGCGGTATCTTAAATCATCCAACTACTACCGAGCCACCTGAATAGGGTTTTGAAACCTTACCTTTCATACGATAACAAACTCGTGGTACCTGGGCGCATATTACCAACCTTTACTGGAATAAAAGAGTTGGAAAAATTTTAAGCCCGCTGATTCGTTGGTTTTAATTTTAAGCTCGCTGATACGTTGGTTTCTCATCCCGTGATCTATGACGTCACACACTCATACTGCGCACTGCGCTTTTGTGAGAAGTATCAATATTTATTTGCAATGTTTGCGAAAAATAGTTGAAACTGCTTTGATCGAAAATAGAATTCTAATAAAAAAGAAAGCGATAGCATTGAGATTATTATAGCAAGCGATAATTCAACTGTTTGTGCCTTGTACTCGTAATTGTGATCGTAAAAGTTTTGTGTTTAAATGCAGTTTTAATTCGAATATACACTCATTACCATAAACATTTGCGCGCCAATAAAATGTCTTCAAAATGAAACGAAATTTTACACACGTAAGTACTACTTTGATATAAGTAAGTCATTAGAAAGTCAAAGAAAGAGGATAATTTTTATTGCAGAAAAAAGTACAAATGAACGGAAGTTTTAGTACTCTGTTGGACCCAGTCTAGCGCGAATGCACAATGTGATCCGAGCGGGCATTGATGCATGCAAGTTCCGTATGATGTCCTGAGACATCTCGTTCCACAGTTGCTGTAAACGCGCCTCTACTTCGACCAAACTCGTAGGGTGTCCAACTGGCCGTCCCAAATGATCTGAGATATGCTCGATTGGTGACAAATTTGGGAATCGAGCTGGCCTGGAAGGGTGGTAACGTGGCTGAGGCAGTCGTGTGACATCCCTGCTGCATGTGGCCGAGCATTGTCTTGTTGAAAAATGGATCCTGGGAGCCCTGCCATGAGTGGCATCACATGTGGCTGAAGGATGTCATGGGCTGTCATTGTACCATGGATCAATATTAGGGTTGACCGTGTATCCTAAACAATGGCACCCCATACCATCACACCAGCTGTGGGAGCGGTGTGTCGCTGTAAAGCGAATGCAGGATTGAGGCGTTCACCAAGGGGCCTTCACCCACGAACACGATTGTCATCACTGCTCAAATTGAATCGAGATTCGTCGCTGAAGACGACCTGGTTCCATTCCGTTGCAGACCAATCCCGTCGTGCGCGACACCACTCCAAACGGAGGCGTCGGTGGGTGGGTGTAATTGGCAGCACACGTAATGGGCGCGATACCAGCTGTCCTTCAGCCAGACGCCTTGCGATGGTTTCGGAAGACACAGTTGCCCGTAGTGAAGGTGCTGCCTGTGTCTGGATAGCGGCCAATGAGGCATTTGGCTCTATTCGGGCGTTTCGCATGATGTGACGGTCTTCTCGACAACTGGTCTGTCGAGGGCGGTCTGAGCCTGGTCGCCGTGTAAATGACTTATCCTCTGTCCACTGGTCCCAACACCTCTTCACAGTAAAATCAGAACGGCCTACTTCACGAGCTACTCGCCGAGCTGACCACCCAGCTCCCATCAACCTGATGATTATTCCCATCTCGAACTCTGACAGCTGCTCATATTGTCTTCGACGGCGGCGTAACGGCATGTCTACCTTAGCGTTTCCTTTGCAAAAGATTAATACACTCAAACAAGCTCTGCTTACCTGTTTTACACTCCAATGAGATGGAAATTCAACGCCCTCTAGTGGCATTACGCAATGCACAATCACGCTGCATTTCTAATCATTTGCATATCTGGCTGACATGTACCTTCATGCCAAGTTTCGTTACGATCGCACAATTATTTCTTGGTGCGCAAATTTTTATGGCAATGAGTGTAGATTCTACATGCACAATTTAAAAATAGTGCATTTTTTAGCTTTAAAGGAGACTTGGGTCCTTGAACAGAATAAAAGATGGAAATGGAAATTTTTTCGTTATTACAGGGGGTCTGTTGTATGTTGTATGGATTCTTTATTTATGTTCCATATGAGTTGCTATGTGGGTTTTAAGAGAGTTAATTTAAAGATCTTGTCTTATTTTTCGGTATTTTGCTTAAACCATCTGGCTTTGGAGATTGTTCTGAGGGTGGTAGATTGGAGGATCTCAAGGGTGTTGTTATTTGTAAATCCCCAGACTTGGCTTGCGTAGGCGATGAATTTCTTCGCACGGATTTGTATGGAATGTGAGAACTTTCGGAATTTTAAAACCTTTTGACTCTTAATCAGATATTTACTAAATAGTACGGAATTTTCTTGCATCACAGATTAAATTGGATAATTAAGGTTCCCATACTGCATGAAAACATGAACAAACAAAAAATATGTTTAATCACGATGCTTTGCGAAAATAGTACTTACGATTTACATAAAGAAGTATGACGATTTTTTTTGCTTCGCAAACATTTAAAAATTTGATAAATAAATATTGTGTTAAGTATTTCTTTAGTTGTCATTAAATCACATCCATCATAAAACCAAAAGAGTAAGTAAAAATGTGGTCAGTAGGAGCTAAATGCATCTTTCAATACCAATTATTTATCAAAAAAATTACTTAGTCAAACCAAAGACCTATTACAACCCAAACGTAGTATTTCTTAAAGTAATATCTATTGTTACATTAGAGATGGCTAATATATAGGTAACTTTCGTTTGCTGGCGGCTTTCTCTAGAAACTTAGTATTAAGTCCACGCGGAGGCATCACGTACTATTTAAGGCGTGTGCAAGTACGTGTACATAGTACATAGTGATGTCATAGACGACAGTTTGAAACCAATGAATTAGCCGACTTAAAATTTCCCCATGTCTTCTATTCCAGTAAAGGTTGCTAATATGCTACCCGGGCGTGCAGTTCATTCATGTGTAGCCTTCGGTGCATAGTATCGGGAGATATCGTTTTACCAATGGAATATAAATATATATATATACACTGCTGGCCACACAAATTGCAGCGCCAAGAAAGACAAGAGATATCACAACAAAATCATTGGCTACAAGTGGTCTTTTCCAACGAACCCGCTTTAATTTGAGGAGCTATGATGGCCGCATTTGTGTTAGACGCTATGCCGGTGAACGCTGCCTTCCATAGTGCGTTATCAAACGCCATAGTGGCCGAACAGCCGGAGTTATAGTCTGGGGTGCGATTTCGTATCATGGACGATTTCAGCTGCTCCGAATTGAAGGTAATCTGAATACAGGTACTTCCGTGACGTACTAGAACCCGAAGTCGTTCACTTCATTCAAGGCATCCCTTGAGCTATCTTTCAACGGGATAATGCACGCCCACATGCTGCAAGGAATGTTTGAGACTTCTTTACAGCCCAACACATGCAACTTCTTCCTTGGCCTGCTTATTCGACGGATATTTCGCCTGTTGAGCACTTGTGGGATTTTGTTGTTCTGCGTCTCGCTCACGATCCGCGTCCTACAGCTTCAAAAGACGAACTTTGGGGGCGCATATAAACAATGTGGAATTATCTTCCACAAGCAGACATTAAACATCTGTTTCATTCCATGGCACGTTGTAAAGCAGCACTTATTGCAGCGCGTGGTGGCTACACCAAATACTGATTTCGGACACTTAATATTATTTTTTTTGCTTCGAAAATTTATTCATCTATTTATACTTATACAAGCTGTTTGTGTATTAAATTTCATTTAATTCTGAAGGCTCCTTCATGTTGTTGCATTTTTTACAAACAGCAGTATATACACTGCTGGCCACCCAAATTGCAACACCAAGAAAGACAAGAGATATCACAAAAAAATTTATTTTGTAGATAAGATGTTGACCAAGTATCAAATGATTAAATTTATAGACTTCTGTGAAGTGTGGTTCCTGCCAAAATCAGTAGCCAGAGTAGTCGCCACTGTTGGAGATCACCGCTGCCACAAGCCTCGGCATTGATTAAAGGAGACTTTGGATGTGTTCTTGGGGTACAGCAGACCAAGCAGTTTCCACACGTTGCCAAAGTTGATCTGGTATGGCAGCTGGTGTTGTAATCTGGGTCAATCGTTGAGCAACCATGGGCCACATGTTTTCTATCGGCGAAAGAAAGGGAGAGCGAGATGACCAGGGAAGCAATTCAATCTGGCAATTGAAGAAGAACCCTTGGACGATGCGTGCCACGTGTGGTTGCGTATTATCCTGTTGAAATATGGCTGTAGGCAAGCCCTGAAGGTAAGGAAGGACAACTGGCTCCAACACCTCGGAGATGAAGCGCTGGCTGTTTAAAGTACCGACAACGCGTACTAGAGGAGTGCGAGAGTGATATCCAATACCGCCCCATACCATAATACCCGGTGCAGGACCAGTGTGGCGGTGCATAACGCAGCTGTTCAGCATCCTCTCTCTACGGTGTCTCCAGACTCGAATCCTTCTTTCATCGCACCATTGTCGGCGGAAACGTCTGTAGTTCTGCGTCACGGGTAGACGAATCAATGGACGCCTTGAGGACAGACCACTCTGCTGTAAACGGCGTCGAATGGTACGCGCAGACACTGGATGATGCGTTACAGACTGAATGTGATGTGCTATGGTTCGTGATGTGGCTGAGCGATCCGTCACTGTCATACGCACAATATGCCTGTCATCATGTGAAGTGGTGCACTGAGGTGGATGCGATCAAACACGTCGGTCCGTCGTACTCTCCTGCATCCAACGATCACATATCCGCATTACAGTTGTTTGGTTTCGTCCAACACGACTACCGATTTAACTGAAAGTTAATCCACAATCTCGGTAGGCCACTATCCTTCCTCTGTCGAACTCGGATACTTGATCAAAAGATGATCGCTGTTTTCTACGAGGCATAGTTGATCGTTTTTTTGAAAAAACCACAAGAAAAACACAATTGTCATACTTGAAATCGTCGAAATCTCCAAGTCTTAAATAGTGTTCTTTATTATTTATTATTGCCTTTTTGTTAAGTTTCTCAGGAACTATAATTTTTCATTTAAATTCATTAACACTAGTTGGCAAGAAAACTTCTTTTGTAGTTTTGCTGTTTGACAGCTCATTTAATCAACTTAATAGCCACCAGACCGTTTCCACTAAGTGTGTTTATCTTTGCAAGAATCAACACTGGAGCACCGTTGCATTATTTTCAGATAACTTCATGGCTTAAAACGTTTTTATCAAAGTTGGCTTATTTTGGGGAAACTAAGATGCTCCTCGTTTATCATCATGAAACAGGTAACGATGGTAGTTATTATCATGTTAAAATCTTCTTTGTGTTAAACTATAATTACAGAAAACCCATGAATATTAATTCTTATAAAACAATAACGAAAACCCCCGTTTTGGTATGCGTTGGACATTTTTTTGTGATGTGTGTAAAGGTTTCAGATGTAGAATTTAAGAAATGTACGGTTTTTCACTATCTTAAATTTTTTTGTTGTGATATAATTATCTTTAATTTTAAAGTTTAAATGTTGTTATTGAAATTCCTTCATAACGTATGATCAGAATACGTTTACGTCTGGATAAATTTAGTCACATTTTTATAAAAACAAATAAGTGTTACTTTTATTTCTGCTCAATTGTCAGTGCTAAACAGTTAATGTCTCTAGATTGGAGCAACTTACGTATGTTTTCATCCCTCATCATTTTGAAAAAGTCGGCATAAAGTGACAAAACGTTTGACACTAAAACCATAGGGGTAAGTAAGATTAAATATTTTCTATAACACGTCAAAAGACATGCATGTTCTTTATTCAATTTTAAAATAGATAATATCAGAATGGAGGAAAATAAAATTTATTGATATGCACACCATTTTCAAAAGTTATCTACATAAGTTCACGACTAACTGGTTTGATGTTGTTTGTTATCTTATATTGTGTTATTAGCACTCTACCTACTGAGAGACGATGCAGCGTGTCTTTACTTACCTACTAAAACGGTTCAGTCTGCTCGTCATATAAAATAAGGATCAACATAAGGAATAAAAAAAGTATAAGAGAATCCGATATAACTGTCTGAGTGCTTTCCGGCAGAACTTTTGACATCAGTATGGCTTTATTTTACGATCTTTAATGTGGAGTCATGTGTATGCCTCTAAGGTTACTGTACTTTTGAAGTTGTTGAATGAATCCAAATAACTCTTCAATACCTGATCCTTTAGATTCAAAGGAACATGAAATTGTCTTCGGCGCCGTTTTTTATGGCGAGAGATGGTTTATATCTGTGATCATTCATTTTGTTACAATATTTCTTTTTAAACCGATTTAAAACAATACTTACCACATGTTAAATATCTCTGTATATTAAAAAAAAGTTACCGCCGCCGCCGAAGAATTGAAAACTGGGTTGTTTATCTCGATTCTTAGACGGCTTCCCGAGAAAGTACGGTTCAGAAAATTAAGAAATTAACATGGTTTGTTCTTCAACGTGTTCCTTGGACAATTTTGAAAAAGCTTTCCGATGTGGCTATTAGTTTTACGGTTTATTAAGTCAAAATTGAAAAAGAAAAATTTCGAACGCATCTGAGCAAAAGACGCACACATTTTCAGTCGTGATTTTGTTTAGAGTACCTCTAAACGTAACTTTTTTCAGCTAATCGAGTTTTTTTAGAAGTTTCAATTTGGTTCCTCATAATAATTTTTTGAAATTCGGGGAAAATCGGGACATTTTTGTTACTTTTTTTCAAAAATTATCATACTTATAGCTTATAACTAATAGTTTTTAAATTGAAAACATCGCAATATACCTTAGAATGTACTCTTTTTTATGGTACAATTATTATTTAAATTGGTTAATAAATAAATTGGATGAAATCAAAAGTTGGTAGCACAATTATATGAATATTGGGACATTTTCGTTACTTCTTGTTAAAACTATCATATCAGCCGTTATTTTTAAAAGTGGTATACGTCCATTTTTTAATACATCGAAATACTTAAAGATTTGCATTTAAAATAATTTCAAAATAATGGCAAACTTTACTCAATATGGATGATGTTTTTAACTGTATAAACATGTTAACTTTTACTGTACAATAATAATTATTTAAATTGTTGAAGAAAATAAACTCATGTTTTTTTTTCAAAATGGACGTGTACCACTTTAAAAAAAACGACTCATATGTTGAGCTTAATACCATTATTTTTTAATTTTTAAAACATCAATGAAAAGTACTCTTTCTTATGGTACCATTATTTTTGAAAGGTTGCTAAAAAAAGTAGATGCACTTAAAAGTTGGTTACACAAATTGCGGAACTTTTAGATCATAATTTCCTATACAAAACTAAAAATGTCATATCTATTTTTCATACAATTAGTTTTAAAATTTGAAAATACCACATGGAAGCTTATAATACACTCTTTCGTATGATATATTTATTTTTAAAAGTGGTTCATAAGTAAATTCGATGCGATGAAAAGTATAATTTCGCGATAGTGTAGATATTTTTCTTTCCGTCAGTGCAAGATGAGAACGTCAAACGCTGTCGATGAAACCAGGGCCTGCTCGCTGTGACTTCATGAAGGAACGGAGGCTAGGCAGTGAGCTGAGGTTTCGCCGTCACAGTAGGATTCTGCGATAAGGTATATCCACACTTGTCATTTTCAACTTGCCTTTCAACGTTAAATTCAATATTCAATACAGCATGCGTCAACGCATGCGCTTAGAGTCATGCCCTTCACCTGTCCACACTCGTGCCTCACTTCAGTTTCAAGATGGATGAAGATGATGCTATTCTGTTAGGAGGAATCAGTGCGGCATAGTAAGTGATTAGTCAAGTAAATAAATGTATGAAATAAAGGCGAGCGATTTTGATGCAAGAATATTTCAAAACGCGTAATGAGCATTTATTAATTTACGTTAAAATTTATTATTATTCGTTGGGAGCACACGTTCAAACGCGATGGTTATATTTTCTTTGATTCGTATCGCTGGAATCGTTTGCACCTGTTTCCTGTTGCTCGCATCGAATGACAGCTGAATCTGCTTAAAATCGGAACGATATTTCCCCCGTAAATAAGTTGTTAAAAAAAGGAGAAATTAGTAGTGTTTCGCCGATGTTTTATACAATCGCGGGTCATTGTACGAACGCCTCTCATCTTGGATGCAGCTAACATGTATGCCTTCCTTTGCTAGTTGATTAAAGTCTTGTTGTTGCTGTTATACTTGAGTTAACCTTTCTCCCACCTGCTGATCATTATTAGAATTTAATAATAATTGGAATATTTCCTGTTATTCTTTAGACCAATACATGTGGTTATTTAGACCTTATGGGTGTTGTAGAATCAATAAAACTAAATTCAAAACACAATGTATAAAGTGGTTACTAAACAGTTGTAAATAATCGTCGTTACCGATTAGCTGGATTTCAAAATTTTAATTCTGAAATCAGAAGGTAAAACCTAATTGTGCATTTGGTAAGAACTTATAAATGTTTGAGTTAAATACGAATAATAATATTTCGTATAAACCATGCTTTTTAACTTAGATGACTTTTAGTTTACAAATAATTATATTAATAACTAAAGGATAAATAAGTTTTTAAACGCAGTACATTTATCATATCTCTCTTTGCTGGCTTAAAAATAAATTTGTTTCATATTCATCCTTAAACACCTTTAAACGTGCACCATAGCTAAGAAAATTTTAATAGATAAAACACTATGTTAAGATTACACTGGTAAAAAGCTTACACTGGTAAAAGCACTGAATAAAAAGCTTAATTTGTCAGTTTTTAATTCATTTCATTAAATATGTTTAATTAATGCCCATACACATAGTAAAATTTTATCTCCTCATATTCTTTCTTTAAGTCTATTTATGAAAATAAATACATAAAAAAAAGATTAACTCATGAAGTGTTTCAACAAACAATAATTTGAACACAAATATTTTAAGTGCAATGATAATAAAGTTAAAGGCTCCTGTGTTGTTATTTCCCTAGAGAAATTTATCAAATGCTCTTTACGAGTTTTTAATGAATAACGTTTTTAAATACTTTTTAATTTGATTTAAAATTTATTATGACGTTATTAATATATTTATTAATCATGATGCGTTTATTTTTTTTTCGTATAAGATTTACAGTGTATGTTACACAAACACACATACGACCTGTAGTCTTCTGTAAATTCAAGAGGTTGTTCGTTATTCATGATAACACACTAAAATAACCCCAAACACAACAACTTCGGTTCACCAAAACACTGCAAATTGAAAGTTGAAGCGTACAGAGATCCAAGGATGTTGGAACTGCATGCGCTACGCTGTGCGCTATGGAATACTGCTACTTCTGACTCATCTTGAGCATGCCTTGAAGCATGCGTCCCTTGCGTCGAGGTATGCGTTTAGTCACCATACCTCAATATTTTTGAATCTTTATGGTCTACATTGGAAAAAGTGCGTGATCGCTATCCACCGTCATCATTGTCTTCTGAACTTGCCACAGTCTTGCTGAAAGAACGGTACATGATTCCCTTGTTAAGTATACTGGAACTGCATTTATAAATTCGTGAATTCTGCAAGATCCTTTTAATGCCAACGGTTGTCCTACACCATATTAGGCAATGTTGCAAGTTTTTTATATGTTTCCATACTTTTGTCCAACCCTTGTGTTCTCAAACCCCCCCCCACACATATATACAAAAAAAATGAAAATTTTAAAGACAGTTAGATACAACAATTAAAATATATACAAATATAGCACACTGGCAGAGGAGTGCGCAAATGCTGCAACTATCTCTGTCAGGTAAATATTTATATCATTCACGTACCCAAGTTTACGAAAGAGCAAAATAAAAAACAAGGGTATTCAACCAGAAAACGAAATTAAAAACGGAAATTAAAACTATAAATCCTTTTCTTCTTTCTTTATTACTTTTCTTCAAGGATTTATTAATTTCAACAATTTGTATCGTAACTCATCACTAATTCTATTTCGTAATTTACTCTCTGTTATTGGCGGATTCGTTGGACAAAGTGGGTAGCGGCTATGGATGCGATCTTCTGGCTTGGTGTTGCCGGTTTCCCGAGGTTTATTGCTGGTTTGATTTAGTTTTTAATTATTTTAATGCTATGTTTTGTATATTTGCTTTTTTAATGGTGTTTGGGGGAGTATATGAACAATTTATGTTTCGTCTTGCGACTCATATACATACAAAACACCATACGGTGTTGTATCGGTCAGGCTCCTCCCTGATGAAGACCTGATTCGCCAACACTTTAATTTTTAATAAATTCCTTTTGGATTTTAGTTTTGAATTTCCTCTCGTTTCAAAAATTATGTATACAGGGTGTCCCTGAATTCAGGGGCCAAACTTTAAGGGTAAGTAAAATACATATAAAGAAGCATTTTTTGTATAGCAACATGGGGTCGGAAATGAAAAGGGCAGGTGGAAAAAACAAGAAATGCCAAGGAAATGAAAAGCAAAGAATCGTTTCTAACAGCAAAGATTCTAACAGAAAGATAATTCTCTAACAGCAAATAATCGTTTGCAGATCGCGTAATGCCATTCAAACTCAATAAAATTGTTTTGCATACGATTTGATAATGCAAACTAAATAAACGTCTACTAATCAATATTTTTCTTCCCAAAAATGCATCTTTTTTTTAAGCTACGTCACTAAACGTTTTTATCGTCTGCTCTAAAAATATTATGTAAGTAAAGAGCTTTTGTTCATTTCCTCAGCATATCTTGTTTTACCACCTGCACTTTTCATTTCCGACCCCATGTTGCTATACAAAAAATGCTTCTTTATATGTGTTTTACTTACCCTTAATGTTTGGCCCATGAATTCAGGGACACCCTGTATAAACCCTATTGAAATTATTGAAGACGAAGGTATTGGTGGATCAGGACGTCATCAGGGAGTTGCTTGACCCAGACAGCACAAAATGGTGTTTTCTACATATGAGCTGTAAAACACTAAAAAATTGCTAATTTACTCTCCAAACACCACTAAAAAGAAAGCATTTGCATAAGACAAAATATTATAAAAATAGTAGGAAGAAAATGAAATTGAACCCGTAACAGCAGTCGGGAGTCCGGAAACACCATGTCCGAAGTGGCGATTTTCAGGCATGGTGTTGTTGGAAAATTTATAGAAACGTCAACAGGAAGCAAGATCGAAAGAAGAGGAATCGAAGAAGACCCCGACATCGGATGCTGACCATGAACGATCTCCGCATCAGCGCTTCAAAATTGAAGTGGCACGCCATTCACATAATTTAGTCCAGCTTCGGCATCCTTTGTGCGTGCACTACGGTTCAGGTTTCCAATACTTCGACCATGTTGCGCTTTATAAATAACTAGACATTGCGTGGCCAGCACGGAGTTGCCCGTGACATTTCATTTCGAGTGGACATGTATGACAACTGCTCGCTAACTCCCGGTAATTGCTACGAATTCCTATTTGGTTTGTATCGAGAACCAAATGAGAATTCGTAACCTATTGGATAACAGCCATCAGGACGGTACCCGTGATGTTACCCATTGTCAATCCGTTGGTTACCCGCTGGCCATTGGTTACCCATAGGTTGCCGTTGTTTACCCATTGGTTACCCTTGGTTACCCATTGATTGCTGTTGGTTACCCATTTGTTACCATGGTGTTACCAATTGGTTACCCATTGACAACGCTCATTGTGAAATGCTGCCACATTCAAATTGTGAATAGATCCAATCGGCGTGATGTCGCAATCTCTTGCGAAAATATAAATATTTAATAGAAAGATTACTTGTTAAAAAAATTAACTGGATAAGGTATCTATCAGTTGTAAAATTATTCGCAGATTTGAGATCCGTTGAAATTTTTACTCTATCTTCAACAATCTAGGAGACTGAAAAAAAAACTACATAACTTCAGTTAAAAGTTTTGTTTACTTGGCTGAAAGCGTTCAAACGGAAAACTAAATTCTGAATCTGACATATTTTTTTATGTTGCTTTTCTGAGGAAAACAATAATAATTAAATACGTCATTAAATTCATTTCAAAATGTTCTAGATTAAATTTTAAAACTCGGCAAGACAGCAAAATTGCAAAAAATTCGGACTACCTGTGTGAAAAATTTCATTATTGTAAGTGTCGTAGATTCGTCCGGACTTTGGTCTCAGACAGAAAAAAACAAACACTTCATTTTATAATAGTAGAGAAGCGGCATAAAATATGAAACCTAAATATTTAATACTTGTTTAGATATCGGATTTCAAAGTTTGGAAATTCCGCAAAATTTTCAAAATGTACAAATATATGCATACTAAACATAAAAAAAAAACTATAGAAACATCAACATAAAGGAATATTGAGGGATGTGGATTCCAAGAAGATCCGGACATCCGATGCTGAGCTTCAACCGGCTCGGCAAGAGCGCCTCAAATTTTAACGGCTCGACGCTCACATTATTTAGTCTAGCTCCAGCCTATTTTATGCTAGCACAACGTTTAAGGTGTCATTTGTATCGTTTCTTTGCGCTTGATACATATATATATATATATATATAATAGTAACAATAAAACTTAAAAACTTCATACTTGTTTAGATATTGGACTTCAAAGAAAGGAAAACCTCAAAATTTTCACATTTTTTAAATATATGCATACATAATAAATACCAAAATAACTATAGAAAACTTTCCAAACGCTTCCTTTTATAATAGTAGAGAAGCGATATTAAAAATAGCACCTAAATATTTAATACTTTAAATATAGGACTCTAAAAATTTGGAATTTCGTAAACATTTCAAAATATACAAATATATGCATTCTAAACACAAGAAAATTTATAGAAACATCAACATGAACAAACATTGAGAGATGGGGAATCCAAGAAGATCCCGACATCCGATGCTGAGCTTCAACCGGCTCGGCAAGAGCGCCTCAAATTTTAACGGCTCGCCTCTCACATTATTTAGTCTAGCTACAGCCTATTTTATGCTAGCAAAACGCTTGAGGTGTCATTTGTATCGTTTCTTTGCGCTTGATACATAATAGTAACAATAAAACCTAAAAACTTTATACTTGTTTAGATATTGGACTTCAAAGAGTGGAAAACCTCAAAATTTTCACATTTTTTAAATATATGCACATACATAATAAATACCAAAATAACTATAGAAAACTTTCCAAACGCTTCCTTTTATAATAGTAGAGAAGCGGTATTAAAAATAGCACCTAAATATTTAATACTTTAAATATAGGACTCTAAAAATTTGGAATTTCGTAAACATTTCAAAATATACAAATATATGCATTCTATATATAAACACAAGAAAATTTATAGAAACATCAACATGAACAAACATTGAGAGATGGTTAATCCAAGAAGATCCCGACATCCGATGCTGAGTGTCAATGGGCTCAGAAGAAGTTCTTGGAAGTATAGTCGTCGCACCTTCAAGGTGAACAAATGTCTGATACGAGTGCTGCTCCAAGTACCTCCACCGTTAAGGTCGATGAAAATAGTATATCTGATCACATAAACGTTTTATTATTGGATGACTGAGTTCAACCCATAGAGGCCGGTAATGAGCCACAAACTGTAACATCAACAGCGAGTGCACCAATTGTGATATATACGCGGAGCTATGAATATTTGACGTGTGCTAAGTTCTTTCACTCTCATTCACCATATGGCATCGCTTACGACGTAGTATTCTACGCTTTAAACCTAGCCACAACCTGTAACATCAACAGCGAATGCACCAATTGTGATATATGTACGGTGCTATGAACATTTGACGTGTGCTAATTTCTTTCACTCTCATTCACCATATGGCATAGCTTACGACGTAGTATTATACGCTTTAAACCTAGCGGCCGTGTCACAACACAGCCCTATCTGTATTTTCACTCCAAAAAAGTGTGCATATTTTGTTTTAGAAATGTCTGTTACTTGTTGAAGCTATTTCAAAGGATTTTGGTACCTATTCGTTGAAGGAGTTTTTTATACTTTTAACCATATCAGCTATATTAAAATATATAGACGAGCAAGTAGTACTTAAACTACTTATTAAAGAGTTGTTTTCACTAAGAAGTATTTCGCGAGAAGGAAGGAAAATACAAACAAGCAATCTGAAAAAGTGAATTCCAACATTTAAAACGTATGTAGTTGAACAAATCACAGATACTTTAGAACAATCTTTGAAATCACTCTAGTTGCTTTGTGTCTCTGATAAGCATAGTTATAGTCAATTACTAGCTAATCATTTTTCGAAATTGCTGTCACAAATGGTCGGAACTTAAACCCATTACTTGACATCTTGTATCATTGTTGCAATTTACTACCGAGTACTCTCAAGAGTTATTGGACCTTCCACTGATTCTAGGAATACGTTACAGTTTCTTAAGACTGTTATAATTCGACGACCAGATAACATGATAGTGAGGCAAATCTTTATTAAGGTGGGCCGAAAAACAATTTTTTTCGAAATCGCTATTCTAATAGTGCGGAAAGGGTTCTCTCTGGGTTCAATAAACACAATGTAAAATATTTTTTTGGTTGAATAATATCTTCTTTCCCCGCATCTTACTTGGGTTTTGGAAATTTGGGTAAAAATTGCAATTTTTACTCGGCGTAGCAAATATAATTATTTTTCAATATTGCTATTTTAATAGTGCGGAAGAAGTGCACACTGGGTTAAATAAGAAAGGTGTAAAATGTTTATTCCATCGAATAATATCTTCTGTTTCCGCATCGCAATTGAAATATTGCAGTTTTTGAAGAAAGGTGCACTTTTTTATGTGTTATAGAAATAAATCAAACATGAAAAATAGATGGGTACAAACCCTATTTATTGCTATACTGTGTTGTACATTTGATTATATTCCCTGAAAATTATTAAATAATAGCTGAGTCGCAATATATTAATATAATATTTGTTAAGAATATTGTAACTATGGAATGTTATGGCATGCCAATACCAAAAGTTTACTTACACTTAATCAGTAGGAAGAGGCTGGAAATCAACCATATGATCAAATTAAGGCACAATTGATCGGGAAAAGAATGTGGATCTAGTGAACCCGTTTCTACTTTGAAACCCATAAACCTTAGCGGATGCTTCTGTCACTTACTTGACACACCGTTCAGCTGCCTGCGTGTGACATGGACAGTGAACAAAGTCCAATTCTGTATTTTTCTAATCACGCACAATGGACCTAAATACGGCAGTGGATATATCACGGAAGATTGGAGTATAAGTAATAGTAATTGATAACCATTCAATCAATTCCATTTAATCAGCAGCTTCAAAATTCAGTTTTGGTGGGAGAAATACACGTACTGACATTTCATTGGAAGATGACTCTCTAATTATACTAATAAATAGACTATTTAATACGTCGTGCAGCAAGTTCTCTGATGTGCGGTCTTTCATCCTTCATCATACACAGGAAGATATTCTCAGGATGAACAAAGAACGAATTTCGACAAATTACTCCATCAACGACGTCCTTGAGGTCTTGAAATAAATACCTGGATCTAAAAATAGTAATTCACACATGCTTAGCTCCATCTTTCAGCGAGTATTTAGACATTATATTAAATCAGTTTGGAGTGTAAACTTTCATAACAAACTCAGCGAATTGTTTAAACTTCGGAGAAGGTTCTGGAGAACTAACATATAGTCTTAGAACTCAGTTCTCTGTTGTTAGCCAGCGTGAATGTGATAATGGACCAAGACTGCGTATAGCCAGTTCATCAGAACAATTACCCAATCGTATCGCTTGAGATATTTCTGGAAAGTACATTTGATCCTTGCTTAAGTCACGTCTATCAGTTGTTGGTAACACGCCGTCAATAATTTCTTAAGTTGTCACTGTCAAAGTTCCACATGTAAGGAGCGCCTTCCCAATATTACCAAAATAGGATTTGGGGCCATTTGTTGGCCCATCCAACGTTTCAAACAAATACCTCAGATTTAGTTCATTAAAATGTAGGAGACATATTACCCAATGCAGAAGTTTACCAAGCTTCAATTCCAAACACCGAATTTCCATCCGGTATTAACAGATGAACAATCACAGTCAATTGCCAGAAGCTATGAAAGATCTGTAGTGATCCCTTCAAAATATCTGATAATAGTCCAGTCAGAATCAGTTTTTCAGTTTTGCGGTGCCAAATGATGGACTCAAATGAGTTATGTAACGTGAATCCGATTCTTTAATAAGAGATAGATGTTCCTCTTTTGTTTTTCTCGTGTATCTTTAGTATCTACTCTATCTTCTATCAATGTAGAATCTTTACGACCATCTAAATACAGCCCCTTTAACGGTATGCTTCAGCTTCACTTTAAAGCTCACAATTTTAAATCGTTTCTTACTTTAGTCTTTTCCCAAAGCAGCTTGTTTTTGTCAACCACCAAATTTGAGTTGTCGCTAGTTATGATACCGACATCGTGAAGAACACTTGAATCAATTGCAGCCACATCCCGGTCCGAGATTCCAAACCTATCGGCAACCACAGCAGTTGAAGGGAGACCAAGTTGCATTTGTGATGATTTAGATACAAACGGAGTTAATTGGAGATTAAACGGTTTAATGTCGATGGTTTGTAAATGTCCAGCTTTAAATCTACTTCAGATATATCTGCAGAGGAATGTGATTTGTGAACACGCCTACCCTCCTTTCACTTCTTGTCAGATACAGGCAGCATGAAAAGACAAGAAAAAGTGAACTTTTCTTCAAAAATAGCAACATTTCAATTGCGATGCAGGAACAGAAGACACTATTCGATCCAAAAAAATATTTTACACTTTTCCTATTGTGCCTGCCTATTTCCTATTCCGTTCTACCATTGGAAACAGCTGTACAAGTAAAAACCATTGAATGAACGGAATGCTAGAAGAAGGAATATCATTGGAGTCTAAATAAAACCTAGTAACACCACGTCTGTTAAACGTGGTACCACCTTATGCCCATAAAACACTACCACCACTAAATTAACAGAAAATTCCACCCTTACTGTTTACGGAATAGTTTATTTCTTTCTTTGTTATGCTGGAATGTTAAATTTGTATTTTCTTCATACAGTTGTATTCTGTGGCACACAGGGACAAAATTTTGATCTCAACAAAAAAAAAGTTCCATTTGTTAAATACCTATTTTTATTTGTTTTAAACTGAAAACTATTCTTCCTCACAATGAGTTGATGTTCTTATGCGTAAACCTTAAGCGAAACTTTACAAAGTATAAGCAATATATATACTTATAAAAGAAAACACTATTCTAAGATAATTTTAACCCAAAGCTAGATCATGAATATCTTCCAGTAAGTCAACGCCTTGAGGAAAGAGGGTCCTCTAATTATGAATGTACTCAAGACAGGACCGATGAAGTTACAGCACAGGAGACACAAAATAAATTTAGTGAAACTGCTTCCGTGTTGAAAGATCATTACTTGTGCGTCGAACTTCACTCGACAGTTTTGACAAATCATGCTTGTTCAGTAAACTGTGTGACTTAGACTTGACAAATAAGTTTCAAGATTAGGTTTTAAGAGAGTATACTCCATGGCATTCAGTCACTCACACTTTACTAGAATGCATGAGCTCATTAGTCAAGAGTATCGTTTCACCTGGTATACAGAAGTTATTTTAGGGAGCGTAGTAGATAAATATTTTAGTTGAAATTTATGGTTTCAGAGAAGAGTTTTATCAACAACTTATTGTTAACGAGTCAAGCTTCATGCATGTCCGAAATTAAATTTCTACTGCCCAATAATGGCTTACAAGGGAATTGTTTGTTAGGCATTGACGAAATGAGCTAGTTAAAGAGATATTACTTCATTTTTTCCGCTCACTAAATAAATGTATATAATTGTATTATTCGGTCTATATATATATATATATATATATATATATATAGACCGAATAATACAATTATATACATTTATTTAGTGAGACAGTTATAACACATTTGGTTAGAAAGGAATTAATAAATATAAATACAAGCTATACTGAATGTGACACATTGCATCATGCATTATTCAATTTCAGTGACATTTTAGTACAATATAATCCAACGTAAAGTTCAAGTGGTTGGATAAGTAAGATAACGTACGGTCAATTATATTAATGGCACGTTTAAGTACTAGATACATGTGAAATAATTCAAGTTCCTAAGATACACGTAGATAGTTACTCATACTCTAAAGTTACTTACTAGCTTTTAAATATAATAACCAATATTTAATTTTAATGGAGCAAACTCAAATGGTGAATAGCTTTATTAATAAGGGTTCAGTCCCGGTAACTATAGATTCATGGCCTAAATAATTAGTTATTCCTAATTGTGATGATGATTGTAAAGTGGTGGCATATTAGCAAGTCACACTAATCTGAGGAATTGTTATACAAATGATTAAAATTTTAGTCGCATAATATGTTCAAATAGAATTTTAGTGGTTTGCATAGTGTTCACTCATTGCTACGACTTAACGATGGATATTTGTTTTCCTAGACTTGTAAGTGCAAATACTCCTGCATGTCAATGAATACATTTGAAATCAATAGCTAAGTATATATGCTTAAATACTCACTGTAATCTGTGTAAACAAATGAATCGTAAACGTATTGATACAATATGCACACACATATATTTGAAACATTGCTTACTTAACGAAATTAACTCTGCTAGCAGAAAATGTAGAAACTGAAAATAAATATTGCAAGTACAAATATGTGTAATAACTAAAAAAGTGAATATGTCTATAAATATTTTCGAGTAGGTTCCTAATTTAGTTCAGGATGAATATTCCATCTGGTCACTTTTCGGGAGATCAATGTATATGGAAGATTTGCTTAGGACACACACACACACAAAGCGTTTCTATTGAATGCATAGAGAAAATACACTTTGTAAAAATTGAGGCATTTATTAATATAGTAAGGACAATACAAAAATACAAAAGCACTCATCTACTCTCTTCAACACTATTCCGATTCCTTTAAATTTCAAATTTATTTTAATCTTATTATTTTTATGGTAACACAATAAACATGTTTAATTAAATAATTAAAAGTGCATTTACTAATATCATAGCTTGAGAGTGGTTAATGAAAAACATATCAAAGCACACCAATATTTGTATGTACGCTAGTAGCGCTCACATGCGTATAATACAAATTATATTTAAGAAGCGCTTTTACGTTCTCACAAAGATATCAAAGCAGTTTCCTCAAAACGCTTTAAAATTTGAGGTTGTCCTTTGAGTTATTTTAATAACAAAATATTTAATTTACAAAACTGAATTAAAGAAGGGGTTAAAAGGATTAATTTATGTACGTCAAGGTTATGGATAGGTTACCATAAGCCACATTTATATTCATTATTTGTCATCGTCTAGATAATATATCACGCGGCTCAATCAACAAGATGCAATACTTTAAGAAGCTATGGGATAATTTGTTTGCCACTTTCTTTAAATTGTTAAAACTAAGTGCATGAAATTTCTAGTAACAGTGAGGCTGCTAATGGTGCTTACAATTTATACTTCAGAGTATATTTAACCTTCTCAATGGTTGTCACAAAGAGGTACCATCATTTAATGAAACAGAAACCAAATCCAACAAATATTTCCAAGCTATTTTTCCATAGAATAACCAGTAATATCCTGATGACGAGATATTTTGTCATTTGAAAATACGTTGGAATATCTCATGGAAACCACTTGGATTGTTAATATCCTCTCATTTGGTTTTAGAAAACCTAAGAGGGCTCTTGATAGTTGAAACAATAAAGATAGATGAATATTCACATGTAAGGTGTTTTCTCTACACTGTATGAACAAAGGAATTTTAACACTGCATGTTTCTTCTGAAAAAGTGCTTTATTATTATATTTAGTAACGGGTAAGCCCTATTGTTGCTTGTATATTAGAGCTGAAACTCGTCAAGCCGTACATAACACAAGTTTACTGTAGGTCTGGGGAGGAAAAGTTCGGCTTGCCTCTTGCAAGACTGTGAGAAGGTATTGTTGTGAAGGTGGGCGTGAGTGGCGATGTCGTACTCGTCGCTCCAGTATGTCCCCTAAGTGTTCGATCAGATTTAGTTCGAGGCTCTGTAAAAGGTCAATCAATCAAATTCACTTTATTTTCAAGAAACCAGTCCAGCACACGTTTTGGAGTATGAAATGGAGCTCGATCCTGTAATAAGAAAGAACCATCATCGTCGTAGTATTGACATAGTGTAGGCAATGCCGAATTATATAGAATGTTGAGGTACACGACAGTGCTCATTAAGCAATTTTTCTGTGTCCTAACCGGGAACACAACTCACACTAAGATGGATCCACCACCGAATTTAGGCAGTGTCCAAATACTTTTGTCCATACAGTGTAGCTTTCGCGAATAAAGTTGTCTTCATCCTGTTGGAAATTATGCACCCAACAGGTCTTTGCAAAATATGCCTTGTCTCACAAATACAGATAAGAAAATAAGCATACATTATGTAGGTTACATAGCATAACACACGATTTGCAGTAAGACATGCAGTGTCCAAATAATTAGTATATATAGTGTATATTTTATATTTTAAAGATATATGTTTTGAGCACTGACTGAAATGACTCGGTGTTGTAATGAGCGTTATGTAGTTGAAATGAAAATTTTAAAAATATATTAAAAAGTATCTTTAAGACTTTAAGGAACTGAAACTGACCAGAATTTTGTATTGGGTCATCCGGAAAGTTCTGCGTGTTTTCAAATCGAAGCTAGCTTTATTATTATTATTTTGATACCGGTGATAAGGAGTTACCTTGATTGAACATATGTTTAAATTAGGTATTTTTTGCTTACACTGCATAATTATAGCATGTGTTTTGGCATAATTTTTGTTTCACTGCATTGTTAAGAATGGAGAACCAAAAAGTTGATTTTCATCATATTATGCTCTTTTATATTAAGAAAGGAAAAATGCTAATTAAAAGATGTTATCTCCGATTATACACGTTACATAGTTCTGGAACTAGCACACAGTCTAAATATTCCAAAAAGTACAGTTCATGATCTGAAGAAGATTGGATATGTACGCCGGTACAATGTATGGGTATACCATACTTTAAACACAGCTGAATATGCTTGCTCGAATTTCGGCATGTGATTCTTTACTGAAACGAAATGGAGAATCTCCTTTTTTGAAACGGCTCATTACTGGAGATGAAAAGTGGATACTATACAATAACGTCACAATGAAAAAATCACGGGTAAGTCAAATGAACCTCCCCAAGTAACATTTAGTGAGGGACTGAATTCAATTAAAGTAATGCTTTCTTTATGGTGGGACTACAAAGGAATTGTTTATTATGAATTGTTGCCACAAAATCAGACCATAAATTAGGAAAAATAGTGTTTTCAAATGGCAGTATTAAAAGCAGAAATTGAAGCAAAGAGGCCAAAACTCACCAATCGTCGAGGTGTTGTCTTCCAGCATGACAATGCTCAACCCCACATTTCGCTGAATGTCAGACGAAGACTTATTGAGTAAGGCTGGGATCTGGCTGGCCAAGGAAGTGCTTGACAAGCTTGAAGACAGTTCATAGCAACACTTGCCGTATGTGGTCTGGCATTGTCTTGCTTAAAAATAAGCCCAGGGTACTGCGAAAGGAACGGTATCAAAATAGGTCTCAGAATGTCGTCTACATATCGCTGTACAGTAAGTTTTCCTCTAATGACGACCAAAGGGGTCCGGCTATCAAGGAAAATGGCACCCCAGATCATAACTCCTTGTTGAGGACCCGTGTGGCGTGCAATAGTGAAATCACGATCGGCACGCTACCCTGGGCGTTTCCAGACACGTCTTCGATGATCGTCAGGACACAGTTGGAAGCGGGATTCGTCACTAAAGACTATACGTCCCCAGTCAACATCATTCCAGCTTGATCGAGCCAAGCACCACTGTAATCTGGCTCGAGAGTGTGCAGGCATGAGTGGCAGGTGGCGTAAAGGTCGGTGCGAGCGTAGATTTCGCACTCTCAGCCATCTGTGAATAGTCATGGTGGACACTCGTGTGTTGGTCGCACGACTGATGGTTGATAGCGATGAATCAGGCGCTGTGACAGCTGATCTGACAATCACTCTGTCCTCGTGATCTGTTGTCGCCCTACGTCGTCGCATCGCTTCGACTCACATGACGAGCGGTTCTCCGATTTGCCCAACCTACCTCTTTCAATCCAATGATACGACCTCTTTCAAACTCTGAAAGTTGCTCGTAATGAGCTCGAATCCTGCGGTGAGGCATTTTTTCAGTGGTTGAAATGTATCCTAAATCGCTATGCAGCAGAAATTGTTAACAACAGTTCAAGAACAACTCCTTATATACATCTGCTGGATGCGCAGTTCCGATGCGCTGGAGATCGCACTATTCATTCATTGGACACCAAATTTGAATCATTTGCATATTTGGTCAAAACATTTTTGCATACGAAATTTCAAAGCAATCGGATGATTCCTTCTTGGTGCGTCGATTTTTTTGTTATAGAGTGTTAGTAGTAATGCTGTTGCTTCGCGGGACGGAAGTGACGTCATCAAAAGGGGGCGTGGCTTAGTGACGTCACAGCGTGACATCATCGAAACCGGAAGTGACGTATTGATGGTCGAGTTGAGGTGTAGGGGGTCCTGCTGCTGAATAAAAACATTAAGGTCGAGTGGAGTTGAGTTGTTACTTCTGGTTTCAGGTTTTTATAGTTTATCTATTGTGGAATGGCAACAGGGCGGGGCTGTTAGTTTCGGTTTCAGTTTGGGACTTGGGATTTTTTTCAGAGTATTGACTGTGACGTCATGTTGAGTTAAGTTGGGCTGTCAGATTCCTGCTTCTACTACCTTTTTAAATAATTTCTATTTCTTGGAATGGAGTTGAGTTGTTTTATTTTCATTTTTTTGAATTACATCTAAGTTACTTTACTGACGAATGGCAGCAGGTAGTTTTATTTAATTGGGAATGGCCATTCTGTGACGTCAGATTACATGTTAGAACATTTAGGTACCTAATCACAGCGATTTGTCTACGAACGTAAGCGCAGAGGAATACAAGGCGAGGAGTGACGTTGTGAATGACGTCACAAGAGAATTACACATGACTAAGAAGTATGTTTTTGCACGTGTAGGTTAAATAGAAGGAACGGACGTATACAAGGAGTCATCAATAAAAGTGATTCATAAGAAAAATAAAGATTAGCTTAAACTACTGAAGTACACGTGTTGTGGTATCTGAAAATGTTAGGGACCAAACAAAATAAAGTGATTATACTATTTGATAACTAAGAGGCTTTTAAAAGCATAATTGAACTTGTTTCTTGGGTCTTTGAATAACTGCTTCTCTGGATTTTTGTCCTTCTACTGTTTTTAGATATATCATGAATTCTAGTGATATTAGACCTGCAAAGAAAATTCGAACAGACAAAGAACAGTGTTTTCAGAAATACTGTAAAGATTCTTTATGCTATGAATATGGTAAATTGTTTGCGGATTGTGTTGGTTGGTCATATTTCCGTCGATTGGTAAACGAATTAACGTATTTAAAGAAAGAGGAAACTACTATAGAAATTTACGGTAAGAAACATACTGTGCCTCGACAACTTGTAGCATACGGGGACGAAGGTATAAGCTATACCTTTAGTGGATCTTGTATTGCAGCCAAGCCCTGGTCTCCTTTACTGTTGGAAATAAAGGGTGAAGTGGAACGAATAATTGAGGCAAGATTTAATTTTGTGTTGATGAACTATTATAAAGATGGTAAGGATTCTATAGCTGCACATAAAGACAACGAGAAGGACTTGGATCATAATGCACCCATAGCATCTGTTTCATTTGGACAAAAAAGACAGTTTGTGTTTTCTAGAAAGAACTACAACTCTAATTTTAAAAATTGTGTCTTTTACAATGCAAGACCTGAAATGAAATTTTATTTGCTATAAATATTTATGTTTTTTTAATTGAGATGCTTTCACTTAAACACTAATTATGCATTAGATGCTATAGCACATATTTTATTGCAGATTTTATTTTTAAATAACGTACCCTTAAATAAAAGTACAAAAATCTTTTTTCTTTTATTTGAAAACTTTGCAAGACCCATACTATGAACTTGCTTCCTTGTAAATTTTTTTAATTGAACCAAAGAAAACTCACCCATATACCACAGAAGTACAACACGGGACTTACAGAAGTAAGTTGATTAAACAAAGAAACAGTGGAACAAAGTTAATTAAACTTACAAGATTTGATGACCTTAACAAATGAGTAGAAACGCAGATGACTCCTTGTACATTTGAAGAAGGTATAATTGTATTAAAATCAAACCATATGTTATTTTTTAATTATTATTTCCTAGTCGTATAATTTTTTTTAAATAAATCTGGCTAAAATTTAGTGATTCAATTTTTTAGATTTACAAATATTAAGATGCTTTTACACAAAAATTAGATACTATTACACATATTTTAATAATGATTTTGAAAAAATACGATTGAAACATATAAATTAGCTATTATTACAAATTTTTAAATGCAGATTACAAAAAAAATATTTTTGATTAACAATTGAGACATTTAGCAGTTTAATTTCTTGAAGCGTGTTTTTATGTAAGAAAAAAAATTAAGAAGAAACCTGTAAAAGTAAAATATTTTTTTTACCTTTAGTTGAAACTTTGCAAAACCCATACTATGAAGATGTTTACTTGTACATTTGAAGTAGTCCAAAAAGAATATTAATAAACTTTTAGTCCTTGAAGTTCTAAATAAAATGTTCTTTTTTCTAATGCTCTTGCAAACCATACATTTTACTAAACATATGAACTTATTTTTATTTATTTGAAAACCTTGTGTATGTTATGTAGTTTAAATTTGCAGAGCCAAATGCCAATTTTGTACAAGTATTTTACAAGATACTTTGTATAGGTCTTTTATAATTTTAGATGTACTACATTGCTACGTTAAATGGATAGTAAGTGGGTTTTTGTGATTTTTGAAAATAATGTGTACATTTAAGGCTGCTAAACAAAATAAATTATTGCCCTTTCTTGATAGTTAATGCATAATCTAAAGATTTACTCACACCACTGATAGTTTTACACATGAGTAAAATTTAAAAAACAACGGAAAATTTTAAATACTAATTAATTTTTAAATGAACAAATATCATTGAAATAATGTTTAAGTATGAATTTTATGTATTCTTCAAACAATCTCTGCAAAAAACAAATTGTTCTAAAACATATTGAAAAATAATTCTAAAACATATTGAAAAATAATTCTAAAACATATTGAAAAATAATTCTAAAACATTTTGAAAGAAGTCATACTGAAACAAAGTAAACTATATAACACTTTTTAATTGAAAAAAAACCACAGGATTCATATATTTTACACAAAGTAATGCATTATAGTAAAAACAAAAGAACGTATTTTTTACATGCCTGCATTTTTTAAGAGACAAATATTTCCTATGAGCCAGTTATTAAAAGTACATCGAATTTTGGACACCCAAAGTGTTCCAAGTTGATGTTTGGAATATTCAAGGCATCTAAGCGTTGTTTCTCAACACAACCACCTTTTTAAGCAACTAGGTACTGAGAGACACTCTTTGTCTGCTTGTACAATTCCAAAAGTTTATAGTCTAGACTTTCTAAGGGATACACGTTTTCCCATGCTATGGGACAGAAAGGATGTCCACACACGTAATTTTTAACATATCGCACAGTTTTTACTATCTTTGACACTAAGTTTATACTTATAAGGCGATAGGTTAAAACGAATACTCGCAGCTACTTGTGATTTTATAGCGATGTAACCGTATTCACGTACTAAGAAACCTTCGTTAGTTTGAAATCCATCAAAATCCACAATTGCGCAAATGTTAAACATTGCTATTCAAAAGCGTTATATGCTCGTGGAAAAATAATTGTAAACTGGAGACACAAAGAACTGAACTATATATAGCACCATACACTTACTAATCAGTAAAGTTAATCTTATTTTAGTCTTTTATCTTTTGTGAGTAACAATAAACTCGTAAGTTAAGAATGTACTCAGAAAACACGTGCTTGTGATAACGTGACAAGTAAAGCTTTACGTTGTAATACAGGATTTTAACAAAAGGGGGTATGCTTAAATGTGCATGTAATTTGTTCTTTTTTGGCTCTATCACGTAGATGAGTTGAATACAATTCAATTCGGTGACTAAATTTGAGCAAGAAAAAAAAATATGTAACCAAGTATAATTTATACTCGAGGAACTTGTTTTTTTACTTTCTTTAAAGTATACTGATTTCTCTTGATTATGCTATTTTATTTTTCTAAATTTACATCAGTAAATTGAATTACTTATTTATGGGCTCAAATCTTTGCCTTTTGTTGAACAGAAATTAGTATCTTTGACTAGTATCCGATTTTTTAAAATTGACGAAGATAACCTTTATGAGGGGATTTAATTCAATAGGCCCTATAATTTTACACTTAAGAGTAACAGAGCAGTATAGTTTTTAGGAAAATGAATAACCATTATGTAAATTTGAAGCCAAAATTTCCAAGCATGTCTATGCTTAATAAACGCCTATCTACGTTTAGAGATTGGCCACGCACAAACTTTGACATTTGGGACCTGGCCGAAAACGGATTGTTTTATACGGGTGTATCGGACAGAGTCAGGTGTTATTGGTGTGGCAAAGGGCTTGAAAATTGGCAAGAAGAGGATGTAGTGAGACACGAACACGTAAAGTTTTATCCAAAATGTTTGGTAGCCCAGCAACAGCAAATGATTGCTGACCCTAGATCAAAAAGAACACCAACAGATGAAATTGTACAGGTGGATGAAATCAAGAATAATACCAATGGTTTAATAAAACCCTATGTAAAAAATTACCCCTCAAACAACGACAAGGACGTACGACTTTGTAAAATTTGTTTAGAATCCGAAATGGATGCTACTTTACAGCCTTGCGGGCATCTGGTGACATGCATGAGATGTACGAAAGGTCTCTTAACGTGTCCTATGTGCCGAACCAATATTTTACATAAAATTAAAACGTACATTTGTTACTAAACGTTATCTATCATTTATCAATTCAAGTAGTAGATGCAATTTTTAGTGACTAACTGAACATGACGTGAAAGAATTCCATAAGAGTGGTATTTTGAGTTTAATGTTATTAAAGTAATACATGTGCGGCAGCAAAAAGACTAATAAGGAGGTTCGATACTTCTAAAATAATTATAAGACTTTCTATCAAGGACTTGTGGTAAAATCGTGTAGGAAAGACTTATACCTCTTCTAAATATATTAAATATAATAACTATTTTACTTATCTGTTGTTTGTTCATTACATGCTAAACCTATTTTGAATAGAGGAATTTTAAAGTGCCTTAAAAAGGAGTTACAAATTGCTTAAGAAAGATGTGTGTAAAAGTACTCTGTTAATGTAAGAAAGCTGGAAATAAATATTGATATTTTGAAAAAATTTTCCTTTTTTATTTTCTAATTGATTTTTTACTTCATAACTTTTTCTTTTTTTATTGTTCTTAATAAACTTTATTTTGCTTTTTCCTTTAAAAAAAAAAAAAAGAACACCTTAACTTATATTTTTTGTTACTGCTTAACTTTTTATTTTCTTTTACTGTTAAACAATTTTTTTTTTACGGTTAAATTTTTTTTTGCTGTTAAACTTTTTTGCTACTTTGTTTTGTTACTACTTAACTTAAAAAAAAATTTTACTGTTTAATTTTTTTAATTGTTTAACAGTTTTTTTAACATTATCAAACAAATACTATAATTGTTGTGTAGAATATTTTTTTTTTGACAACACTGGATTGAAGATAAAATATTTATTGAAAAACATAAGAATCGATAAAACAGTTAATATAATTGTTATAAGATACATATCTTACAAGTCTTGTACATACATTTCTCTAACAGTATTAAAAATATCTGTTGTATTCAAATTCTCAAAAAAAGTTGCCCTCTAATATTATGTCATAAAGTTTAATATTTTATTGCTCTCTCTTACAAAATTAATAGCAAACTCTTTCAAGTTAACAGCACATAAAGCAAGGGTGAAATATTCGCAAAAGCGTTCGTCAACACTCATCTTCATGCAAGCATGTACAGATTGATTGACAATTTCATTCTTACAACCTAAGCAATCATAAAGAATAGTAATATTTTTTTACCACAATTTCCTTTAGGCACTTGCAGAGAGAAGCTATAACTTCACTCCAACAATCAGATTTATCAGTATTACTGCAGTAAAGTTTGTAGCTTTCACCAGGTAAACCATTTTTGATTTCCATTTTCACATAGTATGGCAGCAAATACGTCAAAAGCGATATTTTCAATATATATGACACACAAGCGTAAAATTCGCATAATTTAAAGTACTGATCAGAATTCATAAACACACACACACACACACACACAATGGGGCGAGAACTGAAAACAATTTTCTTTTTTCTGAAATACACGTTGTAAAACCAAGTTCATTTCTACCTTTCTAAAGCGTCTGATGCTGAAAAAATGAACTTGGTTTTACAACGTGTATTTCAGAAAAAAGAAAATTGTTTTCAGTTCTCACCCCATTGTGTGTTTATGAATTCTGATCAGTACTTTAAATTGTGTGAATTTTACGCTTGTGTGTCATATATATTGAAAATATCGCTTTTGACGTATTTGCTGCCATGCTATGTGAAAATGGAAATCAAAAATGGTTTTCCTGGTGAAAGCTACAAACTTTACTGCAGTAATACTGATAAATCTGATTGTTGGAGTGAAGTTATAGCTTCTCTCTGCAAGTGCCTAAAGGAAATTGTGGTAAAAAAAATATTACTATTCTTTATGATTGCTTAGGTTGTAAGAATGAAATTGTCAATCAATCTGTACATGCTTGCATGAAGATGAGTGTTGACGAACGCTTTTGCGAATATTTCACCCTTGCTTTATGTGCTGTTAACTTGAAAGAGTTTGCTATTAATTTTGTAAGAGAGAGCAATAAAATATTAAACTTTATGACATAATATTAGAGGGCAACTTTTTTTGAGAATTTGAATACAACAGATATTTTTAATACTGTTAGAGAAATGTATGTACAAGACTTGTAAGATATGTATCTTATAACAATTATATTAACTGTTTTATCGATTCTTATGTTTTTCAATAAATATTTTATCTTCAATCCAGTGTTGTCAAAAAAAAAATATTCTACACAACAATTATAGTATTTGTTTGATAATGTTAAAAAAACTGTTAAACAATTAAAAAAATTAAACAGTAAAATTTTTTTTTTAAGTTAAGTAGTAACAAAACAAAGTAGCAAAAAAGTTTAACAGCAAAAAAAAATTTAACCGTAAAAAAAAAATTGTTTAACAGTAAAAGAAAATAAAAAGTTAAGCAGTAACAAAAAATATAAGTTAAGGTGTTCTTTTTTTTTTTTTAAAGGAAAAAGCAAAATAAAGTTTATTAAGAACAATAAAAAAAGAAAAAGTTATGAAGTAAAAAATCAATTAGAAAATAAAAAAGGAAAATTTTTTCAAAATATCAATATTTATTTCCAGCTTTCTTACATTAACAGAGTACTTTTACACACATCTTTCTTAAAGCAATTTGTAACTCCTTTTTAAGGCACTTTAAAATTCCTCTATTCAAAATAGGTTTAGCATGTAATGAACAAACAACAGATAAGTAAAATAGTTATTATATTTAATATATTTAGAAGAGGTATAAGTCTTTCCTACACGATTTTACCACAAGTCCTTGATAGAAAGTCTTATAATTATTTTAGAAGTATCGAACCTCCTTATTAGTCTTTTTGCTGCCGCACATGTATTACTTTAATAACATTAAACTCAAAATACCACTCTTATGGAATTCTTTCACGTCATGTTCAGTTAGTCACTAAAAATTGCATCTACTACTTGAATTGATAAATGATAGATAACGTTTAGTAACAAATGTACGTTTTAATTTTATGTAAAATATTGGTTCGGCACATAGGACACGTTAAGAGACCTTTCGTACATCTCATGCATGTCACCAGATGCCCGCAAGGCTGTAAAGTAGCATCCATTTCGGATTCTAAACAAATTTTACAAAGTCGTACGTCCTTGTCGTTGTTTGAGGGGTAATTTTTTACATAGGGTTTTATTAAACCATTGGTATTATTCTTGATTTCATCCACCTGTACAATTTCATCTGTTGGTGTTCTTTTTGATCTAGGGTCAGCAATCATTTGCTGTTGCTGGGCTACCAAACATTTTGGATAAAACTTTACGTGTTCGTGTCTCACTACATCCTCTTCTTGCCAATTTTCAAGCCCTTCGCCACACCAATAACACCTGACTCTGTCCGATACACCCGTATAAAACAATCCGTTTTCGGCCAGGTCCCAAATGTCAAAGTTTGTGCGTGGCCAATCTCTAAACGTAGATAGGCGTTTATTAAGCATAGACATGCTTGGAAATTTTGGCTTCAAATTTACATAATGGTTATTCATTTTCCTAAAAACTATACTGCTCTGTTACTCTTAAGTGTAAAATTATAGGGCCTATTGAATTAAATCCCCTCATAAAGGTTATCTTCGTCAATTTTAAAAAATCGGATACTAGTCAAAGATACTAATTTCTGTTCAACAAAAGGCAAAGATTTGAGCCCATAAATAAGTAATTCAATTTACTGATGTAAATTTAGAAAAATAAAATAGCATAATCAAGAGAAATCAGTATACTTTAAAGAAAGTAAAAAAACAAGTTCCTCGAGTATAAATTATACTTGGTTACATATTTTTAATTCTTGCTCAAGTTTAGTCACCGAATTGAATTGTATTCATATCATCTACGTGATAGAGCAAAAAAAGAACAAATTACATGCACATTTAAGCATACCCCCTTTTGTTAAAATCCTGTATTACAACGTAAAGCTTTACTTGTCACGTTATCACAAGCACGTGTTTTCTGAGTACATTCTTAACTTACGAGTTTATTGTTACTCACAAAAGATAAAAGACTAAAATAAGATTAACTTTACTGATTAGTAAGTGTATGGTGCTATATATAGTTCAGTTCTTTGTGTCTCCAGTTTACAATTATTTTTCCACGAGCATATAACGCTTTTGAATAGCAATGTTTAACATTTGCGCAATTGTGGATTTTGATGGATTTCAAACTAACGAAGGTTTCTTAGTACGTGAATACGGTTACATCGCTATAAAATCGCAAGTAGCTGCGAGTATTCGTTTTAACCTATCGCCTTATAAGTATAAACTTAGTGTCAAAGATAGTAAAACTGTGCGATATGTTAAAAATTACGTGTGTGGACTTCCTTTCTGTCCCATAGCATGGGAAAACGTGTATCCCTTAGAAAGTCTAGACTATAAACTTTTGGAATTGTACAAGCAGACAAAGAGTGTCTCTCAGTACCTAGTTGCTTACAAAGGTGGTTGTGTTGAGAAACAACGCTTAGATGCCTTGAATATTCCAAACATCAACTTGGAACACTTTGGGTGTCCAAAATTCGATGTACTTTTAATAACTGGCTCATAGGAAATATTTGTCTCTTAAAAAATGCAGGCATGTAAAAAATACGTTCTTTTGTTTTTACTATAATGCATTACTTTGTGTAAAATATATGAATCCTGTGTTTTTTTTTTCAATTAAAAAGTGTTATATAGTTTACTTTGTTTCAGTATGACTTCTTTCAAAATGTTTTAGAATTATTTTTCAATGTTTTAGAATTATTTTTCAATATGTTTTAAAATTATTTTTCAATATGTTTTAGAACAATTTGTTTTTTGCAGAGATTGTTTGAAGAATACATAAAATTCATACTTAAACATTATTTCAATGATATTTGTTCATTTAAAAATTAATTAGTATTTAAAATTTTCCGTTGTTTTTTAAATTTTACTCATGTGTAAAACTATCAGTGGTGTGAGTAAATCTTTAGATTATGCATTAACTATCAAGAAAGGGCAATAATTTATTTTGTTTAGCAGCCTTAAAATGTACACATTATTTTCAAAAATCACAAAAACCCATTTACTATCCATTTAACGTAGCAATGTAGTACATCTAAAATTATAAAAGACCTATACAAAGTATCTTGTAAAATACTTGTACAAAATTGGCATTTGGCTCTGCAAATTTAAACTACATAACATACACAAGGTTTTCAAATAAATAAAAATAAGTTCATATGTTTAGTAAAATGTATGGTTTGCAAGAGCATTAGAAAAAAGAACATTTTATTTAGAACTTCAAGGACTAAAAAGTTTATTAATATTCTTTTTGGACTACTTCAAATGTACAAGTAAACATCTTCATAGTATGGGTTTTGCAAAGTTTCAACTAAAGGTAAAAAAAATATTTTACTTTTACAGGTTTCTTCTTAATTTTTTTTCTTACATAAAAACACGCTTCAAGAAATTAAACTGCTAAATGTCTCAATTGTTAATCAAAAATATTTTTTTTGTAATCTGCATTTAAAAATTTGTAATAATACCTAATTTATATGTTTCAATCGTATTTTTTCAAAATCATTATTAAAATATGTGTAATAGTATCTAATTTTTGTGTAAAAGCATCTTAATATTTGTAAATCTAAAAAATTGAATCACTAAATTTTAGCCAGATTTATTTAAAAAAAATTATACGACTAGGAAATAATAATTAAAAAATAACATATGGTTTGATTTTAATACAATTATACCTTCTTCAAATGTACAAGGAGTCATCTGCGTTTCTACTCATTTGTTAAGGTCATCAAATCTTGTAAGTTTAATTAACTTTGTTCCACTGTTTCTTTGTTTAATCAACTTACTTCTGTAAGTCCCGTGTTGTACTTCTGTGGTATATGGGTGAGTTTTCTTTGGTTCAATTAAAAAAATTTACAAGGAAGCAAGTTCATAGTATGGGTCTTGCAAAGTTTTCAAATAAAAGAAAAAAGATTTTTGTACTTTTATTTAAGGGTACGTTATTTAAAAATAAAATCTGCAATAAAATATGTGCTATAGCATCTAATGCATAATTAGTGTTTAAGTGAAAGCATCTCAATTAAAAAAACATAAATATTTATAGCAAATAAAATTTCATTTCAGGTCTTGCATTGTAAAAGACACAATTTTTAAAATTAGAGTTGTAGTTCTTTCTAGAAAACACAAACTGTCTTTTTTGTCCAAATGAAACAGATGCTATGGGTGCATTATGATCCAAGTCCTTCTCGTTGTCTTTATGTGCAGCTATAGAATCCTTACCATCTTTATAATAGTTCATCAACACAAAATTAAATCTTGCCTCAATTATTCGTTCCACTTCACCCTTTATTTCCAACAGTAAAGGAGACCAGGGCTTGGCTGCAATACAAGATCCACTAAAGGTATAGCTTATACCTTCGTCCCCGTATGCTACAAGTTGTCGAGGCACAGTATGTTTCTTACCGTAAATTTCTATAGTAGTTTCCTCTTTCTTTAAATACGTTAATTCGTTTACCAATCGACGGAAATATGACCAACCAACACAATCCGCAAACAATTTACCATATTCATAGCATAAAGAATCTTTACAGTATTTCTGAAAACACTGTTCTTTGTCTGTTCGAATTTTCTTTGCAGGTCTAATATCACTAGAATTCATGATATATCTAAAAACAGTAGAAGGACAAAAATCCAGAGAAGCAGTTATTCAAAGACCCAAGAAACAAGTTCAATTATGCTTTTAAAAGCCTCTTAGTTATCAAATAGTATAATCACTTTATTTTGTTTGGTCCCTAACATTTTCAGATACCACAACACGTGTACTTCAGTAGTTTAAGCTAATCTTTATTTTTCTTATGAATCACTTTTATTGATGACTCCTTGTATACGTCCGTTCCTTCTATTTAACCTACACGTGCAAAAACATACTTCTTAGTCATGTGTAATTCTCTTGTGACGTCATTCACAACGTCACTCCTCGCCTTGTATTCCTCTGCGCTTACGTTCGTAGACAAATCGCTGTGATTAGGTACCTAAATGTTCTAACATGTAATCTGACGTCACAGAATGGCCATTCCCAATTAAATAAAACTACCTGCTGCCATTCGTCAGTAAAGTAACTTAGATGTAATTCAAAAAAATGAAAATAAAACAACTCAACTCCATTCCAAGAAATAGAAATTATTTAAAAAGGTAGTAGAAGCAGGAATCTGACAGCCCAACTTAACTCAACATGACGTCACAGTCAATACTCTGAAAAAAATCCCAAGTCCCAAACTGAAACCGAAACTAACAGCCCCGCCCTGTTGCCATTCCACAATAGATAAACTCAAAAGAAAACCGAAACCAAAACAAAACAACTCAACTCCACTCGACCCCAATGTTATCACTTAGCAGCAGTTCTCCTACACCTCAACTCAAGTCCACACGTCCCATCAAAATCTCAGAAAAATCCCAAGTCCCAAACTGAAACCGAAACTAACAGCCCCGCCTGTTGCCATTCCACAATAGATAAACTATAAAAACCTGAAACCAGAAGTAACAACTCAACTCCACTCGACCTTAATGTTTTTATTCAGCAGCAGGACCCCTACACCTCAACTCGACCATCAATACGTCACTTCCGGTTTCGATGATGTCACGCTGTGACGTCACTAAGCCACGCCTCCTTTTGATGACGTCACTTCCGTCCCGCGAAGCAACAGCATTACTACTAGTGTATATGCGTATCATCACCTCAGAGGGTTATTGTTTATTTTATCTTCAATGTGTTACCTTGTGTTTTTTTTTTTTCTCAAAAATGTTTTTATTCTGAATCTCCTAATATTCGGTATTCGTACTTATTGTACAGGAAAATCGTTTTTCAAGATGTTTGAATAATAGGCCCATTTAAGACATATATACACATGCACATGTATCCTTAATCATGAATAAATAATTAAAAAGTTTTCGTATGTTTTCTTGTCATACAGGAAATAAAAGGTAAAAACAATAATTTTGCTTAACAGTTAAATGGAAGTATTTGCTGTTCTTAAGTACCGTTCATTCATTTAAAACAACACGCAATAAAAAGATAGCATCACATTTCAGCAAGAGTAAGTAGATTTGTAAGAATGTATAATGTGTTATTTCATGATCGTTATTCCAAATTATGGAGAATGGGTAAAATGGCCTGCGACATTAATCGTAAGGAATGTTGGCTTTAACTCATATTTAACTACTTTCGATTTTCCCTCTTTGTTTCAGTCATATGTGCCTTGACATATGAAACTTGTGTTTTGAAATATTAACTGTCGTACTAATTCAACAAAAAGACAAAACCCCACGGTACCTTTTCCGTTTCTCAGTGCTCTGAACATTTGATTCATTGATAAGTGCTAAGAAAGATACATCGGCTTTCTATTCTTAGACGGTAATCATATTCAACTTTCCGTCGGAAGTGATCATGCATGGGACTTATTAGGATCTTGATAAATAGTGTTGACAACTTAAATGCAGTCCTTTGTACGTTTACAAGGGAAAAAATGATTATTTGTGACAGAAGTGACATTCCCATCCATCAAGTTTTAACAAACATTTGAAATTTATTTCTTATTTGTTGAGGATATGCCGCTCTTGAAATCGTCTGTTTGAAATATGGTTTAAATATTGAAGTTATGGTACATATTACTTTATTCCTTACGAAAGCAAAATATTCAATTAAACAAATGATGTTATATCCGTTAGTTTGAAAATTGAAATACCATAATATATAATAGAAGTAAAACTGGATAATACTTAATACGATCTACGTGATTTTAAGTTTGTCATTCAAGAAATGTAATACAAACAAAAGCATTTTTGTGTTAATAATTTTAACTTATTAATAGAATTTTAAAATTTTTGTTTATTTGGATAACAAAAATATTTTTCACAAAATCTTATTGAAGTTTCTACTTTCTTGCATACGATCAGTTCGAGCAATTTGAAAAAAAGGAAGGCTTAGTTGCATAGTTTTGTACAAGTTAATTCCGACACAAAATTTTTTATTTAAACTTCTGTAATACATGGTTTTTTATATTTTGAAATGTCTGTTTCATGGCATTCAAATATATTTGGGTCAATGCATTCAAAATAGGAGTCCACAATTCCATGTTTCGCTTTAAAGTTAGTTCATATTTAATCCAAAGAGGAAGTTGTTTGAATATTTTGAATTTAGCACAGTTTTGTATTTAAAATTATAGTTTAGAACTTCCAAAAATACAGATATATAATGAAATAAATTGAATTCATAAGGAACGTTTCGTTAAACATAATATTAAAAGTAACACTAAAAATAGAAATATTTGCTCTTCAGTTTGAAGAATGTTTTGATATCATTATAGAATATGTAGGAATCATTTTTACTATCAAAGTGCGTACTATTAACTATTTTGCGCTAAAAAATTAGTACCTTTCTTATCCTACGTATTTACTCAATGCATAAGTTACGTACACATGGGAATTTTTCAAAGACACGTTATTTAAAACGGTTAGTAGAACACATTTTAATCCACACATTTAAAAAAGTTCATGGGAATTTTTCAAAGACACGTTATTTAAAACGGTTAGTAGAACACATTTTAATCCACACATTTAAAAAAGTTCATACAATTCCTCTTTAACATTCCATCATATAAACGTGATCAAAGTATTTCAATGAATGCGATGTATTACAGTGTATATTTCATTAAAAAGCAACTAGTCTGCCTTACAAAATAAATTTAACTTTCGAAAAGCAAATTAAAGCAATAAAGTGAATCCACTGGGATCACCCAGTGTTTTAATAAGCGTATTTCAAATCATTTATGCAGAATTAGAGAAGAAAATAGCATAGTTTACACTTTTATGCGACTTTTATGCCCACTTGGAAAAGCAACGGATTAACAACCGGAGAGTTATGATTTCGAAACACTGTCCAGACAATGACCTTCGTGTGCACGAGTGTTGGTGCATGTTAAATCTGTCCTGGCTTCAAATGTCCTCACTCTGGCGTAGTATGGAATTTTCTAGAGTTGGGTTCCATCTTTGATGATTACGTCGTCATCTGATTGTGATCCAAAATTGCGAGGCGTTGTTCTTTGATCTTTACATTAAACATTGATTCCTAACAGAGGTCAATAATTCATTGTGTTGCTGCAGTGTGACCTTAATTTTCTCCCCACCTGCATGTTTTATGATAATCAAAATACGTTCTACTTAAATCACTTACAAAGCTTGATTCTAAAACGCTGCGCCTCACAACTAATACCTCAGTACCTGAAAGTTGAAAACATTGCGAAGACATGAAATGATATAGGATATATAGCACACACTTTTATTGGCAGATTCGCAACCAACAAAAACTCGAAAGATAAAAAGTGTCGGGCACTGCTTTCTAGTCAACAATCCGCTAAACTTATCATAAAAATAAAAAAACAACGCTGCAGCATCGCCAAATATAGCCTATGGGAAAAACAAGGGTGAATGAAGTTTGCGTATTTCTTTCACTGTGAGGGAATATTAAGTGGGAAGTAAATATTTCACAACACTGCTTTTGAGAAACGAAATTCCAGAAACTCTCCCAAAACCTTTATCTAGTAATGCAAAAAAGTACGTGTCGAAAACAATATTCAAAGCTGTCTGTCTGCAACAAATAAAAGGAAACACACCTCAATTTAAAGTCAGGGGTTTTTATTCAAAGCGTTTTGCTCACGGTGTGAAGCAAGAAGTACTTCATTTCCGCCGAGTTTTAGATTGAGCTTCAGTCTCCTGAATATAGTAAAATTTATACACTCAAGTAAGACTCCTGATGGAGGGTTCAAGTTTCAGGAAACTACTGATGCTGTAAGCATCAAATCACTTTTATTAAAATGTGTCGCACTCTAAGATTTTTTTTAAAATGCGAAATGCTTTTGGTTAGTTTTGCTACAAGGAATAAACATAAACAGTTCATTGGATATATAATAGATTTTTAAACTCGGTTAAAGTGCTTTTGCTCATAAAAAAACTTAAATTTTCTGTTTTAATGTTTTGACTGCGAAAATGGGATTTGTACTGGGCAAAATAATTTTTTCGCAGGTATTTGATTAATATGTATATAATTACTCCCAATTCCAGCTATACTTTCTCAAATATTCGATTATGGGAACATGACAACCAATGACACAACCAATGACAACAATGTAGGCCCGTGAGTAGAATGTTGCAATATAGCAATATGTTGCCGAATTTTTTAGTATAAGATCAAGATCTGGTCAGATTTCTTCTTCGACGAGATATCTGGCCCATCAAATTCTGGTCAGTTTTGCTAATGACAAAATATCTGAGCCATCTAAATCGGGTCGGTTCTGCTAATGACGAGATATATGTACCATCATAATCTGGTCGGTTTAGCTACTGACGAGAGATATGTCCCATCATAAATCTGGTCATTTTTGCTATTGACAAGATATCTGGACCATAAAAATCTGGTCAGTTTTTTCGATTGACTAAATATCTGAACCATTAAAATCTGGCCAGTTTTTCTATTGACGAGAAATCTGGATTATCAAAATCTGGTCAGTTTTATGATTGACGAGATATCTGGCCCATCAAAATCTGGTCAGTTTTGCTAATGACAAAATATCTGAACCATCCAAATCTGGTCGGTTCTGCTAATGACGAGATATCTGTACAATCATAATCTGGTCGGTTTAGCTACTGACGAGAGATATGTCCCATCATAAATCTGGTCATTTTTGCTATTGACAAGATATCTGGACCATCAAAATCTGGTCAGTTTTTTCGATTGACTAAATATCTGGACCATTAAAATCTGGCCAGTTTTGCTACTGACGAGAGATCTGTATTATCAAAATCTGGTCAGTTTTATGATTGACGAGATATCTGGATCATCAAAATCTGGTCAGTTTAGCTATTGACAAGGTATCTGAACCATCAAAATCTGGTCAGTTTTGCTATTGGCGAGAGATATCTCAACGCCACAAACGTAAAGAGGATTTCGCTATTTTTGTATCTATTTGCTTGAATTCTAATCAGTACCTCCATGTCTCTTCAGGTGTGCAGATAGAAAGGAGAAGTGCACTGAAGGAGACGACTGCAGTTGTTGTTCCAAGGAGGACAGGTGCGACTGCAACAACATCAACGAGCGTGGTGTGTCCCGATGCACTAAAGCCCTCATTTACACCAAACTTAAGAAGTATGCATTCTGTTGAGGATTTAATTGTCTGTAGTGTTAACACACATCCAAATGCTGTTCGCATATGAAACCGAGAATATAAAATCTTAATAAACTTTCATTTATTTCGACTCGCCGTGAATTTTGTTTTACTTTGTGATTTTAGTTTCACTTGGTTGGGGTTTTAAGGTGCAATGATCACGTGTTTGATCACACCGAGCCCCCTCACAAAACATGCAATATCAAGTAATGGACAAACACACACAATGAAAGTGTCAGTGACGCAAAACAGGTGGGTTTTTTAATCAAAGAAACGCTGGAGCCACCCGACGGGCTTTTGCCGATGGTCCAGGAACAGTCCCCAAGTGAAAGTTCCGAGGACAACACCGCGTAATTTTGAACCACGGTCAGATTGAGAGGCAACTCCTGTGCTGGCACCCCACTCTCCAAACCTCCACACCACGCCAACGTGAGGACATTTGAGTCCACTAGAGATTCAACGCAGACCAGGTTACTCAATAGTGATGCGACATTGACAGCGAAACTTCGATATTTTGAAACATCGATGTTCAAATTTAAAACATAGATGTTGATAATACATCGCCCCAAAAACATCGATGTTTAAAAACATCTTTTAAAACATTTTTGAAAATTCAGTGTATTTAAACTTTTTTTCCCCATTTCTTAAAACTGGTTTAGCAACTAGTGATGCTACATCGACAGCAAAACATCGATGTATTGAAACTTCGATGTTCAAAATTAAAACATTGATGTTGATAATACATCGCCTCCAAACCATCGAGGTTTTTAAAATTTTAGTGTATTTAAACTATTTTTCCCATTTCTTAAAACTGGTTTAGCAACTAGTGATGCGACATCGGCTCCAATACATCAATGTTTTGAAAACATCGACATCGATGTCGAATTCCTACTTTTCAGACCCTTCAGCCTTGGCCATTTTGGTCTAAAAGCATGTTCAATTTGCTGATTATGAAAATTATGCTACTTGTTTATTTTTTTAAATTTTATAACGGTACTTTTTTTCATTTAAAAATAAAACATCGACAACGTAAACCTCGACAAGTATAAACATCGACTCCAATACATCGATGTTTTTTAAAAACATCGATGTTTTGAAAACATCGACATCGATGTCACATCCCTAGTACTCAATGGACTATGGTTGCATTCGATCTCGCAACGGTCTAGTTGCTAATTCCTTACTTTTCCAAACGGTTTACTGCGATCCTGACACAGAAGAAGGATATACATAACGCACCTCCAAGTATCGAACCTCTGCCGCCTTCAAAACGAAGATTACTAGCGCAATGGGCATACCCGCTAAGCCACTAATAACATATGAAAAAAGTAAGTCAAATAACGAAAAACATGCAACTTACATACTATAGTGATAAAAAAAAGTACTCTGAATGCTCTGTCATCAAAAAAGGTATCAATTTATTGGAAAGAACCAGGCGAAGGTGTTTTGTTTTTGATTGGAGGCACGTGGTGTTGTCTTGAACATGCGGGATCGCACGAATTGACCACACTCTATGCAGCCCCATGGGGTAGATGCCACCAGGTACCCAAGTGATTCCTTCTTCCTTTCGTTTTACTATCGTTTTCCCCTCTGCTTTTTGACCTTCTCGTTTGTGGTGATAGGGAACTTCAGTAGTCCGGTTGGATGAGTTGCAAATTACCAATCGGAGAGTTGCGAGTTCGAAATTTGTTCCAGCCAGACTCGTGTACACGGGATTGCTGCACGTTCTATTAGTCGTGGCCTCAAATGTCCATGTTGGCGTGGAAGTTTGGAGAGTGGAGTGCCAGCTCAGGTGTTCTCGTCATCTGACCGCCGTGGCTCAAAATTATGAGGTTTTTGTCCTTGCGATGGTCCAGTATCTTTCCCTGCGAGATTGATCCTGGACCGTCGCCAACTGTCGCGTGTTGCTCCAGTGCGACGTTAATTTACTACCTACACTAGTTATATGTCCTGCATTTCCTCATTGCCCTCATTTCCCTCTCTGCTTTTTGGTATGCGTTTCACGCAACGATATTTGCATAACATTTGCAAATCTACATCGTCTGAGCAACATACTTTGAATTTATATTATTACCTTGGATATTTGGCAACGTGCTGAATTATCACAGGCTCTATGACTGGCAGCAGTAAATCGCATCCAAAGATATTACATGTGAAATAATCCGTCACTGAACTCTCAAATTATTTCAAAATTTAGTTTAGGAGTCTGAACCAATGGGATATGTAATGAAGTACATTCTTCCTCAAAAGAAAAAAATTTTAATGTTTACAAAACGATACAAGCATCCTCGTTATTTAAGTTACGAACTAAAAGCTGTTATTCTCACAGTGATTAAGTAACATGCATACTTCCTTCACTCAGAGAATATGCTCCTAAAAATGATCTGTGATGAACGCCTCCATATTTGAGAACTAAAACTATGTAAAGTTGCTAGAGATAAATGACTAAAGCAAAATAATTTTTCAATTCCGAAAATGCATTTCGATGCCATCGATTTTACCAAACTGGTTGATTGGCAAAACTTATTGAGTAGTCCACTCCTATTTTAACAAAAGTTTCAAATGAAGAACTCCAGTCTTATATAAATTCCTCAGCTACAAACTTTTCAATTTAATTGTAACCCTAGTCACACGGGTAATCGAGATGTATAAAATTTGTGTAAAGGGCATAAATATCTGTCGTTGAACCAGGAACTTGTTGTGGCTTAGAGGAAATCAAGACAAAATCACATAAAACGTTGTTCTAAAAATATCATAAACTTGCTTGATAAATACGCTTCGTATTTTATATTCAGTACTCTTTATTTTGGTAGTGCCGAGGTAGCCCAGTTGGAAGTGTAACGGACTTAAGTACTGTAACGAGTTGAAATCCAACCAAAGACCGTCGTGAACAAAGGGGCTTTTGCACGTTAAATCTGTCATGGCCTCAAATGTCCTCACGTTGGCGTTGTGTGGAATTTTAGAGAGTAAGGCTCATGTGTTGCCTCGTCATTTGACCGTGGTTCAAAATTACGTGGTTTTGTCCTCGGCACTTTACCTTCGGGGGCTTACCGAAGTTTGAATAATGTAGTTTTTAAAATATTTAAATTTTGTATATTTATTTTTAATCTTTATCACATTGGCAAAAACTGCAACAGTTCACAATTTTTTCTGCGTCGTTGAAGCATAAATACTGTATCGATACCAAAAATATTTTTGTTACATTCTCCTAATTATTTATACAAGTATGTCAATGTTTAAGGTTTTTTTTTTAAACTGTGTAATATTGATCTCGTAACTTTTTTATCAACAGTATTTCAGCTAAAGTATTAAAATATAACGTGGTATAGAGGTCTCAAGATGTTGAGTAAAAATTCTTTTTAAAATATAGGCTTATGTTTGAAGGTAAAATTCAACTTTTCCCCCTATTCCAAATTGAAATTCGAAAAACGTTTCTCTTATCTAACCGGACCACCCAATAGGATTTTCAACACCTGTAAATGAGTATTGATTGGCCCCAGGCGTTCGGTCTGACAAGCTTGAGGACAGGCCGATGAATAGGAAATATTTCCCCTATTGCTCTTCTTTTATTACCCTTTTTTCGTCCATTTTATGTATTGTTTTTGCTTACTTTTCTTACGGACTTTTGTATGATATATTTTGTTCTGTTTGAAATCATAAATAACTTTTTTTTTACCATCAACAGTAAAAGGTTGATGACAACAAATTAGATACCCATGATCAAATATGTCTTAAATATATGACACAAAAATAAACGCACACAAAATGGAGGGAAATTAAGAAATTTTATTGCTTTTCAAAATATGAAATTTCTTGAATTGTGTTTTTAATATTTTTCAAATACAAAAATCCAAATATGTGATAACTGTATAGTATAACATGTACTCTCAGTTTAATCAAAGGTTCAAAAATCGGCTTCTAAAGATTTCGTCAGAAAGTTTTGAAAACAGTTTGGGTGAAATATCTTTTTGTACATTTTGTTGATTCCTATTTATGGAGGTTTGGTGTGCTGAAGCCGCGTTGAATTTGGTCCTTCATTCCTAGGAAAGCGGTGTCTTCCCATGCCTTGTATAAATCTTGATCTGTTTTAACTTCTAATCCAATGAAGGTATCGTAAAATATGAGGCATCCCAAGTCTGAGTTGTTTGATACGAAAATGTCATTTCGTTCAAAGTTGAAAAGCCCGCAACTCATTCGATCGAAAATAAGGTTCTTCTCGTCGCCTCCTTTTGCGTGACCGACAGATGTACTGCGAGTCAGCAAGACGACGTTTTCTGTTTCAAAACTGTGAGTCTTTCGGGGGTTTTCAGCATCGGATGATCCTTTGATCAGATCCTTTATATGATGCTCGATGCGTAGATTTTCTCCTCTTTTCTGTCTCTTAGCCTCCTTCTTGGCTTCCTTCTTTTTTATTCTCTTTTCTCGAAACTTTTTTCTGAAATAGAAGGTTATAATGATTATATTTTCAGATAAGCTACAGCAAAAGTTAAAACTGACAGTTTACGGAAGTAGTATGTGTACAGGATGGTGGAAATCGATCGCATTCTAATCATAGAACTCGATTCTCTTATTAAAAAAAATTTTAATGGATCAAACATTTTCTGGTTGGTTTTCGCAAAGAATCGGGGGCTGTGATTAGTACATGATCGATTCTGTGACGACCTATAGATAAAATATATTCAACTATTAAATTATTTAAGTCCTTAGCACACTTACATTTGTTTCCTAATCCAGTTGAACATCTTGAAAGGTAGATAAGACGTTTATGAAAATGTCGTAAGTAGCACTGAAAAGTACTGTTTGTTTATAAATTGCAGCGGAAAATTCCTCTACAACAAAAAATCGCTTTAATCAATCGTATAATCTCGTTTGATCAAAGTTTTAAAAGGCGCTTGTTAGCAGTTTGACGGAAATATCATGAATGAATTAAACTTTTTGGAAGCGATCTTGTTTCCCTACAACAATGTTGGATTAATAATGGAAAATTGATGCTGTTGTAAATTTACTGTTTAAAACAATCTAGAAAAATATTTACTGTTACAATTAAAAGCAATGCATTGTTAACTAATTTTAGACATATTTTTTTATTTTCATTGTTATATTGAAACTGCTCACATTCTGCTGCATGTTAATGTGGATGATGTATAATATTAATAGATTATTCATTTTCATTTTTAAATGTGTATGTGTCATTAAATTCAAATTAAACAAGAATCATCGTTAGAACTATATTTGCGTGTAAAGTCTCATTTGTTTTAATTTACACTGTCATTCTATCCAGCTTGTACACTTCAATGTAATTTAAAATTGATAGTAAAATTAAAAATGAGAATTAATACCGAATCCAATGAAGAAGTGCTTTTAGGTAGAACTTGTAAATATTTAAACGCACCATCATATGTCAAGAACGTGTTAAAGGGGTGTTCTTAATATTTTAAAATAAATTCTATAATTACTTTAATCGCCATCAATCAAAGTTTTGTTTAGTGTATAAGTAGAAAAACCGTGGACAAGTCTGAAATAGGCAAATATATATTGGGCAAAGAAAGTGCTCATTTAAAATTTTTGCAATTAGGTTGGTTTGCTTGGTTACTTCATGCATAAAAATTTATTCGCTTTTCATTAAAATGGAATATAAATTGCATTATTTGAGTTGTATGTTTTGAAAGGTACCTTTAATTTCCTTTTATTTACGTAGTATTGCACATTCACATTTTTTTTTCAAAACAGCAGTATTTCAAAAACTATTTTTTCGTAATTCAATTGAAGAATAAATTCTAACAAATACTTTTTAAGATTTTATCGAAATGCATTAGTGTTAGGAATTAAGTTTCGCGGAAAATATTTCTTTTTTTTAGCAGAATCACATCTAGTTATTTTATTTACTGACCACTTTCTTTTTGAAAAGTTAATGCGTTGAAAATGTGAAGGTTCAACTTTGTTAGTTATTTTCCATGATGTGAAAACATACGGACTTAGCTTCATTTAGCATGAATTATATAATTTTACTAGGTTGAAAAGTAGGTTTGTAGGATTTAATGCACCACACTTTGCTAGTATACTACTGTAATCAAAAAGTATCCAGAAGTCTGTCATAAAACTAAAGGTATCAATTTATTGGTCAAAATTTGTTATATCTCCTTCAAAGTAATCATCGACTTCAATGCACTTCTGTCAACGTTTTTTCCAATGCTGAAAACATTCCTTAAAGTCTTTTATGTGATACCCTTTCAGGGTTCGTTTTGAATTTTCTTTTATTGCTACTAATTTGTACTCAAAACGGTGACCACGAAGAGGGAGTTTCACCCGTGGAAATAAGAAAATCACACGGTGCCATTTCAAATGAATACGGAGCAGCTTCTGGAGTCGTATTTGTTTAATGCTCTGTCACAAAATCACAAATTATGGCATTGTGAGAAGACGCATTACAGCGATGCAAAACAAAAGAGTTATCTCGCCACAATTCAGGGAATTTCGACAAATTGCTTCACGCAAACACTGCAAAACACTCAAATAATAATCTTTATTGACCGTCTGACCAGAGATGGTAGAAATTCATAATGCACAACACTACGACAAAATCAAAGAAAACAGTCAACATTACCTTGATTTATAAGCGATTCATCTACGACGGATTCTCTACCTTCTTTAAGATTTTTATACCAATCACATACTGTATTTTTGATAAACTGTCGTCTGTAAAAGCTTTTTGCAACATTTTAAATGTGTTTGTATCAGAAATTCCATTGCGGAAACAAAATGTCATACATGTTCTTTGCTCAGTTACATTCTACAATTTGTAAAATCAACAAAGTGAAAATTCTTCCCTTAATTAAAAAAAAAAAATTTCAGACTATAAAATTAAATAAATCCCCGATTGTTTCCACATGTTTATGTGTCGTAAAAATATTTGATACAAGTTTGTAGACGTAATCTACTATATATGTATTTCAAAGGAAGCATTCGGAATACATTTTGATCACAGTATTATATTTGAACTACAAGAGACAGAACGTGTATTTTGAGCAATGGTGTCAAATGTTGGTTGTTTTTTATATGATGCAATCAAGATGCGAAAAGCAATGTTTTACCATCAAGCAAAGACTATGCACAAAGAAATTAGTACTGCTACACTCTACGTTTTTGAGCTGTGGCAACGGTCTTGGCGATTTTTTTGGAGCACTTCTAGTAGCGAGTTACGGTAGATTAAGGCAAACCATATGTCTTTACGGTTATTGTGGTTTTAATGGCAACCTCGGCAAACGGTAACTTTCAATTTTCATTTTGAGTATTCTAGAAAGTTCTTCCAAAATCTGTTAAAGTCGTTTGATTTCATTGGTTCGTTTGAAATTTTTTCTTTGCTTCCATTGGTTATTTTGATTTTAAAATATCCTTTGATTGCATTGGTTCTTTTAATTTTTTTTCTTTGATACCATTGTTTTATTTATTTATATTTCTACAATTGTGGAATTTTTATTTTATAAAATTTTTTTTCACGACAGAGTTTTGACATGTATTGTTTTTTCGCCATTTGTGGAATATTCTTGTTTAGTTATTTTTCTCCTCTGAACAGTTATGATGTATCAAGTTGTATTATTTCTTGCTTTTTTTCTTTTTAAAATCTTTTTCTTTTCAAACAGCAGTGAGTAAAACAGTGTAATTGATAAGTTTCAGGGTATTCTTACCCAACATTCGCAGGTTAGTTTTTCTGTTGGTTCACAAATGTGTTCTGAAATGTGTTTATGTCTTCTCAGAACCATTTTTCCTTAATGTTATCACAAGTTTGGCCGATTTTTTTCAATCATAATTTACGATGTTCTACAGAGCAAAGCGAGCTCCTTACCACACCACTTTTTTTTAATTTTCTAGCTACGAAACAACCTCTCTATATTGCCTAAATTACCACATACACTTTAGAAATAACATATCTTCTATGTCAATGGCAGAATATTTTACTTCAAAAATTATCGACAGAATTGCAAATTCTGAAAGTATGCATTGGTTTTAAATTAAGTAAGTTAATTAATTGTGATGTTTTATTATAAATGTGTAATACATAATTAGCCGATAAATGTGTTTTACGTCTGTTTTTGATTATACTGCAGTTTTCAAAATGCGGACAAAATGCCTGCAGAACAATTGCAATTGCTTAGTGTTGTGTTGAATACACTGAATATATTTCTACTCCTGGGATGGTAGGTTCTACCACATCGTAACCCCTATTGAAACTCTCCAGTCTATCAGTTTTTTAAACTATCAGGTGTTTTATTTTCATGTCAAAACTCACCCTGTAGTTGTTAGCATTTGGTGTTCCAAACTGCCACGAGTTCTGGGAAGCGACAGTTTATAATCCCTACTTGGATCTTCATTCCCTTTGAGTAATAGAGGAATTTTGTCACCACATCATTAACAAACTGGACAGATTTTGATATGGATGATTTATCTCAACGAAAGCTCGGAGAGTTTACCAATGTCTTTAGAGCATCGATACTGGTAGGTAGGTATGCATTTGTTCAGCACAATTAGCTGGCCAGATTTTTTTCTGAATAACGTGATTACTATACTCAAAAGATCTATCAGAATTGAGCGAATGTTATTTGTGACTTTAAGAGATTCATCAAACCACTGGTTTTAAAGTTACATTTATTTTTGTTTCTAAAAGTTAAGCAATATCTTTTAAGAGATGGCTTTTTTCGAAACGTATATAGTGGTTTTACTTCAAGACAGATCTTTTTAACGTAAAAAACATAACTGTTGTAAATATATTGTAATATATTATTACTGCTAATTACCGCTGTTATTATTTTTACGATTTTTATTGTTATTACTACTGCAAATATATTATTACTATATTGGAATTATAATGATAAATTGTCACTTCCCTTAGTCGTTTGACAATACTTCGTGCATTTTATCTCAATAAATACTATGTTTGGTTTAAACACACATGTTTGTTCTTTTCTAGCAATAAATTTTGTAATTTGCTGATAGTTAAATAAACTCAACATAATTTGAAATTAAAAAAAGCAATAAAATTTTCACACGATCAATTCTTTGAATGTGGTTGCCAGCAAAATATTTTAATCTAAGAAAATGCCATTAGTATTGAAATGTACAACTAAAAAGTCTAAAAAACACAAATCTCGTAAAAAATGCATTAAACACATTGTCAGTGGTTTACACTATTGGTAACAATGTTTGGTTTTTTCCAAAGTATTTATAATTTGCATAATAATATAGTAAAGCATTCTATAGTATTCATTGAAAGTTATCTAAACCCAATGCAAATTGAAAATGTATCAACAACTCCTACTAAAAATCTTTCACCCGCAGTGTTTAAAAGTGTCTATCAAAAATCATTTGAATGATTTGATTAGATATTGGGGATTGATAGATATGATTGGATTAGATATATGGCGCAAAGTCCATCAGCAGATAATCCTTTTTATGATCCACAGCAAAATATCTTAATGACATAATAGTATTGAAATGTATAACTGAAAAGTAAAAAAAAGTAAAAAATTACAAAATACGTTAAGATACATCAACATTTCTAACATTAAGTTATTAGGGTTACTTATTCCCAAACCATTACTCTCATTTGTATACTTCAGTAATGAAGTTATGTATATTTTATTGAGAGTTACATAAACACAATGCAGTTTGAATATTAATAGAAGTATTTAAACCATCTACTTGAAATCCTTTGAATAGTTGGAAGTAAAATATTTAATCTCAGAAGATATTTAAATCCTATTTAAATGTACAACCCAACATAAATGTTTTGCATTGCAATCTGTATAGAATGCGTTCATGATTTATTCAGACAAGAGCATATCTTTTCGATGAATGCATTAACATCAAGATATTAACATTTTGAAGTGCTCATAAGACTCGCTTTGTTTCTTTGATATAAATATAAATAATTTCGCCTGAGGAATGACGCGGGAGACTGCTTTGATTTTAAACTATTGTTAGGCCGTTTGAAAACTCTCTAAGAATGGCAAAACAACAATACAACAAAGTCAAAAAAGCGTTAAAATTTAGTATGCCTGTTTCACTGACTAACAAAGGTAAAATCTAGAGATAAATGTAGAGAACTTCTAATAAATGGATTTTATAGGCATAAATGTAATATTGATGATGATGACGCAAGTTAGAGCAAACCACTCAAATTACGCCACAGATAATTTAAGCTGTAGTGACCATGGTAGTTTATAGTAAAATTATTTTTATTATTTACATTATCCGAGTAGTGAATCTGTTTGATTCCCTGAGATATTCACAATCTCAATAAATCTTGAGTATTAATCGAAACTTTCGAACACTCTTCTAGAATTCCTTTGAATCTTTGACAGCAGAATATTTAATTCCGAGAAAGTGCCTCCATTGCCATTCAAAAGCACACATAAACATAATTATTTTGCATTCCAATCCGTACAGAATTCGTTCATGACTCCGCCGAGCAAGAACATGTCTTTACATTGCATAATATCCGAAATATTTATTCCCCGAGCAAAAATTTTCGTTTTTCGTGTCCCTCGAAACGGAACATTGCTTTGCCATTTTGAAGGCAAGACATTAACATTTTGAAGTGCACATAAGCCTCGCTTTGTTTCTGTGACGGTGGTATAAATCATTCCGCCCGAGAAAGGACACAAGGGACTCCTTTACGGGCAAAGCATTGTTCGCCCTTTTGAGAACCCTCAAAGAATGACAAAACAATAACAAAAGCAAAAAAAAAAAGCGTTAATCATTTGACGTATAACTACACTCCCTGTCTGCTCTGTGACGAGCGAGGGAAAAATCTAGGGAGAAAACCCTCTAATAAATGGACCTTCTAGGTCCAATTATGATTGATGAGGCAAAACTAAACACACAAGGAGAATGTTTCCTTTTATTTCTTTCAAGTGTAACTGCCGAAACAAGCTGTAGGCGTGTTATCTAAATGAGGATTGGGTGTAAAATTGCAAGTTCTTTTTCTCTCCTAGCGATGGACTTTTTAATCTTTGTCTTGTGTCGGAAATGCTTCAGTGGGGCTCTTGGTATGTGTTGTGTGTTTTACAGGCCTGAGCAGTATCAGATTAGTGGGTGGTCTGGAGTGAAATGTTTTCAGAGAGGTGATTAATGGTGGTTTTCTTTTCGGGTGTCTTTGGGGGAGATCGTTTTACGATTTCACTCGAAAAAATGTATTAGGAGGCGAGACTAAAACGTCTGTAGATGGGTTTGAAAGTATATGGAATCGAATTCATTCGGGGTTGTTTTTTTCATTTTCAGTTGGAATTAATTATACCGTGCTAAATAGGCTGTGCAAATGAAGGAAAATAATTTATTTGATGGTTTCTTATTGACTGGTTTGCATTGAGTCAGTTGAATACTTGGGAGAAGAAACCTTCACTCCATTGCACGAAAGTAATTTATTTCATATTTATAAATATGACTCGACACTGTAAACCCAGCATAGAGCATTTGTTTTTTTTTTCAATTTCTATTTGTAAATTATAAAAAGTTTGCGTATCAACTAGTGTGGTTTTATTCCTTTTTTAGCAGATTACGTATTGCGTAACTGTAACGTCGTGGGTATAGTTTGCGTGGCGAGTGGCTTGAAGATAATTAAAACGACATTTAGAATTACAGCACATTTAAATAATTATAGAATAATACATATAAGTTAAAACTATTTCGAGGCTAATAGATATTGTACAAATTAGGGTTTCAGTCCCACGGCTTCAATCCGGAGCACAGTCGTCCTGCGTTCGCTCACGTTTCGGTTTTCCACGATTCTCCTTTTCCTCAAGAGAAGACCCCACACGTTCTTCCAAAGCCGCTATCGCCCAAAGAGAAGGGGATACCCCCATCCGGTCATAAATTCATGGACCACCATGAAAGCTGTGGTCAGAGGGACCCCCTATAGTTACGCTACAGTAACGAGCATTATAATCGTCCCAGACTTTTGCAGATGGTAACATATTCTTCAACGGTGCGTGCATGCCTATAATATCTATTGAAACTTTAAAAGTAATCTCAAATGTATGTTGTTTTCTCAGTTTCACCTCTCTTATCATAAATGCAATCAAATCTGAGATACATTAAAACAATAAAAACCTACTATAAAACCGAGCATGTAATGGGGAATCATGGTGGAATGGTAGATATTGTAGGGATATAGAGACTAACAGGATACAAAGAATTACGGAAAAACAAAGTCTAACGCGATGTTATTCGTACCATTAGTCTCTAAAAGGAATTTGTCCAAGAATTTTATTGATGGCAGAAATCTTTTCTTAAGAGAAGCTGAGTTTACTAATGTCAGCTTTAAAAATAAAGTGTTTTTAATCCTACTTTTTTTGTTTTTGTTTGCGAGGATGGCAATTTCTTGACCAGGAATGGCCAAACTCCCTTTCAGAGGCTTTGCGTTTCGAATTTTTCTAAATCCTTCCAGTATATAAGATTATATATGATGTATGAGAGTGTAATTGGATTTGGAATTCGTATCCTTTTCTCCGTAGTACGGTTAAATTTAAGGTGTATCCGATTTTTGATTGCATTTATAATAGCATCAAAAGACGTCAAGCAGAAAAAAATAACAGAAATTTCTTTTAGATTCAAAGCGAATTGTAAAAATGCATTCACCTTTGTTGGTAGTTGACTTTAGGTACACTGGTCGCAGTACAACGAGCTATTGGTGAAAATCCGCAATCAATCCTTAATTAAAAATCCGAAGACAACACCTTGTCATTTTGAGGCGTGCTGCCAAATTTGACTAAGAAACCTGAAAAACATGGAGTAAAACGATACCAGTTGATATACGACTTAATTTTTTTAATGAAACTTTATGCACAACGGCAACATGATGATTAGGACAACTTTTTTGTTGCGATTAAACTGGTAAAAGTTGCAGTTCCCTAAAGTTGCATTTATGAAAAAAAGTTGCTTTTTTTATACATTAAAATCTAAAATAAAATATTCGTAAAAAATGAAAAAAATTAAAATATATTGACAATTTTAGTCGTGAACAACAGTATTATAATACATCATTAAATACAGAAGAACGTTGAATGGTAAGTCCTTGGACAGTTCTTTTCTTAACATTGAAAAACAGCGCCAGCCACAGACTTATAATGTACTGTATCGGATAGCAGAAGCGCAAAATCCTTTTGCCCAAGAGTCAGAGATTTTAAAGCGTCATATCTACAAGGCGAACAACATATTGATGAACGACACTCACCTCGCAAACTCTACAGTCGATTATGCAAGTTTCCTTTGGACTATCAAAGGTGTCAACCAATGTGTTAAAGTACTTCTTGCTATTTAATTCCCTTTCATCTGTTAGGAAGAACACCTTCTTTCTATGAACTTCTTGTTTGATTGTCAATGCTTCGGCATTCGCATGATTCAACACACGTGATCGAAGGGTTGGTACAGAGGGTGAAAAATAAAATAGTAATTTCCTTTTAATTAATTTTAAGCTAAATTTTTAAAAGTTACAGGTGGTGGAATGCAACTTTTCTGCATTTATGCAAAAAGTTGCATTTATGCAGATAGTTGCATTTATGCAGATAGTTGCATTTATGTTCAGATTATAACTCACTTGCAACACACCCCATGTAGGAGGAATTTTGATTTTAGCACTTTACATGCAGCGTATAACGTGTGAAAAAAAGTTGCATTTGTTGCAAAAACTTGCCCTAATGATGATCATTTTAAAATGAACAAATTCTGCAATTGATATTGTAAAAGGACAATGCTTTCCGTGTAAGTCTGTCATAAACAGATAGATAGCGTGAGTTCACCCTTCTGACGTTTTCTATCGAAAAGCTTCATCTTTATACTAAACAAATTGGTGGAATGGATATATCTTCATTGGAAGAAAACTAACCAGATTTTGATGTCGTCATCATAAGAAAATCTTCAATATTATCATGACGAAATATCTCGTAGTTAGAAAAATTGACATCATCGTAATGGACAAGCTGTCTTGTCAAAACCTCTTGGCGTATTACCATAATTCAAATAAATTTAAACTTTTAAATTTAACTTTTTTTTCAATCAAAGTGACTCATAACAAATAATTTCTTTTCCACAGCATGGGAAGTAATTGTGAAAAGAAACAAACCAGATTATGTGAGCCAGTGTATCATACTTTTTGTGTCGCGAGTGCTAGCTAAGACAATCAATCGTGAGTTCATTTCTGTCGTTAATTTTTGTAAACAGTTACAACATTGTAAAAAAGGATAATTAATGTGCTAAAAGACAATTATGTTTAGCTATTTTAGAGTTTATTACAACAAATGATTGGTGCTAATACTTTTAAGAAGGGTTACAAGAGAAATCAGATTAAATATTCGTATAATGTAGTGTTAAAGGATTGAACGTTTTAAACTTATCTGCTTATTTAAACTTACAACACAGATGTTTTTAAAATAAAATATTCACAAAGTGGAAAAAAATTTAGAAAACTAAAATTTTTAAACCGTTTATTCTAGCTTTGAATAAAATCTGATTAGTTGGATGATGCTTTGAAAATTGTATCCTCGTTACTTATGATTAATTAAACAGTTTAAGCACATTATTTTCATTAAGAGTAAATTGTTTTTACGCAATAAAATAAAAAAGAAAAGAAAAGAAAGTTGAGCAATCGAAGAAATTAAGAGAGATAAAAAGATAGAATGTATCCCCTTCCTTTTCAAAAAAAATATCCAATTTTAAATTTATTTCAATTTGAGAAACATCTAATTAAAAAATTTTAATACTATAATTACGCATAATTTAGAATATTATACCGAACGCATTACAGAAGTATCACGAATAGAACCATGAAGATGATATTGAAAATTTGGTAACTTCATGTGTGTTGAGAAATTAGAAAACTCTTGTACAGTGATTCCATACTTCAATTCCTATACACATTTTAGATTAGATAACTGAGTTACAACATATTACAAATCTATGTGCGCTATCTAATTATAAAAGTAATGATAAAAACCTATACGAAAATATATTTATTTTTTACACAATTAAATGCATTTGCAGTCGGTCTGAACTGTTTATTCTTAGTATCAGGTATTATGAGCCCTGTAGGGAATTCTGGGAAATTATAGATTTCCTTAGCAGTAACACTATACCCTCTAATTAACAAAGAAAAAAGGCTCTGGTTTTTGGGGGCGTAACATGCAAAAGCCATGCAAATAACTCATCCTAACCGCAAAATAAAACCAAAAGTCGAGTAACTTGTGATGAGCTATGATATTTTGTCACGAAAGCAATGTGCTTGGCATTTTAAAGCATGCAAAATCGAAAAAACTCGTATTGTAGTAACTACTGCTTTGAGTTGGCATAAAATAAGTCTGTTTAAGGTTCGAAGCAACCTGTCTCTTTAAGATAACGAATATAGCTGTAATTAATTTATTTATGAAGATGTTTCATATTTAGGGTAATTGTTTAGTTCAACGGACAACCATTGAAGTTTTCTCTTTCAGCTTTCATTATTTATTTAGCCGAGAGACCTATAGTCTAGTGGTCTGGCTTCTGGATCGAAAGGTTCTTGCTTCGAATCCAGGGATGGATGTTTTTCCAATCTGAATGAATGCGCGACCTCTCTACTAATAGGATGGGTCTATAATGTACTGTTAGAGTCGAAGTCACCCAGTTGGAAGAGCAACGGATTAGCGACTGCATGGTAGAGATTTCGAAAGTCGATTCAGCGAAATACAGTTGTATACACTGGGGCTGGTGCAATTACAATCTGTACTGGCCTCAAATGGCCTCAAGTTATTCTGGTATGGAAGTTTGGACAGGAGGGTGCCAGCTGACCTCGTTATATGACCGTGGTTGAAAATTACAAGGCACTGACCTTGGATCTTTCATTTTGATATTGATCCTGGCCTCAGCAACCAATGGCCCTTTGTGTTGCTCTAGTACGACGTTAATTGAGGCATATCACTCTAAAAGGACATATCCATTTTCGGTTGCAAATGAGTTGAACGGTGGTTACAGCTGTGCAACTGTGCGACTCGACACATACACTGGTAAATTATTGATGCGTCAAAGATGATTATATTAGCTGTTGGTAAGAATAACTCACACAAAACAGTTTTATAGTCACTTATAATTTATTTACAACAGTTTATTCTCAAATACTGGGAAATAACTGGGTATAGATATATGCCCCTTTACTGTGTGTGACACGGCTCAATTAACTAGCTACCTAGAATGTATGACAAGAATGGGAGAAGGCACCCTGGTAACGCAATGGTTTACGAATCAGCCCTTGTGGTACCATCATTTAAATGTTTAACTAATTGGCACGATATTAAAAAAAAGTGTCATGCCTTTGTTTTATTGTTTCCTATTAACACGTTTTTATACCTTTTTCTAAACCTTAAATATTTAACCACTTATCTCTCGTCATTAAAAAACAAACCTATCTGGATATCGTTATCATAAAATAATATCGGAAACAACTCGCTGATGAGAAATCTTGACTTTAAAAAAATTTGTCAGGTCTTGATGAAATCAGTTGGAGGGTTAAGTGTGTCATAAATGCAAAAGGCATAACATTTTAAACCTAAGTTAACAATTTTATAATCAATTGTAGTCGTGTGGAGGTTATCCTTTAACGGCCATAGCGTCCTAGGGAAACAACTGTTGAGGCATTTAGACTGGAGACGGGAAATGATTTCTTAGCCAGCCATGTAAACAGATTTAAAATTTTTAATAGTCCCACGAGTGCCATTTTTCTCAGCGATGAATTGACTAACACTGCGGCTGACCACTACCTCGCCTGTTGTATTACAACACATTCGGCTTTGTCTGAAAGAACTGTATACTCTTGTGAGTGGGAGGTTTAACGACTTTCAGTCTCTATGGGCTTTTAATTTTTTTTCCGTACGGTTTTAATGACGGTTTAGTGTTTTTTTTGTAATGAGCTCTGCATTTTATCTTTTGATGCTTATTGTGTATCGAGGGGCAAGCAAGTTTATCTGTAGTGCCTGCTGTGTATTGGGAAAGTAATACTAAAATACAAAGAATATTTTTCTCACTTTATAACAAACTTACTGAAGGTGCTTCTCAAGAAATCGTACCTTCATACAATGAAAAAGTAGTGGAATGCATCAGTCAAAAGATCCCCCCACCCCCATTCAGGGTCTAGGAACGCTCAAAAACTCCTATTTGAAAATTTTGACTTTGTGTGTTTCACATGTAAGCCTACGTTATGTATGTATATTAGGATGTATGAAACAAAATATACTTTAAGATATACAACTCTTTCTTTCCATACAAACAAATATTTTAAATTCAATGAGAAAAATAACTTTATTTTGGCATACTAGTGCTTTCCATGTTTCGGTCAGCAGACATTCCGAAAGAATAAGGTCTGAATCTCCAGAGATAACCGCAAATAAGCAACAAATGTAAGATATTTTCATACGAGTTTGCACTTATCGTCCAATCTTAAGACAAAAATGAAGCATGATGCAGCATCAATGCTTTTATATTTCTTATGCATTTTGTTATTTGACAATCGACCAATCTCCGCATATTGGATTAAAGCCAAACTGATATGCCATTGTGACTGCGGTTTTGTTATCTCAGATGTTTGTCTCAATGTATAGAAGTTTTAGCTTCATTAGTATGATGAATGTCTTCAGGATGATTCTTATCATGCATTACTATTGTACAAGTTGATTAACGATTGTGCCATGACTTTTTGTATTACAGCATCTTTTCTAGAAAAATAAAATTGGTAATCATAACACTATTTAGTTTGCTATAGAGAAATGAGGAATGATAATTTTAAAAATGTCTAAATCACACTTGTATGTATTATCAAAATTATTTTCAAACAATAGAAAGTGAAACTTTTTGAGATTTTTTGAAACTTTTTTTTGTGCACTAGTTAATGAAAATTGATTTACTTTCTGCCTTACCCGATCTTATGTCTGGGTGGTCCTTGCTTGTGTAGAAATAAGACTCATTCATTTTTTTAAGAGTGGTACCCGGAATATATTAATTTTGTTTTGCCCGAATTTTTGAGGGAAGAGGTAGCTTACAAGTATAAAACTCGTTGACATATAGTAGTACTCGTTGACGGTAGGGGATAAATATATTAATATTTCTGATTAGTATTCCTGATATCTGTGTCGGTGAGATATCTTGTCATTAACAAAACTGACGCAGATCTTAATGGATGAGGTATCTTATCATATGAAAAATCTGACCAGATTTTAATTTTTCAATCGTAAAAATATGATATCTTGATGGGATATGTCTTGTCATCAGCAAAATTTTTTAGATATTGATTTGACAAGATATCTCGGAAGCACTTGGAAGGTTAATCATCAAGTGCGCCAAAGTCACAAACTTGGAAAGAGTTCTTCTAGTACTCTATTAAAAAATGGGGTAATGTATGTGTATACTACAGCTGACAGGTGCAGACTGTGTCTGCAACAGTTCTAGTTTGGAAAGACAGTTAGTTAGAAAAGTACAGGAGACTCGAGTGAAATATTGATTTGGAATAATCATCCACTTCGAACAACAATATTCATAACGATATGTATTAAATCTCTTTATGTGTAAATGGAAGCTATATTCTGTGTAAATGCATTAAAATGAGATATGAAATGTGAATAGACACTTTGCTATCAATGGATATAAGCAATCACGAAAGTTTAACACATGTAGTATACTTTTGTATGATTGTGTTACGTATTTTGCTAGGTATTCACTTTGGGTATGCACTTTATTCTACTCCGGCACATTCTATCTATTCTACACTGGTACAGTATGTTCACAGTTCTGTTGTAACAAGATAACACACTTCTTAACAACTTACATGTCATGGGGAGTATTCGTCAAAGTGTGGCCTTCTATCAATTTCATGGGTTAATCTTGTAGAAAGTAACCTCGGCATTTGTATTGCACGGGAGCAAAATTCAAAACAACGGATGCCTCTACATCTGCGACAGTCGGAAAGAAACTCAGACTCTTAATTTAGCAAATTATATTTTCCAATATATTTTGATACAAAAAGGAAGTGATAGTTACATTTATTTCAGCTATCTAAAGGAAACTTATTCATTTATTTTATTAATAAACTGACTGAACTAATTAAATTATTTGTTTTAATTTCAGTGATTCAGTTTTACGTAATTAATGGCACAGAATATTTTTATCATAGCTGAAAAAAATGTTGTAGGATAGAAAGTATCTTGAATTTTGAGCGTTTTCTTATCTTGTATTTTAAAAAGAGCTTGCAGTATCATATATGATGTTATCATTTTCAATTTGCGAAAATTAGTAATTTCCATGAAATATATGTTTTTTAAATCCAAATATTATTCATCACGGATTCGTTTATACTTTTTATAGTACAATTTTTTTTGTATATTTATTCAATAATTCATTCAGTCCTTACACAAATTAATTTACTTTTACGTCAGCTAATTTTTTCACACCTGCTAGTTTTTTATATAATTTTGAACCACGCAATCATAGACACCACTCAATTTGGAACCACAGTCATATGATGAGGTCAGCTTGAGGTGGATTCCAACTCTAAAATCTTTCACAACACGCAAATGTGTGGGCATATGAGTCCACGACAGACTTAACATACAAAAGTTCCTCCTGTACACGACGGTCTTTTGTTGGATACGACAACCCTCCGGTTTTTAATACATTACTCTTGCAATCGGTATATCGTTACCCATCTAGTAGAGAGAGATTTGTGAGCAAAGTAGAGCTGATTTTACTCCACAACAAACTTTATAACTAAATAACCACATCATTCTGTATATTCATGAAATATTTTATTGGTTATTTTCTTAGAATGTAAAAATTTCTGATGATTAAATGTGTCCCTTGCTTTGAATAAAATTTTTTTGAAGAAGGTCTATCGGTCCTATTCTTATAATAAAATCCGTTGTAAACATTTTATTGTTCCAAAGGGACAATCTTTACTCTTGACAGAATCATTTAGAAAGATTCTATTAGTCATTTTCTTAGAATTGAATATCTTGGAAATGTTTTACTGCTCCTTCTCTTAAAATAGAAGATCAAAACTGATTAGAAGTAAGGCAGGAATAATTTAGCTAAAGTGGAACTATGCTTATAAACCCTGCAAAGGGTTAAGGAAAATTCTAAATCTAAAATTCTAAAATTATAATCTATCATGAGACGGTGCTAACGGACTTTTCGGCTTTCAGCCAGGTAACACTATGGTTAGTTTTAAGCATACTCTGCACTGTTTCGGGGTGTGAAGAACATTCTTAACGATTCAAAACTTATTTTGGACATTTTTCAAGGATGAGGAACAGTGTGTAACTCCTCCAATTTTGATCCCGATAAAAGAAGTAATGAAACCAAGCCTCCTTTCAAGAACTTAAATTCGCGGTTCAAAATTGACTGTCCATACTTCAATCCATCATCGAATATCCCTTTTTCAGTTTGAAAAATGCGCATATCGAAGTTTGGTCAATGGCCGATGTCAAATACAGAGCTTTTTCTGATCATGGTATAGGTGTGTGTTAAATGCAGTTGGAGAATATACCGCTGAATTTATTTCTTGTATTATTGGTTCAATATGCGTAAAAATGGACCTTTTCAAAATAAATGTCAAATTATTTGGCAAACAAATTGTAAACAAAATGGACAAATTGATCTATCGTCAGTAATAAAAATGTAGTAATGTGCAGTTGTAAGTTTGGTTTGAACATAAAAGGCCAGACTGGCTGAAAATATGACCACCTATTAAAAATTTATACACTATCATTACATTCATAAAACAAATCTGAACAAATCCCGCACTCTTACAAAATAGAAAAATCCATTGAAAATATATCCGGATGCAGAAAAGATTCAAACAGATTTCAGTTGGACCAAATGTATGTTGCAAGCTAATTGTTTAAAAAAGAAAGCGATCTATCTATATAAATAAGAATGGAGTGTTTGTTTGTACATTCAATATTTTCGAGCCATTTCAAGTTTTCTAACCGTTTTGGACCCTTCTGATGCCGAATCCGCCCTTTTCTCATTTGGTGTCTGTCTGTCTGTCTGTCCGTCTGTCTGTCTGTCTGTCTGTATGTATGTTGTGCCCTATACACGTCCACGCGGTTTAAGATATTTTCATGAAAATTTGCATACAGTGAGTACTTATCTTCATTTAGTGAGTGGCATTGGTTGCGAAAGTCTGTCTGTCCGTCTTTCTGTTATATGCTCTATTTTGTGTTTGTGTGTTTGGGTAGACATCACATGAATTGTATTCCAGATATTTGATTGCATTGTATTTTATTTTATACATTATAAATTAGTTTAGTGAAGGCAATATTAAACATTTCTTTATTGTTATATTTAGATCAGTTTCATGCTAAAACACCTGAGTAAGTATACTTAAATCAACCATAATTTGGTAGTTTTGGAAAAATTGGAATGTCTATTGAATATTACGATTACTTCGATTGCTTTACCAGTACTACTGAAAAAGTAATTAGTCTTCAAAAAATTATATTTTTTAATGGGATTTCAGTTCTGATACTTCATTTATTTCGAGTCTTGTTTTTGTTCTTTGCGCAATGAAAACAATTTCGGAATATTTGAGACAGACGATATTTTTCAACGAAACGAGAATTAACAAGATCGCGTGAGCAGTGATATTTTCTGTTTCTTTCTCTCTGAATTAATTTCACATTTCTAAATTTTGTGCACTTTTAGTTGTAAATTGTGGCAACAGTGCGAGATCATGAGATAAAAATGAATCACAAATTAATATCTTTACACCAATTTTTTCCGACAACTTTTATTTTGTTCTATTCCACTGTTTACTGTTTTAAATATTCATTATTTTAATAAACTAGGGGGCTCCGCCCCCTGCTCGCTTACGCTCGCCAACCCCCGGGGATTGCTGCGTAATCCCATTTGGTTTGCTTCGCAAACCAACACTCCTTTCACAGATGTCATTTGGTTTGCTTCGCAAACCAACATTCCTTTCACAGAGTGAAACTATCTGAATAATTCGTATTATGCTGATTTCACTTTCCGGTACATGACGTCACAGCGAGGGCTTCGCGCCCTGCTCGATTACGCTCAACGACCCCGGGGATTGCTACGCAATCCCGTTTGGTTTGCTTTCTCAAACCAATACTTCTTTCGCAATTGATTTCACTTTTTTTTGCTTTAACACTTAATGCACCCTAAACTAATAGCCGCATCAGTAAAAAATCTTCTGTATCTTGTTCCCTGTACAATTTTAAGTAAACAGTCTTAATATCAAAACTTTACGATTGTACTTTGTCGGTAAACTGTCTTGAGAACAGAGGGAAAAAAGCGAGCCTTTTTCCTCGCCAAATAAAAAGAAATCTTTTTTATGGCAATTGTTGCTACGATAAATTTGATATCTGGCAAACCCGATAGTAGAAATGCAACCCACTGCTGTTTGCGGAACCAGCTATGCGAACTGAAAAATACGAAATTTGTGTCACCAACTTTTGATTGCATCGAATTTATTTATGAACCAATTTTAAAAATAATTGTACCGTAAGAAAGAGTACATTGTGAGGTATACTGCAATATTTTTAAAATTAAAAACTAACAGTAATACTATATAGATATGACCATTTTAGTTTTGTATCGGAAGTTACGATCTGAAAGTTCCGAAAATTGTATGACCTACTTTTAATTGCATCGATTTTGTTTATAAACCAATTTGAAAAATAATTGTACCATAAGAAAGAGTGTAATGTAGTGTATTCAGTGATGTTCTCAAATTTAAAAAATAATGGTTTTTGCCGTAGACATAACGGTTTTAACAAAAAGTAGCGAAAATATCCGAAGATTCCGAATTTTGTATCACGAACTTTTGATCGCATCCAATTTAATTATTAACCGATTTCAAAAATAATAGTACCGTAAGCAAGAGTATATTCTGAGGTATACTGCGATATTTTAAAAATTAAAAACTAATAGTAATTAGATATAGATACGGCAGTTTTAAAAAAAAGTAACAAAAATGTCCCGATTTTTCCCGAATTTCAAAAAAATATTATCAAGAACCAAATTTAAATTTCAAAAAAAACTCGACGAGCTGCAAAAATTTACGTTGAGAGGTACTCTTAATAAAAAACTCACGACTTAAGACTGAAATTTTGAATGTGTTTTGCTCACTCGCGGAAGAAATTTCACTTCTTCAATTTTAACACTTAATAAAACCTAAACTAATAGCCGCATCGGAAAAAAATCTTAATAATTATCCAGGGAATACGATGAAGAACAAAGCATGTTAATTTTATATTTTTCCGATCAGTACTTTCTCGGGAAACCGTCTAAGAATGGAGCTAAACAACAAAAATTTCAATTCTGCGGCGTCGGCGTCGGCGGCGGTAACTTTTTTTTAATATAGAGAGATGTGTTTTCCTTCTCATCACACGCAACAGCACCACAAAGTATTAGACTTAAAAATGTTAGGTAAGTCAGTATAAATTTTCAGTAAATTTTTTAAGTGGAATTATGCCGTTATTGAAAGAATAATGCCGTTATTGAAAGAATAATAATGTTTAAAAATCCGAACTAGAACGTTTCCAACATTAAAAAATTCTTTGTTATAATGACAGGAGAAGATTGCAAAATTTCAGAATGTCGCATATCGGAGGCAAGAGTGCCACAAGTAAAAAAAATATTGTTTTGTTGACTATGTGTACGAGAGCACTCGCCGTAAATCGTAATTTTAATTAATTGAGTTGAACATGAAAAGGACTTAAGAAAGGGAATTCCAAATCTCCCTCAAAATCGTCTTTTGTAGTAGTAACCTTAGTATCACCTTTCGTCATTTTGTAGCTTTGTCATACAGCAATTGTGCGATGTCTGTGAAATGTATTACATGAATGGATATGCATGTGTAGGATTTGTGTCCAAAGTAAGTTGTAGAAATTATAAAGATAGCGAAAAATATTCAAATAAATTTTTATTCTACAAAAAACGTAAGTCATTATATATTTTGATTATCTCTTCAGTCTAGAGTAAACCAATTCAAACCGAGTAAGGTCGGGTATTTTGCTAGTTTAAAATAAAAGCGAAAACATCATGCACAAATTTATTTTCTGTTCCAACGTTTTTCTTTTTTACGGTATGTTGCGAATACTTTTGCGTACATAATTTTTAGGGTTGCTTTAAACCATAAATACTTTTAGCAAAATCTTTAATGGTTATTCAATTGTTTTGATGTGAGTCAGAACAATAAAGATAGTTATTAAAATCAGGTACAATTTTCAATAATACTGTTAACTACATATCTATAAAATTCATGAAAATAATAAAACAAACGAATTCCTTTCTGCGTAATAGTGTAAAATATTTAATTAATTGAGTATTTTGACTCTACCGTGATCATAAATATTGGTAAGATTTACTACCTTCTTGCACACACATCGATAAACTGTCGTACGATACAATATCGAAACGTTGCTTACACACACCACGGTTTCTTACACTGTCTTAACCTTTATGCTGTGGCATATAGACTTTTGATCACTAAAATATCGCATGGTAGCGGTGAATGTTATCCCCCTTTTAAGTGACCGCTGACATCTATCACCATTTATGAGCCGTCAGCGACTGAACTTCTAGGGGATTCCTTCTTTTTTTCATTGCCAGTGTACCCTGCCAACAGTAAGGTGTGAACGCTTTGTGGACAGAAGGAAGTTGTCAGGTAATATCTGTTCTCACGCTACACGAAACGATGATAGGAAACCGTCAGTCGTAAATGCCACTCACGGCCCTATCGCTCAAGTTAGGTAATTAGGTATGAGGGCTAGGGGAATCAGGAGAGAAGCCGTTCTGTGAGATAATTAAAAACATCTAAGCGCCCCAGCGTAAATGTTAAATGCAGTCGTTTCTTAAAAGCTCGTGATTACTCATCTCAAGTTCTATGGAAATTAATCCCAAACGTGTACTTTTTTGGCTTATACTAGCTATTAAGAAAAAAATATTGTTCGATTTTTGTATTTACACTTCTTCAAAACTTTTTTATAATCCAAATTCTTCGCATGTGTAACAATTGACTAGCAAAAGAAAATTCCATATTTGAAAATTTACTGTTTTATATTGGGGCCCCTTTAGCCTAGTAGGAAGAATACAGAATAGCAACAGGACGATTACGAGCTTGATTTCAACCTAACACCGCCATGTATAAAGGTGTTTGATGCACGCTAAATCTGTCTTGGTTTCAAATGTCCTCACGTAGGCGTGGTGTGGAAGTTTGGGTAGTGGGGCGCCAGCTCAGGTTGTCAGAAGCTCGGAGCCAGCACAGGATCATCGTCATCGGACAACGGATTGCAATTATGTTGTCCTCGGGTGTTTCATTTGGGGAAATGATCCCGCACCGTTTTCAATAGCTCGTTGTTTTCCTTCAGTACGACATTGATTAAAATACTTACCTACCTGTTTTTTATAATTAAACAATCGTAAAACTCACCGAACACTCATTTTTTTCCTTGTCTTCCATGTCTTCAAAATCTTTACTTACTTCACAGCACAAGTCTTGCAATATATTTCTGGTGAAATTTTTATCGTTGTACATTTGTAATGTTGCATCCCAGAGTACTAGTCTTATTTGTACCAATTTCCAAATATTAAATCAAAACACCTAATTTTCGTATTGTCTTGGAACTATATTTTCAATATTGAGTTTTGTGAAAAAAATTTTAATCCTTACTTTTCAAATTTCTGTGTTTGAGAGGTCATTTAAAAAACCACAATTCCCATGTCATCGATGCTATATTACAAAAGGAGGAATTTACGAATTCTCTTTTTCTTTTTAATTGTTATTTACACTTCGAAAAAGTGAATAGCAAAGAGAGAAGAGTACAATACTTGTTTTTTGCTATTGTACTCGCACTACTGACCTCAATTTTTTTTTCTGTATTTACTTTAAAACGTATATTATTTTTCTTCAAGTGAATAGGCGTATTAAGTATCTGCTTGCCTACCATTAAAACCATAGATTACAGCACACATCAGTCAATTTAACTACGATTAGACAATCCGAAAACAAGACTAATCATTTAATCTTCTCCCTTTCAGAGGATTTGTAGCTCAAATGAACCACGAATTGTATAACGACTGGGTCATATTTCAACATAAATTTGATTCAAACCCCCGATAAAACTGAAAACAATTTAAGGACAAAAAAACAGTTCTTCAAAGCATCGAATATGATTAATAATCCTATATTTATACTTTTCTTAGTGGCAGTAAATATAAAAATTAAATAAAGGCATTTAAAAACTACATTCAAGTTACATCTTTTCTATCAAACGAGATAAATTGTCCTATTTTGTGTTCGTACCGAATATTTTCGTCAAATGTGGCCAAATTCGTTCTGCAAAAATATAAAAGTTACAGTTGAAAAATTACTTATTTAAAGAATAGCATATTTAAGGTATTAAATAAAAATTTCTGCAGATTTCAATTCCGTTGAAATTTTTACTCTGTCTTTACCAATAGCGAGTATAGAAACTTGGACAAGAGAATAAAAAAGTCCTAAGCAAATACAATAAACCAGGACATCCGTTTGTTGCAGTGGAAATAGTGGTAGTGAACTGGAAAACGGAGGCAGTGTCATGTCGTGAGTAGATCGAACTGTGTGCATGTTTCCACACTCTTCTTCGTACCACAAAAAAAAAATATATCGTAAGACATTTTATCGCACGACCGATATCGATGTGGGTTCAAGTAGCTTTACTGGTCCAATTGCATCTGGGATTTATACTTTTAATATATTGCTTTAGTTTCAAGGACATTCATTCCATCGCAAATTAAATTTGAGAAAAATTTCGCCTTAAAAAGAAAGTAATATGTACAATTACATTTCAGAGGCAATCCCAATTAATCTTTATGTACATTTTACACAAACGCACCAAATATTTTGTATAAAAATATAATCGCTTGAGTTTCAATAACTGGAACTCAATCGCCTATTGAGTTTGAAAACCATTCTCCAAATGAAGAAACTAATTTGGAAACTTGTATTTCACAGCCAATCCGAACTAATGTTTTAAGCACACCAAGTATTATGTATCGGAAATATAATTTCTTGAGTTTGTAAGAACACAGCCTCCACAGCCAATCGAGTTTGAGAAACACCTCCCCAAACAAAGAAACTAATTTAGAAACTTGCATTTCACAGCCAATCCCAACTAATCTTTGGGTACATTTTTATCAAAGCCTGAAGGTGGCGTGACGACCGTTTAAACACGTAGGTAGCTATCACGCTTTACTGTCATTAGGACGAAAATTAACCAGGTCAAAGCAGAAGCGTAGTCAACACTGAAACCCGCGAGTCGCGGTTTCTCTTGGCTCATATGATTAATCTAATCTTATTACCAATATTTTGGGATCGAATGTTGGTAGGTTTTCCGGCTGCAATGTTGCTAATAGTAACGGCTTAGGCGGTGACTGAAAACATCATGAATATTTGAAACGCAGCTTAAGAGAAATCAAGGAAATGCAGTAGCGTGTGAAGTTTTTATAAGTTATTGTTTTTAGGAATATTTTACCTGTCTCTCAAACCGGCCCTTTTGGACTTTTAAATCGCGTGTTTTGTATTTAGCTCTTAAATGTTTAACATTTGCTTAATTTTTTGGGTAATTATAATCTTATGAATATATTTTCCAAAATGTTAAACGTAGATAACCATAAATAACCGTAAACCATTGATAGTAGTTGTTGAAATTAAATGGGTGTAATGTTGGAAATGCACTTGAAAAAATTATTTAAAGGTTTGTTTCCACTTCATGTTTTAATTCAGGTGTTTTTGTCCTTTTTTTGTTTTGTTTTTCAAAAAAATTATATTTTATACCGACTAGAGCAGGAAACCCATTAAAAATAGTCGGTTTGGCTTAACTCAGTTAAGCACGGTCGTCCAGTTTGTCTGACATAGAATTTCTATTGAAGGTAACCCATGCCAAACGATCAGATAGGCTTGGTTAGCCTCAACTTTGCTCAGGTCGTTTTCGGCTTGTTTTAACTAACTAACACCAACACACACTCCCGTGACTAGTGTCGTGAGACACTGCACCAGTTAAAATAAGTGTGGTTGGATGAATAGAGCAAGACATCAAAGTGACATGTCCACCCATAATGTTTGAGCACATTACATTACATTTATACATCTATACAGTATATACTATAAGATATTCCTAAAAAAATAACGAATAATAACAACTAGCACATGATGCACAAAGATCACATTTTAGATTACACACAAGAAAAGGAAATCAGGCCAACGATGAAGATGAAGACATATAGCTAAACTATTCAATAAAAAAAATCATAGCCACTTAAAATATAATTAGATATTTAAACCTAAATTTTCAATTCGGTGTCTGCAAAGGGGCTATACTCGAAAGGGAATATAACCTTTTTACATAAAATATCAGTAGTACTACACTATCCAATACACTGGGACTCAAAAAACAAGAAAAAACACAAAACTATTAAAATCTATGATGACAAAAATATTAAAAATATAAGAACAGTCCGAAAGTTAGGAGATGGGTGAAAAAAAATATGTGTAAAATATTTAAAATTGAAAGAGTAATCAACAGGTTAATTTTAAAGTTCCATTCACACACACACACACAGTTTTAACTTTATTTAACAATATTTTGTTCTCAAGAATACTCCTCAGCCTGATATTTATATTCTCTAGGCTGGTTTCAGTGAGAAGATGTTGCTTCATGAGTGAACAGCGGAGCAGAAGCGGTAGTGGTCGACATCACCGACATTCACACAAGTAGAAACAACAAGTAGAAAGTTTGGTATGCTTTATTTTAAACATATATAGAGGTTAGAAACAAGCGAGCTATGTCTAGTCGAAAACCAATACAAATATTTTTACTTGTACAGTTTGGAGATGTGTACCGTTTTCGTTGCTCGGGTGAGATGTAGTATACGGTGCAACGGCGATTTTTCGCCAAACGTAGAAACTTTTATACTACGTTTAAATTTATTTCAACCCTATGTATAGGTAGAACAGTTTGTTTAAATGAGAAGGAAACTTGGATTTCAAATTTTGGATTTAGATGTACCGCGCGTTTGGTTATCGCATGCGTGATTTTTTAGTGCTGATCGAAAAATGATTTTTATTGGTTAAAGAATGATTTTTATTTGTTTCATTTTAATTGGTTAAAGAATGATTTTTATTTGTTTCATTTCAATTGGTTAAATAATTATTTTTATTTGTTTCATTTTAATTAGTTAAATAATGATTTTTATTTAATTCATTCTAATTGGTTAAAGAATGACTTTTATGTGTTTCATTTCAACTGGTTAAATAATTATTATTATTCGTTTCATTTTAATTGGTTAAATAATGATTATAATTGGTTTGAAACACATGTCACCATTTAAGACCAGGTATATACATCCGATTTTTTCAACTGCACCTAAGTCCAACTATGCACACATAACCGTGAAATGACGCAAGTACTCATTTCACGCCATTTGCGATACATATTCTATCGTTGAAAACGTGTTTATTTCGCTTACTATGTGAAAAAATTATATTTTGGCATAAAATAGGCGTTACTGGATACAACCACCTATTCATTATTATTTATAATCCATTTATCTATGAAAACAAGGTACTTCTGAACAGAGAAGCGTGTGCGGAGAGCTGCGTCACCGTGGGAAACTGCGGTACAAATTGCACGTCAGTTTGACGCATATATGCCGGATGCATGTGTGCACTACTCCATTGGATCTAATGTATCCCAGATCGCACTTGCGTTTCAACAGAGGCGCTGAACGTTGAAAAACTACATGTGTGCACAGGCCCTATCTGTTTTTTAATGAACGAAATGCATTTGTGTTTATATCTTTCAGTTGGAGTTACGATTTTTTTCCTTTGCTATTTTCATGTACGTTGCAGATTTTAATTAATATTGAAATGAGTGTTTTTATTTTTTATTTTAAAATTAATATAATTCATTATCGTTTATAGAAAAAAAAATTGAAAAATTACAACCCTGAATTAGAGTAAATTTGAACATAAGTTTAATTTTTATTTTTTAATTAATAATTTGTGCATTTCGAATTTTTAAATATATATATATGCAAAGGTGCACTGTGTGGAATTTGCATATAAGGAATTAGAAAATTTGTTTCAAAGTATTCTTTAGTTTCAATTGTTTTTTCCTCATTTTCACTTTCTTATGAAACTAATCGAATAGCCAATGGCTGCAGTAGTGTTCGGCGGCCATCTTGTTTTGGCGAGAAAAAGGGCTAGGCGATAATCATGCACCGTAAACTACACCTCTACCTCGTTACTCGTCTGAAAAAAAAATGTCCTGAGATCTGATTTTTTAAATTGCTGGACTAATGAATTTCACATAGCTCCAATTTTATTCTACGCTTTCTGTATGCCATATTTGTCATTATTTTGTACAATCAGACTGCTGAATGATAATGTTAAAGCAACTTCTGTGCAGTTTTAGTAATGTTATTTTGCTCCATTGCTCAGATCAAGCAAATAATTCCAAGGCCGCGAAATTGAAGAATGAATACCATAAGGGTATTGTATTTCTTTGCATTCTAACTTTTTTTAATATAATGTTTGGAAAAATAAAGTAACTAATGCCTATGAGATTACATTGAACCATCCTTTAACTTTATGAGGTGTTCACACGCTTAATTCCACTTAGCAACCGATATTCTTCACTGCATGTCATCAAACAAGCTTTAATATTTTCGACCAATAACATCTCCAAATGTTTCCTTTAAGACAATAATTAATTGAATATTTCTCAGCGATTATTATTCTAAGGAAAGAACGAATTGAATATTTCAAAATGATATTATATTCTTTAAAGTGTAAATGAGAAGAAAATGTGATCAATAGAAACCTTTCAAATTATTATATTATAAAGAAAGTACCAGTAGATCCCTTCCAAAGAATTCTAAAAATGGGACTAATAAAAATTTTCGTAGTTCTGAAAGAAGACATTATTTGCTCGAAAATCATTCGTAATGCCTAAGAAGTTTTTAAAAAACTTTAAATTCATAGAACATTACTTGATTATTAATTTCCCCTATACACCTCACACCAAACCTATCGCAAAATAAGTGCACGTGTAATCTTTGTAAATGTCCGTTCAATTTTTTTTCAAATTGCTTTCCTTTTTCAATCTTCGCATACATAATACGAGTGAATTGCATAAAAATATAATACAAAAAATATTATTTGCTCAACGAATTTTATAAAACTCTACGACAAAGACATTTAAATAAAATTACTGACTTTTATGTACAGTGTTTGTTACTTACGTAATAGTGAACACACAAAACATTAAAAAAAAGTTAGCAGCATTACGTTGAACCAACACTGTAAGGGGCACATTGCATTTATTATAATTATGCAAAAAACTGCTTACATTTAATCGTATTTCAAACAAAGCAGTAAGCGTAAAACGAGCAGAATACCTTACATGCAGAAAAGTAGTTTTCATATAGACTGGCTTTTAACAGCGGGAACGTTTTACTGTTTTTTGGTAGATCCGGAATCTTAAAGCCATTATACAAAAATCTGTTTTGCTTTTTCCACAAAAGATACGTTTACAATCATCGAATGACATGTAAGTGTCAGTAAAGCTATCATGAAATATGCAACGTAATAAATATAAATATTTAAAAATTTAATTTTGTTTATCGATAAATGTATTTATATGTTTTCTTTTAAGAGAATATTCAATGAAACTTTCACTAGATTTGAAGAGTCAAGGGGAAATATAGCACATTCAAAAACGTTTTTTATCATTTATAGAACGTCAAATTTAACATTGCTTAATTTCAAGGTATTAAAATAAACTTTTTAATGTGTACGTATTTAGGTACGTAAGGCGGAATTCCTCGCCTTATTAGTGTAATATATAGCCTTTAACTATCAGAGTGGCTCCTCTTGAAAGGATTATATAGATAATTTCCATAGAATTCAATCTTTCCACTTTTTCTATTCTAAGAAAAATAGCAATTTAATTTCCCCAAATTATTCCATTAAAAAAAGGATTTTTAAAAATATTTCTAAGCTATTCTGCTCGAAAAGTACCAATGGAATGTTTCCAAAAAATTGAATTTATCCAAACGATACTGATAGAAGATCGTCAATACAATCTTTCTAATGGATGGTTCATATACCAAGGACATGACCACTGGAATTGCTCCAAATGATTATATTCCGAGGAAGAACAAATTGATTATTTCTAAAGGTTCGAAGAATCCATGGATTATTAAGAAATATGCGATTATTTATTTGTTAATATTGTGCTGTTACACCTCCTGGTGGTTGTCTCAAAGAGGTATCTCACTATTAGCAGAACTGATCAAAATGTAATGGAAATTATCTCGTAATTAAAGGAAAATTAACCAGATCGTAATCTGGTCATTTGGTGAAATCGGCAATATCTTGATGACGAGATATCTCGTAATTATCAAAATTGGTCATATCATGACGAATGAAATATCTCGTCAAAAACATAATATATTAGATCTTGATGATGAGATAACTCTTCGAAACTACGTACTGGAAAATATTAAAGCACTAGACACTGCTTGACAAACCCGGCGTTGAGTATTAATCTGGTGTAAAATTTTCCGCAGATTTCATATCCGTTGAAGATATATTCAATTTAAAAATTATTTATTCAAAGAAAATCATATTTTTTGGTAAGAATCTAAAGTGAAATATTTCGCAGTTTTCAAATCCGTTGAAATTTTTTATCTATCTTTACCGATTCCGATTTTAAGAAAAAAACCTTAATAATCCCAGTCCATATGTTTTTATTTCTTGCTCTCATTCCCGAAAATGGAATGGGACTGGAAATGTAATATGTTTCTTTTTTTTTTAACGCAAAGGGCAAAAGATGCAATCTGTTTTTTTTTTTTTTTTTTTTCTAAAAGAGAAAGTTTACGTGGCGTCATAATTTCTTGTGAAAGATTTAAAGATAAATTCAATTTAATAATTATTTATTTAGGGAAAATCATATCTTAGGTATCATTATAAAGTGCAATTTTCGGCAGATTTCAAATCCGTTGAAATTTTTACTCTATCTTTAACGGTCTGGAATATAGAAAAAATAACTACATAACTAAAGATAAAACTTTTTTTTTATCCTGCTATGGGAAAAATCATTCCTATGTACAAAATAAAAACGGAAACGGGAAAAATAATTTTACAATCTGTCATATCATTTATACGGTTGCCATTCCAAAGAAAACAATAATAATTAAATTTCATAAAATTCATTTAAAAATGTCCTAGATTGAATTTTAATATTCGCCACGACCCAAAAATTGCAAAACATTCTGAAACCTGTGAGCCAAATCTCATTGCTGTAAGTGCAATAGAATCGTCAAGATTTTGCTGCTACGGAAAAAACAGACAAACACTTCCTTCTATAACAGTAGATCTTACTACACTAGGGACAATTCAAAATATTCAGATAGTTAAGTAAAAGGCTAAATAATTGCAATTCCTCTTTGATAACGCTTCTACAACCTACCCAGACACGAACGATCTGATTCTACAATAGTTAGAAACTCAGCAAATCACATTCAATGAAATTGTTCATATCTTTGTATTTAAATGAACAGCGTAAGTACTATTTAGCATACCTCGTAGAATAACCGAATTCCCCGAGGGCATTATCCTTTGAATTCTTGCTCGGATTCTAAAAGTTATTCAAAGTCGAGTCTCCTCTATTCCTAATACAATAAGAGATTTGAGTGTAATAGATAGTGGCACACGAAAATGAAAGAAATTATTTAGGAAAAATAATTTATGCAATACTGTGTGTTCCTTTAGGAATAGTTTCTTACTGGAGATGCTGATAGGGAATATCTCGCACAGAGGTCATATTAATATAAATGAGTAAATGTGATGACGAGTCGGAATTTCTTGGACCAGAGCCAAATTAAGCAAACGGTCTCTTTTGCTTGCACGACTCCGTAATACACATAAGCGTGTTCTCTACTCTTAGGTTCTTTAGTCAGCAGAAAATTATCTGGGAACTCACTGTGTCCGACAGTATTTTCTTCTTTTCCCTTTCTCTAGACCACTTTTCCGAGTTTTTTTTATTTTTTAGTTTTTGGGGTTAATTTTCTTCCTAGAAACTTCTTGCTTGACTTTCTAGTCAAATAACTGGAAGGGACGTATTTGATAAGCTTAAATATACTTGGAGGCGGAAGGATATATATAAAAAAGGTTAGACAAAATAATGTGAACACTTGTGAAAATATAACTTTTTTATTAATAGGCCGTTGGTCCTCCTTTTGTATGAATTACAGCTTGTATCCGACGTGGTATTGACAAATACAAGTCGCGTACAACATTCAGAGGGATACGTTCCCACTCAAATTGCAGAAAAGTCCCTAAATCAGAAAGTGCCCTTGGAGGGGGGAATCGACTGCGCAGTTTGTTTTGAAAATTACCCCACAAAGGATCAATTATGTTGAGATCAGGGAACTGAGGGGGCCAGATGAGGTGCTCTATTTCATCGTCGTGTTCATAAAACCAGTATCGGGAAATTCCATAGGTGTGAATGGGGGCATTATCATCTTGGAAGACTGGTCGTTTATCAGGAAACACAGTTTGCACCATTGGGTGAAGATGGTTGGCCAGAAGACTGACATAATCCTCTCCTGTAACACGTCCATTCAGAACAAGGAGTGGGTCAAGACCAAAATGTGATATCGCACCACAGATGTTATCACTGAACCGCCGCCATGCTTAACCGAAAGTCGAGGACAGTCAATTTGATAGACTTCTGGTGGTGTTCTCCAAACGTAAACACGTCCATTTGCCGGGAATTATGTGAACGACGATTCGTCTGACAATATTACATTCTCCCATTGTTGTTGGGTCCAATTTTTTTGCTTGCGACACCATATTAGTCGCTTCAAGGCATTGCATGGTGTAATCAACAGTTTTGAAATAGCCGCTATACCATGAATATTCACCATATGCAGTTTACGCGGATTGTTTTTGATCAAACTGCTTCCTGTAGATGTGTGTTCATCTGATATGTTATCTGGGTGCTGTTGTCGTGTTTTTTTACCACAATGCCCTTCAAAACTCTTCGGTCTCTATCATTAAGCTTCAATTTTTGACCAATGTTGTGCTTTTGAGATGATGTTTTTCCCTGTTTCAAATATAATGACATTGCAGTCGACACTGAACTTCTCCTAACACCTAGAAGTGTGACCGTTATCGTTTCTGAGGCTCCGACAATACGGGCTCTAGCAAGAATGCTTCTTTCGAAATGAGAGAGATCAGTCATAACGCAATTTTAACACAGAAATATGTTTCACATGCGACTTTTATTATTGTTTTAGCAGACTGATGTGTGTACTTTCTCATCCGCTAGGTGGCTCCCTTCACCGCTAGAAGGCAGGATTATACGAGAAGTTTCTTTCCAGTGCTGCAAGTGTTCATATTATTTAGATGCGGTAAAGGAGCTCTCCGAAATTTTATGACAAAATTTATTTGTGTTCGCTAATTTGAATGTTCGGTTAATGCCGTTTTACAGTGTCATCTTTTGGCATGCTGCGCAAATACAAGAGAGACAACGTAAAGTAACGGACATACAAATATATTACGGACATACAAATATATTCTATAACAAAAAATCGGTCAGTAAAATTTGATCAACTTGGAAAGGCGCTGACTGGGGACGTAAAATCTTTAGTAACGAGTCAGGTTTCCAACTGTGTCCTGACGACCACCACATATGTTTCTGGAAACGTCCAGGGTAGCGTGGGGATCCTGTCCTTTCTATCGCACGTCAGAAATGACCACAACAGTGCGTTATGGTGTGGGGTTTCATCTCCTTTGATAGATGGATCCCTTTTGGTAGTCATTTTTTGCATACTTACAGCACTGTGGCACGTAGACGACATTCTATGACCGGTTGTGATATCTTTCCTTTTGTGACACCCCGGTCATACTTTTTAACAAGAAAAAGCCCGGCCATAGATAGCATTCGTTGCTATGACTTGTCTTCATGATTCTCCAACTCTAACTTGGCCACCTAGGTATCCTGATCACTCTCCCATAGAGCAAATTTGGGACCTGATGAGGAGTTGATTGCAATCAACACGGAATGTTGACCATTTAGTCCGACAAGTTGGA